>OX336358.1:9367163-10646329 GCA_946902875.1 Nematopogon swammerdamellus | reverse complement strand
TTGGGCTCATATGGTTGGTTTGGACGAGTGTTCCATACTTCTACCAATACACTTGGTGACGAGGGTCTGATGATGGAGTCAGGAGGTGGACAGTGGAACTCTTCAACCGTTACTAGTAACCCCCTCGATTTTGGGCTCATATGGTTGGTTTGGAAGAGTGTCCCATACTTCTACCGATACACTTGGTGACGAGGGTCTGATGATGGAGTCAGGAGGTGTACAGTGGAACTCTTCAACCGTTACTAGTAACCCCCTCGAGTTTGGGCTCATTTGGTTGGTTTGGACGAGTATCCCATACTTCTACCAATACACTTGGTGACGAGGGTCTGATGATGGAGTCAGGAGGTGTACAGTGGAACTCTTCAACCGTTACTAGTAACCCCCTCGAGTTCGGGCTCATTTGGTTGGTTTGGACGAGTGTCCCATAGTTCTACCAATATACTTGGTGACGAGGGTCTGATGATAAAGTCAGGAGGTGTACAGTGGAACTCTTCAACCGTTACTAGTAACCCCCTCGAGTTTGGGCTCATTTGGTTGGTTTGGACGAGTGTCCCATACTTCTACCAATACACTTGGTGACGAGGGTCTGATGATGGAATCAGGAGGTGGACAGTGGAACTCTTCAACCGTTACTAGTAACCCCCTCGAGTATGAGCTCATTTGGTTTGTTTGAACGAGTGTTTTATACTTCTACCAATACACTTGGTGACGAGGGTCTGATGTTGGAGTCAGGAGGTGAAAAGTGGAACTCTTCAACCGTTACTAGTAAGCCCCTCGAGTTTGGGCTCATTTGGTTACTTTGGACGAGTGTTCCATACTTCTACCAATACACTTGGTGACGAGGGTCTGATGATGGAGTCAGCAGGTGTACAGTGGAACTCTTCAACCGTTACTAGTAACCCCCTCGAGTTTGGGCTCATTTGGTTGGTTTGGACGAGTGTCCCATACTTCTACCAATACACTTGGCGAGGGTCTGATGATGGAATCAGGAGGTGGACAGTGGAACTCTTCAACCGTTACTAGTAACTCCCTCGAGTTTGGACTCATATGGTTGGTTTGGACGAGTGTCCCATAATTCTACCAATACACTTGGTGACGAGGGTCTGATGATGGAGTCAGGAGGTGTACAGTGGAACTCTTCAACCGTTACTAGTAACCCCCTCGAGTTCGGGCTCATTTGGTTGGTTTGGACGAGTGTCCCATAGTTCTACCAATATACTTGGTGACGAGGGTCTGATGATAAAGTCAGGAGGTGTACAGTGGAACTCTTCAACCGTTACTAGTAACCCCCTCGAGTTTGGGCTCATTTGGTTGGTTTGGACGAGTGTCCCATACTTCTACCAATACACTTGGTGACGAGGGTCTGATGATGGAATCAGGAGGTGGACAGTGGAACTCTTCAACCGTTACTAGTAACCCCCTCGAGTATGAGCTCATTTGGTTTGTTTGAACGAGTGTTTTATACTTCTACCAATACACTTGGTGACGAGGGTCTGATGTTGGAGTCAGGAGGTGAAAAGTGGAACTCTTCAACCGTTACTAGTAACCCCCTCGAGTTTGGGCTCATTTGGTTACTTTGGACGAGTGTTCCATACTTCTACCAATACACTTGGTGACGAGGGTCTGATGATGGAGTCAGCAGGTGTACAGTGGAACTCTTCAACCGTTACTAGTAACCCCCTCGAGTTTGGGCTCATTTGGTTGGTTTGGACGAGTGTCCCATACTTCTACCAATACACTTGGCGAGGGTCTGATGATGGAATCAGGAGGTGGACAGTGGAACTCTTCAACCGTTACTAGTAACTCCCTCGAGTTTGGACTCATATGGTTGGTTTGGACGAGTGTCCCATAATTCTACCAATACACTTGGTGACGAGGGTCTGATGATGGAGTCAGGAGGTGTACAGTGGAACTCTTCAACCGTTACTAGTAAGCCCCTCGAGTTTGGGCTCATTTGGCTAGTTTGGACGAGTGTCCCATACTTCTACCAATACACTTGGTGACGAGAGTCTGATGATGGAGTCAGGAGGTGGACGGGGAATTCTTCAACCGTTACTGGAAATCCCCTCGAGTTTGGGCTCATTTGATTGGTTTGGACGAGTGTCCCATAGTTCTACCAATATACTTAGTGACGAGGGTCTGATGATGGAGTCAGGAGGTGTACAGTGGAACTCTTCAACCGTTACTAGTAACCCCCTCGAGTTTGGGCTCATTTGGTTGGTTTGGACGAGTGTCCCATACTTTTATCAATACACTTGGTGACGAGGGTCTGATGATGGAGTCAGGAGGTGTACAGTGGAACTCTTCAACCGTTACTAGTAATCCCCTCGAGTTTGCGCTCATTTGGTTGGTTTGGACGAGTGTCCCATACTTCTACCAATACACTTGGTGACGAGGGTCTGATGATGGAGTCAGGAGGTGTACAGTGGAACTCTTCAACCGTTACTAGTAACCCCCTCGAGTTTGGGCTCATATAGTTGGTTTGGACGAGTGTCCCTTACTTCTACCAATACACTTGGTGACGAGGGTCTGATGATGGAGTCAGGAAGTGTACAGTGGAACTCTTCAACCGTTACTAGTAACCCCCTCGAGTTTGGGCTCATATGGTTGGTTTGGACGAGTGTCCCATACTTTTATCAATACACTTAGTGACGAGGGTCTGATGATGGAGTCAGGAGGTGTACAGTGGAACTCTTCAACCGTTACTAGTAATCCCCTCGAGTTTGGGCTCATTTGGTTGGTTTGGACGAGTGTCCCATACTTCTACCAATACACTTGGTGACGAGGGTCTGATGATGGAGTCAGGAGGTGTACAGTGGAACTCTTCAACCGTTACTAGTAACCCCCTCGAGTTTGGGCTCATATAGTTGGTTTGGACGAGTGTCCCTTACTTCTACCAATACACTTGGTGACGAGGGTCTGATGATGGAGTCAGGAAGTGTACAGTGGAACTCTTCAACCGTTACTAGTAACCCCCTCGAGTTTGGGCTCATATGGTTGGTTTGGACGAGTGTCCCATACTTTTATCAATACACTTGGTGACGAGGGTCTGATGATGGAGTCAGGAGGTGTACAGTTGAACTCTTCAACCTTTACTAGTAACCCCCTTGAGTTTGGGCTCATTTGGTTTGTTTGAACGAGTGTCCTATCCCATACTTCTACCAATACACTTGGTGACGAGAGTCTGATGATGGAGTCAGGAGGTGTACAGTGGAACTCTTCAACCGTTACTAGTAGCCCCCTCGAGTTAGGGGCTCATATGGTTGGTTTGGACGAGTGTCCCATACTTCTACCAATACACTTGGTGACGAGGGTCTGATGATGGAGTCAGGAGGTGTACAGTGGAACTCTTCAACCGTTACTAGTAACCCCCTCGAGTTTGGGCTCATTTGGTTTGTTTGGACGAGTGTCCCATACTTGTCGAACGCAAAATTATGAAACAGACATACCATCTGTTCAAATTGATTTTGAAAGAGACGGCGGACACCATATCCATCCTAAAGCCATACAGTTTCCAGCAAAGTTTAATTATGGAACAGCTGAGAGACGGATGTTACCGATAATTTTGTCATGGGCCTCCACTGTCCATAAAATGCAGGGCAGTACTGTTGACCGTGCTGTCGTGTATTTGGGCTCCAGACTATTTGAGGAGGGTCAAGCGTATGTTGCATTGAGTCGCGTAAAGTCTTTAGAAGGGTTATGTATTGAGAAGCTTGATTGTGAGTAATTGACAGGTAAGAAACCGAGTAACAAAGATGCAATGAGAGAGTTGGAAAGGATGACGAGTTTACGTAATGAATGATACGAGCCAAAAATCAAACTAAAAACGAGTAAATAAAAAAATAGGTAAAAAAACTTTTAAGTTAAACGGTTTTATTAAAAATAATAAACTAGAAAAAAAACAGCTGTACAAAAAACTAGAAAATAATAAGGACACAAGCCTGGGCCTTCTTAAGATTTTACGTCTGGGTAAGAAATCGTGCAATACTAGCGTGCTGTCTTCTCATGTCGGATGCCAAAGGGCACATTGTGTCGCTGCGTCAGCGGAATAAGTAATAAATTGAGACTTTTAACAGACTAATATAAAAACGTGGGGCGTATAATATGCGTAATAATAAATAACATGCGCCCCACGTTTTTATATTAGTCTGTTAAAAGTCTCAATTTATTACTTATTCCGCTGACGCAGCGACACAATGTGCCCTTTGGCATCCGACACGAGAAGACAGCACGCTAGTATTGCACGATTTCTTACCCAGACGTAAAATCTTAAGAAGGCCCAGGCTTGTGTCCTTATTATTTTCTAGTTTTTTGTACAGCTGTTTTTTTTCTAGTTTATTATTTTTAATAAAACCGTTTAACTTAAAAGTTTTTTTACCTATTTTTTTTTAAAATAGTTTTTTTTTTCACTCTAGTTATATCAAATAACAAGTTCTGCGTAGAATTGGGCGTTAAACCGACCCGACGACGTGTTTTTCCAGTGATTGGTAGATAGTTAAAAGTCCATATCTTGAAAACTAATGAACCGATTTCGATGAAACTTGCACTGTTCCCTAATTTGAAGTAAATGTAAGCCAATAAAAAAAAAGAATCGCAGAAATCGGTTGTCGTGGTATAGAATTATTCGCCCGTTTGACACACTTAACAGCCCATATCTTGAAAACCACTGAACCGATTTTTATGAAACTTGCACTGTTCCCTAAGTTGAAGTAAGTGTAAGCCAATAAAAAAAGAATGGTTATAATCCGATTAATAGTTTTGGAGTAATGCGTGAATATATATATACATACATACATACATACATACAAACATACATACAAACTACATACAAACATGCGCTTATAAAATTTGTCACACCTGTTTAGAAGCCCACATAGATTAACCTATACGAATATTGTGCAATTCCAACGATATTACATACATACGTGTTGAATTGATAACATCCTTTCTTTGAAGTCGGTAAAAAGGATTTACAGAAAGGATAGGCACAAAAAAGTGTTTAAATCACGATATACTAAGTTGAAGAAACTGATTATTACACACAATGCCCACTGGCAGAAGTGTAATTGTCAAAGGACAAGCTTAAAATTATATGCATTCACATAAATGACATGTAATAATGTATTTACTTGTCGCCAACTAATTTAAAATTGTCGCAGGACAAGGTAAATGACATAAATAACTTGGCATTTCTTTATGAATGAATGGAGCATAAACTCATATTACATACACATTATTCTTATTTGTTTACTAGCTTTTACCCGCGGCGTCGCTCGCGTGAAGTTCGTATTTAAAATAAAGAAGTAAGTAAGCCCGCTACCGTACCTTTATTTCTTCGCGCGGAACAATTCGGTTTGTATGAGAGCCACATCTTTGCGTAACCGGAACTGAATTTTATTTAGCCTATCGCGTGTCACGCATAGTTAAATGTAATTAAGTTTCATCCAATTCGGATGATCGGTTTAAGAGTTATGGAGGAACATACATACATGCAGAAAATATTTCTAAAAATCGTCAATTTAGTTTTAGTATCATACATAGATTCTACAAACGCACTAACACGCACTAAAACAAATACATAAAACAAAGTAACATACTTCATATGACCATCTCTTATAGATTTATTATTAGTATTGATTTCATGAAATCATGATTCACATCACTGGTAAATTCGAACTTGACTCTGGCGCTGTGACACGGTATGCGCTCGGACAGTTCGACATTGTAGCCACAACAACGGGGACAGATGTTTGCATTTTTGGTACGGGACCCTAAAAACTGTAGGTGGACTATTTTAGGTACGAGATAATGAAGAACTAGATCGAACCTACTTACAGAAGAAATCAGACAATTGAGTGATTAGTACAAACCATATGTCAGCCTCGATAGCTCAGTGGTGCAGACAGTCAACTGTCGCTATTGAATGTTAAGCAACGATGGGAGCGGTCAGTACTTGGATGGGTGACCGCTGACCGTTGGAGGCTGACCGAGGTTCGGATTCCTAGTAAAACTGTAGGTCCCTTCCCTCCTAATAATACTTGGTGGTAGGGTCTAACCCGCCCGGGTTGGTACCACCGCACTGAATGAAACGTCGGTCGAAACGGCTATGTGAATAGTTTGTGTATTCCGACCAGCAGGTCTATTCTTGTAAATTCTGACAGCGGACTCAGCGATGATGTGGCGCTGAGAGCCACTTACTAAAGTGGCTCTCAGCGCCACATCAGCGCTGAGTCCGCTGTCAGAATTTACAAGAATAGACCTGCTGTTCAGTGTAGCCGGCACGATCAAAGGGGGAAGCACTGACATGGCACCTAGTTCACCCGGTGTTATGGGCTGACGTCACGGACGTTGTAGGTGAAGTAGCCAATCGTGTCAGGTTCCATAAAAAAAAAAAAAACAAACACAGAATTTTTCACAATTTCAACCTATCGTGAGTTCTCCGCTTGGCCAGGTAACCCAATCAAGGCAGCAAGGTAAGTTAGTTGGCCTTGTGCGTCGCCACCGCCGATGCCTTCTAAACGCAGATACAGCCTTCTGTGTTAGGCTTAGCGGTTACATCCTGCCTCACGGTCAGCAAGGATTTGAACATTTGTATTTATAGATTTGGCTTAGTATAATAAATACTATTTATATTATAGTTTAACCAAAATAATACTGATAAATAGTTTTTGTATGAACTGTTTTCGCTTTTTTATTTGATTTAATCTGAATTAACATACATAAAAATATTAAAATCTTTTTTCATGATAGGTACATCGGTATAAGTAGGTATAACAGTATTTTATAATTTATTGTCTTTGATACGATTTCAATTAGATACTTACCGATCGTTTGTGTTAAAAATTTAAATCCTACTTAATATTATAAACGCGAAAGTTTGTGAGGATGGATGGATGCATGGTGTATGCAATGACGTATTTGGGTGTATGTATGGATCTTTGTTCCTCTTTCACGCAAAAACTACTGAACGGATTTTGATGAGACTTTACAGTACTATAGCTTATACATCAGAATAACATATTATAGGCTATATACCATCACGCTTAATAGCCTTAGGGCTCAGCAGTATCAAATAAAGTATAGTATGGACGGGAGAGAGAGAATATAAAAGACAAGAAAAACAAAAGCCTATCAACGTCACATAAAAACTTCAATTTCGAATTCTGTTCTTTTTTAAAATCCACGCGGACGAAGTCGCGGCCAAAAGCTAGTGTTTTTATATTCTTTTTACTACATTTCTACCGATCTAACTTGATTTTTATACTATTTATTTTATTAATATTTTTTTTTTACGCAAATTATATCGTCTAATTAACCTTATTTCATCAACTAAATTAAAATGTTCACGAAGCTTAGCGTATGAAATATAATATAACCAAATCAAAGTAAAAATCTCTGCATTTATTTCTTGTCCGGTTCCACCTTAAAATTGCATTGATAAATTAGTGAATTGTCAATTGTTAACATTTTTATAGTGAAATAAAACACAAAAAAGCAGTGTGTCAACCAAGTTCGCAAAGCAAAACAGCGACACACCGGCCGAGGGTTATATTACATGAACCATCTCAGGCCACTTTCGACCCCCCCATAACTTAAAATCTATTTTACCTACAGACTTGAAATTTTGCGTGTCTAGTAAGAGCCTCTTCTAATTACCAAATCTGAAATTTAAATAAAAAACCCTCTTGCCATTCACGAGAAAATG
This sequence comes from Nematopogon swammerdamellus, assembly GCA_946902875.1. Taxonomy (NCBI): domain Eukaryota; kingdom Metazoa; phylum Arthropoda; class Insecta; order Lepidoptera; family Adelidae; genus Nematopogon; species Nematopogon swammerdamellus. Next base: position 10,638,624 of record OX336358.1, on the reverse strand, counting down.
ACGTCCGAAAATCACTATTTTCATCACTGACTGACTGACTGACTCAATTTGTTTGACACAGTTTGACAAAGGCTCTTTACACCTGATTCACTTAAGTCTTTGTAGTCAGAACTCTCAGCAAAATTGTTAATCTTGCTCTAAAGCTGTGTTTTAGATAGACTATGGGCGGTGTTATTATGTGGCTAGTCACTAAATACTTTTAAAAATATGTAAAAAAATACCCTGTGAAGTTTCTTGTCGGTTCTTCTTCGTGGGTGTAATCGAACCGGATAGAACAAATTGTGACAAGTTCGAGCGCAGTCTAACTGCCATATGAATGATCAATAAACAATACAACAACAATACAATCATCAAAAGTTTAGACTACACGATGTAGGAAAGTATAAGTGTAGGATGTAGGAAAGGATCTTTCCTACATCGTGTTCCAGGTGACCTAGGAAGTTAAAAATTGGTGTGGAGGTAGGTTATTGGACGAATATAAAGGAAAAAGTCTGAAACCGTCATATTAAGGGTTGGCATAGAAGAAAACGTTATTAATGCGGCCACGAAAAGTTTTCTCTTATTCAAATTTATCTAATTGAACTAGTTCTTTGTCAATGAAAGAACTTGGTATCCAGTTAGATCTCACTTCTAAGCCGTTATCCGAGTGCTTATCTTGCAAGTTTTTTTTTTGTTGCGAACTTGACTTCTTTTTCACATTTATATTTTTGATGGGATACCTAACTACCATTCTCTAACAACCCCGACCGTGGTGATAGTTCAGCGCACCTAGACACCAGGCACCCAGCGCATCGGCCTAGCGATACAAGTGATAGTATATCTATCGACGTACTCACTCCGATCGAGAGCCCAGTGCACCTGCCTCCATTTCCGCTCCTACGCAAAACCAGTTCTGATGCATTTGCCATGCATAGATTATACCTACGTATATTATATTGACCACTAGTTTTTGCCCGCGGCTTCGCTCGCGTGAAATTCGTATTTAAAAAGAAGAAAGCAAGTAAGCCCGCTACTGTACCTTTATTTTGGCGCTCGGAACAATTCGGTTTGTATGAGCGCTACATATTAGCGTTACCGGAACAGAATTTTATTTAGCCTATCCTGTGTCACGTATAGGTGTATCGTACCGTGTGGGGCCGGTACCTTAAAAGAATAGCCCCGCTGCATCTCTCCCCGTGTATGTCGTAAAAGGCGACTAAGGGATATGACTCCCTTCTTATATTACTAGGTGGTAGGGTTTAACCCGCCCGGGTTGGTACCACCGCACTGAATGAAAGGTCGGTCGAAACGGCTATGTAAATAGTTTGTGTTTTCCGTCCAGTTCAGTGTAGCCGGCACGACCGAAGGGAAGCACTGACGTGGCACCAAGTTCACCCGGTGTTATGGGCTGACATCACGGATGTTGTAGGTGATGTAGCCAACCGTGTCAGTTTCCATAAAAAAAAAAAAAGGTAAATTTGTTTGTACTGAGTTTCGTCAAATTAGGATGATCGGTTTAAGAGTTATGGAGGAAAATATATACATACAGAAAATATTTCTAAAAATCACCAATTTACTTTTAGTACCTATCATACATACATAGATTCTACAAACCAGTCCTTACCTTTAATAAAATCCAACGTCTGCTATCTGTCTGTATGTATGTATGTATGTATGTATGTATGTATGTATGTATGTATGTATGTATGTATGTATGTATGTATGTATGTATGTATGTATGTATGTATGTATGTATGTATGTATGTATGGATGTATGTATGTCTGTCTGTCCGCTTATAACTCGAGAACCACTGAACCGATTTTAGTAAAACAAAATTCTACGGATAGCTTGATTCTTACTATCACGCTAGACTTACTATCACGCTAAATGGCTTATGAGGTTAGCAGACAACTCAAATATGAGAGCGGGCGGAGCCGCGGGCACAGCTAGTATCTCATAAAACAAAGGAACTTACTCCATGACCACCCTTACAGATTTATTATTAGTATTGATTGATGATTTAGGTCGTTGCGGATGGTTCGTTTCAAATGTAGGGGTGTTTTAAAAACTGCAATTAAAAAAAATTGCATTACATACTATTCTAGCTATGTCAAAATATTATAATATATGTATAAAGCATGCTAACGAATTATACGCTTTACGACTTCAGATAAATAGTAACGGGATTTGAACCCGCGACCCCCGGCTTACATAAATGCACTTAAAATGTGGCTTTACATAATTTTTTTTTTTGCTATAGATCCAGGTAAATAGTAAACGGGATTTGAACACGTGACCACCTGGTTACATATTATTATGATTAGCTCCATGTGAGTTTGCATTTTAGGTGGTAATTTTTAGGTGTCCGCAAGGAAGCCTATTATACTAAGCGTACGCCGCGCCGTCTGTCTGTCTGTCTGATTGTCCTACTGAATCTTTTCAATCGTAATAGCTAGCCGGTTGTTTTCACATATGCTTTATTATGGCGGATATAACAACAAATAATAAAAAATAGAAAAATGAAAGGGCAGCGCCATACAAGAAATATGTTTTTTTTCAGCGTTTTTTTTTTGCGAAAACCTTGGTTCGCGAGTCTAACGCGCACTTGGCCGGTAATGATACTATACGTGAAAATTAGTTTTTTTTAATGTAAATATTTTTGGAAACGTTAAAATTTTTATAATTTTTCAGCACCTGAATGAAAATACTTTAGAAAATAAAAACAATGAAACAGTTGTCTTAATACCACCTATTAATGTAACACCGTGTGTTCCAAATTCCAATTTTAAATTCCAAAGTAGAAGTGTGTGCATAGGTAGGTAGGCACATATAACATATTTTAATTCCGCCCGACAATTTCAATGGTATAAGGTTACCCGGATATAATTATATTTCAAAACACAGAAAAATTATTTTAGGAGGTATTTTCTAAAATGTTCGAATTTTAAAACGCGGATACGGTTGCGTTAAGGACGGACTAACGGAAAATTCTATTCAGATCTATCTCCAAGTTTGTTCGTTTTCAATCTATTGCGCTCTTGTAATATTTTTTAGCTATCTGCATGAGTTTACATTTCTAAATACTTTCCTTGTTGTGTATATTTGACGTCAATGAGAAATTAGAAAGCGTCAAATTGATTGAGGAAAATTAACAAGAAGGTGAATTTACCTTAATTGCTAGGCGTGTATTATATACACAGGTTATGGCAATTCCTTCCTCACTAAACATTTGACGCGCCGAAAAAACCCTGCCCTTTACTAATAAACATTATTCATTCTTGCGTAAGAAATGAGTCATGGATGTTCGAAGAAGGAGTTTTAACGACCTCAAATAAGTTGAAAACAAGAAAATAAAGCTGAATAACGTTTAATTTCAGTAGAAATCCCATTTCGATTAAATATACGTAGCTAACTGTATTTTTTAGTCTGATTAGACTGATTTAGAATGTCTTAACCTTCAGATCGCATTTTGTGTTTAAAATGTTTTCTGCTACCTAATAATTTGTTTGGTAAACTGGAAATGAAATTGGTTAATAAAACTGTATATTTATAAAAAAAAAAGTAGATGCATAGGCATTTATAGCTACGCATTAAGAAAAAGCTATAAAATACTGTAATTACTGTGACCAACTAATACATTAAAACGCAATTCGGTAAAATACAATATTTCCTTCATCCATCACAACGAATTTTAACCATATTTAAATTCCGAATGCCAACAAACAAAACAATGCCGTCATCGATAGCAGCGGCTATACATGCCTATACGTTCTGCCTCCAATCAAAATCGAGAAACGCGGAAGATATAGCCAATAGCCATCTCTGTCACAATATGGTCGAAAACCCGTTACACAGCGCGCTCGCGGGGTTGCCATGCATGCTAATACAATTCCTCGTAGCCATTACTCTCCGTTCGCCTTGCCAAGGTTCGGTGGGGCATAACTAATCATCTTCGATAAATGTATTGGAACAAAATTTATCTTTAACCGGTTGTTATAAATAATTTTTAATGTTGGGAGAGAAATTTCGCTGCGCGTGCAACGTAACTGCAAAAATTGTTTTTGTAGCTTTACGTTATCGTTAGTTTTTATGGAAATATATAATTAAGTGTATAATTATCTAAATAAACAACTTTTTACTACTTTCAAAAGCTTTACTAGCTGATGAAATATTGTTTTTGTCGGCACAAGCGACGGGGTTTACGTGTTCAACAGTCCGTGTACCTACTCTTTATGTGGCCATGTGTTTTTTTTATTCCCTGCAAGAACCTAAACGGCTCGACTTATTTTAACGAAACAAACATCAAAATAAATGTATTACTGAGATAAATTAAATGGAAACATGGTTAAGGAATTTATTTGACAATAGTTTTTATTCATCAGAAAGTTATTCAAAAAGTCATCACCGTATTTAAATTGCTAGAAAAGTAAAAAAGTAAAAAAATTGCTATTGCAAACGATTGTCCTTACAAATGAATACCCGACTGCAGACTTTAGAGTCTGATAACGTATATTTTTTTCTGAAAAAAAAAGTTATAATATCTATATTTTTTATGGATAACCGGCACTGGTGGCTGTGCCCAAAAGTGCTAAAGAAGATTAGATGCAACCAACATCACCAATCTTCGCGAAACCACGCTCAGAGTATATAATATACGTATAATTAATTATACAATAATAGCAATGTGAAAATAGATATCAATAGATCAACAATAAATAGGAGAATCACTCTCCAGTTTAATATTTGTATACATGAACAACTTTTTATCAATGGCCGAAGCGAATAAACCAAATGACAGCATCTAGAATTAGTTTTTTCTGCAGAAATCAAACATCGATTGAACCGATTGTATTTCCTCCGATTTGATGATTTTCTAGTGAGGGCAACACAGTGAGTGGGAGGCGCTCCGAACTCGTAATGTTGTTTTTTAGGCTAGATAACTGTAACGAATGACTTGGTGCCATCTCGCTTTAATACACAGCACTTCCGTCTATTTCTGTCTATATTTGATTCGTCTGACAAGTTTTGAAAGCTGTTCGAGTCAGCGACCGAATTAGAATGGAGTGAAAACACCTCGGAAAACACTTTTTTCTTTTTGATTGCTTCGTACTTACTTGCTTATTATGAAAAAAGAAAATAATTTAATTATGAAAATATGGTACACTAAGGTATTTTAATAAAATAATATAATTTTAGTTGTACCTCACTCAATACACTGTGGGCAACAAATAATAAATTTCGTCTGCCAGATTGCAGCGGTGTTGTTCTAAGTTTCTTCGAATTCGGATGATCGATTTAAGAATTATGGAGGAACATACATACATACAGAAAAGATTTCTAAAAATCGTCAATTCAGTTTTAGTATCATACATAGAGTTTACAAACACAGTATCTCATAAAACAAAGTAACTTACTCCATGACCATCCCTTACAGATTTATTATTCGCATTGATTGATGAGCCGGGAGTGGATGGATGAGAAGAGCGCCGGAAGACCGCGTGTTGTGGCGTGCCTTGGGAGAGGCCTATGTCCAGCAGTGGACCGATACAGGCTGATGATGATGATGATGATGATTGATTGATGATTAATGATTTTAGTACTAAGCATGCACGCGCTTTATTTATGTCTTCCACTAGATAGATGTAGAGCCGAAAATTAAGAGAAAAAATACGTCCCGACCAGAATATACTTCATACCTACGTACCTACTAATAGAAGATGCAATTATTCAAAATGTCACGTACCATACCGCGAACATAACATGGTGAGTCGCTCTTACTAATTCAATATTTGAACTTGTTTTTTTTTTTGTATTTATTTAGAAAATTTACAGCCTAGGTTATCAAATACAGTAATTAATTATTTTACCCAATTACAGATTTTCCCTAAAAGCTAATGAGTAGAGCGTATATATATTTTTTCCTATTAAATTAATGTAAGTTAAGCAGGTATGTATGTGTACATGTGGATGTGAGACTGAGTGTGTGAGGGTGTGCAGAGGCGGACTTTCCATATAGGCCGACTAGGCCCGGGCCTAGGGCGGCCAGATATTAGGGGCGGCCAATCTGTACCTGCTGCTGGAAGCAGTGAGCGCAGGTACAGAATAGAAAGGGTGCCGGCCGGAGCAAGTGCGTGCGACGTGCGGGAGTGGTGAGCGCGGCGGAGGTGATGGATGACGCACTATTTACGTGGAAAAAATAATTTTGCTATGACTATAAGGTCAATATTGCCGTAAAACTTGTAAAAAATACTTTTACTATATGTAAAATAAGCCGAGAAATACCTAATATATTTTTGGCAGGTTGAACCGAGCGCAATACTGATTTTCATACAACTTCACATTTGTATCTATGCTGTAAACTTGAAAGGGGCGGCTGCATTGAATTGGGGCGGCTGGTACTAAACGGCCTAGGGCGGCTAAGGCTGCTAGTCCGCCTCTGAGGGTGTGTAAGGGTGTAAAATGGTGTATGTTTGTGTGAGTGAGTGGGTTGTTGCATAAATAAGAAAAAGAGATAAAGAAAATGTTCTTATCACTCTGAAGAATAATTTGGTTTGTTTTCTTTCTAAATGTAGAACTCGACAGGTGGAATATACTCGTATGAATATCCGAAAATGAGCTGTTACATGTGCACCGCAATAGTGTCCGCAGCGAAGTCTAAGTAGAGAGCAATAGTTTAGGTCTGACCTATTATTATTATTTTTTTTTTTTTGGAAACTGACACGATTGGCTACATCACCTACAACATCCGTGATGTCAGTCCATAACACCGAGTGAACTACGTGCCATGTCAGTGCTTCCCTTCATTTCACACTGAACTGAACGGAAAACACGAACTATTTAAATAGCCGTTTCGGCCGACGTTTCGCTCAGTGCGGTGGTATCAACCCGGGCGGATAAACCCTAACACCTAGTAAGTTAAGAAGGGAAGGGTTACCTACAGTTTTAAGTGGAATCTGAACCACGGTCTGCCTCCAATGGTCGAGCGATACCCAAGCAAGTGCTGACCGCGCTCAGGGTTGCTTATTCATTTGAAGCATCGGTCCCACACACACGGTTGGTATTCGATTATTACCAATCTAACCCATACCGAACAGAAGATTCCGACAGAACGAGAGAAAATGCATAAACGCAGCCTCCCAGGATTCGTGTCAGCAGGTCGGTACAGAACCTGCGACCTTGTCCGCCGCGGCTGCTCGTCGCGTCGTGCCACTAAACACGACCTACACACACATACACACACACACACACAGAACGCTTCGCCGCACTTGGTGCCGCACACACACAGGCGAACAAGACCGCGCGTACTTGTGCGTACTAGTACAGGAGAACTCGTCTCGATCTGCACTTTGCACATACTCCTCGGACGGGAGGTGGTGGTTTGAGAGATGCGTTATTTAGGGGTTATGTTTCTGAATGTAGACTTCTTAACCGACTTCAAAAAAAGGAGGAGGTTCTCAGTTCGACTGTATTATTTTTTTATTAATTTTCTTTTATGTTTGTTACCTCAGAACTTTCGACTGGGTGAACCGATTTTGATGATTCTTTTTTTATTTGAAAGCTGGTGCTTCCCGTGTGGTCGCATTTTTATATTTGGTCAAGATCGGATTGGAAAGCGAGGCATTAATAGCAAAAAAAATACTAAAAAAAACTGTGAAACAAGCTGCTAAAACAAGCAAAAATCACCGACCGCCTTCAACTCTAGGGTTCGATTTTTTTTATTTCATACATTTTTGAAGGCGGTTTTTATATTTATTTAAATAGTTTTTTTTTATTTTTTTATGGAAACTGACACGGTTGACTACATCAACTACAACATCCGTGATGTCAGCCCATAACACCGGGTGAACTAGGTGCCATGTCAGTGCTTCCCTTCATTCATGTCGGCTAAACACTGAACCGGACGGAAAACACGAACTATTTACATAGCCGTTTCGACCGGCGTTTCGCTCAGTGCGGTGGTACCAACCCGGCCGTGATAAACCCTACCACCTAGTTAGGTAAGAAGGGAAGGGAGGGACCTACAGTTTAACGTGGAATCCGAACCACGTTCAGCCTCCAACGATCGAGCGGTCACCCATCCATCCAAGTACTGACCGCGCTCAGCTTTGCTTAACAATAGTCGACCGACGACCGCACCATTGAGCTACCGAGGCTGAAAAGCTAATATACAATCTCTTTTCTGATTTATATTCCCTATCGATAAATTAAAAAAAATGTGCTAAATTTAATAAAAATTGTGAACAACGGACAACAATGCTTCAATGCTTGAGGGTTTTCTTATTAATTCTTTATTCTTTATTCATCATTCGTTTGGTAGTAAGCTGGAACTACGCTTGAATTTGTTTGTTGACTATGCTCCAATTTTATTTTTACAATTATTCTAGCTTTTACTAGGAATTTTAGTTAAAATATGCAGTAATAATTTCAAATTTTCTTTAAATTTGATATTTTTCAAATGTCTTTTGAAAAGTATTTAGACATGTTAAAAAATCTTAAGACAATCTTATAACAATATTTAAAAATGATGCATAAATAAATATATCGAATTTTAGCTTTTGCTGCGGCTTCGCTCGCGTGAAATTTGGATATTAAAAAAAGAAAGTAAGTAAGCCAGTAATGTGGCCCACCGTGTCAGTTTCCATAAAAAAAATCGGTTCAACCAGTAAAAAGTTCTGAGGTAACAAACATAAAAAAATACAGTCGAATTGAGAACCTCCTCCTTTTTTGAAGTCGGTTAAAAAACCCGCTACCGTACCTTTATTCCGGCGCGCAGAAAAATTCGGTTTGCATGATAGCCACATCGTAAACAGAACTGAATTTTATTTAGCCTATCCATCCTGTGTCTATCCATCCTATACGAGATAGGTAATTGTGCTTGTACTAAGTTTAATCGAATTCGGATGATCGGTTTAAGAGTTATGGAGGAACATACAAACATACATACATACATACATACAGAAAAGATTTCTAAAAATCAACAATTTAGTTTTATTATCATACATAGAGTCTACAAACGTAATATCTCATAAAACAAAGTAATCCATGACCAGACTATCCCTTACAGAATTATTGTTAGTATTGATTTAAGAATGTTTAAAATATTTTCTAAAATGTTATCATATCAATGACGTAACAATTCCGTCAACGTTCCACGTTCTAACGTTTAAACGAATGTAAGACAGATTTAACGCTAACACACACTCAGGATGCACTCACTAACACAAACAGGCGCGAAACAGGTTCCAAATAAACTTCAATTATGTGAACGGTCAGATGCATTTTGCACTCGATGCAGTTTCGCTATTCCGACTTTTGTGTTACGAAAATCGGCTGAGAATTTGGTGCGCATTAGAATATTAATGTTGTCAGGATTTTTATTATTTGTTCTACAGGATGTTTCAGGATAGGCTTGAGAAACTTCAGGAAAAGACAGTACTCATTATTAGAAGAAAAAAATCCTTTTCACTCCAATGGAAATTCCGTATTTTTTTTTTCATACAATTTTTTTTAATTTTAATAAAAACTTGATGGACAGTGAGATTTGGCAACATTGCTGTCTAAGTCTAGGGAGTGCAATGACCTGTCCAGTCTCCTTTTTCTTTTCATATCATTCAAATTTAAGTGTTTGGAACTTACCCACATGCAGTACAATTCCAGTAGTTAAGCATGTAAGTAAATTAAAGTTACTTTATTTTTCTTTACAAAGGTGGACGTTAACCGTCCACCAAAGCTCGATGAAACGATTTTCACCAAAAAGTACTATAAAATTACCGAATCTGGGAAAAGGTTACAGAGCTTTTCGTCTTCAATTATGAGTCCCTTTCGAACCCTGAAGTTACGAAACCCTATCCCCTTTAGTACTAATCACGTGCGTATATAGCTTAAAATGTTTTAGTAGATCTTATTATGAAGATATAACATAAAAGTATCTTAAGAACTAACGTAAACTCTTTGCTAATGTATTGATTTGGTAATATCCATCCTGAAGGCCCATTCTAAATATTTGTCAAATAATTTTTTAAAATCGTATAAGTATTTTCGGATTAAGCTCCTACATCCAAACTTAAAAACTTTATAATAGTTTCTTTATAATATTAGTATAGATACGAGTAGATGTAAACTTCTTTGCTTTTTATTTGATTTATTAGGTAGCTTTGACTTTTTACTTCTCACTAATCTCACTAATATCATAAATGCGAAAGTATATTTGTTTCTTTGTTTGTTAGTTTGTAGGTTGGGGTTGTAAGGTTGGAGTAAACCATAATAGGTATAAACCAGAAATAGAAATATTGACAAACACGTGACTTTTGTTCCGTTTTCAGCAGTCAACTATTCAAAAACGACACGCACACAATATATATATTTTTTTTCATTTATTTATTTATACATTCTTCTATATTTTACAATTTTATGTTCTGCGAAGCCTACAAGGCTTATCCGCAAAAGCAGTTTTGTCGCCGTCTATTATTTATACAGTACTATTCTTGATGTAAATGGCCAGATTTTATACATTCATAATTCTAATCAGTGAAATCTATAATTTGCTTTGTTTTTTGTATAAATAATGTTAGTTATATTTTAAATGTAATGCTGTTGATTTCGTTAACATTAAATAAATAAATAAATAAATAAATAATTATATTATTAAACTTTATATACCTAAGCAAAGCATCCTCCGAGCGCCTTTGTTGTGTGCTGTGTGCTATACCTACAATTTTATTGCTAACTAAAACAATACATACATTCATACACACCACACGCAAGCAACCCGATTACTCTGCTTACCCCGGTTGTATCCCGACAACCGGGGTAAGCAGAGTAATCGGTGTTGTTCTGCAAATATTCTGATATATTACAGCAGAACACCGACCACCACGTTTAGCAAATTATTTGGACTATCAAGCAGCAAGTAAGGCACAAAGACCCACCTGCTGCGTGACACGGTGGAAGGACCGTGGCAAGGCGAGAGGTGGCTAGCATGTAGCCCTTTAGCATGGCATCTTGTCCTTATTCCTTAGTCGCCTTTTACAACATGCACGGGGAGAGATGCAGTGCGGCTATTCTTTGTAAGCACCCTACAACTATAATGTTAATAATACAACTCAAAATAAAATAAAAAGCAAAGAAGAAATTACATCTATCTACCTACACTAATATTATAAAGAGATAAAGTCTGTAAGTGACTTAAAATTTTTAACCGACTTAAAAAAAAGAAGGAGGTTCTCAATTCGACTGTATTTTGTTTTTTGTTTTTTCTGTTTTATTTTTTTATTTTTTTTTATGTTTGTTACCTTAGAACTTTCGACTGGGTGAACCGATTTTGAATATTCTTTTTTTATTTGAAAGCTGGTGCTTCCTGTGTGGTCCAATTTCAATTTGGTCAAGATCGGATTGGAAAGCGAGGCGGAATCGCGAGGCCGAAAGCCGAGCGATTCCGCCAAGTACATTAATAGCAAAAAATTACTAAAAAAAACTGTGAAATAAAAAAAACTATTAAAAAAAATATAAAACCACCTTCAAAAATGTATGAATAAAAAAAATCGAACCCTAGAGTTGAAGGCGGTGCTAAAGCAAGCAAAAATAACCGACCGCCTTCAACTCTAGGGTTAAATTTTTTTTTATTTCATACATTTTTGAAGGCGGTTTTAATATTTTTTTAAATAGGTTTTTATATCCTCATAATCTATATTCTATATAATATAAATTGGTTTCTCGAAACCTTCTCAAACTTTTTGGATGAAAAATCGTGCCTGGCTGCGGTCACTGTCAGCACGCGCCGGCACGTGCCAATCCGAAACCGCCTCGGTCAAAATAACCGGGAATACCCAGCAATGGTAAACTAAATTTGTGTACTTATTGTAAATTTTTTCTTTTAATATACCTAACGATGGTTTCCGGGCGTGCCCTCCAGACTTCAATGCCTGTGCTCCACGTGCCAACATCCACGTCAACAAATCAATACTAATAATAAATCTGTAAGGGATGGTAATGGTGCAAGTTACTTAGTTTTATGAGATACTGCGTTTGTAGACTCTATGTATATTGACTAAATTTAAGATCTTCAGAAATCATTTCTATATGTATGTATACATACATACATATATAGCGTCACGCCTGTTTCCCGGTGGGGTAGGCAGAGACAACGGATCTCCACGTGCCACGATCCTGACACACCTCATGTATGTATGTTCCTCCATAACTCTTAATCCGATCATCCGAATTCGATGTAACTTAGTACAAGCACATTTAAACTGTACGTGACACAGGATAGGCTAAATAAAATTCAGCTCCGGCTACGCTAAGATGTGGCTCTCATACAACCAATTAATGGTTCCGCGCGCCGGAATAAAGGTGCTGTAGCGGGCTTACTTACTTTTTAAATACGAATTTCACGCGAGCGAAGCCGCGGGCAAAAGCTATGATTAATAATAATTGTTTTTTTCCCGTTTCATTGGGTGTTTGCTGTTGAAGAGGGAAGCCAATAGCTAGCAAATTGCTAGTAGGTAAGCTTATTGTGTAGGCCGAATTAAAAGGTAAATTATATTGAAAGAAGATTTTGCCGGAAACGATTTATAGTTTCGGCGAAAAAAATATCAATAAATAATTGATTTTTTAGCCTTCCGTATCCGTCGTACGGCACCCTATTACTTAGTTCACTTCAATTCATAAGCACTTCAATTAATAAATAACTAACCATGTAACTAACGATGTTTTAAAATGCTTATGGATATGCTTCTCTCAATCCTGTTCAATTCAACTATGGCGCACTTCAGCGAAAACGTAAAAAGCGCTGTAATTTACCAGAGTACTTACTTGCAGCACAGCATCAATTAGCGTATTTCCCCCCAAAATACGCTAACTTACCCCATTTTTCTTTAAAAAAATATTCTCATAATGGCAACACACACATAGGTACACCAAACACGATGAATCAAATTGAATTAAAGGCGGAAACGAAAAAAATATGTGTAAAAATAACAACAGGTGAGGCTGTATGATTAATAAATTACCTTTGTTTGCCTATCCCGGAAAGGGACAAATCCAAAAAGAAAACCGGCTAAGTGTGAGTCGAACTCGCGCACCGAGGGATCCGTATCGCCATGCCATTGTCAGCACCACTCACGCCATCTATTCTATGTAATAGTTAAAATGCTTCATACTCTTTTCGGTAGATGGCGCGCATCACAGAAATCATTTCTTATTTCTGTGGCGCGCATACACTTTATAGTTTCTTGTCAGGTTCTGGTCCCCACCTGGTGAATATTTTACTTTTTCTTATTTCTATTATTTGTTGTTATATCCGCCATAATAACACATATTCTGTGAAAATTTCAACGGGCTACCTATTACGGTAGGACCCCCTCTGTAGCTCTCGGACAGACGGACAGACGGCGCGGCGGCGTATGCTTATTTTTAATGCAATCTAATATGGGTGGCTGAGTCGGAGGGGCCAAACCACATGCGCCGACCAGCCAATATCACCTCCGAGAAGGTAGGTGCCATACCGGAAACTTTCTGGATTGCTGGCTATACTGGACTAGAGGAGAACACAGCCGAGGCTGCTATGCGGCCATCTTACATCCAGTACAGTGGTACTGTACGTGTGGTATATTTGAGCCTACCACCTAGTAAGGAGGAAGGGAAGGCTTATTAATAGGGTCCCGTACGACGGATACACAGAACCCTACAAACAGTTATATATATGTAAATCGTATGCGTATCTATATCATTTTTTTATTGTTATTTTCATTGTTATTAAAAACTAGACCATCGTAGTTGTATTAAACAAATGTTTATTGAAAAGAGTTATTACACTATTAAGGATGCTTTAGCTGACCATAATTTTATCTGAGAATCTGACTACTGTTTTTCCCACTAAATAACTTGACAATTGGATACACTTTGTATCTTTAGATTTTTAACATGGCTTATTTAGTTATTTATTACATTTCTTTGTAATAAACTTTTACTAATATTTGTTGAATTGACTTGATATATTTAAGTATCAAATTGACGATGGCACTATACACCAGATATAGGTAATTTAAATAGGCTGTGTGGTCAGATTCTTCAGTATTCATGTTTATGCTGTAAATGTTAATGCTCTTGTGAGCGGTAGTATGGGTTAATTATTTATAAGTTACTATAATATAATACTTATAAGGTACTAATAAAACATTGTGACTTGCGAAGTTTGTTTGTTAGTTCTTCTTCGCATTGAATTTAGAACTGGCGGAATTTTCGACATGTCCAAGCGTAGGTTACCTACCTGTGGATGAAATTATACAATAAACAATAAACAATCTTCTGAATGTACCTAGTTTAGTTAATTGACGATGGTCTATTTCTGGCATAAACCACAACATAGAACCATAGATATAAACAAACATTTACCTTATTGTAATATTGTGAAGTGCAACTTTGTTACCTAAAGATAATAAATGAACTGATTGATTGATGAATGACATTAGTCCCCTTTATCTACCTATGTAAAATTTGTCCATATAAGTTATGTATAATATTGTCATTTCATTAGTAGGTAGGTACTTCATTGTCCGCCCCGACTCGTTTTCCACATTGCAAAGGTTAGTTCGTAAAGAATACCGAAAGGCATTAAACTCGCCTTTTGTGACCCTTTTAAATACACGTTAACAATAAAGTATACTATCATTACATTTAATTATAATCTATTAATAAGCGTACGCTTCTGTTCGTCTGTCCGTCCGTCTGTCTATACTACTTTTTCATCTTCTTAACCGTAATTGGTAGTCGGTTGAAATTTTCACTGAATATGTGTTATAATGGCGGATATAAGTACCTACTAAAAGCACTAAAAAATAAAACAAAAAGTAAAAAAATTATGGGGACAGACAACAAACAATGTTTTTAAGCGTTATTTTTGTTACATGCAAGCGTCAAACATGGTGTGATTTATTACAGTGCAAACTCTTGGCCGTTTTTTTTATTTTAACTTCGTTTCTATGCATTTAAATAAATAATTCTAGCCTCTAAACCGTGTCCCAAAACTCAACGTCAAGCGGGAACCAGGAAGTAGGCCAGTTTATGACTACCCAGGGGAAAATAAGAAAAAAAATCGGAGTCATTTGTTTTTTATGTTATGAGCATTTTTTGAAAAACGTTGAAAATTGACATCTCGTACAACATTTTAGGTACTACGACTACAAAGCAAAAAAATAATTGTTAAAATGTTTATATTGAAAGCCTAAATAACTCTGCTATTGATAACTATCCCAAATAAAACCTGAAAGCCTGTAGTTTTACCAAAAAAAATATTCAGTTAAATTTTTTTCTAAAAAAATTAATGATTCAGATTTTTTTTTCTTAACTGGCCTACTCCCTGGTTCACGCTTGACGTTGACACGTTGTATATGTATTGTACACAGTGCTGTGCTGCGTGTTCGTTGCCCCGATAGAATTGGACCCATTCAGTCGTGTGAAGCAAGCGCTTTACGCTGTAACAGAATTCAGCCTAGTGAGAGCACATCGATTTACAGACAAGCTGAACTCGAGCGCTTGAGGACTGATGCACGAGCGATGCTGAAAGCGGAGATATTCCACGCTCCTAATCCTTGCTTAGCGAGCGATAGGTCGTGAGTTCGATCCCCATTCGCGTGCACAACCAGTTTCATAAGTACATTTCACTTTCTGGAACCTTAAAACTACCCGCTATAAATGGATTAGATTCTAATGTTAGTTTAATCTGTATATTTTATTCGTGTATATTTTTGTATGTATTTATGTATATTTGTATTTATGTTGTATAATTTGTTGAAATTGAAAATCTACATAATTCTTATTTTATTCTCTGCCACTCCACACTCATTCATGATGATGAACCCAAAGGTTGGCTGGAGGATAATGCCTATGGGCGTTCTGCAATAAGCATATTGTTGGTGTTTCGCTTACCATGGTTGGAATTCGCGGTCACTATGGCCACAGATTACTTAATAGTTACTACGTAACAGATAAATCACTCCATAGAAAATGTTCCTACCTTCGGTCTTTAATAGCCTACTGTTTCACGTCGCCAATCGCTGCGTGCGAAAATGTACCTTAACGATCGAGTGTAAAGTGATTATTGCTTTGCAGCTGCGCGCAGTTGCGTGGGCGAGCGTCTATGTATATTTCGCGCGGCTGACGAATTTCCACTGAAATAGACCGCCGGCGGCCCGCAGCGCGCACAAGTACATACCTAGAGTGCGTGAGGCCATGGCCCGGACTGGCGCGTGCAGTCCATGTTCAGGGCGACTGCCTGGCTGCGGTCGAACGTCGGCCACAGTGACCGCGAATTCCAACCATGGCAAGCCAAACACCAACAATATGAATATCCATGGTAGACTAAAAGTGTTTATACGCAATAAACATATTTTGATATTGTTTAGATTTTTCCTGAACACGAGTAGATACATCGTTCGGATTCCGTATACACGGTGTTGCAGTTGCCCCCGTAATATTTTCAACTGACATATGGGGGTTATTCTATATGTGGAAGTAAACAAATTTGTTTTTGAAACAAAAAAATAATACTTTTTTTCCATACAAATTTTAAAATGTATGGAGAAAAAAAATTTTTTTTCTTCAAATTAAAAAGTCGTAGAACAAAAGTTCTATTTCACGTACAGAATCGCCCCCTTTCGGGTTTTACGGCTGGGGTTGCAAAATCGTGTATAACTATTGCAGATCGGTATTTCAGTGGTGTGATCGGTGGACTGCCTGGGCGCGATCAGAACTTGGGTGGTTGACCGTTCGAGCGTTGGAGGCTGACCGTGGTTCGGATTCCGCGTAAACCTGTAGGTCCCTTCCATACTTATCTTACCAGGTATGGTAGGGTTTAAACAGCCCGGCTTGGTAGGTAACATCGCACTAAATGAAAGTTCGTCGGTCGAAGAATTATTTTTTTTTCCAAAATTTCATTTACTTAGGCCTACTTGCACCAACACGAGTTTAGAGTTAAGTAGCGAGTTATGGATTTAAACGCGGTTCCCACAGTCAACGGGCGCTAGCTTAACGAGTTAAACTGGTTTATAGTTAAATTCGTGTTGGTGCAAGTGGGCCTTAGTGTCATCTTTTGACGCCGAACGAAGCTCGGTCGCCCGGGTACTATTATTATATTAAGGTATCAAATAGACCAACATAGGAAAATATATATAATATGTACATAGGTATATATATTTAATAAATATATATATGTAGGACAAGGTGCCGTGCTAAAGGGCGACTGGATAGCCACCTCTTACCTTCGCGCGGTCGTTCCACCGAGTCGGGCAGCAGGTGGGTCTTCGTGCCTTACTTGCTGCTTGATCTGCTTACTTGAGCTGATCTTGATCTGCTTGATCTTGTCCGAAATCCGAATACATTGCTAAACGTGGTACATCGGTGGTTGTACTGTAATTTACCAGAGTACTTGCAGCACAACACCGATTACTCTGCTAACCCCATTGTCGGATACAGCGTGTGGTATGTATTGTAGGTATGTAAATAAAATTATGTTTATTTATATTCGGTATTTAGTTACCTTAAATATTTACATACATTTTCCACATAGTCAATTTGACGGAATTCAAAGTTGTACCGTTCACTTTCACCAGGGTCATACGTAATGTTTCTTACAAGCTCACAGATTGCGGATGCCTCGCCCCCGCGCCGCCGCTAACCTGACCTTTGCGAAGCAAATAGCCAATTTGGTCATGATAACTGTTCGTAGGTCGCCAGTGTTCGACCCTTAGCACACGCTTTCCCTTCGTTGTGTCTTTGTACAGTTGGATTTATAAGATGAAATTGTACTTTTTTAAATTTATTTTTTATGGAAACTGACACGGTTGGCTACATCACCTACAACATCCGTGATGTAAGCCCATAACACCGGGTGAACTAGGTGCCATGTCAGTGCTTACTTTCATTTCATATTTCATGTCGGCTAAGCTGAACTGGACGGAAAACACGAGTACCCGTCAAGCGGCGGGTGGCCGAGTGGTTTGGGCATCGGCTTCTCATGCGAGAGGTCCGAGGTTCGAATCCGGTCGGCGTGTACCAATGAGTTTTTCTGACGAAAAAATTTACGTGCATACCTACACCTGCTGCTTCACCGTTCGGAACCGGTGTAAAACTGTAGGTCCCTTCCCTTGCCCCTTACTAGGTAGGCTCAAATTGTAGCCGACTGGGTTGGTACCACCGTACTGGATGTAAGATGGCCGCATAGCAGCCTCGGCTGTGTTCTCCTCTAGTCCAGTATAGCCAGCAATCCAGGGAAGTCTCCGATATGGCACCTACCTTCTCGGAGGTGATATTGGCTGGTCGGAGCATGCGCTTTGGCCCCTCCGACTCAGCCACCCATACCGGATTACATAAAAAAAAAAAACATAGCCGTTTCGACCGACGACGTTCCGTTCAGGGCGTGGTACCCACTGTAGTCAAAGATCTCTTCTAAATCTATAGATTAATCGAATGCTCTACTCGACGGACGTGGCACGTATGATGCATACATACGCCCTCCGCTTGCTTACGTCCCTCTCCTGCTGTCGGTTGTCAACTTGTCATTAATGGCGAACGTCTAACAGTTTTTAGTCTTTTTAGGGTTCCGTATCCGTCGTGCGGGACCCTATTACTAAGCCTACGCCATCTGTCTGTCCGTCCGTCTGTCCGAGGGCTGTATCTCTTGAACCGTAATAGGTAGCCCGTTGAAATTTTCACAGAATAGGTCCCTATGTGTTTATTATGGCCGATATAACAACAAATAATAAAAATAAGAAAAAGTAAAAAAAATCACGGGGTTTCCCATAGAAGAAACCAAAAAGTGTATGCGCGCCATCTATCGAATAGAGTGTCAAGCATTTCAACTAATCATGACATTTAACTAACATGAAGCATTTCATAACACACCATAGATGGCGTGAGTGGCGCTAGCCATGGCATGGCGATACGGAACCCTCGGTGCGCTTCGACTCGCACTTGGCCGGTTTTTTAACAATATTTAACAATGAATCATCAAAATATCTACCTACCTACCAAAATGACAAAATATATTTTGAAATGATTTGAAGTTGTGGTTAGCAACAATAGTAGAATAGTAAACAATGAATGTCAGCAGCCCAGCGAGGTCTACGGTGTCGCGGTCACGTACAACACTACCTATACAGCCTTGACAAAGGATAGCGCTGTTAAATCTAAAGAGATGAATACCTACAACACGAATTTATGGACGGATCTCAACATTTTAAGTAAGTTTATTTAGTACTCGCTTTTGCCCGCGGCTTCGCTCGCGTGAAATTCGTATTTAAAAAAAATATAAAAACCGCCTTCAAAAATGTATGAAATAAAAAACAATCGAACCCTAGAGTTTGAAGGCGGTTAATTTTGCTTGCTTTAGCACCGCCTTAAAATCTAGGGTTCGATTTTTTTTTATTTCATAAATTTTTGAAGGCGGTTTTTATATTTTTTTAAATAGTTTTTTATTTCACAGTTTTTTTTTGTAATTTTTATTTGCTATTTATGTACTAGGCGGAATCGCTCGGCCTTCGGCCTCGCGATTCCGCCTCGCTTTCCAATCCGATCTTGGCCAAATTGAAATGGGACCACACGGGAAGCACCAGCTTTCAAATAAAAAAAGAATCATCAAAATCGGTTCACCCAGCCGAAAGTTATGAGGGGGCAAACATAAAAAAAAATACAGTCGAATTGAGAACCTCCTCCTTTTTTTTTTTGAAGTCGGTTACAAAGAAGAAAGTAAGTAATCCCGCTACTGTAATTTTATTTCGGCGCGCGGAACAATTCGGTTTGTATGAGATCCACATCTTAGCGTAACTGGAATTGAATTTTATTTAGCCTATCCTGTGTCTCGTATAGGTAAATGTACTTGTACTAAGTTTCATGAAATTCGGATGCTCGGTTTAAGAGTTATGGAGGAACATACATCCTACATACAGAAAAGATTTCCTAAAAACCCGTAAATTTAGTTTTAGTGTCATACATAGAGTCTACAAACGCAGTATCTCATGAAACAAAGTAACCTACTCCACGACAATGTCTTACAAATTGATTATTAGGTAGTATTGATGATACCTATCTTTTAATAATTTATTAAGTACATACATACATACAACCACACCCTATATCCTGACAATCGGGGTAAGCAGAGTAATCGGTGTTGTGCTGCAAGTATACTCTTGTAAATTACGGCACAACACCGACCGCCACATTTCGCAAAGTATTAGGACAAGTAAGGCACAGACACCCACCTGCTACATGACTCGTAGAAGGATCGCGCCAAAGTGAGAGGTGGCTAGTCTGTCGCCCTTATACACGACATCTTGTCCTTATCCCTTTGTTGTATTTGACGAAGTGCACGGGGAGAGATGCAGTGGGGCTATTATTTTTATGTACCGACCCCACACGGTATTTTATTAAGTGTTTATAATACAAACTTTTGGTCTACCATAAATGTTAACTTTACTGGGTTTTGGATTTTTCTTTATTGCTTATGAACTGGGTGACTATGGCCGAGGTCGAAGCCTCAGGCGCAGCCAATTTCACCCCCGAGGAGGTGCCAGTCCGGCTTGGAGACGGAATAATGTTGCTGGGGAAAGGCAAAGAGTTTGTATTACGTCGCTGCACAGCGACGTAATACAAACTCTTTGGGGAAAGGCTATAAACCCGCGATTTGAAATCCTTGAATTGTAGGAGTGGGGAAAGATATACCACGGAAGCCCGTTCCACACCTTTACAGTGCGGCCAGGCTTATCATTATTAGTAACTAGTCGCGGTGTTTTTGGCAGACGCGAATATCCGATCTGGCGTGTGCAGTTCATCATCAGAGGCTCATAAAGACATTTATTACATTTCGTTGAGTACAAGACTTGTACTGCTACCTACTTGTACTGAAAACAAGACTCGACTTCTACAAATCATTCCAAGTTGGTACCTACTCGCACAAATAAATGTAGATTGCGTATAGAAACAGCGAAGTCTGATAGACATACTGAAAGGTTTTGCTCAGGAGGACATGGAGCAAGGTTTCATACTATACGCCTCGAACCTAGAAATTCAGAAAGACTGCCTAACTGTGGGTGACTTCTGCATCTCTCCTGCATTGAAGTGGAAATCCATAATATACAAATGGTCCTCCGAGCTGCTCAAGTTCTACCTAAATGCTTTCCAACTTATTCTCCCTGACCCGACGGGCATAATATACAAATAGATTATGTCCGTCGTGTAAGGAGTCCGTAGGCACTGCCAAACATTTAAATAGATTAGAATAGAAATACTTTATTGCACACAAAAATACGAACAAAGATAACATAACATTTGCTATGTGCATGCAAAATACTACTTGAGAGAAGCCAATATTCCTACCGTCCTCCAAATCATCAGAGAGGCCATCAGCCCCGCCATTACACGGACCAGGAAGGGACAAACCAGTAGTGGCTTCCAGAACGTCAATTTTGTGAAACATGGAGCCAATTAGCGGCCGAAAGATAGGACTAAAACTTCCTCAATTTTAGGAGCAGCAAAGGACTGGCAATTATTGATGGACAGTGGACACGTATGTGAAGCATTATCAAATGCCTTCAGAAATCTGTACCATAGCATACAGACCAGACATACTACGGACATAATCATATTCTCAAAAGCGACAAAGCAAGCATCTAGTACTTTATGAACTTACAGTTTAATGGGAAAGTAACATACCGAAGGACCACAACTTCAGTACTGCAATGCAATTAAACAATTACTGCAAATTAGTAGACCGGATAGTGAGAAACGGATTCAAGACTGATCTCTTCGCTGTGGAAGTCGGAGCAAGAGGACTACTAGCGAATTCGCTCTACAGTATCTTCAAGGCCTACCAAGATCGACGCTAAGAATGCTTCGAAAGCGTCACTGGAGGCATCCTACAGAATATGGATAGATAGAGAGAGGGAGTTCGAGAGCCGGGCTGGTGGTTCTCCGCGTCCTAGTCATCGCAGACTAGCTGACGAGGGCCTGCCGCGAACCGAAATGTAACACATGCTGGAGAACAACACAGAGTAGCTCAAGGATATCACCGCCTCTAGGGTTCGATTTTTTTTTATTTCATACATTTTTGAAGGCAGTTTTTATATTTTTTTAAATAGTTTTTTATTTCACAATTTTTTTTAGTAATTTTTTGCTATTAATGTACTCGGCGGAATCGCTCGGCCTTCGGCCTCGCGATTCCACCTCGCTTTCCAATCCGATCTTGACGAAGTTAAAATAGGACTACATGGGAAGCACCAGCTTTCAAATAAAAAAGAATTTCGGAAAGAAAATCGGTTCACCCAGTCGAAAGTTCTGACATACATAAAAAAAATACAGTCGAATTGAGAACCTCCTCCTTTTTTTGAAGTCGGTTAAAAATACATGTAAGTGTAAGGTATATGCCAGTTAAGTAAAAGCTATACTTGTACTAAGTATGTAGAAATGACAAAATAATCATCATCATCATCATCAGCCTGTATCGGTCCACTGCTGGACATAGGCCTAAATATATTAAATATTATATCCAAGTAAACATCCGAACATACCTTGCCCACCCAGTTGTGAAAAATTTAGTATTGTAGTATTTCCTGTTCCAGGGAATTTACGCCTATTCAATAGAATTGGTACCTACACTACATTTATTTTCCTTATTAACATTTACTATAAAATTCATTAAGATTTATTAACACTTACCCATTAACATGTCTCTATTCTCCTCTGCCGAATTCAAACTCATCCAACATGGAAAACGAATTCACTTTTATTAAAACACTTTTTAAAACTTCCAAAATTTGTCACACGGATTGTTTTATTATTCACATACTTATAAATAATTGTACACGCACTTAACTTATTAGGACATTGTTACACAAGAAAGGTGCACTTTCGAAACATGTTTTTTTTTTTTTCATTTAAAAACGCAGAGAGCGCTGTGTGCGACCGCGGTTTCCGAGATTGTCCTAAGTAATATTTAATTGCAAGAAATTCGGGCGGAACGTGACGAAAACCGACACAGCACTACTGCTACTGGGGATTTACAAAATGTTATCCTCATAATTTATTGTCTCCTCAATTTTAATTCAATGTGTGTCATACATACGTTGGAGCGCGCGCGTGTCTACGAGTACATTATCCAAAGTTTGGACTTTGTCTTCAGGAAACGCGGCGTCGAGCTATGGCTTTATTTTGACATAAATATTTTATTTAATCGGTAAGTAGGTGTATTAAACTTTTTTAACCGACTTCGAGAAAAGGAGGAGGTTCTCAATTCGACTGTATTTATTTTTTATTTTTTTTTATTTTTATTTTTTATGTTTGTTACCTCAGAACTTTCGACTGGGTGAACCGATTTTGAAAATTCTTTTTTTATTTGAAAGCTGCTGCTTCCCGTGTGGTCAAATTTTAATTTTGTCAAGATCGGATTGGAAAGCGAAAGCGATTCCGCCGAGTACATTAATAGCAACAAATTACTAAAAAAACTGTGAAATAAAAAACTATTTAAAAAAATATAAAAATCGCCTTCAAAAATGTATGAAATAAAAAAAAATCGAACCCTAGAGTTGAAGGCGGTGCTAAAGAAGGCTTTGTTTCATGCATCATTTTCGCCTGCTTTAGCACAGGGTTCGATTTTTGTAAAATTGTATTAGTTATTACTGACTTTAATTTTATACACACACCTATATCCGACATCCGTAAATCTATAATTGCCTTCCCTTGCCCCTTACTAGGTGGTAGGCTCAAATTGTAGCCGACTGGATTGGGACCACCGCACTGAATGTAAGATGGCCGCATTGCAACCTAGGTTGTGTTCTCCTCAAGTTCAGTATAGCCAGCAATTCAAAGGGAATGTCTCCAGGTAGGGCACCTACCTTCTCGGAGGTGATATTGGCTGGTCGGAGGCTTTGGCCCCTCCGATTCAGCCACCCAATATCTATAGGTATATTATTATATAATTTAATGTCAAGTGTTCAAACTTGTAATGTCGGTACATAGGTACCTACCGTAACATATAAATACTCTAATTTAGTGTACTGAAACAATTGACTGCAAGCGATTTTTCGCACCCGTTATTTCTCAAAATGTGTGACGTGTTCAAGTAGATATTATCAATTTGGTTAATAAATAAACGGAAATTTTAAAGTAAATCTGCTCTTTATTCTTGGAGTTGAATCCTCGATTTTCATCTTAAATATCTCCAACAGCCTTAATAAATAAAGAGAAGTTTCTACGGGCGTGTAACGTACGTCAACATAATATGAATATCCTTATAACTCGAGAACCACTTTATTGATTTACATACGGGTTTCCCTGTTGCATTCTATCATTTCTCAAGATGGTTTTAGGCTATAAATAATAACGCAAAATCATCGGCGGCCTGAGCTGTGAGCAAAAGGTCACACGAAGCGAAGCCGCGAGCAAGAGCAATAAGAATACAAATAAATTACTCACGAATAAACTACAACACTTCATCCACTATGAACTTCGTTTTGTTTCCTTACATTGCAGCCTGTCAAACTTCTCAAAATCTACAAAAAATTGAATATGAAGATAACACTGTACTGTTGAACACTCAAAAAACAAGATGGCCGACCTACCTATATCCAAGATGGCTGACATGATACGTCGATAGCGTGCTGGTGAAGCCCCTAAATGAAGGCAACACTTTTCATTTTATATCTTGCTTTATCATTAGGCGGGTACTTGTATCGTGCATTATCTAAAATGATTTTGTGTTAGTCTAAAATTATCAGTGTGTTGAGTGCAGCTTAGATTGGCGTTAGATTCCTTGTGCTGTTAGATACCGAATACTATAAAGTATTCTTGCGAAAGTGGAATGAAATAATAAAAAAAAACCACGACATCTGTAACGGATAGTAATTTAAAAAAAAATCCGAAAGATGTTGTCCAACCGCCTATTAAAAACTCATTCAAAAACACTCTAGACAAATATGGAAAAACACAAAACAATAAAAAAACCGGCCAAGTGCGAGTCGAACTCGCGCACCGAGGGTTCTGTATCGCCATGTCATGGTTAGCGCCACTCACGCCATCGATGGCGTGTTATGAAATGCTTCATATAAGTTAAAATTCATGATTAGTTCAAATGCTTCATAGTCTATTCGGTAGATGGCGCGCGCGCATACAACTTTTTGGTTTCTTCTATGGGAGCCCCCATGAATTTTTTACTTTTTCTTATTTGTTGTTATACCGGCCATAATAACACATATTCTGTGAAAATTTCAACGGGATATCTATTACGGTTCAAGAGATACAGCCCTCGGACAGACGGTTCATGAGATACAGCAGACGGACAGACATACAGACAGACGGCGTAGGCCTAGTAATAGGGTCCCGTACGCCGTACGACGGATACGGAAGCCTAAAAAAATTTTAATCTATATCTGCACGAGGCGCAGTCCTTTGCGTTCGCCTTCGTCAGTTGCCCGACGACGCTACACTGTAAACGTACTAACGTTATCACATCACGTGTTCAGCAGTATGAGTGAAGAGTTGCATTTTGGGCCGCGAAACTGCATTTAGTGCAAGTGTGTGCGTTCGTTAGCGATGCACTTGAAATGATAACAGCTTTTATCTATGTTATAAAACACAGCGGCTTTGATACCTGATAGGTATTAAGCGAACCTATATACCTACCTACTAACAGGTCGGTATACCTATGCATAGTTGATTTATAGGCATGTATATTTCGGGGTATTACGTACGTAGGTACATACTTACATACATACATAGCGTCACGCCTGTTTCCCGGTGGGGTAGGCAGAGACAACGGATCTCCACGTGCCACGATCCTGACACACCTCTGCCGCCTCTTCCACTCCCATAATGTTCTTCATGCATGCTCGTCGGTTACGGGTATCTACTACCTGTGGTACTACGCACTTGACCCTTTTTGAGCACATGCCCGATCTGATCCAGGTACGGGCGATGCTTCCCGACTGTTCCACTCACATTTGCTCCATAAATTTCTTTCAAATAGTAATATTGATTTAACAAATATTTTTAAAAATAATTTATTATTTATAAATTTCTTTCGTTAGTCTCCTATTACCGCCTTTGGGCGATGACATGATTTTTCGGGTGTGATGTTTGAAACTTTTTTAACTAGATTTATAAGAATTATAAATCTAGTAATGGGCCGGTAAAGGATTTTTCGTAGATAAATCCTCTCATTGTGGGCTTGATTAAGAATTTAAACTCTCAAAGATTTTAAAGTCTCAAAGAGACCTTCGTATAGTGTCTATATTCTTATTGAGCTCTGTAATGGAATATATAAGGGATATAAGCTTACAATAAGTACTTTAGACTTATAACACCCCTCTTTTTTCTTTGGAGGTTATAAAAATCATCTCACGAGGCCGACGAAGAAACGTTCAACGGTGAATATTCTGAGGAGCTGTTTAAAGCGATTCCGACCTCACTATTTCACCGTAGTTAGGTCCACGCGTAGCTGACAGGGAATGCATCTCTTTAGTAGCCTCAAAAGGCATCAACTGTTTGAGCTGCCTAAAGTGCGGACTATAAGCGCTCCACACTGCGAAACTCTGGAATGCACTTCCTCCCGATGTGTATCCTGCAGTCGGGATTGCTAGATGGTTCAGTTGAAGAAAAAAAAAACGGATATTTTTCATCAAAGGGCCTTTGATTTTTCAGGTACAAGATGAAATTTAATTTTATATACCAAATGTTTCATGACCTTTACTTTTGAAAATGGATGGGAGATAGAGTAATAAATAAAAGGGTTGAATTGATCGAACTTACTGCAAAATCGAAGAACACAGTAAGACATACATACATACATACATAGCGTCACGCCTGTTTCCCGGAGGGGTAGGCAGAGACAACGGATCTCCACGTGCCACGATCCTGACACACCTCTGCCGCCTCTTCCACTCCCATAATGTTCTTCATGCATGCTCGTCGGTTTCGGGTACTACGCACGTGACCATTTTTGAGCACATGCCCGATCTGGTACAGGTACGTGCGTCTAGGGCGACCCTTCCTTTCCGACTCTTCCACTCACATTTGCTTCATAAATTTATTTCGTTAGTCTCCTATCATCCATTCTTCCAACATGACCGAACCACCGAAGCATCCCTTTCTCAATCCTTGTCAGTTCAGTAAGTAAGATTAGTATTAAAATGTTCTGAAAAAGTTCATATTTGCGTTATATGAAGAAAAAACCGGACGTTTTGGTGTCCGGTATTTCATTATTTTGGAGGCCGGACACAAGCCTCAAAAACCGGACTTTCCGGTCCAAAACCGGACAACTGGCAACCCTGCCTGCAGTGTATGACTTGGGATCTTTCAAGAGAAGCGTAAAAATGCACCTGTCACGCTGGCGGCACGGCATCCGCAGCCCCCGTTCGAAACTGAATATTTTTGGGCGTTGTCGACACAACAATCCACGCTGACGGGCACCAAGTGTCTCGCGTACCCACAAAAAAAAGTTGCCTTAAATAAACCCAAAATATAAATATAATATACAAAACTTAACGGCCTCACTCACGTGTCACTATTCGAGCTATTTGGCTCTATACAATTAACACCAAACGTTTAGCCGTTCTCATAAACACTCTGGCCGCGCGACGGTTGGCAGAGAACTGAGCCGTTCCAAAGCTAATATTTTAAAAAATTTCCCTATTAGCACAAATATTTCCCTATCTACCTACAGGGATCAGCAATTAGTTTCATTGGGGGTCCGTTTAAAAAAATATATATCTCTCGCGGTCCGTTTGGTAGATGATGACTAGCAACCAAGATTTAAAATGAAAAGAAATAAGAAAATATTTTTATTAGGGATAATTCTAATTAAAAAATAACAAAGTACGTACCTAATATTAATGAAAAAAATGGAATTTTTGATTCTGAACAATTCAGAATTTTTTTTTATTAAGGATAAGTACATCTAATTAAAAAAATAACAAAGTAAGTACCTAATATTAATGCGAAAAATGGCATTTTTTACTCTGAACAATTCACATTTTATTTTATTAAGGATACATCTAATTAAAAAATAACAAAGTAAGTACCTAATATTAATGCGAAAAATGGCATTTTTTACTCTGAACAATTCACATTTTTTTTATTAAGGATACATATAATTAAAAAATAACAAAGTAAGTATCTAATATTAATGAGAAAAATGGAATTTTTTTACTCTGAACAATTAAGAATTTTTTTTATTAAGGATACATCTAATAAAAAAATAAAAAAGTACGTACCTACCTAATATTAATGAGAAAAATTGCATTTTTTACTCTGAACAATTAAGACATTTATTTATTAAGGATACATATAATTAAAAAATAACAAAGTAATTATCTAATTTAATGCGAAAAATTGAATTTTTAATCTTTAATCTGTTTAAAGTCTGGAGTTACGTTAGTGCAAGCTATTGCCATTACATCATTGAGATGGTCATTTTTAAGACGAGATCGGAATTTATTTTTAATGAAGTTCATCTTTATATTGAAGAAATTTGTATATTGATATTCTTAAATTCTTCTGGGTCCGAAAAAAATGGGTCGGCGGTCCGGATCTGGACCGCGGTCCGCCATTTGGTGACCCCTGACTGACCTACAGTACAGTATAAATATACAATATCTACTTCAAGTTATTTGTACCATGTGTGGTCGGGACAAAGAATAGCCCCACTGCATTTCTCCCCGGGCATGTTGTAAAAGGCGACTAAGGGATAAGGACAAGGTGCCGTGCTAAAGGGCGACAGGCAAGCCACCTCTAACCTTGGCGCGGTCCTTCCGCCGAGTCATGCAGCAGGTGGGTCTTCGTGCCTTACTTGTAGCTTGATAGTTATCTTGTCCGAACTTTTTGCTAAACGTGGTACATGGGTGTTGTGCTGTAATTTACGAGAGTACATACAGCACAACTATGATTACTCTGCTTACCTCGATTGTCTGGATACAGCGTGTCGTATGTATGTAGTGTTTTTGGTTCACACTTGATGTTAGCACATTATATAGTTTACTAAGTGCCACGTCAGTGTCTTTTTCGTCCCCTATTCCGATAATTGGTTATGACTAATCTACGTTATGCAGTAGGTATCATGAGTAGGTATTGAAAGTTGTACAGTGTATCTCTTTTACCGATTTTCTAGGCAACTACCAATGATATTATAAGTTAAAAGGAGGTAGATAGGTTATCTGAGCTCCCAAGCGGCACATTCAATACAAGACCACAGTCCTGTCTGAAGTTAGTCGCCCACCAACTACGCACGAGTTCGGACTGCTAACACATAGAAAATTCTGCACTAATTCAAATAATTGGAATAAGTTTATTCGAGTCGGCGCATCACTTTATAGTTCTTCCTCTCAACTTTTCAAGGACGTGCCATGTGTGAGCACTGAATGTCATATAGATAACATATCTTTCCTGAAATATCATTTGTAATTAAAAAATATATATATTTATAAAGTGAAAATATCATTGTCAACTACGCACATTATTCCGAAAATATGTATCTCGTAAAATATGTATGATATTGTCAAATCTGTCCTTGGCCTAAAAGAGTGCTCATAATCATGCAGAAAGCGATATCTGTGCGTGCATGTTGGTTGTCATAACGTCGGCGACGCGACGCTGCACTTCCTATACATGATTTTGTGAATTTGGGTCGCTGGTGATATGGTTAACT
Organism: Nematopogon swammerdamellus; assembly: GCA_946902875.1. Classification (NCBI taxonomy): domain Eukaryota; kingdom Metazoa; phylum Arthropoda; class Insecta; order Lepidoptera; family Adelidae; genus Nematopogon; species Nematopogon swammerdamellus. The sequence goes on along the minus strand of OX336358.1, from coordinate 10,608,958 downwards.
GTATTTTGGATGGCAACCACGTGGCAACCACGGAGCATGAAATCGCATTTCGTCGCTGACGCGGCCGCGCGCGCGACCGGCTGGGGGTAGACAGCCGCCGATTTGTGCTGTGGACTAATGTCGCTGGGGAAAGGCTATTAACCCGCCGCGATTGAAGATCCGTGGATTGGAGTGGGGGGGGGGGGGGGGGGGGGGAATGTCTTTGACGTGATATTACGTGATAAGTGGCCGAAAACAATTTAACCGTTTCTTGCACACTGAGAGAGGCAGAGATTTCGTTCGCCAACATACTCCCATAACTCCCCACATTCCAAGGTTAGGTGGATATCCTTATGGCATTAAGCTCGCCTATTGTGCCAACGTTGTTTATAAAATTTGGGTTCAACAAATAATTAAAAATAAAATCAAACGTAGGTAGGTAGGCACCTACCTATAGTTCGCTTTAAAAGTGGGTATGATATCTTGATCAGATCCTCGAAATTTCCATAATTTTGAAATCCAGACTTCTTTTCAAAACTTATGTAGAGTAAGTTTGTTTTCGTTATCGCTATTAGTCGTTATGAAAGGATTCGAAATTTGAAATCTCCAATCCGAACGAGGAGAAACTAAAAGGATCTCACAAATTAAAGAAAACCATCCACCCATTCCCCCCTTTACCTCTCTCTGCAATGGACCTAAGGGGGCTCCTGAGGGGTGATAAGGGGTGCTGGGGTAGGGGTTAGGGGGCGTAGTTTCAGACGAGACTTCAATTAAGAATTTCCGTTTTTCTTGAGCTTTCTTGCCTTCATTCTATCTTCGTTTTCAACGAGCTTTTATTTTGCTGCGCGTATTTTTCCAGCGCCTTTGTCGCGTCAAAGCGGCGGGTTTTCGAGCTCGAAATAAATTTAAAATGTTGACATTGAGGAAATTAATTTGTTGCGAAATTACTCGCGCGCAGTCGCGGCGGAAACTTGCGCTCGCTGTCGGAGCCGGCGAGGTAAAACTGCCAAGAGGAGTGCCGTAAAGTACAGTTGCTTTCACGAGTCATGAGCACACTTTTCATTGGTCGGTTTGACGGGATGTGACGTCGACGGCGCCGACGCTTCACGCGATTGGTTCGTTAGTCAGCGTCAGTCGACGCTCGTCGCCTATTGGGTTCACACGCGTCGTTCGACTACTATACACTGCCCATCTGTGCACATGACTCGTGAAAGCAACTGTATAATCCGGTCGACCATTTTTTATGGGCACCCATTTTAATATCATGTTGTCACACATTTTTATGATTTACCGATTGACTTAGACGCAGCATTGTCATAAGTAAAATAAAGCATTATTTTGTAAAAAAATTTTCTTGTTCTATTGCTATCCTTGTCTCTAATTATAGCATTTAGTCTGAAGGAATTTACCAAGAGGAAACTTTATTCTCAAAGATGCGACTGGACCTGTGACAGGACATCAGACGCGCGGCACAAATGTGGTCATATCATTGATAGGGTTATAATATAAAAAAAGCCGGCCAAGTGCAAGTCGGAAAAGCGCACCAAGGTTTCCGCACCACAAAAAAAAAAAACGTTGAAAATCAAGTTTCCTGTATGGGGACCTCCCTTAATTGGTTACTTTTTCAATTTTTTATTACTTGTTGTTATATGCGCTATATGTAGTACCAATATTCTGTGAAAATTTAAACTGGCTAGCTAATACGGTTCTAAAAATACAGCAGTAGGACACAGACGTGTTAATAAATTACATAACGACCTCTTTGTCCGCCTTGTAGCTGGCATGGCGCCTTTCTGAGCGTGGTTTCGGGAGGAGTGGCGATATTGGCTGTGTCTTTTATCTTCTTTTGAAATTTTGGGCACAGTCACCTGTGCCGGTTGTCCATATAAAAAAAAGACAGACAGACAGACGGCGTAGGCTTAGTAAATACGGGATACGGAAACCTAAATGGTCCAATACCTATACCCGCTCCACGCAGCGCCGCCGCCGCGCCGCTGCCGCGCGGTGTGGTTATATTTCCCCATACAATTTCTTAGAAAAAATGTTCTGACGCGTCGACCGTGATACGCCGTTCCGGCTGCAGTGCGGTTTAGACATGTGGTTGTTTTACATAACGAGCATTAATTTAAATGGGACACAGATTATACCGGAAACCTGAGGAGGAGGACAAATTGTTATAGTCTCAAATCTGTTAAAATCTCAATACCTGAAGACCTCATGATCTTCAGATATGATCCCATTGTCATCAATCTCTTTTGGAATATTAAAAAAATTAAAAGTCTCCTCTTGACGTTAATATAGCGATGGGCAGCGCAAGGATGTTCCTTGGTAGGCACAAATAAAACGACATCAGACGACAGAGTGAAGCCCAATTTTCCATTTTGTTGTTGTTTGCATTTTTTGCATACATTTTTGTTGAAATGAAAGAGTGTGATTTTGATATGGTATATAATATAACACAATACACATAATGTATTAATATGTCGTATTTTAGATAACATCACGCTGAATTGTGAAAATTTTTTTTTTTATAAAAAGCGCTATATGAGGCGCCGAGCCGAGCCACGCATAAGGTGTCTAACGACGGCATTCGGTCGTACGCGGGGGTTGCGAATGCCATACCGCCGGCTTGACAGGTGCCTATTCACGCCTCTCTTGAAGGACCCGAGACTATACTTGGGGCGAAATATGTGGGCAGGGAGAGCGTTCCAGAGTTTACCAGTTGTGTGGAGGAAAGATCTTCAGAACCGATTGGTACGCATCCGCGGTAAGTCCAGCGTGTAGGGATGCAATCCCTGCCCAGTGCGTGTAGTGCGGAGGCGGAAAGGGGACGGCGGGATCGTGTCAATCGGGTTAAGCAGAGTAATCGAACTGTCGAACTGTCGCACGACCCAAAACTTTCAGCGCCATATCGAGAGCAAGGCCAAGCTGGCTTCTAAAATGCTGGGCGTACTCAATAAGGTGCGACGGTACATCGCACCGGGCCAAAGGCTGCTTTTGTATCAATCACAGATTAGATCCTGCTTGGAGTACTGCTCACACTTGTGGGATGGCTCAGCTAAATATCTTGCTTGCGCCTTTAGGGGATTTACGGAACCCTCCGTGCGCGAGTAAAACTCGCACTTGGCCGATGTTTAGGTTGTCTGCCCACCTAGCTGGGTGGTGTCCCACGCTAGGTTTTTTCTATTGACAGCGCGACATATGGCGCCGAGCCACCCATAAGGTGTCTAACGACGCCCATGGACATTCGGTCATATGCGGGGGTTGCGAATGCCATGCCGGCCTAACAGGTGCCCATTCACGCCCCTTTTGAAGAACAGAGACAGTACTTGGGAGGTAATATGTGGGCAGGGAGAGCGTTCCAGAGTTTACCGGTTCTATAGAGGAAAGATCTGCAGAATCGATTGGTACGCATCCGCGGTATGTCCAGCGTGGTACTGGTTTTTTTGTTTTTTTTTTTTATGGAAACTGACACGGTTGGCTACATCACCTAAAACATCCGTGATGTCAGCCCATAACACCGTGTGAACTTGGTGCTACGTCAGAGCTTCCCTTCGATCGTGCCGGCTACACTGAACTGGACGGAAAACACAAAATATTTACAAAGCCGTTTCGACCGACCTTTCCTAGACTTTCATTCAGTGCGGTAATATAAGAAGCATAGTAATATAAGTAATATAATAATATATAATAATAATATAACCTAGTAATATAAGAAGGGAGTCATATCCCTTAGTCGCCTTTTACGACATATACGGTGAGATGCAGTGGGGCTATTCTTTTAAAGTACCGGCCCCACACGGTACAAAAACTGTACTGTAGGTACGTTTGCTTGTACGTAGCCTCCACTCTAACACCCGCTTGCCGATCAGCGAGCCTACAACCCGTCGTAGCACTCTCTATGAGGCGACCTATTAAAATTACCAATTATTTTGGAGAAATCATTATTTTTTCGCGTTGCTAGTGCACAACGGCGCCTGGCACATGCGCGGGTGAAAATGGCGACGCCTATATTAGGCGGCTGGCACTTGAGCGGGTATGCTGTATGTATGTCTCTTTCTGTCCTGCAGTTGGTGCGGCCGGCTCTCTCGCTTTCCCATTTCCAATTACTAAATCGTTCTGATCTAATTAACAAATGTCTATTTAGTGAACCGTACAAAGGCCGGTCGTCGGTAGTAAGTGAAAATTTGCTTCTGTTTTGAAGTTTGTAACATGTGACAACTATTTTTACGCATTGAAATATGTGCGAGCTTTGTCAATGTTTAATTTTAATGAAATAGAAATTTTGCCGGAACTAGAGGATATAAAATATCATTGTAGGTACATTTAAATCTGTTCAGCGCTTCTTGACTGCTTCAGTCAGACAGATGAATGAAATAATTTTACTAAAACGTTTCGCCTTTATCAGAACATATAAACTTCATAAACTTTCAAAAGCGCTTATGCCGCTCCAGGCACCTCCCCATCGGTTTATTTTTTTTTTACTAGCTTTTGCCCGAGGCTTTGCTCGCGTGAAATTCGTATTTAAGACGATACCCATAGCTGGCTGCTTTGCATAGAAAAAGGTCGTAAGTCGGTGTTGTTTTTTAATTTTTAAAAATTAATGGTAATAAAATTTAAAAATCTACAACAATAGATTTCTGTGATTGTGGTTTAGTTATTTATCAGTGCAATAAAAATTTCGTTTTATTCATTCGCTTTTGCGTCAGATGAAAAAAAATATTTAATTTCGATGTCCAGCAGCGGACGCTTATACGGTGACTGACGAACGGATACCTAAATACATACATACATATCACACACGCTGAATCCCGACAATCGGGGTAAGCAGAGTAATCGGTGTTCTGCTAACTCTGGTAAATTACAGCACAACACCGACCACCACTTTTCGCAAAGTATTCGAACAAGATTCAATCGATTAAGCAGCAAGTAAGGCACGAAGACCCACCTGCTGCATGACTCGGTGGAAGTACCGTGCCAAGGTGAGAGGTGGCGAGCCTGTCGCCCTTTAGCACGGCATCTTGTCCTTATCCCTTAGTCGCCTTTTACGACATGCATGGGGAGAAATGCATTGGGGCTATTCTTTTTAAGTACCGGCCCCACACGGTACCTAAGGTACACAGGATACCTAATAGTATCTATAGAAAAAAAACCTTCGATCGTCGTACCGCATACCTACTTAATTTTCCCTAAAATAGTTAATTTCCATCGATTTTTAGGGTTCCGTAGTCAACAAGAAACCCTTATAGTTTCGCCATGTCCGTCCGTCTGTCTGTCCGCGGCTTAGCTCAGAAACCCTTTAGTACTAGAAAGTTGTAAGTTGGTATGGGTATACATATTAATAACGCCGACAAAGTGGTAAAATAAAAATTTTGAAATATTTTTTTTAATAGGGAAGGGACCTACAGTTTTACGAGGAATCCGAACCTCGGTCAGCCTCCAACGGTCAGCGGTCACCCATCCAAGTACTGACCGCACCCAGCGTTGCTTAACATTCAATAGCGACAGTTGACTGTCTGCACCACTGAGCTATCGAGGCTGACAACCTCACGGTAGGTCTTTGGAAAATATTGCGGGTTTGTGAAAAGCATTTTCGATTTAGGGATGCTAATTTTTGTTAGAGTCAAGTGTCGTCCCCACCCCCTGCCAGCTAAACGGTCGTTATTAGAATTGTGAAAAAATTCACAGCAGTAGTATATATATCGAAATTAAAAGGAAAACTATCACAGCTAAGTAGGCTGCACAGGTTGACGAGTAATAGTCGACCAACTTATAAAATGTACGGACGACAGCCATCATTTCACTGTTGAAGAACTTTTTCAAATTAACATTCATTTATTTCCCTTACAAAATTATACAAATAATCAAATAATTTATTTTGATAGGGTTCCGCAACTACGGAACCCTACACTGCGCGTAGCCCGACAGGCATTTGGCCGGTTTTTTAAATTTCTATATAGGTACACGCGGACCACATAAAGGTTACAAGAAACAACACGGCTAGCACTCGAAGTGGATTGCCACAGGAGTGCAGGGGGCGTTCGGCGTCTTGGGAGGGACGCGGGTGTAGTGGACAGAGCAAATTTGTTCAGGGGGGAGAGACGGGTGTGTGACGCACGACGTAGGGAGGGAAGTACGGAGTGGCTGGGGTGAACGCCTTGCCCGCCACCCCTAGTTCGCATGAAGTGACATGAATAGGTATTAAACGTTCGGATATAGGTCAAGGCAATCATATTTTGCTCAATGGTCTGTTATTATGGAATCATCAGCTAAGAAACTGTAGGTCTCTTCCCTTCTTACCTTACTAGGTGGTAGGGTTTATCCCGGCCGGGTTGATACCACCGCACTGAGCGAAACGTCGGTCGAAACGGCTATGTAAATAGTTCGTGTTTTCCGTCCAGTTCAGTGTAGCCGGCGCGAAATGAAGGGAAGCACTGACACGGCACCTAGTTCACCCGGTGATATGGGTTGACATCACGGATGTTGTAAGTGTATAGCCGGTGCGCGAGTTCTGCTCGCATTCAACCGGTTTTTTATTAATGCCAATATTAAGCTTTGATATTTTTTATATAATAATAAAAATTACTACTTATTATACTATTAACTACTTGTTAATATTTTCATCACACTTGTAAATATCTTATTATAAACTTGCACTGACGATTACCGAAATATGTGGTGAGACCGGTACTTAAAAAGAATAGCCCCACTGCGTCTCTGGAACTCAACTGTTTTAGTCTCTTTCGAAAGCTGAAATTATTAAGATAACTTTGTAATTTACTCTTTGATTTCCATACAATAATAACAGAAAAAAAACATATCATTATTGCTCGACAGACCGCTCTTGGCACTGCACTTTGCCGCATAAAATCCTGAAAAAACGTGAGAAAGATAAGACGGATAAGGAAAACGGCAATACAATTTTTTGTAGCTTATGAGTTATGATATGAACTAAGGAATCACTTGGTGGTAACATTATGCTATATCGATCTGGGACATCCTGTATATAGATAGTGATTTTTTTTGTTTTACTTTCACAACTTTATTGCAAATGTATTTGTAGGTAGGTTTTGTTTTATGTCGAAACTAAGTTCATAATATAACAGTTTAAGATATATTTTCATTGTAATAATTTTCTTGTTAGATCCAACCGGATAGAAGACATTGTGACAAGTTCGAGTGCAGTCTAACTGCCATATCGATACCTCAGTTCCAAAGTGTAACAAGTCCGAAATTTTGCAGTTTTGAGTTAAATATGAGAAATAGTGTAGAAAACGTATACCTACCAGTTCCAAAGAGTAACAACTAAAATAATAATTCCACCCACCATAATTAAATAAATCATTAATATGACAAATATTTTAGTTCCACACTGTAACAACTTGGAAAAACCAGTGAAACCCCCTACAGACCTATTTATTATGTATTACTAGACTACACTTGAGCTAATTTAATGTTTGGCAAAAACCGAGAATATCGTATAGAATTTCCAAAAAATGGACTTACTGTGTTTATTTCACTTTGCATCTGCATTAGTTTTCCTCATTATCTCGGAATAATGATTTCTTGAGTTGTTACACTTTGGAACTGAGGTATCGATATGAATGATCAATAAACAATACAACAATAGAATATGCGTCCTTGAAGGCCCTTATCAGAGTCCACTGCTGGACATACCCTCTCTAACGCTTCTTACCTAAATCTCGGAAGGATTTCCCTTCAGCGCGTTGGTACGGAACGCTGTTTTCCGTTTCCCTTGCCCCTTGCTAGGTGGTAGGCTCAAATTATAGCCGACTGGGTTGGTACCACCGTACTGGATGTAAGACGGTCGCATAGCAGCCTCGGTTGTGTTCTCCTCTAGTCCAGTATAGCCAGCAATCCAGGGAAGTCTCCGGTATGGCACCTACCTTCTCGGAGGTGATATTGGCTGGTCGGAGCATGCGCTTTGGCCCTTCCGACTAAGCCACCCATACCGGATTACATAAAAAAAAAAACGTAACTTATATTGAATTAAAATTTTACTGACAATATTTTCAATAGAATTAATGCTTTTCACAATAAAAAGTTTCACTAAAGTGCACCGCAAACAAGTTTTAAAGTGCCCAAACGCAATATTTAACACGTACGTATGTTTTGTTCGTCTACGGGTCGGCTGCGCGAAGCACGTATGCAGTATGTACTCATATTTCCAGCGTAGCACCAACGTTATCGTATCTGTGTCACACGCTGGACAAAGGTTAATCCTTTCTGTTTGGTCACGGTTTGATAAACCAATTGATATACCATATTAAGCCACGAGTGACTGTTTCCATTTGGGGTAGTCAGTCAGAGGCGAAGATACCCGCGCGCCACCGTGCTGTCACACCTCTGACGCATCATCTTCACTTTTATTTTTCATAGATAGCTGCTCGTCTGTTTCAGTGGGCTAAGTTTAGTAGGTTAAGTCTCCGAGTTTAGTAAGTTTAATCTTAGAGTTTAGTATGTTAGTTAGCTGCTCTGTGGAACTAGCATCCCTTATTCCCTGCCACCCGTCCTACCCATCTCCGCATGACTCGTCGCAGAGAGACTCTGCACCCTTGTGTTGTTGACATTGGGCTTTTGAGAACCCATCGGTTCTCTAAATCGTTTCTTTGTCGCACCGCCAGAGTGTGGAACTGTCTTCCGGCGAGTGTATTTTCTGAATCCTTTAACCTGATTGTCTTCAAGCGTCGTATTAACGGGCTAGACAGTAGCAACAGTCCACAAATCTGCTGGCATTGCAGCTAACTGAGCGTGGTTTCGCGAGGAGAGATGATTTTGGCTCTGTCCACTGCACCATTGGTCTCTCGGCACTACCACCCATGCTGGTTTACATAAAAAAATGTTTAGTCTTAGAGTTCAGTAAGTTTAGTCTTGGACCTTAGATAGAACATAAAGTTCACACGCAGAGGGTTCCGTAGGAATTAGCTTCTTCTGTGCATACCAGGCGAGAGGGTAGTCAAACAATAATGACGCTAACGGAACCCTAAAAAAGATAAAGAAAACTGGACAATGACTGAGATAGGAATGACTCGGTGGTTCGGTCATGTTGAAATAATTAAAGGAGATTAACGAAGGATATTTATGGAGTGATGAGTGCGGAATGGCCGAGAAGAGCCCACCTAGTTAGGCACACATACCAGATCGACCATCTCTAAGACTAAACTGACTAAACTGACTAAACTCTAAGACTAAACTTACTAAACTATAGGACTAAACTTACTAAACTCTAAAACTAAACTTGCTAAACTCTAAAACTAATTACTACGTTCGAAACAGTAACCACTAAAGGTTGAATCTCCAAGGGCTAATAAAATCCAGTAAATCTGCTTTGTGACTAGATCTAGTTATATTCGTAATGTACCTACGTAGAGTATGGGTGAATTAATTTATTTGTTTTATTTATCTCTTTATTTCAGCCAACTAGGGCCATATTAAAATACATATTAAAAATGTCTTAACCTAAGACCTCAAATTACTTTTTCTCCACATGTGTTAAATAACACACAACTAACAAAAAATAACATTAAAAACTATACTAAATCTAAAATAAATCTAAATTAAATTAACTAAAACTAAATGAAATAAATAAAATAAACCTACCTATTAAAACCTACTAACAGACCTATAAAAGAAAACTAGTATGTGTTTGTACGGGTTGTGAATATAGGGTACCTACCTACGCAATTTCCGTAGCAAGCTATATGAGTGTGTAAAAATCTATAGTCCTGTTTCACCCTAGCAGTTTTCGCCTAGGTCCCTGTCTAGGTGAACGCTCGTAACGAGTCTAGGGAATAGGGCGAGCCTAGACCTTGTACTGCTCGCAAATTAGGTTTAATTGTTTTTCGGTTTGTTCCACCAATTGTTTTAAAATTTATTTTTTTACTTTGAATATTACATCTAGCGCAATCTAACCTTTAGGCGACAATGCGGCAAGTCAGGTTTTAGTGGTGGACAGCCAAGTGGTGTGGTTGAGACACCGATCTTACGTGTGGTGAAAGATTCGAAACCCGACGGTACACCAATGTTTTCTTTTGTCGAGTTTTCGAAGAGTTTCTTTGCATAATTTATTTATAACTTCACTAAAGGAAAACTCTACGAGGAAACCTGTGCGGTAAAAATACTACGGCGTTGTTGCTCACAAGGTTGACCGGAAGATATTCCGTCCCGCAACAAGATAGATAGATAGAAATACTTTATTGCTCCAAAACATTTAACAGTAACAAACGATAAGTGATTTACATTTGTCAGCCTCGTTAGCTCAGTGGTGCAGACAGTCAACTGTCGCTATTGAATGTTAAGCAACGCTGGGTGCGGTCAGTACTTGGATGGGTGACCGCTGACCGTTGGAGGCTGACCGAGGTTCGGATTCCTCGTAAAACTGTAGGTCCCTTCCCTCCTAATCTTACTTGGTGGTAGGGTTTAACCCCCCCGGGTTGGTACCACCGCACTGAATGAAACGTCGTCGGTCTAAACGGCTATGTAAATAGTTTGTGTTTTCCGACCAGTTCAGTGTAGCCGGCACGATCAAAGGGGGAAGCACTGACATGGCACCTAGTTCACCCGGTGTTATGGGCTGACATCACGGACGTTGTAGGTGATGTAGCCAACCGTGTCAGTTTCCATAAAAAAAAAAACATGAGGGGCAAAGGCGGACTTATCCCTTACAGGGATTTCTACCAGTCAACCTTTGCATGTTTGAGAGTCGTTTGTTGTGAGATATAAGTAGGTAGTAGCAAAAGACTTGAGTGTGGGAATGTAAAATATAATATATGGAAAATAACTATGATAAATTATAATATACACTACATATAAGTCAGCCTTCTTCGCCGGAGAAAAAAAATAATGCACGTAATAATGTCTCACAAGATCTCAATGAACTAAATGTATCCCCGATGTGAATATTCGAGAATTGAAGAGTAGGGAAAACCCCTTGGAACCTTAGATTGGGAACCGATGAAAAATATCCGATGAAGGTAAAGGTCGACTCGGTCGAACATTTTTATATAAATACCACACGCTATATCGCGACAATCTGGGTATGCAGAATAGTCGGTGTTGTGCTGTAAGTATTCTTATAAATAACAGCACAGCACCGACCACCACGTTTAGCCAAGTATTTTTTTTTTATGGAAACTGACACTGTTGGCCACATCTCCTACAACATCCGTGATGTCAGCCCATAACACCGGGTGAACTTGGTGCCACATCAGTGCTTCCCTTCGATCGTGCCGGATACACTGAACTGGACGGAAAATATAAACTATTTACATTTTCGCCGTTTCGACCGACCTTTCATTCAGTGCGGTGGTACAGACCCGGGCAGATTAAACCTTAATATAAGAAGGGTGTCCCTTCTTATATTAAGGTCCCTTCGTCGCCTTTTACGACATACACGGGGAGAGATGCAGTGGGGCCATTCTTTTAAAGTACCGCCCCACACGGTACTAAGGTACGGTATTAGGACAAGATAACTATCAAGCAGCAAGTAAGGCACGAAGACCCACCTGCTGCACGACTCGGTGGAAGGACTGTGCCAAGGTAATAATTTTATTAGGTTGACTGCCGAGTCATCAATGCTTTTCATCTTTTATATAATCATTTGTGATGCTGACGGTACCTATCCGCGAGCGGTGTGCCCCGCTCGACGATTTGTTTTAGAGGTCATTGACCGCACGTCTCGGTCCCTACCCCCACCCCCTTCCCAACTTTACCCCACCCCCTTGCACACCCTCCGCCCCGCGAGCCGCGTCGCCTCCAATGGTGGACGAGTTAGTATTTTTTTTTTTCAGTGGATTCGGTTTGGCTGGCCCTCGCCGAAAACTTTTCCGACTTGGACGAATATTTTGAAGTACAGGGCCAAATTTCGGCATATTAATTGCGTGAACTTCTTCCTGGATATGGTCAGGCTCAGTACGATGCACCCTGGTTAATTTTTTTAAATATAAAATAAAATAAAATATTCAATAAATTAAATAAAAAAAATTATTTTTTTTATTTGAGTTTATCATACATTCATGAAGGCAGATTATTTAAACATATTTTAAATCATTGTAAACCGTTACACAAAGATCGGATTAAACTAATAGCTACCGACATATTTAATACATTCATTACGGTAGTAATAGATACATTACTTCATGAGAAGTATTCAAAGATTCAACACAAATATGTTTTTCACCACATTTAAAATACACCAACATTCTTCTTCCGGAATCTGCAGGCTTAATTATTGTTTAAAAGTTCAAGAGCATTCATAGCCATGGCTACTAATTACGTCAACATATCTCGTTTTAAACCGAAACCGTCAAAACGCACTCAAACTGAACGCGAGCGCGGAATACAGAAATTAAACAAAACAAAAACGCATTTCGCCAAATTACCCACACATACACATTTGCACGCGCCCTCACACACTCGTACATTCCCTCACACTTTTATAAGCCCTCCGACACATTCTCACTTTTCGCCGAACCGCACTCACACATTCAACTCACAATTCACACGCGAGCTTACGCACAAACCACTACAACCACAAGTGCACTAACGCAGTTGCATGCCGGAACACACGGACAGGTAGCGTGTGCAACAATTTGGGCCTAATGTAGAGTTAGTTGGGGTAGGCATTGCGTGTAGGTGTGTTTAAGATGTGAAGTTGGGATAGGTTGTGCGTGTGTTCCATCTTATACCGTGGGAGATGGTGATGATTTTTATTGAGAGAACATTATAATATTTTATAGCAGGTTTATTTTACACGAATTGACACGGTTCTGATAATAACAACACACGACAATGTTATAGTCAGTCAGTCAGTCAGTCAGCGTGTAAGCGTCCACTGCTGGACATACGCCTCTCCAATTTTCCTCCAGTCCTCCCGGCCTTCAGCGATACGGAACCACTGATTTCCGCCGGCGTACTTGATGTCGTCGTCCCACCTGGCGGGTGGTCTTCCCACACTCCGTTTTCCTGTCCACGGCCGCCAGTGTAGGACACGGTTACTCCAACGGTCATCGTCTCTTCGGCTAACGTGCCCAGCCCACTGCCACTTGAGCTTAGCCACCCGGTGTCCAATATCGACTACTTTGGTGCGTCGGCGGATTGCCTCGTTACGCACCATATCACGTAGCGATATTCCCAGCATGGCTCGCTCCATTGCTAGCTGGGCAACTTTCAACCTTTGGACAACAGCGACCGTCAGAGTCCACGTGTGTCCAATGTTATATACATATAAATAATAGCTGTGCCCTCAACTTCGTCCGCGTGGACTTATCACGACGCCATAGGCACCCACTCAAATAGTATACACACAAAATTTCATCCTAATCGGTCCAGCCGTTTAGGCGGAGTTAGGTGACAAACACACGTACAGAAGAATTATATATATAAGGAGGATGTCTATGTATATATGTCATAGTTGTGTAAAATATATCTAAACAGTTTGAACCAAAAATTTACCTTGTTAGAGGTGCGCTTATGAGGTTCTATAGATGTTCTGAATTATGACAAATTAAAGGCCCTGGTAAAATTGTTTTAGAACTTAATTTCAATGTCAACTTCAACCATCCGTCAAAGGAAATGGCCTCCCATTCTTCGTTTCTTACGAATGAATACGATTAATTGATATCCCTTTTAAGTAACAAGTTATAATTTAACTATCAACTCATAATTCGCCTCGATAGCTCGATTGTCAGCCTCGATAGCTCAGTGGTGCAGACAGTCAACTGTCGCTATTGAATGTTAAGCAACGCTGGGTGCGGTCAGTACTTGGATGGGTGACCGCTGACCGTTGGAGGCTGACCGAGGTTCGGATTCCTCGTAAAACTGTAGGTCCCTTCCCTCCTAATATTACTTGGTGGTAGGGTTTAACCCGCCCGGGTTGGTACCACCGCACTGAATGAAACGTCGGTTAAAACGGCTATGTAAATAGTTTGTGTTTTCCGACCAGTTTAGTGTAGCCGGCACGATCAAAGGGGGAAGCACTGACATGGCACCTAGTTCACCCGGTGTTATGGGCTGACATCACGGACGTTGTAGGTGATGTAGCCAACCGTGTCAGTTTCCATAAAAAAAAAAAAAAAAAAAAAAAAAAGAAAAAAAAAAAAAAAAAAAAAAAATTATTCTCGTTTGTACACAAAAGGTCATATTTCACATTTTATTCCACAAAGAAACAACAACAAATACAACTTATAAATAAAATATGTCCTCTATAGAGGCCAAACACATTGTCCCTAGGACAGACGCAGCATTCCCCTTCTGAATGGCGATAGAAACACGCTGACGGAAAAATGCTGCAGCTCGCCGGTCACCTGAACATTCTATTTGAATGTTTCCAAATAAACAATGATATAAAACTTCCTAAAAAGCTCCCTCACTAAGCCCGCTTGTTTGTGTGCGTCGTTTGGTCTGTATGTATGAGTGCGGGGCGTTGCGTGCGCGTGTGTGTGTGACTTGGGGAAGGTAAGGGTAAGGCATTGGGGTGCCGAGGTTCGGTTCGGGTTTGGCGAACTCAACTTGAGTTAGGTCAGTACACCGACTCTGAATGTAGTCTCGGCAGCGCGAATTGGCCGGAATGAGAACGTATTTTTTTTTAATTAATATTTTGTTTAGGCGAGAAAGCATTAAATATATCTAAAGAGAACCAAATCAGAATTTTCTCGCTTAGTAACTTTAGTAGCAAAAATCGCGGGCTGTATTTTAGATAAATATGTTCACATTTTCCAAACATTTTCTCGCAATTGGTCTTATGATGTTGTTTGCGATGAAAAATAATAAGTGGTCTGTTAACTCAATACACTATGTAATAACAATATAGCAAGATTGTCGTAAACTGTGTAATTTATTTTAATTATATTAACATTTTAAAATTATAAATCGTGTATTGCCATAAACATCGCCTATGCTCGAAGAATATCTATGACTCAAATCTGTGAGATGACTCTTGGGTTCACCTTTGTATGGAACGAATCAATCAATTTACATGTAATTTATAAGGATGCGTCAGTCGTGCCGCACGTGTGTTTTGCGCTGACGTGACTGTTGAGCTTTAGTATACACAGGCGTTATACTATACCGACTCATTGTGTTACTCCAGGATCCAACCCAAAACATAAATGTGAAAAAAGGGTCAAGTTCGGTATATATTTAGGATTCGTCGATATTAGAATTGAAGTCAAAATGCGTGGTTTTTTGAAAAAAGTATATATAAATAATTTATAAGAAAGTTCTTTAGATCATATATACAGGAATGTACAACGTTCTTCAATAGCTTTAAAAGCAAATTTGTTACGTTCATTGTCACTATGTATGTAATTTGGGAAGTTCTAATAGTAAATTTATTAAATTTAATGTTTAACAAGAACTTTAATACAAGCTTGAGAGATTTGCAATAATATAACATACTACAAATGACTTGTCATACAACCAGCATTAAAATTCTGATCTTGGTGATCATCATTCTAAGAAATAAAAAGAAAAGAGATGATTAAAATTATTTAAATGCATTAAAACTTGACACGTTGCATATATAGTATACATAACAATGATGGAGGCCCGTGCCCTGCAGTGGGACATCGAAGGGCTGATGATGATGATATAGATATATTTCACTTCATTTAATTATAATATGTAAATATAAATGAAAAACTAATCTAAATTTATTACTAGTGAGCGCAGAATGAAATGCAATTAATTATGTTTACTAAGAAATACTTTCTGCGAGACAGAAATTTTTTGGTGCAGGAGACTCGGTTATTATACTGTATGATTTGATGTGATAATTAATATATTCATTTCATTTTTAGGGTTCCGTATCCGCCACGGGACCCTATTACTAAGCCTACACTGTCTGTCTGTCTGTCCGTCCGTCCGTCCGTCTGTCTGTCTGTCTGAGGGCTGTCGGTTATTGTACTGTATGATTTGATGTGATAATTAATATATTCATTTCATTTTTAGGGTTCCGTATCCGCCACGGGACCCTATTACTAAGCCTACACTGTCTGTCTGTCTGTCCGTCCGTCCGTCCGTCTGTCTGTCTGTCTGAGGGCTGTATCTCTTGAACCGTAATAGAAAGCCCGTCGAAATTTTCACAGAATATGTGTATTATGGCCGATATAACAACAAATAATAAAAATAAGGAAAAGTAAAAAATTCACGGAGGTTCCCGTAGAAGAAACCTAAAAGTGTATGCGCGCGCGCCAACTACGGAATAGAGCGTGAAGCTTTTTAACTAATCATGACATTTGACTAATATGAAGCATTTCATAACATGCCATGCCAGATGGCATGAGTGGCACTAACCATGACATGGCGATATTTATATAACCCACATACATACATAACCGAGATAAAATCTCCCATTAACTGACCGCAAAGTCAATATTTATTTTTTCCTTACTTTACGGACATAAAATTGTTTTCTGCTTCGTCATGCACATGTCACTGTTTTCTGATTTTTTCCTTTATACATACTTACACGCCAAAATACGCAACCCCGCATATAAAATTTTAAGTTTCTAAATCAACTGGAAGAGGTCTAGGTTTTAATCATGAGTTAGTGAGTGAGTGATAAAAGCACTGTCACTGGATAAAAGTAACGACACTTGAACATCAATATCTCGGGAACTATGCCTATGCCTTTTTTTTGTCCTTAGTCGCTCTATACAAATTTGCAAGTAACTATACCTAAGTTTTTCTATTCAGTAATATACATCTAGAACTTTTTTTCAACATGATACTTTTTGAAAAAAAAAAACAGTTTTATACTTATTTTTAGATCTAACGCAAAAACCAAATCTGTACCTAATGGTCCAAATCGGCTTGACGTTCAGTCTTTTTTTTTTATGGAAACTGACACGGTTAGCTACATCACCTACAAGATCCGTGATGTCAGCCCATAACACCGGGTGAACTTTGTGCCACGTCAGTGCTTCTCTTCGGTCGTGCCGGCTACACTGAACTGGACGGAAAACACAAACTATTTACATAGCCCTTTCGACCGACCTTTTATTCAGTGCGGCGGTACCAAGTAGTATAAGAAGGGAGTCATATTCCTTAGTCGCCTTTTACGACATAAACGGGGAGAGATGCAGTGGGGCTATTCTTTTAAAGTAACGGCCACACGCGGTACAAAATTCCTTCCTTCACCGGTTTTCTTTAATCGGCCACTTCACAGCGGCCTGCTTCGGCGCGCGGTGCGTACGCTACGTGCGACGCTACGCTGTGTGCGTAAAAAAAGCTCCAACCGAGTTCACTGGCCTCCTGTCCTTCGGCGGAGGTCTTAGCTTGTGTGTATGTGTGCGTTTCGAGCCACAGAACATTTTCGTACGCGCTTTAATAGAAGTGTCAGCGAACCGCGCTGGTGTTATCGATGTTCTGTGTTTTCGATAATCAGATATCGTGTTCGTATTCGATAATCAGTCGATAGCATAAATAACTAACCTCACTAGGTGATAGGGTCAAATCCGTCTGAGTTGGTGCCACCGCACTAAACGTAGATCGATCGAAAAGACTATGAAAAATAGTCGTATTTCCCGACCACTTTAGTGTAGCCAACACGATAAAACAGAAACTTTGATATGTGGGCTGACACGATTAGCAGATGATGTAGCCAATGAAGTCAGGTCCAATAAAAATTAACATTGTCGTATGGCGAAAATATTTGATATTCTTCCTGGGGCTCGTGAGTCAATAAATTAGACGACGGCCTAAGGCCCACTTGCACCAACACGAATTTAACTATAAACCAGTTTAACTCGTTAAGCTAGCACCCGTTGTATGTGGGAACCGCGTTTAAACCGCGTTTAAATCCATAACTCGCTACTTAACTCTAAACTCGTGTTGGTGCAAGTGGGCCTAAGTCTTTTTTTAATAGCTGGCCTTAGAATGCATCTTGTAGTTGTAATGTAGCTGGCATGACGCGGTTTCGATGAGGTTTCGCGAGGAGTGGTGTTATTGGCTGTGTCTGATCATCCATTTTAGGGCACAGTTATCCATGCCGGCTGTTTACATAAAGCAAGATGCCACCAAAAGGTTTGTCTCAAAAATACCTGCGAAGTTTCGTGCCAGCTTCCAAATATAATTTAGAAAGATCAAAACAACATACGACAAATTACACAGTCTGATTTCAAACTTAAACAAGTTACGCATGACGACACAAGTGAGGGATATATAGTTAATTAATGTATATTGTAGAACATCAGAGTATACTAGCTTTCGCCCGAGGCTTCGCTCACCTGAAGTTTGGAACTCACACACTATAACATTTCAGATTCAGATTTTAGTGTGAGTGCTCCAAATTAGATTCCTGATTCTGTTTTCTTAAAAGGATTAAAAATTTGCCTTTAGCGCATTTTCGAACGTTAACTTTTTGAATATTTTTTTAATATTAGCGACTCTGATTTTCAGATTAAAGGCCAATGTGGAACGAATGTAATATGTCTGTGTTACCCGATACAGTTATTAATTAGCGGTTTTAAAACATTAAAACGCAGACGGAAGACAATGCGTTTTTTAATTTGTAGAGATAGGGATACGTAGCGTTAGAGATAAACCTATATACTTATACACCAACAGGCCACCACCTCTTCAACCCCTAAAACAAAGGGTTCGTTCTGATTATACTAAAACTCGTGAAAATCCAGCTGAAACGTAATTATTGGAAAAATGAAACTTTTTAAAATTCCAATTGGACCTGAAAGCGGAAGCTCCCGCACAAAACACGAGCTTTTACTTAATTAGATCGCCAGCGGACTAAATGCCATGCTTAGCGTCGGCTCACATGACGCCGGAATAAACTACCATCTAGGTTATTCTGGATTAAGGGTCTACCTCCGTAAATTGTGCCTCTCACTCTAACAATGCGCATTTTATTTTATTATGAAGAAATTATACAATTTATAAAAAAATCCTCTGGGAGAAACATGCATGATAAAATTATTAAAGTTTTTCAATAAAAATATTTGGCTCTGCACATATAATAATTAAAAAAAAAACCAAATCTTAATAAACTTTTAGTTTTTTTTTCAATTATTATTTGGAATGCATGTTTGTCCCAGAGGTTTTTTTTATAAGTTGTATAATTTCTTCATAATAAAATAAAATGTATGAAAAACGCGCACTGTTAGAGTGAGAGGCACAATTACGGAGGTAGACCCTTAATGATTGGTTTGCCCACAGATTCGGTCGAATTAAGTTCGGGCGTAGCTTTTTTTAACCCCCGACGCAATCAGAGGGGTGTTATAAGTTTGACGCCTGTGTGTCTGTGTGTCAGTCTGTGGCATCGCAGATACCAAACGGATGGACCGATTTGGGGGTGTTTTTTTTTTATTAGAACATGGTTTAACCGGGATGGTTCTCAGCTATGTTGGTAATCAAGTTATAAAAAATACGTCTCTTAAAAAGCTTGAAATAAAAGGTTAATTCCAAAATTCCCGACCCCTTAAAAAGTCAAAAACAATTTCCGTTTGTTACTTAAAGGCGTCGATTGACCGTTAAAATATAAAAATTTATAGATGCCCGTTTATTTACCTCTTCCGACGCTTTTAAGTAACTAACCGGGAATATTTTCTTACCTTCAAAGGGGTTGGGGCTTTTTTAATTTTTTTAATTTAACTTCTGTTGTAATTAACAGGATTGAGAGGCTAATTTTGAAATCAGAGTTTCCGGCACAGCTCATTTCACGCTCGATGAATTGCCGCCGCGCCGCCGCCAGTCCAGTTTGTGAACAAGATGAAATATACGCTGAATGTAGGAGTATATTAGCTAAAGTTTAGCTAATATACTCCTACTATATGCTGCTAAACCGATCGTAAACTACTTCTATACAACATTTAAAATTGAGCAGTTGCCTGGATGAAGCGTTGAGTAGCAAACAGACATAATAATATACACCATGTGAATTTTATAATTAGTTAAGAGCAGCGGTTCACATAAATCTGCTGGCATGGCATCGTACTCAGCGTGGTTTTGCGAGAGGAGGGGAATTTTGCGCTGTCGACTGCACCATTGGATATGAGTTTAAAAAAAAGTTAGTCTCCGATAAAAATATTCGATTAAATTTGTTCACATGTAAACACCACTTTACCGCATGACCCTTGCAAAAAATCGATGAGTGTATAGGAAAGTTGCATACAGTAAAACAGCCAGTTTTTTGCGGGTATGTAGTTCGGTAGCTCAGTGTATGGCCAAATTGTAAGTAGTTTTTATATTATAAGAGTTATCACTATGATATTATGTAAGTTATGATATGAATGTAGATCGATAATTACATTTTTAATCATACTAATTTTGAATGTTAAGGTTATGTTTTTAGACTCACTAGTTTTAGTCACTGGCTCTACTCGCGATAAAGAAGGACTTGCCTTGACTTGCCTTGCTTCGCACCGCGTGGGGCCGGTACTTTAAAAGAATAACCCCACTGCATATCTCCCCGTGTATGTCGTAAAAGGCGACTAAGGGACATGACTCCCTTCTTATATTACTAGGTGGTAGGGTTTAGCCCGCCCGGGTTGGTACCACCGCACTGAATTAAAGGTCGGTCGAAACGGCTATGTACTTAAATAGTTTGTGTTTTCCGTCCAGTTCAGTGTAGCCGGCACGACCGAAGGGAAGCACTGACGTGGCACCAAGTTCACCCGGTGTTATGGGCTCACATCACGGATGTTGTAGGTGATGTAGCCAGCCGTGTTAGTTTCCATAAAATAAAAAAAACAAAAAACAAAAAAAAATTGCGTAAGTTTTCGTGGCGTGGGATGTATTTTTCCAGGCTTCGTGCAAAATTTTTCTTCACTGCTCGCTCAGCTCCTTGGTTGAATAGCATAATGATAGTCGTAGCATCATACATACATAAACATAACAAACGCTGTATGTGACACCGACAATTGGGGTAAGCGAAGTAATCGGTGCTGTGCTGTAGGGACTCTGGTAAATTACAGCACCAGACCCGACCACCGCACGTTTCGTAACGTATTCGGACAAGATAACTCTTAAGCAGCAAGTAAGGCACGAAGATCCACCTGCTGAATGACTCGGTGGAAGAACTGCGTCAAGCTGAGAGGTGGCTAGTCTGCCTGTCGCCCTTTAGCACGCAATCTTGTCCTTACCCCTTAGTCGTCTTTTACGGCCTGCACAGGGAGAGATGCAGTCGGAGTATTGTTACAAGTACCGTGCCACAATCGGTACAAGTACCGGTAAAATCATGAGGAGTTATTATTTTCCAAATTGTGTTAGAGAAAACTGGGTGTATATAAGTACCTACTTACGATTATGTACCTACTCAGTCGAGTCGTTTTCGTTCGAGTTTACCCGTTACAGAAAGACAGACAGATAGTTTTTTTTATGTAAACCAGCATGGGTGGCTGTGCCGAGAGGCCAATGGTGCAGTCGACAGAGCCAAAATCACCTCTCCTCGCGAAACCACGCTCAGTTAGGTGCCATGCCAGCAGATTTGCGGACTGTCGCTAGTCTGTCTAGCCCGTTAATACGACGCTTGAAGACACCCAGGTTAAAGGATTCAAGAAATACACTCGCCGGAAGACAGTTCCACACTCTAGCGGTGCGACAAAGAAACGAGTACTTGTAAAGTAATTTGATTTCATATTGATTTATTCAGATATTTATTAGTTTGAATAATTGTAACATAGTTCTACAAATAGATTTCCACGTTTAGAGCTAAACTGTAGATAATTTTGTTTTTATTTTTAAAGTTAGTGAAAGATAATAGCAACAGGGCGTGGCGACCATGTGTGTCGGGTCGAGCCCACAGAACATTATTCCGCCGGAGCTTTAACGGAAGTGCCCAACGAGCTTTCAATGGTCGAACCACTTTTGTCTTACGCCGCTAAGGCCCACTTGCACCAACACGAGTTTAAAGTTAAGTAGCGAGTTATGGATTTAAACGCGGTTCCCACAGTCAACGGGTGCTAGCTTAAACTGGTTTAGCGAGTTAAACTGGTTTATATATTAAATTTGTGTTGGTGCAAGTGGGCCTAAGAATCGTTTATTTTGGAGCAACTTTGATCGAGACATCGAGTCGATTAGATCGAAAAACTCGCAAAATAATTTTAGAAAACGTGAATGTGACGCAGTTGTAAATTTTCGTACGGATTCCGTCAAATTCTATTGTCGCTCGCACGATGTTCGCTCTGCTGCGCCAGAAGTCGAGTTTTAGAACTGTACCCTAATCACGAGATTTAACCTACACCGCGTACTACGCTACGCCGTGTTCTCCGCATCATTTTGTATTGAGAAACGAAGTTCGCAAATCTATCACTAGAGGCGCTGCTCCGTTACTCCATACAAAATGATGCGGAGAACACGGCGCCGCGGGGCGTAGCGTAGCACGCGGTGTAGGTTAAATCTCGTGATTAGGGTACTGAGAGAAGAGCGCGCGGGAAGCGTGCGGTACGCGCAAAGCTTTTGGAGTGAACATCGTACGGCCGGCAATAAACATGGTTTTCTGTCGGATCGGAAACATGAAGTTGCTTTTTGTAGTCTAATGCCGGCACACCACTTGGCTTAGCGTATTCGCGATTGTTGCAAACATTTTAGTTTTATCTCGCTCTAAACAAGTCATTAAAGGGAGACGACACGGAAATTTAAAATTTTTGCCAAATATTTGTGTGCATACAGCCAAGTGAAGTGCCGGCATAAGTGAAAAGTCGAAACAAATATATTTACCGAAAACGAAGTCAAAAGGAGTGTCAATAAACATTTCAGTCAATTATCGTTTCAGTCATTTCAGTTTACTTACATTTAAATTAGTCGGGGGACCCTAAGTAAATAAAATATAAAAACCAGAGCTTCACTGTTTATAAGATAATAAATTTAATTATATTATTATTATTTGATAATAAAAAAAGAATTTCTATTATAACTAAACCATCTTAAAAATTAATTATAATAAAATGAACTATAAATTAAATACAACTATTACAATTAAAGGGTATTTACTTAGCGGTCCCCCGACTCCTTTAAGTAAATAAACGGAAATTATTTTTGATTTTTTAAGAGTCGGGAATTTTTTAAATTTGTAATTTAACTATTTTATATTATTTTTTTTATTTTTTTTTTTTACAATTATACTAAAATGTACTAGCGCATTAGTGAGTTTGACTATAAGGCTATTTACACCTGACACACTTAATCAATACATTTTCGTCCGCGCTCGACGATTGAACGACCTTTCTGCCTCTTTGAATGATTTTTGTCCGCCTATGTTTCTTCATGTTTCGAGGCACACCCACCCACGCTGTGTCACATTTACCTAGATGCACTGTCCGACGCTAACCACTATCTAGATAGGTAGACATACAGACAGTCTAGGACATACAACACGCTAATGTGTTGCATGTATACCCACCCTTATTGCATTAACGTCTGTTTGGTTTTTGAGGTCGTTTGCGTATGTGTAATGTAATTTATCAAAAATATCCATTAACAGACGAATTTTACTTAGGTAGATAGAATTGACTGGATTTGCTGGCTTGGATGTTATGTAGGTATAAATTATTGTAGTTTAGATGCATAATAGTTACTAGGATTCAATAGTTCTTACGTTAGACAAATTTTGATTTTAAAGTAAGAATTATGTGTAAATAACTGTAAAATTCTATTTTAATAAAGACATTTGAATTTGAATTTGAGGTAGGTACGTACATACACATTAAAAAAACAATAGAGAGCCAATAATAAAGTTTTACTATTTACAAAGTTTAATACCTAAATATTATATACCTAACGTCCTGCTAACGAATCAGAAGAAAAAATAAATAAAACAAAAATAATTGAAAATAAACAACCAAGAGAAACAACGCAACGCAGCCAGCGTATTGGGTACTGTGGCGGAGTCGGAGGAATTGGACGAAGTTTTTTACTTACAGTAATCTTAAATGTTAATATTTGTTTTTTTTTTTTTTTTTTTATTTTTTTTTTATTTATTAGGTTAATTTTGTCAATGTTGTACATTGTTAGTTAGGTTTTAATTATTTAGTTATTAGTATTTATTTTTTGTATTTGATGAAAATTTATAATAATGATCTGTGAATGACTAAAATAAATAACACATATTCAGAGAAACAAATTATTTTAAGTAAATAATTAGATAGAACACTTTTATTGATCTAGAAACAAGAAATAAGCACAATATAAAATTTACCTACACAATCCCTTACAGATATTTAATTTTATTCCATTCAACTTTTGAATGTTTCAGAATCGATTAATATAAAAGGTTGACTGTAAGAAATCTCTGTAAGGGATAATCCGCCTTTGCACCTTATGTAAATTTTCCAATGTATTTGTTACTGTTTAATGTTTACTGGAGCAATAAAGAATTTTCTATCTATCTATATAATATAAGTAGATGAACCAACAAGTGAAATGCTTTCATTTCTGAAAAAAAAAACATTGATAATCAACTTTAAAGTAATATAAATATTTATATATAAAGCTTAAAGCTCTTATAATTAAATCATAAATTTCAGACTATATTACTATAATAAAAATACAAAACCACCCCCCCCCGGCTAAAACAAATCAACAAAAGAATTCCCCCTCAAACAAACCATTAGAAGTCAAAAAAAAAAACTAACGTTCTCTAACATTATTGACGCAGTCTCATTGGCCAATGTGGGCGCGCGGCTATTGGCGGACTGCAAGTTCGAAATTTAAACAAAACCGGTTTCTAGTTCCGCCTCCAAATGTCACATCGGTCTTGCATGGCCGACCTTTTATTTGAATCGTGTTAGATTTACGATGTTGTGTTAGATGTATTAGTTTTCATTGTATTTAAGTGCATAAATATATGCAACAATCTGTACCTACATAATAATATTGTATAATGAAATGATTCATACATAGAAATATTTTGTTAAAGATTTATGATCGCATATATAGCTGTGCTTGCCTTTTTAATTATATTTGTACCTAGTTATAAAGTGTTTGCCTATGTGGGCATGTCATGTCGGCCTTGATAGCCCAATGCTGCGATCGATCGACCGCCGATTGTGGTCTTAAGCACACCAGGGGCGGTCAGAACTTAGATGGGTGGCCATTCGACCTTTGAGGCTGACCGTGGTTCGGATTCCACGTAAAACTGTATAGGTAGGCCCCTTCCTTTCTTCCTAGGTCTAGGTGTTAGAGATTATATGACCAATCAGTACCAAAAATCGGTTTCTCGTAAACTACAGAGAGTTTGGTATAAAAAGTATAGGTTTAGGTTTAGGTTTATTATATTTTATATTTAAGTCCGCCTTTCGTCACTTATTTTGTACAATAAAATACCATACATTTAATTTAATTTCAGGTAATACTACCCCGACACAAATTCGTATATTATTAAATCATTCACCCGCACAGAGTACGAAATAGCGTCGCCGCGCCGGCTGGGCGGAGGACGGTTGCCGATCGCTGTTCTGTGCACTCACCATTCGGTTCGATCGTTCACACAAATTTCATTGGTTTCGATTGAGCGAACACGTCACAACGTATCTCGCTACCTGCAGGAGGGAGACGTTGTCAAACCCACAGACCGGGCTGGTACCTAGGTGCCGCGCCGGTAGTATCAGACGAAATAAACCTCCGAGGAGCACGTTGCACGGTCACGTGACTCTACATAGCGGCCGACAGGTCGACGACGACGTTCGGAAAATTCGACGACCTAGTTTCAAAGTTTTAACAGGTTTTTCCCGCGACTCATTAAGACTAATAAAAATGTCCTCCGATGCCAAGTTCACATTCACAGTTTTTTATAGAAAGCGCGACATGTGCCTCCGTGCTCAGCCATAAGGTGTCTCACGACGCCCATGGACATTCGGTCGCACGCGGGGGTTGCGAATGCAATGCCTGCCTGACAGGTGCCTATTCACGCCTATTTACTATTTACTACTTACATTACTTACATATTTTTATTGTTATTTACATACATAATTTTTTCGTTTGCTTTTCCGTTACCTACTTTATATCAGCTACACTTTTGTTTTTTAAGGGAAAATGTATTTGGTTAATTTGTAATAATGATTAACACAATAATAATTGTTGTGTTCATTATAAAGAACCTTTTTAATAAAAAATATTTTCTTGAGGTATTTCCATTGTCAACTCGACTAAACTGTAGGTACAGTAGAGTTTTGGAGAAACATTTGGGTTTTTACTTCTTACTAATGCCAACTTAACGTAGGTATCCCGAACAAGACGGTAGTACAACCTAGGTGTACGTTGTATTACATATTATTATACGTTGGCAAGTTAATTGATAAGCATAACGTATGTTGTTGGCACGTAAGTACACTAATGTTATGTAGAGATTCGATTGCAAAGGCGCTTCATGCCAACTTGCAACGTTTCCCTAGAAATCTATTGTTCATAAATATTTATAAGTAGTTAAAAACGGACCGAAACCCCTGAAGTACCCCCTTTCCAACATAAAAATAATCTTTATTAGGAAATTTAACGGCTCACGGTCGTCACCAGGCTATGTGACTCGATTATGGCCCTTTTCCATGAGCGCTCTGCCTATGGCGCGGCGCTTGGCAGAGAACTGTCAGTTCCTGTAATCGAAAATAAATACAAAAATTTGTTTTTAATTTAAACCAGCATAGGTGGCTGTGCCGAGGGACCAATGGTGCAGTCGACAGAGCCAAAATCACCTCTCCTCGCGAAACCACGCTCAGTTAGGTGCCATGCCAGTAGATTTGCGGACTGTTGCTAGGCTGTCTAGCCCGTTAATACGACGCTTGAAGACACCCAGGTTAAAGGATTCGGGAAATACACTCGCCGGAAGACAGTTCCACACTCTAGCGGTGCGACAAAGAAACGATTTAGAGAACCGATGGGTTCTCAAAAGCCCAATGTCAACAACAAAAGGGTGCTGAGTCTCTCTGCGACGAGTAATGCGGAGATAGCGCGGGTGGCAGGGAATAAGGGATGCTAGTTCCGCAGAGCAGCGTCCGTGATAGTATCTGTAAAACAGACTAAGCGAACCCACAAATCGTCTGTGACTCAGGGACTCCAAACCATCTGTAAGTTTCGGGTCACCAACAAGACGGATGGCTCGGCGCTGTATCGAGTCCAAGGATGCTAGTAGATAATGGGGACTACCCTCCCAGATAAAAATATAGGGCCTCTTTTATAGTTTATAGGAAAACCTAGACGAAAATCTCACTTAAAGTTAGACTACTTAAAGTTCTCACGGAAAAGGAATGGTACGGAACCCTGTTCACGCGAGTTCGACTCGCTTGACCGCTTTTTATTTTTTTGTTCATTATTCTTAGGTTACATGTATGTAAATACAAACAAATAAAGTAAATATATATAAACGTCTACACTACACTACATACGTCAGACACCAACAAATCTCCAATAAGTGCCTACCTTACATGCACTGGAATGCATCTCGCACACATCAACACCACCCCATACTTACCCCAGTTAATGTCCCTATCCATCCCCAATATCCATTCGATATACCACCCCATGCCCCCCCAAGATGCGGGTGCCATTTTTCCACTCCGGCCCCAGACTGGAGTATCTGCCGCCGGGATCTTTGACCCCATTTGTCGAGCATTGTCAAGCAGACGACGCCGATCGATGGCCCCCTATATGTACCTATCTATACTAACCACAGGGGCCACCATTCTGCGCGTGGCAGACAAAGATTATGTGACGTCAGAGCGGAGAATCGTTTCGGGTTCCTGGCTTTGGTCAGTTTTGAAAAGAAAAAATGTGAAGTAGGTACCTACGAAGGATTTGTCAACCTCGGTAGCTCAGTGGTGTGGTCGATCGACTCGCCGGTCAGTACTTGGATGGGTGACCGCTAGACCGTTTGAGGCTGACCGTGGTTCGGGTTCCACGTAGGTACATAAGACTGTATGTAAGAGCTTACTTCTTTCTTACCTTACTAGGTGGTAGGGTAGGGCCTGGGTTGATACCAGAGCACTGAATGAAACTTCAGTCGAAACGGCTATGTAAATAGTTCGTGTTTTCCGTCCAGTTCAGCGTAGCCGACATGAAATGAAGGGAACCACTGACTGGGTGTTATGGGCTGATATCACGGATGTAGTAGGTCAGGTGATGTAGCCAACCGTGTCAGTTTAAATAAAAAAACCGACCAAGTGCGAGTCGAACTCGCGCACCGAGGGTTCCGTATCGCCATGTCATAGTCAGCGCTGCTTCATACTGTTTTCGGTAGATTGCGCGCATACACATTTTAGTTTCTTGTATGGGGACCCCGTGAATTTTTTACTTTTTCTTATTTTTATTATTTGTTGTTATATCGGCCATAATAACACATATTCTGTGAAAATTTCAACGGGCCTACCTATTACGGTTCAAGAGATACAGCCCTCGGACAGACAGACAGACAGACAGACGTACCGGATAAGGAACCCTAAAAATGTCCAGTGAAGTTTCTTGCCAGCTCTTCATCGCTGTGATAATCGAACTGAATGTTATGCAATGTAATAAAATATGACAAATCTGAGCGCAGTGTTTAGAGATGATAAACAATAAACAACAACAATAAACAATACTGTACTGCTGTCCAGCATGTTATAGGACCAACCGCAGATAATTTCACAGCGGAGCGAAATAGAAACGAATTTGAGAAAGTGTTGCATTTTCAATATCAAAATGTAATTGTCAGTAATAAATAATAGATTTAACTAAATTTATTTATGGAGTGAATGTGAGTAGAAAAGTCGGGAAGGGTCGCAATAGAAGCACGTACCTGGACCAGTCAGTACCCTAATCACGAGATTTAACCTACTGCGCTACGCACGCTACGCCGTGTTCTCCGCATCATTTTGTATGGAGAAACGAAGTTCGCAAATCTATCATTAGAGGCGCTGCTCCGTTTCTCCATACATATGATGCGGAGAACACGACGTAGTGTAGTAGGTTAAATCTCGTGATTAGGGTACAGATCGGGCATGTGCTCAAAAAGGGTCAAGTGCGTGGTATCTGTAACCGACGAGCATGTATGAAGAACATTATGAGAGCGGAAGAGGCGGCAGAGGTGTGTCAGGAGCTTGGCACGTGGAAATCCGTTGATTTCTCTACCGTTAATATTTTACAAAATTATTTAAGAAAGTATGAATTACTAAGAAACGATTTAACAACATTAAACGAAATATTTACTTGGCGTTATGTATCACCGTGTTGAATGTTTTAATTCTGCAGCTCTGGAGTCGAAATACAAATTAAAAACATACTCAGATTCATCTGATGTGCACTTTGTTTGGTGAGAGAATATTTCAAACACGGCACCGCAAGTTATTTCGATTACTGTTTCCGTAGATATGTACCTACATACCTAATTATTTTATGATGTTTTTATTTATTGTTGGTTATATTTTCACTCGTAGTATAAGAATTACGTACATCTACGTAATACATTAAATAATGGTAGGAACGTTTACCGGAATTAGACAACTATTATTTATTTTAAAAGTGCGAGTCTGACTCGCTCGCGCACCGAGATTTCCGCACCACAAAGGAAAACACTTTGAAAAGACACGTTTCTTGTATGAAGACCCGTCATAATTTTTCACTTTTTAATTTTTTATTTGGTATTTGTTGTTATATCCGCCAAAATAACACATATTCTGTGAAAATTTCAACCGACTAAGTAGCTATTTCTGGTTACAAAGATACAGGCCACGGATGAACGGGCGGACGGACGGACGGACAGACAAACAGACAGACGTCGTAGGCTTCGGTATGGGGTACGGAAACCTATAAAAATCATACACAATTTTTTATTGCAAAACCCACTTTTGTATATGTTATATTTATGTATATATATTTGTGTATATATGTAAGTAGGTATAAGTATATTTTATATTTATTATTTATTTATATTTTATTTATTTTGTGTAATAGGTATGTATGTATATGTATGTATTAATAATATTATATATGTAAGGAAGGACAGAGCAAATTCCTCTTTCGAACTATCTCGTATGCCTACATGCTCATTATCTCACCCCAAAGGTTAGTAGTAAGATATTGCCAATATTTGGCAATAAACTCGCCTTTTTGTACCTTTATTTTGTATATTGGTGTACAAATAGAGAATATTTACATTATATTACTTTAACATGATGGTTTTATGAGTTTTAATTACATTAAAAATATTTATTAAGTAAAACATGACAAAAACGGACTATCATGTATCAAAAGTGCAGGTAGAAACTCCAGGCATCAAAATTTAAATTTTATTATAAAGTCCACGCTTCTGACAGCAAACATACCGTGCATCCTAGAACCTTGCGGTTATTCCCGGCTGGATGGCAAGAGGCCCGATGGTATCACCCTGGTGCCATGGGCTAAGGGTAGGTCATTGATGTGGGACGCCACTTGTGTCGACACATTGGCTCCAAGTCACGTTCGGGCCTCTTCAAGAGCGGCTGGCGCGGCCGCGGCCGGAGCGGAGAGCCTCAAACGCAACAAATATTCAAATATTATTCAAGATTTCGAATTTGTTGCGTTTGCGGTTGAAACGCTCGGTCCGTGGAGCAGTGAAGCCAAAAGCTTCTTGAAGAGGCTTGGGCCTCTGCTGGTGGACGCAACTGGCGTCCCGCAATCAAGGGCCTACTTCATTCAAAGGGTAAGCCTTGCCATCCAGCGGGGTAATGCAGCAAGTGTTCTAGGAACATTTGAAAATGCCCCTTTTGATAGTTATTTTAATGTTTGTTAGGTAGGTTTATTTCTTTAGTTATTAGTATTACTTTTTTGTTATTTATTAAATAAATTATTTAAGTAAAACTAACATATCTATTAGTTTCGCGTAAACGTCTGTCTGTCACAGATTCAGGTTCAGATTCACTGCCTCCAATAAAACCGAAAAGTTAAATTCTGTTTTTTTTATGTTTAACATTTTTATTTCAATATAATACGTAATCAATTATAATAACAATGAAAAAAAAAACTAAAATTAACACCTATTAAATAAAACAAATTTCATCCATCGCCGCCGATCCCCCACCGCACCCAACACACTAGCCGCGTTGCCCCTTTACATATCTAAGTAAAATATTTTTTTGTAAAAATTTACTTACTGATGAGGAATAAATTTTTTTTTTTAACTTTATGTTTTTTTTTTTAATTTTCATTTATATTAGTTTAGATTCACATTGCATTCTTTATATTTAAATTGTAATTTTAATGTTATCAATTAAAAATATCCCCTTTTCCTCGTGTATTAATGGATTGATACTTACTGATTGTTGCCATTTACAAATATGGAAATTTCACTTTCAATGACCTTCCTGCCGCCAACTCGCACGCGGACAAAGCGTGTTTGGCGTTGTGCTGTATCTACCGCCTCCACCGCGTCACAAACACACACTGTGTGTTCGGTAAAAATATTTAATATTTGTCGACATTCAAACTATACAGAATGTCAAAGAAAGGTACCTATTTTTTTTTAGATTTCCGTATCCCGTACGGACGCCTATTACTAAGCCTACGCCGCCGTCTGTCTGTCTGTCTGTCTGTCTGTCTGTCTGTCTGTCTGTCTGTCTGTCCGTCCGTCCGTCCGTCCATCTGTCTGTCTGTCCGAGCGCTGTATCTCTTGAACCGTAATATGTAGGTAGCCCGTCTATGATTTGAAAAATAATACCATATTCTAATATCTACATAGCTACCCCATTGTGCAGTCTAAATCCAATAACCACTTTTGTAGCTTATTAAACGACTTAAAAAAAAAGGAGGAGGTTCTCAATTCGACTGTATTTTTTTTTTATGTTTGTTACCTCAGAACTTTCGACTGGGTGAACCGATTTTGATGATTCTTTTTTTATTTGAAAGCTGGTGCTTCTCGTGTGGTCCCATTTCAATTTGGTCAAGATCGGATTGGAAAGCGAGGCGGAATCGCGAGGCCGAAGGCCGAGGGATTCCGCCGAGTACAATATATACTAGCAAATAGCAATATATACTAGCAAAAAATTACTAAAAAAAACTGTGAAAAAAAAACTATTTAAAAAAATATAAAAACCGCATTCAAACATGTATGAAATAAAAAAAATCGAACCCTAGAGTTGAAGGCGGTGCTAAAGCAAGCAAAAATGATGCATGAAAGAAAACATGAGTGGATGATATCCTTTGTGATTTGTGTAGCCTTCTTTAGCACCGCCTTCAACTCCAGGGTTAGATTCATACCTACGTTTTGAAGGCGGTTTTTATATTTTGACCTAAGGAATTGCGTGGTGGTAATGTTATGGGGACGTTCTGGGACACCCTGTATATATACTATACATTTATGACTTAACGCTTTGTCAGATTATATTAGTAGGTATTTTTATGAGATATGATTATGTGACTGATGTATATCTATTAATGTAGACATATTTTATGATTAAATACCTATGTATGTATTTTAAAAATATAATTACATAATTATAAGTTAAGAAAAGAGAAGAAACAATATGGAAAGAACGCACAAGCTGTGCTAATCAAAGTTTTGCGCCTCAAAAGTTTAAATAGTATGAAAGGGAATATAATTTTAATAGTACTTAAAAAACATTCTGTAGGTGCGCATGTACGAGTACGTACTGGTGTACAGAAACCACGAATTCTAAAAAAAATTTTTATATCGAAATCAATATTTGCACAAGTGCAAAGAAATCAATTCAACATCGAAGTTTTTGTGAAAAACTGAGGTCACCACGATTTTTGGAACTTTAAATTGTTTCATTTATTCCAAAATCGGCTGGTTGAGGCTGGTACTTAAAACGAATAGCTCCACTGCATCTCTCCGTGCATGTCGTAAAAGGCGACTAAGGGATAAGGACGAGATGCCATGCTAAAGGGCGACAGGCTCGCCACCTCTCACTTTGGTACCGTCCTTCCACCGAGTCGTGCAGCAGGTGGGTCTTTGTGCCTTACTTGCTCCTTGATAGTTATCTTGTCCGAATACTTTGCTAATCGTGGTGGTCGATGTTGTGCTGCAATTTTCCAGAGTTCGTGAAGCACAATACCGATTACTCTGCTTACAGTGATTGTCGGGATACAGCGTGGTTGGTATGGTATTGTTTGATTTTCTATGATGAAACTTCAAATCTATCTAAATACTTATAAAATACTTAATTTATGTACATATAAGGTACTCGTAATTATATGTATAACCGTACTATATTAAAATAGTATATTTTAATAGTTCGTGTTTTCCGTCCAGTTCAGTGTAGCCGGCACGACTGAAGGGAAGCACTGACCTAGTTAACCTAGGGCTGACATCACGGATGTAGTAGGTGATGTAGCCAAACCGGCGGACTAGATGATCCTATTTATAGAAAATCATACTCACACAAGCAAACTTATATACAGTAACAAGATGTGGACATAGCGAATAGATGATACTGGACATTGAGATGTACTGCTATTAAAATATACTGACCTATGAAAGGTCGATTTCCCTAATAAAGATTATATAAAATAGTAAAATCGGAGTTTTCAAAATGTCGTGCATTGAATTAGAATAATATCTATATACATACATAGGTACTTAACATCAACAAATTCTAATGTTAAAATTATTATTAGGTACTTAAAAAAAAGTAAATTCGACTGAACATTTTTGTAGGTGTGTGATGTCTTGTAGACTGCAGTCTCAGATATGTGCTAATCAAAATGTGTAGACCAAACGCCCTTAACTCACACTTAACCACTATCAATATTGATCAAAGCGGAACGGGAAATCGACCTTTCATAGGTCAGTATATTTTAATAGCAGTACATCTCAATGTCCAGTATCATCTATTCGCTATGTCCACATCTTGTTACTGTATATAAGTTTGCTTGTGTGAGTATGATTTCCTATAAATAGGATCATTCTGTTTGTTGCTATCACCTGTAATGTTATAACGAAAGTAGCCTTACCTTTAAATTTGACACAATTTTTTTAAATCGTAGTAACTAAATCGACCGTTTAGTAATTGTATTGAATTTCGTTGAGGGGATAGAGAAGATCAGTAGGTACTATGGGGCTGATATTAACTAATTATTGTTAAAGCAAAAAAAAAAAATCAACCTTTTTCCTAACTTTCCTATTATTCAGACTAATGGTTCTTGTGACTATATTATTATACTATTGTCTATTACATATATAGGTCAATGATTGACCATTGTTCTATGATTTTACATTAAGTTAGTTGACATTATAAATTAGTGAATAGACTCACACAATTAGATAATTTTATTCTATTAATAAAAAAAAATCATATTTGCATAATAAGCAGCCAAAATACGCCGAATGTTTTCGGTCTATAGCAGTTCTAACCTCGGTTCTAACAATACATAATAGTAGTGTGTAAATAGATGCGTTTCTGTATTGGACGAAAGCTATTTTTCGCTCCATGTACAACACCACAAAACTCTCATCTTAAAAATTATTCCTAATTTTGTTACGTATACTACGACTTGTCCGATTTTGCACCTAATGGACGTATTATGGAAAAAAATAAAAAAATATATAATTCATTTAGCACTAAAGTCTGTGCTAAAGTCCCCGACCAAGAGGTACTAATTTGTGTACTTAGAACCACTCCCTACAACAACAACAGCAGCTCGAAACAGTCGAAGCTCAATATGTGATGTAGGTACTAATTGCACGGACAATCAAAAATTCAAATCAATTCTGACTACAAAAAAATTATCCACGTGCAATCTTAAAGCCTTATACATTACTACTATACAATATTAGAATTAGACCACTAGACAACACATGCATGCAGTGCAGT
The DNA here is from genome assembly GCA_946902875.1 of Nematopogon swammerdamellus. NCBI lineage: Eukaryota > Metazoa > Arthropoda > Insecta > Lepidoptera > Adelidae > Nematopogon > Nematopogon swammerdamellus. The sequence goes on along the minus strand of OX336358.1, from coordinate 10,574,231 downwards.
CATATGCATAATGATCTGTTGAAACAGCCTCGCCATTCATCCTTGAGATCTGCAATCTACATAGGAAACTATTTGATAATAATATTGAATCACTGAATGTCATTCAAAAGCTCGGTAGCTGTTACTGTGTTGATTAAAACGTGTTTTAGGTATGTGGAAATTTATTTGAATTTTATTCGTTTGACTGTTAAATTAAACACAGTTATTAATGGAAACATAGTTCTTTTTCAACTTATACAAGATAAATGATCTAATTTAGTATATTTTTTTTATAGACAGCCGGCGCGGGTTTCCAATACTTCAACGGAAGGTCATACGGAAGTTTGACAAACTTTACACCTGCTGTAGTCAGAACTCTCAGTAAAATTGTTAATCTTGCTCTCAAGTTGTATTTTCAATATACTGTGGACGGTGTTAATATGTTGGCTAGTCATTAAAATACTTGTAAAATTCATTATGTATGAAAGAAAAACACCCTGCGAAGTTTCTTGCAGTTCCTTCTTCGTGGGCGTAATCGAACTGGATAGAACAAATTGTGACAAGTACGAGCGCAGTATTACTGCCATAGGAATGATCAATAAGCAATGAAAAATAGACACAGCCAATAACACCATTCCTTGCGAAACTACGCTCAGAGAGGCGGCACCGCGCCATGCCGGCTATGAGGCGGACAAAAAGGTCATCGTCTAAATTATTGAGACGCCGCCGTTTTGAAGATCGCCAGCTTATAGGTGGTAGGGAACACACTCACCGGAAGCAGGCCTTACGCACTCTATGTACTTGCGCGCGCTAACTACCTACCGCCCAGCGGGCCGCCGGCGTTCTAATTCGTCAGCCGCGCGAAGCATACCTACACGCTCGCCCACGCAACTGCGCGCAGATGCAAAGCAATAATCACTTTACACTTGATCGTTTAGGTACATTTTCGCACGCAGCGATTAGCGACGTAAAACAGTAGGCTATTAAAGCCGAACGTATGAAACTTTTTCTATGGAGTGATTTATCTAAGTAATCTGTGCCGGAAGACCGTTCCATATTTTCGCCGTACGACACAGGAAAGATTTCGAAAAACGATCGATATGTTCTTAGAAGTTGGTTGTCAACAACATACATATGGATGTTGCGAGCGGTACCGGCGGGTGTGGCGGCGATATGCACAATATTACTATTGCGCGATTTAAACGTTTTAAAATAATACTTAAATTACTTACATTAAATTAGGTTATAGTGTATCACAATAATAACCTAAGGGCTAGTAGGGCATCTATACGAGAGGAAAAGAAGTGTGAGACTGCCGTAACATAGGATAAATCGACTCTATAGTGTAGATCGATAGGGATAAATATTGCTTAACACTGTTTCTACTATACGAGATTGATAGCGTACTCGATTTTTTCTCCAGTTTTCCATAAATTTCGGGAAAATGAAACAGTTGATTGAAAAAGTACTAATAAAATAATTTAATATATGTATACCTACATTAAAATATATTTTCAATTAATGTAAAAAAATATTATAGGAGTTCTCATTCAACATTCCGAGATCAAGTGAAAATGTTTGATCTAAAAAGCTGTTTTAGCGATTTTTTTTCTGTTTCGAGAAAATTATTGAAAATTTTGTTATGATAAAAAATACATAATGCACCAAGCTTCTCTCACTGTATTTTTAATGATTCTCACATTCCTGGTTACTTCAACTTTCGCGATGAAAAATTTAACGATTTTGTGAATAGCTACTTATGGCCCCTTAAAAGTAAGTAGTACATTGACCGCGGATAAAACAGCGTGGGCCCAGTGCGTATAAACACGTATGTATAGATAGATCACATCTCTCTATATATATATTTGAGTTGGTTCAAAACGGGTTGCGGGTCCGATACAAAAACACCTTATGTACCCGTTGGCCGTAAGGAACGCTGCCCAGTACACACCGCACTCAATTAGTTTTATTTTTGTTTTATCATGAAGAAAACTAAAACTAGACTAATTGAAAAATTATTACTTAAGAGTTAAATATCTTTACACAAAATAAAATTCTACGTCTGCCGTCTCGGTCTGTATTCGCTTATAAATCGAAAACAGGTCAACAAATTGAGATGCGGTTTTTACCAATGCAATCTCGGGATATAGGCCCTGGCGGCTGACCTTAAAGTGTGCTCGTGCGCCGCAGTGCTTAATATGAGAAGTCTTCACCCAAAATAAATAACTATATTAAACAAGATATGTTATACGAGTATAAAATGTAATTCATATATAAGGTGTTTCGTTAGTCATGTCATTAATTTCGGGAGGGTTACATACACACTCAAATAAACACGTTACGCAAAAAAAATTATATGTTTATAGTATTACTTTTCGAGATATTTAACAAAACATGTTTGCTACCTAAACATTAACCTGTGTGTAACAGTAGGAAACTTGCATTGTACGGGGTCAATGACCGTACTATGTTCAAACGCAGAACAGCTGTTTGTTGTAAGTAAGTCACAAGGTCACTATGATTGGTTTTTACAGCTACTTAAGTATTTGATTTTATTTTTTTGTTAGGAGAAAAAATGCTCCTATAAACATATATTTTTTTCTTACGTAAAGTGTTTATTTGAGTGTATATGTAACCCTCCCGAAGTTAATGACATGACTAACGAAACACTTTATATATTCATGTATACTTTTAATTAACTAGTACATACTTATATGTATAGTATGTTATACTTTATATTTGAATTTTTTTTTTATTGGAAGCGCGAGGACGCTTGGAAAATACTAAGGACGCCCATGGACATTCGGTCGTATGCGGGGGCTGATTCACGCCCGTCTTGAAGGTAATATTGTCAGTAATAAACTAATAAATAATATTGACAGCAAATTATTGACGGTGTGAAGTCCGTGTAATTATTAATTCTAGTTCAGTGTGCATTGACCCTAAAGCTACCGAACCGTACATCAGCCTCAGTATAAGAATCCAGTTTGAGACCAGTTTCAAGTGTCAGATAGAATAGAACAGCTACTGTAGACCGGACTAACATAAGTCTATGTATGTTCACATAGTCCAGCCGGTCGCATCCGTTTGCTGCATTTCACACATGCGCTAACGAATTACGAGTAATCTGTCTATACAGGGTGACAGGGAAATTCGATCTATTGCTTGAAAGGGGTTATACTAGAGATTATTTGGAACAAGTTAAGTCCTTTAACAGGGGTTCGGAAATGAGCGGTTTCCGAGATATCGGCGTTTTAAGATTTTTTTTAAATTTCTGACTTGTAATCGAAAAAAAAGTGGTCAAAAAATATCCTTATTTTTGGGCACTCCATTGATAGTTTCGCAAAGCTGGGAAATCATTTTAAATAAAAATATCGGCCCAAAATTCTCAATCTCCAGAAATAAAAGGTCTTAAATGACAATTTGTATTTATTTTTATGTACATTTTAACTTTTAAAAATCTCTTTGTCATCTAAAAAAAAAACAGTTGATGCGGGTTAAATTGTTCCAAATAACTTCTGGTAGATATAACCCCTTTCAAGAAATAGATCGAATTTCAGACACCCTGGACAGTAGGAGCAGTAGGACAGACAGACAGACAGACGGCGTAGGCTTAGTAATATGCTTCCGTACGGGATACGGAAACCTAATAAGCACAAAATTATCACAAATCACGTTCGCCGTTTGTTATTCTTTTTCCTTATTTTTTTATTTATTAACGTGGTTCCACATGCTCTACACCACGTACCTTTTTTCTTAATGGAAGCTGACAAGGTTGGCTACATCCCTTACAACACTATGATGTCAGCCTATAACACCTTGGTGAACTAGGTGCCGTGTCAGTTATCCAAATGCTCGCTTCTAAAGTGCCTATAGCTCTAGATTTGTATCAATTAATTTATATAAAACAATCAAAATTCGCCATTAAGGCGAGCATTACTAACATAAAAGTAAGATTTAATTCAATAAATATTATTCGAAAATATTAAATGAAGTTTGCTGTCTTGAAACGACTCTGTTGCCGGAACCACTGCTGTGACCTTTTAGGCCGAAAATGTCAGCGAGTATTAATGCCGAATAAATGTTGCCGCGGAGATAATCTTAGCAAGGATTTAAGTTTTCAGTGTGTTTTTTTTTGACAACTGTACGAAGAATTCGCTGTTTTAGATGTCAATTGTTGACATTTTCAAATATCTTGACATCGACATCGCAGATGCTTCTCGGGACTGCCTACGTCTAGTGTCAAGCCACTAACTACCATCACAGATTACCCAATAGTTACTTCGTAGTGCTACCATGCTATACGCAAAACCACTAACTACCATCACAGATTACCCAATAGTTACTTCGTAGTGCTACCATGGTATACGCAAAACCACTAACTACCATCACAGATTACCCAATAGTTACTTCGTGGTGCTACCATGCTATACGCAAAACCTAGTACAAGTAGTAGCAGTAGTAGATAAGACATAATATGTAAACAAATAAATCTTGACACCAATGTATTTGACACCTATCTCGAATGTTTTAGAATAGAATAGAAACTCTTTATTGCAAACAAATTGAAGCAAGAACAGTACCTATACGACAAGAAACAAGAATTACAGGAGTGCGCAAAGACCGAATTTAGGTATAAATAAAAAAATAGTAATGTTTATAATTTTTTTAGATAATGAGGGAAAATTCAATTTAATACTTACATTATTTTTTTTTCAAACCGAAAATAATACACGAATTTTAATTTGAACAGTGTCGTTTGCGAGAGCACTTTGCACCACTGTCTTCCTCATTCTGAATCTGGTAAACGTACGTTTCCTTTACGAACACAAGTTGCTGCATGGTTCAGATTATGTAAAACTGTTTCATTTCAAGATGATAGGAAAATACCCGCCATTGGACAGTAAGTAGGAATCTATTGATAAATTCTAAAAAATGCCGAAAGCAATACGCATCAAATGCCGATGGCGTCCTATTCAGATGCGTTCCACGTTCAAATTATTTCACACGCGTTCCATGTTTGAATTCAGATCGTTCGACGAACAACGAGTGCAATGTTAAGCGAGGTAAGTACTTATAAACTTTTGTCCCTGACGCGTCTCATAACGTGACGGCGCGTCGAGTCAACGCGCCGTGGAGGCGAACAAAAAAACAAAATAAAGTTGGAGTTCGACGAACTGAAGATTGCCTGCGTTGTGGCCGGCTTGAGGTAGGGCAGGTTTACGCACAGCCGTCCCGCTCGCCGCGCCCCGCCGCCGCGGACCGAATCAGAATCGGAGAAGCTTTTGAACTCAAGATGATGTTTCAAACTGTGGTTCAACACAAAATGACGCTAAATTGACATGCCAGACTGCAGATGGACTCAAGATGATGTTTGTGATGAGCGTCGACCCTGCCGCACGAACTCGCACGTCTCTGTGCGACAGGGACGACGCTCTACAATCCGATTTTCTCTTTCTAAAGCTCGAGACGCATTATTTGGTACCGTAAACTGTATGTACATGAAATATAGAGAAGCCACATATTTTTTTATTAAAATTCAGGTGGCCTTTGCCAGACAAATACTTCTTATTACATTAATCCTTGCACGAACTACTTGATAATATGTAATGTTACACGGGGTATCTTATGTTCAAACTAAGTGTGTTTGTGTTACCAATTAAAAATTTTAGCATTAACATTATAATGTAACAAATTTGTAGTTAAAATCTTATGTAATGGAACAAATTTGTAATTAACATTTTGTATAATGTAATGTATCAAATTTGTAGTTAACAATTTACGTAACGTAGGTAACAAATTTGTAGTTAACATTTTGATAACCTAACCCCGTCTCTATTAATTTTTTTTTCGGAATGTTAATATTATTACACCTTGTGCGTCACTTAATATGTGGCAAGGGCGGACTTATTGCCCTAATTACTTTCTTTCAGTCGACCACGCAAATAAATACCAAACTAATAAAATTATCACTATGCATCATCCGAAGACACAAACTCTATACCGGCTTGTACATAAATGCTCTCTCGTTATGATTACATATAGTAGGTAGATCTTAAAAGATGTTTGACAGCTTTTGAGATAGGTCCAGGTTGTTTTTGTGGTTTCTGCGCCTCGTTGGATATGAAGCCTTGATTTGTTGCATTAAGGACCCGTTTCTATGGGAGAGGAATTCAAGTTTTTTTATTTATACCATTGATTTTATAACCCTGTCGGGACAGATAGACCACTCCATATAAAAAATTTGGTAACGTTGTAAATCGTAAAACCAACAGAGGGCGTTAATAATTTTTCTTGATGTTGTCGTAAAACAAACAGGTGGCGTTAATGTTTGTTAATACTTCTATACTAAGGGCGCTATCTAGTTGAAATACAACAGTATCTAGGTACCTTTAATTGTCACTAGGCTGTAGAATTACTGCTACTAGACAAAAGATGGCGCTTTCATTTATATTTATAAACAAAGACATTAAACCCCCTCAATCTCTTTGTTTATAAAGAACATTATTTATGTAAATTCCAAAATTTTTAATTATATTTGAATAATAAAATTATGACAATTTACAATTAAACTAACACTTCTTATCAAATTAAATAAAATAAAAAAATGTTTTGAAAATAATTTGGTATACGGAACAAAATATTATTATGATTGTAATTTCCTGTTTGTGCGCTTTTAATAGATAGATCCTGGATAGAACGTATTTATTTAGTTGAATACTCAGAGGAAGTTGAACAGTTAAACAAATACTCGTCACTCTTCATTCTAATAATGTCAGCATTGTAGGTAAAAAAAAAAAATATGAAAACTGCCTTAAAAAATGTATGAAATAAAAAAAATCGAACCCTAGAGTTGAAGGCGGTGCTAAAGAAGGCTACACAAAACACAAATCACAAAGGATATCATCCACTCATGTTTTCTTTCATGTATCATTTTTGCTTGCTTTAGCACCGCCTTCAACTCTAGGGTTCGATTTTTTTTATTTCATACATTTTTGAAGGCGGTTTTTATATATTTTTTTAAATAGTTTTTTATTTCACAGTTTTTTTTTGGAATTTTTTGCTATTAATGTACTCGGCGGAATCGCTCGACCTTCGGCCTCGCGATTCCGCCTCGCTTTCCAATCTGATCTCGACCAAATTAAAATGGAACCACCTCATGGTTATCCCCTTTCAAAAAAAAAAAAAAGAATTTTCAAAATCGGCCCACAAAGGGTGGGTTTAATGTCTTTGGCCCACAATAATTGACGGAGTAATCGCGTAACAAACATCCAAAAAAAGAAAACATACCGTCGAATTGAGAATCTCCTAGGTCTAAAGTAAATTGCTCGTGAAGACAAATTCAACGAGCCCAAACACGATGGGTTTATCATGTGTAGTTTAGGAGTTCCTATGGCCACCTTCCGTCTCCGTCATCAGACCAGCTCGATGGTACTCGTACTCGTATTATAATATATTAAGCGCATCTGGCCGGTCGGAAAAGATTTCAAATTTAGAATATTCATGAAACAAGGGTCCGAATATGAATGACAATATCGATTCATGTATTTCAATACAATGACAGAGAAAATTTCAAAATATTAGGTTATATATTTATATAGGTATATTATATTACTACTATTATATTATATTAATTACTATTATATTATATACTATATTAGGTTATAGGTTATATTATATATATTTGGTATTATATTTAATACTTTTTAGTTCTAGTTTATTTTTTTTTAAGTCGGTTTTATATTTTTAAAACAATATTACATAAAAAACAATAATCGAAATCGAATAATCGAAATCGGTTGAAGTGGTACAGAATTATTCGCCATGTGTCAAACTGCAAATTGCTGAAAAAGTCCACATCACAAAAGTTTTGCTGAAGGTAACCACACACCAATAGTATTTTGTTGCTTTTTCATAAACCGCTCAATCAATTTCAATAAAATTTCAATGGGAGCACCTCTGAAGTATGACCTACCAAACAAAAAAAGAATTTTCAAAATCAGCCCACAATTAACACGTTGAACGCCATACGACCCACCGGTGGGCCTAGCGTACTTTTCCGTTCGGGCCAAGCCAAACTCATTATATCCGTAATTTTCATCAACTTGAGATTTTCATCACAAAGTTTATAAAATGCGGTAATTTGTAAGGAAAATAAAAATTTGCGACTTTTACCGTCTAATTTTCGAGATATAGCAAAAGGCTCACGGGTGGATCGTGTGGCCTCCTATGAAGGATTTGTATTTTTCTGTTGGCTGGGGCCGCGGGGTCACGCCGCACAGTGCAGCGTCCCGAAGAAAAGTCCGGACGTTTGACATTTTCTCACATGTCCCAGAATCCAAAAAAAAATTACTATCGCCCATTCTACAGGATCCTAGCTATAACAAAGAATAGCTTTTATTTTTTTCACCATACTCTAACATTTTTTAATTTAATCCGGAAAAGAACTCTGCCAGGAAATTTCAATGTATTGCATTAAATACGGTGAAATGTATTATTTCCTGTCGCCTTTCTTATTTAATATTTATAACTTTTGGGTAATAATGGGTTCAAATGGTATATCACAGAATATATAAATGTAAGCATATGGCCATTTTACTAAATAACGTAATTTTTATAGACTGGTTTTAGAGAATCGATCAAATAATCCGAAGTGAAATATTTAAACATCAAGAAAGTAAAAAGTCCAAAACGGTCCAACAAATGATTATTGCTGCGTTATAGATTAGCTATTGGACTTTAGCCAGTATGAAAATGGTAGCCATATGCAGCCATATCTTATATACTTTTTATGTTTGTTTACGATCGCGCCTAGCCGCGCCTGACGCTCAAAACGGCCACTCTTTGTTTTGGTGACACATAACATCACTATCACAGTATTGTATTATTTATGGTGTTATACTGTTCTTATAACAACATCACAATGAGCACTATTACATACGTCTAATAAAATAACTTATTGGGGGTCGAGTATTTTAAAATATATATATTAACGAGTCACCTTTAATTCTAATTTACTTTGATATTCGTTTATTAAGATCTCACAGTAGAAATTATTTTATACATCATGCACTATATCTTTATACATAATAGGTATATAGCATAATATGTATACATAGTCGGTACTATAGTACCTAGATTTTTTGTGGTTTAAGATATGAAAAATAATCTATACATATAATAAAATCGTAAAGGTAAGAAAGTCTGTACATTGAATATATTCGGAAAAAAACTAACCAGGGTGGCTTAAACTGAGATACTGAACATTTTAGAACAGTTTTTAAAATTTTTGTTTGTTTGTTTGTTTGTCTGTACGCGCATCACGCAAAAACCACCGAACGGAATTAGACGAAACTTTGTATAGTGGCAGTTTATATGTCGGGTTAACATAATACGTAAAAAAAAATAACAAAAATAAAAAAAAATAAACAATAATAAAAACATTATTGCGCGTTTAAAATCACGTAGTCCAAAGTGCATAATTATATCTTGAGAACTGGCAGCAAATACAATTTGAATAAAATATTCATTCGAAATTTAAAAATAAGTAGATACAACGAAAATGACAAGTTCTTCTTTTTTATAACTTGAACACAATAGTCTATGCATATCTATTCTTTATTCTTTCTATACATATAATAAAATCGTAAATGCAAAAATGTCTATTTGTACGCGCATCTCGCAAAAACCACTGAACGGAATTTGACGAAACTTTTTATAGTGAAATTGTATATCCCGGATTAAATAATAATTAAAAAATATATTAAAAATCACGTAATCCAAAGTAATGGTAAAAAACAATTTTAAATGTCATGTTGACAACGGAGAACTGTCATCTCGACGTGAGCTGGCCAGTGACAAATTGTTTGATAAATAAAAAAAATAATTGAAAGTCGAAGTTATGTCGCTGTCATTGGTGCAATAACGGCTTCGCTCGCGTGAAATTCGTATTTCAAAAAAAGAAAGTAAGTAACTAAAGGCGGGCCCGAAGGCGGATCTGCGCTCACGTAAACGATATTCTTTCTCGATGAAAGTAACTATGGGCGAGGCCGCAGGCCGAGCTGCGTTCAGGAAAAAGCTAAACCATATTGAAGAAAGTAAGTAACTAATGCGAGTCCGAAGGCCGAGCTACGTTCGGATAATTGAAAAACCATCTCGAAGAAAGCAAGTAACTAAGGGCGAGGCCAAAGGCCGAGCTGCGTTCAGGAAGAAGCTTACCATCTTGAAGAAAGTAAGTAACTAAGGCGAGGCCGAAGGCCGTGCTCTATTCGGGAAGACCATAAACCATCTCGAAGAAAGCAAGTAACTAAGGGCGAGGCCGAAGGCCGAGCTGCGTTCAGGAAGAAGCTAAACCATCTTGAAGAAAGTAAGTAACTAAGGGCGAGGACGAAGGCCGTGCTCTATTCGGGAAGACCATAAACCATCTCGAAGAAAGCAAGTAACTAAGGGCGAGGCCGTAGGCCGAGCTGCGTTCAGGAAAAAGGTAAAAATTTTTGAAGAAAGTAAGTAACTAAGGCGAGGCCGAAGGCCGAGCTACGTTCTGACAAATGATAAACCATCTCGAAGAAAGCAAGTAACTAAGGGCGAGGCCGAAGGCCGAGCTGCGTTCAGGAAGAAGCTAAACCATCTCGAATAAAGTTAATTAATATTAAGATTGAGTTAATTTAATTTAAATTTTATTATAAAGTCCACGCTTCTGACGGCAAATATACCGTGCATCCTAGAACCTTGCGGTTATTCCCGGCTGGATGGCAAGAGGCCCGATGCTATCACGTTAGTGCCATGGACTATTTTCACATTGGCTCCAAGTCATGTTAGGACATCTTCAAGAGCGGCTGGCGCGGCCGAGGCTGGGGCGGAGAGCCTCAAACGCAACAAATATAGAAATATAATTCAAGATTTCGAATTTGTTGCGTTTGCGGTTGAAACCCTCGGTCCGTGAGCAGTGAAGCCAAAAGAGGCTTGGGCCTCTGCTGGTTGACGCAACTGGTGTCCCGCCATCAAGGGCTTATGTACTTCATTCAAAGGGTAAGCCTTGCCATCCAGCGGGGTAATGCCGCAAGTGCTCTAAGAACATTTGAAAATGCCCGTTTTGATAGTTATTTTAATGTTTGTTAGGTAGGTTTTAATTCTTTAGTTACTTTTTTATTTTTATGAAATAAATAGATTGAGTAAACGATATTATATTCTATCGAAGAAATGAAGTCTTTAAGGGCGAGGCCCGAAGGCGGAAGAGGGTTTTTGGTTTACCTGAACGCAGCTCGGCCTTCGGCCTCGCACTTAGTTCCTTCCCTTCTTCCAGAAGGTTTATCGTCTTCCTGAACGCAGCTCGGCCTTCGGCCTCGCCCTTACTTACTTCCTTTATTTGAGAAAGGTTTATCGTTTACCTGAAAGCAGCTCGGCCTTCGGCCTCGCCCTTAGTTAGTTACTTTCTTTGAGAAGGTTTATCGATTACCTTAACGCAGCTCGGCCTTCGGCCTCGCCCTTAGTTACTTACATTCTTCTTTGGAATACGAATTTCACGCGAGCGAAGCCGCGGGCAACAGCTAGTTTATTATAAAAGTGAAGAGCTGGAACAAAATTTTATTATTTTGTTTTAACACTACGTGAATGCTGAAGCCATGGATATACTGCAGCGAAGCATTGATTTTTACGTTTTATTACGAGACAATTCTTTACCATTAAAAGAATATATAATATATTAATGACTGAAAAAGTGCTGGAAGTAATTGGAGAATCGTTTCCATCCGGAGAACGAGCGACGATCAAGACTTGGCAGAATGTGCACCTGTAGTAAATAGAGTTTAGAATAGTACATAATTAAATAAGGTACTTATCTTGTCTAATTTCTCATAATAAATTTAAAAAAAATCTATGTTTCGCTGCAGTAGATCCATGACATGTCATTACGAATGTATTTTCTCTGGTTTATTTTTAAACGTAGTACCTTATTTCATTTATTTTTTCTTTACTTTTTAATAAAAAAAATATAAATATTTAGATTTAATTTTAGTACTAATTTAATTTCGAAAGTTTAATTATAATTTTGTTTAATTAATTTTCTAGTTATGATTATGACTACTCTTGTTTTTAATTAAAAATATACATATTTAAATATACTATCGATGTTATGAATTCATATATATAATCAATATCACCGTCAGCTCGGCAGCATTATCTGTCCGCGGTCACTGATGAACATAGGCTTCTCCCTAAGCATGCGATCTTTTATGCAAACTTAATATAAATACATAATACAAAACTGTTGTAAAACTAAATAAAAAGCATTTAAATTTCTTTATTTTAATTTTTAACCTTCCTGAATAAATAAAATAAATACCTGGAAACACAAAAAAAATAATCTTACACACAGCGCATATTTTGAATTTCAAATTAAAATAACTATAAATTCTATTGCTTGATTTCTTTCAAATTTACAGAATTAGTAGCTAAACTATTCAAGATTATTCATGCAAAATTTCAGAGCATTATCTTGAAAAGTTTCGGAGAAATCAAGCGATGTCCGCAAAATCGTATTTTGGTTGCACTGTGCGCCGCGGCCCACCCGTTGCGCGCGCGCCGCGGACGCAGCGATCAATCCCGGTCCGGCTGCGTCGACAATTGAGGATGTTTTACGCTTTTCTCGCCAAAAATGGATTATTTTGAAGATTTCGAGTTAACACAAGAAGCGCTAACGCAGTTAGAAAACATCGAGATAGATCTTCTGAACCGTAGTTTCGGAATAGATTCTATGAAGACGTAGTTCAACCAACGAAAAGAAGATGCTGTCGAATTCTTTTGTCGGAGAGTGAGGATAGCGACGATGAAATGCGTATAGAAAGACGGAAGAGAATGAAACACACTCTGGAAAGGAAAGAGGGATTGGCCAGAAAAGTGAGAAGAACATGTCACCAATGTTATGCAAAGAACGTACCAATAATGGGTAGCAAACAGGCTAAAACCAAGTCGAAAAAAGTATCCACTTATTGCCAAAGCAGCCCAACTAAACCATTCCTTTGTTTGCCTTGTTTTAACAAGACTCACGGATAATTCTTTATTGTTTATGGTTAAGAGCCAAAGGGTTAAGATGATTATTTTAAATACTGAAGTGTCATAATGTTGTGATTGTTCAATTTCATAAATATTTTCTTTTGTTCAATTTCATAAATTATTTTCGTAATAAATAATGTCTTCTTATTTGGTAATGAAGAAAATATTATGTTCATTTTTATTTTGACGAATATTTTCTTATTATTTTCTGGTTTTATTAATTCTATTAATAAAAATATTATTTTCTACCTTATCGTTAAGAGCGGCCCTAGCATCGTTACAATTAACTTAATAAAAAACTACAAGTTTCTATTGGATTTGAAAACCACGCCGTCCGCTTCGACTACAAGGCCATGCGGCTCACTTCCATATTGGCTTTGTAGCTGCGCTCTGTGGCTTGTAGGAAGCGTTTACGTAGGACCTCTCACGCGGCTCACCGGTGACCCCCATGACCTGAATAGTTCAGTAAGGAAAGGCTCACCGGTGAGCGGTGAGCCCCGTGGCCCAAACGGAAATACTGGATTTTTCATGTGGCGTTGAACGTGTAAGATTGTAATTTCCTGTTTGCGGTTTTACTCCGGTCCAAAGAGTTTACAAACTCTTTGGTTGTACCTAGCTCCGCTTATTTGTTGTTATATCCGCTATAGTAACACATATTCTGTGAAAATTTCAACGGGCTTCCTATTACGGTTCAAGAGATACAGCCCTCGGATAGACAAACGGACGGACGGACAGACAGACTGCGGAGGCTTAGTAATAGGCTTCCGTACAGGGATACGGAAACCTAAAAATAAGGGGTGAAATAGGGGTGAAAGTTTTTGTATGGGGAATCCATGATTTCTCTAGGTAAGGATATGAAAATTTATTATCTAGGCTTTTGGCACAGATTACTCAATAGTTACTGCTTTTGGTAAGAAATCATGAATAATGGTCAGGAAGAGGAAGGGGGAGAGAAAAGAAGGGGGAGTGGGTGGGAGGTACGTTTGTCAGCCTCGGTAGCTCAGTGGTGCAGGCAACCCTGGGCGCGGTCAACACTTGGATGGGTGACCGCTCGACCATTGGAGGCTGACCGTGGTTCGGATTCCACGTAAAACTGTAGCACCCTTCCCTTCTTACCTTACTAGGGTTGGTACCACCGCACTGAATAAAACGTATGTCGAAACGGCTATGTAAATCAAAGAGATTTGATGTAAATAGTAATTTTTTTCGTTTTTGTCCGTCCAGTTCAGTATAGCCGGCACGACATGTCCGACATCACGGATGTTGTAGGTGATGTATCCAACCATGTCAGTTTCCATAAAAAAAAGAAGAAGAGGAGGAGAGGTATGGAGGGAGGAAGGGTTAGTGAATGAGGGCAGGTGTGGGGGAGGGAGGTAGTAGAGGGAACGAGGAGGAATGGATATCGAGGGAGTGAGAGGTTGGAAGGGGGAAGGGGCGGGGTAAGAGGGGGTTGCGGACAGGATGAGGGGTAGTAGGGGAGGAATGGAATGCGAGGGTGATGGGAAGGAGGGGCGGCATGAGGGGAGGAAGGGAAGTAGGGAGAGAGGGAGGGAATGGGCGAAAGGGAAGGTGGCAAAGAGGGGGTCCGTGAAGGGTGAGGGGAAGGAGGGGAGGAAGGCGGGATCGAGGAGAGAAGACAGGGAGAGAGGTGAGTGAGAGATGGGCGAGGAAGGAATCCCTTCCTTCCTCCCGAAAAAGATAGAGAATATAAGAGAAGCGATGGTTTATTATCAATTTTGCATTTAAATCAGATTTACTATTTTTTTATTTTATTCGTCGTCGTCAAAGAGATTTTATGTACATACATACATACATACATGATACGTCATTGGTCGTCGTCGGTAAAATCTACAATTTTATATAACGTACTCGTATCATTGACTTATATATTCTGTAAAGTATAACACAAATACATTAAACCCACCCTCTTTTAATCTCTTTGGTATAACACCACCAGCAGCATCGTAGATGGAAAAAATAGCCCTGGACTCAACTTTTTTTAATTCGGTGCCTGGACTCCGTACTTCATACTCAAAGACATTTTGTTTATACTTCAACTATTACCAAAGAAGAGGGTGGGTTTAATGTCTTTGACTATTACTAAAACGAGACACCGCGATTATGGTAGTGTGCGTATCGCGTGAATACAGAACCGACCGTCTCAAGAGATCGCATCGATATTGTGTCATCCTTTTTCCACGCGCAGTAACCCGTATCGCTTGCCTGCACGCTCCACGCAAACATTTGCGTGTTCCAAAACAAGCGAACGTCGCGCGTCGATCGATAAATTTCCGCAACAGCTAAAAACTATGGAGGTGGCTTTTTACTTTCGAGCGACTGTAAGGAGAAAGGAAGTATTGTGATCGTCCAAAATGTCGAAGTTGAGAATGCGACTGATTTTTTTTTTTTTTTTATTGAAACTGGCACGGTTGGCTACATCACCTACAACATCCGTGATGCCCATAACACCGGGTGAACTTGGTGCCACGTCAGTGCTTCCCTTCGGTCGTGCCGGCTACACTGAACTGGACGGAAAACACAAACTATTTACATAGCCGTTTGGACCGACCTTTCATTCAGTGCGGTGGTACCAACCCGGGCGGGTTAAACCCTACCACCTAGTAATATAAGAAGGGGGTCATATCCCTTAGTCGCCTTTTACGACATACACGGGGAGAGATTCAGTGGGGCCATTCTTTTAAAGTACCGGCCCCACACAGTACAGATTTGGGCTATATATCTGTCAACGATCCCAAAAAAGTGGTTTTGAGAAACATGTATGTGTGTGTGTGTGTGTCCGTCCAGCGACCTTGTGCCTAAACTGCTCAACCGATTTCGTTCAAAATTCGTATTTAGTAGTTTGAAATGATAATCTAGGGGTAAATTTTTTTACTTTTTCAAAATTCGAAAAAATAAGGGTAGCCGTCATACAAATTTGTCTATGGCAATGTGTCCAGCGACGTTGCGCCTCAACCGCTCAACCGATTTCGTTGAAAATTCATATTTAGTAGTTTGAAACGATTATCTAGGGGTACCTTTTTTAATTTTTTTTTATTTAAAAAAATAAGGGTAGCTGTCATACAAATTATTTCGATGAGGTCGATTTTCTTATAAATGGCTAACGATTTTTATTATTATTATTATATTTAATCCATCGTGTTTGTTTCCGTTTTCAAAGGTGGTGAGGTAAAAAAATATAATTTTAAAGAAGGTATCTCCACTTTATCCTAACCGCACGCGCGTATTTGAATTGCACGCAGGTTTGGTTGGTGGGTATTTGGCAACTGAAAATATAATAAGAAATAGGCATGCCATCTATAGACAAATAGGACAACTTAACTTTGGTCTGACATCTATGATGCAGAAGCGGCGAAATTATACATTTTATCCGCCAAGCTCACGGACTGACAAAACATGAAAATATTTATTGGAAAAATTATGAAAACCTTAAAATACACTATTTTGAAATTTTTACTTAATATAAAATAATCTTTAAATTTAACTATGCTGTTCCCACTTAGCATCGTTCTATAATTAGCAGATTTAAAAATATAATAAATTATTTAATTCAAATTCGATACTCCTGGCGCCATCTTAGGACATAATTGAAGACTAATTTCATGTTACCTTTAAAACATCGCTGACGGTACATCTGACTCCCCCTATAAAATCAATGATTTATACATATGTTAGCTACATAGAAGTTGTTAGGCTGGGAGAATTGGCTACGCCCAACATATAACATTATGTTGGGTTCTAAGGAACTATATAAATATATAAATATGCATATAATTTTTATTTATCGATAGATTATGCCCTCACTTGTAGGTATTAAGAGGCAAGATCTTCGTTATTATTTCTAAGCGCTGCGTTTTAGAAAAAAAAATTGGTTGTCTGTAAAGTCGGTTTACGGACGATAGTTTTACGTGATAACGTCATAAAGTGGTAAGACGCTTGGGCCGATTGTGCCTCTCTATCGCTTGTTACGCGCTCTCGCTTGCACACACAGGCTCAGATGGAACGTGACACTTTTTCGTGCGTGCAGCCGGTGTTCATCAACGCGCTCTCGCTTGCACACACAGGCTCAGATGGAACGTGACACTTTTTCGTGCGTGCAGCCGGTGTTCATCAATTTATAAGACGTGACGTTATCACGTCAAAAATAGTTTGGAGTATATTATAGGCTTGACAGTTTTAACACTTCAAAATACAGGCGGCTACCCAATAATAACCAAAGTTTTTTTTATATTCGTCTGGTTTTTTTTATAAATATTTTTTTTTTATAAAATTGTGTTCAACTGAAACGATTTACATTTTTATATCCTTTACCGATTTTTTACTTGCATTTGTTGGCAAAAACGACCACAGCTGCTCAGAGTTTGCTCGGGAGGGTGTTCCTGCGCGGGCGTTGGTTTTCAGCCGCTACCCTGGGTGTTTTGTTTGTGAAATGTGAAATGAGTGTGTTACGGTATTTTTTAGGGTTCCGTATAGGTACGGGACCCTGTTACTAAGCCTACGCCGCCGTCTTTATGTCTGCCTGTCTGTCTGTCCGAGGGCTGTATCTCTTGAACCGTAATAGGCAGCCCGTTGAAATTTTCACAGAATATGTGTTACGAGTATTTTTGCCGATACAATAATAAATAAATAATAAAAATAGGAAAAAGTAAAAAATTCACAGGGGTTCCCATAGAAGAAACTAAAAAGTGCATGCGCGCTACCGATAAGATACCGCTCTACCGAAAAGATTATGAAGTATTTTAACTAATCATGAATTTTAACTAATATGAAACATTTCATAAACACGCCATATTTGGCGTGAGTGGCGCTGGCAATGACATGGCGACACGGAACTCTCGGTGCGCGAGTTCGACTCGCACTTGGCCGATTTTTATTTAGATTTTAGTTTGTCATATCATGATATTAATTATTGAAGATGACATCATCGTAAGTAATCTATTCCAAGTTAATGATTGATCGACAGAGCGAGAAATCGCGTCGCGGCCGGCTGGGGAAACACAGCCGCCGATCGCTGTTCTGTGGCTAGATCCATACAAGCATCTGGCTGCGTAGGCGCAACACCTTATGTATACTACTACATATGTAGGTGATGTTATTATGTGGATAGTCAATAAAATACTAGTAAGTATTAATATTTATGAAAACAAAAAAAAAATACTTTGCAAAGTTTCTTGCCGGCTCTTCTTAGTGCGTGTAATCGAACCGGATAAAATAAATTGTGTCAAGTTCGAGTGCTGTCTTAATGCCATCAGAATGCTCAATCTATACATATAATAAAATCGTAGAGGTAAGAAAGTCTGTACATTGAATGTATTCGGAAAAAAACTAACCAGGGTGGCTTAAAATGAGATACTGAACATGTTAGAACAGTTTTTAAAATTTTTGTTTGTTTGTTTGTTTGTCTGTACGCGCATCACGCAAAAACCACTGAACGGAATTAGACGAAACTTTGTATAGTGGCAGTATATATGCCGGGTTAACATAATAAGTAAAAAAAAATAACAAAAATAAAAAAAAAATTAACAATTATAAACATTATTGCGTTTTTAAAATCACGTAGTCCAAAGTACATAATTATATCTTGAGAACTGGCAGCAAACACAATTTGAATAAAATATTCATTCGAAATTTAAAAAGATACAACGAAAATGACAGTTCTTCTTTTTTATAACTTGAACACAATAGTCTATACATATCTATTCTTTCTATACATATCATAAAATCATAAATGCAAAAATGTCTATTTGTACGCGCATCTCGCAAAAACCACTGAACGGAATTTGACGAAACTTTTTATAGTGACAATGTATATCCCGGATGAACATAATAATTAAAAAATATAATAAAAATCACGTAATCCAAAGTAAAGGTAAAAAACTATTTTAAATGTCATGTTGACCACAGATTACCAATATATATGTCTGGATGTTGACAACGGAGAACTGTCATCTCGACGTGAGCTGGCCGGTGACAAATTGTTTGATAAATAAAAATAATAATTGAAAGTCGAAGTTATATCGCTGTCATTGGTGCAATAAAATTTATATATCTGTTGCCCGCGGCTTCGCTCGCGTGAAATTCGTATTAAAAAAAAAGAAAGTAAGTAACTAAAGGCGGGCCCGAAGGCGGATCTGCGCTCACATAAACGATATTCTTTCTCGATGAAACTAACTAAGGGCGAGGCGGAAGGCGGAGCTTAGTTCAGGAAGAAGAAAAACATTCTTGAAGAAAGTAAGTAACTATGGGCGAGGCCGCAGGCCGAGCTGCGTTCAGGAAGAAGCTAAACCATCTTGAAGAAAGTAAGTAACTAAGGCGAGGCCGAAGGCCGAGCTACGTTCGGATAATTGAAAAACCATCTCGAAGAAAGCAAGTAACTAAGGGCGAGGCCGAAGGCCGAGCTGCGTTCAGGAAGAAGCTAAACCATCTTGAAGAAAGTAAGTAACTAAGGCGAGGCCGGAGGCCGAGCTACGTTCTGACAAATGATAAACCATCTCGAAGAAAGCAAGTAACTAAGGGCGATGCCGAAGGCCGAGCTTCGTTCAGGAAGAAGCTAAACCATCTCGAATAAAGTTAATTAATATTAATATTGAGTTAATTTAATTTAAATTTTATTATAAAGTCCACGCTTCTAACGGCAAATATACCGTGCATCCTAGAACCTCGCGGTTATTCCCGGCTGGATGGCAAGAGGCCCGATGCTATCACCTTAGTGCCATGGACTAAGGGTAGTTCTTTGATGTTGGACGCCACTTTTGTTCTCACATTGGATGTGGGACGGCACTTTTGTTCTCACAAAACCCTCGCTCCGTGGAGCAGTGAAGCCAAAAGAGGCTTGAGCTGGTTGACGCAACTGGTGTCCCGCCATCAAGAGCTTATGTACTTCATTCAAAGGGTAAGCCTTGCCATCCAGCGGGGTAATGCCGCAAGTGCTCTAAGAACATGTGAAAATGCCCGTTTCGATAGTTATTTTAATGTTTGTTAGGTAGGTTTAATTCTTTAGTTATTAATATTACTTTTTTATTTTTATGAAATAAATATATTGAGTAAACGATATTATATTCTATCGAAGAAAGGAAGTCTTTAAGGGCGAGGCCCGAAGGCGGAAGAGGGTTTTTGGTTTACCTGAACGCAGCTCGGCCTTCGGCCTCGCACTTAGTTCCTTCCTTTCTTCCAGAAGGTTTATCGTCTTCCTGAACGCAGCTCGGCCTTCGGCCTCGCCCTTACTTACTTCCTTTATTTGAGAAAGGTTTATCGTTTACCTGAAAGCAGCTCGGCCTTCGGCCTCGCCCTTAGTTAGTTACTTTTTTTAAGAAGGTTTTTCGATTACCTGAACGCAGCTCGGCCTTCGGCCTCGCCCTTAGTTACTTACATTCTTCTTTGGAATACGAATTTCACGCGAGCGGAGCCGCGGGCTCAGCTAGTAAACAATAAACGAAGAGAACGAACCTACAGTTTTACGTGGAATCCGAACGATTTAACCTACACCGCGTACTACGCTACGCCGCCGTGTTCTCCGCATCATTTTGTATGGAGAAACGAAGGAGCGCCTCTAGTGATAGATTTGCGAACTTCGTTTCTCCATACAAAATGATGCGGAGAACACGGCGTAGCGTGCGTAGCGTAGTAGACTAAATCTCATGATTAGGGTACAGTACCCTCATCACGAGATTTAGCCTACACCGCGTACTACGCTACGCGCCGTGTTCTCCGCATCATTTTGTATGAAGAAACGAAGGAGCGCCTCTAGTGATAGATTTGCGAACTTCGTTTCTCCATACAAAATGATGCGGAGAACACGGCGTAGCGTGCGTAGCGTAGTAGACTAAATCTTATGATTAGGGTACAGTACCCTCATCACGAGATTTAGCCTACACCGCGTACTACGCTACGCGCCGTGTTCTCCGCATCATTTTGTATGGAGAAACGGAGCAGCGCCTCTAGTGATAGATTTGCGAACTTCGTTTCTCCATACAAAATGATGCGGAGAACACTGCGTAGCGTGCGTAGCGCAATAGATTAAATCTCATGATTAGGGTACAGTACCCTAATCACGAGATTTTGCCTACACCGCGTACTACGCTACGCCGTGTTCTCCACATCATTTTGTATGGAGAAACGGAGCAGCGCCTCTAGTGATAGATTTGCGAACTTCGTTTCTCCATACAAAATGATGCGGAGAACACGGCGTAGCGTGCGTAGCATAGTAGATTAAATCTCATGATTAGTGTACAGTACCCTAATCACGAGATTTAGCCTACACCGCCTACTACGCTACGCCGTGTTCTCCGCATCATTTTGTTTGGAGGAACGGCGCAGCGCCTCTACTGATAGATTTGCGAACTTCGTTTCTAAATACAAAATGATGCGGAGAACACGGCGTAGCGTGCGTAGCGTAGTAGATTAAATCTCATGATTAGTGTACAGTACCCTAATCACGAAATTTAGCCTACCGTGTTCTCCGCATCATTTTGTTTGGAGGAACGGCGCAGCGCCTCTACTGATAGATTTGCGAACTTCGTTTCTCCATACAAAATGATGCGGAGAACACTGCGTAGCGTGCGTAGCGTAGTAGGCGTAATCTCATGATTAGGGTACAGGTCTGCTTAAGATCGCAAACGGCGGTCGACCGAACGCATCACTGAGCTATACCCAGGCTGACAACTACAAGGCGCTTGGTTGTCGTAATGTGCTGACTTACGTTACGTTACGTTATGTCACGTTAGAGCCGTGGTCGCCTTGGCAGCGACACTAAGACCAGCCGGTGCGCGCGCGCCGCCGTGCGCAAGGACTCTCGCTCGCCTCTCACCTTGCGCTACGATACGTCACGCAGCTCACGACCGGCCCGCCGCCGCCGCCGCCCCCGCGCCGCACAGTGGTTCGAAAATCGATCGTAGAAGACTTAGGGTTTAAAAAAAAATTACTTTTTGTTTTCGATATTTTTATTATGTTAACGTGTTGTCCATATTATTACAAATATTTTTTAATCATACACGTTTTTTTCTTAGCCTAACAGTTTAGGAGATATACCACTTTTATGGTTTTCAATGTATGAAAATAATTTAAAAAAATTAATTTCTCAAAAACCTTAAAATATATTACATAATTCTTTTCATGATACGATTAAGTAACTATTCGACTATTTTCATGCAAACGCTGTACCCTCGCAAATGCTCGCAACTCTGCACAGTGGACAATTTATGTGAATTTTGTTTTTAAAATTAACTCATTCAAATTGTGTCACCCTACAACTCTACTTAAGAAATACTTCAAAAACAGGAATACAGGATGAATTCTGTGCAAAGAGTTAAATGCTAACTGTTAACACTTGTTAGCAAATTAGGGTTACAAAAAGTTTAAAACTGGCTCATCAATTTTGTAAATTGTAGGGTATGCATACATTGGAGTTCAAAAAAAGCTAGTATACTATTAATCAGTGTAGAATAATACACATTTCGTTTATACATACCACTGTCATATCTACAACATAGAATAAAATAAATTGCGTTTTGTTAATTTTTTTTTCATAGAATATTTATTTCTATAATAATAACATTTAATATGTGCCGCTGATTAATGCATACCATGAGTATACCACCCGAGTCAAATAATTCATCTTGAAAAAGAAAGATAAGCATATACTTACGCCAGAAAAATCTCTCGGAACCATGCTATCTACAAAACTGACCAAATGGCAATATAACGCCATGAGAGCGATAACACAGAAGGAAGGAGTGACTTTGTCAACCTCGATAGCTCAGTGGTGCAGACAGTCAACTGTCGCTATTGAATGTTAAGCAACGCTGGGTGCGGTCAGTACTTGGATGGGTGACCGCTGACCGTTGGAGGCTGACCGAGGTTCGGATTCCTCGTAAAACTGTAGGTCCCTTCCCTCCTAATCTTACTTGGTGGTAGGGTTTAACCCGCCCGGGTTGGTACCACCGCACTGAATGAAACGTCGGTTGAAACGTATATGTAAATAGTTTGTGTTTTCCGACCAGTTCAGTGTAGCCGGCACGATCAAAGGGGGAGGCACGTAGTTCACCCGTTGTTATGGGCTGAAATCACGGACGTTGTAGATGATGTAGCCAACCGTGTCAGTTTCCATAAAAAAAAAACTCTTTTTCCTTCCTACTATAAAATCAAAAAATCCAAAGAAGAGTGCTATCCAGCAAAAGAAGCCGTCACAATCACTGAGACAGATGTACAAATAAAATTACAATCTTTATTGGATTTGACAACGAAAAGGCTATTCATGCTTATATCGGATTACGATAACGAGAATGTGGAGTACAAATTAGAAAGTAAGTGGGGAGTAGACGGAGCTTCAAACCAAAGCACCTATAAACATCGATGTATATTTATAGATATGCCCATCCCATACATTACTCCCGAAAAAATATGTTCTCGACGAGAACTGCATAAATTGCAGATTTCACGGACAGCCGCTTCATACGGCGTGTGCAGCGCGTGTTGAGCGTAAGTCTTACTGTACCGAGTCTGTGGCGCAAAAGTGCGTGTGTTCAGCATGCCCGGTTGCTGTTACAAGTATTGTAACAGCTCAGATCGAAATTACGTAAAGAAAGGCGTCTCCTTCCATCAGTAAGAATTTATTTTGTTGGTTTTTTTCTCAAATTTTATGTTAAACAGATTTTTGTATACGTAATTAATATAAAGAGCGAACGAGAAAGAGTAAAGCTGTGTTTTATGCAAGAGTGACAGTGACAAACGTTGTTGTTTGTTTCGCCTGAACATGTTATGACGTGTTAAGAAGCCATGCTGACATGTCACGGATTGTGTGACGTAGCTATCGCGTTCTCGTTCCTACTTGCCTACTGATCATAAGAGTGAGCGGAAATACGACAATCGCGCCGATGGGCGAGCGATGACAACTTTCTCGCTCACTCTTATCATCTGTAGGCAAGTGAGAACGCGACAGTAACGTCGTAGGGATCGCGTCACGTGACAGCATGGCGGCGTGTAAAATGCAAACACGAAAGTATCTCGTGGCAGGAGGCGCGGGGCGCTCCGATGCCCGCCGTTTACGGACATGAAACGACTATATGATGTAAGTGTGTGCTTGTGTGAGTATCACCATACTGCGTGTGAATGCACGCACACTTGTTACGACGAAACATAGTACAGGTTAAATCGCGCGACGTTCGATCTATTAAATTAGACATCGATGCCTATAAACAAATTCTACCCGAGGATAGCGACGATTCGTGTGTCTATATGGTAAGTCTGGTACCCATAAAGTTTACTTGTGGCGAGAAAACAATGACTTGCCATATAGACAGACGAATCGTCGCTATCCTCGGGTAGAATTTGTTTATAGGTGCTTTGGTTTGAAGCTCCGTCTACTCCCCACTTGCTTTCTAATTTGTACTCCACATTCTCGTTATCGTAATCCGATATAAGCATGAATAGCCTTTTCGTTGTCAAATCTAATAAAGATTGTAATTTTATTTGTACATCTGTCTCAGTGATTGTGACGTCTTCTTTTGCTGGGTAGCACTCTTCTTTGGATTTTTTAATTTTATAGTATGAAGGAAAAAGAGTCACTCCTTCCTTCTGTGTTATCGCTCTCATGGCGTTATATTGCCATTTGGTCAGTTTTGTAGATAGCATGGTTCCGAGAGATTTTTCTGGCGTAAGTATATGCTTATCTTTCTTTTTCAAGATGAATTATTTGACTCGGGTGGTATACTCATGGTATGCATTAATCAGCGGCACATATTAAATGTTATTATTATAGAAATAAATATTCTATGAAAAAAAAATTAACAAAGCGCAATTTATTTTATTCTATGTTGTAGATATGACAGTGGTATGTATAAACGAAATGTGTATTATTCTACACTGATTAATAGTATACTAGCTTTTTTTGAACTCCAATGTATGCATACCCTACAATTTACAAAATTGATGAGCCAGTTTTAAACTTTTTGTAACCCTAATTTGCTAACAAGTGTTAACAGTTAGCATTTAACTCTTTGCACAGAATTCATCCTGTATTCCTGTTTTTGAAGTATTTCTTAAGTAGAGTTGTAGGGTGACACAATTTGAATGAGTTAATTTTAAAAACAAAATTCACATAAATTGCCCACTGTGCAGAGTTGCGAGCATTTGCGAGGGTACAGCGTTTGCATGAAAATAGTCGAATAGTTACTTAATCGTATCATGAAAAGAATTATGTAATATATTTTAAGGTTTTTGAGAAATTAATTTTTTAAAATTATTTTCATACATTGAAAACCATAAAAGTGGTATATCTCCTAAACTGTTAGGCTAAGAAAAAAACGTGTATGATTAAAAAATATTTGTAATAATATGGACAACACGTTAACATAATAAAAATATCGAAAACAAGAAGTACATTTTTTTTAAACCCTAAGTCTTCTACGTTCGATTTTCGAACCACTGTGCGCCGCCATGATGGAAGTGGCAGCTTTGCGAACTTTTTCTCTCGCTTGTACAATGATCGAAATTAACTTAGTTTTATTTTATTATGAAGAAATTATACAAATTATAAAAAAATCCTATGGGAGAAACATGCATAATAAAATTATTAATGCTTTTCAATAAAAATATTTGGTACTCCACATATAATAATAATAAAAAAAAACAAGAACTTAATAAAATTTTAGTTTTTTTTTTTCAATTATTATGTGGAGTACCAAATTTTTTTATTGAAAAACATGAATAATTTTATCATGCATGTTTCACTCATAGGATTTTTTTATAAGTTGTATAATTTCTTCATAATAAAATAAAATGTATGAAAAACGGCCAATGTTAGAAAGAGAGGGTAGATTTAGGAAGGAGCCCCCTTTTAGGGATCTTCCGAGCGAGTCCGGCGGGGCGTTTCTGATATGGATGGGGGCAGGAGGGATGAGGGAAGCCAATCCATCGGAGTACAATTGTACTATAGGTGAGAGGTGCGGGCCGGGGAAGGTCATTTACTACCTAGTTATCATTTACTACTTGTGCGTACCTTTTTTTTATGGAAACTGACACGGTTGGCTACATTACCTACAACATCCGTGATGACAGCCAATAACACCGGGTGAACTTGGTGCCATGTCAGTGCTTCTCTTAATTTAATGTCGGCTACACTGAACTGGACGGAAAACACGAACTATTTACATAGCAGTTTCGACCGACGACGTTTCATTCAGTGCGGTGGTAGCAACCCGGGCGGGATAAACCCTACCACCTAGTAAGGTAAGAATGGAAGGTATCTACAATTTTGCGTGGAATCCGAACCACCTAAGTAGGAAGTGGCCACGAAACCCTCGATGTGTAATCAATCAGCGTTCCAACTTAACAGGTTTTTGATGTAAAAAGAGATTAATTCATCCCGTTCTAGATTTTTTTTATAGTAAGCGCGACATGAGGCGCCGAGCCACCCATAAGGTGTCTAGCGACGCCCATGGACATTCGGTCGCATGCGGGGGCTGCGAATGCCAGGCCGGCCTGACAGGTATACATTATTAAGTATCTTTACAAAATTTATTGATTTGGCTCTTACGAAAAACTAATGTGCGTTTTCGACCTCGAACCTACCTCAACGAACACTTGTATAAACCTTTGGTATACCATTATTATGGGTAAACCACATGTTTTATACATATGTACGTCATGTATTTAACATATATGGTGTTTGATTATGTGAGATGCAAAGAAATTCATACAATAGAAACATCATTGTCATTCATTGCATAATATTATTTTACACATTGTTTATTACAGGTACCTAGATTAGCTTGGGGCGGGTTTAGATACTGGCAGGTGGCGGCGGCGGGGAGAGTGGGGGGAACATTAGATTCTTTTACACTAAATAAATCAATTAGTTTGTATGAAAACTGTAACTTTTTATTTAAAGGAAATTCAGAAAAAAGTTACTTTTTTGTTACTATTGATCCCAATAATAATTTTTACATAAAAAAAAAAAGGGACGACGCTCTACAACAGGATTGTCTCTTTCTAAAGCTCGACACACATGATTTACTATCGGGACCTGTAGATGCTTTGGTGACGACATTTATTTATTGAGGTCGTATGGGCCCGTCCTTACTCTAGTAATGTTAAGTCAAAAGTCAATGTTTTAATATAGTTTATCTAATTAGGTTGTAACCTTGTAACATATTTTTATGGCGTGTTTGGCTACGTAAAGTAACCTACTGCCTATATGCACCCGTGATGTCCCGTGATTATATGAAGCCGATTCCACCTTGTTGCTAGGTGCCATGCCGTTTCTATGCTTCTGTACCCCGTACGGAAGCCTATTATTTATTTATTTATTTATTTATTTATTTATTTATGGATAAGGATTATTAAGCCTATAACGTCTGTCTGTCCGTCCGTCCTAGTGCTGTATCGTTTGAACCGTAATAGGTAGCCGGTTGCACAGAATATGTGTTAATACAGCGGATATGCCAACATATAAAAAAAATAAAAAGTAAAAAATTTTGGGGGGATTCCCCGTACTCTCGCCCATACTAGAAAGTAGAGACTAAAGAACGATTAGTACATATTCACGCTACTTAATAATAGATGTCGCCACAGGTAGTTTGCATCGCAGATAGAGAATAGATAGGCGGATATGGTTTTTTGACAGGTATGACATACATAACAGAACCTACCGTGCCAATCTTTGCCAATTCTGACATATTTGTGAGCTACTTAAGTGCCATGTCAGCGTTTCTCTTTGGCCGACATGCCCTTCTTTCGCTTTTTAAATGCTTCGGTGGTGCGTGGTTATACATATCACAATGGCGCCGCATGTTGCCTTCAGACTGCAGACGCTGCGCGCCGACAAAAAAATACAAACAAAATAAAATCATTAAATTTCGTCTGACCGCTTTCGACATTCGATTGCGGCTCGACTGCGTTCGTAGTACCTACATGCATGTTATTGTGTGATGTATTAATTATTGATTATGAGTTGTGTGTGATTATGAGTTATGATATGAGGCTGCCTGCTGTAGGTAGGTATGTATGTATTAACACTTTGTATCCACGTGTTCCTTGTTGTTTTTACCTACTTTGTATTTTTTGTATTTTCTTTTCAACCGACTTCAAAAGGAGGAGGTTCTCAATTCGACTGTATGTTTTTTTTGTATGTTTGTTACACAGTTACTCCGTCAATTTTGGGTCGATTTTGAAAATTCTTTTATTTGTTTGGTAGGTCATACTGCAGAGGTGGTCCCGATTTTTTTTATCGAAATTGATTCAGCGGTGTTTGAAAAATCAACAAAAAACAATGGTTTGTTGTTAACTTCACCAAAACTTTTGATTTGGACTTTTTCAGCAATAAAAACATAAGTAAGTCGATACCTCAGCACTATACTGCAACACGCTAAAAATTTTGCAGGTTGACACATGGCGAATAATTTTGTACCACTTCAACCGATTTCGATTATTCGATTTCCATTATTCTTTTTTATGTATTAATAAAAAGAATGAAATAAATTACATTGACATTATTCATTGTACCCCAGAATTGTCTTCAAATAATTTTTGGTTTGGGTACACGCGTGGAGAGTCATTATAATACCGGCTCCGGGGTGTAAAACTGCAAATTGCTGACAAAGTCCACATCAAAAAAGTTTTGCTGAAGGAAACCACACACCATAGTAATTATCAAACTGCAAATTGCTGAAAAATACCACCTCTGAAGTATGACCTAGCAAACAAAAATAGAATTTTCAAAATCAGCCCACAATTGACAGAGTAATCGCGTAACAAACATTTAAAAAAAACATACAGTCGAATTGAGAACCTCCTACTTTTGGGAAGTCGGTTAATCAATCGGTGTATAGATTCTAGAGACAAAAAGCTGAGGTGGTAAGAAGGCTTGATACGGTACCTATATCTTATTTAGGTAGGTAACTACACCTTTTGGCAATTGGGTTTTGGTTTTTATCACTGGACATTTTGATTACTAAAACGTTTTAGCAACTAGGTCTTTTGATAACTAGAAATTTTGACCACTTAGACGTTTTGGCAGCTAGGTCTATTGATAACTGGACATTTAGACTACTAAACGTTTTGGCAACTAGGTGTTTTGATAATTGGACGTTTTGAGTATTGGACATTACATTCTTGGCATTATGATAATTGGACATTTTGACAATTGGGCCAATACACCCCGGAGCCATAATACATATCTACCAGGCTCGCAGAGACAGACTGGCGTGACGTAATAATCTATGTAACTGACTATAAAATGTACTTTAAATACATCGCGTTTTAATTTATTTTATCGCAGGCTATTGTTGTGGTAAAATGTTTAGTATGTATATTACCACAATTATTAATATTAATATTATACGTTATATATATATTTCATAAAAAACCCCTGCACCTATACCTATCGATTTCCCTAGCCACGCCCGTCACTTAATTAGGTACCTAATAATCGATTTAAACGCTGAGCGCGGTCAGTACTTGGATGGGTGACCGCTCGACCGTTGGACGCTGACCGTGGTTCGGTTTACATGTTATGTAAACTGTAGGCCCCTTCTTACCTTACTAGGTGGTAGGGTTTATCCCGGCCGGGTTGGTACCACCGTACTGAACGAAACGCCGGTCGAAACGGCTATGTAAATAGTTCGTGTTTTCCGTCAAGTTCAGTGTCGCCGACATGTAAAGAAGGGAAGCACTGACATGGCACCTAATTCAGCCGGTGTTATGGGCTGACATCGCGGATGTTGTAGGTGATGTAGCCAACCGTGTCAGTTTCCATAAAATACAAATAACACATTTTTTCAAATCACATTAGACCGATCAACTATCATGAATAGAAAAAAATATCTCAAAAATGCGAATGAAGGATCAATAACTAAAATTAAGATCTATTTATAAAATGCATGCTGCAAGGGAGTCATATCCCTTAGTCGCATTTTACGACATGCACGGGGAGAGATGCAGTGGCACTATTCTTTTCAAGTGCCGGCCCTATTACGCGATCGATTTTTTTACTCCCAACATTTTCAAATAGGTACATGTTTGCACCCAATAGTTCAACCAAACGAATGGGCGTACTTACCATACCTGTGTACCCAATACGAAATATGACCTGCACTCAGCGAAACACGTTCACACCTAGGTACTTAAAAAATATGATACAGTGAAACAATGCATTTGTGTTCCAATCAATTCCAGGAACTCAAAATGCCAGCGTACACGAAGCCTAAACATTGGGCAAGATATTCAGATATTCGTGTTACAATTCGTTCTCTTATCGCACGTACCGTACGTTCAGACTGCGAACACAAAGGGGTAAGCAGCAGCGCAGAGCCACCTACGTACGGATGCAGGTGGCGTCGAATCATATTTCTCGAAATTGATAAATAGGTACCTACCCGCAACCCGTCCGAAATATCTGCGGACCTGACCAAATGACGTCATACAAACTGGAGGGTCAGCAAACAAATAAAACGAGAAACATTTTATTGTAATATCTTTTTTAAACCTACTTTAATTTAAAAAGCTGCATTCTACATCCCAGAAAATAAAAACTATAATAATAATCTGAAAGTGTGCATTTGGTCAGGTCCGCAGATATTTCGGACGGGTTGTACCTACCCTTTATTGCTGAAAACATTATTTACTTATACAGGATGTTCGGCACAGTCAGTCAGTCAGTCAGTCAGCGTGTAAGCGTCCACTGCTGGACATACGCCTCTCCAATTTTCCTCCAGTCCTCCCGGCCTTCAGCGATACGGAACCACTGATTTCCGCCGGCACATGAACCGACAATTTTTTTTTGTAGGTAAGTGGGGTCATTTGCAAGGTTTTGACCTATGACACCTTTTGTCTGGTGTCACGTGGTATCGAGATAACATTTTTTTTCTTTATTTTTGAAAATTACCAAAATCTCAGCTTTAACCCCTCGTAACTTTTTGGTTTATGATTATATCTGCACGAAATAAAATGTATTTGGTTTTACGATGTATCCTTGTTCTAGGAAAAATATTATTTGATGAAGTTAGTACCATGAAAAGGACTTATGTCCTTCCATAGTCCCAAAGACGAATAAAAATATGACAGAATCTGCAAATTGCACATCTGACAGAAAACGCAAAAATTGTGCATGGAATTATTGTTTTTATTATTTTATAACCTATTTTCTCTTTGCGTTACCTACTTCTCCTATAATTTTGGAATTATGTAACCTAAGTACCTTTATGAATAGGGGATTAAATAAGTTTACATTTGTTTATTTGGGTGTACGTAAGAAGACCTAAACAATATGTGAGCAATTATTATTATTTTCATGACTTTCTAGAGATGTGTATTTCAAGCCAGGGGGCTTCCGAAATATTTAATATGCTTAAATACCTAATTTATTGTTGATGTTTTAAGCAAATTTTAAATAGGCCTCAATGATTAACGATTACAAATATTTATTTAGTAGGTAATATTAAGTTAGGTAGGTACCTACTAACTTTCAAATTCCAATATCTATCTTGAAGTTATCTTTATCTCTATCTCTACTCTCTACTTTTTATAAAAGGGAACGTATGTCTGTATGTATGAGTAAGGTAAACTCTGGAACCACTGAACATATTTGACGCGGTTTGCACCAATGGAAAGAGTAGTTTATTGAGGCTTACTATAGGCTATATACCATCACGCTAAATATCCTTACGGCTGAGCAGTATCAAAAGAAAGTATAGTAAGGACGGGACGAAGAGAGAGAGGGAGAGAATATAAGAGAAGCGATCGTGTATTATCATATCATATTTGCATTTAAATCAGATTTTCTTATAAACCGAGTCTACCGCGAGCGAAGCCGCGAGCAAAAGCTTAAAAAATATGGAAGACTAAAAATAAGTACTTACTGATATTTAATTAGATTGACATACCTAATACGTGATAATACTAATATTTAATTAGATTGACATACCTAATACGTGCTAATACTAATATTTAATTAGATTGACATACCTAATACGTGCTAATACTAATATTTAATTAGATTGACATACCTAATACGTGCTAATACTAATATTTAATTAGATTGACATACCTAATACGTGCTAATACTAATATTTAATTAGATTGACATACCTAATACGTGCTAATACTAATATTTAATTAGATTGACATACCTAATACGTGCTAATACTAATATTTAATTAGATTGACATACCTAATACGTGCTAATACTAATATTTAATTAGATTGACATACCTAATACGTGCTAATACTAATATTTAATTAGATTGACATACCTAATACGTGCTAATACTAATATTTAATTAGATTGACATACCTAATACGTGCTAATACTAATATTTAATTAGATTGACATACCTAATACGTGCTAATACTAATATTTAATTAGATTGACATACCTAATACGTGCTAATACTAATATTTAATTAGATTGACATACCTAATACGTGCTAATACTAATATTTAATTAGATTGACATACCTAATACGTGCTAATACTAATATTTAATTAGATTGACATACCTAATACGTGCTAATACTAATATTTAATTAGATTGACATACCTAATATGTGCTAATACTAATATTTGTAGGTACTAATATTTTTATAAATGCATTTTTCAATAATTTGTTTTTTTCTACGCAATTACCTAAATTTTAAAGAAGTAATAATTTCAAAACAAATAAACAAGATATTATTTATTGATTTATCTAGTGAACTAATTACTAGTTAAATAATGAATAGGCCTAAATATTCATGAAAACTACTTATTTCATTACCCGCGCACGAGAACCAAACGCAATGCAATATTTTTATAGTTGTGCACTTTTATTATTGTAAGAAGTTTTGATTATATTACTTGCGTAAATATAAAACATTTTTATCTGACGACGACTCAATAAGTCGAAATATCATAAAAAGTGTTTTTTTTTTTTATTTCTAATGTACATAATATATATAATATAAATAACTAGAACCAAATATTGGTATAAAAAAGTATTTAATTCTTGATCATTGAAGTAATTATAAAATTATATCGAAAATTGTGAATGCCCTAGTTTAAGCATTTCACTTTTCCGTCGGTAAAATTTTAGCCTACGATTGCGCGCGAAAAAAGAGCTCATTGCAGTATTGTGATTTTTTTTTGTTTGTTTCCGTTAATATGCTTATGTACCTACTCATTCGTGAATTATATACGGTTCGGTTACCTACATTATTATCTAAGTGTAATTTTGTCGCTTTTTAAAATGAAGTAAATCGCATAAATAATTTACCTATATCGCTATAAAACAAGAACGCCAAACAAATCAATTGTAATAAAATAAAAAATAAATAAAATGACCAACTCCAATATGAATACAACCTTGACAAGTCAATCTATATTTCTTGTCATTGACACCAAATAGAACCTTGCTAGAAGAACCTACATAGGTATAAACGAATGCAGTTCTATAGATGCATGCTAATGCTGTACACACACACACACACAACGCTAAATTAAACACACATTTCTGCGTGTCATACAGAAAACACACATACACATGCATAGAATAATAATATGTTTAACTGCACGAACGAAATAGTCGTAGAAAAAGAGTAGGACAGATTCTATGCGATAATCTAGTGGAAGGGGATACGCGGGAGGAGGGGGAATATAGAAAAACACAAAAAATGTGCGTATAGTGCGCGCGCCACATGTGAGCGTTAGCGTCAATTCGTGATCTACGCACTCACACACGAGCGCACACGCACACATCCGAAGCGCGGCAACGCATTTCGCTATTTCAAGGCGAGCCTACTAGAACTAGAAGATCAAGGGTAAAACGCGATTAAATACATTTTATTTTATAGCGAATAAACGATTATATTATTATGTATGACCAACTTATAACACATTTTAAATCATGCGTTTTGACCACGTGACTATTATGTTGTATTCGTATTGGACCAGCTGGTTATATGTTTTTGACTTTGGTACCTACTTGTCACATAAAAACAAAAACGATAGACTTACATGCATCTGGCGCCGTCAGCTTTCTGGCTTCAATCCAATGTGACACTTTTTAAAGGATAAAAACAAAACAAAAGTCAAAATTAGCTTTCAGGAAACATGGGTTCCGAAAGTCAGCCGTATTTCATAGCACTTGTTCTGTCACCGACTGCGTACAGTTCACACATTTTTTTTTCTCGACACTAAAACGTTCACGAATTAATAACAAAATACTAATTCCTTAAGAGTAAACTATGTCTTTTCGGGTCCTAGAATTTCAGCTGATATGTGTTGACGTTTTGCACTATCACTGCACACCGAATCCTGATTATCCGACGCGCGAAATTCACTCGCTCATCAATTTAAATGCACTAAAATCCGAAAATAATTTCCTCTGAACACACCGCTCACCGGCATCGAATGATATGAATATAAATTTGTCAATTTTTTTTAAATATTAAACTCTTTCTAAGTCTTAGAAACACGTGTGTAAATGCGTATAATAAAGATTTAGTTTTTCTGTTGTTGTTGTTGGTTTTTTTTTTAGAATTTTTAAGGTTTGTCGTTTTTTTTATTATTTGTATATATGAAATTTTGTCAGCGTCGAAGAAGTGATTATAAAACGATAATAAAAAAAGAACGGAAATGCGACTTTCTAGTAATTGTGCACGAGCGGTACTGTTGTGGCGTTGCAAGCTGCACTCGATCGGGGTGCTTGCGACTGCCTGCACGCCGCGCCGCTGCCGCTCCGCGCCTCCGCCGCCGCTCCGTCGCTAGTCTGTCGCTTCGCTACTCGCCGCTCCACTCCTAGCGGCCGAGCCGAGCCGATTGCATGCGTACTTACTTAGCCATTACCCTTGTATTTGCTGTGATGTAGACTTGCAGCGCGACCGCTCTTGATGCTACGATCATGATACTTGCACGTACAGCGCGCGCTCGCTACTCATTTTGATGTCGGGTTCATATCGTCAAAAATTCACGCCAGAACGTTTAGATGAGTACACTCTTCTTTCTGTCACCTCTGTCCATCAGTTCATTCCATATTCAAGCTTTCATCTGCGGAGGTCTCATACATAACACAATACAGTGTAATTCTAGCTGTTAATCTTGTAGGCAGCAACGCAGAGAAAAATTGTCCGGAAATATAAAAAAAAAAAACATTCATAAACCATTTTCAATAAAAAACAATATCACAAAAATGTGTTAACAAATGATCCATTAAAAATTAAATACATCCGTATTCGATACCGACAAAGGAAGGAAAAACATAGCAGAAACAGGGAATAGGTAGATTGGGATTGTTTTTATTGAAAGCGCGGCATACCTCTTCACCAATAAGGTGTCTAACGACGCCCATGGACATTCCGTCGTATGCGGGGGTTGCGAATGTCATGACAGGTGAATAACGATTAGCTTCCGAACCGATGTTGAATCCTATTTATTATTATGTTTATTTTTTATGTAAACCAGCATGGGTGGCTGTGCCGAGGGACCAATGGTGCAGTCGACAGAGCCAAAATCACCTCTCCTCGCGAAATCACGCTCAGCTAGGCGCCATGCCAGCAGATTTGCAAACTATTGCTAGGCTGTATAGTCTGTTAATACGACGTTTGAAGACACTCAAGTTAAAGGATTCGAAACACACTCGCCGGAAGACAGCTCCTTTCACACTTTATCGGTGGGACAATGAAACAATTTTGAGAGCCGATCGGTTCTCAAAAGCCCAATGTCAACAACACAGGGCGCTGAGTCACTCTGCGCGACGAGTGATGCGGAGATAGGACTGGTGTCAGGGCATAAGGTAAGGATGCTAGTTCCTCAGAGCAGCGCCACAATACCTGTAAAACAGACTAAAAGAACCTTCAATAATCTGTGACTGTGACTCAGATACTCCGGACCATCTGTAAGATTCGGATCACCAACAAGATAAATAGCTCGGCGCTGCTGTATCGAGTCCAAGGACGCAAGCAGATATTGGGGACTACCTTCCTATAAGTCTGTTCATCGAGTCGACCTAGCACTAGAAATGTGGCCTTGCACGTGATTGTATGCATAGCCCGCATGCATCCAATCACGTACATGCATGCGCCCGTGTGCGTGGCGTTCTAATTTTTCGTCTTTATCATTTGTATGCCAATGTGGAACAGAGAGAGCGCCATAATAGGTCGACTCGGTGAACAGACTATAATTTTATTATGCATAAAACGTGCAACGAGGAATGTAGAGATCAATATTTATTTGTGATGGTTATGGATGGAGGTTTTTCTCTGATGTTTAGGTACCTACTTAAACTTATCGTTTTTATTTCATCCAGCTTCTGACATGGTGGGCTACATCACCTAACACGACTTCTATGTGATGTCAGCTCATAACTTCTTGGAGAAATAGGGACCTTGATGGCAGTGCTTCCAATTGGCTTGTGCTTTCTTTGTTCGTGACGGCTACACTGAACTGGGTGGAAAATACGAACTATTTTCATAGCCGTTTCGGCCGACCTTCATTTAATGCGCCGGTACCAATCCGGGCTGGTTGAATCTTATCATTCAACAAGATAAGTTACTATTCCAATCATTAACATTTAAAATGTTTCAGAAATTATTTATTTGTTTTTTTGCCTTGATATTTTAACCTTGATTTTAACACCACGGGTTTCAGTTCTTCATTTTAAATTGTAGCTTCATCAGTGGTTGAGATAGGTTTCGAGTGATGAAACACGAAGAAGAAAATAATTTGGGGCTAAAAATATCAGTCAAGTAGGTACAAATATGTTATACTTGGGTGCAAATTTTACTTATAAATATTGTCTGTCTAAACTCTATAGTGTCTAGGTATATATTAAAAAAGTTAATAGGCGACGAATAAAACTCAAAATGTTAATAAAAAGTTTCCTGAATGTACAATGGTGCCAGCCTCAGTAGTTCGGTGGTGTAATGGGTCGATCTATAAGTGTGATTGAGAAATTAAACGCGGGCGCGCAGAACTTGAATGGGTGACCGTTCGACCGTTGAGGTTGACCGTGGTTCGGATTCCACGTAAACTGTATGTCTTTTCTCTTACCTTACTAGGTGGGAAATCTTAATCCAACTGGATTGTAGGATTTGTAAATATTTCGTGTTTTCAGTACAGTTCAGTGTAACCGTCATGACCAGAGGGAAGCACTGACACGGCACCGAGTTCACCGAGGTCGCGTTGTCTAATAAACAAAGCTGCAAAAACATACAATTTACTTAAAAAAAATTGCGAAAAATCTTGGAAAAATGCATCACATGCAGAAAGTATCAAACAGTATCGATGCAACTCCACCACTACATTCGCAGCTCACACGGACAGCAATACTAGACCAAGTGCGCTGTGTAAGACGCACGTCTGTAGTGGTGCCCCTATCCGTACATAGCCTTATGCATTTCAATACTTCTTACTTATCCATTGTCTGTCATTGTGTTAGTGTGCTTAGGTGCCCCCGTAAGATTCGGGGAATTTTCGTCAAAAAAAAAAATTACTTTGTGAAAAATCGTCTTTATAAGTAGTAGCTGTGAATATTTTTCAGATATGCTAGTATATAGGTATTTATATATATGTTTTATTAAAAATTACATACAGAATGAAGATGATGAAAAATGTCGATGGCGCCGATGCACTTCGACGCGCGCATGTGTGGGTTGATAAGCGTGCACGTATAGGGCGCCCGTGTTTGTGGGGGTATGTGTGTGTGTGTCTTTGCACTTTTTTATCGTTTTTTTCTCAGAGTGTGGGTGCGTGCGATTGTGTGCTGTTGTTTCAGCCACCGCCGTGTGCGTGAGTGTCCATGTAGAACGAGAGTTGGCTGTGTGAGTGCGGTGTGGTTGAGTGGGTGAATTCTTGTAAGAAATGGTTCGCGAAAAATTTTGCCAGAATTATAAGAGATGGCGCTAGCTGTTCGATGGAGGCTATTGGGAGTACGGGGGACTGAAACAGCCATAGAATAAAGAAAATATGCCGATATGGAAACGGAACACCTATCAAACCGGAAACTTTATATGGATCCGAGCAGTGGCATGTGTGTATGTGTGTGTCTGTCTGTGGCATCGTACCTCCCAAACGGATGGACCGATTTGAATTCGGTTTTCTTAAAACAGCTTGAAATAAAAGTTACATTACATATTTAAAAAACCCCGACCCTTAAAAAGTCAAAAATAATTTCCGTTTACTTACTTAAAGGAGTCGGGAGACCGCTAAGTAAATAAAATATAAAACTCAGAGCTGAGCCATTATTTACTTAGCGGTCCTCCGACTCCTCTAAGTAAGTAAACGGAAATTATTTTTGACTTTTTAAAAGGATTGGGAGTTTTTGGTACATATGTGTGTGAGAGGAACAAAAGTGACAGTTTCACAGCTCATTGGGCACTTCTGCCGGAGCTCACTCAAACGATGTTGTGTGCTAGCAGCGGCGGCACTTCTCCGAACTTTCTTTTATTTTTATTTGGTTTTATCGTACGTTCTCTACATCTTGTATTGGACGTGTGGACTTACTAGAAACATGTTATATGTGATACAACTTAACACGTTATGTGTAAACCTAATGTAGGTACATATTAGTTGGAAGTGTCGGATAACTTATTAATTTTTTTTACAATATGAAATGTTTATATGTCGAAATATTTGTCAAATTATAACAATTCACTTATGGTAGAGTAGGGAAACGTTTTTTTATATAATATATTTTATATACCTATATTTGTCTCGGATAACTTATATATATTTTTTTACAGTCTAATGCAGTGATTCGCAAACTGGGTGCCGCGGCACCCCGGGGTGCCGCGAACCTACGCCAGGGGTGCCGCGAAAAAGTGGACATTATTTGACCGAGCGAGCGCGAAGCGCGAGCGAAGCGTCTCCGTTTCAGCTTGGGCAAAAATGCGTACGTATGTCCGGATGTCCGGCTGTTTCTCAACAAGTTTTTGGTAATTTTTCAAAATCGCTGAGCCATGGGGGTCGAGGTGCGCCGGTGAACATTTATTCAGTTATACAAAAACAGATATACAAAAACACAAAAGATATGGGTGATTCTACGTTAAGACTTCCTTGGTTGTATGGGATGGCGGCACGACAATTTTCTTTTAAATTCTAAGTTATAATAGTATAATTTTATTTAAACAGCTACTTTTTGCATTTCTGTAAGATGGCCAGTCATTTTTTTAATTTTTTCTCGTTTTAGAAGAGACCAGGGGAGATATTTTATACAGGGGAGGGACATGGTGACAGGGTAGGGTACAATATGAACAGGGGAGGGACTTCGTGTGTAGATTTGTAAATGAAGCACTGATAAATTTTATTGGAATCAACTTTAAATTAAAGTTGTTTGTATTAATCATTAATCAGGCTTACATTCCAAACAGTTTTTCCATATTAATAAAATAAGTAGCGCCTTAAACGCAAATTCTTTCTTGCCACAAAAATAAAAAAAAAAAAAACACATTTTAATAACTTATTGGCTTTTAAAAACAATTGGCAGAATATTTTTTTTTTTATGTAATCTGGTATCTAACCAGCCAATATCACCTCCGAGAAGTAGGTGCCATACCGGAGACTTCCCTGGATTGCTGGCTATACTGGACTAGAGGAGAACACAACCAAGGTTGCTTGCGGCCATCTTACATCCAGTACGGTGGTACCAACCCAGTCGGCTACAATTTGAGCCTACCACCTAGTAAGGGGAAAGGGAAGGGACCTACAGTTTTACCTATTTAAAATAATATTGCCTTAAAAATAAATTTCCGAGCCTGGTGGCTCGGAAATTTATAGCCGAGCCACCTAGTTTTTTTTTAATTTTGAAAAAGGTGGTAATCCGAGGGGGCTAAATCCGGCAAATAAGGTGCGTGGGGCAATAATTCATAGCCACAATTATGGATTTCAGACATTGATTCAGCTGAAGTGTGAACCCGGCATTATCTTGATGAAACAACACTTTCTTCCGCAGCAACCCCAGCCTTTTTTCTTTGATTTCTTCCCGAAGTCTTCGCAAATGGTTGCAATAATATTTTGAATTGATAATTTGGCCTTTTGGTAAATAATTCACGAAAATAATCCCCGTCGCATCCCCGAAAACTGAAACCATGTCTTTGTTGGTCGACAAAACGACCTTAGCCTTCTTCGGAGTGGATGAGCCAGATCTTTTCCACTGCTTCGATTGTTGTTTTGATTCAGGAGTATGGTGGTGAACCCAGCTTTCATCCAAAAAAGGGCACAAAAAATCCTCGGGATCTGCCTCAAAAAGTTCCAAACAATCGCGGAAAATTGTGCAGCGAACTCGTTTTTGTTCAGCTGAAAGCAATCTTGGGACCCAACGAAACGAGAAACCTTATGGAACCCCAATTCTTCAGATATAATGTTTTGTACCCGGCCATAACTAATCCCTGTGATCTCAGCTTTCTTATTTATGGTCAATCTTCGGTCACTCAGTATCAGATCACATATTTTATTGATGCTTTCCTTCGTGGTAGACGTCGAAGGCCTTCCGCTCCTAGCGTCATCTTGAATGCTCTCCCGACCCCGCTTAAACTCAGCTACCCACTTTTTGACACTGGAATACGATGGAGCAGACTCCCCCAATGTGTTCACCATATCTTGATGGATATCTTTCGGTGACATGCCTTTTTTATGGAGGTAATTCATCACTGCTCGGTGTTCAATTTTCTCCATTATTGAAAATTTTGTCAGATAGCGTTAAACAACTAATCGCGGAAAAAATATAGCTTGCAGTATCGGAACCAAACTTCGCACATTTAATACTGAAGAATTGTACTAACAAATGAGGGTAGATTTAAAAAAATGTCATGGCTCTTTCTATTTTAGGCCACGAACTTGTGGATCTACCATAGTATGTACAGCCAGAAACAGACTGTATGGTCCGTGACCTTTGCCTGCCTACCAAAGGCGAATATAATAACAATAATAACTAACACAGAAGATTAAAAATGAATACACTGTCTCATAACGGTTCTAGTACATGTTGATACCTACTACATATTACTGAGCTCACATATATAATATCTCCCCTGGACGCTTTGTCTCTACCCTGGCGTCTTTCGAGGCAGGGGAAATATGGCAGGGGAGAGAATTTTTTGCGATAAAACGCAAATTACCTTTAAAGTATTTATCATTAAGAAACCACAAACAAACATGATAATCTGTGCATACATTACAGTTAATTAACGTATAAAATCATCTATTTACATAAATAATTACAATTTAATGCTCTCCAGTGGAGAGACCGTGTTCACTGTTCACATCCTCACAACACGACAGGCGTGTCCAGAATGGCCGCCAATGAAAACGTGCGGATGGCTTTCGTGATGTTTGCTGCTAACTTCACGTGAAACACTGGGTGTTGACAGCTTTGGGTTCGCAACTACGAAATTATTTTACCCAATGTTGAAGGTATTAAAAAAGTCAGGGGAGGAGACACAAAATGCAGGGGACAAGTTTAGTCTTGAATTTTTTTAATGAAAAAGGTAATGTTTTTGTAGTTTTACTAATATACAACATTAATCAGTTATTCTAGTTTATAAAATTAACAATATTAACCTATTTTATCATTTGAGAAGTACTTAAAAGTTACTGATTTACTGAAAATACTGTTGAGGGACAGACCAGGGGAGAGATATTTTTCGAGGTTAATTTGCGATTGTAGTCAAACTAAGCAAATTGAAATGATGAAATTAACTGCCATAAAAGTAGACGCTGTATTTTAAAGAAATATTATGTTCCTGGTGTAAATTTTTCGAAAAATGTTGGGTTTTTTGTTGTGGCCGTCGCTAGGAAGTCTTAACGTAGAATCACCCATATACAAAAGCTATACAAAAACAGACTCGCGAGGTCTACAGCTCACAGAGCCACTCACTAGTAGTAAATAATTAAATTCAAAATAAGTATAAAAGTAATGTACC
The DNA here is from genome assembly GCA_946902875.1 of Nematopogon swammerdamellus. Taxonomy (NCBI): domain Eukaryota; kingdom Metazoa; phylum Arthropoda; class Insecta; order Lepidoptera; family Adelidae; genus Nematopogon; species Nematopogon swammerdamellus. Next base: position 10,532,301 of record OX336358.1, on the reverse strand, counting down.
TACCTACATACTTAATCGAAATAATAATGAAACATTTACATTTCGATGCGTAACTTTTACGCATCGCAAAATTGTGTTTTTTATTCCTTTCGAAAATATTACTTGATTTACATATTTGCATGCTTAGTTTATCACAGTTCAGATATGATGCCTATGAAAGACACCAACCGAATATTGAAGCGGTGTGCCGCACAATTTCTTGAACGGGTTAAGGGCGCCGTCAGCTAAAAAAGTTTGAGAACCACTGGTCTAATGCAATATGAAATATTTATATGTCGGAATATTTGTCAAATTATAACAATGAACTTATGGTAGAGTAGGGAAACGTTTTTTTATATAATATATTTTATATACCTATATTTGTCTCGGATAACTTATATATATTTTTTTACAGTCTAATGCAATATGAAATATTTATATGTCGGAATATTTGTCAAATTATAACAATGAACTTATGGTAGAGTAGGGAAACGTTTTTTTATATAATATATTTTATATACCTATATTTGTCTCGGATAACTTATATATATTTTTTTACAGTCTAATGCAATATGAAATGTTTATATGTCGGAATATTTGTCAAATTATAACAATACACTTATGGTAGAGTAGGGAAACGTTTTTTTATATATATTTAATATACCTATATTTGTCTCGGATAACTTATATATATTTTTTTACAGTCTAATGCAATATGAAATGTTTATATGTCGGAATATTTGTCAAATTATAACAATACACTTATGGTAGAGTAGGGCAACGTTCTTTATATATTTTTTTGTACCTATATTTGTCTCGGATAACTTATATTTTTTACAGTCTAATGCAATATGAAATGTTTATATGTCGGAATATTTGTCAAATTATAACAATTCACTTATGGTAGAGTAGGGAAACGTTTTTTTATATATATTTAATATACCTATATTTGTCTCGGATAACTTATATATATTTTTTTACAGTCTAATGCAATATGAAATGTTTATATGTCGGAATATTTGTCAAATTATAACAATGCACTTAAGGTAGAGTAGGGAAACGTTTTTTATATATTTTTATACCTATACGAGTATTTGTCTCGGATAACTTATATATATTTTTTTACAGTCTAATGCAATATGAAATGTTTATATGTCAGAATATTTGTCAAATTATAACAATGCACTTAAGGTAGAGTAGGGAAACGTTTTTTATATATTTTTATACCTATACGAGTATTTGTCTCGGATAACTTATATATATTTTTTTACAGTCTAATGCAATATGAAATGTTTATATGTCGGAATATTTGTCAAATTATAACAATGCACTTAAGGTAGAGTAGGGAAACGTTTTTTATATATTTTTATACCTATACGAGTATTTGTCTCGGATAACTTATATATATTTTTTTACAGTCTAATGCAATATGAAATGTTTATATGTCGGAATATTTGTCAAATTATAACAATGCACTTAAGGTAGAGTAGGGAAACGTTTTTTATATATTTTTATACCTATACGAGTATTTGTCTCGGATAACTTATATATATTTTTTTACAGTCTAATGCAATATGAAATGTTTATATGTCGGAATATTTGTCAAATTATCACAATGCACTTATGGTAGAGTAGGGAACCGTTTTTAATATGATTTTTGATAAATATAGGCGATAAATTTTTTTTTAAGTGGGATCAGTTTAGTTTGTGCCTAAAATTCTGGGAAATCAGACACAGCCAATAACCCCGCTCCTCGCGAAACCATGCTCATCGAGGTGCCATGCCAGCTACAAGGCGGCCAAAAAGATCGTCATCTAATGTATTGACACGACCTTTGTAGAGGCCCAGGATATAGGTTACTTATATAGTTATTGATTAATTTAAATATAAAAATACTATGAGTCCTACCTATAGTGGTAGGTTGATCGGCGTCAACCTTTCGGATATCGCCGAATATGGAATATCGCTTTCGGATTTTCAAAGAATATTCCGTTTTTAATTTATGGATACTGACACGGTTGGCTACATCACCTACAACATCCGTGATGTCAGCCCACAACACCGGGTGAACTAGGTGCAATGTCAGTGCTTCCCTTCGGTCATAAATCTAAACAATTAATATTATACTGCAATGAAACAATTTCGCAGATTGTTACTTAACAAGAGATCACATCACACATTGTTCACCACGTGTCATCTCGTATACCTAATTACGTGCCTACAGTGCGTGTCTGTTTCGTTGCGCCCGCGCCGACGCGACCGTGCCTGTGTGCGTGCGCGCGCGCCGGTGTGCGCCTGTGCGCTTGTCCGTCAGCTGCGGTTTAGTTGAAAATGTGCATCGGAATGAAGGTCAGGAGCCAGTTTGCTGTGCACTTGGTACTTGCCCTGCTCTGCTGTACGGTGAAGGCATAAGTTTAGTTAGAATAAAAATTATAGCTATATTTACTAGCTTTTCCCTGCGGCTTCGCTCGCGTGAAATTCGTATTTGAAAAGAGCAAAGTAAGTAAGCTCGCTACCGTAGCCACATCTTAGCGTAACCGGAACTGAATTTTATTTAGCCTATCCTGTGTCACGTATAGTTAAATGTGCTTTTACTAAGTTTAATCGAATTCGGATGATCGGTTAAAGAGTTATGGAGGAAAATACATACATACAGAGAATATTTCTAAAAATAGTCAATTAAGTTTTAGTATCATATAAGTAGAGTCTACAAACGCAATATCTCTTCATAAAACAAAGTAACTTACTCCATGACCATCCCTTACAGATTTATTATTAGTATTGATTGATGATGATTGATGATATTGATAACTTTTGTAAGTTATTTATAAGTCCAATCTGAAATGTTTTATTTTTTAATTGCGGAGTTGGTTATAATATAAGAATCAGTCGAGTGTGGATAATTATAGAAATTAAAAGTAAATCAATTGAATTAAAATTCAAATAACTATAGAATAGAATATAAACTCTTTATTGCTCTTTATTTTATTAGATAAATTACTTTTTATATTTATTAGTTAAGTTACATATAATACCTATTTAGAATTCTGTATTAATGGTTACCGAGTCCCCCTACCTAAACTATCGAACTTAAGTTTTATTTCCCTGCTATGTTTGTTACCGGAGCGACGAATTGCGTACATTCTTAAAAAAAAAACTCGGAATCGGAACCGCCCATTGTTATAAATTCCAGTTTGGAACGTTCGAACTCTCCCACTAGGAGGCCGTGCATTAACCACTGCTCACGCGCACATACTGAAATGAAATGATTAATTTTTTCGTCACACAACAACTCAAATAATTACAAACACAATTAAATAAACATATAACATGTGACGAAAAGGGAGCCCAGTCAGCTGACTCACTATCCGAGACAGCGAAGCTGATTTTCAGTGGCTCCCCCATACTCGCCTCTACTTATTTGTTTCTCGAAGCAGTGACAGCCAGTTTACATTTGTTTGGTGCATAGCCAATAGGTATGTTTTTTTTTGAGTTGTAAAAATCACGGAGAAGGGAGTTAAGAGAAGTTTAAGTAAGGTTCTCCGGTATAGCACCTGCCTTCTCGGAGGTGATATTGGCTGGTCGGAGCATGTGACTCGGCCACCTATAGCGGATTACATAAAAAAAAACTGAGTGGTCGCGGCGACCGGTGTTGATAAGACGCCTAGTAACCCCACATGTGGATTTTTGAAGAAGTAGCCCGTGATAACTAGACTAATCTTACTACCGCAAAATATAGAAAAATTCTTTGTCTATCGAACACACGTTTTTGTTACAATGTTGTTTTGTTTTTGTTACAATGTTATAATTTTCTATACAAACTATACGGTAACCAAATGTAGATTTTTTTCTTCCGCGTGAACTTTAAAGACTTGATCTCGGAAACTAAAGAGAATTTGAATGGAATTTGTATCGCAAAATGACGCCATTTGTTATTTCAATCGATCACACGCTTTTCAAAATTCTAATGTGAAGGATCGCAATTTATGAAACTACTACGCGCTACGCCGATGGCGTTATTAGGCGCCTTAAAGACACATAATTTAATAGAAATTAGAGCTAGCAACAAGTCCACTCGCCTTTCTGCTGCATGAGTAAACATTTATCGCTCAGCAAACTTTATTTTGACAAGTCCTTCTCGTTTATGTCTGTGACTGTACCCACCCATACATTATGATGGACTCGCTAAAAAGAATGTCGCCTATTTGATTTGAACGAAGGTCAGGTGCATAACCGAAAGGCTCGCTCTGATTGGTCCAAACCAGTCACGTGTATGCGCGTCTAACCAATGCGCATAATGCGTTCCACGTTTCTGGAATATTTTGTTGTAATTTAATTATTAAGCTGTTTTCAAGTGCCAGTGAGTGACTGACGTTAAGTAATGTTTAGTACATACATATCATTGGTACCTTATTCATCACACCTATCGTACATACATACACACAAAGCGTCACGCCTGTTTCCCAGTGGGGTAGGCAGAGACAACGGATCTCCACGTGCCACGATCCTGACACACCTCTCTCGCCTCTTCCACTCTCATAATGTTCTTCATATATGCTCGTCGGTTACGGGAAATTAAAAATGTATAATATGTATGTATATATTCTTTATTGAACACCAATTTATACAAATTAGGTACAATAGGCGAGCTTAATGGCGAGAGACATTCTATTCTAACTTGTGGGGTGCGAACAAGAATAGTATATTTAATCACAATAAAAATCATAACCTGTCCGTAAGTATTCATTACTAATTTTGGCCTAAACAGCATACCTAGAATAGAATATACATGATTTATTTATTATACACCAAAAACATAGAAAGAAAACATATAGAAAGAATAAATAGCCCACAGCAGCGACTTCTTCCTTTCCACTAGTAGCGATTTCTCCCTTTCGACCTTAGGGTGATGAGGACTTGTTAAAAAAATAATAGAAGCAAGGATACTTCGGAACAAGGAATTAAACGTTTATAATGAAAACTAAATTTATTAAAAGAGGTACCTTATCGTAAGCGTAAGTACTATCGTTTTAGGTAATCAGTTACCTGCATATTTTCAAAATGTATTTTTCTATAAGTGCGTTGATACTGACAAGTCTTTGGTTATAAAACCTAATTAAGGATAAAACAATATTTAGCAACCTATAAAAACAGAATTGTAAAATTAAAATAAAGTTATTTAAGGGCATTATCTTAAATTAACTATAATATAATATACACACACATGTTATGACATCATATAAACGACGTAATTATAATATATAAATAATAATTTAAATGACATTTCAGGCTGCCCGGTGCCTTCGTACAGAGGCGTATTTAGGTTTTGGACGGTGGGACTGACGGATATAATTTTGGGGGCGATCATGATTTGTGGTCAGAGCAATACCTATAAATACTTAATGCTGGACTGTATTTAGTACTATTTGGAATAATAATAATTTACTTCTCATTAAGTATTTTATATTATTTAGTCAATACGTTTATTTACGTACGTATCCTTGAAAGTATTCTTAGCCATCATTTTTAATGAAACAATCACACTAGTGAGTATTATAAATTAATAGCGAAAACATTACTATAGATTCATTGCTGATAATTTAATTTAACGGTATGTGATTATTTAAAATACTAAACAGTGTTAAAATGTTTTTCTTAAAAATATGTATCTGTACATTTATATGAGCAGGGTGGTTTGTGTTGTTCCTCGTTTCAATCGGGTTTGTGTTCTTTACACTGAATTCAAGAAGGATGGGACGACGCAGCCAATTAAGTCGGCGGAGAGTCACTGATCTCCACCCACTGTTCCGTACCGGTGCGGGCCGGGATAGAGTAATGTTGGAAAGGCGTATTACCTGCAGTGCATCAAAAAACGTTGACTAACCTGACAGCGAGGGTCGTCAATATATTATACATATTGACAAATATAATGTATTTTATTTATTTATTTTTTATTTTTATGTTCTTCAGGTGATGGATACAGCATATTTTGAAAAACAAACTTTTACATAAGAATACAACAAATGATTAACAAAATCAGACCACTTTAATACAGGCCAATTACTGATTAATTACACTTAAGTTTTAATAGATACCTACCTTTTTTAGATACCTGTGTACAGTGTGTATTTGTGTGTGTGTGTGCGTGTGTGTAGATACATATTATACTCATATATATATCCTATCATACCTACTCATATCTATTTAAATATTATGGAATTTGTTACTATTATCTCACATTATCCGTGCGCCTACTTAGACACCATTTACGATCCCAAAAGTTTGCTTGAATATAATGCAGATATGCATTGAGCCGACCTTTTGTATCTTATTTTATAGTAAAATGGTGTACAATAAACCATAACTACAAAATACGGAATACGGCTCTGACCATTTTGATTAAACATTTAATACGGGCCTAAGAATTTAAACGGACCACATTACATTATCTATAGTTGGCAGTTTCCGGTTGGCGAATGCATTTTTCTGCAGCATGGTAAATAGTTGCATAGCTGCATAATATATTTATCCCTCCTGTCCTTTTGTAGGCGAGTTGATCTAGTTCAGTTTTTCCCGGAAATTGTTGCTTTAATTAGTCTTCAATTCTATTAGGATTTGTCACAATAGACGTAAGCTTCCTAAGTAGGTATTTTAATTAGCAATTTAAATACAATTATAATAGAGCAAGGCCTTTGTGCTGTTTACAATTATTTAGCGTTTTCCTGAAGTTTGTTCAATTTATGTCAATAATTGAAACATAATTGCGTTGTATCTGTAACTGAAATCATAATCTGTAAATGTAACTGAAACATTTTAGGGATACACTGACATAGCAATTTAGTCCACCAAGGCTCGCTGGACTAACAGGTATAGGTATGTATGTATATATTATTCTTTAATGAACACCAATTTATACAAATTAGGCAGAATGGTCGAGCTTAATGCCGTGAGGCATTCTATTCTAACTAACCTTTGGGATGTAGGAGAAGTATATGGAGGCGAAAAAGAATAGTTTGTGGCAATGTATTAAACTAGCAATATGATAAACTAATATACTTACATCACGTATGATTTTCCTCTAATAAGGGTGCACAAATTCGACAAAGACAAAACTTCAAACATACATATTAATTTACATATGATTTATGAGTTTGTAGCATTGGCTGTGGAAACCCTTGGTTCCCTGTGCGAGGAGGCGAAGGGGGTTCTCAAAGAAATAGGGCGCCGTCTCGCGGAGACTTCGGGGGATAACCGTGCTGGATACTTCCTGATGCAGCGCATGAGCATGGCTGTACAGAAGGGCAATGCCGCGAGCGTTATGGGCACATTCCCGTCATCGGGTCATTTAGATGAAAGTTATATGGATGCGTGATTTTTTATTAGGTTAATTATTTTAAGATATATCATGTTATGTTATGTTATATTGTCATGTTATGTTAAGCAATAAAATGCATAAATGGCAGAAGCCGTAATATATTTCAGTATTTACATATTAACATACATTTTAATAGGTACAGTTTTCAACCCTATATTGCTACGATTTATGGAATTTATGAAATTCGGTGTAAATACAAACTGGAATCCTATTTTACCGATTTATCCTGCTACACTTATTCAATAAAATCTAATGAACCGCGAAAATGTATAGAAGCATAAACAATTGAACACCCATCTCATAAACTTTTACATAAATGTTCTGACAAGCCTCCGGAATGGACAAGACCTGTCAAACACAACACGGGCCCACGCGCTGGAAAGGGGTAGGTAATTGGGATGTCTGAAATTTCCCTAGTATGTTATCGTAATTTTAGAAAATATTTTTACTGAATTTTAGTTTCATCGTAAGATATGGATTTTTGTTTAACGTTTTGATTGAAATTTTTTACTTATAATCATATGGACATAATGATTTCATGTGAATTCACCATGTGAGAGCGTTCCTCACCCAAAACTTAAGCTTGGTCATTCAGCGGGGGGACGCTGATTCGATCCTTGGGACTACCACAACGGACCTACATATTGGAGGAAAATAAATAATTCGAGTTTTCCGCCCAGTTTAGTGTAGCTGGCACGACCAAAGGGAAGCACCTAGTTCACCAACGCGTTATGGGCTCACATCATGTATGTTGTAGGTGATGTAGCCAACCGTGTCAGTTTCTATAAAAAAAATCACAGATTTCGTGCCTCACACGACTATCGAGCACATTGGAAATGAATCTACGGAATTAGAAAAAAATGTCATTCTGACTTTTTGACTTTTTCAAAAAGGTTAGGCTACAGGGTCCTACAGGGCTAAACCGATCGTCTTTGTTTTAGGCTAAATTCGTAGCTGACTAAATTGCCCAGAGGAGTTTTTCTCAAATTTTTGATATCATTCTTACTTTCCAAAATATCGAGCGCCAAAATAAAAAATTCGGAAAAAATTGATTTTTGTTTCACTATTTCGGCCATAACCTTTTTACTTTTTTACTTTCTCGAATAATTCTTCTTGCACCTTACAGCTCTCATGAATACGCGTCTACGCGAAATCGGAGCCTACAATGGAGCGAACGAAAAGACATTTCCAATGTCAAAAGAAGGAAATCCTAAACATTGAACGCATCTAGTTTCAAAGAACTTATACGAACGAGAATCACCCGCCAATTCGACGCGACGGCACCGCGCAGTTTGGGCGACCGTAAATAAATAAAAGCGAATCGCTTTATTTTCGAAAATGGAACGCGCGTAAAAACGCTTGAGCAAATAGGTCGAATGTAGCCATGTAGGCCATTGTGGAAGGATAAACGCAGATTATAAAATGGAGAAATATTGCAATGAGCTTCGGTGTTTAAGCCCCGAAATCTATGATTTCGCAGTGCTCGTAGCGGTTGGTAGAGAAATGTAGAGACAATCCCACCTCATAATACTACAGTAATAAATGAGAGTCTTGATGTACATTAATGAGCCCTCGTGGGAAAGTGACATTAGTTTTAGTGGTATGGTTCGTACGTGTCTATAGATATAGACAAATGTGCCTATTAGTGATTTCGTTTTAATGCAGACAAATTGTTTTTCACACGCTCCACAACTTAATGCCTTCCCTACCCTTTTGTAGCCAAAGAGCCAAAGGATGTTTTTGTATAAATCGCAGATAAGGTCCTGCTTGGAGTACTGCTCGCACTTGTGGGATGGCTCAGCTAAATACCAGCTACGTCTTTGGATTCGATCCGGTGTCGAGCCGTGCGACTAGTGGGTGACGCCGAGGTTTCCCGCGATCTAGAACCACTGCAACTCCGTAGGGATGTCGATGCCATAAGTGTGTTCTATTACTTATTTCATGGGGAATGCTCGGAGGAACTGTTTAACGCGTTCCCTTTCCACCTCTTATCTGCACAACGCGCACTTGGCAGGGATTGCATCCCTACGTTGGACCACGAATGCGTACCAATCGGTACTGCAGATCTTTCCTCCACAGAACTGGTAAACTCTGGAACGCTCTCCCTGCCCACATATATATACCCCCACGTATAGTCTCGGGTCCTTCAAGAGAGGCGTGAATAGGCACCTGTCAGGCCGGCATGGCATTCGCAACCCCCGTGTACGACCGAATGTCCATGGGCGTCGTTAGACACCTTATTGGTGGCTCGGCGCCACAAGTTTCTAAAAAAAATGGTATTGTACGGGCATCACTATCTGAATACGAGTGGGTATATTTTGTACTCGATATTCAGCTCTCCACAAACGTGCTTCAATATTTCAGCATTCATTTGACAGTGCGCCCGCCATTTTGTTAGTGTTAAAAAGTTACTGCACCGCTTGGCCCGTCGCAACTCGCAATACACACGGTGTTTTAACTAACTGAACAATTATGTTTTTCATTTGTTATTTAGCACATAGAATATCAAGGATTATATGAGTGTTTGGAATGAAATAATGTATGTCTCTTAAGTTTCTTTTTATTTGTTAGTATTTATTACAATAAATGATTAAACATAAATTAATAATAGACATATAGGTGTACCTATATGCATTCATAACGCCAATTCGTAGTCTCTCCCTTCCCTAAACTTTTATATGTATACTATAATATTTTTTATGACAACCAGAATGGGTGCTTGTACCGAGGGACCAAAGGTGCTCGATACAGCCAAATCCACGTCATGATTTTTTTCCGTGAAATGTTATTTCAATAATGAAAGTAAATCTAACACATGCCCTCAACAAAATGAAACAAAACAGAATATTCAAAAAAGCTTACAGAGCTTATGAAGTGTTCTGAATAGCCTCACCACTTTCCAGCCAGAGTGGTCTACACAAAATATCATTCTGCCGCACGCAGGGTTGCCACATGTCCGGTTGAGATTTGTGTCCGATCTCCAGAATAGTTAAAAGACTGGACGAACAAACTTCGTATCCGTCGTACGAGACCCTATTACTAAGCCTGTCTGTCTGTCCGTCTGTCTGTCCGAGGGCTGTATCTCTTGAACAGTAATAGGTTTGCCCGTTGAAATTTTCACAGAATATGTGTTATTATGGCAGATATAAAAACAAATAATAAAAATAGGAAAAAGTAAAAAATTCACGGAGGTTGCCATAGAAGAAACCAAAAAGTGTATGCGCGCGCGCCATCTGCCGAATAGAGTGTGAAGCATTTTATCTAATCATGACATTTAACCAATATGAAGCATTTCATAACACGCGATAGATGGCGTGAATGGCGCTAACCATGACATGGCGATAAGGAACCCTCGGTGCGCGAGTTCGACTCGCACTTGGCCGGTTTTATATATATAGCATTTGTTATATTTTGGTCGGAGAATTTAAAATCTAAACTAACAAGTATTTTACAATATTATGCGTTTAGTTTCAATTCAACCAATCAGGTTGTTAGCCCTTCAGTTCGCGGTTGGTCGCGCGCTTGCTCTAACTAAATTACCGAAGGCTGTACAAGTCATAGTGCCTTGCGAAGTTTTGTTTATCAGTTCTTCTTCGCATTGAATTAGAACTGGCGGAATTTTCGACGTATCCAAGCGTAGTTACCTACCTTAACAATAAACAATAATTCTAGTCTGTGAAATATTCAAGGACCATTTGATGAAAATTTTCCGGTTTTTTATCTGTTCCAACCATCTGGCAACCCTGTTCTGGCGATAAGAGAGAGATAGAGAGAGAGAGAGTGAGCGGGATAGAGAGAAGGGCGAGGGGGAAGGTGAGCCGGAGGGAGAGAGAGATGCGTCTGTATAAATATGTCTATCTGAGAGAGCGAAATTATCAGGAACAAAGTTTGGAGCCGAAAGTTGGCGTAATCACGGACGAGTCCGTTGATATACCGAAAACTGTTGCTTCACGCCACCGAGGACTTGGAAGCTATGAGATCAGGTTTTCCGTACACTCAGGATTTCTGCAAAGCAGCAAAGTTTATCTTAAATATTTACTGTTCCGTAAGCTTAAATTAACTTTTCTGTGAATGCTATTAATTTTATTTTTATTAAGTGACCAAACGCCCACATATACACTTGTTCTACTGTACCGTGTGAGCCCGGTAGTTAAAAAGAATAGCCCCACTGCATCTCTCCCCGTGCATGTCGTAAAAGGCGACTAAGGGATAATGACGAGATACCGCGATAAAGGGCGACAGGCTAGCCACATCTCCACCACCGCTAGACCTTGGCACGGACCTTCAGCCTAGTCATGCAGCAGGTGGATCTTCGTGGCTGCTTGATAATCATCTTGTCCAAATACTTTGCTAAACGTGGTGCTCAGTGTTGTGCGGTCATTTACCAAAGTTCTTTCAGCACAACGCCGATTACTCTGCTTAACTCGTTTGTCGGGATAAAGCGAGTGATATGTATGTATGTACACTTTTTTTGTATAGCGCGGTTTTCTCAACCGTTCACTTCGAATGAATGCGGCGCGCACCCTCCGCTCTCCGCCTCCACCGTACTGACGGGCAATTGCGGTGGGGGCGGAGAGCGGAGGGTGCGCACCGCATTCTTTCGAAGTGAACGTTTGAGAAAACCGGGCTATAGCACCTTTTACGAGAGCTGACGTTACGAGTGTCTTGCAAATTAGTCAACTTGCCACGTTCCGGAAAAAAATGAGAGTGGTTATTTTATTGAACCTGAATGGTTGTCTTCATCGTCTGCTACAACCGTAACGTCAGACCTTCACTCCTATGCACCATCCATAACTATTAAACACACACGAAGGGTTAGTCACTAGAGGAAACGTGTACACCATATTACCGGTAGTCAAGATTACCAGGATTACCTAGTCATTTACAGATTCCCCGGACTCCCACCTAAGATTACCTGAGATTCCCAAGAAATTGATCGGATTGCCAATGATTCCCTTGGCATTCCTAGAATCCATGGAATTACTCGGGACTGCCTAAGATTTCCAGATTCCTCGGACCTAAGATGACCATTACAGAGAGATTACCAAACACATTTTTTTTTATGGAAACTGACACGGTTGGCTCACATCACATCATCATGATGTCAGCCCATAACACCAGGTGAACTTGGTGCCACGCCAGTGCCTCCCCTCGGTCGTGCCGGCTACACTGAACTGGACGGAAAACACAAACTATTTACATAGCCGTTTCGACCGACCTTTTATTCAGTGCACACCAGATTCCCTAAGTGACGACCTATTGACCACACAAATTCACATTTCGGCTTCATCGGAACTAGATGCCATAATATCAGATAATAAAGACAGATTCTGTCTTTCGATTTGACCGTATAGTCAGAACTGGTCAGAAAGCGCAAATGATTTTATTTTATGTTCGACCGACCTTCATTCACTGCGGTGGTATCAAACCGGACGAATTGAATTCTACCGGCCAGTGAGGTAAGGGTAGTGCTAATCCAGCGGCTAGCAGCGGCGATGTAGGATCGCGGATGCAGTTTGAATGCTGCCACTTGTTGTGTCGACTCTGTAGCGGACAGGCCGGACCGGCGGGCTTATTCCGTTCCTACCGGCCATACTTAGGTGCATGTTGTATCTATGGAGGCTTTAATTAAACCTACGAGTATGCTGTGTATTCTACACCACCTCACCCGCATCCCAAAGTTTAGCGAAGAATATAGGTAAAAATGAAACTCGTAAGCCAACTTTTTGTTAAAATTTGTATTTTGAAAAGATTATCATGTTGAAAATTAGCAAGCTGAAGTGGCAGTGGGCTGGGCACTACTGTCGCAGACCCGACAGCCGCTGAGCCAGACGGGTGACGACTGGATCGAATGGAGGTCACGTAGCGTGGGCGGGACGTCCCCCGGCTATGCGGACAGGCAACCTAAGATAGGTAGGTATGGGCGGGAGTAGAGCGGAAGACCCCGCGTTTGGTGGCGTGACTTGGGAGAGGCATATGGCCAGCAGTGGACCGATTTTTTTAAAATGGTGAACTTTAATTTCTTTTAATTTAATTTATTATTTAATCAAAAATTTTTCAAGAAGAACATTTTACAATAAGTTCGCCTTCAGACACGTCAGATCATTCAACTCGAACGAAGTCACTGACAAGTCAGCAGCTTAAAAGCTTGTCTATTCAAACCTCTGTCGAATTATATTGTAGTGCTTAGAACCTCTTAAAGCTCATAGTCGATTTGTGCCAGCAAACTTCAAGTTTGTGCTGCCTTAGCTGTGACGTCAGGGATAAGCCTTTTGATAAGCCCTTACATAAGACGCCCCCTTGTAATGTGGGATAGTATATCATACCTACATAATACACGCTGTATCCCGACAATCGGGGTAAGCAGAGTAATCGATGTTGTGCGCTTAGTAAAGTATTAGGACAAGATAGACCCACCTGATGCATGACTCGGTGGAAGGACCGCGACAGGGTGAGAGGTGGCTACCATATCGCCATTTAGCACGTCATATTGTCCGTATACCTTAGTCGCCTTTTACGACATGCACGCGGAGAGATGCATTGGGGCTATTCTTTTCAAGTGCCCCCACATAGTATACGATAGTATTACTATAAAATATTGGTAAAATGTATAAGGTATGCGATTTCCGTAAACAAGGGCATATCAAGCAAATCCACCGCTCTCTGTGGAAATTTTTACGATTTGGGAAATAAAGATTTTTGTTATTAATCGAGTATCTTTGTCAGGTTCAAAATTTACTCACTATCTATATGGTTATATTTATTATTATGGATTTTTTAAAACAGAGTTTGAAATATTTCGTAGATTCTATGACGCAGATCGGAGTTCAAATTCTGAACTACGTCGTGCGTCACTGACAAGGGGCGGAACATTTATCACTAGCTAACGCTTTTTTTTTATCATTCTGAATTATATGTTGAAAACGTTATATTTTGTATTTTCGGCACTTTGCTTGATTGGTATTATTATTCACATTTTGTTTTAAATGTTAGTTTTATTAATAAATTAAGTCTTGTTGTCAGGTTATTAATTTGTATAATAGTTTATTTTGATAAATTATTTTTACAATTTAATGTAATTTAAAAGTGATAAGTATTGCTTAATATAAAGTTATTTAATTATTTATTTATATTTTTAAACCTTTCAACGTAAAAAACACTATATTTGTTACTTGATCTAAGACCATCCCGTTTAAACCAGCTTGCTAATAAAAAAAAAACTGTTTCGTTTATGTAGAGTTTTCATTTAAATATGTCTATGGATCAAATATAGAACACTTGATAGCTTGAAGCTTGGATTCTCATGGAAAACCATTTGTGTAGTAGTATGTGCACGCAGAATAAATAAATAACATCATTATAAAAAATATTAAATTTCAAGAGCCGTGTTACTGCATAGGAATATTAATATTATGTCTGCATAGTAATATTAATATTATGTAATAACGAACAAATTCTTTCTGTATACAAAATCATAATTTAACGTATTCGTTCTAAAGTACGAAAAGAAGCGATGCAATACTTCTAAAGAATGGTAAAGTAACGAAACTGAAATAGCTACGAAATTCAAATTTCTACAAGCGAGATTACGGAACCGCTCCACAAGTATCGCGAGGCAAGCTAGACCCGTGCGCTACGGCACTGTTCGTGTTTGTACTAAGTATGCTCATGTCTCGACTTACAGTTTTCCAAAGCAGCATGAAGAGGCACAAAGAAACGTGTCGTCTCCGCCGCGCCGCGGCGCGCCGTGTGCCGCGTCGACCACTTGTTGCGACTCACGAACTATTCCTACATCACCGTAAGTTTCGAATTTTTTTTTCCAATTCACTTGATATTAACGTTTTTAGACAGCTTAAATTTTTTTTTTTATTAAGTGTGTTTAGCGGAAGTGTTGGTGAAAACGCGCACAGAAGGTTCGGAGCCGCGAGGCGTCTGAACGGCTGACCTTCGCCTGTTGCACTCGCCTCGCCGAATGCAGCGGGGGGGAGAGCCCCCCGCGCCGAACGCCGCGCGTTCGTTCGCTCCGCACGCGCGTTCGAGCGAGTTTCCCGTCGTTATTAAGGCGGGTACTCACCGAGAACGAACACCATGTTTTTGGTCCAGCGTTGGAGCTCGCGGCGAATGGTTCGGCGTTCCTGTTGACAGCGCGGATAAGTGCACTCCGCCATGGCGAGGCAACAGGTCGCGCAGGCGCCGAACGCAGCTTCGCCCGCCCGCCCGCCGCACGCTCCCCCGGCGCCGACCTGCACACAGATGCATTGTGGGTGGGTGCAATCGCCTACCAGGGCTGCGAGACACTTTAATCCATTGGAATCTCTGCTCGAATTCATGGAGGAAATTCATATAAGTATAACATTCAGACCATTGTTTGAATACAAAATAAATTGAGCAGAAAAACAAATGGGCATACTTATAGACATTCAGAAAGTAAAATATTACAATGCACAATCTATATAAATACCTCTCAATTATTCACATGTCATCCAAACTAACCTATACCCATGTATACAAATAAAAAGAGATATCAAGTATTTTGTAAAATAGTACGAAATCAAATATTGCCAGGTTGAAGTCAGTAATTTGGATTAGACATAAACTTAAAATAATTGTCCAGAAAAAGTAGCGTTGTCCATGAAAACTTTGAAATCACCCTGCCGAGCGGGTTTCATTAAAATTCGCACCTCGCATAGAGGGGCAAGGCCGGATGGAGATCTAGATAAACTATGTTTTTTAAACATATACATGTATGGGCAATACACACATAAGCAAATGCAACAAGAAATTTTTCAAGTAGGTACTCGTATATGAAGTCGGTTAAAATCCATGTGCAGTTTACCGCAATGCAACTGCTATTTCCGATGTATTTTGGCTCCCCATAACCAAGAGATGGATGCGCGACGGGCCTGCCCGACGCGACGGGTAGGGCTGCCCCTGCATACTTCGCTCTCGTAAAAGTTTAAATGAATATTCGCCGACATATTATTATTAATATTATTTCATTTTAATCGTTCAATGAGAATTTAGTTGTCACTGTGGGGAAGGAAAACAGCACGAGGAAACTTAACAATGACAGTGTGGTTGATGAATGACAGTGGATGAAATCGCATAAAATTCGTCATTTCAAACGCAGATAGGTCATACAACCACCAATCCATAGCGTTCTATTTTTGCGGCAATGCCACAGCAATCAGTTTCGATTTCCTTATTTATCGAATCGGTATTTTATAATATTGAAATTTTGAGAACAGTTTCTGAAAATCGTCCTTATTTGCACCGATAGCGAGTGGAACTGTCTTCCGGCGAGTGTGTTTCCCGATCCTTTAACCTGGGATCTCCAAACGTCATATCAATAGGCTAGACAGCCCAGCAACTGTCCGCAAATCTGCTGGCATGCATGGCATCTCACTGAGCGTGGCTTCTCGAGGAGAGGTGATTTTTTTTATGTAAGCCAACATGGGTGGCTGTGTTGAGGGACCAATGGTACAGTCGACAGAGCCAAAAACCCCTCTCCTCGCGAAACAGCGCTCAGTGAGGCGCCATGCCAGCAGATTACGGAACTGCGGACTGTTGCTAGGCTGTCTAGCCCGTTGATACGGCGTTTGAAGACACCCAGGATTTGACTCTGTAGATTGGACCTTTGGTCCCTCGGCACAGCCACACACACTGGTTTTTATTAAAAAATACATGTGGTCCGAAAGAAGACTTATCCATTAATAAAAATATATATATTTCTTTTTCTGAGGCTTTCCACAATCATTTTTTTTCCTGTCTGATTTGTTTTTTTTTTATGTAATCCGGTATGGGTGGCTGATTTGGAGGGGCCGAAGCGCATGCTCCGACCAGCCAATATCACCTCCGAGAAGGTAGGTGCCATACCGGAGACTTCCCTGGATTGCTGGCTATACTGGACTAGAGGAGAACACAACCGAGGCTGCTATGCGGCCATCTTACATCCAGTACGGTGGTACCAACCCAGTCGGCTACAATTTGAGCCTACTACCTAGTAAGGGGCATGAGAAGGGACCTACAGTTTACACCGGTTCCGAACGGTGAAGCAGCAGGTATAGGTATGCACATAAATTTTTTCGTCAGAAAAAACTCATTGGTACACGCCGACGGAATTCGAACCGCGTACCTCTCGCATGAGAAGCCAATGCCCAAACCACTCGGCCACCGGCCGATTTGAAGTGGTAACCCTAGGCAAGCGGCCGATGGGCCTCCCCAAGCGGGCAGGGCTGCCACCGCAACACCGCGTGAATTACTTGTCCAAATGTCATTACGTGGACACAGCGACTTCGCATAAAGCCCTATTTCACAATGGGATGATGACTTCCATTAAAGCCATCGGGTGTTTCGTTGATACTGATACCGCTGTTGTTCGGTGTAATTGGCTGATTTTGGAGAGTTCAATTAGTCAGTCAGCCAGTCAGTCAGTCAGCGTGTAAGCGTCCACTGCTGGACATACGCCTCTCCAATTTTCCTCCAGTCCTCCCGGCCTTCAGCGGTACGGAACCACTGCTTTCCGCCGACGTACTTGATGTCGTCGTCCCACCTGGCGGGTGGTCTTCCCACACTCCGTTTTCCTGTCCACGGCCGCCAGTGTAGGACGCGGTTACTCCAACGGTCGTCGTCTCTTCGGCTGACGTGCCCAGCCCATTGCCACTTGAGCTTAGCCACCCGGTATCCAATATCGACAATTATTCAATTAGTATAACATTGTTATTGACTTTCTTACCCAGTTCTTGTTGTTGCATATAAATGGTAGTTTGAAAAAGAACTTTTTAGGGTTCCGTATCCGTCGTACGGGACCCTATTACTAAGCCAACGCCGTCTGTCTGTTTGTCTATCTGCCTGTCTGTCCGAGGGCTGTATCTCTTGAACCGTAATAGGTAGCCCGTTGAAATTTTCACACAATATGTGTTATTAATTATTATGGCCGATATAACAACAAATAATAGAAATAAGAAAAAGTAAAAAAATTACGGGGTCCCCATACAAGAAAAAGTGTATGCGCGCCATCTACCGAAAACAATATGAAGCAGCGCTGGCGATACGGAACCCTCGGTGCGCGAGTTCGACTCGCACTTGGCCGGTTTTTTTGGAACCTGACTGACTAGGTTGATCCTAAAACCCAGATGTCCGCCCTATTGCCTACTTCCATTCTATTTAGGTAATATTTTGCCATTTCATATAAATTCAAATTTTGAATCTTCAGAAATCTAGCTTTTTCTCAAAACATTATTTAGTAAAATAAATTATGTTGTGCACAACTGCATATGTGAGTGTATATGTATTGTGATTTGGTTTTGAGAATTCCCAAACAACCGCTAATTGGACAAGTTTGGCGACAATACTGCAGTTTTCATTAACTTTTAAACGAAATATTTTTAAAGCGTCGTTTAACGATTAAAACCGTGTTAAATATTTTTTTAATTGCCTCAACAAATACTATAGAATGACTATTTTTTTTACTCCCTCGTGCGACCGAATGTCCATGGGCGTCGTTAGACACCTTATGGGTGGTCCGGCGCCACATGTCGCGCGTTCTATAAAAAAATGTAAATACATAATATTATATATTATATAAATAACAACATGAATATAATATGTTGCTATGCGTACGTCCCAAATATTTCCGTTTATAAAGTCACGTGACTCTACAAAATGCGTCGACTAAAATGACGGTACGCATATTATACATAAGTGCACAGTTTTATATAGGCGGTAGTATCCGCAAGTGGATTATTCTACAGCTGAAATTGAACAACTTTTGTTGAGCGAATCTTTATTTTGAGAACTTTTTTTCACATTCTTCACAAAAACACGCTGAAAAAATTTCAAATTTTGATGTAAAAATGTTTTCAGTTTCACATACAGAATCAGTTTTTTGGTAAAATACAAAAAAGTGCCTCCTACAATGAAATATCGTGCATTTATAGTCTTTCTCCTTACTTTCATTGCATGTGTGTATTTAATTTAATTTTATATTAGGTACAGTATTGAGAATATATAGATAGATAGAAAATTCGTTATTATCCACAAATATTTTATACGAAAAAAAATTAGACAATGAATACAGCGACATGAGGTGCAAATCCAGACTTTTCCATTGAAGACATTTCTTTAAGGAACGTACGTAGTACCATATTATAGGTATTAGTGTGATAATTTTAAATTAAACTTTAAAATAACCTGGATTATAAAAATATAACGTACAAGATTGTAGTACATACTAGCATTATCGTCGTTCGTTCTATCCCGAATACTTCGATGCGTACATTATGCGTGTCTGGAGCCTCCCTCTTCCCAACCTTTCCTCGAAAGCCTCCGCAACCGCCGCCGCTTGGGGTAGGTTAGTGTCGGAGGGCGGTGACCGGGTGTACGGGGTCATTCTCCAAATTTCCCGCGCGGAGAGAGCTTTGCTCGGTGCTCAGACAATGAGGAGGCAGTGAATCTTCTTTAATTTCTTTAACAATCGTTTAAGGCAATTACCGACTGTCGCTATTGATGGTTAAGCAACGCTGAGCGCGGTCAGTTCATGGATGGGTGACCGCTCGACCGTTGGAGGCTGACCGTGGTTCGGATTCCACGTTAAACTGTAGGTCCCTTCCTTTCTTACCTTACTAGGTGGTAGGGTTCAACTCGCCCGGATTGGTACTGAATGAAACGTCGGTCGAAACGGCTATGTAAATAGTTTGTGTTTTCAGTCCAGTTCAGTGTAGCCGGCACAACCGAAGGGAAGCACTGACATGGCACCTAGTTCACCCGGCGTTATGGGCTGACATCACGGATGTTGTAGGTAATGTAGCCAAACGTGTCAGTTACCATAAAAAAAAAACCTCCGCACCACGCGTAGGTACCGGGCAGGGTTTGCATCCCTACACGCTGGACTTACCGCGGTTGCATACTAACCGATTCTGGAGATCTTTCCTCTACAGAACCGGTATACTCTGGAACGCTCTCCCTGCCCATATATTTAACCCCAAGTACAGTCTCGGATCCTTCAAGAGGGGCGTGAATGGGCACCTGTCAGGCCGGCACGGCATTCGCAAACCCCGCATTCGACCGAATTTCCATGGGCGTCGTTAGACACCTCATGGGTGGCTCAGCGCCACAAGTCGCGCTTTCTATAAAAAAAATTAATAAAACATTAAAAAAAATTATACGTGTGATTATAACGTCTAAAAATTTAGTGACACTTATATCCAGTCAAAACTATGAGAAATATCTCTCATAGGCTAAAATATAACGAGACTAATTGCGCAATAAAAGTCGCCGTCAAATAACTGTCGGACTAAGATTTGCCCCGAGGTGGTGAAAACGGCAATTAAAATTAAATGAATTAAACTGGTTGGGATACCATTTTCTCGATGAGACAACAAATAAATTATTTGTATAGGTAAATATCAGTAATTATTGTATTTCATTCGATGAGTGTGCTTATTGCCTTGTGCCTTGAGTTACTTTCTCTCAGCACACAACACCACATTCGATTTTTAAACAGGTTCTCAGTGTTTTAAATTCCGACGCAAAAGGAGGGGTGTTATAAGTTTAACGCCTCCGTCTCTCTGTGTGTCTGTGAGTCTGTCTGTGGTATCGTAGCTCCCGAACGTGTGGGCCGATTCGTATTCGGGTTTTTTTTTATTTGAAAGCTGGGTTAACCGGGATGGTTCTTAGCTGTGTTTGATGAAGATCAGGTCAGCCGATTCGAAGATCATCGGCACTTTTCCTGATTGGTGAAGGAATCTCTCCTGTAAAATGGAAATGTATTTTCACTTTCACTCATCGCCTGTAGTTAAAATTTATTACAAAACTAATTTATGTACTTGTAACCTATCCTAACCTACCAAAATTATTACAAGTTCAAATTACGTCTCTTAAAAACCTTGACATAAAATTTAAGTTACAAATTTAAAAAAAACATCCAACAAATCAAAAACGATTAAAAAGTAAGAAAAATATTTCCGCTTATTAATTAAAGGCGTCGGGGACAGCTAAGTAAAAAAAATAACCTTGGTCCCCCGACGCCTTTTCAATAAAAAAATATTTTCGCCTATTATATCAGCGGAAACATTTTTTTATTTTTAAGGGTTTTTGACATGTCGGGGGTTTTGTTAATTTGTAATTTAACTTTTTTGTTATTAAAATGTTCAAGAAACGATGAAGAATAAAATGAACTTTTTTTCGCCTCTTCCTTTCGTGTAGGCGGTGCGAGGATAGGGGGTGGGTCGCAGATTGTTAAAGTTTGTAGTTTTTCTGTTTTTTTTTTTAGTTTTTCTTCTCATTTCCCGTCGCGACGACACCGGGCGAGGCGAGAGCGATTGCCATCGTTTCGATTTTGACAGCATCCGGTGAAGTTCTCTTTTTTGAACACGCGGATTAAGTTTAGTAGAAATATTTCTATTTTTGTTAGTGCTCTTATTTTCGAAAAAAAAAGGTTTTCAAGACTGTGAGCAAAGTTCCAAAGTTGTCCAGTATAGCCAGCAATCCAAAGATTAAGTCTCTGTTGTGGCACCTGACTTCTCAGAGGTAATATTGGCTGGTCGGAGCATGTACTTTGGCCCTTCTGGCTCAGCCACATACCGGATTATATAAGGTCTTTCAATAGTAGGTAACGATACGCTAAGGGGTGTATGTGCATCAGATACAGATCAATTAATTAATTAATTAGATAATAAATTAATTTTTTATATTGTACAAAAAAATTGGTATGGGAACGTGATCAGTATCTGATACACACACCCCTTAGCGTATCGTTACCTACTAATGAAAGACCTTATATATAAAAACAAGTTATGAAACCCAATTCATACCGTTGTATGTGATACTGTTGTTGAGTAAATAAATCCAGAAAACCAGATAATATATAAATGTGTAAGCATTGCTATAATAAAATAATTAAATAGAAATTCTGATCTGGTTAAATTTCACACAAAATTTCAGACAAATTACAATAAAGCATGATACGAAGCGAGAATTTGAAAATCGCATAAATTTGCAAAGCAAGTAGGGAAAACCTAATTATCCCTCTCCACGACAAAGTTCGATGAAATCGCAGTCACACCAACAAAACAAGTGCGATATCGACAAGCATTCGATATACACCCGCCTTTCTATATATACACTCACTCTGTAAGTATCTATATCCATCCACACCCAACTTATAAGTAAGTATCCATATACAAGAAGAGTGCATCGGAGGTCATCAACTCCGCCGTCTAACGAACTAACGAATTTCCAGCGAGAAAATTCCATTTTCATCAAGAAACCGTCGGAGGTTTCTCCTCCAAACTCCCATCTCCCGAAACGTTCCATTTTCGAACCGCCCTATCCCGGCACCTACCCCCCCTTCTACTGAACCCCCCCCCCCCCCCCTCCCTCCCGCCGAATATTCTTACCCGACGGGGGATCCGATATTTCCCCCGAAAATTTTTATTTTAAAATGTCTGCCCGGACTTCGAAATATCGCGCTCGTTCTTATTTTAAAATCTCCCGTCTGGACGCATTCGAAGAGCCCGAGGCGAACGATAGAGTAAGAACGGGCGTGTCTTTGAAGAATTTCCATTTATAAAAAGACAGACGTCTTGTGTAGATATGTTATGCATTTAAACATAGATCCTACTGCTGTATCTTTGCAACCTTAATAGCTCGCCGAAATTTTCACAGAAATGTGTTATATGGCGGATATTATAACACAAATTAAAAAAAAATGGAAAAAGTTAAAAATTAAGGGGGAATACCCCATACATAAAACGTGTTTTTATAACGATTTTTTTTGTGGTGCAGAAACCTCGGTGCGCGAATCCGACTCGCACTTGGCCGGCTTTTACTTATATATTTTAAACATGTCCCCGAGAAAAAGTAGCACCAAATTTTAATGAAGTAGGTAGTAACAAAATATTTTTTACAAATAGTTCGATGACGTAGAATAAGTTCCTGTATTTGTCATTAAAAAAATCAATGAATTGAAACTAAAAAAAAAACTAATCACTCGTTAATTAAACATCATTGCTGCATTGAAATTATTCGTCGCATACTCCCCCGGAATCTGCGCCGTCTCGCCCGAAAATGTTCTTATTTTAAAATGTCCCCCCCTCGAGCCGAATATTCTTATTTCAAATCTCCCACCTCCCTCACCCGCACCGCCCGCCGCCCGCCGCTCCCGTTTTCTTCTTATTTCCTTGAAACTACACCCGCGCTACTGGGAGATAAGCTATACCAATATATACTAGTAAAAATTATATCCTGTACTATGTTCGTTCTTTGTAACGCGATGACCAGCAACGATTTGTTAAAATAATATATATACATAGGGCACACTAAAAGTTTCCGGAATTGGCCACTTACATAAACAATATTTAAAAAGTAATTACAACATTTGAAAATGGAACTCTTTGGCTGTAGAATGCAGTTTGTTTCATCTGACTGTTAATTGTTTTTACATTGTGGCTCCATTTTAAAAATTGCGTGTCTACATTAACATGGATTTAACCCGGGAAAATTTTTGTAGTATGATTTTCTATGATTTTAAGTGTAATTTGACAGCTCATCAGAGCCTCGCTCGGCTTCAATCTGCTTTTGGCGATGAAGCACCATGCAAGACGACTATTTATTGCTGGTTTGCAGAATTCAAGCGCGGTCGTGTCAATCTCAGTGACGAATCTCGCGATGGTCGCCCGTCCTCCGCTGTGAACAACAAAAACATCGATGCTGTGCGCCGTATGATCGAAACAGACAGGCATGTGACCTACCATGAGATTCGGGCATCCTTAGACATAGGCATGAGTCAAATACAATCAATCCTACACAAACATTTGGGTGTGATAAAGCTGTGCTCGCGGTGGATCCCACACAATTTGACCGAGGCTCAAAAAACGCACCGCGTCACTTGGTGCAATGCCATGCTTACCAGATTCAATAAAGGCGCTTCAAATTTGGTGTGGGACATAGTAACAGGTGACGGCACCTTGTGACTTTTTTCTGTTCCCAAACATTAAGAACCAATTACGCGGTCAACGATATTCATCACCAGAAGAGGCTGTCGAAGAATATGAAAAACACGTTTCTGAGGTCACCACGGAGGAGTGGCACAAAAGTTTTCAAAATTGGTTTAATCGTATGAAAAAGTGCATTTACGCAAAGGGAGAATATTTTGAAAAACAATAAATTCATTATTGACCTTTAATAGTATTTTATTCCTATTAATTCCGGAAACTTTTAGTGTGCCCCACGTATATTAGAAGTGTAGGTACGAACTATCACATCAGGGAGGTAGAGTGAAGGGTCTAATATCAGTTTATAGGACGTCGATACACCTAAATTAATTGACACCTACATATCAGTTGAACTATAATATTTATGTATGTATGACATTTCTCTGCGATATAGAAGTATTTTACATTCTGTAGAAAGGTAATAATAAATCCGCAGAATTAAAAATTTTCCATCCAACCTTATAGTGTACAGATTACCTCGACATCTTTTCCTGCACCGAAGTGATGGATGAGTACATAAATTATGCTGACATATTTTTCAGTAATTTGAAAAAACCCCTGGTCTGCCTGGGTTGCGAACCTACGACCTCTCCAACGAAAGGCCGGTTTAGTAAGCCTATAACCGCTAACGGGTAGCCTGTGACGTTAATAAGGTTTGCTCAATCTATAATATTTAAATAATACGTTTTTAAAGAAAGCCCTAACTCGTATTTTAGGGTTTCGTAGCCAGCCTCGCTCACAAGAACCCTTACAAAAACGATCAGGTGTCTGTCCGTCCGTCCGTTGTCTGTCTGTCACCCGTGCTGCCCGAGGTGATTACTGCGGAATGAAAAGCTCAATAATAATAAAATATGTAAGGAAGAAGAGAAGATGTTAAAATATCTGGATCTGCAGCACGAGGTTACCAAAATGTGGCCCGTCGACTCGACGATCGTTGTGCCCATAGTCGTATCAGCGCATGGGCTGATAGCGACGAGCCTCGACGACCACCTTAAGAGGCTCTCGCTGAGTGGTTGGGTCAAGGGCCAGATTCAGAAGGCACCCCTGCTCGACATTGCATACGCATCGTCCGAAGGTTCCTCTCTTTGGGACCCGACCATCGGTAGCCTAGGCTCATCGGTAGACGCCGCCGGTGGTGGAAACTGTGTTTATATTTATATTAATTTTAGATTTTGTTTAAGTGTTTTATTTATGTAAATATTTAAAATTAATATAAGAAAAACGTGGAAATAAATGTATAAAAAAAATAGATAGTGCATTTATTCCTTACGGCATGAAATTTATTTGTAAGTTTATTAACCCCCGACGCAAAAAGAGGGGGGTTATAAGTTTAACGTGTGTGTGTATGTGTGTATATGTGTATGTGTGTATGGGTGTGTCTGTCTGTGACATCGTAGTTCCCAAACGGATGAACCGATTTTGATGCGTTTTTTTTTTATTAGAAATCTGGTTTAATAGGGACGGTTCATAGCTATGTTTGTAAGTAAATAAAATATAAAAACTCAGACCTCGGGAATTTACTTATTACTCGGGGGACGCCCCCGACTCCTTTAAGTAAGTAAACAGAAATTATTTTTGACTTTTAAGGGTCGGAGCTTTTATCATAAACGATTATTGAGAAAATATCATTTCTAGTGGACGTGATCGCGCACTCGCTATGCGTGCAAGAAGGGAATGACCAGAGGGTTCCCCTCTGTGTCGGGAGTCTGGACAACGTTCACACTTATCCGTTTTTTTTCTCTCCACTGGTATTAACGAAATAATATTACATTTACAAGAACATTGTTTTGCAGGCCGTACCACGCTTTATGCAACAGGCAGCGTGGCATAGGTGCGTGTAGGTAGGTAGACGACGTCAGGCGACGTGGAGGCAGCATCCAGTATTTTGTTCGTTTCAGCTGATAATATCCGAGGTCGTCGCCCAGACGGTGACGTCACCACTGCCAGCGCCTTTAGGAACCTCTTGGATACTCTCGATAGTGCGTGACGGGCATTTGATTTGCATAGGTACAATCGAAGTCTGCATAATTCTTTTATTTTTATGAAAATTGACACTGTTGGCTACATCACCTACAACATCCGCGATGTCAGCTCGGTGACACCTTGGTGAACTAGGTGCCATGTCAGTGCTTCGCTTCGATTCGTGCCGACTACACTGAACTGGACGGAAATACCAACTATTTACATAGCCATTTCGACCGACATTTCATTTCTTGCGGTGGTACCAGGTAAGATGGGAAGGGACCTAGAATCCGAACAACCGTCGTGTGGTCACCCATCCAAGTAGTGACTACGCCCGGGTGTGCTTATGATCAGGATCGACAGTCGACCGACCGCACCACTGAGCTACCAAGACAAATAGTGATAGTTCAAAGTTAGAAATTTTACTTTTTTCAAAATCAGAGCAGAGAGCAAGAGCGGATACTCAGACCAGCCAATATCACCTCCGATAAGTTGTCTTACTGGTGACTTAAGGTGACTTTCCTTTGTATTGCTGGCTATACTGGACTAGAGGAGAACACAGCCGAAGCTGCTATGCTGCTATTTTACATCCAGTACGGTGGTATAAACCCAGTCGGCTACAATTTGAGCCTACCACCTAGTAAGAAGCAAGAGATGCTTTAGTTTTACACCGGTTCCGAAAGGTGACGCAGCCCGTATGCACGTACATTTTTCCGTCAGAAAAAAAAACTCCTTGGTGGATATCGGCGTCTTCCATCGGACAACAGACTCAAACCTAGGACCCTGAGATTAAAAATATAAGCTAAGACCGCGCCGACCCACGCCGCTTAAAATATCTTTGTTTTTATGGAATCTGACACGGTTGGCTACATCACCTACACTACAACATCCGTGATGTCAGCCCATAACACCGGGTGAACTTGGTGCCACGTCAGCCTTCCCTTCGGTCGTGCCGGCCACACTGAACTGGACGGAAAACACTATTTACATAGCCGTTTCGACCGACCTTTCATTCAGTGCGGTGGTACCAAATAAAGGATTTATTGACGGCTAACAAATGCTGTAGCCTGTAGCTTACTTACCAAGTTATCAGACGTTTTAGCTGTCCTCTGCATCTCCACCCCCTCCGAAAAAGCTTGAGCAAAATATCCATAATGAACTTTAAAAAAAGTGCAAGACATCCTGCATCGTAATCCCGGGGCGATAACGAAATTCTTTTTTCCAATTTCCATCGCCCGCAGACGCAAACTGTCAAATTTGGACACCGGCAAAGCGCGTCACACACCCCACACCCGCGCCCGCCCGCTCGCACCCCCTCTGCCCGTTCGAACGCCCCCGCTCACCCCCAGATCAATTTACGATAACTTGGTTTCGCCGTGTCCGTCTCGCTCGCTCTCGCCGCCCCCACATCGCGCCCTCTCACCCCGGATAACTTCTAGAAGGCGGCGTAGCCATTCTCTTGGGCGGATATGGCTAGGGACTTATTTTTAGTGCCTGCCTGTGTGTGTGTGTGTGAGTGCATAGTGCGATAGTGTGTAATTATTTATTTTTTTGGTGCGCTAGTGTGCATCTGTGTGAGAGTGTGTGCGTGTCGCCTGGTCCGCTCGTTCGGTATATTTCCGCTCCTTGAGAGAAATTGGTGGGATGTACTGCAGGGATGCAGTTTGGTCGTTTTCTTTACTATACTTTGGTCAGTATCAGTCGATGCAGTGGGGGCGGCATTATCGAACCATTGTTGGAAGGGAAGAAACGTCTTGTAGTTCAAAACATATTGTAGAAAGAAAGATAATTATTTAGGTCATACGTTAACATATCAATATCAATCAATCAATCATCAATCATGGAGTAAGTTACTTTGTTTTATGTGATATTGCATTTGTGGACTCTATGTATAATAATAAAACTAAATTGACGATTTTAGAAATCTTTTCTTCATGTATGTATGTATGTATGTTCCTCCATAACTCTTAAACCGATCATCCGAATTCGATGAAACTTAGTAAAAGCACATTTAACTATACGGTACACAGGATAGGCTAAATAAAACGCTAAGATGTGGCTGACATACAAACCGAATTGTTGCGCGCGCCGAAATAAAGATACAGTAGCGGGCTTACTTACTTTCTTCTTTTTAAATACGAATTTCACGCGAGCGAAGCCGCGGGAAAAGCTAGTTTTATAATATAACTCCATTATCATGTTGAAAATAAAATTGTCGCTAGATTGCATCAGGAAATTATTTATTTCGACATGGAGAACATATTTATAGTGCATTATGGCTTAGGTATACTTAAATAACTATATGTCTACACAATAATAGAAGAACACTACTTTCTTAAAAAATAATAATTGGATGGATCGATCGTGTCGTTCGTCGTCGCATATCCGTCCGCAAGATTAAGGCCCACTTGCACCAACACGAGTTTAGAGTTAAGTAGCGGGTTATGGATTTAAACGCGGTTCCCACAGTCAACGGGTGCTAGCTTAACCAGTTAAACTGGTTTATATCGTTAAATTCGTGTTGGTGCAAGTGGGCCTAAGTCAATAATTCAAAATAGCTTAATCTGTAATGACGCTATTAATTTTTACTCGCCGTCCGTTTACGCGAGGTTCGGGTAGAAAGAACATAGTTTATTCGCTATGGTATCACGTCACATGTAAATCAAGGCCCAGAGCTGGCTGTGGTGAGACGTAAGAGACATTAATCTATTATACGAGTATAACTTATAGAAGTTTAACATATAAATTATACGACGACGTTTGTTTGTCAGTTCTTCTTCGCATTGAATTTAGAACTGGCGGAATTTTCGACATGTCCAAGCGTAGGTTACCTACCTATGGATGAAATTATACAATAAACAATATATGTATATATATTATACATATGCCTAAGGTCAATAGTCAGTTCAATTCATGTCAAGTCAAGAAATCAATAGTATAAAAAATAGTTAAAAAATTATGTGCAAATAAACTGAGTATATTTTCAAAAGTATTCGTCTCTGTTTTAGTTGGTCGACATATTTTATCAGTTTGAACATATAGATAAGCGATCTTTACATTTCCATTACAGTATAATACAATAGTTATAGATAGGTGTGTATTTGCAAGGCCCATTGCAAGAACCATTCGGTGTGGTCTAAGTGCAATTCGATTAGGATATCAGATGGGCACTTGCTCCGAGTATAAGGGCTCGGTTACGCTGGCTGGACTATTGAGCCAAGCAAGCTGCGCAGTTTTGAATCTCGAATAGGCTCATAATAATAAACTAGCTTTTGCCCGAGGCTTCGCTCGAGTGAAATTCGTATTTAAAAAGAAGAAAGTAAGCCCGCTACCGTACCTTTATTCCTGCGCGCGGGACAATTCGGTTTGTTGAGAGCCACATCTTAGCGTAACCGGAACTGAATTTTATTTAGCCTATAATGTGTTCCGTATGGCTAAATCTGGCTGTACTAAGTTTCATCGAAGTCGGATGATTGGTTTAAGAGTTATGGAGGAACATACATACATTCAGAAAATATTTCTAAAAATCGTCAATTTTGTTTTAGTATCATACATAGATTCTGCAAACGCAATATCTCATAAAACAAATTAACTTACTCCATCATCATCCTAGTTCACCCGGTGTTATGGGCTGACATCACGGACGTTGTAGGTGATGTAGCCAACCGTGTCAGTGTCCATAAAAAAAAAATCACCATCCTTTACAGATTTATTATTAGTATTGATTGATTGATTGATTATGGTAGTCTCAACTAGGGTTATAATATCAATGATGGAACCTAACGTAGTAGATTGCCATACGTGCTACACTCTCGCTCGACGTTGACCCATTACATAATATTCCTGTCGAAAGCACACTCCATGTCAGTACTTCCCTTTGGTTGTTCCGGCTACACTGAGATGGACGAAAACATTTTGGTTTGTTCCTCTTTTGCCACCTGCAATCAGTTTTTTTGAACTACACGCAGGTTTCTCTAAATTTAGCTGCGCCTAACTACAAAATTACTACACATCCGCCTAGCCCTTAAGTTTACATTACAAGGGCTTAAACACATTTTAATTAATTTATTTTTAGGTCTTTTAACAATAATTTATAGTACTTATCTCCTCCATCCCTTAGGGCCCAGAGTCCCTAATATAGAGATAGAGAATGCTCCACGAAACCCAACACAATTACTAAATCCCTCTCACTTGGACTGGCCAACAGTTTATGTAATACCTACTAAAATTGAGTCTGTTCACCCTAAGTGACGTGTGAAATTCCCTCCGTAATTCCTCATTCTGACATGACCACACACCATCAACAAATGGTGCATGTCATCCTCCTTGTTACCAAATTTGATACCAGTGAATATGCTGCCGAAAGTGTGTAACCCAAACTTGTTCTAGTGTAGTGTATTCCGTGCACGTATAAATCAAGCTGCACACACCACAATACAATACAACTATGTCTACCCATGCGGAGGCAGTCGAGGAGGCCGAAGGCTTTCCCGCCCGCAACAGGTAAGGCGCAGTTTGTTGGGAGCAACGCTACTTATCGTGGCGAGGCGGTGAACATCTTGCATTTGTTGCGGAATGCTTGGGTTTGATCCCCAGTCGGCGATGTGTAAATCTTGCAGTGTGAGTTCAGTCTAAATACTAGAGCAACATTGACAAGATCTCTAATTATTATTGTTCTCTGAACAAAATTCACAAAATACTTAATTATTCTCTAAAATTTTTCATTATTATGTAGATATCAGACCAGAGCGTTGCAGCAAGATCTTTCATTGTTCCCTAAATATTCTAGCAATATTGAAAAGGTCTTCCAGTGTTCCATACAGTTTGATAAAATCTTTAATTATTCTCTAAATGCTAGAGCAACATTGGCAGGATCTTTAATTGTCCTCTGAACTACATTCACAAAATGCTTAATTATTCTCTAAAATGTTTCATTATTATGTGGATTTCAGACCAGCGTTGCAGCAAGATCTTTTATTGCTCCCTAAATATTCTAGCAACATTGAAAAGGTCTTCCTTTGTTCCAAACGGTTTGATTAAATCTTTAATTATTATCTAAATGCTAGAGTAACATTGACAGGATCTTTATTATCCCCTAAATACTAGAGCAACATTGACCGGATCTTTCAATATAAATACCCCTAATTTAAAAGCAATAAATATAAGTTATATTTGTCTTTAAATTTTATTTGAAAGGTAGTTTTAGGTTATTTAATAATTTTAATTTATAAATTGTGAATAATATTACTGTCAAATTGTTTAAGTTTAAATATATTGCCTAATAAACTATATACCTATGTAATTACAAATTAAAAAAAAATAAAAAGATTATCCCCTAAAATATTAGTGATATTGACATGGACATTGTTTTGAAAGAACTTTCATTGTCCTTAAAAGAGTATTATTGTCCCTTAGCCCTGTGGCAAATTCTCTCAGCCAGTCAGCCGATCAGCGTTTATACATCCACTGCTGGACATACGCCTCTCTAATTTTTTCCATTCCTCCCTATTTTCAGCGGTAAGGAACCACTGGTGGGCATCTGTCTATCGCCGCCTGCTAAACGTTATGGCAGCTGACAGAATATTCCATTATTCTCTAAATACTAGAGCAACTTTGAGAAAGTCCGCCAACGGAGCCACACACGGCAAGTTGGCAAGGTGACTGTGCCGGCACAGTTACTAGGCGGCTGCCGGTTCAGTACGGCAACAGCTGTCTATGTAGAATAAGCAACAGGTTAGCGACTCTCATGTTTACATCGATTTCTGTGCCGTCGCCTCCGCCGCGCCGACGCTCGGCCGACTGCGGGCTCTGGGACGAGATAGGCAGTGGATTAAGCTAAATGTTTTTGGACACAGTAGAAGAAATAAGATAAGATAAACCCTTAAAGACATGTAGTAAACGAAGTCTGTTTTTGGACTAAGCTGGTGGACTAAGCAAATTATTAGACATATCAGACTGAGATTTTTTTTTTTATATTTTGGACTTAGCCATATTTTTATAATAGAATGAACAAGAAGAATTTGATTCGTTGTATTTTATTTTACCAGTCACAAAATGTATGTGGAGTAATGAAACATCTTTATCCGTTCCATAAATCTAGCTAGATTCATTGATTTTTTTTGTTAGATTGTTTGTTTTATTGAGTTCGCATGGACCCGTCCAGCGTGGACGGGTCCATGCGAACTCAATAAATACATACTGCACGCGTATCCCGAAAATTTGGGTAAGCAGAGTAATCGGTGTTGTGCTTCAAGAAAGCTGTGCTGGTAAATTACAGCACAAAATCGACCACTAAAGTCCTTACTGAAGTGGTAGACGAACCATTAGTAAGAACGTATGAAATGACCACAAAACAATTTGGAAAATTAATTTCACATACTATATATTACTCGTATATTTCGATTATTTTTATTTGGCAAATTAGTTGATTTGAGACTGATTTGAGTGAATAGTTTTATAAACATTGTTGGTGGTGGTGGAAAACCACCACTTTAGTGAGGACATTTATTCAGTTCGTATTACTATCGTATGGGCATGTCCTTACGTTAGTAATGTATAAGTCAATGGCTAATATAGACTAAGTAAATAATCCATGTACATAGTAGAATGAGCTAAATTTTTTAACACAGTGGATAATTTGGTACTTTTAGAGAATTTTTTTACAGATATTACGTTAGCCAGAATCTTAATGTTATTCATTAGCCAGATAGTTGCTACAAAGTTATGTGTTAGCCAGAATGTTTCCGGTTGGGATCGTCGTCGCCTGCTGAAGTGGCGGAGTGGGACAAGAGGGCTGGTGTAATATTACGTAAGCAGCTAACTGCCACCCTCCAGACTGCTGGCTACGCGACTCCTGACTTTCTTTCCACTTCGCTTTATACATCTGCGAACTCCAGTCCAAATATATTTCATTGTATTAAAATCGACGTGTATACCTACTCGTTATCTGACATGCGGACGGACGGACAATGAAATCACACCATAAAGATATATTTCGGACGAAAAAATTTACGTGCATACATACGCCTGCTGCTTCACCGTTCGGAACCGGTGTAAAACTGTAGGTCCCTTCCCTTGCCCCTTACTAGGTGGTAGGCTCAAATTGTAGCCGACTGGGTTGGTACCACCGTACTGGATGTAAGATGGCCGCATAGCAGCCTCGGTTGTGTTCTCCTCTAGTCCAGTATAGCCAGCAATCCTTCTCGGAGGTGATATTGGCTGGTCGGAGCATGCGCTTTGGCCCCTCCGACTCAGCCATCCATACCGGATTACTTAAAAAAAAAAATTTACTCTTCGTTTTACAGAATCTCAAACACAGGACATAATAAGATGTACCTGTGTTAAAGGTTAAAGACATTAGTTTCCAGTCAAGCTTTGGGGTACCTTATTTAATAAAATTCTTAAAACTCTCTGACTGTCTGACATACAACGCACAGCCCTAACCGGTGGGTCTAGACTCATGACATTTTGCATAGACGTTCCTTATATAGGTAATGTAGAAGAAAGGATTTTTGAAAATACCTCATCTAAGGAGGTGAAATAGGGGTAGCTATCTAGCGATGCTCATGGACATATTCTGTGATGCACGCGGATTGTGAATGCCATGCCGGCCTTACTGGGGCCTACGCCCCTTTTGAAAAACCGGAGGCTGTGCTGTATAAGGCAATAGATGGACAGGAAGTGCGTTTTCCGCTGTTCTGTGAATAAATGACCCACAGAACCGGTTGGGCCGGCATCCATGGTAGGTTCATTTTAAGGGGTGAATTTCCTGCCCAGTACGCGTAGTGTGATTAATTTCATAGAAATTAAAGATTTTTCCTCATCAGAACCGGTAAACTCTGCCCTATATTTCCCCCCAAGTAGGTACAGTCTCGGGTGTTTCAAGATGGGTGTCAATAGACACCTAGTCTGTCAGTACGGCATGGCATTCGCAACCTCAGCATACAACCGAATGTCCACGGGCGTTCCGCGTTGTTAGACGCCTTCCAGGTGGCTCGGCGCCCGATGTCGCGCTTTCAATCAAAAAAATTAAAATATTATTTGAGCAACTCAAATTCAACAACATAAAATACAGATGGGCGACTTAATGACACAATTAATGTTACATTAATTACATATTAATTTCTCATTCACATAACACCAATTACATAGATACATATGTCTTTATATACCTACATTTTAACCCAAATATGGCCCATTAGTTGTCCCGTACACGGCATCTAACATTATCGTGTTCGGGCCCGCCCAGTGACCATGCGCCAGCAACATTATGGAGTGGCCTAGGGCGAGCTTCGTCATTTGTTAGTGTGGCCTCTAAACAACGGACCGAGTTGAAATTCTTGAACTGAGGTCAACTCTATAAAATGCAGTTATGCAAAAGATTAGTTTTAGTCGAGGGCTTTTTGCATAAATTGAAGTGCTTTTTGTGCTTGTCTGTCTCGTATATAGGTTGATTATTTAATGTTTTATTGTGGTACATATAATCGCATATTTTTAACCGACTTCAAAAAAGGAGGAGGTTCTATGTTCGGCTGTATGTATTTTTTTTATGTTTTTTTATGTATCTTCAGCAATATCTTCCCCAATTGTGAACCGATTTCGATGATTCTTTTTGTGTTCGGTTCAGTCTAGCTCCAAGGTGGTCCCATTTTTTTTGGTCAAGATCGGATTGGAAAGTGAGGCGGATTCCGCCGAGTACATTAATAGCAAATAAAAATTACTAAAAAAACTGTGAAATAAAAAACTATTTAAAAAAATATAAAAACCGCCTTCAAAAAAGTATGAAATAAAAAAATAAAAATCGAACCCTGGAGTTGAAGGCGGTGGTGCTAAAGCAAGCAAAAATAACCGACTGCCTTCAACTCTAGGGTTTGATTTTTATTTTTTTAATTCATACATTTTTGAAGGCGGTTTTTAAAATAATATTAAAACAGTACCGTGTGGGGCCGGCCGACTCAAAAAGAATATCCCCACTGCATTTCTACCCATGCATGTCGTAAATGGCGACTAAGGGATAAAGACAAGATGCCGTGTTAAAGGGCGACTGGATCGCCACCTCTCACCTTGGCACGGTACTTCCACCGAGTCATGCAGCAGGTGGGTCTTCGTGCCTTACTTGCTGCTTGATCGATTGAATCTTGTTCGAATTCTTTGCGAAGCGTGGTGGTCGGTGTTGTGCTGTAATTTACCAGAGTTCTTGCAGCACAACATCGAGTACTCTGCTTACCCCGATTGTCGAGATTCAGCGTGTTTGATATGTATGTAGGTATGTATTAAAACAATACTAATTAGTAAATTGAGGAAATCAGTCACAATACATCGAGTAGATGATTTATTTTATTGAGGTATGATAGGTGGGGCAAAAGTAATGTCATAATGTGAATTTATTTTATTGAGGTATTATAGGTGGGGCAAAAGTAATGTCATAATGTGAATTTATATTATTGAGGTATGATAGGTGGGGCAAAAGTAATGTCATAATGTGAATTTATTTTATTGAGGTATTATAGGTGGGGCAAAAGTAATGTCATAATGTGAATTTATATTATTGAGGTATGATAGGTGGGGCAAAAGTAATGTCATAATGTGAATTTATTTTATTGAGGTATGATAGGTGGGGCAAAAGTAATGTCATAATATGAATTTATATTATTGAGGTATGATAGGTGGGGCAAAAGTAATGTCATAATGTGAATTTATTTTATTGAGGTATTATAGGTGGGGCAAAAGTAATGTCATAATGTGAATTTATATTATTGAGGTATGATAGGTGGGGCAAAAGTAATGTCATAATGTGAATTTATTTTATTGAGGTATTATAGGTGGGGCAAAAGTAATGTCATAATGTGAATTTATATTATTGAGGTATGATAGGTGGGGCAAAAGTAATGTCATAATGTGAATTTATTTTATTGAGGTATTATAGGTGGGGCAAAAGTAATGTCATAATGTGAATTTATTTTATTGAGGTATTATAGGTGGGGCAAAAGTAATGTCATAATGTGAATTTATATTATTGAGGTATGATAGGTGGGGCAAAAGTAATGTCATAATGTGAATTTATATTATTGAGGTATGATAGGTGGGGCAAAAGTAATGTCATAATGTGAATTTATATTATTGAGGTATGATAGGTGGGGCAAAAGTAATGTCATAATGTGAATTTATATTATTGAGGTATGATAGGTGGGGCAAAAGTAATGTCATAATGTGAATTTATTTTATTGAGGTATTATAGGTGGGGCAAAAGTAATGTCATAATGTGAATTTATATTATTGAGGTATGATAGGTGGGGCAAAAGTAATGTCATAATGTGAATTTATTTTATTGAGGTATTATAGGTGGGGCAAAAGTAATGTCATAATGTGAATTTATTTTATTGAGGTATTATAGGTGGGGCAAAAGTAATGTCATAATGTGAATTTATATTATTGAGGTATGATAGGTGGGGCAAAAATAATGTCATAATGTGAATTTATATTATTGAGGTATGATAGGTGGGGCAAAAGTAATGTCATAATGTGAATTTATATTATTGAGGTATGATAGGTGGGGCAAAAGTAATGTCATAATGTGAATTGGCTGCCATTTTATAAGAAATGAAAAAAACATTGGGCTCTGCTTTCACGGAAAGGTTTTTGTTATTGAAGGTGTAAAATTGATGCATTTTGAGACATAAATTTCCGGGCCGTATGGTCTTGTACAATAAAGTGTATTTTAATTTTCATTTCATTTATTGAAAATCTAATGAAACTTGACTTGCAATATGATATAAGATATGGTCCTTATCCTTACCTATAATAAAATCCAACGTCTGCTTTCTGTCTGTCTGAGTGTCTGTCTGTCCGCTTATAACTCGAGAACCACTGAACCGATTTTAATAAAACAAAATTCTAAGGATAGCTTGATTCTTCGCATCAACTATAGGCTACTTATCACGCTAAATAGCTTATGAGGTTAGCAGTGAAGTGAAATATGAGAGCGGGCGGAGCCGCGGGCACAGCTTGTATATATATAATATGTGATAAATATGATTATAAAAAATAAAAAAAATAATTTATTTGAGTGATCGTGTTCGATCGATCGATATTAAATCGTGTTATCTATCTGTTAGCCGGCACGATCAAAGTGAAGCATAGCAAAAGCATAGTGTAACGTGCTGACATCACGGGAACACTTGTGGTGTCAGCGTTTTACACCATACGTCGTCACGGTGGAAGGTTACGTAGCCAAAATGTCAGATTCCATAAAAATCGACTCCAGAAAATCCTGACACGTTTTGCTGAAGAGACACTATTTATTGCCATTAGTGTCTATAATGGTTTGTCATACTCTACATTCAAATTCCAGGTGATCGATACTGGATAGCATCTGTAATTGGAAAGGAGTCGCCATAGTGCTTGCAGATCTGAATTTGAGAGGTACTTGAGTAATTTTCTTTCGTGAAATATCTAGCGATTTCCCGAAGTACGCTTTCGTACGCTTTCGTGCTTAGGGTTTCGTAGCCAGCGCCAAATATCAAATTACGAATTTTAAAAGCCCCGACCCTTAAAAATTAATAAATAATTTCCGTTTACTTACTTAAAGGAGTTGGGGGACCGCTAAGTAAATACCCTCGCAGCTTCTTTAAGTAAGTTAACGGAAATAATTTTTGACCTTTTAAGGGTCGGGGTTTTTTTAAATTTGTAATTTAACTTTTATATCAAGCTTTTTTAAATAAACCGCATCTAAATCAGTCCGTCCGTGAGACACATATTTTTTTATTATTTCATAATTACTTTATTAATTGATTCCTAACATAGCTAAGAAACATCCCGGTTAAACCAGCTTTCTAATAAATAAAAACCGCATCCAAATCGGCCCATCCGTTTGGGAGCTACGATACCACAGACAGACACACAGGCACACATACAGGCAGACAGACAGACGGAGAGGAATCAAACTTATCACACCCCTCCTTTTGCATCGGGGGTTAAAATATATTGCAGAAATTCATTTAGTGCTTGTCAGCCTCGATAGCTCAGTGGTGCAGACAGTCAACTGTCGCTATTGAATGTTAAGCAACGCTGGGTGCGGTCAGTACTTGGATGGGTGACCGCTGACCGTTGGAGGCTGACCGAGGTTCGGATTCCTCGTAAAACTGTAGGTCCCTTCCCTCCTAATCTTACTTGGTGGTAGGGGTTAACCCGCCCGGGTTGGTACCACCGCAGTGAATGAAACGTCGGTCAAAACGACTATGTAAATAGTTTGTGTTTTCCGACCAGTTCAGTGTAGCCGGCACGATCAAAGGGGGAAGCACTGACATGGCACCTAGTTCACCCGGTGTTATGGGCTGACATCACGGACGTTGTAGGTGATGTAGTCAACCGTGTCAGTTTCCATAAAAAAAAAAAAAATAGGATTGCTAAGACACGAAGTGCGTATCTGAAACGGTTATCGAGAAAATGACACTCTTCTGAGGGTAGCGTAGAAGCACAGATTACTTAATAGTTACTTCGTGTAGAAGTGTCTCAACGGCGCGCGGCGTGGAGTGCGCGGTGCGACGCAGGGGCGCGGGCGGGGAGGGGGGGGGGGGGGGGGGGGTGGGGGCGAGTGTAGCGGTGATTTACTACAAGTAGGAAGTGACTGCGGAACCCTCAACAACAACAAAGTTCGCACTCAACAGACTGTTTTAATGAATTTTCCGGGTCTCATTTTAATGACGATGATTTTTGATGATGTTGATGGTTGACTGTATGAAATCTCTATAAATAGTACGACTGCATGTAATTTTATTCACATACGAGTATATAAATAAAGTTCGTCGAGCAATAATGAATTAATAATTTGTATATTAATTAATAATAAAAGTGAAGAACCTATCTATGTTTGTGTTAGGTATATCGATTTACAAGAAATCGATTTAGCCAAAATATATATATATATATAGACCAAAGGGAAGTACTGACCCGCCATGGCACCTATTTCCACCATGGTGTTGTAGTCAACCATGTTAGTTTCCACAAAAAAAAAACCTAAATATTCGAAAACGCAAAACTAGTAACTTGTTAAGTAAATAGTTTTATACGGCGTTTTCAAAAACTATTCTTTCAAATGTATGTTTTCATTACTTACCTATTAATATTAATTACAGCGACTGCGCTGGACGAGATTTTTTACTTTTAATTGCTGCCGGCATGGTGGTCGTGTGGCGTCTTCGGGGGTTTCCCGAAACATTTTAAAAATAAAATCATGTTAATATAAATAAATTAATCTATATTTCTTGATAGGACTTTTCGTTTCAGATTTGAAATTGTAGTTTTAGGTAATTTTATTTTGATAGGTAGTTTTAGTTTTTATTTTATTTTGTAATTAAAATAAATCATAATATAACATATTTTCATTATTCCTTTATTACATCATTCATACATACATACATAACGTCACACCTGTTTCCCGGTGGGTAGGCAGAGACAACGGATCTCCACGTGCCACGATCCTGACACACCTCTGCCGCCTCTTCCACTCCCATAATGTTCTTCATGCATGCTCGTCGGTTACGGGTACTACGCACTTGCCCCTTTTTGAGCACATGCCCGATCTGGTCTAGGTATGTGCGTCTAGGGCGACCCTTCCCGACTCTTCCACTCACATTTGCTTCATAAATTTCTTTCGTTAGTCTCCTATCATATCCATTCTTCCAACATGACTGAACCACCGAAGCATCCCTTTCTCAATCCTTGTCACTATATCTTATTTAGCCAACAGCGCTCTCGCATCATATCATTCAAACTTCTAAAAATCATAGCAACCTACAATAAAAAATGCTAATAAAAAGTGTAAAGGCAACCATGCCGCCGTGGCGAAGGTCCGAGATGATTAAAATCGAAACGAAGAAGCGAAACATAATCCCTCTTAAGTATAGAGCACTCACGCGCAGCAGGAACAACCAATTTTAATTTCAGATGTAAAATATTCAGTAGCTTTCGTTGTAATGAATGTACTACAGGTTAGCTGAGTTAAGGTTAAACTATAGGCCATATTGTAATCCTCGTCAGTCAGCGTGTATGCGACCACTGCTGAATATAGGCCTCTCCGGTCCTCCCGGCCTTCAGCAGTACGGAACCACTACTTACCGCCGACGAGGTTTTTTTTTTATGTAAACTGACACGGTTGGCTACATCACCTACAACGTCCGTGATGTCAGCCCATAACACCGGGTGAACTTAGGTGCCATGTCAGTGCTTCCCCCTTTGTTCGTGCCGGCTACACTGAACTGGTCGGAAAACACAAATTATTTACATAGCCGTTTCGACCGACGATTCATTCAGTGCGGTGGTACCATCCCGGGCAGGTTAAACCCTACCACCAAGTAAGATTAGGAGGGAAGGGACCTACAGTTTTACGAGGAATCCGAACCTCGGTCAGCCTCCAACGGTCAGCGGTCACCCATCCAAGTACTGACCGCACCCAGCGTTGCTTAACATTCAATAGCGACAGTTGACTGTCTGCACCACTGAGCTATCGAGGCTGACGTACTTGATATCGTTGACCCACACTCAGTTTTCCTCGTTACGCACCCTATCATACCAAATGCGTATGTTTTGAAATACATATATATGTATGTATACACAAAACGATACATACATAATATCTACATATGTAATTAAATATACAGGGTGGCCCAGTTAAAGTGGTCCAAAACAATCTTATTTTTTAAAAACATTACTAATCAGTTTTTTATGTGTAGATTAGCGCTGTTAGAGACAGATTTGTGAATAATGTGAAATTGTAGTTGAACTAACGTTGTGAAAAAAATAAGATTTTAAAAATTAAGGTAATCGTCACTCTTTATTGTAGTGACTTTGTAAAAATGATGTTAATTTTGAATATGTTACAATTGTAACACCACTACAATTTTTGGTCTGCATAATTGTGATATGTATAGGTAGTTTTTAAGGGCATGGGCAAATCTCCGGTAGTACTTTATTTTTCACAGTGATTTTTCAAAAATTGATCAGTTTTAATGTAAACTGAACAAAAATTCACTGAAAAGGCTATAGCAACAGTACAGTCTAGGATTAAACCTAAAAACTATTCATTACGTACTATCTACATGTCTCCTCTACTTCCATACCAAATTTTATTCGATTTTGTGGAATAGATATCCAACTAGAGCGGTTTATGTGACTAAAATAGAGAAATTTCAAAAAAAGTTTTAAAAAATCATAACTTCTAAACTATTGATTTTCGCGGAACTAATGTTTCTTTTAAATGAGACAACATGATGTCCTCCATCTAAAAAAAATTTTTGGACCACTATAACTGGGCCACCCTGTATAAGAATGTTAAGAAATATTTTTTTTTAACTATCAAAAACAGTTATTGCCCCGTGATTTTAGTTTTACATTGCAGTATACGTAATCGTTCCAACATAAGTAAGTATTCGGTTTGTTTTGTTGTTAGAACATTCAAAATTTTACTGATACATTCACTAAAATAATATGTTTTCAAATTCGAAACTTAATTTCCGACTCAGCGTTTAGTGTGAAACATTTCAGATTATCTCTTATTTATTAGTCAATAAATAAATATCGACAAAATATAGAGTCATCTTGCCAACCAAGTTGGATTACCTAACAATACACAAACTATTTACACCGTACTTGTACACCGTGTGGGGCCGGTACTTTAAAAGAATAGCCCCACTGCATCGCTCCCCGTGTATGTCGTAAAAGGCGACTAAGGGATATGACTCCCTTCTTATATTACTAGGTCGTAGGGTTTAACCCGCCCGGGTTGGTACCACCGCACTGAATGAAAGGTCGGTCGAAACGGCTATGTAAATAGTTTGTGTTTTCCGTCCAGTTCAGTGTAGCCGGCACGACCGAAGGGAAGCACTGACGTGGCACCAAGTTCAACCGGTGTTATGGGCTCACATCGCGGATGTTGTAGGTGATGTAGCCAACCGTGTCAGTTTCAATAAAAAAAAAAATAATAATAAAGCGCAGTCTGTTGACTCTGTTGTTCTTTATTTCTCTGCAGAGTAGAAGTTCTACATCATAAGTAGTTTTATCTTTTCTTGTCTTAAAATTGCGCTTGCATCCTTCCCGCTCCAGCATCCGGCCTCCCCCTAAAGCCTTCACTTTCTTATTTTATACTTGGCCTTATGTACTTTAGATAAAATTAAAAAGTTTTCTAGTAAACGTAGGTATCGAGTGTACTAACGGTTTCGGCTTACATAACTGGTTCAATTAACTATGGTACCTGGTATATATTTTTTTTTGTATTCAATACTTTATTAACAGAGGCCGAAAACTCCAGCAACTCATTTATTTTTGTTTTCAGCACTGAATATTAAAACAATCAGTCAAGTGCGAGTTGTACTCGCGCACGGAGGGTTCCGGAGATCCGCTATTGCATACCTGTCAAAAAACCATATTCGTCTATATTTTTGTCTTTCTATAATGCAAAATATAAATACCTGTGGCGCCATGTATTATTCAGTAGCGTGAACATGTACCAATAGATTCTTATACATTCTTAGCAGATTCGTATTCTTTCTTGTATGGGGACCCCTTAATTTTTTACTTTTTGCTTTTTTAAATATTTTTGTTGGCTCATCCGCCATAATAACTAATTTATTGTGTGAACATTTCAACCGACTATATCTTACGTTTCGGACGGACGGACAGATAGACAGACATACACACGGCATAGGATTAGTAATAGGCTAGGAACCATAAAAATTACAACTTATTTAACAACTTATACAGTGACGTTTATGGAAATGAAGTTAGTATACTCTCCTACTGCATCTCTACCCATGCATGTCGTAAAAGGCGACTAAGCGATAAGAACAAGATGCCGTGCTAAATGGCGACAGGTTCGCCACCTCTCACCTTGGCACGGTACTTCCACCGAGTCATGCAGCAGGTGGGTTTTCGAGCGTTACTTGCTGCTTGATCGATTGAATCTTGTTCGAATACTGTGCGAAAAGTGGTGGTCGGTGTTGTGCTGTAATTTACCAGAGTTCTTGCAGCACAACACTGATTACTCTGCTTACCCCGTTTTTCGGGATTCAGCGTGTGTGATATGTATGTATGT
Organism: Nematopogon swammerdamellus; assembly: GCA_946902875.1. NCBI lineage: Eukaryota > Metazoa > Arthropoda > Insecta > Lepidoptera > Adelidae > Nematopogon > Nematopogon swammerdamellus. The sequence goes on along the minus strand of OX336358.1, from coordinate 10,488,905 downwards.
ATGTATGTATTCTCTCCTATAAGATTTCTCTGCTAAGATTTATCAATGACCTACATACATACCGTTTCTACATCTCGTACACACGCACATAGTATGATCTGACTTGAAAATAATAAGCCCACTGTATCTCTCCCCGAACATGTCGTAAAAGGCGACAGACTCGCCACCTTTCATATTGGCACGGTCTTTCCACAGTTACGCGGTAGGTAGCTGTACGCGTGCCTTACTTCCCGCCTGATAGTTTACTTGTTCCCATATATCTACATAGTCGTATCGTGAGGTGCTGTAATACACCTGAGTTCTTGCAGCACAACACCGATTACTTTGTTTACCCTGATATGTCGGAATACAGGTCAATGGTATGTATGTACGACCTTTTCACATTCAACACAACAAATCCATTAAATATGGTTTTTACATTATCAAATTATTAATGTGACCAATAAATCTATTCAATAATACATACCTATAAAGCTGCACAGCCAAGACGCACACACACACACCTACACCAGAAACACACACAACACACACTCTCACATGCACATGCAACCATACTCCGTATCTAATTAATAAGAAGAGTCTGAAATTTGCATCTTTCTCTTTCCTCCCAGAGCGCAGAATCTTAGCCTTTTTTTTCGTCGCTAGCCAATTTAATAGGTCTTCGAAAGTATTGATTTTAGTACATTCTTGTACACACACACACACATTGAAGTCGAGAAGCGTGTTGTGTGTGCGTACGTGGGAGGGTGTGTGTGTGTCTTCCTGTTAAGTTTTAGGGATGAGATTGGGCGAATCGGGGGGCTCTTCTTAGATGGCTTTGATCTGAAATTGCATTGCAGTTTGGGAGCAGTATCGAAGTCAGATTAGGCAAGGTAAGAATTGTTTACATGTTGTAAAGACTGGAGTACGGAAAAATAAATGTATTTATTTATTTATTTGTAAAAGAAATCCACAGCAATATATATCAAATTAGTTAATAATAAATTTCATAGATAGAACTTTCAAATAGTAATTACATTTCATTTTGACTACCATCTTGCCAAAAATTATATAATAAAAATAAAAGTAACATACTAACCTATACCTACTCACCTACAACTATACTAATTTTACATTGATTTTTCCACCCACCAAATTTTAAAGAGTATCAATTTTTAGTGGAATTAAATATTCCACCAAAATTTTTTTTGAGTTTAGATCAAGAACTACGTGGTAAAAATATAATTTATACAAAATTTTATTTACGCTAAGAAAATTCAAGATTGCACCAAACAAGATAGATCTTTTCGGACGAGAAAAGTCGAACTGAAAACTTCAGTCTAGAACAAAGGATGCGCCAAAAACGCAGCTTACGAGCTCCGCGAATGGACAAAGAGGAAAATTGGTGCTAATGAGTAATTTCCTCGGTTTTTCCAACGGCCTGTGTTCTTCTCGCTATTGTCCTGGTGGACTGTGTAGGTCACCACTTTCAGTAGAATACTTTCTTTGCGTTTCTTTCTATAAAATTCTTGCAACTCACTCCAGTGGACGTTAGTAGGCTAGTGGAAAATTATGGAGATGAAATTACTTCAGATATATTTTGTTTGTATAAACTCATCTCCTAAAAATATACATAAAGTTTTCTATTTTTGTAAATTTGAAAATAATTTAGTATGTATGTTTCTATGTATATATTCTTTATTGAACACCAATTTATTAAAATTAGGCACAATAGGCGAGCTTAATGCCGTGAGACATTCTATTCTAAGTAACCTTTGGGATGTGGGAGAAGTACATGCAGGCGAACAAGAATAGTTTGTGACAATGTATTAATACGTAAACTATATACGTAAAAAGATTATGTATATAATAGATTTACATATTTTGCACATTAATCAGTGCTACTTTTGTACAACACAATCAACTTAATGACAAGAGAGAGAGAAGAGGAAATAATATTTAAATAGAACTTAGTCTAGGAAAAAATTTTATTAAAATTATGTTTAACTAGTTATTCTTTGCTGGATGTAATCTTTCAATATGCCGTTGGTTTTCCCAAAACATTAAATAAACACATTATTTCATTTTAATGTAAAATTATCTCCAAATAAACTAATATCTATAACAAAATAATAATAGATTAATCTGGAATAAATTTATGTGGCATGGAAATATAATAACAATTTTATTGTTTTAAATTATACATTCTAAATTAGGTATACTTACTATCTAAAATAAAATTAACATTCCTAGCATCTCTTTCATATTATTATAAAAATCCAACACTGCAGGTGTCTGTATGTATTCGCTTATGACTCGAGAACGACTTAACCGATGTCTGTAATGTTTTCACCAATACCTATCTACATTTAAAAGCTAAAAGCTAAAAGCTTTATTTGTAATAGTGTTAGATTTTACAATAAACTGTCTTCTAACATAAAACAATTAGAAGACAATAATTTTAAACGAAGAATTAAACAAATGTTAATTGAAAAGAGTTATTACACTATTATGGATGCTTTAGCTGACCATAATTTTATCTGAGAATCTGACTACTGTTTTTCCCACTAAATAACTTGACAATTGGATACACTTTGTATCTTTAGATTTTTAACATGACTTATTTATTATATTTCTTTGTAATAAACTTTTACTAATATTTGTTGAATTGACTTGATATATTTAAGTATCAAATTGACGATGGCACTATACACCAGATATAGGTAATTTAAATAGGCAGAGTGGTCAGATTCTTCAGTATTCATGTTTATGCTGTAAATATGAATGCTCTTGTGAGCGGTAGTATGGGTTAATTATTTATAAGTTCCTATAATACCGTGTGGGGCCGGTACTTAAAAAGAATATCTCCACTGCATCTCTCCCCATGCATGTCGTAAAAGGCGACTAAGGGATAAGGACAAGATGCCGTGCTAAAGGGCGACAGGCTCGCCACCTCTCACCTTGGCACGGTACTTCCACCGAGTCATGCAGCAGGTGGGTCTTCGTGCCTTACTTGCTGCTTGATCGATTTAATCTTGTTCGAATACTTTGCGAAACGTGGTGGTCGGTGTTGTGCTGTAATTGACCAGATTACTTGCAGCACAAAACCGATTACTCTGCTTACCCCGATTATCGGGATTTAGCGTGTGTGATATGTATGTATGTATAATATAATACTTATAAGGTACTAACAAAACATTGTGACTTGCGAAGTTTGTTTGTCAGTTCTTCTTCGCATTGAATTTAGAACTGGCGGAATTTTCGACATGTCCAAGCGTAGGTTACCTACCTGTGGATGAAATTATACAATAAACAATAAACATATCTCCAAATGGTTTACTATCTATCGCAGTGATGAGCACATGGCACAGTGGCCTGGGCTTAGATTATGATTTAAATTGCGAGAGTTGGGACACCTGATCCCAGTTATCACTGCGACCTAGGAAGATCTATTGTGATCTCTCAAAAGTTTATAGCTCACGCCCAAGTCCGATTTCCGCTAAGAACTGACTTATATTCTTGGAGTTGAGTACCTGTATTTGGCAAAATATAACCCCAAAGAATACGGTTTGTATTGTGAATGAGCACTTCACATTCACAAAGGATGTGTATGGGCGTTTCATCCTCTTTTATGCAGAACCTGCACACCGTGACATGGGCCAATGTGAAACCATATAAAACGACACGATTAATTCTTGGTGAACAATCAAAATGATTATGCATTTAATGAGTTATACTGGAAAAACATTTGCTTAGTATTCATCAATATTTCCTAGCGTTGACTATTTTCTAGGAAATTGCTTTAATGTTGTGCAAAGGGGTTTTCTGGTGAGACTATCATAATAATGTGCGATTTAACTAATGATGCTAAAAGAAAACGAAACAGTAATTTTTTTTTAAGTTTATAAAATATAAATCTCTACCTTCTTCTCTACTCTCTACATCTTATAAAAGGGAACGTCTGTCTGTGTGTGTGTTTTTTTATGGAAACTGACACGGTTGGCTACATCACTTATAACATCCGTGATGTCAGCCCATAACACCGGGTGAACTGGGTGCTATGTCAGTGCTTCCCTTCATTTCATGTCGGCTACACTGAACTGGACGGAAAACACGAATCTTTACATAGCCATTTCGACCGACGTTCCGTTCAGTGCGGTGGTACAAGGCCGGCCGGGATAAACTCTACCACCTAGTAAGGTAAGAAGGGAAGGGACCTACAGTTTCAATATAGGCTATATACCATCACGCTAAATAGCAATAGAGCTAAACAGTATTAAAGAAAGTATAGTATGAACGGAATTTAGTGTCGAATGCTAGTGCCGGATGAAAAGGGATGAGGAGGAGGAAGGGGAGGAGGGAGCGAGGGAGAGAGGGGGGAGGGAGATTGAGAGAACATAAGAGAAGTGATCGGTTATTATCATATTAGCGTTTAAATCGGATTTGGTACCGTGTGGGGTCGGTACTTAAAAAGAATAGCCCCACTGCATCTCTCCCCGTGGCATGTCGTAAAAGTCGACTAAGGGATAATAAAATTCGTCAGCCTCGGTAGCTCAGTGGCGCGGTTGGTTAGTCAACTGTTATTAAGCAACGCTGAGCGCGGTCAGTGATTGGATGGGTGACCGCTCGACCGTTGGAGGCTGACCGTGGTTCGGATTCCACGTTAAACTGTAGGTCCCTTCCCTTCTTACCTTACTAGGTGGTAGGGTTTATCCCGGCCGGGTTGGTACCACCGCACTGAACGAAACGTCGGTCGAAACGGCTATGTAAATAGTTCGTGTTTTCCGTCCAGTTTAGTGTAGCCGACATTAAATGAAGGGAAGCACTGACATGGCACCTAGTTCACCCTGTGTTATGGGCTGACATCACGGATGTTGTAGGTGATGTAGCCAACCGTGTCAGGTTCAATAAAACAATAAAAAAACAATAAAAAAAAAAATTGCTTTTAAACCGTGTTTGTCGCGAGCGAAGGCGTAGGCAAAAGCTAGTGTGTAATAAATGAGTATTCATAGAACTGAAAAGTGTTAAATAATATTTTGATTCATATTCGGACCCTTGAGTTGAAGGCGGTACAAAAACACATCTGAAAATTGATAGATGGACCTCTTTTGTGCTTTTGTACCCCCTTCAACTCAAGGGTCCGAATATGAATCAAAATATTATTTAACACTTTTCAGTTCTAGTTGTTTTTTGAAGTCGGTGCAATGTTTTTTAAAACAGTTTTTCCTCTAACCTCCCGAGTTTTTCACAGCAGGCTGCCAGCAGCAATGAACAAAGTAGGTACTACACTTGAAACAAAATGGACGAAGAAACTGAACCGCCACTGTCTTTCCAATAGAATGTCTTCCTCTGGGCCGGCACACAAAAGCTTCAGACCGCAAATAGGACCAATAATTAATCATCACTACTCTTTGCCCCTTCACCCCTAGGAGCGCCCCTTCCCCCCGACACAGGGAAGAAGGGGGCGCATACTGCAGGAGGGTAGGAAGAGGCTAGCACCTTCCATTTTTAAGGTTCCGTGGAGTGAGCGGCCCCACTTCTCACGTTTAATTTCTGCTAGAATACCTTGTGTGTAGCGAAATGTAGAGTTGAAATTAACCACTCGAATCGATTCATTCAAACTATTTCCAAAATTTAAAATGTTTTTTTTTTTTAGTTTCTGAACTGTCTGCTTTATTTATACTAGTAAAACTAAATTTGTATATCCCAATGAATTTGTCCTAAATTTGAATTTGAAAAAAAAAAATTAAATAAATATGATATTATATTAATAAGCCTCGATAGCTCAGCGGTGCAGACAGTTGGCTATCGCTATTGATTGTTAAGCAAAATTAGGCGTGGTTAGTTCTTGGATGGGTGAACGCGCGACCGTTGGAGGCTGACCGTGGTCCGGATTCCACGTAAAACTGTAGGTCCCTTCCCTTCTTACCTTACTAGGTGGTAGGGTTCAACCCGCCCGGGTTGATACCACCGCACTGAATGAAACGTCGTCGGTCTAAACGGCTATTTACATAGCTAGTTTGTGTTTTCCGTCCAGTTCAGTGTAGCCGGCACGACCAAAGGGAAGCACTGATAGGGAAAAACCTACATAATGTTTTTAATACTAAAACTAAATTTCAATTTCGTGTGCAACATTCATTCATTTCATTAGGCACTAGTATATATATTTTGTTGGTCATTTTCAGTAGAGTGGGCCGTTCTATTCATCCGGCGCCCTGAACCCCGCATTACAGGAGGGTGTTTTTCACCCCGAGTGTTTTCATTCTGTCCAGTCTCTGTTTAGTTTCAGGAAGGCGGGCTCGAAAACGGATGCACCGACAAAAAACCTACCCAAGGAGCTACGTGTGTTAGCAAATTGAATTTTGTGGTTCTTTTGAGATAGAGAGCAGAGGAAATTGCATTATGCATGTAAGCACTCAACACAAAATGCAATACCTAGATGCATTTTATGTGAACTGCTTGTGCAGGGCGAATTATTTACTTTAGCTTAGTTAGGTACCTAGTTGCACGCTTAGGTAAGGTTTAACATGTACCTCGTATACATCCGCCCTGAATGAAGATCGGTCGATTAATGGCTATGAAAATCGTACATATATCTTTTCCCGTACAGTTCAGTGTAGACGGTACGGCCAAAGAGAAGCACTGCCATGAAACTTAGTTCAGACAGGACCGACATCCCAGGACAGGGCTGACATCACAGGTGACATCGCGGGTGACATCACGGGTGACATCACGAGTGACATCACGGGTGACATCACGGTTGAGCTCACGGTTGAAATCAAGGGTGACATCACGGTTGACATCACAGGTGACATCACAGGTGACATCGCGGATGAAATCTCGGCTGACATCACGGATGACAACACGGGTGACATCGCGGATGAAATCTCGTCTGACATCACGGATGACAACACGGGTGACATCGCGGATGAAATCTCGGCTGACATCACGGATGACAACACGGGTGACATCGCGGATGAACTCTCGGCTGACATCACGGATGACAACACGGGTGACATCGCGGATGAAATCTCGGCTGACATCAAGAGGGACATCACAGGTGAAAGCACGTTCTTTATTTATTACGTATTTGTTTTTACCACGGAATAAGGAGTAGCTGGAAGGGCCGTGGAACGGCCTCACGATTGAAGTTTCACTGAAACCTCGAAGAACATTGGGGTAACTTTAATTCAGACCTATCCCTTGAAGAGATTTCTTTCCGTCAACATATCGTTTCCTTCGTATTCGTTGTCTTCTTTTGGCAAAAATTTAAGTCAAAACCAGCGCTACACTTATCTTAGTCGGACATAGCACAGGTAGTTATGGAGGAAGAAAAATTAATAACTACATTAAAAGTAAAGCCGTAGATAACGAAAACACAACTTAAACCGTCTGGTTGTTAAGTAGAAATAACAAAAGTAGCTTAGCACCAAGAAAAGCGAGGACGGACGCTCGGATCGAACGGCTACAAAAACTGACCGCCCCAAAATGTAATTAACTTCGCGCGAAACAGCGCAAAAAATCCAGCTGAAAAAGGAGATGGAAGAAAATGAAAAATCCTCACACGAAGAAAAGACACACGGCGGGGGCGGCGGAGGCGGGAGATCGCGTCTCAAACTCCTTCGCGGCAAACATCTTGCGTTAACCGTTTAAATCATTTTCATGGGCAGCCCCGGAAAATGTGGGAGAGAGAAAGGGACTGGAGGAAAAATGCATTTCCACCCTCCGCCCCCGCGCCCGCCCCAGGGTGGCCGGGGGCGGCACGCACACACGCGCGCGCTCTCTGTGTGTACCGGGGTGTGGGGGCGCACCCCCACCCCCTCGCCGACACCCCGCCGGGCGCCCGGAGCGCGCGGTGTATATTTTTTCTTTTCCTTTTCTTAAGACGAAAATTTGTTACGCTTTTTATACTTATACATTCTTAGCTCGCGTAGAATGAAGAAGGTGGTCCGATCAATATGAGGCTCCCCGGCCGGGTGGCGGGGCGGCGGGGCGCGCGGCGGGGCGGGGGGAAGGGTGGAACATCTGGGCTAGCGCCCCCCGAGCGCCCCCCGCGCCCGTTCCTTATCACGCCCGCCCCCCTTTATCAATTTTTCGTGCACTTTTCTTTTAGGTTTTTTCGGGCGTCTCGGCGCGAGCGCCGCGGCGCCGGCGCGGCGCTCTCAGCTCCTTTTTGCTCGGTAATAATATTACTTTACCTGAGATGCTGCGTTTTTTATCTCGCGCCGTAATTAATCGTTTTCTCTAGTCTGCCGCGGGTGTCTGTCTCGCTTCGAATTAAAAGGAAGTGGGGTTTTGAGAAGAAACTTAGATATAATAGGTAGTACTTATAGGTAACAATTAAGTAAATAGTAAACAATTATTTAAAAAAACCAGACTGCGTAAAATTCTGATAAAAAAAGAATAATTAGAAAACCAAACTAGCAAAATTATTTTATGAAACCCCTCCACCGTTAGCCGCGGCAGTCGTGGAATGAAAATCGGTCAAGTGTGAGTTTTACTCACTCGCAAAGGTTTCCGTAGATCCATTTAATCACACCTGCAAAATAACCATATTCATCTATTTTGCTTTTTTTTTTTCCTTTTTTAATTAGGTTTTTTTACGCAGCAGGATTCGTCTGTTTTTTTTCGGTTTTATTATAGACTTTTTAGTTGTGAAAAGAGTGATATGCCTACTATTGACAATTTGACATACTGCCTGCGCCATTTTGAATAATTTTATAGCCTCGCGTAATTAAGACGAATCGAATGATACTTCAATCATTAAAATTCATCAAGCTCTCAAGGCTGTCGGTGGGAATAAAGAAATACAAACATAGATACATACATACATATGTACCTACGTGTAAAAAACAAAATCAAACAAACTTGTTTAACATGTTACACAATTTGAACAGCCATATTCTTTGTCAATTGGTTCTGTTTTCAAATGTTCTCGTTTTGTTATGAGTGTGTAAAGCTTTCGTGCAGTAACGATTTTCTGTCATGTTCGTCAGTAAAAGGTAGGTCTAGGTAGGTACCATCATTATGTTCAAAAATTCATAAAGGAACAAACATTTCGGAGTCTGAAAATGTCCAAAACCTTGCTCTACATTTTGGTATTTTTCATTTTGCTAGCAAATGGCTACATTGCCAATTAATACGGTGGTTAAATTGATCAGTTATGGTTACAAAATTAGTTATATTATATTAGTAATAACTATTTCATGAAATGTGTATACTTATCTTGTTTTATGTAATCTGTCTACGTCAAGGTTATAAAATGTACTAAAACAAGGCACTTAACTATAAGTTCAATTTAATATACCAACATTTCGTGCTGCCATCATGCCTGTTTTGTACCTAAGTTTACTATAAAACTAGACCAAATGACGAATGATCTATTGGCGTGACGTAACAGCGCGTGTCGCGGCCATGTTGGCGAGCCGACCAATCAGCGGCCGGCGAAAGGCCAAGGACAGGCGCCCGCGCAAAATGTCGAAACCTACCATTTGACGACGGCGATGGTTAATCATCGCCAATGATGCATTTATTAGTGTAAACATTTTTCGCAGACCACTCACGACATAGTCTTGCGGATGAAGTTTTTCTTGTTTACTGCGCAGGAGAATTGATTGAATAATTGGTATTCAAGATACGTAAACCGCGATGCAGTTGATAAACACATTGAATAACTCTTGATGCACAAATTTAAATTTCAAACGTAAAATATATATATTTTTTTCAAACAGTTTAAGGTTATTTCTTAAAATTGGAACGAACTTTAAATCTTCATTCAAATTCGTTAGGGAAGAACGAAAATATCTTTATTTTCAAAATATTTACCAAAAATATATAAAAAACTGTTACAAGTTCGTATACAAAATATCTTACTCTAATGCTCAATTAATTCAAAATGGCATTATGTTTACGTTCTTCATGATATTGTTACCTATTATAAAACCAAGTAGATTTTCGCACTTTCAAAAATGCACCTGCCATCTTATTGCCATGCCAGAGTATATAATATATAGTTAAGAGTAGATATTAACGATATAGGCGACCGCAGATCATCCCGTTGAACAGGCGGCGACCCAAATAATAGCAGTCGCTTTAAACTGCCAGCTAGTGCTGGAGAGGTTTTATCGATAAAGAAGGAAAATTTAAAAATATTTTTATAAAAAGTTACCTAGTTCCACTCATTCATCAGCATCGATCAGGCAATATCATCTCATGGAAGCTGCAACACCGGAATTGTTGGCTACATTGAACTAGAGGAGATCACAGGCGATGCTGCTATGCGGGAACCTCACAGTGTTTTTTTTTTAAACCAACATGTGTGTCTGTGCCGAGAGCAAACGGTGCAGCCGACAGAGTCAAAATCACCTCTCCTCGCGAAACCACGCTCAGTTAGGCGCCATGCCAGCAGATTTGCGGACTGCTGCTAGGCTGTCTAGCCTGATAATATATACGACGATTGAAGACCCTCCCCCCCCCCCCCCCCCCCCCCCCCTCAGGTTATAGGATTCGGGAAACACACTCGCCGGAAGACAGTTTCACACCCTAACGGTACACACCGGTACACAACGGTACACATTTTTGAAAGAGCTTTTGATCGATATCCAAAAACCCAATGTCAAAAACAAAAGGGACTGCTAAGTCTCCCTGCGTCCGTACATTCACATAGGTTATACCATATGTCTTCTCTGGTGTATATCGATAAATTTATTATCGATAAACACCTGAAGGCATCCCTATTTATTTTAAATGATGTTATACTACAATCACAGATAGTACGCCGCAGGCACAATTCCTGGACCAAACTTCAAATTGGACGGAGATATTCGGTCTGTTTTCAACGCATTTTCATTCCAAAATCATCTCTATTAAAGTCGAAAATCGCTTGGATTTTAGATATAAATGCGACCTTGTTCGCAGAAGATGCAGGCAGTATAATGTAACGTAGAAGAGAATGGCTATACAGGAAGACTGTGGAGTAAGCGAGAAGAGACTTCACTAAATTTGCGGAGCCACAGGTGGCCTACCTCCCGTACAGCCGCCGGCAGTTGTGCCGGAAGTAGAATCCGGAATCTGAGAGTGCGAGCAGCACGGTATCCGGACGACCGGAGAAAAAATTGCTAAAATATAAAAAGGTTGTCATTTTAAAGTAATTTACTTTTCTTTAAGTAAATTACTTTAAAATGACCAACTATTAATATTTTACAAGTGCAATGCTGTTGCGATCCATAAGGTGTCTAACGACGCCCATGTACATTCGGACGTATGCGAGAGTTGCGAATGCCATGCCGGCCTGACCGGTGACTGTTCACTATGTTGAATTGTATTGGTAAAAATCTGGCATCTAAATGGCACAGCAAACATTAAATTTCAAGTCCATGTGAAGAAATTCAACGGATTTTTATTTTACAATTAGTTGAAACACATGTTATTTAATGAATTCAATCCATAGCTAGAAAAGCAAATTATCGCAATGAATAAAAACTGGGAAACCTATCGATCGGTCTTAATTTTTTATGAGCCGGCCGCTGACGGCTTGCTAAAAGACGAGACTTATTGGCAACTCTATAATTTGGTGAATTGTCAACTCAGTATAGTCTGACACGGATGCAATGACGCTTTATTTTAAACGTTTCAGTTTAGTCCGTCCGTCTGTCCATTTAACTTTACGACTGTTTGTCATCATCATCATCATCGTCAGCCTGTATCGGTCCACTGCTGGATATAGGCCTCTCCCAAGGCACGCCACCACACGCGGTCTTCCGCTCTTCTCATCCATCCACTGTCCACTTCAGCTTGCTTATTTTCTTAGCAATGTCGACTACCTTAGTTCTTTGACGTATCACGTCGTTACGGATTTTATCGGTCAGAGAAATGCCGAGCATTGCTTTTTCCATAGCTCGCTGAGCGACTTTAAATTTGTGGACCAGGCCCATCGTCAAGGTCCACGTTTCCGCTCCGTACGTCATTACTGACAGAACGCACTGATTAAAGACCTTCGTCTTTAATGACTGTGGGATGGAGGATGAAAAGATGTGGCGGAGTTTCCCAAATGCCGCCCAGCCTAGGTGAATCCTTCTGGATACTGACTGTTTGTCAAGACAGTCAAAATTGTCTGAAGACTTTAAAACTTAATAATAGATAAAAACTATTGGAAATTAAATAATATCATATTGCTCACATTTTTAAAATAACTTCAATATTTTTGACTTACATTCATATACAAATTAGGAGTTTCTCAAATATACCAGTATGATTTTTTTATTCCCAACATATATTTGACTTAAGTATCGTCACGCTTGTCTCACAATGAGGAAGGCAGAGGAGACGACGCATCTCCACGCGCCACGTTGCTGGCACACATCTGACACCTTTTTCTCCCAATTTTTTTTCAATAGGTACATGCTCGTTCGTGTGTGAGGCCGGTACTTAAAAAGAATAGCCTTACTGCGTCTCTCTCCGTGCATGTCGTAAAAGGCGACTAAGGGATAAGGACGAGATGCCTTGCTAAAGGGCGACAGGCTTGCCACCTCTCACCTTGGCGCGGTCTTTCCACCTAGTCGTGCAGCAGGTGGGTCTTTGTGCCTTACGTCTTGCGGTTTGATAGTTATCTTGTCCGAATACTTTCCTAAACGTGGTGGTCGATGTTGTGTTGCAATTTTCCAGAGTTCTTTCAGCACAACACCGATTACTCTGCTTACCCTGATTGTCGGGATACAGCACGTGTTGTATGTATGTATGTACAAGCTCGTTCGTCAGTATTAGATATCTATTATGCACTCGATGCATTTTGGAGTGCATGCCCGATCTGCGAGTCACCCAAAATTCCCAAATATACGCCGAGTTCAACCAATAGCAGCGTCAAGTGAATAACATAATTTTTTCTGGTTTGTTGAAAGCGAGCGTGAGTGAGCGTGTGAGTGCTTCGCTCTATACGCGGCGTAGGTATTTCACGGAAATGTTCAAAGCATTATTGTCGAACTACAAAATTGAGGACTCGCCATTTGCTTCCGTTCCCATAGTTTAACAGCTAATCAATTAGTGAAACAAGTGCACTTTTAAAATTGGAAACCTATTCTATCGATTTGTTAACTAGTTTGGCGCCCTCCTCACTCACTCGTGGAATCCTTTTAAAGTCAGTCTAGAAGCCAGTACCTCCACGTGTCAAAGTCCAAAATAAATGAAAATATCGAATTTACTTACCTATTACAAATAAAATTAATCTTTTTCTATTTTCGTATTTAGGGTTTCCATTTCTTCATTTTTAATTATGAATTTTAGAAAATTCTATGTCAGATTTTTAGATATACATATGTGTATGGCGGACACGGCGCGGAGGCGGCCGTGTAACGTACGTCAATATATGCATATCCTCTTAACTTGAGAACTACTTTGTCGATTTACATACGGTTTTCACTGTTACATTTGCTCACAATGATAGTTTTTTTTATATAAATTATAATGTTACGTCATCGGTGGCCTAAGCTGTGAGCAAAAAGTCACGCGAAGCGAAGCCGCGGGCAAAAGCTAGTTTTTTTTTAAAACATTTTTATTGAAACTGGCACGGTTGGCTACATCACCTACAACATCCGTGATGTCAGCCCATAACACCGGGTGAACTAGGTGCCACGTCAGTGCTTCCCTTCGGTCGTGCCGGCTACACTGAACTGGACGGAAAACACAAACTATTTACATAGCCGTTTCGACCGACCTTTCATTCAGTGCGGTGGTACCAATCCAGGCGGGTTACCCTACCACCTAGTAAGAAGGGGATCATATCCCTTAGTCGCCTTTTACGACATACACGGGGAGATATGCAGTAGGGCTATTCTTTTAAAGTATACCGGCCCACACAGTCTCAAATATATTCTTTAGATTTGGCGAGCGTCTACTATTATTAATAAAAAATGTGAACGGACGGCCGACGAGACGCGGCGATGCGCCTGGGAATACTTAATCTGCACCCGCTCCACGCGCTTCCGCCACAGGACGGAAACCGCGCCGATTCTATCCAAATGCCCTTGTGCTGCGCAAACGCACCACACGAACGTGTCTGCACACATGCGCGCACATTTCTTGGCACATTTTGGATACAAATAAACCATGAGCACAGATTACATAATAGTTACTTCGTAACAGATAAATCACTCCATAGAAAATGTTCCTACCTTCGGGCTTTAATAGCCTACTGCTTCACGTCGCCAATCGCTGCGTGCGAAAATGTACCTTAACGATCGAGTGTAAAGTGGTTATTGCTGTGCAGCTGCGCGCAGTTGCGTGGGCGAGCGTCTATGTATACTTCGCGCGGCTGACGAATCTGCACTGAAATAGACCGTCGGCGGCCCGTCGGGCGGTAGGTAGTTAGCGCGCGCAAGTAAGTGCGTGAGGCCTGCCATGAGGCCCGGCGACGGCACCATGACGTGATTGCATGACATAATTGGCTGTTTTTTTTATCGATAGCGCGACATGTGTCATTGTTTCACCTACAAGTAGGTGTCTAACGATACCCATGGATATTCTGTGATGCACGGGGATTGCGAATGCCATGCCGGCCTGACAGGAGCCTTTTCACGCCCCTTTTGAAAAACCCCAGGCTGTACTTGGGAGGAAATAGATGGGCAGGGAGTGCGTTCCACATTTTCCCAGTTCTGTGAATAAAAGACCTACAGAACCTGTTGGCGCATCCGTAGTAGGTCGATTGAACAGGGGTGCATCCCCTGCCCAGTACGCCTAGTGCGGAGGTGGAATGGGGACGCCGGAATCGCGTTCAACAGCTCCTCTGAACACTCCCCATGAAATAGACGATAGAACACACTCAGGGTGCCGACGTCCCTACGGAATTACAGTGGTTCTAAGTCGCGGGACACCACAGGGTCACCCACCAGTCGCACGGCACGTCACGGCTGTTCTACCAAAGCGACTGTTGTACCTATGGTGTCAGCCCATTAACCCAGTTCCTGTCGATGTCAGATGCCACGTCACAATTTCCTGTCATGTCAGCTACACTCAACTAATCGCAAAAAATTATAATAATACACATTATGCCGCTTAATGCGTGACACCTTATTATGGCAGGCTTATTGCCTTAGGCAATTTCCTCAAGTCAACTTGGTAAACCTACATTTTTGCATGGAATTCGAACCATGGAGCATGCAGAGGTGAAGTTATGCACGTTAGTATTTTCAAATCAGAAAAAACTCATTGGTTCACGCCGGTTGGATTCGAAATTCGGACCTCTCGCAAGAGAAACCGACGCCCGGATCACTCGGCCAACCGCCGCCTATTTACCAATATAAAAATAGTAAATATATAAAAATACTAACTATTGTTTTCTTAGATAGATCCTAAAATAACGAGAAAAACTCTTCACGGCCAGCTCTGGGAATGAACTCCAATTTATTTCTCAATTACCAATTTCTCCACCGGGCCGAAGATATTGTATTCTCTCTAACAAAATATGTTAGTAAGCATGTAATTACTAGCTTTTGCCCGCGGCTTCTCTCGCATAGCCAATGTCCATCCTGAAGGTCCATTCTAAATTTTTTATTTTTTTTTATGTAAACTGACACGGTTGGCTACATCACCTACAACATCCGTGATGTCAACCCATAACACCGGGTGAACTTGGTGCCACGTCAGTGCTTCCCTTCGGTCGTGCAATAAATATTGGTCAAAGAATTTCTAAAATCGGATGAGTATATTCGGAGATTACCTCCTACATCCAAACATACAAACTTTACCTCTTCTTTATAATATTAGTGTTGATTGTACTTATGTACACACAAATTTGAACAAAATCGGTATAAAGTCTGAGCTTAATGCCATAAGGCATTTTGTTCTAGCAGACCTTTGGGTTGTCGGAGCGACGCACAATAGTTTTAGGCACGAATCTTTCAAATTCTGCTAAAATATGCGACCGACTGCGGTTGAAGTTTATAGGTTACTCTCTAATGGTTAAGAAGTTGGTTGTGTTCCAGGGCACGAAGTGTCTGTCGCACTGTACCGGGCGATAGCTAACACCCAGCAACAGGATGCCTGGACATTTACATAGATTCAATGACTCCTAGCCAATCTGAATAGGTATTCGAATGATGTTTATTGATATAATATCTTTATTTCTATCGAATTCAGTGAAAGGGAATTTTTAGTTCTTTTGGCGCTAAATTATTTGAATGCTATTCATTCATTAATAGTGGGTAATATTACTAGGTATTTTTAGTTTTGATATCTACAGTTTAGCGAGATTAGCTATATTTTAGGTATGAAAACGATTAAAATGTAGCGAGATTAGCTATATTTTAGATACGAAAATTACTAAAATCCCAAAATATGCAAGAAAATATACTCGTCGACACGTTTCCGTGCCCGCCGGTGTACGCTAACTGTTGCATCCGTCCAGCACTTGCCCGACGCCCGACACAATCCCGACACCATCCAGACCACTCGACCCGCCCGCCTATAGACAGCTAGACATCTAAAAAACCCAGCCATTGTATTGATTTTTCTCGGACCAGTTTCAGCGCCCAACTTTAAGACTAAAGGAGGAGGGTGGGGGAGGGAAGCTGGTTTTCTGGTCTAGATAAGATAAGAGATAAGATTAGATTAGATGTAATGTAATAGTTTATTATTATTTCAAACAGCAAGCTCGCATTAGTTTGAAGAGCGGATGTAATATAGTAAATTCAGTAACAAAAAAAAAACACTATTAAAATTGAAGTAGTAATTATTGTAACCTGAAAATCTAGTGGTATTTTAAGGCGGTAACCTGTCAGTCTTTGAGGAAGAGTGAATTTTTTTTGAGAAAAAGAGAAAAAAAAATTGTTTTTATCAAAACCGTCCTAGGATGCTTTTACATTTTGATAAATATTTTCTTGTGAAATCGTTCCACGTAGATAAGCATCCAATGATGACACAGTCAATCCTGACCCAGTCAGGATTATACTGTGTTGTGAAACCTTCATCGACCACGGCCATATGGTTATAAATACCCTTCATGCATTTGTAAGCGAAACTATAATATGTTCAGCGTCAACGTATTTTGCAAGGTTTATTTTTTACTTTTAAATTACATTTTCTCAACTTTTTGTTTCGTCCCGAGAGCTCCTCTGTGTGGGTGGAATGCAAATAGAACTGCGATGTGTAAAAGTTTGCGCGTCCAGATGCGTATTTAGGCATGGGCGAGTCATACATAGCCGTACACAAGAACGTTAGAGGTAGGGACGTCGGACCTTCCCCGCGCCAGCGTAACACGATATTAGTAAAAACGTACCAATAACATTCGTTACCACCCAATCAGAGCGCGATACCACCCGATACCACCCAATCAGATCGCCGTCCCCTCCGCTACCCGCGGAGCTCGGCGACGCTGGTTCTCATATAAGTTGGTACCACCGTACTGTACTGGATTTAAGATGGCCGCATAGTAGCCTCGGTTGTGTTCTCCTCTTTTTTTTAATCCGGCATGTGTGGCTGAGTCGGAGGGGCCAAAGCGCATGCTCCGACCAGCCAATATCACCTCCGAGAAGGTAGGTGCCATACCGGAGACTTCCATGGAATGCTGGCTATACTGGACTAGAGGAGAACACAACCGAGGCTGCTATGCGGCCATCTTACATCCAGTACGGTGGTACAACCCAGTCGGCTACAATTTGAGCCTACCACCTAGTAAGCCTACCTCTATTCAATTTAGCTCGATGGTATATAGCCGATAGTGAGCCTCAAGAACTACTCTTTACATTGGTGCAAACCGCATCCAAATCTGTTCAGCGGTTCCGGAGTTTACCTCAAACATGCATTCATACAGACAGACGTTCCCTTTTATAAGAAGAGAGACAGAGACAGAGATAAAGATAGAGATATACTTCTTGATTGACGAATTACCGAAAATCCAAAAATATTGTCGACGGAACTTGTATTTTGGGCTAAAACATAAAAACTCGTAGACTTTTTGCAGCACTACGTAAATCTAAGGATATCGTGGACGCGCTGAAGATAGTTTTTTTAATAAGCGCGACATGTGGCGGCGAGCCACCCATAAGGTGTTTAGCGACGCCCATGGACATTTGGTCGCATGCTGGGACTGCGAATGCCATGCCGGCCTGACAGGTGCCCATTCACGCCTCTCTTGAAGTTAGTTAGTCCAATATTTTTCTCTTTATTCAATGGATTATTTATAATAGTGTAGAAAACGATGTCGAAAATACGCCCCTGCCCAGATCCGACAAACCAAAGTCTATAAAGGGTGACTGGAAATTCGATCTATTCCTTGAAAGGGGTTATACTAGGGGTTATTGGGAACAATTTAAGTGCCATCAACTGCGGGTCGGAAATGAGCGGTCTCCGAAATATCGGGGTTTTAAGATTTATTTTTAATTTCTGACTTGTAATCGAAAAAAAAATATCCTTATTTTTGGGCACTCCATTGATATTTTTCTGATCATTTACTAATCATTTCAAATAAAAATATCGGCCCAAAATTCTCAATATCTCGGAAATAAAAGGTCTTAAATGAAATGTGTTTTATTTTTATGTAAATTTTTATTTATTTATTTGTTTTCATGTAAAAAAAACCCAATTAATGGGGATTAAATTTTTCCAAATAACCTCTAGTATAACCTCTTTCAAGGAATAGATCGAATTTCCAGTCAGCCTGTATAAGGTAAAGTGAACATCAAAACGCATTTCGACGCTGGCGTCTTTTTTACATAAACAAAATCCAATATTGTATCGCGTTACGCAGCTCCAGCGGCCGTCTCACGTTCCCGAGGACAGCAGTGTTCATAGTACGGAGTATTCGGTTTCAGCAGTCTAGAAAGATCTAGACTTTAGACTTTTACAGCTTAATGAAAATGAAATAAATGAATTTTCTTTTATGGAAACTGACACGAGTTGGCTGCATCACCTGCAACATCCGTGATGTCAGCCCATAACACCGGGTGAACTAGGTGCCATGTCAGTGTTTCCCTTCATTTCCTGTATGCTGCACTGAACTGGACTGTTTACATAGCCGTTTCGACACGACGTTTCATTGAGTACGGTTTTACCGATCCGGGCCGGATTTACAGTTTTATATGGAGTCCGACGATAGTGATGTTTAGAAAACATTTAATAATTTTAATATAAATTTCCACCTTTGTAGATTTTATAATTATAAATTCCTTAAAACTATAGCATACTCGCGAGCGAAGCCACCCACCCAACCGATGCGTCTACGAATATGGCTGCAGGCTCGATAGAGGCCGCACACTTGTTGATCCAACTTTCTGGATACGAATACATTCTTAACCATCTCGTGACAAACGCTCGCCTCGCTAACCATACTCTTGTTTAGTCATTCATGAGACGATGCAGAGACTGGTGCAGGCTGAACTGTGCGGACGGTCTTGTGGCACATTTCGGATTAAATAAAATGTTATAATGTTTTTGACATGAGATGATTGGTAAGGTTGCGATGCCAGACTCAGCCATACGGTTGGCTGAGCCGCCGCGCCGCCGCGAATATAATGTATATTCAGCGCCAGTTCGCTGAATTTGTTAACCGACTTCAAAAAAGGAGGAGGTTCTATGTTCGGCTGTATGTATTTTTTTTTATGTATGTTCAGCAATATCTTCCCCAATTGTGAACCGATTTCGATGATTCTTTTTGTGTTCGGTTCAGTCTAGCTCCAAGGTGGTCCGGTTTTTTTTTTGTCAAGATCGGATTGGAAAGCGAGGCGGAATCGCGAGGCCGAAGGCCGAGCGATTCCGCCGAGTACATTAATAGCAAATAAAAATTAATAAAAAAACTGTGAAATAAAAAACTATTTAAAAATATATAAAAACCGCCTTCAAAAATGTATGAAATAAAAAAATTAATAATAAAAATCGAACCCTAGAGTTGAAGGCGGTGGTGCTAAAGCAAGCACAAATAACCGACCGCCTTCAACTCTAGGGTTCGATTTTAAATTTTTTTATTTCATACATTTTTGAAGGCGGTTTTTATATTTTTTTTAATAGTTTTTTTTTAGTAAGAGTAAGAGCCAATATTATAGTGATAAATGTTAGCGAGTTTGTACATTACAAGGGAAACTCTAATCGGAAATGTGGAACGAACTCCCTGCCCATGTATTTTTAAACGACTTCAAAAAAAGGAGGAGATTCGCAATTTGTCGAAATCTTTTTTATTAGGTTTCCGTATCCCGTACGGAACCCTATTACTAAGCCTACGCCGTCTCTCTGTCGGTTTGTCTCTCCGTCTGTCCTACTGCTGTATCTTTGGAACCGTAAAAGGTACCCGGTTGAAATTTTCACAGAATATGTGTGATTATGGTGGATATAACAACCAATAATAAAATACATACATACAGAAAAGATTTCTAAAAATCGTTGTTTTAGTATCATACATAGAGTCTACAAGCGCAATTTATCTCATAAAACAAAGTAACTTACTGCATGACCAACACTTACAGATTTATTATTAGTAGTATATAGTATATGATTAGTAAGAAACCATCATGTATAGGTCTGTGACTCTCAGACCGCTGTGCCTTTCTACTGGAAACAACGTATGCGCATAATTACAGCACTTTTTTTCTAAAATAAAAGTGCATTGTAAGTTGCACTGATGTTCAATTCCGACCTCTAGGAAACGGGTCAAAGCTGAATGAATAGACAGATCTGGGGCCGGCAATAGAGCAGCCGAATACATTGACATAGCATTAGCCCACATTTGTGTGTGAAAAACATTCGACCGTTCCAGTTGCATTAAGCCCGTGATACACATGCTAGTTGCTCGCACAAAAGCTACTGTTAAAAACCGGCAGCCCACATTTGTGTGTGAAAAACATTCGATCGTTCCAGTTGCATTAAGCCCGTGATACACATGCTAGTTGCTCGCACAAAAGCTACTGTTAAAAACCGGCAGCCCACATTTGTGTGTGAAAAACATTCGTCCGTTCCAGTTGCATTAAGCGCGTGATACACATGCTAGTTGCTCGCACAAAAGCTACTGTTAAAATCCGGCAGCCCACATTTGTGTGTGAAAAACATTCGATCGTTCCAGTTGCATTAAGCCCGTGATACACATGCTAGTTGCTCGCACAAAAGCTACTGTTAAAAACCGGCAGCCCACATTTGTGTGTGAAAAACATTCGATCGTTCCAGTTGCATTAAGCCCGTGATACACATGCTAGTTGCTCGCACAAAAGCTACTGTTAAAAACCGGCAGCCCACATTTGTGTGTGAAAAACATTCGATCGTTCCAGTTGCATTAAGCCCGTGATACACATGCTAGTTGCTCGCACAAAAGCTACTGTTAAAAACCGGCAGCCCACATTTGTGTGTGAAAAACATTCGATCGTTCCAGTTGCATTAAGCCCGTGATACACATGCTAGTTGCTCGCACAAAAGCTACTGTTAAAAACCGGCAGCCCACATTTGTGTGTGAAAAACATTCGATCGTTCCAGTTGCATTAAGCCCGTGATACACATACTAGTTGCTCGCACAAAAGCTAC
The DNA here is from genome assembly GCA_946902875.1 of Nematopogon swammerdamellus. Classification (NCBI taxonomy): domain Eukaryota; kingdom Metazoa; phylum Arthropoda; class Insecta; order Lepidoptera; family Adelidae; genus Nematopogon; species Nematopogon swammerdamellus. Next base: position 10,467,437 of record OX336358.1, on the reverse strand, counting down.
TGTTAAAAACCGGCTAAGTGCGAGTCGAACTCGCGCACCGAGGGTTCCTTATCGCTGTGTCATGGTTAGCACCACTCACGCCATCTATGGCGTGTTGTAAAATGCTTCATATTAGTTCAATGTCATGAATTGCTTCACACTCTATTCGGTAGATGGCGCGCGCGCATACACTTTTTGGTTTCTTCTATGGGAACCCCCGTGAATTTTTTACTTTTTCTTATTTTTATTATTTGTTGTTATATCGGCCATAATAACACATATTCTGTGAAAATTTCAACGGGCTACCTATTACGGTTCAAGAGATACTCATAAAAAGATAAAAGCATAAAATGGGGACCCATTTTGTGCTTTTGTACCTCCTCCAACCTCCTCCTCGGACCTCAAGGGTCCGAATATGAATCACAATATTATTTAACACTTTTCAGTTCTAGGTGTTTTTTGAAGTCGGTGCAATGTTTTTTAAAACAGTTTTTTTTTCACTCTTTTTAGTTATATTACATAACAAGTTCTGCGTATAATTGAGCGCTAAACCGACCCGACGACGCGTTTTTCCAGTGATTGGTACACACTTAAAAGTCCATATCTTAAAAAGTACTTAACCGATTTTGATGAAACTTTCACTGTTCCCTAAGTTGAAGTAAGTGTAATGGTTACAATTAGATTAATAGTTTCAGAGTAATGCGTGGACAAAAATACATACATACAAACATAAATACAAACATACGCTTATGAAATTTGTCACACCTGTTTAGAAGCCCACACAGATCAACCTATACGAATATTGTGCAATTCCGACGATATTACATACATACGTGTCGAATTGATAACCTCCTTTTTTTTTAAGTCGGTAAAAACATCAAATTAGGTACGACTATAGTACCTCAATTTTATTAACCCAATGACAACTTGATACTTCAAATATCTCAATATTTATATATCTTTTAATATGTTTAATAAGCTAAAATAATTAAGTTGATACAAATTACGTATCAAAGTTTGACAAAGGCTCTATAGACCTGATGATTGATTTTTTAAATTTAATTTATTTTTAGGGCTTTTATCAATAATTTGTTAATATCAGCCCCATAGTATTCATCTTCTCCATCCCTTAGGGTCCAGAAAGGGATAGAGAACGATTTGATTTTAGTCTCAGTAAAGTTGTAAGTTGAAGTTTCTAACGGGCGACTGACCGTGTAACGTACGTCAATATATGATTTTTTTTTTATGGAAACTGACACAGTTGGCTACATCACCTACAACATCCGTGATGTCAGCCCATAACACCGGGTGAACTTGGTGCCACGTCAGTGCTTCCCTTCGGTCGTGCCGGTTACACTGAACTGGACGGAAAACTATTTATATAGCCGTTTCGACCGACGTTTCATTCCGTGCGGTGGTACCAACCCGGGCGGGTTAAACCCTACCACCTAGTAATATAAGAAGGGAGTCATATACCTTAGTCGCCTTTAACGACATACACCGGGAGAGATGCAGTGGGGCTATTCTTTTAAAGTACCGGCCCCACGCGGTACAGAATATCCTTATAACTCGAGAATAACTTTACAGATTTATATACGGTTTTCACTGTTATACTTGTCACTTCTAAAGATGGTTTTAGGCTATGAATAATAACGCTGCGTCATCGGCGGCCTGCGCGGTGAGCAAAAAGTCACGCGAAGCTAGTTTAAAATAATTTGTTAATTTGAGAGGTCGGTAAGAAGCAAGGCCTTCCCTCCTGGAGCGAGTCGCAAGTGCATGGCCATAGTTTTTTAACTGCAGCCAAAAGTTTATCGATTTATTGGTCTCCGCATAAATTGACATGTCGACACAAAAATAGTTTTTTTTTATTCGTCTAGACTAAACGAAATGCACCCCGGTGCAGCCTCCGGTCACAGCATAAGCTGCGATTTCTAGAAAAAATGCTAAGTTGCCACGAAAATCAAGTCCGCATAATTCAAATTTTTGGTTTATAAAAATGTTCTATTATTCATTAAGTCACCTACATAGTCACTTACTGTCGCATTACAACCGGTGTGTCTCATTCTGAAGCCCGATTTAAACATTATTTACTCGGGCGTATAGGTACAGATTTTAGGTGGACGTCTCACATTTTCACCTTTTTTTTTCGTACCGTGTAGGGCCGGTACTTGAAAAGAATAGCCCCACTGCATCTCTCCCCATGCATGTCGTAAAAGGCGACTAAGGGATAAGGACAAGATGCCGTGCTAAAGGGCGACAGGCTCGCCACCTCTCACCTTGGCATGGTACTTCCACCGAGTCATGCAGCAGATGGGTCTTCGTACCTTACTTGCTGCTTGATCGATTGAATCTTGTTCGAATACTTTGCGAAACGTGGTGGTCGGTGTTGTGCTGTAATTTACCAGAGTTCTTGCAGGACAACACCGATTACTCTGCTTACCCCGATTGTCGGGATTCAGCGTGTGTGATATGTATGTATGTATGTCTCACATTTTCCAGCCTATTTTGGGGCAAAAAAGTGCAAGTACATAATAAAACCAATACTTATTGAGATTTTAATGTTTTGATTTATGTGACAGGGAAAGGCTGTGTAGATTTTTTACTCCAAATGGAAAATGCCCTGGTGAATTGCGCCCAAGCTACTACGTTGATTCAGCCAGTCGGTCAGTCAGTCAGTCGCGTGTATGCGACCACTGCTGGACATACGCCTCTCCAATTTTCCCCTACATTTCTGTTATTTTTAATCTTTCTAATCTTCTGCTTGGCAGAATGAATTTTGCCCCAAAGTTTCAACGTAGGATCTTCCGTCCGTACAGGCTGGACAGCCATGTACTGGTATGGCACCTACCTTGGTTCAACGCGGTTTTGCAAGGTGAAGTTGACAGTTTGGAGGACCTTCGGTAACTACCTCGGTACAGACTAAAATACTGGTCTTCACAAAAAAAAAAAACCGACCAGGTGCGAGTCGAACTCCGCACCGAGGGTTCCGTATCGCCATGACATGGTCATTGCTGCTTCATACTGTTTTCGATAGATGGCGCGCATACACTTTTTAGTTTCTGGGGAGCCCCGTGAAATTTTTACTTTTTATTATTTTTATTACCTATGTGTTGTTATATCGGCCATAATAACACATATTCTGTGAAAATTTCAACGGGCACGGTTCAAGAGATACAGCCCTCGGACAGACAGACAGATAGATAGACGTTCCGTACGACGGATACGGAACCCTAAAATCTAAGTAAATAAAACATTATGAAAATGGTTTTCAGTTCTCATACTTACGATACATACTAAAGCATACAACTGAATCACTTTAGTAACAAATGGAATATGTAGATCAGTGAACCAAGTCACTATGCCAAGTTTAGATCGAAATTATTGATTGCTGAGACAATATTATTTTCGGTAGCACGTGATAAAACGTTTACGAGGTCACAGACACACAGTGAATTACAGTGTTGATGAGTCAAAATAATGCCAGACTTATGCAATTCACCAAAAATATTGAAATTAAATTAAATTCTCAGGCAGCTGGTTACGCTGCGACGAAGGCCGACAAATTAAAACATTGATATATTCCCAAATTAAAAATAACTTCGATTTTTGCGCCTTCGCCGTTAAGACTTTTGGAGTATGGAGTCGAGACGCAAAATATTTCGGAAAACAACTGGTTAAATTACTAATCGAGGCGTCTGGTGACAAACGTGCGGCCAATTTCTTTAGGCAGAAAATCAGCCTAGCAGTACAGAGAGGGAATGCGGCTTCTATCATGGGGACTTTTCCAGCAGTCCCCATTTTGGAAGAGTATTACATTTTATAGTTTTTGCTAAATTTAGCTTTAAGCTTGTAATTATATAATTTTAAGTACTTTTTTGAATAAACTTTATTTCACAAATTGACAAAATACATAACACATACTCGTACATAGCGTCACGCCTGTTTCCCAGTGGGGCAGGCAGAGATAACGGATCTCCACATGCCACGTTCCTGACAGTGCCGCTTCTTCCACTTACATGCTCGTCGGTTACGGGTGACAAAAGGCGGACTTAAAGCATAGTGCCATTCTCTACCAGTGATGCCTGGGATTGTGAGTAAGGAAGAAAAACCGGCCAAGTGCGAGTCCAACTCGCGCACCAAGGGTTCTGTATCGCCATGTCATGGTCAGCGCCACTCACGCCATCTATGTATTAGTTAAATTACTTCATACTCTTTTCGGTAGATGGCGCGCATACACTTTTCAGTTTTTTTCATGGGGGAGCCCCGTGAATTTTTTACTTTTTCTTATTTTTATTATTTGTTATATCGGTCATTATAACACATATTCTGTGAAAATTTTAACGGGCTACCTATTACGGTTCAAGGCATACAGCTCTCGGACAGACGGCCAGACAGACAGACAGACGGCGTAGGCTTAGTAATAGGGTCCCGTACCGGATACGGAACCCTAAAAAAGGGTCGTGCGAAAAAATAAGAAGAACCGTCAAAGCATAAAAAATGTATTATACGTACACATTTAACATATGATTAAATACTTTCATTACACACATACTTACAGGTTCAAAGGTACATTACATGTACATATAAACAAATATACACATACATAGATAATGCACTTTCTAAACAAACGATAACACACGTGGAGACATTAAAATATTTTCTACACCTAACTTTATTTTTATAGGTATACCGGTTGATTTTCGATGTTCTTTCTTGAAACTCCGATTTTGTACATTATGATGTTTAATCATATAGATTTTTTTATGGACGACCGGCATGGGTTGCTGTGCCCAAAAGTTCAAAGGAAGATTAAGACACAGCCAATAACACCACTCCTCGCGAAACCACGCTCAGAGAGGCGCCATGCCAGCTACAAGGCGGACAAAGAGGTCGTTGTCTAATTTATTAACACGCCTTGACTCCCTGGTTATAGGTGGTGGGGAACACACTCGCCAGTAGTCCGGAAGGAATAAAATTGATTTATTTATTTCATTTTAACGAAATCAACAGCATTACATTAAAAGTAACTAACATTATTCATACAAAAAAACAAAGTAAATTATAGATTTCACTGAATAATATCATTTATATTTTTTTGAAACGAAAGTCGTAAAGTATGTCTGTAAGGGGCGAACTGCAAAACGGCTGAACCAATTCACATGCGGTTTTCACTAACAGGGTCTGCATATCAAGGAATAGGTTATCAGGGTGAGCGTGGGTATGAGTCAGTGGTGCGGTCGACAGACCGCAGTTCGTGATCTTAAGCACACCTGGGCGCGGTCGAAACGTCTCTGACAAAAGTGGCCATGTCCTAAATATATGTTCCAAAACTGAGGCCAGTTCTGTCATAGGCGTAAGCCGAGAGTGCGATTTGTGCACGGGCTGTAAGAATGTGTGTGCGGGGACGATATGAGACCAAAAATTTATAGGTACAATGTTACATAGACAGCCTCGGTAGCTCAGTGGTGCGGTCGGTCGACTGTTGTTAAGCACAACTGGGCGCGGGTCAGTAAGTACTTGGATGGGTGAACGCTCGACCGTTGGAGGGTGACCGTGGTTCGAATTCCACGTAAACCTGTAGGTCCCTTCCCTTTTTACCTTACTAGGTGGTAGGGTTTACTAAGTAACATAGTGTGGACTGTGTTATATATAACTTATATAAAATCTTCCAGGGTTGATCACGAGTTCAAAATAGGGAACATATTACCTTTGAACCTGTAAGTATGTATGTAACGAGTGTATATAATTATAATATGTTAAATGTGTAAGTAATTAAAATTATTTTATGTTTAAACTGTTTTTATTAATTTTTCGCACTACCCATCTACATACATACCTAACTCACAATCGCAGGCGTGACTGGTAGAGAATGCCCCTAGGCTTTGTGCAATAAAGTACATTTTCAGTTAATTTGATTTAATTTCATCAATACTAATAAAATATACCTATTTAAGTGATGGTCATGGAGTAAGTTACTTTGTTTTATGAGATACTGAGGTTTTAGACCTTATGTATGATACTAAAACAAAATTGATGATTTTTAGATATCTTTTCTGTATGTATGTATGTTCGTCCATAACTCTTAAACCGATCATCCGAATTTGATACACTTAGTACAAGCTTTAAACTTAGTACAAGCACATTTACCTATACGAGACACAGGGTAGGCTAAATAAAATTCAGTTCCGGTTATGCTAAGACGTGGCTCTCATACAAACCGAATTGTTCCGCGCGCCGAAATAAAGGTACGGTGGCGGGCTTACTTACTTTCTTCTTTTTAAATACGAATTTCACGCGAGCGAAGCCGCGGGAAAAAGCTAGTTCATTTCATAAAATGTTTAGCGGTTCCATACAACTTAAATGTTCACTCACACTTCTAGCATGCCCGTGTACTCTACGCACCGCGCGCGTCTGTGTGCCGCCGTGTCGCTGTGTGCGGCTGTGTGTGTGAGAATGCTTGCTTGTGTGTGGGTTGCATTGATTGCAGGCAAGGTTGCATATTCGTTAGGTCTCTTAAAGTAGGCCACGCGATCAGCCGACCTAGCATTTTGGTTAGGCTCACATATTTTATGTTCACGACGAATACAGCTGGTACCTACATGTATTTCGGGCTAAAGTTGGTAAAACAGAAAAAATCGCAATTATTTTAACTGTATGAAAGTTAGGTACATCTAGGATATTATCAGTCAAGTATGTAAGTCACTAGGTGCCTACATAAGTATCAGATACCTAAGTAAGTACTCATTTTTTATTGAAACTGATACGGTTGGCTACATCATCCACTGCATCCGTGATGTCAATCCATAACACCTTGGTTAACAAAATCAAATCAATTCAAATCATTTTTTTTATGTAATCCGGCCGAGTTGGAGGGGCCAAAGCGCATGCTCCGACCAGCCAATATCACCTCCGAGAAGTATTTGTAAGTATTTGTAATAATATCTCATATTACAAGTCACAGGTAGGTATACAAATATAGTATACAAACATTTATTATTAGCCATATTTTGGCATCAATCAGTATCGGTAGGGTTAGCGAGGATAACTAGGTGCCATGTCAGTTCTTCCCTTTGGTGGTGCCGGTTACAATGAACGGCATCCGTTTTCCATGAAAACACGAACTAATTATATAGCCGTCTCAACCGGCCTTTCATTCAGTGCGATGGTACCAACCCGGGCGGGATGAACCCTACCACCTAGTAAGGTAAGAAGGGAAGGGATCTACAGTTTTACGTGGAATCCGAACCACGGTCAGTCTCCAACGGTCGAGCGATCAGGCATCCAAGTACTGACCGCGCCCAGGGTTGCTTAACAGCAGTCGACCGACCGTACCACTGAGCTACGGAGGCTGACCTACCTAAGTTTTATTGTTCGCGTCACCCTGATGAGGGCTTGTAACGTCTAGTGCAAGGCTTCATTCAGAAGCCTTGCGCATAGTGATCTAGCGGTCGATATCGACCGCTTCACAGTCAACGGGTTAAATTTAGATATTTAATAAATTACATTCAAATAACAACATACATTAACATTATTGATGAGAGCACTACTGACTGATGCAGTAAATACCTACGGAACCCAGATTCTGAACATGATGTCACCTTTCATGACTAATCTATTCCAACCTAGACCGGGGCACTACCGTAACATTCAGATAATCTATTCTAAATACCTGTAACACTGGTAAATTATAATTAAAGTCTTGTGCCATTTGAAATGAACCCTATACTTAAACACCAAGAGAAGTCAGAAGAAAATAAAAAAGAAAAAGAATCAGTCAGCGTGTAAGCGTCCACTGCTGGATTTACGCCTCTCTAATTTTCCTCCAGTCCTCCCGGCCTTCAGCGGTACGGAACCACTGCTTTCCGCGCCGACGTACCTGATGTCGCCGTCCCACCTGGCGGGTGGTCTTCGCGCACTCCGTTTTCCAGTCCACGGCCCCCAGTGCAGGACACTGTTACTACAACGGTCGCCGTCTGTTCGGCTAACGTGCCCAGCCCGCTGCCACGTGTATAAAATAAAGTCGCCTCTAAACCAAATGTTTAGCAAACTAAAGGTTGTTTTTTTTCCTCAATAATTTTTATGGAAGTTAATATTATGTTCGAGAAGTAATACCTATTACGTATCATATTCATTTAGGTATATTGACGCGAAGCAAAATACGCGAAGCCGCAGCTTCGCTCGCGTGTAATTCGTATTTAAAAAGAAGGAAGTAAGCGAGCCCGCTACCGTACCTTTATTTCGGCGCGCGGAACAATTCGGTTTGTATGAGAGCCACATCTTAGCGTAACCGGAAGTAAATTTTATTTAGCCTATCCTGTGTCCCGTATATCAAAATGTGGAAAAAAATCGGATGATCGGTTTAAGAGTTATAGATACATACATACATACAGAAAAGATTTCTAAAAATCGTCACTTTGTTTTAGTATCATACATAGAGTCAACAAACGCAGTATCTCATAAAACAAACTTACTCCATGACCATCCCTTACAGATTTGTAATTAGTATAATATAATAATATTGATTGATTTAAACTGGGCGACATGTTTGAAACTTCGGAAGAATAAATTTGTTTGGAATGTTCGTTTCGTTCGCCGCCAGATATCAGACCTACTCTATGGTCACTCTCGCGATAAGCACACAATTAACAGTATGCACCTAGTAGAAATATAATTTAATTGTCATTTGAGAATAACTTTCACAAAATCACGCGTGTACTACCTACTATCGAATTACCTTGAGGAGCGAAAGAAAATATTGCTACCCAAATCATTCTTGGAAATAAAAACATGTTTCACAAATAAACGTGAGAACAGTACAATTTAATAATATTTCGTAATTCACACCAATTAAATTCTATATTTTTAGTTATGCACCTATTGCTATAGAGTTGCGTATGCCCAGTAGTGGAGGCACGTCGTGGTGGAGGCTTACTCGCTGACTGACTGACTGACTAACCTAATATTCTTCTTCTATTTTTAAAATAGTGGCAACCAAACGAATAGGAAATTCGTTTATTACTGCCAGTATCCAGTGACGAGACTAACCTATTGCTCAGAATACCCATCACAATAATCATGAATAAATCAATAATCATAGCTCGGAGAGCTCCGTAGCCACGGCCTGCGCCCGCCGGCGTGCTTGGAGGCCTGTCTCCCGCCGCCGGCGATGATGCCGTTTTTGTTTTTATATGTTTGTATTAATTGTGTATATTTTGATATTGATGTATAAATAATTAATATAAATATTATAGAATAAAAATGTGAAAATAAAGAAATAAGATAAATGGATAAAAAAATTATTTACGTTAAATATATTATTTTTGGATCTACGACAATGTCTTGAGGAACAGATGGATGTTCTGTTAATTTCCCCTGTGCCTTGTTATTACTGCGACCTAGGAAGATCTATTGTGATCCCTCAAAAGTTTAGGGTTCACCCTCAAGTCCGATTTCCGCTATGAACCGAGTTATATCCTTGTGGTTGAGTACCATGTTACTTTACAGTATACCTGTATACAATATGCATTAAACTTTTGTTTGTGTATGTTTCATGTTTTTAGGTAAATATATGTATGTATTTATATATTATTTCTTGAACACCAATTCATATACAAATCAAGTACAATAGGCGACCTCAATGCAGGGAAGCATTCTATTCTAACTACCTGCAAGCTTTTGAGTGCTGGTGAACAAGACCATGACCAAGGAATGTGAAATATTGTATAGAGTAATTTAGAGAATTGCCACAAAATATTTCCAAGTATAAATTTCATGCCAGTTTAATTAACAATGAATCAGACTTAATATAGGTATAGTTTCCTTGTCCAAAACTAATACATAAATAAACATTTCGTCAACCAAACTTTGTACAAAATGTAAAACTACAACTAGTACAATGGACACAAAACTCTTTAAACATTTACGCCTGCATACAAGCGCACCAACCACTTAAAAACATATCTATACACACTGTGTACTGTGAAAAGTTAGTATATAGTGTACAAAAGTGAGCAAGTTCCGTCAGCTACGCGACAAAACGTCAGTTCAGTTGTACACTTGTTGTACAGATATACAGCGAGTACCAGCATAATAACACTCGTTAACGAAAAATAGTTTCCGACAGAGAAAGCCGCGGAGTCGCCGGTGCAGGCGAATTTGTGAAGATGATTTTTGTATTTGTATTTTTATATTTTAAAATATAGCTACCAAAATCCTTCTTGGAAATAAAAGCATGTTTCACAAATAAATGTGCACATTTGTGCATAAATGTGCATGCACTCGCTTTATATGGCGATTTCGATGGCGAAATGGTAACGCACTGGCGGCTCAAGCCGGAGTTCCAGGCTCGAATCCTGGTCGGGGCGTATTTCTTTTCTCTTCATTTTGGGCTTTGCATTTTTTTTAATGGAAACTGACACGGTTGGCTACATCATCTACAACATCCGTGATGTCAGCCCATAACACCGGGTGAACTTGGTGCCACGTCAGTGCTTCCCTTCGGTCGTGCCAGCTACACTGAACTGGACGGAAAACACAAACAATTTACACAGCCGTTTCGACCTACCTTTCATTCAGTGCGGTGGTACCAACCCGGGCGGGTTAAACCCTACCACCTAGTAATATAAGAAGGGAGTCATATCCCTTGCATCTATCTAAATAAGAAACGAGTTTTGTAACCTATACCAAAACTTTGCGCAGTGAATACCATTAAAATAAAACGAAACTGACGCGACTCGTTACAATTATCATCATAATGTAGACTTAAGATGTCGGTCAGTTATCAATAGGCATATCGTGGTTGCCATTAGAAGTAGTTCTGACGCCCACTGCTTTCCTTGAGTTGCGATTTTCGATTTGTTTTGACGTGAATTCGATGAACGTCTTACGCTTCGAAAGCTTGGGGGAGGGGAGGGGGGGGGGGGGGGGGGGAGGGGTATTCCAGACAGTTGGCGACATAAAGTAAGCACTTTCGACTACACAAAACCGTGCACTCGACCACTCCCCCATCACCGATGACGTCACCACCATCTCACCAAGTGTGCTTTCGTGCTCAGTACAATTTGCGATAGCGTCTAAAGTACTTGTCCTATTTTCGACACCTCGACAACCTTTATCACACTCATAATGCTTTTCATGTATGCTTTATAAAATTATTTAAAAATGAAAAGGCTTCAAACTGGGAGTAGGTGCGGCGACTCCATGTCGCCAACTAGCGCAGTTCCGGCGGGTATTTTTCGTGGATCGCGGGCGGCGCCTAAACGCGAGTGAAATTCGTGGAAAGTAGAAAATGCCGGCGCCGCGGGGCCGGCGGGGGGCGGGTAGGGGCCGGGGCCGTTGGAAGTGGAGAGGGGTGGTGGTGGGTCGGCAAACAAAACGTACGACAAAAAATATAAAACCATCCACGAAAAAGGACGAATGCTCGAATGCACTGTGAAGCCTCGCTTGGACGTAGAAGGTGACGAGATTATTTATATATTTAGACAGGCACATGGGACAGTGAAAGTATCGTGTGGTACTTGTGGACTGTGTGGGGCCGGTACTTTAAAAGAATAGCCCCACTGCATTTCTCCCCGTGTATGTCGTAAAAGGCGACTAAGGGATATGACTCCCTTCTTATATTATTGGGTTAAACCCTACCGGTTTAACTCGCCCGGGTCGGTACCACCGCACTGAATGAAAGGACGGTCGAAACGGCTATGTAAATAGTTTGTGTTTCCCGTCCAGTTCAGTGTAGCCGGCACGACCGAAGGGAAGCACTGACGAAGCACCAAGTTCACCCGGTGTTATGGGCTGACATCATGGATGTTGTAGGTGATGTAGCCAACCGTGTCAGTTTCTATAAAAAAAATGGGATGACATGGGATGCAATAGGGTGGCACTCAGTTAAGAAAGGGACTAAGTCTATGTGTTGATGTAGACACTAAACGACCATGTCAGGTTACATAAAAACACAACTTTTGATACAGTTAGGCAGGGAATCACTTCAGTATAAGTATTCAGACAGTCCTCCCTATAAGAATGTCATTCAACTGAGAGGACACCTACTAATAGTAATGACTGATGAACAGAGAAAGGACGCATGGAGGATAACACATAACAGGTATGGCACTCACAACTTCCGCGCACATTCTTTAGGTCCATGGGCATCGTTAGCCATTTAAAATAAAATGGAATTTCGGGTCACATGTAGCCCTTTCAATAAGATAAAACATGGCTACATAAAGATCGAATTGGGAGATCTTTTTTTAATTTTATTTTATAGAAGATGATGATATGATTGGCTACTACACCCGCGATGCCATGTCAGTGATTCCGTTTAGTCGTGCCGACTATATTGAACTGAATTGAACTGAAAACTCAACATACACACATACTGAATGTAAGATGGTCGCATAGCAGCATCCGTTGTGTTCTCCTCTAGTCCAATATAGCCAGCAATCCAGGAAAGTCTCCGGTATGGCACCTACCTTCTCGGAGGTGATATTGGCTGATCGGAGCATGTGCTTTGGCCCCTCCGACTCGCCACCCATACCGGATTACATAAAAAAATAAACACCCAAGTCTGTTGAAAAAAGCTGCCTAACAGACCTCACGGTTGGCTCGACGTGTCGAACAGAATTGGGTAGACATGTCGTTCATTGCGGCGTGTCGTTGCTCGTATCTCTTTATTCAATAAAACAATGAGCGTTCCACGCGACGGGGCACCCACCCCCGCCATCCCCGCCTTTACCATCACGTACCGGCCGAGGAGTGAAGACAAGCGTACCTACATGGAAAGGGCCCCATCCATTTTTAGGGCTCCGTAGCTATCCTTGCTGGCAGAAATCCTTATAAAATCGGTCACGTATCTGTTTGTTCGTCTGTCGTCCGTCTATCACAGACATTCGTAATCCCCGTGCATCACAGAATGTCCATGGTCATCGTCAGACACCTACTGGTAGGTGAAATTAGGCCACATGTCGCCCTATCCATAAAAAACCGGCCAAGTGAGAGTCGAACTCGCGCACCGAGGGTTCCGTATCGCCATGTCATGGTCAGAGCCACCCACGCCATCCAAAAAATCCAAAAAAATTTGCTCACGTCATTAATGGATGTCCCCTTGTGAATATGAACCACGGAGCTTTCTAGTAGAGTGCGCACGATATATATTCTGTGGTTCAGTCCTGTAAACACATTACAGCGAGCTCTGTCAGAACCGAACTGCGGGGACGACGGTAGCGTCGCGAAAGCGCTTCCGGACAGTTTGAGGATGTTTTCAGTTGTTCATTGGGATAATGGGGACTTTTCGACGCTGCGGCGGCGGCGGTGGCGGCGCGCAAATGCCGCCAGTTTGTGCGAGTATGTACGGCGGATTTATGTTGGAATTGAACGGCCAAATACATAGCGAGCTTTTTATGTTGAGACTTCAAAGTGAATGTTGTAACTTCTGATAATGAACTCTCTCTTCTTCTTCTTCTTCTCCTCCGATTCCGCACGCACATTCTTTAAATGATTATTATTTATTTATTTATCTACATACAAATCTATCAATCATCATCATATCATCATCATAATCATCATCATCATCATCATCATCATATCATACTAATAATGAAACTGTAAGGGATGGTCATTGAGTAAGTTACTTTGTTTTATGACTTGTAAACTTAGTACTTGTGTTTGTAGACTCTATGTATGATACTAAAACTAAATTGACGATTTTTAGAAATCTTTTCTGTATGTATGTATGTATGTTCCTCCATAACTCTTAAACCGATCATCCGAATTTGATGAAACTTTAGTACAAGCAGATTTGATTATACGGTACACAGGATAGGCTAAATAAAATTCAGTTCCGGTTACGCTAAGATGTGACTCTCATACAAACCGAATTGTTCCGCGCGCCGAAATAAAAGTACGGTAGCGGACTTACTTACTATGTTTTTTTAAAATATGGATTTCACGCGAGCGAAGCTGCGGGCAAAAGCTAGTATTTGATAAAATTACATTATGGAAAACGATCGAAATATTCGTCGATTGCTATTCGCGAAGAAGAATCGAACTTTGCTGGGGATTTTTTTTTTCTATAACATTTTTGTTTTTTTTTTCTCATTAATTATTTAATTGTAATAATTTTATTTAAAGGATTTTATGAGGCTAAATGTTGTTTGATAAATACCAATGTATAAAAGTCTCTCTGTACTTCCAAGAATTCATCAAATAGTTTGAAGACTCAATACCTCATATCTCCAATCAAGTAGTATGTATGTTGAATAATGAAACATTTGAACATACTGAAAATGTGCTGCACCGTAGTTCGACCGACGACACCTAGGTAGACAAAATGTTGCGACCTCGCCCCGAGTGTCGGCGCGGCGGCGGCGCCTCCGGTGCATAGCATGCGTTACACGTGCATACAAGGTACACTCGCGCTAAAACTCGACCGAACAATATGATACGAATCAAATAATTTTTTTTATGGATAGCGCGACATTTGGCATCGTTTCACCTACAAGTAGGTGTCTAACGATGCCCATGGACATTCTTTGATGCACGGGGATTGCAAATGCCATGCCGGCCTATGTACCCAAAAATATAACAGTGAAATTAACTAAGTACCTACACTATAGCTGTACAAAATTTAAATGCTTGCAGGTATAAATCTTTATATTGAAGTTGAAAGTATTCTTTCAGTCTTTTCACTTTTCACGCATTATTTTTAGAACTATAGTCTCTGCATACGATCGCATGTCCATGGGTGTCGTTAGACACCTTATGGGTGGCACGGCGCCACATGTCGAGTTTTCAATAAAAAAAAAACATGTGGCGCTGACGTGTTAACGTGTCTAATGACGCCCATAGACACGGTCGTATGGGGGTTGCGAATGCTTCGCCGCCGCCGCCGCCGGCCTGATCTCAGCATCTTAAAATCTACACTAATATTATAAAGAGGTAAAGTTTGTCAGTTTGGATGTAGGATGTGGGAGATGCGAGCGAAGCTGCGGGCAAATGCTAGTCGTAGATAAAGTAGACTTTCCCCGTAAACAATATTTTGGTCCGTCTCAAAACCGGATTAACCTAAGGGCTTTTGTCAGCCTCGATAGCTCAGTGGTGCAAGTGCGGTCAGTACTTGGATGGGTGACCGCTGACCGTTGGAGGCTGACCGACGTTCGGATTCCTCGTAAAACTGTAGGTCCCTTCCCTCCTAATCTTACTTGGTGGTAGGGTTTAACCCGCCCGGGTTGGTACCACTGCCAGGCCTTCGTCACTCGCTCAAGGTCGCGAGTTAAATGCCTACCGCTTGGCGTACCGACTAATCTACAATTAACAGTGGGCTGCTGCTATCCAGCCAGACCAGGCGCGTGGCGCTTTCGAATTTAGAAAATTTCGAAATCACGTAATTATTGTGCAGTGGACGGGTGCAAAAGTCAAAAGACAAATGAAAACTTGTCTTTTTTTCATTGCCGAGAGACGAAGAAAGGTAAGTGTTTTGTTTAGTAGCATTTTGATTTATTTCTAGTAATTTATTTATTCATATTAGTAGGAGGTCATAGATTTAAAAATAATATCATATTGCCAATAACATTAGTTAGATGACGCCGAACAGCGTGGTATGTATGGCCTAATTTGTATAAGGATAATAGGTACATTGTAGATGATCATTGATCATTAAATTTATTGATCAAACAAAACTATCACTGGAAGGTTGCACGCAATGCACGCTTCGATGTGAGAAACTAATTGTGACGCTAACGCATGCATGAATTTGTTCGCATGAATTTGCCGTACCTAAATATCGTATCGTTGGTAGCTAGAACGATAAAAGTTGGTAGGTATCATCTTCATTTTATTCCTCACAATAAGACAGCACAAAGACACAGCCCTTAGACGCGCTGAACGACGCGCTTTCGAGATAAAGTTACACGACAGAAAGAGAAGCGAAATGTAGGCAGTTATCGTGTTTAGGCATGCAGCTCTGTGCGAGTCAATTTGTACTTTATCGCGTCGTCGCAGAGTAGCTATTTCTTTGTGAGTGTTTGTACAGAGCAGCTTCTGTACGGAGTACTCTTTTCTATTCTGTGCCACTGCACTGAATTAAACGTCGGTCAAAACGGCTATGTAAATAGTTTGTGTTTTCCGACCAGTTCAGTGTAGCCGGCACGATCAAAGGGGGAAGCACTGACATGGCACCTAGTTCACCCGGTGTTATGGGCTGACATCACGGACGTTGTAGGTGATGTAGCCAACCGTGTCAGTTTCCATAAAAAAAATAAAAAAAAAGGGCTCGCCTAAGGGTGAAATTGGCTGTGCTTGAAACTTTAACACATTCTGTGTGTGTGGTTAATAAGAAAATAAATTCCAGAAATGTTTACCCAATTTTTTTTTTTCAACTGTACTCTGCATTATTCGGTGGCATCAGCTAAGCAGAAGGCGAACAGCTCGGTAGCATTATTTTCGTGATGTCACCAGTCTCGCAGTATATGTGTCAATGTGCCAACATTTAGCTTGCGTAAACGTGAGAAATTTACCGCAATTTGAATCTGGAATTTCATTATTATACTTTGCGATCGAGACGCGCGTATTTCGATAAATTGTATTTTCACAATTTTTTCTTTATGGAAACTGACACAGTTGGCTGCTTCACCTACAACATCCGTGATGTCAGCCCATAACACCGGGTGAACTAGGTGCCATGTCAGTGCTGCCCCCTTCGGTTGTGCCGGTTACACCGAACTGGACGGAAAACACAAACTATTTACATAGCCGTTTCGACCGACGCTTCATTCAGTGCGGTGGTACCAACCCGGGCGGGTTAAAACCTACCACCTAGTAGTATAAGAAGGGAGTCATATCTATTAGTCGCCTTTTACGACATACACGGGAAGAGATGCAGTGGGGCTATTCTTTTAAAGTACCGGCCTCACACGGTACAAATTGTAGCCGACCGGGTTGATACCACCGTGCTGAATTTAAGAAGAACGCATGGCTGTGTTCTACTCTAGTCCAGTAAGTATATACAGCAATCCAAAGGGAAGTATCCTGTATGGCATCTACCTTGTCGGAGGTGATGTTTGGCTGGTCGTATCATGCGCTTTGGCCCCTCTGATTGAGCCATCCCACAGAGCATCAAATACCTACCGCGGGCGCCCCCTACTAGAGGCGCCCTAAGCGATGATATTTGAAACCCAATAACCGTACGCTGAGCTGCTAGCGCTTCGTATGTGTGTGTGTGTGTGCTAGTATCGACACTACACACAAAGAGGAGCAAGTTAGGCACACGCACAAAACAAATGCACACGCACAACACACATATGTAAGTCATAGGCCACGGCCACAGGCTTCAACGCCGTTGTAGAGAAATCGCGCTCACGGCGCCTCTAGTAGGGGCGGGCGCGCGCATTTCATGCTCTGTGAGCCATCCATACCGGATTACATAAAAAAAAACTTCTGTGGCCCTTACATACGTATTTATTATTATTCATTACAACAAAATACGTAGGTTTTAAAATTACCTATACAGCGTATACCGCAGGATTTGAACCTATCATCGATGATAAACAAACTCCAAGTGTTATATCACCAATACTAGCAATGTAATAGTCATAACGTGTGGTGACTCACGATAATCTAGCATGGCCAGAGGCGTGAGCTGGAGTGGGGCATGACGCGGACCTCTAGGTACCTAATATCTGTCAAGATCATGAGGATGTGAAAATCTGTGAACTATTCAAACTCGTAATGCCTCCATAGTTTGTATAGGAAATGCATTATCTATGTATGTTTATTATATGTATATAATATATTATATTAGTTTATATGTATACAATATGTACCTTTGAACCTGTAAGTATGTGTGTAAAGAATGTATATAATTATATGTTAAATGTGTAAGTATATCATAATTTTTTATGTTTTACTGAATTTTTCGCACTACTCATTTGTACCTTACCTACTCACAATCCCAGGTATGACTGGTAGAGTCGTTAAGTCTAGGCGTTAAGTCCGTATTTTGACACTTTGTGCAATAAAGTATATTTTAATTTTTTATTTAATTTCATTAAAAAAAAATATTTTCCCTGGTGGATTAATTTTTGGCTTAAACTTTTTGGTTTAAGACTTTTCTAGATAGCTTTAATAGGTATTATAATATTGTTTAAAATGGATAGGTAATTAATACACTTTAAGAGCCTGAGATTTTTAACTGTGAAATTGTACCTAAATATAGTGCGAATCATTCTAAAAATATTGCCAATTTCAAGAAGACAGATATCATAAAAACGTTATATGTGACGGGCATGAAGGGATATGACTCGCTTCTTATATTACTAGATGGTAGGGTTTAACCCGCCCGGGTTGGTACCACCGCACTGAATGAAAGGTCGGTCGAAACGGCTATGTAAATAGTTTGTGTTTTCCGTCCAGTTCAGTGTAGCCGGCAAGACCGAAGGGAAGCACTGACGTAGCACCAAGTTCACCCGGTGTTATGGGCGGACATTACGGATGTTGTAGGTGATGTAGCCAACCGTGTCAGTTTCCATAAAAAACAATTTAAAAAAGACAGACGGATGGATGGATAAACACGTTTTTGTATTATTTTAAACGTACCTAATGTAATATTTACCATAAATTAACATGAAATTGTTCTACAATTAGCAGATTTAAATGCACGATGCTCTGTCCAATGCAATACCTTCCGCAAGCAGTCGGCTCACGGCGAACCGGTTCCTAGAAACGATTTAATTAGACATTTTCCGTGTCTCCTATTTTCCTACAGCCAGCTACAGTTCAACACGAAAACGATTGTTCCAATATTCAAGGCCTGCAGAGTCATTCCAAGTTTAGAACGAGGAAATGAGAGAATGCCATAGAATAGCGATCGGCGTTCCGCCGCCGCAGCTCTTTCTTGCGCGTCGTCCTTACTCTGTAAACTCTATTAATCGAACAACATATTATATATTTTAAACATTCAAACACACACACACACACACACACACACACACCATTGCTCTGGAAGATAAAGGACTACCTACCTATCTGAAGACGATTTTAAATAATTAAAACATAACGTTGTTGACCTGGAGACTTTAATTTTGAATCTATATACTTGCAGCACAACACCGATTACTCTGCTTACCCGATTGTCGGGACACAACGTGTGGTTATGTATGGATGTATGTACTCTATGTACTTACATGAAAATATTACAAACATATTGTCTCTTCGATGTCTATTTTGGACAAAACATGCCATTAAAATATAGAGTAGGGACTCCGCATATTCAGCGGTTAAAGAGGTACACCTAACTGATACCACACGCTGATAATAAAAAGCAAACATCCAAACATGGAAAGCACCTTTTCTCGCTTTTCACTGTTATTCCGACCATTTATGAGCTAACAGTTTCATGTGGAATCCAAACGACGGTAAACCTCAACGGTCGAACGGCCACCCATCCAAAGTGTGACGGCGCCCTTTTAGAAAATGTAATTAGATGTGATAGCAAAGCAGCGGTAAGAGTATCCTGAGCACTTGAATATGATTCACCTGCACCGGTTTTTTTTTATACGGAGGCACTTATTTAACTTTATCTGAAACTAGTTTTTGCCGATTACCCGCGGCTTCGCTCGCATAGCCTATGTCCATCCTGAAGAATTTTTCAAATCGGATGAGTATTTTCGGAGATTACATCCTACATCCAAACTTACAAACTTTACATCTTTACAATATTAATGCAGATAACAAAACGATATAATTATATATGTAGGTACATACATAATGACACAATAAACCAGCAAAATTCATTTTACTGGACAAAATTTATTTTTTGCTGATGTTCCAAAGAAAGCGTAATGAGAACACCTTTGTACACGGAAACATGACTCGTTATACGTAATTAAGTAAATAAACACAAGCAACACTGGACTGGTATAGAGTTGAGCTATTCACGAGTTTTTAGCGAACATACAAACACGCATACAGACGGCACACGTCGAGTTTTAATAGGGACGGAATAATAGCATTGCGTTCGCGCAGGTTCGCACGATACCACACGTGCGTCGTCGGGCTGAGCTTGGAATCGAACTACTGCCCTGGAAAACTACGCAGCGACCAAGCTTATAAACAGCTCTAAGAGTAGATATACTTTTTTAGGACTTTATCTCATGAATATTACCTGTATTAATGGCTTATTTATTAGCTTGCTCGACAAGCCAGTGAGTACGAAAAGGGTTCATGGTTGTTCCTAGAGAGACGATTATAACTTATAACCTTCGTTCATTTTCCTTTATAGCTGATCTAGTCATTGTCAATTGACAATTAACAATTTATATAATGACACTTTGTGTAATAATTTAATAAAGTTGCATTCTTACTTAAAAAAAATCACCATTAATGTGCTTCCTTTGTACAATTTTGGTATTTAACCCAAAAAATATAATTATATTTATATTGAACACTATATTACCTACATCTTATAACTACATGCTTAATTGTTATGGTACCTACTTCAGTAAATATCTACTATTAAATACATTTAAAACTGCAAAACTATATTTTTGTGCGCGAATCATTAAGATTGTAAAATATTTTTAATTCTTCCATAAACATTAAGAATATCCCCACTGCATCTCTCCCCGTGCATGTCGTAAAAGGCGACTAAGGGATATGACTCCCTTCTTATATTACTAGGTGGTAGGGTTTACCCGCCCGGGTGGTACCACCGCACTGAATGAAAGGTCGGTCGAAACGGCTATGTAGTTTGTGTTTTCCGTCCAGCAGCGGGAGCACAAATGCGTCGATAAGCCTATATCGATCGATAAACATCTATTTGCTTCGTTCGACGAAGTAGAATAGAAGAAGAATAGATGTTTATCGATCGATATAGGCTTATCGACGCATTTGTGCTCCCGCTGCTGTTCAGTGTAGCCGGCACGACCGAAGGGAAGCACTGACGTGGCACCAAGTACACCCGGTGTTATGGGCTGACATCACGGATGTACCTAGTGGGTGATGTAGCCAACCGTGTCAGTTTCCATAAAAAAAAATACTATTAAATAAATTTTAAACTGCAAAACTTTATTTTTGTGCGCGAATCATTAAGATTGTAAAATATTTTTAATTCTTCCATGAACATTGTTTCAATAAAAAAGTATTGAATGTATGACTAACTGATTACTAAGCTATTTTATATATATAGTTATCATTGAAGTACTATACAACGCAATGCTAGAAATACTCCTTTATATCGAAGAAGCAGGAAAAAAACCCAATTCGTCTGTATTTTCCAAAGACCAACTCGCGTTGATGCAATTTATAAAACCTACTCGTAGTTTTAACATCCTTAGTAACTGGGTGACATATTTCAAATAATAAGCTGTGTTATTTAATTGCACGTGTGCAAGTCCTCTACGGTAACTTGACAAGTACTTGCAAATGAAATGCACACTTTGATAATGGTTTGTTATATGAATCAAAGCGTCAATATATTGTGGATGATGTCTAAGCTATGACTACCGCATTGAAATCATTTTCCCATATGCCTTTGTTTTTGCGACATGTACAGGAAATGAAAAATGCATTCTGTTTTGAAGGCTACGACTATTCGAAGCCTTTAGAATTCAAAAATATATAGAGGACATCAACTCGTCGGGTCGTCGGTCATTTATGGTGTGCACGAGGGCTACGTTACAAGTCTATAGTCTACATATATCTGTCATGCTTTCGGGTTCCGTATCCGGTACGGGACCCCATTACTAAACCTACGCCGTTTGTCTCTCTGTCTGTCTGTCCGAGGGCTGTATCTCTTGAACCCTAATAGGTAGCCCGTTGAAATTTTCACAGAATATGTGTTATTATGACCGATATAACAACAAATAATAAAAATAAGATAAGGTAAAAAATTCACGGGGGTTCCCATAGAAGAAACTAAAAAGTGTATGCGCGCCATCTACCGAAAAGAGGAAGAAGCATTTTAACTAATCATGAATATTAACTAATATGAAGCATTTCATAAACACGCCATGGATGGCGTGAGTGGCGCTGACAATGACAGGGCGATACGGAACCCTCGGTGCGCGAGTTCGACTCGCACTTGGCCGGTTTTTTTATTTCCGTTCCCCGTACAGAAGCCTATTACTAAGCCTACGCCGTCTGTCTGTCTGTCCTTCTGCTGTATGTTAGGAACCGTAATAGGTAGCCGGTTGAAATTTTCACAGAATAGGTATGTGTTTTTATGCCGGATATACCAACAAATATTAAACAATTGAAAAGGTAAAAAATAGGGGTCCCCATACAAGAAACGTGCGGAAAACACGGTGCGCGAGTCCGACTCGCACTTAGCTGGTTTTTTAACTCAATTATTTGTATCAATACGCGGGTGCGAGCCGTCCCATACAATTTTGGCAAACATGCGAATTTTCACTATGAAAGAGTTAAACCGTTTAAAATACAAATTTCAAAACATTTTCATACATACATACATACATATCACACACGCTGAATCCCGACAATCGGGGTAAGCAGAGAAATCGGTGTTGTGCTGCAAGAACTCTGGTAAATTACAGCACAACACCGACCACCACGTTTCGCAAATTATTCGAACAAGATTCAATCGATCAAGCAGCAAGTAAGGCACGAAGACCCACCTGCTGCATGACTCGGTGGAAGTACCGTGCCAAGGTGAGAGGTGGCGAGCCTGTCGCCCTTTAGCACGGCATCTTGTCCTTATCCCTTAGTCGCCTTTTACGACATGCACGGGGAGAGATGCAGTGAGGCTATTCTTTTTAAGTACCGGCCCCACACGGTTTTTCTTGCCGTTAAAACTAAATGGCCTAACTTCAATGTTTTTTTTTTAAGGTTTATTAAGTGTTTAGTGACAGTTCTATCTTTTTTCATTATTTGTTGAAGCGAATATTCCTTTGAAGTTATCGATTCTAATGTACATGAGAGCCGTCCTATAATTTTATTCTGTTCATTCAGTAATTTTAACATTTTCAAAACTGCATAATGCCATAGTAAAGACTAAATTACATACCTACATGGACAAATTTTCAAGAATGTTTTTTTCAGTAATTTCTTTTCATCGTTCCTTCGTTCTATTTACATAGTAATGGCACTTTGTTTTGTATTTCAAATTAAATGGTTTTGACTGAAGTTGGATATTGTGCAATATATTATATATAACGTTTTTTATGTGAAAAAAGTATTTATAATCAATACTAATAATAGATCTGTAAGGGATGGGCATGGGAGTGAGTTACTTTGTTTTATGAGATATTGCGTTTGTAGACTCTATCTATGTATGATACTAAAACTAAATTGACAATTTTTAGAAATATTTTCTGTATGCATGCACCTCCATAACTCTTAAACCGATCATCCGAATTCAATTAAACTTAGTACGTACATACATACACAGGTTAGTACATTTAACTATAAGTGACATAGGATAGGGCACAAAATATAATTCAGTTCCGGTTACGCTAAGATGTGGTTCTCATACAAACCGAAATGTTCCGCGCGCCGAAATAAAGTTACGGTAGCCGGCTTACTTACTATCTTCTTTTTAAATACGAATTTAACGCGAGCGAAGCCGCGGGCAAAAACTAGTAAAGAATAAGGACTGTTCTAGCAGTTTCAAGGACCGAAGCAGCGTACCCAGTCTAATGAATGACGTATGCGATTAATTTTATTATATTATGTCGACTGGGTACTCAAATATTTTATACAACTGACATGAAACCTTTTGATGAAAATTTACGCCCGGGGGTTATAATGAGGCCATTACAAGCCACCAAAATAGCCTGCGAAGTGTCTTGCCGGTTCTTCTTCGTGGGTGCAATCGAGCCGCATAGAACAAATTGTGACAAGTTCGAGTGCAGTCTGTCAGATGAATGATCAATAAACAATACAATACAATACAAATGCCAGGATCCATAAATAAAATGAAATACAAAAATAAATATTTATGTGTGACGAAAATGAAGAAGCGTAGTTATAATAATAAGTTATATAGCGTAATTTAATTAAAATGTAAAGCATTTATTTATCTTTATTATTTCACCTGCCTAGAGAAGTATATCTATCTAGGTATACAACGTATACAAGTACCGCGTGGGGCCGGTACTTAAAAAGAATAGCCCCACTGCACGTGCATGTCGTAAAAGGCGATTAAGGGATAAGTACAAGATGTCGCGCTAAAGGGCGAAAGGCTAGCCACCTCGCACTTTGGCGCGGTCCTTCCTCCTTGTCATGCAGCAGGTGGGTCTTCGTGCCTCACTTGCTGCTTGATCTTGTCCGTATACTGTGCTAAACGTGGTGGTCGGTGTTGTGCTTTAATTTAACAGAGTACTTATGGGAGTGAAAGTTGGGTATGGCAGGCGAAGCATGAGAGCAGGATAAATGATGTTGAAATGCGCGCGTTGAGAGGAGTATGTGTGGAATAGGAGGAGTATGTGTGTCTGTAGAATGGATGATAGGAAACTAATGAAAGAAATCTATGGAGCGAATGTTAGTGGAAGAGTCGGGAAGGGTCGCCCTAGACGCACGTACCTGGACCAGATCGGGCAAGTGCTCGAAAAGGGCCAGGTGCGTAGGATCCTTAACCGACGAGCATGTATGAAGAACATTATGAGAGTGGAAGAGGCGGCAAGAGTGTGTCAGGATCGTGGCGCTTGGAGGTTGGGTTGTTTGCGTGGGTTGGGTCTGTTGTCTTTGCCTGCCCCACTGGGAGGTAGGCAGGCGTGACGTTATGTATGTGTATGTATGTATGAACTTATAGCACAACACCGATTACTCTGCTTACCCTGATTGTCGGGATACAAAAGCGTGAGTTATGTATGTATGTATGTATGTATACAACGTGTCCCAAAACTCAACGTCAACCGGGAACCAGGGAGTAGGCCAGTTTATGACTAGCCAGGGAAAATAAAAAATAAGAAAAAAAAAATCGAAGTCATTTGTTTTTTATGATATGACCATTTTTTGAAAAACGTTGAAAATTTACATCTCGTGCAACATTTTTAGGTACTACGACTACAAAGCAAATATTGCCCCATATTACAAAATTATCTTATTTTTTCCTTTTTTGTTTTTCGTAGTCGGGTTTTTTGTTTTTAATAATAGTTTTTTAACACAAAAAATTATTAAGTAAAATTTTCAACGTTTTTCAAAAAATGCTCATATCATAAAAAACAAATGAATCCGATGTATTATATGCTAGAGGTTAGGCTAACGGCTGAGTTGTAACTAAGCATAGGCTTGTTAAAATACAATAAAAGTAAATTTAATTTCGTGCGGCAGGTTTCATACAAATGGCAATGTTTCACCTGTTGTTGGTAGCTAACGGTGCTGCGGTGGAGACGCACAAGTGCGTGGGGTACTAATGTGAGCGTTTGACAGGTGTTTTCACGCATATTTTGAATTTGTAAGGATAGTATTTAATGAAATAATGTTTTATTATTAACTAGCATTGTTGTGCGGCTTCGCTCGCTTGAAAAGTAGACCCTGTATATATTATTTGAACCGACGCGTCAGTATTATCGCTATATTAAATTTGAGGACAAAAAGTGGGATATAAACGTATTTAGGTAGGTATATAAAAAAACATTGCACCGACTTCAAAAAACAACTAGAATTGAAAGTGTTAAATAATATTTGTATGATTCATATTCGGACCCTTTTAATTCGGACCCGGAGTTAAAGGAAACAAAGCACAATAAAAGGGGTGCATCTATCCATTTTCATGTGTGCTTTTGTACCGCCTTCAACTCAAGGATCCGAATATGAATCAAAATATTATTTAACACTTTTCAGTTCTAGTTGTTTTTTGAAGTCGGTGCAATGTTTTCAAAACAATTTTTTATTTCACTTTTTTAGTAATATTACATAACAAGTTGTCCGTAGAATTGGGCGTTAAGCCGACCCGAAGACGTGTTTTTCCAGTGATAGGTACAAATTTAAAAGTCTTAAAAACTTCTGAACCGATTTAGATGAAACTTGCACTGTTCCGTTGAAGTAAATTTAAGCCAATAAAAAATGGCCACAGGCCGATTAATAGCTTCGGAGAAATGCGTGGACAAATATACATACAAACATACATACAACAAACATACGCTTATGAAATTTGTCACACCTGTTTAGAAGCCCACATAGATTAACTTATACGAATATTGTGCAATTTCAACGATATTAAATACATACGTGTCGAATTGATAACCTCCTTTTTTTTTAAGTCGGTTAAAATTTTAAAACGAAGAATATTTCACGAGGCCATTAGCCTGTTCACTCTGTGTATTTCCACACAAGTAGGTACCTACAAGATAGTATGTTCTTTCAAAATGGACGTGTAAGGCCAAGCCGGTGTGACATTAAACAAGCGGTCAAGTGCGAGTCGGACTCGCGCACCGAGGGTTCCGTACCACTACATCCACATGATTGACCGGTTTTTATTTTATTATTGTACTTTGGAGTTGGAGAGCATCTAATTAAGTACACCAAGTTTAACGGTTGTTAGGAAATAGAGTAAAAATGTTTCGTGTCCTCCCTCACGACATCTATTGGTGACCACATTCATACCTTTCGGTTCATACTTTTGTAGTTAAAATGTTAGTTAAATGATCATTCGGTAGATGGCGCTCTTCCAAAAATTAGGATAATGTATGTGCTGGGTAGCCCCCTTAAATATTTTACTTTTTGCTTTTTTAAATATTTGTTGGCATATTCGGCATAATAAATAACGCACATTCTGAGAAAATTTCAACCGACTACCTGTTACGGTTCAAAAGCCCTCGGACAGACGGACAGAGAGACAGACACAGATCAGAGGATTTCTGTGGAGACAGAGTTGACTTAGCAATAGGCTTTTCCGTATGGATACGAAACCATAAAAATCCACGTGACCATGAATCACTGAATATCCAATGGCATCATTAGACACCTTACGATTGTAAAACGGTGTCGATAATTCGAACCAATAGGACAAAGAGAAATTCGACTATATTCAAAATTTTAAAATTCGAACCCTGTCATTTGGTGCCATCTTACCTACGTAATTACGACGTAACGGATAAAGTCTCGGAATTGAGTGTTTTGAAATTTCGAACGCTAATGTTGGTGTTGAATTTTACGATGCATTGTGCTGGTACCGCTTGACCAGAATTATGCGACCGTTGTCCAACTGACACTTCGGTTATCTGGAGATTAGTTAGAACAATTTCTACATTCTTAGACTGACTGCCCATTATAAGCCCCAAAAGATCCCAAGTCATTATTGTCGACCTGTTGTCTTCCACTGTTGAGCATAAAATCTTCCAGTTTCTTCTGGAACATAATCCCTTCAGTTATGAGTTAAATAAAAAAAACATTGCACCGACTTCAAAAAACCACTAGAACTTAAAAGTGTTAAATAATATGTTGATTCATATTCGGACCCTTGAGTTGAAGGCGGTAAAAAAGATATTTCGCAAATTTACAAACCGCCCCGGTTCCAATGATGTAAAACTTGCTACATAAAATATGTGCCATTATTAATTTAGCCCCAGAGCTAGGTTCCACAAACCTCATCATTTTCTACAACATTTACTCCAGTCTTCAAACAAGCGTACAGATGGACGCACAACAACATACACAATTGTAAAAATTTAATACTAATTTTCACCGCGTTCGCAGCGAACACAATGAGACAAAGGAAAATTAACGAAAGCGGACATCGAGCAGGGCACATCATTCAAAAGCATGGAATAGACATCGAGCAGTCGATTACGAAGACAACATTTAAAAATAGTATCTCTCACACTTCTGAGATCTATTTATTCCTATGGCGTCATTGGCGAAAGGCGAACTCACACGAAACTATAGCGCAGTGAGTCCGGTAGGCCGTGTGGGGCCGGTATTTTAAAAGAATGCCCCAATGCATCTCTCCACGTATCTATATGTCGTAAAAGGCGACTAAGGAATATGACTCCCTTCTTATATTACTAGGTGGTAGGGTTTAACCCCCCCGGGATGGTACCACCGCACTGAATGAAAGGTCGGTCGAAACGGCTATGTAAATAGTTTGTTTTTTTCGTCCAGTTCAGTGTAGCGAGCACGACCGAAGGGAAGCACTGACGTGGCACCAAGTTCACCCGGTGTTATGGGCTGACATCACGGATGTTGTAGGTGATGTAGCCAACCGTGTCAGTTTACATAAAAAAAAGGTATATCTTCCACAACACGCATGTTGCGAGCCATCTGGTGCAAGTTATGTGCATTAGTAAATTATGTTGGGGACGAAGTTTATTTGTATGCAATGTAATGACAAAGCTGTTCTATTTTTGAATTCTTTGGGGCGCCGTGGAAATGCGTCGAAAGAAAACGGCGTCTACACGAAAACGACTGTTGTGAAGTAATTCGCTGTTATTATTTGTTGGCTCGTTTGTTGGAAAGAGACGAAGAGCGTGGGTAAAGAGAGGGATGCGCGATGAAAAATCTAGGTAAATACGCATCGCTTGAGGTGGTCAGGGGTTACGTTGCATATAGACATCAAATCATTTTTTTTATCTGAAATAATTGCATGTTAATGTTTCACCTGCTCAAACTGTGGTGTTCGCTTCAGTGTGGTGGTACAGATTCGGACGGACTTAACCTTGACACCTATTAAGGTAAGAAAAGAGGCCTAATAGTTTTACACGAATTGGAACCCAATCCCTGTAAAAATTTCAACCAGCTACATATTATTACGATTC
The DNA here is from genome assembly GCA_946902875.1 of Nematopogon swammerdamellus. NCBI lineage: Eukaryota > Metazoa > Arthropoda > Insecta > Lepidoptera > Adelidae > Nematopogon > Nematopogon swammerdamellus. The sequence continues at coordinate 10,438,755 of OX336358.1, read as the reverse complement.
AAAAGATACAGCCCTATTAACAGTAGAACAGACGGACAGACAGACAGACGGGTTGACAGACAGACGGGTTGACAGACAGACGGGTCGACAGACGGCGTAGGCTTAGTAAATGAGATTTCGTACGGTGAAGAACCCTAAAAAACCGGCCAAGTGCGAGTCGCAAATTTCTTGAATGGGGACCCCCTTAATTTTTGGCATTTTCTGTATTTTATTATTTGTTGCTATATCCACCATAATAAATAACACAGATATTCTGCAAAAATTTCAACCGGCTACATGTTACGATTCCAAAGATACAGTAGTAGGACAGATAACAGCAGACAGACAGACAGACAGACGGCGTAGGCTAAGTAATAGGCTTCCGTTCGGGATACGGAAACCTAAAAAAAAGGGAGCAAGATGCACTGGTTGGACCACAGAGCATCAAATGCGCGCGCCCCTCCTAGAGGCGCCCTGAGCGCGATTTCTCTACAACGCCGTTGAAGCCTGTGGGCGTGGCCTATGACTTACATATGTATGTTGTGCGTGTGCATTTGTTTTGTGCGTGTGCCTAACTTGCTCCTCTTTGTGTGTAGTGTCGATACTAGCACACACATACACATACGAAGCGCTAGCAGCACTGCGTGTAGTTTTTGGGTTTCAAATATTATCGCTTAGGGCGTCTCTAGTAGGAGGCGCGCGCGGTAGGTATTTGATGCTCTGTGGGTTAAACTCATGCTCTATTGAAACCTTCTACTTGCGAAATCGGCCCGCATGTGTTCGGTGAGTGGGTGATGTGATGAATTCGTCACCCCCTCAAGTACTTAATCCGTCGTAAGAAAAATTAATCCGAGAGAAAACTCTACGAAACCCTGAATAAAAGCATCTATTCACTCAGCTACTGCAAGTGTGTGAGCTGGCAACACAGTTTGATGACATGTTTACTGCATCATCATCATTCACAATTGACCGCTCCGCTCGCGAACATTCTGATTTACGAGCCTCTTCCTACAGGTGGCAACAGCTAGCAACACGCCTCTGATGAATACGTCATGCTTTATGAATCTAATGTATGTTAAGTTTATTTAATTATTTTTTGTATATTTCAGTTATTTTAGTTTTAGATAAAATAAAAGAAGGGACAGTTTTACCTGGAATCTATCCACGGTCAGTCTCATAACGGTCGAACGGTCGCTCATCTAAGTTCTGACCGCGCCGTGTGTGTTTAATTTCACCACCCATCAGGTAACTATGATAAAAAACCGGCCAAGTGCGAGTCGGACTCGCGCACCGAGGTTTCCGCACCACAAAAAAAAACTTTCAATGTTTTGTTTTCAAACACGTTTCTTGTATGGGAACCCCCCTTAATTTTTTACTTTTTCTATTTTTTATTATTATTTGTTATATCCGCCATAATAACACACATTCTGTGAAAATTTCAACGGTCTACCTATTACAGTTCAAGAGAACAGCCCTCGGACGGACATACGGACTTACGGACAGACAGACAGACGGCGTAGGCTTAGTAATAGGTTTCCATACGGGATACGGAAACCTAAGAAACATCTCTTACTATTTGTAAAATACAGATTGGTATCTCTATTATCAATCTTAAAACGTGATGACACGTTTTAAGATTAGACTATCTCTAAACCTGAAATTTTGCATAGTTTTTTTTTATGGAAACTGACACGGTCGGCTACATCACCTAAGACATCCGTGATGTCAGCCCATAGCAACAGATGAGATACTAACTTGATGCCACGTCAGTGCTTCCCTTCGGTCGTGCCGGCTACACTGAACTAGACGGAAAACACAAACTATTTACATAGCCGTTTCGACCGACCTTTCATTCAGTGCGGTGGTACTAACCCGGGCGGATTAAACCCTACCACCTAGTATTATAAGAAGGAACTTAGTCGACTTTTACGACATACGCGGGGAGAGATGCAGTGGGGCTATTATTTTAAAGTACCGGCCCCAAACGGTACATATAGTGTATGTAGGTGACTTAGCAAATAGGTTAAGCTTTTCAAACCAATATTCACGCGAGCGAAGCCACAGGCAAAAGCGAACTACAATAAAAGAAACCACTCGTGAGAACTGAGCTCGGCGGGTGTGCGTATACGCAGAGTAGAGTGAGATAAAATGACAAGAAACCGACAACGAAGGCGCAAATTCAATGTAAAGATCAAGACCTCTCGTTGCAACCAGTTGCAAGTAGGCTTGCCAGGTTCCCGGGATTTCCGGGATTTTCCCGGGCTATGCTCCAATGTCCCGTGTCCCGGGCGAAAGGTTATTTTGTCCCGGAGAGTGCAATTTATCCCGGGAAGAGTCCAGATGCCGATGAAGTGCTCAAATTAGCAATTTCCTTCTTTCATTTTAGTGTAGTGTTGCTTACTAAAGTTGTTCGCTTTAAAAAAAACGCTAAAAGTTCGCCGTAAAAATTATAGCAGAAAAATATCGATATTTTCTTTCTCCATCATATTTATGACTAGCTGTGCCTGCGGCTCCACCGGCTCTCATATTTGACTTCTCTGCTCATAATCCATTTAGCGTGATAGTAATTAGCCTATAGTTGATGGGAAGAATCAAGCTATCCGTACAATTTTTTTTTTATTAAAATCGGTTTAGTGTTTCTCGAGTTATAAGCGGACAGACAGACATACAGACAGACAGAAAGCAGACGTTGGATTTTATTAAAGGTAAAGGAAGGACTGCAGTAGTAGATATGTCCCGGGAAGGCTAACATCAGATCTGGCAAGCCTAGTTGCAAGTGCATTTAGAACGGTGCGGTGGCGCGGCGGCGGCGGCATCACGGTGGAAATATCAAACCTTAACCTCAAAACCGTGTAGCTGGGTCAACAGGTCGACAGCTTGCAAGGTCGAAAGGAGGTTTAAGTGTTGGCAGGTTGACTAGAATTATTGATTTTAATTAATGCGGTTAACGGTGATATGCTCAGTTAGTTACATATTAATCTCTTCTCCTCAGTTTACGCTTTTATAAATTTCAGATGGTGTACCTATGCAGGTCTGGTTGTAAGTACTATATGTATCATCATCATCATCATCATCATTAAAAATAAATCTGTAAGGGATGGTAATGGAGTAAGTTACTTTGTTTTATGAGATACTGAGTTTGTAGACTCTATGTATGATACTAAAGCTAAATTGACGATGGTTAGAAATCTTTTCTGTAATGTATGTATGTTCTACCATAACTCTTACACCGATCATCTGAATTCGATGAAATTTCGTACAAGCACATTTACTTATACGAGACACAGGATAAATACAATTTGGTTTCAGTTAAGTTAAGTTAAGTTAAGTTAACCTAATTGTTCCGCGCGCCGAAATAAAGGTACGGTAGCGGGCTTACTTACTTTCTTCTTTTTAAATACGAATTTCACGCGAGCGAAGCCGAACTGTCGCACGACTTGAACTTCCGGCGCCACATCGAGGGCAAGGCCAAGCTGGCCTCAAAAAAGCTGGGCGTACTAAACAAAGTGCGGCGGTACTTCACGCCGCGCCGGGACAAAAACTGACGTTGTATAAAACACAGGTTAGGTCCTGCTTGGAGTACTGCTCGCACTTGTGGGATGGCTCAGCTAAATACCAGCTTGCGCCGCTAGACTCAATCCAGCGTCGTGCCGTGCGACTGGTGGGTGACCCTGCAGTGTCCCGCGACTTAGAACCACTGCAACTCCGTAGGGACGTCGGCTCCCTAAGTGTGTTCTATCGTCTATTTCATGGGGAGTTTTCGGAGGAGCTGTTCAACGCGATTCCGCCGTCCCCATTCCACCTCCGCACTACGCGTACTGGGCAGGGGATGCACCCCTATTCAATCGAACTACCACGGATGCGCGGTAATCGGCCTAACCTAACCTAACCTAACCAACCGGTTCTGTAGATCTTTTATTCATAGAACCGGGAAAATGTGGAACGCACTCCCTGCCCATATATTTCCTCCCAAGTACAGCCTGGGGTTCTTCAAAAGGGGCGTGAAAAGGCTCCTGTCAGGCCGGCATGGCATTCGCAATCCCCGTGCATCACAGAATGTCCATGGGCATCGTTAGACACCTACTTGTAGGTGAAACGATGCCACATGTCGCGCTATCCATAAAAAAAAAACATTTATTGCTGTATATTAACATAAACGCAAGCTAACCTAATATCGATTTTCTCTTGTCGATCTTTCGTCGATCTTTCGCCAGTTCACCGAAAGTACGCCGACTCCTGCGCCGCCATTTTCGTGCAAGCCCATTGCTCAGTTCGGCTCGGCTCGTGGCGACTCGGCGCCAGTTCGGCAACCTTCGGAGCATCGGTTTCGTGCAGCAAAAGTCATAGATAGATAGCGGAGAGACGGCGCCATTGAAAAGATAAGGACGCCTTGCAGCTTGAATTATCTAGGTGACTGGCATCGATGGATGCTCTACTTGGAGTAATTCTGCAGTGATGGTTGAAGATTCGTTGTCAAATCACCCAGCTATGAATCCAATACAATGTCGTGTGTTTAAAATTGGATTGTCTTGTGTAATTAAAGCAACAAAAAAAAAACTTTGCTTATAGAAATAAGAATAGAATAGAAAGTGCTTTATTGATCCAAGAAACATTCAACATTAACGAGCACATAAGAACATTTACATAGGGTGCAAAGGTGGACTTATCCCTTACAGGGTTTTCTTACAGTCGACCTTTAGAATAAATAGATAGAAGGAACATAACTTTTGGAATAGGAAATTATATCAAATTTTGGATCAGGAAAGAAAAGGACAGGACAAGGAAATACTAATGAAATTTAAGCGGTTGGTGACCGAGTGGTCTGCGTATCGGCTTCTCTTGCGACAGGTTCGAGGTTCAAAATCCGCTCGGCGCACTGAGCTATATGGTAGCCAAAATTGTAGCCAACTGGGTTGGTACCACCATACTAGATGTAACGGCAGCATAGCAGGCTCGGCTTTGTTCTCCTCTGGTCCAGTAAAGCCAGCAATCCAAAGGGAAGTCTCCGATAATGGCACATGGCACCTACCTTCGCGGAGGTGGTATTGGCCGGTCGGAGCATGTGCTGCTTCTCTGGCTCAGCCACCACAAATGATCACATACAAAAAATTCAATCTTAACGCGACGAACGATCACCGACGACGAGGCAGCGCGCTCTCCGCGTCGTCGCCGTCGACTTAATCGACGACTCGTCGTAGCTATGTTCGCTCTTAGGTTAAGAACTTTTTAATCAGTTCACATGGGGCTTTCGCTGATGTATTCTGGCACTTGGTACCGTGTGGGGCCGGTACTTTAAAAGAATAGCCACACTGCATCTCTCCCCGTGTACGTATGTCGTAAAAGGCGACTAAGGGATATGACTCCCATGTTACTAGGTGGTAGGGTTTAACCAGCCCGGGTTGGTACCACCGCATTGAATGAATGAAAGGTCGGTCGAAACGGCTATGTAAATAGTTTGTGTTTTTCGTCCAGTTCAGTGTAGCCGGCACCACCGAAGGGAAGCACTGACGTGGCACCAAGTTCACCCGGTGTTATGGGCTAACATCACGGATGTTGTAGGTGATGTAGCCAAACGTGTCAGTTTCCATAAAAAAATAAAGAAAAATATGTGTAATGCTAATGTCACACAAATAATGAAAGATTCTAATTGGAATTTCTACAGCAGGTTTTCAGCGAAGTCGAGCACCTTTCCAAGCGCGCGGACTTCAACTACAGAACCACATTGCAGTGCAGTTACCGGGGGGAGCGGGGGAGGGGAGAACGACGCGAGAGTAGTGACGAAAATTCTTCTACAATCCTTCCTCTTAGCCCTATCTCACGTCACTACGAACATTCAAATATCACTCTAATGCCAACCGACATAAAAATCATTTTCACTCGAACAGCATCAAGCGTTAGACGCGTTTCAAACGTGGAACACGAAATTGCTTCGTGGGACTAGAACCTTAATGACAAGGTTAAGACTTAAGTCGCTACGAAACGCATCAGAAACTGGTTTTGAGCATTCAACTAGTCAACTAGTAGTAGACAAAAAAATGGCTGGCTGCCATCTTGGATGGAGTTTTTGCGCGAGCACTCGCGACCGCATCATGAGAACTGTACGTACGTGTGTTTTGATGTTAAATTATGTTTGTTTCTAGGTATAAAAATATCACAACGACAGGTATAATATAGGTTTTTATATATTGTTTTTTTTTATGTAATCCGGTATAGATGACCTGAAAGGAATTTATAACGCAGCGCCTTTGTCCGCAATGCCAGACGTTTTGGTTCTTGTCGAAACAAGGTGTTAACTTTCAAGACTCGACGCTGGCATGTATTCAAAGCCTAATTGTCGAGGGGACCGAATGGACAAGGAATTCATGCTTACTACCAACCAAATAAAGAAAAAGAAAAAGAATGCGAGTAACCAAACTTGGCCTTCAGCCTCGCCCTTAGTAACTTCTTCGAGAAAGTATAGTTTACGTGAGCAATTTAAAAATATAAAAACTTTTCGAAATATTTTGAATATTAGCGTAGCCTAGAAACTCTGGGGTTTGCAGTTTATGCGAATGGATGCGATCTTTGTAAAATCATGAGGAAAATTTGCTGTTCGAAGCATCTGAAGACCAACTTGCCCCCAGGTTTTTTTTCTTAATAGATTATTTTTTTATAAATTTTTATTTAAATAAATTATTCCCATTACAAATAAAGATATTATGTTAAATTAGTTACATTGTAAGTTTTCTAATATTTAGTTGTTAGAAATAAAAAGATTTAATCTTCATATCATACTTAGGTAAGTTGGCCAAAGGGCCAACTGCCAAACTAACTGGCATAGCATCTAGCTCCGAAAGAACATCGCTTAATGGCCTGAAATCACGTGATTAAAGGTTTACTGGAAGAAATCACTTGTAGCAAAGAGACAAAGTTATCACTGTGCGATAAGTTTGTCATTTTTTTTTTCATGTAAGTACCTACTTACTGTTTTCTTTATAACTAGCTTTTCCCCGCGGCTTCGTGAAATTCGTATTTAAAAAGAAGAAAGTAAGTAAGCCCGCCACCGTACCTTTATTTCGCCGCGCGGAATAATTCGGTTTGTATGAGAGCCACATCTTAGCGTAACTTGAACTAAATTTCCTATCCTGTGTCTCGTATAGGTAAATGTGTTTGTACGAAGTTTCATCGAATTCAGATGATCGGTATAAGAGTTATTGTGGAACATACATATATACATATATGTATGTTCGATTTTTAGAAATCTTTTCTGTATGTTTATATACATACAGAAAAGATTTCTAAAAATCGTCAATTTAGCTTTAGTATCATACATAGAGTCTACAAACTCATTATCTCATAAAACAAAGTAAATTACTCCATGACCATCATAATAACTTACAGATTTATTATTAGTATTGATTGCAATGCAATAAACCAGAATTCTATATATGTGGGTCCCGTACGTGCTGTAGCGATATCCGGTTCCGTAAGCGATCTAAAAATGCATCGAATTTCAAGCGCACTGTTGGAAAGTGCTAACAACCTTTGTGACAACCACTCCGCACCCCTCCCCCGCCCCTAGCGATCGATAACGGGGGGAGAGACGGGTTTGTCGTGTCCAGAAAGCAACTGCGGCGGTCGAGGCGGTCGATAATTTGGCCGGTTTCGGTGCCGTTTTGAATGGGCTAACCCTCTTTACTCGCTGTGTCCTAGGTTAGGTTAGGTTAGGAGCCGGTGAACTGTGACTTCGGGTGAAATTACTGTGTTTTTTAGGTTTCCGTATCCCGTACGGAAGCCTTCGCCGTCCGTCTGTCCGTCCGCCTGTCCGAGGGCTGTATCTCTTGAACCGTAATAGGTAGCCCGTTGAAATTTTCACAGAATATGTGTTACCTACTATGGCGGATATAGCAATAAATAATTAAAAAAAGAAAATGTTAAAAATTAAGGGGTCTCCCATACAACAAACGTCCGAAAAATAGATTAGTCACACTACTGAATAATAGATGGCGCCTCAGGTTGTTATACATTTCATTGTTGAAAGACAAAAGATAGGCGGATAATAGCGGACCAAAGAGTTTGTATTACGTCGCGCAGCGACGTAATGCAAACTCTTTGTAGCGGACAGATACGGAAACCTCCGTGCGCGAGTAAAACTCGCTCTTAACAGATTTTTTATTTTTGTATACGGGAAATAATAAACTGTAGGTCCGTTCTTATTTATTGATCATTCATATGGCAGTTAGACTGCACTCGAAATTGTCACAATTTGTTCTATCCGGTTCGATTACTCCCACGAAGAAGAACCGGCAAGAAGATATTTCCCTCCAGGTGCAGTCTCGGGTTCTTCAAGAGAGGCGTGAATGGGCACTTGTCAGGCCGGCATGGCATTCGCGGTCCCCGCATGCGACCGAGTGTCCATGGGCGTCGCTAGACACCTTATGGGTGGCTGGGGACGACATGTCGCGCTTACTATAAAAAAAATACTTCCCACAGGTGGTAGGGTTTAGACCAACCGGATTGACACCACCGCACTGAATGAAGGCATATATCAAACAAATAAGCATCAATAACGACGGCAATGACTGTTAACGTTAAAAAATCGTAATTCACTCCAGCCCCGAAAAAATCCTCGGGAGTACGGTATTGATGTTTGCCCATCAAGAAACAGATTAGCACTGGAACTGCTCCAGAATAAGTTAGGACGTAGCTACGATTTTTTAATGTAGTAATCCGGTATGGGTGGCCGAGTCGAAGGGGCCAAAGCACATGATCCGACCAACATTATCACCTCCGAGAAGGTAGGTGCCATACCGGAGACTTCCCTTTGGATGGCTGACTATACTGGACTAGAGGAGAACGCATGAAGGAGGTGTTCGATGGAGGCTGCTATGCGGCCATCTTACATCCAGCACGGTGGTATCAATCCAGTCGGCTACAATTTGAACCTACCACCTTGGGCACCTGGTAAGGGGCAAGAGAAGGGACCTACAGTTTCATACCGGTTCCGAAGGCTGAAGAATAGAATAGAATAGAAACTCTCTATTGCACACAATGGAAAGAATATGAATAGAAGAAAAAAAATAAAGAAGTGGGCAAAGGCGGACTTATCACTGCAAGTGATTTCTTTCAGTCAACCTTTTGAAGCAGCAGTTGTAGGTATAGATATAGCACGTAAATTAGTTTTCGTCAGAAAAAAAACTCATTGGTACACGCCGGCCGACCGGATTCGAACCTCGGACCTCTCGCACGAGAAGCCGATACCCAGACCACTCGGCCACAAGCCGCGCTTCTATATACAACGTGTCCCAAAACTCAACGTCAAGCGGGAACCAGGGGTAGGTCAGTTTATGACTACCCAGGGAAAAATAAGAAACAAAACCAGTCATTTGTTTTTATGATATGAGCATTTTTGGAAAAACGTTGAAAATTTACATTTTTAGATACTACGACTACAAATTTGCAAACATAATTGTAATTTTTTTTTATTGATATCCTAAATAACTCTGTTATTGATCAGTATCCAAAATAAAACCGGAATGCCTGTAGTTTTACCAAAAAAATATTTTGTAAATTTTTTTTTCTAAACAAATAAATGAATCAGATTTTTGTTTTCTTATTTTTCCCTGGGTAGTCATAAACTGGCCTACTCCCTGGTTCCCGCTTGACGTTGAGTTTTGGGACACGGTGTATATACGATGCGAGTGTCTACTGGCGCCATCTCCCACGAGACGCTAGTTTCACGGACACAGCTCGCGAGTTTCCAGTCTCAAGGTTTGCCCGGCTCAAGGCCGTTGTCGCAAGTTTATGTTGGTGAGGTAACGGAGAGCATGAATGACTTTACCTACATGCCGTTTACACTAGGCTGACATCATGGGTGTGGCAGGCCGAGATAGTCAACCTTGTCATGTTGTATAGTGTGTTTCAGGATAGGCTTGAGAAACTTTAGCAATAGAAAGTACTCATTATTAGAAGAAAAAAATCCTTATCACTCCAATCGAAATTCCGTAATTTTTTTTTTCATACAAAAATTGAGAATTGTAATAAAAACTTGATGGACAGTGAGATTTGGCAACATTGTTGTCTAAGTCTTGGGAGTGCAATGACCTAGTCCAGTCCCCTTTTTCTTTTCATGTCATTTAAATTTAAGTGTTTGGAACTTACCTACATGCAGTACAATTCCAATAGTTAAGCATGTAAGTTAGTGACCTTATTTTTATTTAAAAAGGCGGATGTTAACCGTCCACTAAAGCTCGATGAAACGATTTTCCCAAAAAGAACTATAAAATGACCGAATCTGGGAAAAAGTTTTTCGTCTTCAAATATGAGCCCCTTTCGAACCCTGAAGTTACGAAACCCTATCCTGAAACACCCTGTATATATGAAGTAGTGGTATATGTACGTAAGAATATGAATTCTTTTGAGTTAAATGGCGCAAGTCATAATTAAACACACGTAACTCAGAGCGTTTAAAATCTGTTGCGCATAAATCGGCGATGTCTGAAAAAGACCTTGACGTCATTGGACCCAAGTTGCACGAAAATGTTCCTGATAAAATTAAATAAATAAAAACAGTGACAATGTTTTCCAGAATCATCTGAAAATGTTTCTCTTAGACAATCCATTTTCAAGTGAAGTGATTTGTTCTTCTTACTCTTAATAAAAAATCTGTTGACTGATTATTCAAATTGTTTAAATGTATAAATTCAACTTTTATTAATGACTTGTCTGAACCCTATGTTCTTTGTATTTTACTATGATTTATTTTCTTTTTTACTTACACATAGTATCTATGTAATATTTAACATACTTAAAAACGGAGTATGTAAGTTATATTCAAACAAAAGCTCTATAAGGTTTCTTACCCGGTTATTCTTGCATTCTGAACGGGACATGACAGAAAAACGATTATGACGATCCATGCTGAATATGCATCTATGAATGAAATATTGTTAATGTTGTGTGTTCTTTATGGCGAAATAAATATCTGAATCTGGGGGATATGCAATCCCTGCCCAGTGCGCGTTGTTCGGAGGCGGAAAGGGGACGTCGGGATCGCGTCAAACAGCTCCTCCGAGCACTCCCCATGGAACAGGCGATCAAACACTTCTAGAAACTCTAACTTCTAGAATTCTTGCAATTAAATCGATTGTCGGGATACAGCGTGTATGTAAGTAAGTAACAATTGAATAAACAATCTGTATTGGATATACATACAAGGTCCTATGGGTACACTTGCATGCAAGACAAGGAATGGAGACAAATTAAAGTCAGTGACACATCGGCTCACCTTAGCTGAGAGGGACCCGAACATTATCGGTCCAAAATTTTATGAGAAACTTCCGATACAAATAAAAGACGAAAGTAGCGACAGAAAGTTCCAGTACCAAGTGACGCAAATGCTGTTGGATAAATGCACAGAGCATCAAATACCTACCGCGCGCGCCCCCTACTAGAGACGCCCTAAGCGATAATATTTGAAACCCAAAAACTACACGCAGTACTGCTAGCGCTTCGTATGTGTGTGTGTGTGCTAGTATCGACACTACACACAAAGAGGAGCAAGTTAGGCACACGCACAAAACAAATGCACACGCACAACACACATATGTAAGTCATAGGCCACGCCCACAGGCTTCAACGGCGTTGTAGAGAAATCGCGCTCAGGGCGCCTCTAGGAGGGGCGCGCGCATTTGATGCTCTGTGGATAAATGTATCTATGATGTAAATGAATATCTTCACTAAAATTAAGATGCCAGAATTTAACATTTATTATTAAAATCATGTAAATTGACAACATTTATATTATGTACTTGTATGAAAATATTTGACAGCATACTAATCCCTGTGAAACAAACATAATTGTGAACAGTGGTTTTTTTTTATGACGAAATAAACAAACATAAACATGACAGAATGTATGTAAATGTATGTGAAACTCGTACAGCCTGGGTCTGGGAAGCGCTAGACGATAATATTACACTGCACAGGATAATATTTGCACGCAGTAAACTTCGGAAACTACTTCGCACTTTCACTGACTTATTTTCCATTCACGGAGTCTCTTCGCTAGAAGAGGTTTAAGGAGACCCGGTCCCTCGTGTCTTATGTTAAAACAGGTACCGTGCAAAGAGTTAACAGAACAGTTGGTTTATTTTTGGAGTAATTCTTATTTCTTTTTGGAAATGGAAAATATTTTATTCTATGCTATTATATTATAATTTACAAAATTTATTATAAATAAATTTTGAAATGTTTTGAAAATGAATAATACTAAACTTTATATGGATTTTAATATATTTGTTTATTAGATATTTATAATTATTTTTATTTCAAGCGGCGGATGACCGAGTGGTTTGGGCATCGGCCTCTCATGCGACAGGTCCGAGGTTCGAATTCGGTCGCCGTGTACCAATGAGTTTTTTCTGACGAAAAAATTTACGTGCATACCTACACCTGCTGCTTCACCGTTCGGAACCGGTGTAAAACTGTAGGTTCCTTCCCTTGACCTTTATTGGGTGGTAGGCTCAAATTGTGGCCGATTGGGTTGGCACCACCGTACTGGATGTAAGATGGCCGCATGGCAACCTCGGTTGTGTTCTCCTCTAGTCCAGTATAGCCAGCAATCCAGGGAAGTCTCCGATATGGCACCTACCTCTTCGGAGGTGATATTGGCTGGTCGGAGCATGTGCTTTGGCCCCTCCGACTCAGCCACCCATACCAGATAACATAAAAAAATTAAATTATTTTGTTAAATTTGTATTGGGGCAAGTGTACATACACCATTCGATTTGATTGAAAATGAATAATTTCCGAGATGAAGGGTCGTGGCAAGGCGGTAAAAGCCTTGCCCAGTATACGGGAGGGCAGGCAGTGGGTTCGGAGCCCGTTTTGCCGTTCACCAATTTTTTTTTTTCGAGTTTGATAAGCATAATTTTCATAAGGCCACGTGTTGCTTCGTGATTCCGGCTCTACAGTCCCGACAAGAGCAATTCACAGATTTAGCAAGTGGCAGGTCCAAACCAACATAGGATTCCACGAATAAAAACATAATGCAGTTTGGTCCCCGCTGTGAAATTACGACCTAAATTGATACTCTACATTCTACGTGCAATTTTGATCCCACCAGATCCGTCAGGCTGGCAATCAAATAGCACGACCGCGATCGTGCCTACAAGTACATGCCTATGTACCCAGATACTTGCCACTGACACGCTGTACGAAGGCCACACGCATATACACACATACAAACAAACATACGTACAATACTCACGCACACTCAGTCATACCCACGACTACATCAATTCACTATTACAACCACAAGTTAAAACATTTACAAGAACACGCATGTTCTTCGGTGACCCTAAATTCCTTTTTCAAGTATTTAACGAAGGTTTTTTAATTGTTTTCCCTCAAAATGTACCAACGCTACGTCATAACTTTTGAATTAAAGTTATGCTCTACCCGAAACGATTCGAAATTCGAAAGAAAATGCATCGAACTTTGGCGCCTGAAGTTAGTGACGGACGACATTCGCCGTGTTGATGTCGCGGACTAGCAATGCATTTTCACTCGCGGCTAACTTCGCACCGCTGCACGACCAAGTTCATAGATGAAGATAATTTCAGGTTTTGATCTAAAAAACGACGACTTTTGATCCCGTTACTTTTGTGCAACATCCGATCGGCACTTAAAAAGCGCATACCTATACTTCGGCTATTTCCTTCAATATTATTATGCACTTCTGTATTGATTCGAACAGAACGCAATCATAGGGAAGTAGCAGACCATAATTAAATTATAGAAAAATACTGGTAAGTACTTACGTTTCCAAATGAGTTCTATTCCGAAATGTTTTGTCCAGTTTTCCAGTAGGTAGTGCCTTCAATGAGCACAATTTTCTCCAAAAAACTAAACAAGTCACACGAAATGTTCAAATAGTACTATGTATATATGTTTGCACTGTATCTGATCACAATAGTTTATTTTAACAATCTACATGTTTGTAAGGTGAAGGCACAGTATCTCACTAGGCAAGTTCGTTTTCATATTTGGTCATTTCGGTAAAAAAAATATATTTTCCAAAGTTGGTCTAAAGTTGAGCAATTTTGTAGAGAATGTTTAAATAGGTTGGAAAAATTCGAAGACACTCTAGCACTTGATTTTGATGGGTTCTTGAAAAACTTTTCCAAAAAGGCACGCACTGAGAGGTCATTGACGTCACTTTCGGTGGTTTTTTTCTGCACATATTCGATTGTGGCAGCCGGGAGCGAGCACTGGGCGCGTCCGCCGCCGCACGCGAGTGAACATTGACGTAGGTTTAAGTTTCGAAAAAACGATCCTCAATTTTCGCGACGCGCCGCGACATTTTTCTCGCGAACTGTCGCTACTTTTACGACTCTTTTTGGCTTCGCCACCCTCAACTTTTCACGCGAACTTTGATGTTACACTTTTCAAATTGATTTTTCACACTTTCCGCCGAAATTGAACGTTGAGGTTATAGCATGTTTTGACAGTTTTATCAGCTATCCTAGCGCATACAGATATACAATAGGACAGGCTAGACTGCACGTTCGTGTCGGGAGGAGGGAGGGAAGTTTGCGTCCGCGACCACTAGATGGCGTTTGGCGCCGATTCCGTTTCGAAAATCTCCGAAAATGCAACAAAAGTACATATTGCAAGCAGCGTAGAGAAACGCGCCCGCGCCCGAGTAAACACGTCCAAATTACTGAATGCAAGTTTTCATTATTATATTTCGCTATGCACCGTGCGACGTCACGGAAACAAGCGACCGCGGCGCGTCGTGCCGTCTCGCTCGCGCGCGCTGCGCGAGTGCAAGCTGCATTTTGCGCGGGCAAAATTGACTTCTAATTTAGGACTTTCTAAAATCAAACTTTCTTTCTTTTTATTCGGTTGTTTGGCCGTGGATTCGAGTGTTTAAGATGGCAGCGCGATTCCATCGCACCGAGCTGTGTACGAGCGACCTAGGAGGGTGGACAGAGAACGGAGGGTCGGTAGGTGCTGAGCGCAACGCGAGTAGGTCGCTGCACCGCGTGACGTGTGCGGAACTCGCGCACCGCAGTGACATTGAGAAGTTGATATTTTAAATGCTATTAAATTGCGAGTAAGTTCAGTGCATGCTCCTTTGTGTTTTTTTTTCTTTAGTAAATAAAAAAAAATCCGCCAAATTTAATTTTAGCGTGAGTGGAATTTTTTTAATACTTAAAATTTTGTTCTGTTTCATTTTGTTATTTTTTTTTCTATTTCCTAAATCACCACTCGTCACGACTTAAGAATAAGCACACATTCGACGAATAAGTCACAAAGAAACTATTTGGACCTATCTAAAATTAGGTCGAGGGAAACAATAAGAAGGCACATTAATGAATCAATAAAACTGGAATATCTTTACTACAATGACATACGAAGGTATGTATGATTGATTATGATTACCTACTGAGTTATCAATAGAGCTTTGTATGACACAGGTTCATCCATACGCAGTCGCGTAGCGTACGGTTTGTGAGCACGTAAGGAAATTAATGAAAGCCATTTTGAATCGAACTCTTGAACTCTTTGACTCGAACAACTTGAAAAATAAAGATCTAAAAAAAATAATCAATCATATACATTATTCAATTCAATTCAATTTATTTATTTATACACATAAAATAAACTTTAACATTAATACACACGATTACAGCATAATTTTTAAGACAGTGAAATTTATTTGTACATGGAGCAACCCCTGCCCCCTCAACTAGCGCAAGCCGTATTATAGGGGGCAGGTAACTGTCAATATTTACTTTATATATAAGTCTTCCTTTTCTTAGGTGTGTGTGTGTGTGAGAGGGTGTGTGTGCGTGTGGGGTCGAATGTAAGTGTAATTTTGTGTGTGCATGCGAGGATGAATGCGTGCTTGTAGGGCATCAAAATCATTTTAAATAGTAGGTATTACTTAGGATATACACCACTGCAACAATTCATCAGTTCTAGAACGAACTAGTCCGAAAAGCCATTTCTAAAAAAAAATTTAAATTTATATCCTCGTGGAAGGATTTAATTTGTTAATTACAGAGGGCCCAAGGAAGGAGTGGGCTCTTTGTGCAAATTATTATTTTACTATTTTTATATAATAGCTTAGGTTAGGTGTAGATTATCAATTTTATTTATTATTTTATAATAAAAACCTTAGGGAATTAGTTAACTTATACAACGACATAAAGCGGTATAAGGCACAATTGTGTTATTCAATGTTTCTATCAACAGAAAGTTTTTATTTAATGTAAGGCGCGCGGCCGCGCCGCGGCCGGGGGTCTGAGAGCTTCAAACTCAATAAACATATTTAAATATTATTCAAGAGTATTATTGAAGTTATTTACAAACAACAAAATAGTAATTAAAGATAAAACAACGTAGATAGCTATAAAAACTAAGCTCATATCAGCTATCTACAAAAAATGCAGGTATTGCACACCACATGCGAAACTTATTAACGGCTGATAACGTTGTGCAGTTTGGAAATAAAAAACGCAAGTTGACTCACGAGAGAGACCGGCCTTATCGGGTCATCGAACCGGCAGACAGACAAGACAATTCGGCCTGTGTTGCGCGAGGTCAGGGCTGCCGATATGAATGTCGATGCTCTGCGGTTTGGTACTTGGCTGGTGGTGGGGCGACGCTTTTGTGAACGCACCAAATGTGTGAGGGATCGTGCATTTTTAATTTTGTGTCGGTGGTGAAGTAATTCAAAGGGACAGAAGTCAGAACAACTACTAACTGTAGGTACCTAATATCACCGAATAGTATATGTTGGTACTAGCTATGGCCCGCGGCTTCGCTCGCGTGAAATTAGTATTTAAAAAGAAGGAAGAAAGTAAGCCCCCTACCGTATCTTTATTTCGGCGCGCGGAACAATTAGGTTTGTATGAGAGCCACATCTTAGCGTAACCGGAACTGAATTTTATTTAGCCTATCCTGTGCCTCGTATAGCTAAATGAACTTGTGATAAGTTTCATCAAATTCAGATGATCGGTTTAAGAGTTATGGACGAACATACATATATACATACAGAAAAGATTTCTAATAAAAATGGTCAATTTAGTTTTAGTATCTACAAACGCAATATCTCATAAAACAAAGCAACTTACTCCATGACCATCCCTTACAGATTTAGTATTAGTATTAATTGATTGATTGATGATTGATATTGATTACTGAGGCAGTCATCAGTCAGCGCGTAAGCGTCCACTGCTGGATATACGCCTCTCTAATTTTCCTCCAGACCTCCCGACCTTCAACGGTACGGAACCACCGCTTTCCGCCGACGTACTTGATGTCGTCGTCGCACCTGGCGGGTAGTCTTCCCAATTCTCCGTTTTCTTGTCCCTGGCCGCTAATGTAGAACACGGTTACTACAACGGACGTCGTCTCTTCGGCTGACGTGCCCAGCCCACTGCCACTTGAGCTTAGCCACCCGGTGTCAAATATTGACTACTTATTATATACTTATATTACATAACATATGAATGCCGTATGCAGTATCAAGGATACTTTTATAAGAAACAAATATTTTTTTTATTTTTTTATGGAAACTGAGCCATTTTGTTTTATGAAGCCATTGGTTGGCTACATCACCTACAACATCCGTGATGTCAGCCCATAACACCGGGTGAACTTGGTGCCACGTCAGTGCTTCCCTTCGGTCGTGCCGGCTACACTGAATTGGACTGAAAACACAAACTATTTACATAGCCGTTTCGACCGACCTTTCATTCAGTGCGGTGGTACCAACCCGGCCGGGTTAAACCCTACCACCTAATAATATAAGAAGGGATACTTATTCGCATTTTGCTACATGAACGGGGAGAGATACAGTGGGGCATTACTCGTATAATAATATAATGCATTTATAATTACATTACAAGATAAAGTCATCTTAAAGATTGAGATCCAAAAGTCATGGGTGACTTCAACACGACGAGGCTACAGTACTGATCCGCATTCAGTACATACCTACATCATTGTTTATGTTTGTCTAGATTCTAGATCGCTTAAAACTCAACAGATAGAGCCGAATGCTGAGCCGTGGAGTTAGCAACACTCCTAGAGCGGCTGGCGCTGGTATAAAGAACTATTTATGAGACACCCATTTTAATTCGTGAGGGTAATTTACACCATGATAAAAACCCCCGACCATTAAAAAGTCTAAAATAATTTCCGTTTACCTACGTAAAGGAGTCGGGGGACCGCTAAGTAAACTCCCGCGCAGCTCATGAGTTTTTTTATTGTATTTACTTAGCGGCCCCCCGACTCCTTTAAGTAAGTAAACGAAAATTATTTTTTATTTTTTAATGGTCAGGGGTTTTTTTTTATTCGCAATTTAACTTATATTTCAATTAAAAAAAAAATCGCATGCAAATCGGTCCACTTTTTAAGATAATTAATTTTGTGATTACTTAATTACCTGATTACTTGATTACAAACATAGCTAAGAACCATCCCGATTAAACCAGTTTTCTAAAAAAAACCGCATCCAAATCGGTCCATCCGTTTGGGAGCTACGATGCCATAGCCAGACAGATCCATACACACATACACACACACACGTTAAACTTATAACACCCCTCTTTTTTCGTCGGGGGTTAAGAATCTATAAATACACATTAATCTAAAAATAAACTAACAGTATTTAAAATAATCTAATAAACAGAAATAAAAACATAGTTATGCTTTAGAATATAGATGGAAACAATTTTACACACGAGTAGGTACGTATGTACTTATATATTTTATTACACACATTAAAACAGGCAACAACAAAAAAAAAATATACACAATACATAAATAAGTATACTCTTTATTTATAGGATTATCTCTTTACTTAAGGATAGGCGTCGATTTAATTTTTTATTTCATTTTCAAACCGCAGCACAATTTTTAAATCGTCAATGCAATTAATTTTATACATTTCCATTTTGAACTTTCCTGCCTGCTCATTTCTGAGGTCTCAATGTTTATAGAGGTCAATGAACTTGTCCTACGAGTTCAGCGTGCGCGGAAGCGGCGCCGCGGCGTCGTCGCGCCGCCACACTCAATGATTATGCTCTCGGACAGATCACACGTGTTTCATTGATTCCGATCAATAAATAGCCACCAAAACAATAAACGGTACCGTGTAGGGCCGGTACTTTAAAAGAATAGCCCCACTGCATCCCTCCCCGTGTATGTCGTAAAAGGCGACTAAGGGATATGACTCCCTTTTTATATTACTAGGTGGTAGTGTTTAACCCGCCCGGGTTGGTACCACCGCACTGAATGGAAGGTCGGTCGAAACGGCTATTTAAATAGTTTGTGTTTTCCGTCCAGTTCAGTGTAGCCGGCACGACCGAAGGGAAGCACTGACGTGGCACCAAGTTCACCCGGTGTTATGGGCTGACATCACGGATCTTGTAGGTGATGTAGCCAACCGTGTCAGTTTCCATAAAAAAAAAAACAAGTCTATATTGATGACACCTATCGTCGTGATCTGAACACGCAACCTGCTGATACATGCCTATTATTTTTATAATAATTTATATTAATTTTACACATATTATACAATAAAAAGAAATAAAAATACACAAAAATACCGTGTGGGGCCGGTACTTAAAAAGAATATCCCCACTGCATCTCTCCCCATGCATGTCGTAAAAGGCGACTAAGGGATAAGGACAAGATGCCGTGCTAAAGGGCGACAGGATCGCCACCTCTCACCTTGGCACGGTACTTCCACTGAGTCATGCAGCGGGTGGGTCTTCATGCCTTACTTGCTGCTTGATCGATTTAATCTTGTTCGAATACTTTGCGAAACGTGGTGGTCGGTGTTGTGCTGTAGTTGACCAGAGTTCTTGCAGCACAACACCGATTACTCTGCTTACCCCGATTGTCGGGATTCAGCGTGTGTGATATGTATGTAAAAATACACAAAATTAATAGAAATATAAAAAAAAACGCTAATATCGCCGGTGGTATTGCATTATTATGCATAGTAAGTATCTCGAGGGTTAAATAAGGTAAACATTTTATAATGCAGTTAAGATTTTCGTTTAGGTTTTCCTGTAAACTGTAACAGAGGCCCTATATTCAAAATGTTCATACATTTTAAAAGTTCCGACTCAGTAGTTTGGAAAATAAGGGGGGAAGGAGGGGAATGCTCGATTTTCGCATATTTTCTTTAATATCTTTTAATCTGAGCATTTTAAAATTATTTAAAAATCTTATAATATAATGAATCCTTTTAAAAAACTTGAAAAAAAAAACACAAGTTTAACTAACAGATAGACAGGCGCGAGAGTGATCCTCGCGTTTCGTTTTTCCCAAAGACATTAAATCTCTTTGGTTTTTCCCCTTTTGAGGTACGGAACCCTAAAAAAGGCTAAATTATCGGTACCAGCGCCAGGGCCGTATCTGTAGACCCCAAGGCTGAACCTTCGTGCGGGCCTTATGGGGAACACAAAAATCGTATTTTAAAGATTTTTTTATCACTAAAAACCTGAAAAGAAAAGTATTGAAGCTTTTTATGAAATATTTTTTTTAATACAATGTATTTAAATTTTTTATACTACTACTTAAATATTACGTACTCGTACGTAAGTAACTACATAATAATGTAGGTAAGAGAATAGAGGCATTATTACGCCATGCAATTATAGTTATGTAGGATATCGGCGTGTACATACATATGTACATATCACACACGCTGAATCCCGACCATCGGGGTAAGCAGAATAATCGGTGTTGTGCTACAAGAACTCTGGTAAATTACAGCACAGCACCGACCACCACGTTTCGCAAAGTATTCGAACAAGATTCAATCGATCAAGCTGCAAGTAAGGCGTGAAGACCCACCTGCTGCATCACTCGGTGGAAGTACCGTGCCAAGGTGAAAGGTGTCGAGCCTGTCGCCCTTTAGCACGGCATCTTGTCATTATCCCTTAGTCGCCTTTTACGACATGCATGGGGAGAGATGCAGTGGGATTATTCTTTTTAATTACCGGCCCCACACGGTACGTGTCTTATGATTTATATGGGGGAACACACCTACACACCATAGTATTTGAATTTAAAACATTTTTTACCCATTTTCTTTTTGTGATCCGGGCCTCTTTGTGATCCGGGCCCCTTTGTGATCCGGGCCCCTTTGTGGTGCGGCCCCCTTTGTGGTGCGGGCCTCAGGCTGCAGCCTAGATAGCCTGCGCATAAAAACGGCCCTGACCAGCGCCGTTAACACTCTCGTCCGTGACTCCATGTCTGAGAAGCGTTGAAAATGGCCAGAGAGGACATAATAATATGATATCGAATTTCTTATCGCCAAGTCAATGTCACCTCTAAGCTGCACCAATTTAGATGTTCCGTTGAATTAACTGGAAATTGTGTGCATTTACTCACGTAGCTATAAATATTTGTTTGATAAAACGTATGCGCGCCAAAAGGCTTAAGGAATTTCGTTGTGTGTATTGTGATCTATATAGGTATTTACATATTTGCACTGCCGTATTTATTTGGTACAAAATATTATGTGCTCAAAAAGGGTCAAATGCGTAGTACCCGTAATCGACGAGCATGTATGAGGAACATTATGAGAGTGGAAGAGGCGGCAGAGGTGTGCCAGGATCGTTACCCCAATGGGAAACAGGTGTGAAGTTATGTTATATATGTATGTATGTATGTATGATAAAATAAATTACTTTTTTTATTACTTAAATTAATTATTTACATAAAATAATTACAACAGAAAAATTACATTCTCATGTACTTCATAACGTTATTCATATCTCCCAAATGGAGAAAGCAGATATAAGTAACGGACCTACCTACACCAAGCATGGTCCTGACAGACCTCTGATGTCTCTTAAGGCCTTGTCAACCCGTATTCACCCGTGCTCCTCTTTCAAGGCGCTGCTTTCGCTGGTTGGAGTAGGATGCAACACAATCAATCAATCAAAAATTAGGATTGTATTTTTTTATTCCAAAACTACGGATCGAAACAAAAATTAAAAAGCTACGGATTTAGATATATATTCAACAAATAAATATATTTTTTCCAAAGCCTTAATTTGGTCACGTTGCCTTAAATACGTTTTTATAACAAAATTCAGAGGCATATTCATGATTTTTTTCTGTCGAGCGAAGTTCATCAAATCGTGTTTTCAAAAAGCTATTGATCTGCGCTGATAGATGAAGTTTTACATACTTATATTAAAAGCGGTACACTTCTTGAAATTCGAGTCAGACGCAGTCTGTACCATGTAGGGCCGGTACTTTAAAATAATAGCCCCACTGCATCTCTCCCCGTGTATGTCGTAAAAGGCGATTAAGGGATATGACTCCCTTCTTATATTACTAGGTGGTAGTGTTTAACCCGCCCGGGTTGGTACCACCGCACTGAATGAAAGGTCGGTCGAAACGGCTATGTAAATAGTTTGTGTTTTCCGTCCAGTTCATTGCAGCCGGCACGACCGAAGGGAAGCACTGACGTGGCGCCAAGTTCATCCGGTGTTATGGGCTGACATCACGGATGTTGTAGGTGATGTAGCCAAACGTGTCAATTTCAATGAAAAAAAAAAATCTCACCTTAAACATTCATAATGCTCTTCATACAAATTCTCCTGGCTTTCGGCTTCTACCTGCTGCGCGCTTGAATCATTTGGAGCACTTTACCGAAATATCGCAAAATACACAATTTTAAGTGGATTGACATCTTAACCCTCTCGACCTTGCCTCGATTATCTAAATCCTCCAATTCTCGTTTTAACAGTGATATAATTCTGCATTCAGTCTGCCAAACCTTCAAAAGTGTGGAAATTGCATTGCTTTATACAATTATTTACTTATATGGTTTTTTAAATTACCGTGGTTGTTAGACAATGCAGGCAGAGTGCTCATGAAGATGGGCCATACGCTTGGCCCGAAACGTCGAGCTGCATAGCTCGGGAAGAACCGTAAGTAAAGCTGTTTTGATTTAAAAAAAAATATTTACTTCTTCTTATATATTTTTAATTAGAAAAAATGCAAAGCGAAAATCATTGGAAAAAATACCTACAACCCGGGCAGGATTCGAACCTGGGTCTCTGGCTTGAGCCGCCAACGCGATAAGCAACTACGTCACCGGGCCGGGACGCATTATCTCCAAATTTTCGTTCTGTTGCACCTAAATGATGTGGCATAATTTTTTTTTCCACTGATTTTTGCTTTGCATTTTTCTAATTAAAAATATATATAAAGCGAGTACGTGCTTAGTACTAACATATAAACATAAAATATTATTTACTTCTTCGTTCGCAGCACAATCATATTCTCTCGTGAGTGTCACGTGTTCCGTTTCCCAAACCCTTCAATATGGGCGGCCTCAAGCGTCGTAACAGACTATAGGCAGCCAAGCAACAGTTCGCAAATGCTGGTATGGCACTCACGAAGCGTGGTATCGCGAGGAGAGGTAGGTGAATTTGGCTCGGTCGACTGCACCTTCGGTCTCTCGGCACAGCCACCCATGCTGGTTTCATAAAACCCGATCCACAGTTATGCAGTAGGCCACTTCATGTCTCACTTGCTGATTAAATTTATCTTGTCCTAATAGGTACGTACTTTACTAAGTGTCGGTACTTAAAAAGAATAGATCTACTGCATCTCTCCCCGTGCATGTTGTGAAAGGCGACTAAGGGATAAGGACAAGATTTCGTACTAAAGGCCGATATGCTAGCCACCTCTCACCTTGACACGGTCCTTCATCCGAGTCATGTAGCAGGTGGGTCTTCGTGCCTTACTTTCTGCTTGATAGTTATCTTAATACTTTGCTAATTGTGGTGGTCGGTGTTGTACTGAAATTTACAAGAGTACCTACTTGCAGCACAACTCCGACTATTCTGCTTACCTCCGATTGTAGGGATACAGCGTGTGGTATGTATATGTATGTACTTAGTGTGGTAGTCGTTGTTGTACTGTAATTAACCAGGGTTCTTGCAGCGCAACACGGTATCACTCTGCTTCTTCGATTGTCTGAAGATCTGTGGTCTGAATGCATCGTGATGGTATATGGGTGGATCAACTTTTTCTTGTAATGTAAAAACCAGCTGCAAAGTCAAATAAAAAAAAAGTTTATTACAATTTATTACTAGTTGAAAATCAATAGTATAAAATACTTAGGTTGATAGGCAATTGAAATAAAAGTAGAGAACTATTTAAAATAAAACATTAACCAATTTTTTAAGGGTGACCCAGGGGACAATTTTGTCCCCAGTTTTGTATGGAAAAAAGGGGTTGTCCTCAGGGTAACCAATATATTTTTTTAAATTAGGTACTCAAAATTATTTTTGCAGCTTCTTCCTTATTAATCAATTCCTTATCTGAGAGTTGCTGTAACTTATTAAAATAAGGTGAATTTGTCAAGTTAATACCCTGTTTTCAGACAGATACCAAAGACAAGAAAAAGCTGATTCACCCACATGCATTTTCATGAAACTGATGAATTGATGCCCGTTACGAATCCTGTTGAATTCTATGCAGTCTATATTAAAAATCACACAAACTGCTCACATAAATACGGCTAAGCACTCTGTCTGCGGTTTCGTCCTATCGTACATTGCTCCCGGGCGATAGTACTATCTATGTACACGCAATATTCGTCACACACAAAGCCAATTTTTTTCGCAATGCATTTCGCGTTGCGGCCGCTGTCGTAGGTACGAGTGAGTGTGTGTTGCGCATGTATTTTTTTTTTATGGAAACTGACATGGTTGGCTACATCACCTACAACATCCGTAATGTCAGCCCATAACACCGGGTGGACTTGGTGCCACGTCAGTGCTTCCCTTCGGTCGTGCCGGCTACACTGAACTGGATGGAAAACAGTATGCAGAAAATGAACGCAAACGAGACTTGATCTCTTGATTGAACTTGAACTTTTAAAAAAAAGTTAAAAAAAAAAGATAAAAAGTGATAATTCTTTATTCAAATATGGTACATTTTTAATGTTATTATTTGTTGGTGTGATGTATATTGTTATGTAATTGATTTAAATAAAGTTTAAAATATATATTTAGAAATAATATTGTCATATTAAAAAAAAATTATGTAATGTCCCCTGCACCGTAGACTGTGCAGCAGAGGACAGCGGTTAGTACAGTTTTTATTTTTTATTGTACGGATACAGTTCGAGTAGAATATAATGCGTGCTCGTACATATATTCTAGCTATTCACAATACAAAAATATTAGAAGGTAATCCACATTAAATAACAAACAAAACAAATAGACGAAATATAACAACAAAGAACGCCACAAATTAATTGTCTACTAACTAAACTCGAGTTTTTCAGGTGAATCACCATGACATTGGAAACACTATTTATGACCAGAAAAGGTCACTGGGTGAATGAGTTGTTGCGTTTTGCAGCTGAAACTACAGTTTGAAGTTCATAATAGCATCCAAAGTGACGCAGGGGTTACAAGGTTTTTTGATGCCAAAATTTTAAATGAAATATAAAATTTACAATTAACACTTCTTACAAGCTAGAACTAAAACTAAGTAGGTAATAATCACAAAATTAGACAATTAAAAAGACACATCGTGTAAAATTTATATTTAAAGAAACTGTATCTTTACCTAAGAAAGTTCTGGACGCAGCATATGACTTCCGTCGCTGATTTTAAGTCCAGCCTGATTTTAAATTGTGATTAGTTCACAAGAAGAATTATAAAAGAAAAAAAAGAAAAAGAAAGCAATTAGTGTGCAACACGAATACGATACCTATAGTAGAAATTGAAAATATTGCAAAATTTTATTATATAGAGAAAAAATAATTGATTAAAAATTTGATATCATAAACAAATAAAGATAAATAAATAAATAATTAATCAAATAAAAAAATTATAAAAACCTACTTTTAACATGAAGAAGGAGAGCTGTTGAGAGAATTAATTTGTTAAGACATACGTGGAAAATTCAGTACTAATAATAAATCTGTAAGGGATGGTTGTGGAGTAAGTTACCGACTTTGTTTTATGAGATACTGCGTTTGTAGATTCTATGTCTGATACTAAAACTAGTGTTAAAAACTAAGTCTGTTTAGTAAAATATGATACTAAAAAACCCATGGATATAAGTGTTGTTTATCAACTGCGAATACATTTAGGCTCAAGATCTCAATCTTATTGTTCTTTAGAAATCTGACCTTTAACTGAAAAGTCGAGTGCTCCCGAGTGTGCCTCGAAAGAGGACAGTGACAAAAAACCGACGTACACTTATGAAAAACATGAGTATAGGTAGAAGAGTCGTCAGAAATGTGTCAGACCCGCGGCACATGGAGATCCACTGTCTCTACGCACCCCGTTGTGAAACAGGCGTGACGCTATGTACGTAAGATCATGAAACTGAAATACAAAATTATTGAGTCACACTCAATTTACCATGTGGGGCCGGTATTTAAAAAGAATAGCCCCACTGCATCTCTCCCCATGCATGTCGCAAAAGGCGACTAAGGGATAAGGACATGATTCCGTGTTAAAGGGCGGCAGCTCGCCACCTCTCACCTTGGCGCGGTACTTCCACCGAGTCATGCAGCAGGTGGGTCTTCGTGCCTTACTTGCTGCTTGATCTATTGAATCTTGTTCGAATACTTTGCGAAACGTGGCGATCGATGTTGTGCTGTAATTTACCAGAGTTCTTGCAGCACAACACCGATTACTCTGCTTACCCCGATTGTCGGGATTCAGCGTGTGTGATATGTGTGTATGTACTCAATTTACAATTTGACGGACATTCTGAAGTCAATGCTTCGAGTGCTGATAAATATTTGCCGACAAGACGAAGGTCCTTCGAACATCTGCGCAAAGAAAATCGCACTATTTGCCAATATATGCATATTATGTATCTACCTGCGAATGTAAAAAAAAAAACCATTTTTTTTATGAAACTAACACTGTTGGCTACATCACCTACTGCATCCGTGATGTCAGCCCATAACACCATGGTGAACTAGGTGCCATGTCAGTATGTGATGTAGCCAACCGTGTCAGTTCCCATAAAAAAAATATTAGCTAGTGCACTTTACGGCTAATTCTACAAATATTTTGTTTAATGAAACCAGCTTGGGTAGCTGTGCCGAGGCACCAATTTTCTAGTCAACAGAGCCTCTTCTCGCAAAACCACGCTCAGATAGATGCCATGCCAGCACAGATTTACAGACAGTTGTTTGTCTGTCTAGACTATTTAAACGACGATTGATGAACCCCAGGTTAACACACTCGCCGGAAGACAGTTCCACACCCTAGCGGTACGACAAACGAATTATTTTAATGATCGACACATAGGTTAATTAAGCTTAACCGCGTAAACAGCTAGGGTTTGGGTCATAATCATCAATAAAAATTAGGTATTATATAATAATGTCAATTATTGACAGGAAACTTTAAGATTTATGTGAAAATGTTATTGATTTATAGAGTTCAACGACTTTTTATTTTGTTACGAGTATAATGAATGCGGTTATTCTCAAAACGATACTACAGATAAAACGAGGAAAACTCAGGACGAAGAACTTTTATATATTTCTTGTCACACGTGGCTTTACCTAAATTAAAATATATTTAAAAGAAGAATAAAACATTTCAAACATTTTAAATTAAACTAACGCTCATGGATAAATTTCAATCTAATACCAATATTTATTAGGTTAGTAGGTATGTACCTTAATTTATTATTTATTTTTACTATATTATGTTCTTTATTTCACATTTTTATATAATATTAATTTTACATATATTATAACTATAAAAAGTATTAAAAATACACAAAATTAATACAAACATTAAATAAAAACGGTAATACCGCCGGCGGCGGGAGACAAGCCTACAAGCGCGCCGGCGGGTGCAGGCCGAGGCTACGGAGCTCTCCGAGACGGCGCGAGACTACCATATTATTTTATTCATTTATTTACACATTTATTGTTGTTTATTGTATAATTTCATCCATAGGTAGGTAACCTACGCTTGGACATGTCGAAAATTCCGCCAGTTCTAAATTCAATGCGAAGAAGAACTGACAAACAAACTTCGCAAGTCACAATGTTTTGTTAGTACCTTATAAGTATTATATTATAGCAACTTACAAATAATTAACCCATAATACCGCTCACAAGAGCATTCATATTTACAGCATAAACATGAATACTGAAGAATCTGACCACTCTGCCTATTTAAATTACCTATATCTGGTGTATAGTGTCATCGTCAATGTTGATATTTCATATTATATCAAGTCAAATAAAAAAAAAGTTTACGTTTATTAATAAGAAATGTAATAAGTCATATTAAAAAATATAATGATGCAAAGTGTATCCAATTGTCAAATTGTCAAAATTTGTTAGTAGGAAAACAGTAGTCAAACTCTTACATAAAATCACGGTCAGTTAATGCATCCTTAATAGTGTAATAAATTACTCTTTTCAATTAAAATTATTTCAATCCGTCTTTTAAAATTATTATCATCTACTTGTTTTATGTTAGAAGACAGTTTATTATAAAATCTAACACTATTACAAATAAAGCTTTTTGAGGTTTTAGATATTCTATGTCTTATTAGTTGTACATTATTCTTACACCGTGTATCATAGTTATGATTGTCGGAATTAAGAGAGGAATCATGAATGTGTTTTCTGGCATAGCATATGTTCTGGTCAACATATGCACATGGTAAAGTCATGATTCTTATCTCCCCGAACGCTGTCCTACAAGTATCTCTAGTTTTCATATTTAAGGTGTACCGCAAGGCCCTCTTCTGTAATAAAAATATTCTATTTGAGTCTGCTGCATTTCCCCCTGCATATTTAACATACAGTAGCCTATATTGTAATAATTATTGTTAACTTTGTATAATCACGTATTTAGTCTGGTTTAGTTTTAAAAATGTATAGAAAACACCCAGTTTCTATTTTGTTTTATAAATAGAGTTATGATATTATTTACCCCATGGCGACATAACTATAGAAAATTCATATTTATAGTGAATTTCCAAGGGGAAAACCGTTTTGGTTTCATTGGCACAAATGGTTGGTTAGCCAATCATATTTTGTGCCCAATAATCACTTATCATTATCAAACTTGAGTCGTCGAAACCTAATCCAAACACGAACTGGTGTAATGGATGACATTATAATATTTAAAAAAAAAATAAAAAATTCACAACATCAAACTTTAATGGCGCCACCTACCAAACACGTCTCACAATCAGAATTTCCTGCAAATCTTGGTCACGCATCACCCAAATACGTGAATTACCAATGGGAAAACCATTTTGGTTTCATTGGCACAAATGGTTGGTTAACCAATCATTTGTGCCCAAAAATCACTTGTCAAACTTGAGTGGTCGAAACCTACTCCAAACACGAACTGGTGTAATGGATGACATTATAATATTAAAAAAAAAAATCATAATAAAAATTTACAACATCAAACTTTAATGGCGCCACCTACCAAACACGTCTCACAATCAGAATTTCCTGCAAATCTTGGTCACGCATCACCCAAATACACCTACCTTTCTGTGCGTGTGCGTTTGTGTATGTGTGTGTGTGTGTGCGTGATATGATGTCGCATTGTGCGAGGTCAGTTACCTGAGTCGGCGAGACGGAGCCGATATGAGTGTTATTTCGCTGCGATTTAAAACGCCCGCCCTGTCAGCGTGTGTCATATTGAATAACACTGAGCGTATTGTCACGTGTTTGGGCATACATCGTGGTAATAAATAACCCGAAAAGCCATTGACAAACATCGCAATAAGTGCCTTAAGCGGCGGGTGGCCGAGTGGTTTGGGCATCGGCTTCTCATGCGAGAGGTCCGCGGTTCGAATCCGGTCGGCGTGTACCAATGAGTTTTTTCTGAAAAAAAAATTTACGTGCATATACCTACATTACCTATATACCTGCTGCTTCACCGTTCGGAACCGGTGTAAAACTGTAGGTCCCTTCCCTTGCCCCTACTAGGTGGTAGGCTCAAATTGTAGCCGGCTGGGTTGTTACCGCCGCGCCGTACTGGATGTAAGATGGCCGCATAGCAGCCTCGGTTGTGTTCTCCTCTAGTCCAGTATAGCCAGCAATCCAGGGAAGTCTCCGGTATGGCACCTACCTTCTCGGAGGTGATATTGGCTGGTCGGAGCATGCGCTTTGGCCCCTACGACTCAGCCACCCATACAGGATTACATATAAAAAAAACCTTGGACTTTTAAATGCAGTCGTAGGTTGAAAGAATACTTCGTCAGCATCGATGACTCGATGGTGCGATGGATCGACATCAGCTCGGGAGATAAATCATACCCGGGCGCGGATCGGAGCTTGAAGTGACGCTTAGATCGTTGAGGCTGGCCATGGTTCAGATTCCACGATATAAAACTCACGCCACTGATTATCTGGAAAGGGCTTGAATTTTTTGTCAGCCTCGGTAGCTCAGTGGTGCGGTCGGTCGACTGTTGTTAAGCAACGCTGAGCGCGGTCAGTTCTTGATGGCCTGATGGGTGATCGCTCGACCTTTGGAGGCTGACCGTGGATCGGATTCAACGTTAAACTGTTGGCCCCTTCCCTTCTTACCTTATAGTTGGTAGGGTTTATCACCGCGCTGAGCGAAACGTCGGTGGGAACGGATATGTAAATAGTTCGTGTTTTACGTCCAGTTCAGTGTAGCCGACATGAAATGAAGGGAAGCCCTGACATGGCACCTAGTTCACCCGGTGTTATGAGCTGACATCGCGTATGTTGTAAGTGATGCAGCTAACCGTGTCAGTTTCCATTAAAAAAAATACTTATTAAAATTTAAAAAAGTATGCACATTCTATCCATGCGTAGGTATATACAATTTAATACACAAATTATACATACAGTCGAGCTTTAGAAAGAGACAATCCGGTTGTAGAGCGTCGTCCCTGTCGCACAGAGACGTGCGAGTTCGCGCGACAGGGACGGCGCTGCACAACTGGACGGTCTCTTTCTAAAGCTCGATTATTGACTTATTCCTTAAGGCAATCACGACCGGTCAACGACCCTATTTAAATATTTATGTGGGTATTTACAGAAAAAAAAACACTTAAGTAATAATAACACGTTCATAAAATTATGAACAAAAAAAAACAACAAAGACAACTTGGACGCCTAAAATAAAACTTTATTAAGATATACATTGTACCGTGTGGGGTCAGTACTTAAAAAGAATAGCCCCACTGCATCTCTCCCCGTCGCATGTCGTAAAAGTCGACTAAGGGATAAGAAAATTCGTCAGCCTCGGTAGCTCAGTGGCGCGGTTGGTTAGTCAACTGTTATTAAGCAACGCTGAGCGCGGTCAGTGATTGGATGGGTGACCGCTCGACCGTTGGAGGCTGACCGTGGTTCGGATTCCACGTTAAACTGTAGGTCCCTTCCCTTCTTACTTTACTAGGTGGTAGGGTTTATCCCGGCCGGGTTGGTACCACAACACTGAACGAAACGTCTCGGTCGAAACGGCTATGTAAATAGTTCGTGTTTTCCGTCCAGTTTAGTGTAGCCGACATGAAATGAAGGGAAGCACTGACATGGCACCTAGTTCACCCTGTGTTATGGGCTGACATCACGGATGTTGTAGGTGATGTAGCCAACCGTGTCAGGTTCCATAAAAAAAAAAATACATATTTTTTTTTTTTCAGTTTTCATCTACAATCAGTCTGATGACTTTTATTAGATGTGTTGTCTGAAGGTTGTTGTGAAGGTGCCACATCGGCTCCCCGTATGGTAGTAGGTACAGCTTCCTCAGTCTCAGTTTCCTCAGTTAGGTATTTTGAGAAAGGCTGTCCAATATACATACATGAACATACAACTGGTATGGTTGTTGTTGCATACATGAAATAATTTTAGCCACTACCTACTCTCTTATCGCACCTCAGGTGTCTTATCTCACGGCGAGTTTCGGGTCGCATTCGACGCTTAACCGCAACCGTCGGCCCGTTGGCGTAGGTAATGGTCACATCTTTCTATTCGAGACATCCGCCCATAAAACAAATCTGTGTCACACGAGTGCCAGGCCAGACCGCTGCTGCTGGCGTTCGTCTGACACACATTTATTCTATGTTTCTACTCTAGTGACCGAGCGCTCGCCGACCGCCGTACATCGAGTAGAACGCAGTATGGTATAGGCTTGCCATAAAGTCCGGAATTGGGCCGGATTCGGGCTGCCCGTCCGGAATAGAGTCCGATTTTCCCGGCATTTTTGTAAGATATAAAGTTTAATATTACACTACAGATGTATGTAAGCAAGAACGTTAGAAGAGATAGGGACGTCAGAGTGTCCAATGCTTGTATGAGAACCAGCGTCGCCGAGCTCCGCGGATAGCGAAGGGGACAGCGCGCGCTCTGATTGGATAGTATCGGGTGGGGGAAGGTTGACGCTATGTGGCCAGCGGGCGACCGACGACGAATGTTATTTGTACGTTTTTACTAATATCGTGTTACGCTGGCGCGGGGAAGGTCCGACGTCCCTACCTCTTCTAACGTTCTTGTATGTAAGTATATACGTATCTATGTTTTAAAGTAAAGTGTGAACAAAATCCATTAATTAATAATTTTACTCATCATACTTTTTATTTCCGTAAAACCTGGTTGGAGGCGGATCACTACCTACCTACAACGTCAATTTCATCCACAGCGAGATTTTGGCCTCGGCTCCGCTCGGAGTATTTTCGCTACTGTCAGAGCCGACTGTCATTGTCTCCCTCTACGGAGACAAGCCATGCTGCATCGTCATAGCCCCACTGCGACGTTGCTATCGCTTACTCGCTCTCGCTTGCCTACCGATGACAGGAGCGAGAGAGAAACATGAAATCGCTCACCCTTCATCGGGCGACCGACGAAATCTTCTTTTTCTCTCTCGCTTCTGTCATCGGTAGGCAAGCGAGAGCGAGTAAGCGATAGCAACGTCGCAGTGGGGCTATGACGATGCAGCATGGCTTGGTCTCCGTAGAGGGAGACAATGATAGTCGGCTATGCTACTGTGCGACCCACTGGTGAGATAGGATGATGGTTAGTATTCGTATATAATGTCAATAAGTAAAGCAATAAAACTGTGCGACCGGCGGCGCGCGGCGGGGTGCGCCATATCGCGTTTCCCATAAAAAAACCTAAAAAAATCTGTCATGTGCGAGTTTTACTCGCGCGCGCAGGTTTCCGTATCTATCCGCTATCAATAATATCCGCCTATCCGCTCAGGTGGCATGGTCTTTGAATTTGAATTATCAGATATTTGTTTATGTGTTATGACAGGTCTCCATGTTTGCCCACACTGACAGCTGTTACCATAGTTAAGTCACTTTATTTATAAAAGTGATCTGTCAAACATCAAACTTAAGAAAATTATTTTTTTGGAACAACCAAAGATTAAGAAGCGGCTATCTACAATGCAATGTTTTATACATAGCCTGTTGCGCCATCTATTATTCAATAGTGTGACTAATCGATTTTTCGGTACGTTTCTAGTATGGCAGCCCCCCTTAATTTTTAACATTTTCATATTTTTCTTATTTGGTGTTATATCCGCCATAGTAACGCATATTCTGTGAAAGTTTCAACGGGCTACCTATTACGGTTCAAGAGATACAGCCCTCGGACAGACGGACGGACGGACGGACGGACAGACAGACATACAGACGGCGTAGGCTTCCGTACGGGATACGGAAACCTAAAAAACGAAATATGCACTGAATGAAAGATTGGTTGAAACGGCTGTATGAACAGTTCAGTGTAGCCGGCACGACCGAAGGGAAGCAATGACATGGCACCTATAGTTCACCAAGGTGTTATGGGCTGACGGATGTAGGTAGTAGGAGTGGCGTTCGGCATTGAACCTGAAAAATTATGGCAACCCTATGTATGGTTACAAGTTAGCACATCGCCGTTGCATATTATGTGATGCTCGCTGTGCCCGCAGGCTTCGTTCGCGTTAAGAATATCGCGATATATCAGATTATAATGTCCTTTCTCGAGTAAATTTTTCGAGTAAGTTTTCCACGTAAAACTGTAGGTTCCTTCCCTTCATACCTTACTAGGTGGTAGAGTTTAACCCGCCCGGGTTGGTACCACCTCACTGAATGAAAGGGTCGGTTGAAACGGCTATTTAAATAGTTCGTGTTTTCCGTCCATTTTAGTGTTGCCGACACGACCGTAGGCGAGCACTGACATGGCACCTAGTTCAACAAGGTGTTATTGGATTACATTACGGATGTACCTAGTAGGTGATGTAGCCAACCGTGTCAGTATCAATAAAAAAAAAAATAAGCGGGCACACGTACAGACGCCAGACGCATTTTATAATATGTACAGATGGGAGCGAAAGTGATGAATCATGAAATCATTCAAGAATTTTCTTTTCTCGAACTGTCGAAGTGACCCGAGTATCCGACTAAAACATTGAAAAATCATCCTCTTTTAACCTCCAACGCAAAAAGAAGGGTGTCAAAAGTTTAACGTGTTTGTGTATGGGTGTGTCTGACTGTGGCATCGTAGCTTCCAAACGGATGGACCGATTTGGATGCAGATTTTTTTATTAGAAAGCTGGTTTGATCGCGATGGTTTTTTTTTTTAGAATAGAATAGAATTTTATTGTTCGAAGAATTTTGGTACAGAATCGGTACAGAATATCTGTAAAACACTTAATATTTAAGAATAGGTACATTTTACAATACAAGTTACATTTTAGCATTTTACAAATCATCATCCATCAGATTAACCTAATAAGGTATATTGTGTATGACACATGCATAGGTTTCTGTACCAGCTATTTTGTTTATACCCTACCATGCTCACTGGGAACAATCCCGTATTGAGGATGGCAGGTTTGTCTTTAGTCGCGTGCTAACAGTTTTGAACAATTAAATAAATAATGATGAGCAAATAAAAAAAATAAAAATTATTAAATTATAGTAAATAATAAAAAATAACATATTAACAAGAAAAAAAACAAAACAAATAAGTAAAATTTACTAATATTGTTGATACCTATATAAAATAAACACAACATTCAAACAATATACACAACATGACCTATATTTCGCAATGAAAAACTACAATTATGCGTGAGTACCGCAATTTTCTTTGCTTTCGGCACATAATCGCCGGTTCTTTGCTATGTTTGTAATCAAATAATCAAGTAATTAAGTGACCAAAAAATTATCTTAAAAAGTGAACCGATTTGCATGGGGTTTTTTTTAAAGCTTGAAATAAAACTTAAATTACAAATATAAAAAACCCCGACCCTTGAAAAGTCAAAAATAATTTCCGTTTACTTACTTAAAGGAGTCAGAGGACCGCTAAGTAAATATCCGCGCAACTCAGAGCTGTAAGTTTTTAAATTTGTTATTCAACTTTTTGGATATGCAGTTGTCACGTAAAAGCAAAGTATTTCTGTCTGCAAGTGACACGTACGGGTAAGTATACGGGAATTAAAATTTGTATACATTCATACTTACTTACAAACAAATTGAACACCATTTCTGCACAAAAGCAACATTTACCGAAATATGAAAAAAATTAAGAAATTTTATTAAAAATATAAAATATAGCTGCACAGGTATAAATGAATGAACCACCGAATGTGATCGTTTACTTAGAGTTATGTTATTGTTCCAAGAGTTGGAGAACTGGTGTTTCCGAGTACATACCGTCACTTTATTTCACGTGGTATTTGGAGATGCCAGACGCCAGGAGCCTTCTTGCCTGAAATATCAAAATCAAAATAAATTCACACAGCATATAGACATCAGATAGACATGTTATCAAATTTAGATGTACCTACAAGGCCAAATTCCTGGCGCCAGACATCTGACAGTTCTTTATTTAAGTATATTAAATTAAACTACTTAAACTATGCCTTAAGTTACATACCGCACGCTGTATCCCAACAATCTGTGTAAGCAGAGTAATCTGTGTTGTGCTGCAAGTACTCTCGTAAAATACAGCACAACACCGACCACCACGTTTAGCAATGCATTAGGAAAAGATAACTATCAAGTAGCAAATAAGGCACGAAGACCCACCTGCTGCATGACTCGCTGGAAGGACCCTGCCAAGGTGAGAGGTGGCTTACCTGTCGCCCTTTAGCCCTTAGTCGCTTTTTACGACATGCACGGGGAAACATGCAGTGGGGTTATCTTTTTAAGTAATGGCCCCACACGGTGCTTCAGTTAAACTATAGAAAACGGAAATTTGCCACTACTTCCGGTACTCGAAAGTTCGACGTCACACCATGACCATAGTAAAAGGAGAGTGTAAAAAGAGTGTAAAGAGAGGAGAGTGTGAAGAGAGTAAAAGGAGACTGTTTAAAGTTTAAACTATGCCATGACTTAAGGCTAGTATTAAAATGTATGTAACGTGTGGGGCCAGTACTTACAAAGAATAGCCCCACTGCATCTCTCCCCATGCATGTCGTAAAAGGCGACTAATGGATAAGGACAAGATCCCGTGCTAAAGGGCGACAGGTTCGCCACCTCTCACCTTGGCACGGTACTTCCACCGAGTCATGCAGCAGTTGGGTCTTCGTGCCTTACAATTACTGCTTGATCGATAGAATCTTGTTCGAATACTTTGCGAAACCTGGTGGTCGGTGTTGTGCTGTAATTTACCAGAGTTATTGCAGCACAACACCGATTACTCTGCTTACCCCGATTGTCGGGATTATGTATGTAAAATGTATAAAAAAAATTAAAGTTAGTATATGCAGGCTTACAGCCAGTGCAGTACATACCTACATACACAGAGTAGTAAGTACAGTAGCCGATATCGAAAGTTGAACGTCCGTCGTACCCCTCCTCCCGCCTCGCCCCCGCCCGCTGCCCCTCCCCTCCGCCGCCACCGGTCTGATTCACGGGGCAATGCATCACCGCTTGCGGTAGGTCTGGAATTTGGATTCAGCAACAAGTTGACCCGTCGCGACGGTGTGAAGTTGGTTACTTATGGGGGTCGACGACTTGCAAAACATTTCTATGTAACTTCTATGCGACAAATTCACTGGTCTAAACCCAAAGCCCGAACTACGTTTGCTCAAAAATTTGCACACTTTCTGGCTCCCTTATTTTATGCAGAGGCAAACAAAAACTTAAATATAATGTACACAACTAAAAACAAAAGTAAGGAACTAATACACAAATGGCTAAAATCAAAATCTTATCGAGAAACGGAAAACCTGCTGTCTGTGCCAAAATAAACCTTATTGGTGCAGAATAAACAAAAAACTACAAAATAAAAAAATAATAAAAAACACACACACACACACACACTGCACATACAAATTTATACATACAATAACACACACACACACACACACACACACATAAACACCCTTGCACACATAAAACGACACAATACAAGAATAACAAACACATTTACACCCATACACATAATCACCCCTGCACACATAAAACTCCACAATACAACAATAACAAACACATTTTCTGCTTACATACATTACATAAAACCTTATAATAAATAAATATAACAAAATTCTCATGTA
This sequence comes from Nematopogon swammerdamellus, assembly GCA_946902875.1. NCBI lineage: Eukaryota > Metazoa > Arthropoda > Insecta > Lepidoptera > Adelidae > Nematopogon > Nematopogon swammerdamellus. The sequence continues at coordinate 10,401,250 of OX336358.1, read as the reverse complement.
AATCGCTTATAAAAATACATAGGAACATAAAATGTTTGTATAGGTACTAAACTAACTGCTTGTATATCTACATGTTTGTATATCTATGCCTAGTTAATTATAATATCTATGCTAACTAGAACTGAAACGGTGAAAGACCCTGCCTCTCACAACACAGGGTATCCTAGCGTGAGAGACAGGACTATAAGTAAAATTGCTAGTTTAAGCCCAGAGTGTACCTAATTATAGTTTGTAAGAAAAAAAATGTAAACTAGGTTAAGTTATAGTGAAAATAAATCTTATTCTTATTCTTATTCTTATTCTTTAGACAATTTCCCAGAGCGACCAACTGAAAAATGAAAATACTTTACGTGAACGTAGAAAGTGAACTGAAATAAAAATAAAGTATACATTTGAAATTATTTTAAGTATTTGTAATATAAGTAAATTGATGCCACAGTTAACAATCACCATTACAGTAGGTACATAGGTACCCTTAATAGAGAGTTTTATGGGGCAATCGCCTTTCGCTCCGGTGAAGAAAAACAAGTGAACAGCAAGTTTTTTTGTAACCAGAATTTGTGACTGCATAGCTTAGAGACTGCAGAGCTTAGAGACTGCAGAGCTTAGAGACTTCAGAACTTAGAGACTGCAGAACTTAGAGACTGTAGAGCTTATATATTGCAGGGCTTATATATTGCAGAGCTTAGAGACTGCAGAGCTTAGAGACTTCAGAACTTAGAGACTGCAGAACTTAGAGACTGTAGAGCTTATATATTGGAGGGCTTATATATTGCAGAGCTTAGAGACTGCAGATCTTAGAGACTGCAGAGCTTAGAGACTGCAGAACTTAGAGGCTGCTTAGAGAGAGCCTAGCACCTTTATATATTGCCTTAATATATTGAATTGCAGAGAGCTTATATATTGCAGAGCTCAGAGACTGCAGAGCTTAGAGACCGTAGTTCTTAGATACTGCAGAGCTTATATATTGCAGAGCTTAGAGACTGCAGAGCTTAGACTTTAGGGACTGCAGAACTTAGAGACTGAAGAGCTTATATATTGCAGAGCTTACAGACTGCAGAGCTTGGAGACGGCAGAACTTAGAGACTGCAGAGCTTATATATTTCAGAGCTTAGAGACTGCAGAGCTTAGAGACTGCAGAGCTTATATATTGCAGAGCTTAGAGACTGCAGAGCTTAGAGACTGCAGAGCTTATATATTGCAGAGCTTAGAGACTGCAGAACTTAGAGACTGCATAGCTTAGAGACTGCAGAGCTTAGAGACCGCAGATGGCCCAATGGTGTAATCGCACAGCCATTCTCACCCTAAAGAATATAATAGAATATCGTTTATTTGCTCATTCACACAATAAGATACATAAAATGTAAGAACATAGAAGTAGAAGTGCTATGCGGCCATCTTCGTCCAGGCGAAAACAGCGCCGAACACCCTCCGTTGCAGTTAATAATTAAACGTCAGCTATATTTTAGCCAAAGGTGCTGGAATCGGGCTTTCTACACTGTCTAGCCTGTTAATTAATACAACTCTCTACACCGCAGGCGACTTCAATGCAATGCCACCAAAATATCCCCCACAACAACAAAGAGGGGTCCCTCAAAACCGTATGTCCCTGCCCTACCCCAAACGCGAGCCCCAAATACAGTACTTTCACCGCACACGCCCAATCAATGTCGCTCTCGTTTCCCCAAACAGACCCCTCTCTTTCGCACGGTAGCGCGCTGTCTCTGTCCCTCTGAAGGTCAAATTGGGGCAGGTCAGTGATGCGATGACGTCACGCGCCCTCGAATCTTTGGGGTGAACGACCTCCGCGTCTGCGAGTCGCACAGAATATTCGGCGATTTTACGTGTGTGTGTGAGTGCCGGTGAAAGTGTGTGCGTCGTGTGTGAGGTGTCCTTTGTATGATTGGATTGTGTATTTTTAAACCGCGACGCAAAAGTAGGGATGTTATAAGTTTGAGTGCGCCTGTCTGTGTCTGTCTATGACTGTATCTCCGTCTGTGGCATCGTAGCTCACGAAAGAATGGGCCGATTTGAATGCGGTTTTTAGGGTTCCGTACCCGGTACGGGACCCTATTACTAGGCCTACGCCGTCTGTCTGTCTGTCTGTCCGTCCGTCCGTCCGTCCGTCCGTCCGTCTGTCTGTATGTCCGTCCGAGGGCTATATCTCTTGAACTGTAATAGGTAGCCCGAAATTTTCACAGAATATGTGTTATTTTGGCCGATATAACAACAAATAAGAAAAATAAGAAAAAGTAAAAAAATCACAGGGGTTCCCATAGAAGAAACCAAAAAGTGTATGCGCGCGCGCCATCTACCAAATAGATTATGAAGCATTTTAACTAATCATGACATTTAACTAATATGAACCATTTCATAACACGCCATAGATGGCGTGCGTTTCGCTAACCATGACATGGCGATACGGAATCCTCGGTGCGCGAGTTCGACACGCACTTGGCCGGTTAATTTTTTTATTAGAAAGCTGGTTTAACCGGGATGGTTCGTGTTTGATAAAGTTCATCGACACTATTCCTAATTGGTGAAGGGATCTCCTCTGTAAAATGGTAAAGTACACTTCACTCGTCGTTAAGTAAATAAAGGGAAATTATTACTAATTTATGTAGGTTTTTTTTTTATGGAAACTGACACGGTTGGCTACATCACCTACAACGTCCGTGATGTCAGCCCATAACACCGGGTGAACGAGTTGCTTTGTCAGTGCTTCCCCCTTTAATCGTGCCGGCTACACTGAACTGGTCGGAAAACACAAACTATTTACATAGCCGTTTGGGCCGACGTTTCATTCAGTGCGGTGGTACCAACCCGGGCGGGTTAAACCCTACCACCAAGTAAGATTAGGAGGGAAGGGACCTACAGTTTTACGAGGAATCCGAACCTCGGTCAGCCTCCAAGGGTCAGCGGTCACCCATCCAAACACTGACCGCACCCAGCGTTGCTTAACATTCAATAGCGACAGTTGACTGTTTGCACCACTGAGCTATCGAGGCTGACAACTGGCTGGCTGGTACTTGTAAACTAACCTAATCATCATCATCATCATCATCATCATCATCATCAGCCCGTATTGGTCTACTGCTGGACATAGGCTTCTCCCAAGGCACGCCACCACACGCGATCTTAACCTAACGTAACCTTAACAAAAGTATTACATATTCAAGATACGTCTCCTAAAAAGCTTGAAATCAAAGTTAAATTACAAATTTAAAAACCCCGACCAACAACCCTTAAAAAGTAAAAAATAATTTTAGCTTATTTAATTAAAGGCTTAGGAAGACCGCTAAGCCAAAAAAAAATTATCTGACCCCCGACGCATTAAATTAATTAAGCAGGTGTTTTTTTTTTACTTTTTAAGGGGCTTCGGCGGACTTTTCAGAAGTTTATTTTTTGTAGGTTTTCTTAATATTGGAATTTTCTTAATATTGACTGTGGAGCGGTCGATATAGACCGCTAGAGCACTATTATTAATTTTATATTAGTTTTATAGAAACAATTAATTAAATATATATTTTTACTGAGTTTTAAGGGCTATTAATATGTCGCGGGTTTTTTAATTTGTTATTTAGTTAATTAATTTAATTTCGTTGCATTTTGACTATGAACTTGTTGAATCTCACGAGCACGTTTAAATGGGAGCGCGGCGGATACGTGTATCGTACTGCGTGCCCGTTTATTGTATTGTATGGTTTATTGATCATTCATATGGCAGTTAGACTGCACTCGAACTTGTCACAATTTGTTCTATCCCGTTCGATTACACCCACGAAGAAGAACCGACAAGAAACTTCGCATGGTATTATGTTTGTAATAATATTATTCCTATTGTTTTAGTTTAGTGACTAGCCACGTAATAACATAGCCCAACAGTCTATCGAAAACACATCTTGAAAGCAAAATTAACAATTTTGCTATGAGTTCCGACTATAAAGACTTATTAATTAAGTAGATTAGTAGCAGCTCTGTGGTGCGCTCGGTCGACTGTTATTTATTAAGCAAGCCAGGGCGCGTTCAGTACTTAGATGGGTGACCGCTTGACCGTTGGAGGCTGACCGTGGTTCGGATTCCACGCTAAACTGTAGGCCACTTCCCTTCTTATCTTACTAGGTGGTAGGGTTTATCCCGCCCGGGTTGATACCACCGCACTGAGCGAAACGTCGCTCGAAACGTAAATGGTTCGCATTTTCCGTCCAGTTCAGTGTAGCCGACATGAAATGAAGGGAAGCACTGACTTGGCACCTAGTTCACCCGGTGTTATGGGCTGACATCACGGATGTTGTAGGTGATGTAGCCAAGCGTGTCAGTTTCAATAAATACATTAATTAATTAACTGTAGGATTAACTTTAGCAGTCCTACTAACAACCAATAGGTAGGTACAATTACTGGACATCTCATAGTAACATTAGAATTACTAGTGGCAAATAGCTGACATTATGAAAATAATATGAGAAAATAAATATCCAATTTCGCAACTACAACTTTTCATTTTAATCTGTTTCAGTTCATGTGGCCCTGGTACCTACTCTCAGTAAAAATAATTTAATACTCATTTATTTATTTTTTATTGTAATAAATAACTGTATTTCATCAGTTGGGGAGACTACGAGTCTCATGAATTACGACTTGGTTTTTATGACTGGTGGTACCACCTACTAGTGGGGTGGGGACACGAACCCACAAGGATAAAGAGTACCACTGGGGGGTCAAATTAGTGGGACCACGAGTCACACACCATAATTTAAGCGACTTTATCGTGGTCGAGCTGGAGATGTGGTGCTCGACTTTCCGGGCCAAGCGTATGGCCCATATAATACATATAAGACGGTAATTTTCAATCATTTGCATTGGCACAACTAAAGACCGGCATGGCACCATATTCCTACAGGAACATTGTGTAATGGACTTAAATCTCTTCGTCTATCTTCTTCTCTATCTCTATCTCTATCTCTATCTCTATCTCTACTTCTTATAAAATGGAACGTCTGTCTGTATGTATGCAGGTATGTTTGAAGTAAACTCCGGAACCACTGAGCAGATTTTGATGCGCTTTGCACCAATGGAAATATTAGTTCTTAAAAGGCTCACTATAGGCTATATACCATCACGCTAAATAGCCTTAGGGCTGAGCAGTACCTATCAAAGAAAGCATAGTAAGGACGGGACACAGATAGAATATAAGAGAAGCGATTGTTTATCATAATATTTACGTTTAAACCGGATTTGCTGTTAAACCGAGTCTACCGCGAGGGAAGCCGCGGGCTAAAGCTAGTCATAGGTATAGCAGATCACATTGTTATTATGAACCATGTTCCATAAAAACACTTACATATCACCACTTTTAAAATATATAATACCTACCTTAGGCTTTTATATAAACCCGCAACATCATATAATGTAGTTCAACCTAGCACACGAATAAATAAGTACGTAGGTACCGTAGGTAGGTACCTAGGCTCAACGCACAAACACAACTAACCGGTTAGCCGAGAAAAATAAGCGTCTTCAACCAATCATCTAACGCGTTTCAAATTTCGAATGCGCCAGAGTGGGGGCCGCGTTCTAGCTCACGCACACACATACGCTGCCTACTGTATTTTTACATCTATTTACTGTCTGTGTGTGCATTGGTCGAGTGCTTCCAAATTTGAAATGTGTGTGTGTGTGTGTGGAGGGGACCTTTTGGGCAATAGATGGCATCTCTGTGTGGTGTGTGTGTATAAGTTCGTTTGACATTGAGTGGGAGCGCGCGTGAGTGAATAGATAATATTTCCGTTAGAAAAGAGTGGGGAGGGACTAGTTTAGGCGCCATTTTGATTTCGTAGCATCAATAGAATTGTAGAGTCTGTATTTACAATGTTAATTAGCTAGTACTGTTCTGCATAAATACAGGGGCTTATTAAGTTTAATAAGCAAAAACAGCGTATCTATTTCACGCGCGAAGGGTTCCGTACAAGTTTATACTTCAAAATTGGCACTAAATAGTTCGATGTGTAAAACGGAAGCGTGAAAAACCTGGGTGTGTTTTATTACGATAACAGCTGCAGTGCCCGGCTCAACTCTTCTTGGTGCGAATTTTTGCATTACTAACTCTACTAATGTTCACTAAGTTTACCAGTGTAGACACGTTTGTGGCCCAAACTTTGGGCTAAATAGTAGAGTTAATTTAGGGATTACAAACCTGACAGACCCTCCAATACTCTAGGTATACGTTCCTATTTTTGTGCATAAATGACTATATACTCTAATGCCGGCACTTCATTTGGCTTAGCGTATTCGTGTTTGTTGCAAACATTTTAGTTTTATCTCGCTCTAAACAAGCCATTAAAGGGAGACGAAACGGAAATTTTTGCCAAATACACGAATACGCTAAGCCAAGTGAAGTGCCGGCATAACGATAACGACTCCAAAGTAGTCGATATTGGATACCGGGTGGCTAAGCTCAAGTGGCAGTGGGCTGGGCACGTCAGCCGAAGAGACGATGGCCGTTGGAGCAACCGTGTCCTAAACTGGCGGCCGTGGACAGGAAAACGGAGTGTGGGAAGACCACCCGCCTGGTGAGACGACGACATCAAGTGCGTCGGCGGAAAGCAGTGGTTCAGTACCGCTGAAGGGGAGGACTGGAGGTAAATTGGAGAGCCGTATGTCCAGCAGTGGACGCTTACACGCTGACTGACTGACTGAATCTAACGAAGTTGGTAGAGTCAAAATAGTAGGTATAGTATACTACTTACTTACACACCACACACTGCATCCCGACAATCGGGGTAAGGAGAGTAATCGGTTCTGTGCTGCAAGAACTCTGGTATGACTACAGCAAACAACGACGTTTAGCAAAGTATTAGGACAAGATAACTATCAAAAGGAAATAAGGCACAAAGACCCACCTGCTGCATGACTCGACGGAAGGACCGTGTCAAGTTAAGAGGTGTCAAGTTAAGAGGTGGCTATCCCATCGCCCCTTTGCACCGCACGTTGTCCTTATCTCTTAGTCGCCTTTTACGACCGTGCTTTTTGTACCGTGTCGTGTAGCCCCACTGCATCTCTCCCCGTATATGTTGTAAAAGGCGACTAAGGGATGTAAGATGTAAGTAAGGTGGTAGGGTTCGATCGAAACGGCTATGTAAATAGTTTGTGTTTTCCGTCCATTTCAGTGTAGCTGGCACGACCGAAGGGAAGCACCGACGTGGCACCAAGTTCACCCGGTGTTATGGGCTGACATCAGGGATGTTGTAGGTGATGTAGCCAATCGTGTCAGTTTCCATAAAAAAAAACGACACGCACGGGAGATACGTATGCAGGCAGAGGGGCTATTTTTAGTGTTTCGTATCCGTCGTACGGGACCCTATTACTAAGCCTACGCCGTTTGTCTGTCTATCTGTCCATCTGTCCGAGGGCTGTGTCTCTTGAACCGTAATAGGTAGCCGGTTGAAATTTTCACAGAATATGTGTTTAATCGCCTTTTCGAGCCCTCTACAATGATAACCCACTCGATGGGGTTTGAAAAAAAAAAACTATTTTTTAAGTTTGACAAGATGGCACCTAACGGCCGTCATTTTGAATTTTATATTTTTTATAGCCTATTAGCTTTTGCCCGCGGCTTCGCTCGCGTGAAATTCGTATTAAAAAAGAAGAAAGTAAGTAATCCCGCTACCATACCTTTATTTCGGCGCGCGGAACAATCCTGTTTGTATGACAGGCACATCTTACTTAGCGTAAGCGGAACTGAATTTTATTTAGCGTATCTTGTGTCCCGTATAGTAAAATATGCTTGTCCAAATTTCATTGAATTAGAATGATCGGTTTAAGAGCTATGGAGGAACATACATATATACATACAGAAAACATTTCTAAAAATCTTCAATTTAGTTTTAGTATCATACATAGAGTCCACAAACGCAGTATCTCATAAAACAAAGTACCTACTTACTCCATGATCATCCCTTACAGATTTATTATTAGTATTGATTGATAAGCACTTCCACAGTTAAGGTGAATCTAACGACACCTCATATGTTAAAAACCATCAAACCGTTTAGGCGACAGCGCGTGCCATAGAAATAGACATACATACATACACTCGAAAATCATTACCCTCATTTTTGGTTCGCGCAGGCGGGTAAATAATATTACCCTCCTTTTTACCTCGCGCAGTCGGGTAAAAACCTCATATAAGAATGTAATGTAACATGTCGTACTTATGTAGCTGTGTATGCAAGCAGTAGACAGGGCCCGCTCCTGGCAGAGTAACTCGGTGTCCGGCGGGACAGTGACGTATGGACATAATTACTCTTAAAAATTGCAAGCAGCCTCCGCGGCGAGCGGCTCACTACTGGGAGAAACATTGAGAGATTTGTCTGCAAATGGCTATGCGATCAAAGAAAACGAGAATTCACATAGAGGATAGATTTGTACCGTGTGGGGCCGGTACTTTAAAAGAATAGCCCCACTGCATCTCTCCCTGTGTATGTCGTAAAAGGCGACTAAGGGATATGACTCCCTTCTTATATTACTAGGAGGTAGGGTTTAACCCGCCCGGGTTGCTACCACCGCACTGAATGAAAGGTCGGTCGAAACGGCTATGTAAATAGTTTGTGTTTTCCGTCCAGTTCAGTGTAGCCAGCACGACCGAAGGGAAGCACATGGCGACTAGTTCGCCAAGGTGTTATGGGCTGACATCATGAATGTTGTAGGTGGGTGGATCAACTTTTTCTTGTAACGTAAAAACCAGATGCAAAGTCAAAAAAAAAATCATATTTGCAATTTATTACTTAGTTGAAAATCAATAAGTATAAAATACTCAGGTTTATAGGCAATTGAAAACAAAGTAGAGAACTATTTAAAATAAAAAAATAACCAAATTGTTAGGTGTGACCCAGGGGACAATTTTGTCCCCAGTTTTGTATGGAAAAAAGGGGGTTGTCCTCAGGGTAACCAATGTTTAAAAAAAATACTCAAAATTCTTTGTGCAGCTTCTTTCTTATTGATCAATTACTTATCTGAGAGTTGCTGTAACTATTATAATAAGGTGAATTTATCAATATAATATCCTTTTTTTTCAGACAAATACCAAAAACAAGGAAAAGATCCAGCGTGGGAATGCAGCAGGTGTAATGGGCTCGCTTCGCGGACAGGACACGGAGGACGGGCTGGACGAAATATTTTATATTTTTTAGGTTAGTTTTAATTTTAGGTTAATTTTAGTTTTTAACTTAGTTATATTTTATATTAGTTTAGCTTAGATAATTAGTTTAATTTTTATTGTATCTTCATTTTTTGGTTGTTTAATAAATACTCTATCTGTAGAAAAAGTTGATCCACCCAGGTGATGTAGCCAATCTTGTCACTTTCTATAAAAAAAGCACTTCTGAACGTACTCATATATTTTTAAACAATCTGTGTTACGCGCCGTCGAGTCTTGTCTGAAGAAAATTGTGTGTGTTTATTGTTTATGTTGAAAATTCAGTAAATTGTTTACAATATTAGACGACATGCATGGGGAGGGATGCAGTCGGGCTATTCTTTTTTAAGTACCGGCCCTCACACGGTACTATTAGGCGACAAAGGGATAAGGACAAGATGCCGTGCAAAAGGGCGACAGGCTCGCCACCTCTCACCTTGACACGGTACTTCCACCGAACCATGCAGCACGTGGGTCTTCGTGCCTTACTTGCTGCTTGCTCGATTGAATATTGTTCGAATACTTTGCGAAACGTGGTGGTCGGTGTTGTGCTGTAATTTACCAGAGTTCTTGCACCACAACACCGATTACTCTGCTTACCCCGATTGTCGGGATTCAGCGTGTGTGATCTGTTTATGTATGTATATTAGACACTGGCATATATTTACGCTTTTGAATTTTTATCACAAAATGTTTGTGTTTGTACAAAACTGGAAACATATTATCTCAAGACACACTTTGCAGATCGTGTTACACAGGCCGGTCGCAGCCGCGTTTTGTGGGTGCTATAAATTTGTCCTAGTGCTATCTCTTTCTGCTCTCAGTTTGTCTCTTTCTCAGTGGAATATGAGTTACGGCTGTAATATGCGAGCCACTTGGCTATTTTCTTGCTTGAGTTAAGTGCGCTGTTTCAACGGCTTGTAATGACCGGCTACTTGGGTACGATTTTATAATTAATAAATAAGTTAATTAATTACGTATAAATTTTATAGGGATGTGTGGGAAATATTTAATTAAATAGAAGGATAATGTGTCAAATTTGTTAGACCACCTGCGGGGTGATATCTTCTCCGTAAATAAATGAGATCTGATTCCGCAGATCCCCTTTTCACAAGAAGCGAAAAACCGGCCAAGTGCGAGTTAAGTTCGCGCGTCGACTGTATCAATAAATTAATGTATATCACTTTTTAGTGTCCCGTCGCAAAATGCGAAAAAATCATTTTTTTTATGCAAACTGACAGAGTTGGCTACTTCACCTACAACATCCGTGATGTCAGCCCATAACCAGCCCATAACACCGGGTGAACTAGGTGCCATGTCAGTGCTTCCCTTCATGTCATATCATTACGGGATCACTTTCACACGCAGATATCTCCGGTGAACCGATTTTGATGAAACTGACGCCAAAATACAGACATGCCATAAATAAAATTATCTAATAGTTTAGTGGATAGTACGGGGTACGCCAAAATGTAAGTAAATAAAGCAAAATTAGTTTTAATAAGTACATTATGGTGTCATTCCATAGTATTGTTGAGTCAATTTTAAAAATATGTAACATAATATCTGCTGTAATCACAAAGTTTGCTTTAACAAATATTTCGTGTAAAAGCTCATAAAAAAGTGCACTCTTGTCGCCAAACATTTCCTATTAACGGTTGTTCGTTTTAGGGAGTGGGCAAACACACACACACGCACACATCCACGCGCCCATCCTCCATATTTACACACAATTGAAATAAAATTGTTTTGTTTCTGTTAATGCTTATTGTACAATGGAAAATCTGAAATGTCGTACGTAGCCTTCGTACGACATTTCAGTCTCATTATGTTAAGTTACTATATAATTATTATAATCATGTTGCGACCCGCTTCAGTTTAGATGTAAGAATGGAAGCACTGCCCCTTATTGTACAGCCTATGGGCTAGTTTAAGGGGCAGAACACGTAAAAATGTAATTAAAACACTACAATAGATTACGTTATTATTGTTTGTTTGACTGTTGTATATTTTTGTGTTTATAAGAATAAATATTTTTTACCTTTTACCTTTACCTTTGAAAATTCTGGAAAAACGAGCACGGGATATTCCATATCGGAGAGAGCCTGTAAGAGTCTTCAAAAATTTCACAAAAAACACCTGATCGAATCTTATCCAGTGCTGCATTCCGGAGTCGACATGCTCAACTATGGCAGACTTGGTTTTGTCCATGTTCTTGACTGCTCTGATATGTTCGGAAATCCATTCTGTGACGCTGCGCTTTGTTTGGCCGATCTACGATTTCGCACAGCTGCACGGTATTTGGTAGACACTTGTTGACTCTAGAGGATGTAAGGCATTCTTCTCTGACCGAAGCAGTTGTGCGACCTTCTTGGGAGGTCGGAACACTGTTCTAACACTATATTTATTCAGTATCCTCCCTATTCGATCCGTAACTCCTTTGATGTAGGGAAGGTACGCCTTTTGTCGCTGGGCCTCCTGTGTTGGAGTGGTCCTGGAAGATCTGCTCGCCATCACATGGCTCCCCTTGTATCCGTTCTGTTCCAAAACTCTCTTCACGAGTTCTCTCTCCTGGTTCCTGGTAAGCAAAACATCAATAATATTAACCATGGTAGAATAAAAATATTTAAGTAGGTACAATACACTTATGTGCCTAGTTGTACGCATAATTACTCATTTTGCTCAAAAATTTATATATTTTTTTCAAAGATGGTGATTCAATATGATGTACCAAAATTTCACGTTTATATGAAATGGCAAATTAATAATTATGATGGAAGCAGGCATATTTTTTTATTTTTTTTTTATTGATGCTGATACGGTTGGCTTCATCACCTACAACATCCGTGATGTCAGCCCATAACACCGGATGAACTTGGTGCCACGTCAGTGATTCCCTTCGGTCGTGCCGGCTACACTGAACTGGACGGAAAACACAAACTATATGGATGTCGGGTGAAAGGTGCTAACATACTCAATAAACAACCAAACAAACAAATATCTAAAGTTGAAGGCAGTGATTGATCTGATCATGTACGAGATTATGTGGACTCCTGGTAGGTACCTGCACTCATCCAGGTAGATAAGCACTCTTTTTACTTTTGGAGTTTCATAAAAAGTTTCATAATTAGGCATAGATGAATAGGCATTGGATGGATGAGAAGAGCGGAAGACCGCGTGTGGTGGCGTGCCTTGGGAGAGGCCTATGTCCAGCAGTGGACCGATACAGGCTGATGATGATGATGATGATGAATAGGCATTGAGGTATCATGTACATACATTATCCGTACGTAGTACGTTATATACCTACAGGAAGTTTCAGGATAGGCTTGTGAAACTTCAGGAATAGAACGTACTCATTATTAGAAAAAAAATCCCTATCACTCAAATCGAAATTCCGTATTTTTTTGTTCATACAAAACGTGAAAACTGTAATAAAAACTTAATGGGCAGTGAGTATGTGGAGGTGCTGTCTAGGTCTAGGGAATCAATGACCTAGTCTAGTCCCCTTTTCCTTTTGATGTCATTTTAATTGAAGTGTTTGGAATTTACTTACATGCAGTTCAATTCTACTAGTTAAAAATTGCAATTTAGTAATTTTACTTTTATTTAATAAAGGCGGATGTTAACTGTCCACCACATCTCGATGAAACGATTTTCACCAGAAAGTACTATAAAATGACCGAATCTGGGGAAAAGTTTCAGAGCTTTTCGTTTTCAAATATGGACCTCTTTCGAACCCTGAAGTTACGAAACCCTATTCTGAAACGGCCCTGTATAACTCCATGTACTTATTATTGTACTACATCTGGTGTGACAATAACGTTTCTGTACAATATATTTCTTCGTCGGCAAATAGATAAAATATCTCGCAGATCGCACAAGGAAATGAAAAGGCCAAACGAGTTTTAGCTCATTCACAGTTCTCTCTACACGATCCCTTACTACCAGCGACCGACGCGGACAAATACCTTGCTTCTTAGTAAACAAAAGTTCATGAGTTCTATCCCCGTTGGCGCGCGCCACTTCCTTACTTTTTGAATGAAATAAAATTAAAATTAATAATTTTATAAAATGTGACAAAATGCAGGCTTAAAGCCTTAATGTATAACCTAAGTCTTACCTCGATTGTCGGTAAGGCAAATAATTTTACAAGGGTTTTCTTTATAGAAAGCGCGACATGTGGCGTTGTGCCACCTATAAGGTGTCCAACGACGCCAATGGACATTCGGTCGTGCCCGGGGGTTGCGAATGCCATGCCGGCCTGACAAGTGCCTATTCGGTAGTGCGAAATTAAATGAAAAATTAAATACATATTTAATTTACAATAAAATACATTCATTACATACATACTGTAAGTACATAAAATATATATATACGAATATGTACACTTTCCGAGTTTGATAGTGCATTTCTCTTAAACATGAGTTGCTTAGTAGAGTTGCTTGTACCGTGTGGGGCCGGTACTTAAAAAGAATAGCCTCACTGCATCTCTCCCCGTGCTTGTCGTAAAAGGCGACTAAGGAATAAGGACAAGATGCCGTGCTAAAGGGCGACAGGCTCGGCACCTCTCACCTTGGCACGGTACTTCCACCGAGTCATGCAGCAGGTGGGTCTTCGTGCCTTACTTGCTGCTTGATCGATTGAATCTTGTTCGAATAATTTGCGAAACGTGGTGGTCGGTGTTGTGCTGTAATTGACTAGAGTTCTTGCAGCACAACACCGATTACTCTGCTTACCCCGATTGTCGGGATTCAGCGTGTGTGATATGTATGTATGTATGTATGAGTTGCTTATTGTTTCAGATTCTATGTAAACTGTAGGTCCCTTCCCACGCCTTACTAGGTGTTAGGGTTCTGGGTTAAGGCCGTCAATATTCTTACTTACTTACTACTACCGCCCGCTGAATAAACGTCGACATGACAAATAGTATATTTTCCGGCGAGTTCAGTGTCGCCGACACGCGGGCCGCACCACGACTGACACCTAGTTCCAACAGAAATGATGTGCAATGGGCTGAGTAAGAACGTTAGAAGAGGTCAGTCAGTCAGTCAGCGTGTAAGCGTCCACTGCTGGACATACGCCTCTCCAATTTTCCTCCAGTCCTCCCGGCCTTCAGCGGTACGGAACCACTGCTTTCCGCCGACGCACTTGATGTCGTCGTCCCACCTGGCGGGTGGTCTTCCCACACTCCGTTTTCCTGTCCACGGCCGCCAGTGTAGAACACGGTTACTCCAACGGTCGTCGTCTCTTCGGCTGACGTGTCCAGCCCACTGCCACTTAAGCTTAGCCACCCGGTATCCAATGTCGACTACTTTGGTGCGTCGGCGGATTTCCTCGTTAGTTACGCACCATATCACGTAGCGATATTCCCAGCATGGCTCGCTCCATTGCTCTCTGGGCAACTTTCAACCTTTGGACTACACCGACCGTCAGAGTCCACGTTTCACACCCGTACGTCATAACCGGGAGGACACACTGGTCATATATACGGGTCTTTAAATTTTGCGGAAGGTCAGACCTCAGGGCGAATTTTAACTTTCCGAAGGCAGCCCAACCCAGTTGAATCCGTATTTCGACCTCCTTTAGCAGACCTTGTCTACCAAGCCGCAGAATTTGACCGAGATATACGTACTCTTCAACCTGTTCGATCACTTCTCCGTCAATAACAATTTGTCCTCCTGCCATAACCTCGGTCACCATGACCTTGGTTTTGTCCCGGTTCATCTTCAGACCCACCTTCATCGACGCTGTATAAAGGTCTTCCAGCATGGTCTGAAGCTGATCTCGGGAATTTGACAGAAGAACAATGTCATCGGCGAAACGGAGATGACTGAGATTATCTCCATTAACGTTTATACCCATGTTGTCCCACTCAAGCGTCTTGAACACATCTTCCAATGCGTTTGTGAAGAGCTTGGGTGAGATCACATCCCCCTGCCTTACGCCTTTACCAAGGGGGATGGGTTGGGTATTTTCGTGGAGCCTCACAGTCATCGTCGCGGACCGATACAGATTTCGGAGTACCTCGATGTAGCGGTGGTCGATTCTGCACCTCAGGAGGGAGTTTTCGACAGCCCATTTTTTAACAGAGTCGAACGCCTTCTCATAGTCGACGAAGGCTAGGAAGAGCGAGGGAGGGAGGGAGGATTAGAAGAGGTAGGGACGTCGAACGGTCCAATGCTTATATTAGAACCAGCATCGCCGAGCTCCGCGGGTAGCGGAGGGGACGGCGATCTGATTGGGCGGTATCGGGTGGTATGGCACTCTGATTGGGTGGTAACGAATGTTATTGGTACGTTTTTACTAATTTCGTGTTACGCTGGCGCGGGGAAGGTCCGACGTCCTTACCTCTAACGTTCTTGGTAGGTGATGTAGCCAACAGGGTCAGCTTCTATAGGATTACCCGACTACCAAAAAAAGCGGTCAAGTGCCAGACGAACTCTTGTGGAGAGGGTTCCGTACCATTTCGTCTTCCGTGAGAAGTTTAAGACTAAGGATTTTCGTTTAGGGTTTTCTGTAACTACAAGGCCCTATATTTACTGTTTTTTTAATTTTTTTATTTTAGACTCAGTAGTTTCGTCCGGGGTATTCTCGATTTTCTTAATTTATAATTTTTCAAACTGTGCATTTAAAAATTGTTAAAAATTACAAATTTAAAAAACCCCCGACTCTTAAAAAGTCAAAAATAATTTCCGTTTACTTACTTAAAGGAGTCGGTGGACCGCTAAGTAAATTCCCGCGCAACTCTTGAGTCTTTATATTTAATTTACTTAGCGGTCCCCCGACTCCTTTAAGTAAGTAAACGGAAATTATTTTTGACTTTTTAAGAGTCGGGGGTTTTTTAAATTTGTAATTTAACTTTTATTTCAAGCTTTTTAAAAAAATCCGTATGCAAATTGGTCCACTTTTTAAGAGAATTATTTTTTTTATTACTTAATTACTTTATTACTTGATTACAAACATAGCTAAGAACCATCCTGATTAAACAAGCTTCCTAATAAAAAAAACCGCATCCAAATCGGTCCACCCGTTTGGGAGCTACGATGCCACAGACAGACACACACACACACACACACACACACGTCAAACTTATAACACCCCTCCGTTTTTTCGTCGGGGGTTAAAAATATATATTTGTATTCCTTACACCGAATCGTTTCCATTTTCATGTCAAAAGATGCACTTGAAAAAAATAATTTTTTTTCTAATTTGTCCTCCAAAATTGATCCCGAAAATCAAATTTCTTTCATTTACGCTACACGTCCGTGATTGAGTAATCAAACTCTATATATGTACCAAATTTCAACGTTTTTCTTCCAGTAGATACGGAGAAAATAAGCTGTGACAGGCGGACAGACAGACAAACACGAGAGTGATCCTATAAGGGTTCCGCTTTTTTTTTCTTCTCTTGAGGAACGGAGCCTTAAAAACTAATCAAATAACAAGGAAAGTTGATCGAAAAATGCTGTAGTCCCTATTTATTCAAATTTTTCTACACGCCCTACTACATAATTTTTCGATAAACTTTCTTTGTTATTTGATTCGTTTTTCGCAGTCGGTAGCGACTAGCTCAATAATAACTTTTATAAAAAAGTTAATATATTTTTATTAAATTCCTTTTAGTTCTAACGCAACCATTAAATGTGGTATATTTTTTTAATCGTCTCTTCAAGTTCTCGACAACGATAACCCTCTCGATTTTGAAGAACAATGTATCGGTTCAGTCGCTAAAACAAAATTTCTCGGCTTTACTTACGGTCCTCCGAGCTATGTGGCTTGACGTTTCGGGCCAAACGTATGGCCCTCCTCATGCGACGGTTGGCAGAGAACTGTTAACCTCGGTTCAGTCGCTATTAGATAGATAGATAGATAGAAAATGCTTTATTGCTCCAGTAAACTCAATCAGTAGTACATTCGACTATTTACATAAGGTGCAAAGGCGGACTTATTCCTTACAGAGATTTCTTACAGTCATAATTTGGATGTTTGAGATTCCATAATACAGTGGAATGTAAGTAGGTAGTAGCAAAAGAGTTGAGCGTGAGAATTGAAGATAACATAATAATAAGAATACATAGTGCACTGCACCCCGCTACCGGTGGTGCAGTGCACCCATGAGGCGACGCACGCGAAGAAGAAGACGTAGAAGAGAGCAGCGCGACGAGACTCGACGTCGCGTCGCCGCCGTGCAGTCCGGCGGATACGGAGCTCTCCGAGATGGGGGTGGTGGTGGCCTACGAGTCTAGTACCACCACCCATCGCTCGAAGCTAGTCTCGCGTCGTCGTCCCGGAGAGCTCCGTCCGTAGCCACGGCCTGCACCCGCCAGCGTGCTTGGAGGTTTCTCTCCCGCCGTTGGCGGTATTACCGTTTTTATTTAATTTTTGTATTAATTTTGTATATTTTTATTACTTTGTAGTTTAATATAACTATGTAGAATTAATGTAAAATAAAAAAATTATAATATGAAATAAAGAGAATACATATTAACAATACATATATACAAGCCATACATGCTATCAGTGCATCGACACAGGCGAAAGCCCAGTGTGGTGCACTCGGGACAACTATCAAATGTGGTTTTGTTTTCTATGTCTCTTCTCCTCTTTCTTTTCTAAACATTTTGTGGCACTAACCTAGACTTAAGAAAATGAAATTGTTACTAACGTTTCTAAAAATAAAAAAAAATTGAATTTGGAATTTGGAATATCAGGCTCTGTGATGTGATGAAGGAACAAACGAAACATACTCTGCCAAAATAATAACCCACCTTTTGACTTCGCCGTAGTCGGGAAAAATTGACCATGTTCGAAGTATCCAGACAATAGTAGATTCGCGTGAATGATTCTATCATCGCAGAGTTACATCACGAAAGCTACCAGACATTAGAGAATGAGTGAAAATTGGCCTGTGGGCGTGCAGACGACCTCAAATCACGCCATTCTGCCAACGACGACCTAGGTACCGATCCGCATAGCATACTTGACGAATTACGAGTTGAATTGGACAATTGTCACGCAGGTATCCAATTGGTCAGTAGGATTGACTGCTTTACAGTTTATTACATTGCCACAAACTATTCTTGTTCGCCTGCATATACTTCTACCATTTTTTTTTAATGGAAACTGACAAGGTTGGCTTCATCACCTACAACATCCGGGATGTCAGCCCATAACACCGGGTGAACTTGGTGCCACGTCAGTGCTTCCCTTCGGTCGTGCCGGCTACACTGAACTGGACGGAAAACACAAACTATTTACATAGCCGTTTCGACCGACCTTTCATTCAGTGCGATGGTACCATCCCGCGCGGGTTAAACCCTACCACCTAGTAATATAAGAAGGGAGTCATATCCCTTAGTCGCCTTTTACGACATAGATACACGGGGAGAGATGCAGTGGGGCTATTATTTTAAAGTACCGGCCCCACACCACACGGTACATCCCAATGGTTAGTTAGGATAGAATGCCTCACAGCATTAGGCTCGCCTATTGTGTCTGATTTGTACAAATTGGTGTACCGTGTGGGGCCAGTACTTAAAAAGAATAGCCCCACTGCATCTCTCTCCATGCATGTCGTAAAAGGCGACTAAGGGATAAGGACAAGATGTCGTGCTAAAGGGCGATAGGATAGCCACCTCTCACCTTGGCACGGCACTACCACCGAGTCGTGCAGCAGGTGGGTCTTCGTGCCTTACTTGCTGCTTGATCGATTGAATCTTGTTCGAATACTTTGCGAAACGTGGTGTTGGGTGTTGTGCTGTAATTTGCCAGAGTTCTTGCAGGACAACACCGATTACTCTGCTTACCCGATTGTCGGGATTCAGCGTGTGCGATATGTATGTATGTATATGGTGTACAAAAGTAAAGAATTGGTGTTAAAGAATATCTACATACATGGGTACATACCTACAGTGGTTGGTAGTGGTGATAATTAAGTCGAAGTAGATAGGCGACCAGTCCGGTCCAGCCAGACCAATCACGAGATTTAACCTACACCGCGTCCTACGCTACGCCGTGTTCTCAGCATCATTTTGTATGGAGAAACGAAGTTCGCAAATCTATCACTAGAGGCGCTGCTCCGTTTCTCCATACAAAATGATGCGGAGAACACGGCGTGTAGCGCAGTACGCGGTGTAGGTTAAATTTCAGAACTTGGATGGGTGACCAGTTCGTCCGCCAAGGCTGGCCGTGTTTGATTCCACGTAAAACTGTATGACCCTTCTCATACCTTGCTAGGTGGCAGGATTTAGCCAGACCAGATTAGTACCACTGCACTGAATGAACGGTGGATCGAAGTGGCATAAATAATTTTCCGTTCAGTGTAGCCGGCACGACCAAATGTACATAAGTATTGAATAGTAGTAAAAACAATACTAGGTACAAGAACGTTAGAAGAGGTAGAGACGTCGGACTGTCCAATGTTTGTATGAGAACCAGCGTCGCCGAGCTCCGCGGGTAGCAGAGGGGACAGCGCGCGCTCTGATTGGGTGGTATCTGGTGGGGGAAGGTTGACGCTATGTGGCCAGCGGGCGACCGACGAATGTTATTGGTACGTTTTTACTAATATTGTGTTACGCGGGCGCGAGGAAGGTTCGACGTCCCTACCTCTTCTAACGTTCTTGACTAGGTACCTTTTTTTTAAGCTCGACATGGCGCCCAGGCACCCATGAGGTGTCTAACGGCGCTCATGGACATTCGGTCAAATTCGGGGGTTGCGAATGCCATGCCGGCCTGACAGGTGCCCATTCACGCCCCTCTTGAAGGACCCGAGACTGTACTTGGGAGGAAATATTTGAGCAGGGAGAGCGTTCCAGAGTTTACTGGTTCTGTAAAGGAGAGATCTGCAGAATCGATTGGTACGCATGCGCGGTAAGTCCAGCGTATAGAGATGCAATCCCTGCCCAGTGCGCGTGGTGGAAGTGGAAAGGGGACGGCGGGATCGCGTTAAACAGCTCCTCCGAGCACTCCCCATGGAATCAGGATAATTAAAAAATAAACTTATGAACAGGCTTCCGCATGCATACGGAACGCTAATAAAAAGGTTCCACACTTGGAGTAAAACTACAAGTCTGAGCTCATTTCTTTCATCAATAATCCATCATCCATGAAAACGTGAAGCATGCGCGGGAAATTTAGAGTGGCCACTCGCTAGTCCCGACTCCAGACCGATGGGCCCGGATATGTTCGGTGAAGCCATCGCAAGCTTGTACAAACCTACGATTAGTCGACAGTCATTCCGAGTTATGACAGATTCCATTTTTTTTATGTAAACCAGCATGGGTTGCTGTGCCGAGAGACCAAATGGTGCAGTCGACAGAGTCAAAATCACCTCTCCTCGCGAAACCACGCTCAGTTAGGTGCCATGCCAGCAAATTTGAGGACTGTTGCTAGGTTGTCTTGAAATTGGAAATTGACAAACATACAGACAAACAGACAGACAGATAGGATAGGGTATATACGTTTCTTTTATAATATACGTTTAGATTTACTATAGTAATTTTTTAAACGGGTTTTTATAGATAAGAACTTAGTATTTTTACGACGCAAATGTATTCAGTTAATAGATGAAATATTCATGTATATAGCAAGGCAGAACGCTGTTTAATGGGCTTCATTTAAATTCAGACATGTTGCTCGAAGGGACCTTGAAATTATGCAACGCATCTAATGCCTTGTCTGTGTGTGTGTGTATTGTACTAGCGTCGCTGTACTCACACACACTGATGCACGCACGCACACTTGTGAGGGATTTAGTGAAGTGCATCGTATTGGTGGCGTGACAGTTGCGGAGGTTATTTTTGATTATCTCTACGAAAATTCTACATTTACAACTGGAAATCTAGCAATAATTTCAATTAACACTTAAATGTTATAGTCTAAATTCGATTATTTCTGTGTATCCATTTGTTCAAATACTAAAATATGTATTTGAACCAAAATAAACCTTGTTCGATAAGTAGGTACCTACGAGTATATGGTTTCGTAAGTTCACGGTTCGAAAGGGGTTTATATTTGAAGACGAAAAGCTCCGAAACGTTTTCCCAGATTCGGTCATTTTGTAGTAGGTACTTTTTGGCGAAAATCGTTTCATCAAGATTTGGTGGACGGTTAAATTTACAATGGAGTACCATGCAGCACACTTCCGATTACTCTGTTTACCCCGATTGTTGGGTTAAAGCGTGTGGTATGTATGTCAGTATGTATATAATGTTGTTTAAATTTAAAAGAATAACTGAATGAAATTTCTCCCATTGATAAGTGCCTCTTTGTAGTTGTACACACAACTGAATAAAATACTATTCTATTCTATTCTATTCTATTCTCTTTACGCGCAGTCTCTTATGTTTTCATCTTGTGTATGTATTTTCTGCTACTGAATATGTGCAATACAATTTGTTATTATTATATAAGTACTCTGTTTAAAATTAGATTTCAAGATCGACAAATAAAATAAAGATCATTTGT
The DNA here is from genome assembly GCA_946902875.1 of Nematopogon swammerdamellus. Taxonomy (NCBI): domain Eukaryota; kingdom Metazoa; phylum Arthropoda; class Insecta; order Lepidoptera; family Adelidae; genus Nematopogon; species Nematopogon swammerdamellus. The sequence continues at coordinate 10,379,588 of OX336358.1, read as the reverse complement.
CAGACCTCGCCATCCCAGGAACACGCTCACACACACCCTGTCACACGAACGCACACCACTATTCATAATTTCGTACATATACATCGAAATTAACTTAAGTACTACGCAACATTTTAGCTTGTTGTACACTCTATTGCCTTATGTTAAAGTTTGATTTCGTTGTTACTGCTTATTCGGATCTGTACGGCTGAGACAATTTTGAGCTTTGTCTTTCGGAAGGTCGTATTTCACCTAGATATATTTTGGTTTATAGTCTTTATCGCTATGAACTTACGGGCTATTATGGTTTGTGCAATGATTCGTAGAGTTAGGTTATTTGGAATAGTGTTTTAAGATCTGGTATTCACACATCTCGGAGTCAATGCCGAATGCCGATTCAGTAAAATATTTTGTGACATCCTTATGAAGTGAGGTTTGTCTTTATCTATGCTCCGATATCGACCTGTTGCTGACTGCAATATTATAGGCACTGTATATCAATTCAAGGGTCAGCAATAGAAAGTAATTCAGGGGATAGTTTTTAGATTTTTTTTTATGGAAACTGACACGGTTGGCTACATTCCCTATAACATCCGTGATGTCAGCCCATAACACCGGGTGAACTTGGTGCCACGTCAGTGCTTCCATTCGGTCGTGCCGGCTACACTGAACTGGACGGAAAACACAAACTATTTACATAGCCGTTTGACCGACCTTTCATTCAGTGCGGTTGTACCATCCCGGGCGGGTTAAACCCTGGTAGGGTTAAACCCTAGTAGTATGAGAAGGGAGTCATACATATAGCGCGGTTTTCTCAACCGTTCACTTCGAAAGAATGCGGCGCGCACCATCCGCTCTCCGCCCCCGCCGCAAATGCCCGTCAGTACGATGGAGGTGGAGAGCGGAGGGTGCGCGCCGCATTCTTTCGAAGTGAACGGTTTACGACATACACGGGGAGAGATGCAGTGGGGCTATTCTTTTAAACTACTGGCCCCACACGGTACAAATGATGGTGATGAAAGGAAACGAAGAGACCTTAATATTTTTATTCTATCCGTATGATTCAGAGGGACCAGAGTAAGTGCTGCAACCTGCCAACACCACCACCGAGAAGGTGGCGTACCGGATTTATGCTTTATTCTTTATTCATCATTTCTATTGTTGAATTTGTAACATTTTGTTTTTACAATTTTACAATTTTACGATCATTTCATTATTTGATTTGATTGTAACGATTGCTGGCTAACTGATCGCTAGAACACAGCCGAGGCTGCTATGCGGCAATCTTTCACCCAGTACCGTGGTACCAACCCAGTCGGCTACAAATTATTATTCGAAACTACCACCTAGTAAAGAGCCAAAAAATTGTTGCAGGCCACAGAACACCGTACTGAATGAAAGGCCGATCGAAGCAGTCATGTAAATAGTTGAAAGGAAAATTAAATTAAACTAAATTAAAATTTAATTTAGATAAATTATTTAAATAAATATATAATATTTTACAAAAGAAGTGACAAAAGGTGGACTTAAAGCCTAAAATTATTCTCTACCAGTCATACCTATGATTTTCGGTAAGGCTAGTGTGAAATTAAATGAAAGAGTTAAAAAATAAACAATAATGGATAGCTCAGTGGTGCAGACAGTCGACTGTTGCTATTGATTGTTAGGCAAAGCTGGGCGCGGTTAGTACTTGGATGGGTGACCGCTTGACCGTTGGAAGCTCACCGTGGTTCGGATTCCACGTAAAACTGTAGATCCCTTCCCTTTCTACCTTACTAGGTGTTAGGGTTCAACCCGCCCGGGTTAGTACCACCGCACTGAATGAAACGTCGGTCGAAACGGCTATGTAAATAGTTTTCCGTCCAGTTCAGTGTAGCCGGCACAATCGAAGGGATGCACTGACATGGCATCTAGTTCACCCGGTGTTATGGGCTGACATCACGGATGTTGTAGGTGATGTAGCCAATCGTGTCAGTTTCCATATAATTTTTTTATATAATATTAATTATGTATATTACTTAATCATTTAACAATACAATTAAATACATAGTTCGTGTTTTCCATCCAGTTCAGTGTAGCCGGCACGACCAAAGGGAAGCACTGACACGGCATCTAGTCCACAACGGCGTTTTTTTTTTATTGACAGCGCGACATATGGCACCGAGCTACCCATAAAGTGTCTAACGACGCCCATGGACATTCGGTCATATACGGGGGTTGCGAATGCCATGACGGCCTGTCAAGTGCCCATTCACGCCCCTCTTGAAGGACCCGAGACGGTACTTGGGGGGAAATATGGGCAGGGAGAGCGTTCCAGAGTTTACCGGTTCTGTAGAGGAAAGATCTGCAGAATCGATTGGTACGCATCCGCGGTAAGTCCAGCGTGTAGGGATGCAATCCCTGCCCAGTGCGCGTGGTGCGAAGGTGGAAAGGGGACGGCGGGATCGCATTAAACAGCTCCTCCGAGCACTCCCCATGGAATAAGCGATGGTGTTATGGTCTGACAGCCGATCATATCAGGTTCCAAAGAAAAAACATCGCGCTACTTAAAGTCGGAAAAGTGCCAGCGAGCCATACGCTGAAGGATAATGGGTCTTGCAGTTTTGGTCCTATATAACAACTTCCGTTAGCGACGGATGACGTAACGGAACTCACGTGGAGGGCTGTCGCCCCCACCCTCCCGCATTAGGCAGGCGCCGCTGATAGTTTTAAGGTTTCTGTTTCAGCTAAACCAATTTATTTTGCGAGCGTCGTCCGCGTGCAGAGTGGCGGCTATGCATCGCTACTGCGCTCCTCTTTGCCGCAAATAAACCTGAAAAATCATAAACGTGACTCCAATGTGAAAGTACCCATAAACCTGTAGGTACAAAACAAAACAAAGGCTATTTAGGTAGGTAACCCGTGTTTTTCTCATAGTACAAGAATATATAAAGTATATTTTGTGCACAACTACACAATTTCTGTCGTGTAGCTAATCCGTCGAATCCAAGAATCTGTCAAGCAGCGAATCTGCTAAATCACGAATCTGTCCAATCCAGAATCTGTCCAACACCGAACAAAGGTTCCCTTCTTACCTTAATAGGTGGTAGGGTTTAACTCGCCCGGGTTGGCATGAATGCATTGAATGAAACGTCGTCGGTCGAAGCGGCTATATAAATAGTTCGTGTTTTCCGTCCACTTCAATGAAACCGGCACGCACTGACATGGCACCTAGTTCACCAGGGTGCATGCGTTGTAATACACCATTATCTTTCAGTCACATACTTTTAGGCGGTGCAGTTTGTGATAGGCAACATTTAGAACTTATATATATGTTTTTATTTTGTATATTTTAGGCTAAAACACCAAACTTTTATTAGGGCTCCGTACCACAAAAGACGAAAAAACTGAACTCTTATAGGTGTTCAAGCAGGAACCAGGGAGTAGGCCAGTGTATGAGTACCCAGGGAAAAATAAGAAAAAAATCGAAGTCATTTGTTTTTTTATAATATGAGCATTTTTTGAAAAACGTTGAAAATTGACATCTCGTACAATATTTTAGGTACTACGACTACAAATTTGCAAATATAAATTTTCAATTTTTTTATTGGAAGCCTATATAACTGTGCTATTGATAACTATCCCAAATAAAACCAGAATGACTGTAGTTTTACCAAAAAAAATATTCAGTTAAATTTTTTTCTAAAAAAATAAATGACTCAGATTTTTTCTTCTTTTTCCCTGGGTAGTCATAAACTGGCCTACTCCGCTTGCCATAAAGTTTTGGGATACGTTGTATATAAATATAAATAGAACCGAAACTCAAGCAGCGATTTGCCTTCGCCACTGCGCTACAGAGTTGCAGCGCTGCATTGGCTGTTTACCGATATTTTGAGCCGGTTGCAGTAAATCTTATTAGTCCAGTACATACGTCTACAGCAGTAAAACCTTTCGTCGCTCCATCCTTAGACCGTATTACATTTACAGGAATACCGGCGCGAAAATGTATATACACGGTGTTGCAACCCCAACCGTTAAACCCGAAAGGGGGTGATTCTGTACGTGAAATAGAACAACTTTTGTTCTACGACTTTTTTATTTGAAGAAAAAAAAATTTTTTTTCTCCATACATTTTGAGAATAGGTAATTAAAATTTGTATGGAAAAAATATTTTTTTTTTGTTTCAAAAAATTTTTTTTCTTCACAGAAGTTGTTTAGTTTCACATATAGAATAACCCCCTTATGTCAGTTAAAATATTACGGGGGCAACTGCAACACCGTGTATATATTTTTTTCGAATTTAGAAAAACAAAGAGGAATTTACACCTAGAACAACAAGGTAATACAAAATAAAATTTAATATGTGACACCTAAATTCATTAAGGTGTTATGGGCTGACATCACGAGTGTAGTAGATGTAGAAGTCGATCCTATCAGGTTATATAAGAAGTTGGTTAAAAATAAAACGTTTAGAAAAATATAAAATTGAAAAAGAAAAAAACAACAAAAAAAAAACAAAAAAATACCCCGACAAGTCAAAAATAATTTCAGTTTACTTAAAGGAGTCGGTGGAAGTAAATTCTCGCGCAGCTCTGGGCGTTTATATTTTATTTACTTAGTGGTCCCCCGACTCCTTTAAGTAAGTAAACGTTAATTATTTTTGAATTTTTAAGGGTCGGGGTTTTTTTGAATTTGTAATTTAACTTTTATTCCAAGCTTTTTAAAAACAACCACATGCAAATCGGCCCACTTTTTAAGATAATATTTCTTTTTATTACTAAACGTTCTATTTTAGGGAAACAAACCTAGTAAAACTAATTAAATAAAATTAACATAATAAATAAAAACTAAATTACTATAAATAAAGTAACTTTATTACTTAATTACTTGATTGTTTGATTACAAACCTAGCTAACAACCATCCCGATTAAACCTGCCTTCCAAAGAAAGAAACTGCATCTAAATCAGTCCATCCGTTTGGGAGCTACGATGCTACAGACAGACACACCCATAAACACATGCACACACACGTTAAACTTATTACACCCTCTTTTTTCGTCGGGGGTTAACAAACTTGCAACTAAGGGTTAGTTCCTCTTGCAGTTGCGGAAATACGAAAATGGCACACACTTTGTTTCTCTGTCGATGGAGATTTGGGCTTTGGCTGTATTGGACTAATAACTAATAATAACTCATCTGTGGTAATGGTTATAATAAAATAAATAAATAATTATTTTCTTAAATTTTATTCATAAAAATGGGGTATTTAATTTGCTAAAACAATTTACAAGTAAAAAATATTAAATATCTCTATAACTAAAATACTGTAATTAAATTAAAATAGAAACTAAAACTACCTATTAAATTAAAATTACCTAAACTAAAACAAAACAAACAAACTTTAAAAATAATTAGCCACACGAGAGACTACCACGATCCGGGTTGACCTACCGCCAGAGCCATAGAGCAATTCCCTCAACGGCCTCAGTTCGCTAGATAAAAAATTTCATAAATGTAAATTCGTCATAACAGTTCGATTACGCACACATGCACACACTTCATATGCATGAAGGCAGAGACGTATGCAGTTGCATTAGTGGGGCGGATGTTGCGTATACAAGTGGGCCCGAATGTCACTAAATATCTGCTGAATATGCATTTGTGTTAAGTTATAGAAAAATTCAAACCTGAAAATTTGCTATGTCAAGATCACCTTAACTTTCATGATACTCAACTCAATGTAGTGTCCGTGTGGGGTCGGTACTTAAAAAGAATACCCTTACCGCATCTCTTCCCGTGCATGTCTTAAAAGGCGACTAAGAAATGAGGACAAGATGCCCTGCATAAGGGCGACAGGATAGCCACCTCTCACCTTGGCATAGTCCTTACACCGAGTCATGCAGCAGGTGGGTCTTCGTGCCTTACTTGCTGTTTGATAGTTGTCTTACCCTAATACTTTGCAAAATTTGGTGGTCGGTGTTGTGCTGTAATTTACTAGAGTACTTGCAGCGCGACACCGAATACTCTGCTTATCCTCATTTTCGGGATACAGCGTGTGGTATATATTTATGTCCCAGAAAAGTGTACCACAATCTAAAAATGGGGTTTAAACCAATGAATCATGCTTAATTGACTTTGTTATTGGTAAAATGTAAGTACAGCATGGTAGGAAAATATTATTCAGGCCTACACAGCATAGAACCTAGATACGCCACTGCTTATAGGTTTGTGTTACATATGGAAAGCACGCGGCCAGTGAATAATGCACATCGGGTTTTAGAAAGAGACAATTCGGTTGTAGAGCGTTGTCCCTGTCGCACTAAGTCGCACGTGTCTCTGTGCGACAGAGACAACGCTCTACAACCGGATTGTCTCTTTCTATATTCCCATGTCCATTATTTATTATTTAATTGTTTTTTTTTTTATGGAAACTGACACGGTTGGCTTCATCACCTACAACATCCGTGATGTCAGCCCATAACACCGGGCGAACTTGGTGCCACGTCAGTGCTTCCCTTCGGCCGTGCCGGCTACACTGAACTGGACGGAAAACACAAACTATTTACATAGCCGTTTCGACCGACCTTTCATTCAGTACGGTGGTACCAATCCGGGCGGGTTAAACCCTACCACCTAGTAATATAAGAAGGGAGTCATATCCCTTAGTCGCCTTTTACGACATGCACGGGGAGAGATGCAGTGGGGCTATTCTTTTTAAGTACCGGCCCCACACGGCATGAATTTGACTTAACAGGTAGGTACGTAATGTGTCATTTCATTGTAGCTTTTTCCTCGATTTCTGTCCCTCTTCCCGTGATGAAAACTTTTTTTTTTCAAAATTTCCGTACATTACCGTACTGGTTGTTCATCCACCTGGTTTGGTGAAATACATGAAGAACTAAAGTGCTATGAGATAGAGCCTAAATGAGCTTAGTTGTCGTTTTTCTTAGTTTAACTTTTTTTTTATTACATTTTTTTTTCGATCAAAGTTTAGAAAAAAATTTCTAACTGAAACTTATAATTTCAATTTGATCAAACCATTTCATCATTTATTTATTCTTTTCAAAAGGTATCATATAATAGCTCTTGCCAATCCAAAACACAATACAATTTAGTAAGTAGGTAGAAGTAGTAGTAATTTATTACGAAAGACAGAAAATGCCTACATACTGGATAAGGCAAAGAATATCCGCGAGAACTGTGCCTATATCTAGATTTCATGCAAACGCCTGAACAATGCTTTCAGCATTGCAGTAAGTATTATCTATCAAATGAAACCTCACGCGCTCATATCCCGGTTTAATACTTGATGTAGATTTGTTCTACGGAGGTGTATTACGTAAAAGAGTACACTAATTTCTCTATATGACTTGACCCACGATGAGTTTCTCTAATGAAACTTTCAAAATATGTATTATTCAATGTTTCAATAACGGAATTCTAAAAAAAGAATCCGTCTGAAAACGATGCACCAAAAACACCAGGAACCTTTATGAATTGGTTCAGACCATTTGTCTACCGACCGCGCGTGTGCATTTGTTTGTCTGCCTGTCCGTCTGTCTGTCTGTCTTAGTCTTCGACCTTCTGAAGTGCAGGTAAGTCCTAGTGTGGTAAATTATTTCCTATCTAAAATCATTAAAGAAAAACTATTTTGATTCAAGCATATAAATAGGAACGTTTTAAATTATATACATACAACACGCCGCATCCCGGCAATCGGGGTAAGCAGGTAATCGGTGTTGTGCTGCACTCTTGTAAATTACAGTACAATACCGACCACTACGTTTAGCAAAGCATTAAGACAAGATATAACTATCAAGCAGCAAGTAAGGCACGAAGACCCACCTGCTGCATGACTCGGTGCAAGGACCGTGCCATAGTGAGAGGTGGCTAGCGTGCACGACCTGCACGGGGAGAGATGCATTGGGGCAATTCTTCTATTCCCACACGATACTCAAAGTAGGTACATCTGCATCTCTCCCCGTGTATGTCGTAAAAGGCGACTAAGGGATATGACTCCCTTCTTATATTATTAGGTGGTAGGGTTTAAACCGCCCGGGTTGGTATCACCGCACTGAATGAAAGGTCGGTCGAAACGGCTATGTAAATAGTTTGTGTTTTCCGTCCAGTTCAGTGTAGCCGGCACGACCGAAGGGAAGCACTGACGTGGCACCAAGTTCATTCGTTGTTATGGGCTGACATCACGGATGTTGTAGGTGATAGCCAACCGTGTCAATATCCATAAAAAAAAGGTACCTAATCAAAACTGTTAAAAGTGAACGATTTCAATTAGTACACTTAGTACTTGATAGATTTTTAGGGTTTCCTTGCCAGCGACACCGGCAGGGACCCAAAATCGGTCAGATGCACGCCTGTCTGTCGGTCTGTCTGTCACAGCCTGTAGCTTCTAAACGGCTTAGGCGATCTTTTTAAAACGTGGAATGTGTAATAGATGATCATATCAGGGAGGCAACAAAATGTAAGGGGTAAGCAAAGCCCCTGTCCTGTACTATTCCCCCTATCTCCTATCATCCTATCCCATTCTTGTCCTCAACTATATTAATAGGTGCTTCAAAAAATATATACAGGGTGTATCAGGATAGGTTTTCGAAACTTCAGGGTTCGAAAGGGGCCCATATTTTAAGACGAAAAGCTCTGAAACTTTTTCCCAGATTCGATCATTTTACAGTACTTTTTGGTGAAAATCTATTCTTCAAGATTTGGTGGATGGTTAACGTCCGCCTTTATTAAATAAAAAATTAATTCTAACTCATGAATAAAAATGGGTAGGTTGCATACATAACTAGTACAATTGAACTGCGTGTAGGTAAACTCCAAACACTGAAAGTTCAATGACCTCAAAAGAAAAAGAGGACTGAATTAGTTCACTGCACTCTCCAGTCTCACTGTCCATCGAGTTTTCATTACAATTTCCAACTATTGTATGACCAAAAAAACAACGGAATTTCGATTTGAGTGATAAGGATTTTTTTCTTCTGATGAGTACTTTCTATTCCCGAAGTTTCTCAAACATATCCTGATACACCCTGTATATTAATAATATTGAATAAATATTGTTGAAACCCTCTTAAATAGCCTAGATTAACATTATTTTGATAATAAAAATTAAAGGGTTTCAATTAATCTAATTTGCTCTGTTCGAGGCGATAATATTCGAAAACAAAATACTCCTATAAAAATAAAATAAAACTATCAAATTCTTACGGCATTAAAACTATTTTTGAAGTTTGTATCTTAAACGGTAAGAGAAAATCCCATTCTTCTGAGCGTAGCTCGAATGGCAGCGTGGGCTGGGCACGTCAGCAAAGGAGACGACCACTGTTGAAGTAAACGGGTCCTACACTGGCGGCGCGGTCGTGGACAGGGGAAGCGGAGTGTGGAAAGAGTAAGACCACCGATCAGGTGACGCGACGACATTGAGTAAACGTCGTCGGAGCGGGAATCGGTGTTGCCGTTACTGCTGAAGGCCTGCAGAAAAACTGGGGACGCGTATGTCCGGCAGTGAACATATAAACGATGACTTGCTGACTTTTTTTTTTTTTTATGGAACCTGACACGGTTGGCTACATCACCTACAGCATCCGTGATGTCAGCCCATAACACAGGGTGAACTAGGTGCCATGCCAGTGCTTCCCTTCATTTCATGTCGGCTACACTAAACTGGACGGAAAACACGAACTATTTACATAGCCGTTTCGACCGACGTTTCGTTCAGTGCGGTGGTACCAACCCGGCCGGGATAAACCCTACCACCTAGTAAGGTAAGAAGGGAAGGGACCTACAGTTTAACGTGGAATCCGAACCACGGTCAGCCTCCAACGGTCGAGCGGTCACCCATCCAATCACTGACCGCGCTCAGCGTTGCTTAATAACAGTTGACTAACCAACCGCGCCACTGAGCTACCGAGACTGACGAATTTTCTTATCCCTTAGTCGACTTTTACGACATGCGACGGGGAGAGATGCAGTGGGGCTATTCTTTTTAAGTACCGACCCCACACGGTACTTGACTGAGCCTTGAGTCAGACCGCAACACTTTGGTGTATTAGGTGCCATATGTCAGTGCTTGCCTTCGGTCGTGGCGGCTATATACACTGATATAAGAGTGGTAGGCTCAAATTGTAGCCGACTGGGTTGGTACCACCGTACTGGATGTAAGATGGCAGAATAGCTGCCTCAGTTGTGTTCTCCTCTAGCCCAGTCTTCGAGCATTAGTCCAGTATAGCTAGCAATCCAGGGAAGTGTCCCCGAGAAGTAGGTAGGTGCCATGCCGGACACTGTCCGGCATGGCACCTACTTCTCGGAGGTAATATTGGCTGGTCGGAGCATGCGCTTTGGCCCCTCCCACTCAGCCACCCATACCGGATTACATAAAAAAAAAAGACGGAAAGCACTAACTATTTACATAGCCGTTTCAAACAACCTTTCATTCATCAGGCTTTTGTGTTTTCAGATTTTGACACGTACCTACTAGTTTCTAAGGCTTGTTTGCAGTCGCGCGCCGCGTTCAATCGTTACATAATATCGGAGCAGGACTAAATAAAACTTAGCCCATCAAACTGGCAATATCGTGCAGTATCGTATCGTCAAACGATATGAAACTGCGATAGTGTCGCTGTTCCCGGACTTTCTCGACGTTCGGCGCACACACACACACACTATCATACTCTCACAACACGCACACAAACACACAACACATTCGTAAGGATAGAACTGCGATTGTCGTACATTCCTGACAATATTTTTTTAATAAAATTGTGTAAAATAAATAAAATTGATGAAAAATTAAATAAAATTGTTAAATAAAGCAAAATCTTATTCGTGTAGTATATATTTCTATGTATTTATATATTTTGTATCTCTTTATTTGTATGTATGTTGTATTATTTGTCGAAATGGTATATCTACATCATCTCTCCCTTAGATCCCTTTTTCTTTCTTACCTTTACTAGGTGGTATGGTTTATCCCGCCCGGGCTGATACCACCGCACTGAATGAAACGTCCACCGAAACGGCTATGTTAATAGTTCGTGATTTTCGTCCAGTTCAGTGTAGCCGACATCGAATAAAGGGAAGCACTGACATCATGGCACCTAGTTCACCCCCCGATGTCATGGGCTGACATCGCGGATGTTGTAGGTGATGTAGCCAAGGTCAGTTTCCAGAAAAAAAAAAACAAGGCTCTACGCGAATTTTCAGAAGCATCTCAATCAAAATAAACTGAAAACTTCATTATAGACCGAAATAGAAGACTATGAAGTCCAGAACTCATATCAGATAAAATATCTACATTACCTAGGTTACGTACCTACGTTAGGTACCTACGTTACGTAGGCACCTAGGCAAGCAGTGACAAGAGATAAACACATTATACAGAATGTTGTAGCGGCCACTACATTTAGAAAATGATTATTGGGATCAATAGTAACAAAAAAGTCAAATAACTTTTCTGAATTCCCTATAAAAAGTTACAGTTTTCATACAAACTAATTGATTAATTTAGTGTAAAAAGGATCTAATGTTCCGCACGAACGTGGGAATGAAAGACCGCGGTGAGTGAGCGAGCGGGGACGAGTGCGCGGAGAGAGAAGATGCGCGGCGTCGCGTCGGCGGCGGCGGCGGCGCGGCGTGAGTTTTTCGACCCTGGCCGTGCCATCATCCTCCCCCCGCGCGCGTCAAATTAAACTTAACGAAATCATCGAAAAAAACCTATTTGACTTTTTTGTTTCGGAAAAACATGAGGATTGCGCTGGCGAAATTAATGTACTGACCGTTACACCACCCTGTATACTCGTAATACCTATTTTAAATTTGTATGTATGTATGTATATATTCTTTATTGAACACCAATTTATAAAAATTTGGTACAACAGGCGAGCTTAATGCCGCGAGGCATTCTATTCTAACTAACCTTTGGGATGTGGGAGAAGTACATGCAGGCGAACAAGAATAGTTTGTGGCAATGTGTTAAGAAATTTCGTCTTTGTGTAATAATAACTATGTTATTTAAGGGAATTGAAAAATAAATAACTTAGAATTTGAATTTGATGTTTCACCTACTCGGCAAGTGAATGGCTTTTCTATCCTTTTGAATTATTATTAGCTATACATTCACACACATAATATAAAGAAACATACGATACGAGCGCTTACGAACGCTAGCAGGGACGAAAGCTGAAAGCTGGAAAAGGATGTTTATAAACACAGTACCCCAGATAGTTGCCAGATAAGGCGATAGAGGGCGATAGCTATAGGTTTATGTCAGGCTCGATAGCTCAGTGGTGCAGACAGTCGACTGTTGCGCGGTCAGTTCTTGGATGGGTGACCGCTCAACCGTTGGAGGCTTACCGTGGTTCGGATTCCACGTAAAACTGTAGGTCCCTTCCCTTCTTACCTTACTAGGTGCGAGTAGGTGGTAGGGTTGAAACCGCCCGGGTTGGTACCACCGCACTGAATGAAACGTCGGTCGAAACAGCTATGTATAAAGTAGTTAAAACTGTAGGTCCCGCTCCTTCTTACCTTACTAGGTGGTAGGGTTCAACTCGCCCGGGTTGGTACCACCGCACTGAATGAAACGTCGGTCGAAACGGCTATGTAAATAGTTTGTGTTTTCCGTCCAGTTCAGTGTAGCCGACATGAAATAAGGGAAGCACTGCCATGGCACCTAGGTCACCCGGTGTTATGGACTGACATCACGGATGTTGTAGGTGATGAAGCCAACCGTGTAAGAAAGAACATTTAACGTGTAAGTTTCCATAAAAAACAGGTATGCAATGTGGGCGACTTGACAACTGGATTTTCGCGATTTGCGGAGTTTCAGTAATAATGTGTGGTAGTTATGCAACTATGCATGTGTCACGCGAGATCGTATTTTTTCGCTCTTAAAATACTTTTTTTTTTGACACTGACACGGTTGGCTACATCACCTACAACATCCGTGATGTCAGCCCATAACACCGGGTGAACTTGGTGCCACGTCAGTGCTTCCCTTCGGTCGTGCCGGCTACACTGAACTGGACGAAAAACACAAACTATTTACATAGCCGTTTCGACCGACCTTTCATTCAGTGCGGTGGTACCAACCCGGGTGGGTTAAACCCTACCACCTAGTAATATAAGAAGGGAGTCATATCCCTTAGTCGCCTTTTACGACATGCACGGGGAGAGATGCAGTGGGGCTATTCTTTTAAAGTACCGGCCCCACACGGTACAATCGGTACAATTCGGTACTTATTTACATCTTTTTCTTTATTTTCTGCCTTTCATCTATCTGTAGAAGAAATATAAAAGTAAATGCTTACTAATGTTTTTAAGTTTACTCTGTTATTTTATTAGTTATACTCATTTTTAAGTTTCCGGATTAACAGAGTAGGTTTAAAGACTTACATATTAAGTCAACGTTTCGCACGCTACATCACGGGCTTCTTCAGGGACTGCGGGAGTTCCTGGAGCCGACGTCTGGTGTCCGTTGTACGACTGGTACGAGTTTGACGGCTGGTACAACGGACACCAGACGTCGGCTCCAGGAACTCCCGCAGTCCCTGAAGAACCCGTGACGTAGCGGGCGAAACGTCGAGTTAATATGTAAGTCTTTAAACCTACTCTGTTAATCCGGAAACTTAAAAATGAGAGTAAATGCTGAGTACTAACATACAGACAATAAAATAAAATATTTATAAATGGTATCATAATATTTCAGTTTCAACTAAAGTGGTGAATATTATGGAAAACGAAACTTCGTCACTAATTGTAAGATAATAATCATGTTATGTATGGCGTACCTATATCCGTTTAGAACTATCTACATACGTATGTGATTGATAATGATTTAATGATATTGTTAATCTCTAAATATGCAATCGCAATATATTTTAAATCATATTATTTGAGAGATAATTTGACATAATTAATTTCTAAACTTGTGATGAAAAATGTGATGGTATAAACTGATAACTTTGTAGGTTATTTTCCAAATGTGATGTTTAATTTTTCAAAACCTAGATACACCACGTGAACACCTTAGCGCAGGGGTCACCAAATGGCGGACCGCGGTCCGGATCCGGACCGCCGACCCATTTTTTGCGGACCCAGAAGAATTTAAGAATATCAATATAAACATTTCTGGAAATGTTTGGATCGACATATACATACATATTTGTGAAACCGCGTTTTCCAAGATGAACTTCATTAAAAAATAAATTCCGATCTCGTCTTACCAATGTTCTAAACTCTAGGATGTAATGGCAATAGCTTGCACTAACTTAACTCCAGACTACAGATTGTTCAGAGTAAAAAATGAAATTTTTCGCATATTAGGTACTTACTTTGTTATTTTTTAATTAGATGTATCCTTAATAAAAAATGTCTGAATTGTTCAGAATAAAAAATTCATTTTTTCTCATTAATATTAAGTATGTACTTTGTATTTTTTTATTAGAAGTATCCCTAATAAAAAATATTTTAAATAAAAATAAATAATAAAAAACCATTTATTGAATGTGATAAACATTTGCATACAGAGCAGTAATACTTAGTCTAACTTAATACATTTATTTACATGATTTATGTTGTTGCTGACTGGTGTAACGGTGCTTACTCAAAAGGCAAGGGGTATTGCATATGGTTGCGCCGCTTTTTAGTTTTTCGCGTTTTTTGTTTATAATCTTTCTTCATTTTCATTCCATTTTCACTGGCGCCACTAAATGTCAAAAAACGCATAATAAGAAAAATATAGTTGTTGTCACCGCACCGCAAAAAAGGCAAGAATTCCACCGCCGCTCCGCCGCGCTCTAAACCTGAAGAACTGAATATATCTTCGAACATATAGCCACCCGCAACGCTAATCAGTTACCAGAGGTACCTCTCGCGCGCGAGTGCAGTTTCACGTGAAATTTATAAACTTTTATCTGCCACGCAACTCTCCAACTCAAAATCCCAGGAGCAATCGGATGCGGTGCTGCTGCCGCAGACATCAGTCCAGCAGCTCAGTGGCGCCATCGTCCATGTGGTCCTTCACCGTCGGATACCAAACCTGGTTCGCAACGCAGTTCCTGGAATTTTCCATTAAAATTTCGCTCATAAAACTAAATTTTACTAAATTCCGCTTTTCATCACGTAAATAACCGTGAATAAACGCATGCAACCATCCCGCAAGTCTTTCCATTTATGGAAAATATATATTTTCGTTTTTTAGAATAAAATATTTTATATTTTGCATTTTGTTGATAATCTTGTCATTTAAATTATTTCATATATTTGTTTCGAACATAAATTTCGAATTTTATGAACATAAAATATTATATTACATTATTTTTCTAAACTTATAACTGGTTAAAGAAATTTCTTTATTCGCTTGTTTATAATTCGAATTTCTGTCAAAATTGATTACTGAAAATGTCTACATCAGAAATGTCAATCTCAAATGCAAATCTTTTGTTGCTGAAAGCAAAAAGAGAAAGTCTGTTTGAAAATGTAAACAAAACTTATAAGTTGAGTCTTAAGGTAGGCGATACACAGCGATGCGATACACGCAGCCAACAAGAGTTCTTGACTCGTCTAGAATCTCTAGAAAAGACACGCGCTGAATTTATTCTTGTCAACGATGACTATAATATTTTGATGTTAACCACCAGTGAGGGAGGTCAATTCACACCGGAGTTCCAAGCGGTAGAATCGCTCGACGAGCTATACTGCAACATACGCGCAGTGGAGCGCAAGCTTAATTCACTTGAACGACTCGCGTCTTCTAACACGTCGGATTCAAAAATATCCATTCGCAAACCCAAATTGCCACAACTGGAACTTCCGAAATTCGATGGCTCCTATAGCCAATGGCCTGTCTTCTTCGAAACCTTTAAGGCGGTCATCCATGACAACAATGATTTGTCAGACACCGAAAAGGTTCACTATCTGGTAGGGAAACTATCAGGTCGCGCGCTCTCTGTATGCGCTGGCATTCCGCCTATCGGTATTAACTATTCTATAATTTGGAACGCGCTTCAGTCGAAATATAATGACAAAAGAAATCTCGCAACACAATATCTGAAGCAGATTATAAACTTTAAGGCTATTAGTGCCGCTAGTCCCGCAGCTCTCGACACGTTCACAGAAACGGTTTGCCCTTCTTACGCTGCGTTGAAAGAATTGAAACTGGACAACCTGACGGACTTCATCGTGACTCACCTCGCGCTTTCCAAGCTGGACAAGGAAACTGTTATTTCGTTTGAACAGACAGTCAGAGGTGTGTCTATGCCTACTTTCGCTACGCTTGAAGAGTTCATCAAGGAGCAGTCCAAAATCCTCCAAAGGACTCAAACTAGTTTCACGTCCAAAGCAGGGCCCTCTTCAACAAATTCTAAGCCGCACTCTCTTGTAGTGAACGAGAGAGATAACAGCACAGGTTGTACAATTTGTAACTCAGAGGAGACACACCCGCTATATAAATGTGAAAAATTCTTAAAGTTGTCTCCTCAAGAGAGATTCGAAATCGCCAACAAAAACAATCTGTGCAAAAACTGTACCTCTAATTTACATCACACAAAATTTTGCAAATCGAAACATACATGTTCTAGGTGTCATCGCAGACATCATACGCTGCTTCACCTTGACAATGTGATCAACACGCAAACGCAATCTGTTCTGAACTCGCACACAGTACAGCCCCAGTCCGCACCCGCTACCGCTTCAGCCTGTCCAGGCAATGTAAAATGAATTAACGCGGGCTTACATGTGCGCGAGTCAGATGAAGATCTTAGCTTGATCGCCTCAACCATTTCGCAATCTTCAACAATGCTGCTGCCAACGGCTTCAGTAATTGTCAATAATGTTCAAGGTGAACGAGTCCACATTCGTCTACTTATTGATAGTGGATCGATGTGCAACTTCATAACAGAATCATGCTGCAAGCAGCTTGGGCTCAAGGTTTCGCGCTCGCCATCTTCTGTGCGGGGAATAGGCCTCTCCGTGCGGCCAATAAAAGGCTACACAAATTTTACATTTTCTTCCCGACTAGACGTTCAAAATACATACACGATTCGCGCTCTCGTAATTGACAAAATAACAGGCAAGTTACCTAACGCTGTTGTGAGTTCGCAAGATTTGCAACAATTTACAGGGTTACCTTTGGCTGATCTAAACTTCAACATTCCTGCAGAGGTAGATGGCCTGCTAGGTGTGGAGGTTTTCGCCGATATTCTTGGCTCCAACAAAATAACCAGTCCTTCTACAAACGCGGTCGCTCAAGAAACCACCCTGGGCTATGTTCTCATGGGTAAGGTTAAATGCTCGCCTGGTCAAGAAATTCCTGACAGGTGCTTTTGTATCACGATGGAACCTAGTGTGGAATCGTCCTTGCACAAGTTTTGGGAAATAGAAAATGTCGAAAACAAAATGCACTTGAGTCCCGAACAAACGGCATGTGAACGCAACTTTATTGAAAATGTCTCACGCGATGCAAGCGGCCGCTACACGGTGGCGCTGCCATTTTGTAACGACACTTCCGAATTAGGAAATTCAAATACTATCGCAATGAAACGCTTTGTTCGACTGGAACATAAATTAAACGCTAACAGTGAATTAAGATTGGGTAACAACTCTACTATACAATACTACATCGACCAGGGATACCGGTCTAGAGTAGATTGTCCGCGCACATCAGAAAAACGCAGCTATGTTATCCCGCATCACGCAATTTACAATCCTAATAAGACAACGTCCAAGATAAGAATAGTTCTGGATGCGAGCTGCAAGACCAGTTCTGGGACTTCGCTAAATGACATTGGCACACTCAGTCAAGAGTTGTCTAACAAAAGAATCGAATACAAAATCAATCCTCCACTTGCCCCTCATATGGGTGGAATTTGGGAATCTCATATAAAAAGTGTAAAAACGCATCATTACAAAGTGATAGGGATGCAAATCCTCACTTATGAAGAACTCTCAACTGTTTTAGTAAAGATTGAGGCTCTTCTAAACAGTAGACCATTGTGTGCTCTCAGCTCTGATCCGCGAGAGCCAATGGCGCTGACACCAGCGCACTTCCTTACCGTAAGTCCACTGCAGTCTCTTCCCTCTAAGGAATTTGTCGCACCTACTCAGCCTTCTCCCGTCAATAGGTTTGCTCTTCTTGATCACCTTCTCCAATCTTATTGGAAACGCTGGAGACAGGAATATTTAACTTCCCTTCAAACGAGAGAAAAGTGGAACACGCCAAGTAAACCAATAGAAAAGGGAATGGTTGTAATCCTTAAGGAAGACAATGTTCCTCCACTGCATTGGCCACTAGGAGTCATCGAAGATGTGTTCCCTGGTAAGGACAGAATAATACGAGTCGTTCAAGTTAGAACAAAAACCGGCAGCTACCGACGCCCAGTAGTACGAATCTGTCCGCTGCCTAATCAATAATAATTTTATTTTCAATTCTCTTACTTATTTGAATTTTGTTATTGTCTTCGATTGAATATAATGTAATTTACCTTTCTTATACTTTGTTGTCTGCGCTTACGCATAGTTACGCAAGAATATAATTAATTTTAATTGTTTCTTTTGGAGAAACACTCCAAGGCCGGGGGGATGGTTGCGCCGCTTTTTAGTTTTTCGCGTTTTTTGTTTATAATCTTTCTTCATTTTCATTCCATTTTCACTGGCGCCACTAAATGTCAAAAAACGCATAATAAGAAAAATATAGTTGTTGTCACCGCACCGCAAAAAAGGCAAGAATTCCACCGCCGCTCCGCCGCGCTCTAAACCTGAAGAACTGAATATATCTTCGAACATATAGCCACCCGCAACGCTAATCAGTTACCAGAGGTACCTCTCGCGCGCGAGTGCAGTTTCACGTGAAATTTATAAACTTTTATCTGCCACGCAACTCTCCAACTCAAAATCCCAGGAGCAATCGGATGCGGTGCTGCTGCCGCAGACATCAGTCCAGCAGGTCAGTGGCGCCATCGTCCAGCATACGAGCAATCTCTTACCCCCTTCCTAAGTGATATAATCTGCTTATTTGACATCTCTTTTGCGGTCAGACTTCATTTAGTGGCAGAAATTAACAATACAAAATTTACAATTATGAAACAATAAAATATAAATATAAATATGAATAAAATATTTGAATTTGAATTTTGAATTTGAAACAGCAAGACTAACATAACAAAAAAAAACAAAAAAACCAACAAATTACCCACAGGGAACTACCCACCTACAACTATTTGTCGATTTTGATCATTTGCATTACATAAAAATTTCAGAAACTAGCAGAGGTAGTGAGATTTGAGTTTATTTTTAAACGATTCAAGCCTTGGCACGCTTCTGATTTCGATTGGCAGTGCATTCCAAAGTCGAGGAGCCTGCACAGCATATGATCTGCTCATGAAGCGTGAACAGTGCTTAGGGATTTGGAGAATTCCTGTGTCGGAGGATCTCAGTGGTCGCCCATGCTGTGAAAGTGGAACTATCATCTCTCGTATGTATTCTGGTATCTTTGTATCACTCAGACTTTTGTACAAGAAGCAAAGAATATGCATATTACGACGGTCACGGATCCTGAGCCAACCCAATTCCCTCCTATAGTCTGAGACATGATCATACTTCCTGAGATTGTAAATGTACCTAATACAGGCATTCTGCACCCTTTCCAGTTTGTCTACTAGTTCACATGTTAGATCAAGGAAACAAATGTCCGCATAATCTATGATAGGCAATAAGTAGGTATGCTTGTGCAAGCATGATTTTGGTTTTTCTTGGCAGTAGGTCCTGCATTTTACGCATCGAGTGTAAACTTGAAAATACTCTTCTAGTTATAATGTTGACATGTATTTTCGTATTTCTTTTCGTTATATACTTATTAATTGAAATTTTAAATCTTAGCAGCTAGTCATCATCTACCAAACGGATCGCGACAGATACATATTTTTTTAAACGGACCCCCAATGAAACTAATTGGTGATCCCTGCCTTAGCGGATCAAAATGAAAAGAAATAAAAGGTTTTATTTATTTATCCATAAAAAAAATAAAAATAAAATAAAAATGTCGTTTCCATTTTTCATATATTTCCTAAATATAATAAAATGCAAGCTTCCTTACCTTTAATAAAATCCAACGTCTGCTTTCTGTCTGTATGTATGTATGTATGTATGTATGTCTGTCTGTCCGCTTATAACTCGAAAACCACTGAACCGATTTTAATAAAAAAAAATCTACGGATAGCTTGACTCTTCCTATCAACTATAGGCTATACTTACTAGCGGGCGGAGCCGCGGGCACAGCTAGTTTTTTTATGTAATCCGGTATGGGTGGCTGAGTCGGACGGGCGAAAGCGCATGCCTCGACCAGCCAATATCACCTCCGAGAAGGTAGGTGCCATACCGGAGACCTCCCTGGATTGCTGGCTATACTGGAATACAGGATAACACAACCGAGGCTGCTATGCGGCCATCTTACATCCAGTACGGTGGTACCAACCCAGTCGGCTACATATTGAGCCTACCATTGCACCTAGTAAGGGGCAAGCTGCCGCCTCTAAGTGCCTTCTCGCATTATGCTGATGCTTGATGCATGAATTGGAGGCTGACCGTGGTTCGGATTCCACGTAAAACTGTGTAGGTCCCTTCCCTTCTTACCTTATTAGGTGGTAGGGTTTATCACGCCCTGGTTGGTTCCACCGCGGTGCACCGCACTGAATAAAACGTCGTCGGTCGAAACGGCTATGTAAATAGTTCGTGTTTTCCGTCCAGTTCAGTGTAGCCGACATGAAATGAAGGAAAGCACTGACATGGCACCTAGTTCACTCGGTGTTATGGGCTGACATCACGGATGTTGTAGTAGGTGATGTAGCCAACCGTGTCAGTTTCCATAAAAATATATAAATAGCGACGATGGAAAGCGTCCCGATGGTCACGCCATCGGGCCGCTTTCCATCGTCGCCCCCGCGATCCTGAATCACGTGAATCCCGTTTATCTCGCGGTGTAAAGGGAAGGCGTTGGTGTGGGACTGATCCTGAATCACGTGAATCCCGTTTATCTCGCGGTGTAAAGGGAAGGCGTTGGTGTGGGACTGATCCTGAATCACGTGAATCCCGTTTATCTCGCGGTGTAAAGGGAAGGCGTTGGTGTGGGACTGATCCTGAATCACGTGAATCCCGTTTATCTCGCGGTGTAAAGGGAAGGCGTTGGTGTGGGACTGATCCTGAATCACGTGAATCCCGTTTATCTCGCGGTGTAAAGGGAAGGCGTTGGTGTGGGACTGATCCTGAATCACGTGAATCCCGTTTATCTCGCGGTGTAAAGGGAAGGCGTTGGTGTGGGACTGATCCTGAATCACGTGAATCCCGTTTATCTCGCGGTGTAAAGGGAAGGCGTTGGTGTGGGACTGATCCTGAATCACGTGAATCCCGTTTATCTCGCGGTGTAAAGGGAAGGCGTTGGTGTGGGACTGATCCTGAATCACGTGAATCCCGTTTATCTCGCGGTGTAAAGGGAAGGCGTTGGTGTGGGACTGATCCTGAATCACGTGAATCCCGTTTATCTCGCGGTGTAAAGGGAAGGCGTTGGTGTGGGACTGATCCTGAATCACGTGAATCCCGTTTATCTCGCGGTGTAAAGGGAAGGCGTTGGTGTGGGACTGATCCTGAATCACGTGAATCCCGTTTATCTCGCGGTGTAAAGGGAAGGCGTTGGTGTGGGACTGATCCTGAATCACGTGAATCCCGTTTATCTCGCGGTGTAAAGGGAAGGCGTTGGTGTTGGACGCAATGTGTGTGTACACGCAACCTCGACACCACTCGCGTCGCCGCCTGGTCCCTCCATCTCAGCCGGCTCTGCTGTCCTCGGGGCCCAAAATTTAAACAAAGAGGAATTGTTCTAGCTTGTGTTGCTCCTTTGAGATTCTAGTCTTCGCTGTGAAAACTCTTAGCGTGTGGTCGCCCGACTCATAAAATGCTTTTCTGATCAGCTGTTGATAGGAAAGTCGGGCGACCGTCGACGTCACGCCAAATCCTTTTTCTCCAGCAAATAGGGTTAAAGATTGCTTAGATATAGTATGTTATATGTACCGTGTGGGGCCGGTACTTTAAAAGAGTAGCCCCACTGCATCTCTTCCCGTGTATGTCGTAAAAGGCGACTAAGGGATACGACTTCCTTCTTATATAACTAGGTGGTAGGGTTTAACCCGCCCGGGTTGATACCACCGCACTGAATGAAAGGCCGGTCGAAACGGCTATGTAAATAGTTTTGTTTTCCGTCCAGTTCAGTGTAGCCGGCACGACCGAAGGGAAGCACTGACGTGGCACCAAGTTCACCCGGTGTTATGGGCTGACATGACGGATGTGTAGGTGATATAGCCAACCGTGCCAGTTTCCATAAAAAAAAAAAATTAACATAATGAAAACTTAGTATGTAAGTTATATTTAAAAAAAGCTCTGTAAGGTTTCTTACCCGGTTCTTCCTTATAGATTGCATTGCTTAACGGGGTATAAAAAAAAAAAAGATGACGAACCATACTGAATATGCATATGTCTCAATGAAATATTGTTATTGTTGTGTGTTCTTTATGGCGAAATAAATATCTGAATCTGAATCTGATTCAAAGGATAGTGTTTTATCCATGTTGGGGGAGGTTCGGCGGAGATGAACCAATTTTGCTATATTTAATATTAATTTAAGTTAAAGTAATTATAATTTGTCAAAATAGAAATACAAAATAATATTTATTTATTAGGTTTATTTTGTCAATGTTATACATAGTTAGTTAGGTTTTAATTATTTAGTTATTAGTTGTAATATATATTGGATTCGATCACACCAAATAATATTAAAATACATGAGGAATTAAAAATGGCGCGTGCCTGGCGCCATTGTTAAACTTTGAAAATGGTTTTTTCTTCAAACTGCATTGAGTGGGGTACCATTGTCAAGGAACGTTTGGAAAGGCGACTTCAACCATATAATATAGTACACGTAATGGTAGAACTAAATGGAATAAAATAAGTATTAGTTTTTATAAAAGCTGACTACGACAAACGGAGGAAAAAGGAAAGTTGATAGAAAATACTGCAGACAGGCGTGTAGAAGAATTAGAATAGACAGGGAGACCGACTACACACTTTTCGAACCAGTTTTATTATTATTTGCTTCGTTTTTCGTAGTCAGGTTTTTTATATGCCTATAATTTTCTTTTTAGATTTCCATACCCGTACGGAAGCCTATTACTAAGCCTACGCCATCTGTCTGGCCCACCGTTAAAGACTAACGGGTGTCTTATGGACCGTAATAGGTAGCCGGTTGAAATTTTCACAATATATATGTTAATATAGCGGATATGCCAACAAAAAAAGCGAAAAGTAAAACATTTAAGGGAGTCTAAATCGCCATCTACCGAATTATCCAAACATTTTAACTACAAAAGTATGAACGGTCACCGATAGATGGCGTGCTACGCGAGATACGTGCGAGTGCACTATACGTGCAAGAAGGAACTTATGCCTACGGACTCTATGTGCTTGTATTTTATTGATTAATTTCACACTACCCATCTCTACTTTACCCACAATCTCAGGGGTCAGAGAATGCCTTTTGGCTTTAACTCTGCCTTTTGTCACTTTTTACTTTGCAATGAAGTAGGTATATTTCACTAATTTTCAACTATCACTATCTACCTAATTTGTCAAACCACAATTTAACAACATGATATGATAGTGATAGTGTTACTGATAGTAATGTAAATGGTCTCAAAGTCTAATACTTACCTAAATCAGCTGTCCTAGCAAAAACAGAACAATATAATTTTAAATAGGCACCCAAGAGTAGGTATAAAAATGTATCTAGGCTCATTTCAAGGTCGATAAATGATAGATAACACTTGTAATAGACGTCTCGACGGAGAGCGGGCCAACTACTATATTGTATTTTACAAAGATTTCTAGGCGATAGAAGAGGCACCAATTCGTTAAGCAGGTGAAAAACAAAAATATAATTATAAGGTGCAAACCCTCACTATATGTGGAAGTTTCTACGCACTCTAGGTGTCGGCAAGTCATGATCTGAGATTTATATCGATGTCTTAACAAGACACTTCTCCTCTTCTATAGTCATGGACTCATCTGTTAAGGCTCACACACTTAGACTGTTGGATTCAGTCTTAATTTCCGATCAATTTGGTTTCACCCGAGTCACTGGCTGTGAAGTAAAACATATCACCTCTCTATGAAGAGTAAGGCTGTAAGGTCCTGATGACATGTGTCGAGAACTGTTTCTGCCGATATGTGTACAACATTATGAATATGTATTCACCTGAGGTATTCACCCACATCATCACCTATTAGCTATTGTCGGCAACTTTTCCTGAATTGTGGAAGAAGGCCTATGTGATACCACACAGTAATATCAGTTCCCCCACTCAGTTCAAGGATTATCATCCTATTTCCATACTTCCTTTCTTATCGAAAGTACTTGAACGTGTGGTACACTTCCAACTTTACGTTTAACTTTCTACAAACTGCCTTCTGAATCCATATCGGGCGGGATTCTGATAGTACAGTCTGTGCACTGGTTAAAATAACCGAATAAATCGGCCATGCAATGGACGACAGGCAACTTACGTTGATTTCAACAGCGCTTTCAACACTTGATTACGAAATCCAATTTCCTACGTTCCTTGAACATTTCACATACAGTTCTTGATGGTTCTCTTCCTATCTCAATGATCGTCTCCTGTGCGATCTTTTCGACAATACCACTTCTAAGTGGTGCGACACCACTAACGGCGTACCACAAGGTGGTGTGCTCTCTCCATTACTCTTTTCCATTTTCATCAATAACATTGTTGTCTCTCATAAGTGTTTTTACCAATTATAATATGCTGACTAATTGCAGTTCTACCGTCACTTCCGTCTCGAGGACACTCAACCAGCAGTAGGTAATTTTATTACTAGTTTATGAAAGTTATTGCTGTTTGAAATACGAAATATTATGTGTAAAACGAAATAAAAGTGTGCTCCCGAGCTGGCTCCAGTACTGACGCGCCTCTTTCGCCTCTCGTACTCTTCTGTCCGCGTGCCGGCAGCTTGAAAATCAGCTTTTGTTCAGCTTGTCCTGAAAAGGGCGATCGCTCTGACCTTTCCGCGTTTTCAGGTAAATGTACCTTTATGTTTTATAAAAAATGTGTTTTGAATGATTCAAATATTTATATTTTGATAATATTTATAAGTTTAAATATTAATAATATATTTGTTAGTTAGAGATTAACTAGATCTAGTCTGTACGACTAAATATAGAAAACACCATGATGATGATGCTCTGATCAAGCTCGAGATGAGAAACAAAGTAGTTGCATGCCAAGTAATGCCAACAGGTGCAACAGACAACTTATCGCTAACCAAGCAAGACTACGAGGTGTTATATTCGGCTCCGGGGTTTATTGACCCAATTTTCAGATCGTCAAATATGTCATCATTCATAACGTCGATGCTAGAAAGACCACTCGCCAATAAGGACAAACATGTAGTTATACGTATAAATTATTATTGCGTTTTAATCGTTAGAAAGATAAGTTACAGTACTTTCCGCTGTTTTTGTTTATTTTGATTTGTGGGTGTTTTTTTCCTTGGTTGCATATTTGAATTCTGTGGAAATTTGGCATAAGCTGACATGTTACTTTTGTGCATTTTTGACTACAAGCAATATAAACTTTGCAGTGGTACTAAAATAAGGTTTGCATGGATATATTAACAATATTTTTAATGTGAGTTAATAAGTTATCTGAGAATACAACGAAAGTCTTGTTTTTATAAAAAGTTTTCTAGGATTTTGAAGAAATTAATTTAAATTACATGTCATGTAATGCCATATAAAGAAGTAAAATTTATATGCGACATGTCATTAAATAAGTGCGACTTGTTTTTTTCTGCCATATAAAGTATTTTACTTCACGTTACATATATCAAGGATACACCTAGTGAGGTAGTATCGGTCATCTAAGACTTTATTCAAGTTTTAACATTAATAAAACGAAATCGTTTAAGAAATAAAGGAAATTTAATAATTTTATTAGTAAAACCCTACACAAAATGTAATCAACAATCTCGGTAAATACAAATGCCACTTTACTGACAATATTTACGATTCATCGTCCGAAGATTCTGCCTGGTCACCAGCCAGTGAATCATGGTATACGGAATCAATTAATGGCAAAATAGATAGTAAATCTTTTTTTTTTTATTGGGATTGATAGCCATTGGACCTATTCGCATATGTGGAAACGCGATTTGCCCAGGGGGCGCCTTTTGTTCTTCCTCCAGTCCATAGTTTGAAGGTGGAAGGTCATACTTCAGAGATGGTCCCATATAAATTTTATCGAAATTGTTTCAGCGGTTTTTGAAAAATCAACAAAATACTATGGTGTTTGGTTACCTTCAGCAAAACTTTTGTGATGTGGACTTTTTCAGCAATTTGCAGTTTGACACATGGCGAATAATTCTGTACCACTTCAACCGATTTCGATTATTCGATTTCGATTATTCTTTTTTATGTAATATTACTAAAAAGAATTAAATAAAAACTGTTTTAAAAAATGTAAAACCGACTTCCAAAAAAAAAAAACTAGAACAATATTTCAAAATGTTCTCTGTCATCGTATTGAAATACATGAATCGATATTGTGATACATATTCGGACCCTTGTTTCATGAATATTCTAAATTTGAAATCTTTTCCGACCGGCCAGATGCGCTTAATATATTATGGTACGAGTACCATCAAGCTGGTCTGATGATGGAGACGGAAGGTGGCGATAGGAACTCCTAAACTACACATGATAAACCCATCGTGTTTGGGCTCGTTGCATTTGTCTTCACGAGCCATTACTTTAGGCCTAGGTGGTGTCCAGGGTATTCTTTTTTTGGATGTTTGTTACGCGATTACTCCGTCAATTGTGGGCCGATTTTGAAAATTCTTTTTTTGATTGAAAGGGGATAACCCTGAGGTGGTTCCATTTTAATTTGGTCAAGATCGGATTGGAAAGCGAGGCGAAATCGCGAGGCCGAAGGCCGAGCGATTCCGCCGAGTACATTAATAGCAAAAAATTACTAAAAAAACTGTGAAATAAAAAACTATTTAAAACAATATAAAAACCGCCTTCAAAAATGTATGAAATAAAAAAATCAAACCCTAGAGTTGAAGGCGGTGCTAAAGCAAGAAAAAATGAAGCATAAAAGAAAACATGAGTGGATGATATCCTTTGTGATTTGTGTAGCGTTCTTTAGCACCGCCTTCAACTCTAGGGTTTGATTTTTTTTTATTTCATACATTTTTGAAGGCGGTTTTTATATTTTTTTTAAATAGTTTTTGGTATACGTTTTTGTGATGTCTATGACATGTACTTCGACATGTCGCTATTTGTTGATTTTCTTATATGGCAAAATAAGACATGTCGCTACTTGTACTGTTTTGGCATACGTTATTGTGATTTTTATGACATGTACTGTTTGGTCGAAGGGAAATACATGGCTTTGGGTATTACGTACGACATGTTTGTTTTTGCCATATTAAAGAGCGCATTTTTACCGAAATTTTGGTATTTATAACTCAATACTGGAAAAAATGTACATGTCTGCTTCTGCCACATAACCACAGAATTAATTTCCTGTTTACGTCTGCAGTGCTATCGCCGGCGCCACTTCTATCAGCTGTCTCTGAAGGTAATGTTTGTATATTGGTCGGTATGTTATCTATCACATTCATTGAAATATTTGATAATCGATCGGATAACTTCTACGTTTAACTTACATACTAGTAGAAACTAAAACAAACTTAGTAGTAGAACTTTATTTGAATGAACAACTTCTTACAATGTGGCGGAAATACGAATCAAGCCGTGCTACCTGAGCACTGATGATTGAGACACGAACGGTATGCAGATTTAAATAGGTGGGATGAGATTGGGTGAGATTCATTGTACTCGTGCGGTGGCTGATACCTCGTCGCGCCGACGATGAACGTTTGCGCGAAAATCACACTATAGGAGTATATTAGATTTCACGTGTTGGAAAGATGAAAAAAAATATTTTTTCGCTACGATTATAGGGAAAAATATTATCTATATTTCTATGAGGGTCTTGTATTGAATCAATTTATGCTTCTCAAGAGAATTTAACTTGAAAGTACAATTTTCGGACTTTTCGTTATTTTTTTGGAGATTCATTTAACACTTTTGCAAAGTAGTAAAATATATTTTTTTTCGCTATGTTTGTTAAGTAAACATCAATACATAACATATATTTTTTACACATTTTTTATCTTTACCAATAGCTCAACAATTTCGTTTAAAGTTGACCTTTTGAGTCTTATTTGCGCCTTAATAAGTACGTCCCTACCTTATGTAGGCATCACACGATTTAGGTTTATTTAGGAAATTGTTCAGGGTAGTCTGAATGTTAGTAAAATCTTTGGATCCTTATCTTGGTGTCTCTCGTTTATTTCAATTCACATTTGGTAACTTTTCTTCTATTTTTGTTGTCTTTAACTATATTATATTTCCATGGTAAGCACGGTGCTGGGAGCGCATTCATTCCCTGTACCTACATGATGGCTATCAGCCAGTGCATTGTATTTTTAATAGAAGAGAATAGTCTCTCACGTTGGCACGGTCCTCTCACCGAGTCATGCAGCGGGTAGGTCTTCGTGCCTTACTTGATGCTTGATGGTTATCTTGTCCGAATATTTTGAGAAACGTGGTTAGTCGGTGTTGTGCTGTTGTGTTGTCGCATGGCTTATAGAGCCGTGTGTTGAGTGTGTTACATGTGATTGTTCTCTTGTCTCTACTTCGCGTTTCAATAAACATCGGTGCTTGTCCAGTGAACTTTTTTTGAAGTGAAAACTTCTTTAGCGGCGCTTGGCACTTTTTTTAGGTGGGTAAAAAATGTTAAACTCGCGAGAGATCTCGAAAAGCGACAGATTTATTTTTATTATTAAAAATGTAACCTTAAGTCATTGCATTAAGGGTTAAGTTACAAAAAAATACTATTTTTGAAGTGAAAACTTCTATAACGGCGCTTGGCATTTATTTCAAAATGAATTTAGGGTTCCGTAACAAATGCATGTCTGTCTGTTCTACTAAATTTAACATTTATTTCAAAATGAATGTAGGGTTCCGTAACAAATGCATGTCTGTCCGTTCTACTAAATTTTACAATTTTCAACCAAGGTCCTCCGACGGTTATTTTATAATAAAAGTAGGGTTCCGTAACACGTTTATGTCTGTCCATTCTACTAAGTTCTACAAAATGAATGTAGGGTTCCGTAACAAATGCATGTCTGTCCGTTCTACTAAATTTAACATTTATTTCAAAATGAATGTAGGGTTCCGTAACAAATGCATGTCTGTCCGTTCTACTAAATTTTACAATTTTCAACCAAGGTCCTCCGATGGTTATTTTATAATAAAAGTAGCGTTTCGTAACACGTTTATGTCTGTCCATTCTACTAAGTTCTGCAAAATGAATGTAGGGTTCCGTAACAAATGCATGTCTGTCCGTTCTACTAAATTTAACCTTTTTTTTTATTTTCATAAATAAATTTTTTTTTTATACCTTCTTCATATTTGTGTAAATTTAAATATATTTGTTTTGTTGACGTTATTTATAGGATTAAGTTTAAAATTTCATTTTAAGAAGTAACTTGCGAAAATATTAGGGCGATTTTTTTGTTTAAGTTTTCACTTCTGTCGGCAGTCCTTATGACTGACAGACTTTTTTATTACGTATTATGATACCCGCCATAATAAATAAATATATAAATAACTAAATAAATACCACATATTCTGCGAAAATTTCAACGGGCTACCTATTACAGTTACCTATATAAATAATTCAGCTAGATTCATTCTGATAGATGGACGGACGGGCGGACAGACGGCGTAGGCTTAGTAATAGGGTCCCGGACGGTACGGTAAACTAACTAAAACTATCTATAAGTTTAAAAAATCTTATCTTTAAGCTTAAAATGACAAATATATTAAATAAACTAATATTTTTTTTATGGATAGCGCGACATGTGGCGTCCTTTCACCTACAAGTAGGCGTCTAACGATGCCCATGGACATTCTGTGATGCACGGGGATTGCGAATGCCATGCCGGCCTGACAGGAGCCTTTTCACGCCCCTTTAAATATACAATATTGTTCAAATTCTTTAAGGAAAACTTGAATAGTTTGATTCGTAAATATATCAATCAATTCACACAATTTTTTTTTCTCAGGTTCTGGTAGAGTTATGAAGTTGAAATTAATATCAAATGCTAAGGTCTATTGCAGGTGTAAATTTAAGCTTCTAAGTCAACGCAAGCAAAATATTCGACCATTAAGGCATATATTTTGATACAAGTAAACTCACTAATACAAACCCATAAGGTACTTCCAGTTGACATAGAAACCTTAAATTTGGCAAGAAGCGAAAGCAAAGGAAAAAATCCGAAAATCGTTACAAAGAAGTTTTTTTTTGCTCTATCGTACGTCGGCGGAAAACAGTGGTTCCGTACCGCTGAAGGCAGGGAGGACTAGAGGAAGAGGCCTATGTCCAGCAGTGGACGCATACACGTTGACTGAATGACCTACAGATCATGTTTTTCATACAAATAGTTTTCGTGCGATAAACGCATAACGACGACGACGGCTCGTAGGTTGTGGGCAAAATTCACGTCATGTCATTTGTTATCATATTTACGTATTTTTAACATTATTATTATAATTGATTGTTATTTTATCAGGATTATGAATGCCAAGTGCAAGTGAACCGACACGTCTGATTGTTATCCAAGGATTTGCTACGGCCCACCAAAACAATAAAAGTGCCGCGTACTTTTAGTGCAAATGTATAGGTAATGTACACACTATGAAACTATAAACTTTGCGTGTATGTTGAAAATATTTGCAAAAACGACTGTGAGTATGGGGAGATTTGGCAATAGTGCTGTCTAGTTTTTTTTTTTTTTATGGAATCTGACGCGGTTGGCTACCTCACCTGCAACGTCCGTGATGTCAGCCCATAACACCGGGTGAACTAGGTGCCGTGTCAGTGCTTCCCCCTTTGATCGTGCCGGCTACACAGAACTGGTCGGAAAACACAAACTATTTACATAGCCGTTTTGACCGACGTTTCATTCAGTGCGGTGGTACCAACCCGGGCGGGTTAAACCCTACCACCAAGTAAGATTAGGAGGGAAGGGACCTACAGTTTTACGAGGAATCCGAACCTCGGTCAGCCTCCAACGGTCAGCGGTCACCCATCCAAGTACTGACCGCACCCAGCGTTTTTTTTTTTTTTTTTTTATTTAAACCAGCATGGGTGGCTGTGCCGAGGGACCAATGGTGCAGTCGACAGAGCCAAAATCACCTCTCCTCGCGAAACCACGCTCAGTTAGGTGCCATGCCAGCAGATTTGCGGACTGTTGCTAGGCTGTCTAGCCCGTTAATACGACGCTTGAAGACACCCAGGTTAAAGGATTCAGGAAATACACTCGCCGGAAGACAGTTCCACACTCTAGCGGTGCGACAAAGAAACGATTTAGAAAACCGATGGGTTCTCAAAAGCCCAATGTCAACAACAAAAGGGTGCTGAGTCTCTCTGCGACGAGTCATGCGGAGATAGGACGGGCGTTGCTTAACATTCAATAGCGACAGTTGACTGTCTGCACCACTGAGCTATCGAGGCTGACAAAAAGGCTGACATAGGTCTTGGGAGTGCAATGACCTAATCCAGTCCCATCAGTCATTCAAATTTAAGTGTTTGGAATTTACCTATATGCACTTTATATAATTCTACTAGTTAAAGCATGTAAGTTAGTCATTTCATTTGTATTATTTAAGGCGGATATTAACCGTTCACCAAATCTCGATGAAACAATTTTCACCAAAAAGTACTATAAAATGACCGAATCTGGGAAAAAGTTTCAGAACTTTTCCTCTTCATATATGGACCCCTTTGGAACCCTGAAGTTACGAAACCCTATCCTGAAACACCCGTATAAGAATAGCTACGAACCATCCCGGTAAAACCAGCTTTCTAATAAAGAAAAACCGCATCCAAATAGGCTAACAAGCTACGATGGAAGCTACGATGTCCCAGACAGACAGACAGACACACAGGCAGACTGACGGAGGCGTCAAACTTTAACACCCCTCCTTTTGCTTCGGTGGTTAAAAATGATGACTGGCAAAATTATGTGATTGAATTGAAAATAGTTTCGCCAAGACGTTCCCACAATCACCATTAAATTAAAACCGATAACCCGTCAAATAATTTTCTCCAAATTAAACAAGTTTCACAGATATTTTATCACAAGCTATAAACGTTCGATCCAACGATGACAGGACTATAATATTTTATGAACTCTTTATCATTCTGAAAGTCTGTACATACTTACCCTTTATTATACAGTATTTTAGTTCTGCTATAGATAATAATTAATTTAAAGTCCAACATTACAATACTGTCAGGATCGTGGCACGTGGCTATACGTTCTCTCTGCCTACTCCAATTTTGAAACAGGCATTATGTTGTGTATATTTACTTAATATAAAGGCTGTCCCATAATATTACTACAACGCGTTTCCTCTGCTCGTAAGCTACAATTTTTTTATTATAATTTTTTTCATCCGGCTTATGGGGTGACGAGAGCGCGCTGTCGTGCAATTTATTTATAACTAGGCTTCGCTCGCGTGAAATTCGTATTTAAAAAAAGAAGAAAGTCCGCTAGCGTACCTTTATTTTGGCGCGCGGAACAATTCGGTTTGTATGAGAGCCACACCTTAGCGTAACTGGAACTGAATTTTATTTAGCCTATCCAGTGTTCCGTATAATCAAATGTGCTTGTACTAAGTTTTTTTTATTTTTTTTTATGGAAACTGACACGGTTGGCTACATCACCTACAACTTCCGTGATGTCAGCCCATAACACCGGGTCAACTAGGTGCGTATCTCATAAAACAAAGTAACTTACTCCATGACCATCCCTTACAGATTTATTATTAGTATTGATGATTAGCCAGTATGGCGCCTCTCTGAGCGTGGTTTCGCGAGGACCGAGGAGTCATGTGTATTGGCTGTGTGTGTCTGATCTTCCGTTGAAGTATTGGGCACAGACGCCCGCGCGGGCTGTCTATAAAAAAGTCACGATTATATTATAGACAAGAAATATGTTATAGCTAAGCTTGTAACATTATTCGGTCAGATAATTAAATTTCTTAAGATGTCTAAATACTAGTGAAGTGCCTACAAAAATTTAAGATCTTTTATCAAACACCAAATTTTACTAACCGGTTGTACAATTTTATTATATGAAAACACAAAATGGGTAAAATTTAATGAGAATGAAAAAAACATTAAATTGGCTCCGAAGGACATTGCATCCAGAGCCGTTAAATTTGAATTAAAAAAAAAAGATCTAGGGCAACCTTTATGTATGTATATTTCAACACATCGTGATAATTCTTTTCTCATGATAATGACAATAAATTTTTTTAAAAGGCTGATAAAGTATGACGGTATTACAAGTCACGAACGACAGATCAAAAATTATAATTTTCATAAAACGCAGATTACCTAGGACGTGCTTTGAGAAGGTATTCTCCAACTTTGTTGACGCCTCTGTGAGTGTAGAAAAAGGTATTGTGTGGGGCCGGTACTTACTTAAAAATAATAGTCCCACTACATCTCTCCCCGTGCATGTCGTAACAGGCGACTAAGGGATAAGGACAAAATGCCGTGCTAAAGGGCGACAGGCTGGCCATCTCTCACCTTGGGGCGGTCCTTCCACCGAATCATGCAGCAGGTGGTGCCTTACTTCCTGCTTGACAGACAATCTTGTCCGATTATTGTCCAATTGTCAGCCTCGGTAGCTCAGTGGTACGGTCGGTCGACTGTTGTTAAGCAACACTGAGCGCGGTCGGTACTTGGATGGGTGACCGCTCGACCGTTGGAGGCTGACCGTGGTTCGGATTCCACGTTAAACTGTAGGTAGGTCCCTTCCCTTCTTACTTTACTAGGTGGTACGGTTTATCCCGGCCGGGTTGGTACCACCGCATGATGTGGCCAAAAGTGTCAATAGTCAGTTTCATAAAAAAAAAAATATAAAAAAAAAATACTTTGCTAAACGTGAAGCTGTTTTGTGCTGTAACTTGCCAGAGTCTTTGCAGCGCAACATCGATTACTCTTCCTACCCAGATTGTAGAGATGCATCGTGTGGTATGTGTGTATGTTACCGTACCGTGTGGCGCCGGTACTTTAAAAGAATAGCCCTACTGCATCTCTCCCCGTGTGTGTCGTAAAAGGCGACTAAGGGATATGACTCCCTTCTTATATTACTAGGTGGTAGGGTTTAACCCGCCCGGGTTGGTACCACCGCACCAAATGAAAGGTCGGTAGAAACGGCTATGTAAATAGTTTGTGTTTTCCGTCCAGTTCAGTGTAGCCGGCACTACCGAAGAAGGGAAGCACTGATGTGGCACCAAGTTCACCCGGTGTTATGGGCTGACATCACGGATGTTGTAGGTGATGTGGCAAAAGTGTCAGTTTCCATAAAAAAAACATTAAAATAATATTTTGCTAAACGTGAACCTGTTTTGTGCTGTAATTTGCCAGAGTCCTTGCAGCGCAACATCGATTACTCTGCCTACCCCGATTGTAGAGATGCATTGTGTGGTACCTATGTGTGTTGTTTTGTTTACATAACGTACTAACGTGTATATTCTCGTATTGTAAGAGCCCGCTATCTCGACACAACTCGTAAGATCAAGATAACAACGAGATCACTCGTGCGAACTGTCACAGATAGACGGAGATGTCAGCCTTATGTTATAGTTATGTATGATCCACTAAGATAACTTATTGGTCTGTAAATGTGCCTGAGACCTTGATTTATAATTGGATGTAGGTAACTTCGAGATAAAGTTGGAGCGCGTTTTGAATGTTTCACTTCAGTGTTGTTGTAGCTATAATAAATTTACAAAACTACGACTGTCGTTCCGTCATTGGATACCCGTACTTACTGGCAGCGAGCCAGCCACTTAATTCATTTTTTTTTATGTAATCCGGTATGGGTGGCTGAGTTGGAGGGGCTAAAGCGCAAGCTCGACCAGCCAATATCACCTCCGAGAAGGTAGGTGCCATACCGGAGACTTCCCTGGATTGCTGGCTATACTGGACTAGAGGAGAACACAACGTAGGCTGCTATGCGGCCATCTTACATCTAGTACGGTCGTACGAACCCAGTCGGCTACAATTTGAGTCTACCACCTAATAAGGGGCAAGGGACAGTTTTACACCGGTTCCGAACGGTGAAGCAGCAGGTGTAGATACCTCTCGCATGAGAAGCGGATGCCCAAACCACTCGGCCACCCGCCGCGTCGAATCTATTGACTTGAACTTACATAACTAACTTAAGGAGTTCCTGAGGCAGTGTATCAGTGTGGCCATCCAGCGAGGAAACGCCGCTAGCGTCCTCGGTACAGTGCCCACATCGTCACACCTGGAGGAGGTTTATTAAGTATTGCATAGGTTATAGGTTATGGGTTTATATTTTTTTTATTTTGTAATTGGCCTAATTTATTCTGTTTCTCTTTTGTACAATAAATCTGTAATACTTTATATAAAAAAATATATATATATACATATTAGGGCATGCCAATGCGATAGTAATACGAATTCAATAATGTCCTCACTGGTGGTCAAAATAATAATGTTTATACAATTATTCATTCAAACATATAATCGAAAAACCTATTTTCCAGTACAGTTGATAAAGTTCAAGCATGAGTCATTCAGTTGATACGGTGATAAATTTCGTTTGACTCACATTTAGAGTTTGAGCAGGCGTGAAGTAGATAACTATCACATTATGCACATTACGTGTCAAACTTTCGTTACTAATCGACGAATGAAATAATACAAATGTGAGTCAACGTGACACCATGAAACGTCTTTATCTAGCATACATGTGAATATCGATAGCTAATCAATTCAGCCAGTGGTCGACTAATGCGGTATATGACTGCGTAGTTCTGTGATAATGTGGGATAATGAGTACCGTGTGGGGCCGGTACTTAAAAAGAATAGCCCCACTGCATCTCTCCCCGTGCATGTCGTAAAAGGCGACTAAGGGATAAGGACAAGATGCCGTGCTAAAGGGCGACAGGCTCGCCACCTCTCACCTTGTTGGCACGGTACTTCCACCGAGTCATGCAGCAGGTGGGTCTTCGTGCATTACTTGCTGCTTGATCGACTGAATCTTGTTCGAATACTTTGCGAAACGTGGTGGTCGGTGTTGTGCTGTAATTTACCAGAGTTCTTGCAGCACAACATCGATTACTCTGCTTACCCCGATTGTCGGGATTCAGCGTGTGTGATATGTATGTTCTGTGATAATAACAGATTATATAAGGAGTGGTTATTCAGCCCGTTCGTCTTTGTCTATATTTTTGTTGAACCTAACATAATGGGGTGTTTTTAGGCTTTCGTATCCGTCGTACGGGACCCAATTACTAAGCCTACGCCGTCTATCTGTCTGTCTGTCTGTCCGAGGGATGTATCTCTTGAGCCGTAATAGGTAGCCCGTTGAAATTTTCACGGAATATATGTTATTATGGCCGATATAACAAGAAATAATAAAAATATGAAAAAGTAAAAAAATCACGGGATAGAGGAAACTAAAAAGTGTATGCGCGCCATCTAAGCATTTTAACTAATACATAGATGGCGATAGTGGCGCTGACCATGACAGGGCGATACGGAACCCTCGGTGCGCGAGTTCGACTCGCACTTGACCGGTTTTTTTATGGAAACTGACACGGTTGGCTGCATCACCTTAATCCGTGATGTCAGCTCATAACACCTCGGTAAACTAGGTGTTATGTCAGTGCTTCCCTTCGGTCATGTCGGCTACACTGAACTGGATGAAAAACACGAACTATATAGGTAGCCGCTTCGACCTACTTTTCATTCAGTGCAGTGCGATCAACCCGGGCAGATTAAACCCTACCACCTAGTCAGGTAAGAAGGGGAGGGACCTACAGTTTTACGTCGAATTCGCACCACGGTCAGCTTCCAACGTCGAGCGGTCACCCATCCAAGTACTGACCGCGCCCAGGTGTGCTTACGATTACGATCAACAGTCGACCGACCGGACCACTGAGCTACCGAGGCTAAAACCCGTGATACACAATGCTAGTTGCTCGCACAAAAGCATGCCAGTTACTGTTAAAAACGATCTACTGGCATGTGTATCGCCATTGTGCCAGTAGCTGACATTCCAGTACAAGGTATGCCAGTAATATGCCAGTAGATCGCACGACGTTTGATTTTCCCCTCGCATGGAAGTGGGGAGAGAGACTCGCACGCTAGCTGTCAGAGTCAGAGGCATTGAAACTGGCATGCCAGCCACAGGCATGTGTATCACTTCAACACAGAATGCCAGTACCTGGCCTGCCAGCTTGCCAGCTCCTAGCGTCTCAGCCACAGGCATGTGTATTACCTGTTATGGAATACGCCTATGCTGTCAGCCCATTATACATTGATTACGTCGGTGGTACAATGTTAGTTCTTCCCTAACCTTGGTATTTCCCATACCATACCACTGGGTTAAGGGAAGGAACGTACAGTTTTATCTAAAACTGTACGTTCCTTCCCTTCGGAGATTATATTTATAATCTCCGATTCATATGAAATAACTCATACGTAACCTACATATAATCTGCCGATAGGAGTTTTCTTCCGTCTGCCACTCCAATCGCCAGTCCCTCCTGCCAGTCCGTCTACCTGGTAGACGGACTCCTGGACCAGGAGTCCGTCTAGAGTCTACCAGGTAGACTCTTTTTTTAATTTTTTTATCTGTATGGCGCGCGCCATTTGTCGCGCGCCAGACTAACGCAGAGGTGTAGTCCGACGGCTCCCACGGGCATTCCGATATTTACGGGGGCTGCGAATACATTGTCGGCCGGCTAAGTGCACCTTCACATTATGTTTGAAGGACCCCAGCCTGTACATTAGAGGAAAGGATGCAGGTGGGAGTGAATTCCACATGTTGGAAACCATGTAAATAAAGGATTTACAGGATCGATTTGTCCTAAGTGGGGGAATATCGACAGTGTGTGGATGCATTCCCAACCTGTTGCGCGTGGAATGATGGTAGAATGGGGATGGAGGGATCGCATCGTGCAGCTCCTTGGAACACTCTCCGTGGTACAGGCGATAGAACACACACAAAGATCCGACGTCCCTGCGGAGTTGTAAGGTCTCTAAGTTCCGGGATACCTCGGGGTCGTTAAGATACCACAACCCTGTTATGTTCATTCAGGCTTTTACCGCTCTTACACATTATCGTAATTTTTTCAGTTACGCGGTATATGACTCAAAGCTACTTAAATTCGTCGTCGTTTCGTCCCTCGCTCAAATCGTCAAAAGGGAAATCGTCAGGACTCGCGGAACTGCGACGATTTGGAGGACACCCGACGCGTCGTCAAGTCAGATGTCAACTGCCGGCGCCGCTGACGTAGATTTTAGCGATGATGCGAGTACTTCGGCCGATGCGGGTAGGTTCGACATCTCTTGCTGGAAATGTTCAGGGCACACGTAGCTCACTGTGGCTATGGCTGTCAGAGCTTGATGCTGGTTACCACCCGAGCCATGCTTCGCCAGCCGAGGAGCCCACGACGAAGAAAGTACCATGCTGTCTTCTCTGTTGAAATTGGTATGTCTAAAAATTTCAGTGGATTCTCGAACCAAACGTGGTGCATTGTGTTTTTCCACTGATATCGTACAGGTTTGGCCGAATCGAATCCAATGATTAGTGCCACTATCCAGAGCATGTTCGTAGATATCTGACATATGGAACTCGTGGTTCTTCATCGCCCTGATGTGTTCCGACAGCCTTGTCTGAACACTCCGCTTCGTTTGTACGATGTAGCACCTCCCACAGCTACATGGTATTTTGTATACACCTGGAGCCTGCAGTCGAATCTGGTCCTTGGCTCTTCTCAACATGCCTTGGATTTTTGTGAGAGGTTTGTAGAAGGTCTTTATGATCAACTTGCTCATCAACTCCAGGATGTAGAGCGTCGTCCCTGCTGTGTTCGCGCGACAGGGACGGCGCCCTAAAACTGAATTGTCTTTTTTTAAAGCTCGACCCGCATTATTTTCTGCCGTGAACCGTACGTATGTATCTCTAAGATAAGCCAGCTCAAGCTGATTTGTGTGTGTGTGGTCGTACTTCTGCGTGTTTCTCGCACGGTTACAGCTCAGCTCTTGGAGGAATATCACGATGTTACATCGTCTAAAAGCATCCCACCTAACACATGCCATTTATTGAAAATTATTGAGTCGGTTCAGCAATTTTCTAGTTTATGCGTTACAGACTGACAGACGTTGCATTTATAAAAGTAGAAAAGATAAGAAAATAAGATAACATCCTACGGCCTCGCAGCACAGCCTTGCGAGACAGTTCTTCTATCTTAGTTCTTCCATTATGCCTAGGAAAGCCATTAATTTTAATTAAAACGTGTATATAATTCCACATAATACAACTGTGTTATGTCTTTATCAACATGAGATATTTTGTAATCATAAAAATGCGTAGCCAAAAAATTTTCCACAGGCTGACAAAAAACATCAGTATAAAATATAGGTGCACGGCAAAGATTTTATGTACTTTCCCTATAACAATAACATATTTAATACAATTTACCATATTTCTTTTTAAATCAAAGAACTTTATTGCAGCATAGGATTCTATGTAGATATTTTTCTAAGGAGCCTCTTATGGTTGTAAACACATGTAGACTTGTGATGTGCGTCAATTACACATATGTACAACGTACATAACGTAACTCCTTGTCCCAGTGGGGTAGGCAGAGACAACGGATCTCCACGATCCTAACATACATACCCTCTATCGCCTCTCCACTCTCATAATGTTCTTGATCAGGTCAGATTTAGGTATTCCACGGAAGTGTAAATTTTTGGTAGTACCGGCTACACTGAACTTTGCGAAAAACAATTTATTCGATGAGATGTATCGGGGCAATCATCACATAGGAAAACAAAAAAAGAAAGGGACCAACAGTTTTACATTAAATTCGAACAATGGAGCAAATAGAGCGTATGATGGAAATACACATATCATACTCGGAAAGGTTCCAAAGAAGTAGTGAACTCTAACAAATTTTAATTCACTGTCCTTCTGAAATGAGGCAAAGCCTTGGCCACGACCTCAAAATACTAATTGTATCTTGTCTTTATTTGTGAACACTCTGTTTATCCTTTCTGACTAATAAGTTCGATCTCTTTTATCGGATTCACTTTATCATATCTACGATAGCACAGTCCGTTACCTAATCTATCTACTATTTATCGCTTGACTCCAAAATACCATCGATATGACTCATTCCATCACTATAGTTAGCAGATAAATCGCAAAACAGGTCACTGTGTGATCGGAGCTTCTACGAATTGTACTGGTCTGTTGTTAGAAAAGAAAAAACAATAACAAAAAATGGGTTCGATTAAAGTTCAATGGGCCGAGCTACCGGATGATGATATAAAACATTTATTGAAAACAAAGTTTCACCCACTTTTCGCTGAAGATCATATTCACGTTGAGGGATGTACAATGCCAGGATTTTATAAGACGTGTGCTGAAGAAATATGGGATTTTGACGTGAAAGATGATGATGTATTCGTGGTCAGTTTTCCTAAGTGCGGTGAGTACTTTTGTTTTGATTGATCTATTGTGATTCTTTAAGTCAACTTACATGGCCAGCTCACCTATTACAGAATAATATCCCTTCCACTATTTTCATTTTATCATTCATCGCACCAACCTGTTTTCACTAGAAAATGTATTCCAAATCATTCCCTGTTAGCATAAATTTGCTTTTCTAGTAAAGCATCATTCCTAGCATTAACTACCTTCCCTATTAGAGAATCGTTTTTAGCATTTTCTATTACAGAGTTATCATTGGCATTTACTTTTTTTGTTTTTTTTTTTTAAGGAATCTGACACGATTGGCTACATCACCTGCAACGTCCGTGATGTCAGCCCATAACACAGGGTGAACTAGGTGCCATGTCAGTGCTTCCCCCTTTGATCGTGCCGGCTACACTGAACTGGTCGGAAAACACAAACTATTTACATAGCCGTTTTGACCGACGTTTCATTCAGTGCGGTGGTACCAACCCGGGCGGGTTAAACCCTACCACCAAGTAAGATAAGGAGGGAAGGGACCTACAGTTTTACGAGGAATCCGAACCTCGGTCAGCCTCCAACGGTCAGCGGTCACCCATCCAACCACTGAGCTATCGAGGCTGGCGAACCTTACTACCTTCTCTATTAGAGAATAATTTTTAGCATTAACTATTTTCTCTATTAATTTGTTCTTATTTTTATTGACTATCTTCTCTAATAGAGAACATAAAACTAATTCACATATCTATTAA
This sequence comes from Nematopogon swammerdamellus, assembly GCA_946902875.1. Lineage (NCBI taxonomy): Eukaryota > Metazoa > Arthropoda > Insecta > Lepidoptera > Adelidae > Nematopogon > Nematopogon swammerdamellus. Next base: position 10,338,138 of record OX336358.1, on the reverse strand, counting down.
ATAATCACTCTAGTATCACACTTACTTCCTATCTAAGAATCAGTCTTAGCACCTGTTTCCCCATAAACAATCAAAATAAACATAATTTTTCCGTTTTTATATTTTCTAAATTCGATTATAGTTTTGTCTTGTCGATCGTATTAGTAATAGTAGTTAGATTCTGATAAATATATGGCCCGGTGGATCAAGGATTTTTTTAGGTTGTATTAATTACTTCATAACAAAATTACCCAGTGTATCCTCTTATGAATTATTTTGAAATATATCTTACAGAAATGTCTCGTGCATTATTAAATCATTCTTTCCTTGCATTATTAAATCCGCTTTCTCAACGGAAAAACAATGGAAGAAGATTTTGGTTTGGAAATGTTTAAAATATGTTTTTATCCATGCTGTAAAAAATATGTTTTCCGATAATAAAGGGAGACACGCTAGTGACCGAAAAAAAAATCTTTATTATAAATTAATGCAACCCGGACCACTTTTTCAAGTTTAATCCACTGTGCTAATAAGTCTCATCATCGGGTAATAAAAAAACTAACTGTGGAATAACTAACTGTGCATCTAAGGCAGCTGCCATCAAATTGCCTAAGTGCAGCCCGCTGCGCGACCACTTTGAATTTCAACCTTTCGCCGTAGAAACTTTGGGCCGTGGACGCCAGACACCAAGACATTCTCGGATAAATTGGGAAAACTTTTAGTAAATAAATCTGGTGACCGCCGTGCCAAAGCTTTCTTTGTTCGGCGAATCGCCATTGAGATTCAGAGGTGTAACGCGGCGTGCGTACTTGGCACTTGCACCGGTGCAGCGACTCTGTCAAATTTAAATGAAATATTTTATTTATAGGTAGTTTTAATTTTTATTTATTTATTTATTTTTTAGGTTTAGTTTATAAGTTATTTTAGTTTAGTTTTATCATATTTCTTAATTTTAGTTTAATTTTATTGTATTAGGTTATTTTGATTAATTTAAATAAAATTGGATATGTAAACTGTGGAATTATATTCACACCTAAATCGTAGAAATGTCAACAGATAGCAGAAGTAGCTAGCATGTTTAGGAATGTTTATTATAGCAATAATATTTTTAAAAAAAGTATTAAAAATATTATCCTTACCTATAATAAAATCCAACGTCTGTTTTCTGTCTGATTGTCTGAGTGTCTGAGTGTCTGAGTGTATGTCTGTCTGTCCGCTTATAACTCGAGAACCACTGAACCGATTTTAATAAAACAATTATTAAATATATTCTACGGATAGCTTGATTCTTCCCATCAACTATAGGCTACTTACTATCACGCTAAATAGCTTATGAGGTTAGCAGTGAAGTGAAATATGAGAGCGGGCGGAGCCGCGGGCACAGCTTGTTACTATAATAAACATTGCAATTGCCTACATTATAATCGGAGGTAATTCCTGGTACTGCTACTTTATCCTTGCCAAAATGTGGAAGTGTTAGTGAAAGGGAATAGGGAAACGAAGTAGAGTGGGAAATCGAAAATAATTTACGTACCAAATCAAATTCATATCAGCCTCGATAGCTCAGTGGTGCAGACAGTCGGCTGTCGCTATTGATTGTTAAGCAACGCTGGGTGCGGTCAGTTCTTGGATGGGTGACCGCTCGACCGTTGGAGGCTAATCGTGGTTCTGATTCCACGTAAAACTGTAGATCCCATCCCTTTTTACCTTACTACGTGGTAGGGTTCAACGCGCCCGGGTTGGTACAACCACACTCAATGAAACGTCGGTCCAAACGGCTATGTAAATAGTTTGTGTTTTCCGTCCAGTTCAGTGTAGCCGGCACGACCGAAGGGAATCACTGACATGGCACCTAGCTCACCCGGTGTTATGGGCTGACATCACGGATGTTGTAGGAGATGTAGCCAACCGTGTCAGTTTCCATAAAAAAAAATGTTGCCCAGCGATGCACGAAAGTAGTCGATATTGGATACCGGGTGGCTAAGCTCAAGTGGCAGTGGGGTGGGCACTTCAGCCGAAGAGACGACGACCGTTGGAGTAACCGTGTCCTACACTGGCGGCCGTGGACAGAAAAACGGAGTGTTGGATGACCACCCGCCAAATGGGACGACGACATCAAGTACGTCGGCGGAAAGCAGTGGTTCCGTACCGCTGAAGGCCTCCCGGCCTTATTATTATTCCAATTTTCCTCCAGTCCTCCCGGACTGGAGGAAAATTGAAGAGGCGTGTGTCCAGCAGTGTACGCTTACACGCTGACTGACTGACTGAATTTTAACCATATTTTCATAAATACGTGGGATATACGTAAATTACGTAAATTCGGGGTCCCCATACAAGAAAACGTTTTTTTTTTCAACGTTTTGGTGTTTTTCTCTATCGTAAAAATGGTAGAAGGTACATACAAGCATGAAACTTGATGCGATTATAGTATAAACTCTGAAGTGAAACATCAAATAATAAAAACCGACCAGTTACGTGGTGGTACGGACGTACGGCGCGCGAGTACGGCTCGTACTTGGACTGTTTTTTTTTATTTACTTAGTTTCCTTAATTACTAAATTTACTTAGTTTAATTTACTTCAATCACACAGTATATTATTGTAATACTCGTAATTACGTAAAGAAATTTCCATTACAAAAATACATGTCTGCCCGTACATAGAATCAATCAATCATTCATCATCAATACTAATAATAAATCTTGAGAGTAAGTTAATTTGTTTTATGAGATATTGCGTTTGTAGACTCTATGTATGATACTAAAACTAAATTGACGATTTTCAGAAATCTTTTCTGTATGTATGTATGTATGTTCCTCCATAACTCTTAAACCGATCACCCGAATTTGATGAAACTTAGTACAAGCACATTTAGCTATACGAGACACAGGATAGGCTAAATAAAATTCAGTTCCGGTTACGCTACTATGTGGCTCTCATACAAACCGAATTGTTCCACGCGCCGGAATAGGTATGGTAGCGGGCTTACTTACCTTCTTATTTTTAAATCCGAATTTCGCGCGAACGAAGCCGCGAGCAAAAGCTAGTTACAAAATAAATTTGGATATCTGCCCGTGAAACCGCTACCATGCGCGTAGATGGGTTAAATATACCGCTGAGCCTCGGTGACGTCAAAGTGCCAAAAGTCGACGTTACGCAATAAGCTAAACGCTATCACAGTTTTATAGCTATCGCATGACGATAAGTAGAAAGAGGGGATACAGTCCGCACTAAAACTACAGATACAAATGTAGTACCTTGCCATACTTACAAACTTTAATTTATGAAAGCGAATAAATCTACAAGCGTAACCAAACACTTCACCTGGCAAGCCAACGCCATAGAATTAAATACATATGAAGAGGATATAGGTATTCCCTAGCTCCGGCAGGAAAGTGTAATGGGACCTCACAGCTGGATGTAGCCAACCATAATAGATCCCATTAAAAAAAATAACAAAATAAATAATAGAATAGCATAGAACTCTTTAGAGCACAATTGAAAGCAGAGCAGTACACGACAAGAAACAAGCAACACAAGTGTGCGAAAACAAAACAAAAAATATAACATTATTTGTTTTTATTGCAGGAACAACTTGGACCCAGGAGATGGTGTGGTGCATCGGGAACGACCTGGACTACAAAAAAGCAAGAAGTAAACAAATCCAGAAGCGGTTCCCATTCTTGGAGTAAGTTCAAAGAGTGCAAATATTGTGAATCTACATATTTCATCATAGAGCCAATATACAGACGTATAGAGATAACGAATCCGTTAAAATGCTCTAAAATAAATGAGTTCATCTTTGCGGGATGTGGGCGGAAGGTAATGCTTAGGTACGCACATATTTCCTCTTGAAAACTAATAAACTCTGGAGCGATTTCCCTGCCCATATATTTCTTCCCAACTACTGTCTCGGTTCCTTCAAAAGGGATGTGAATAGGCACCTGTCAGGCCGGCATGGTACTCAAAACCTCCACCCCCCATACGACGGAACGCCCTTGGACGTAGATATGCACGTTATGATTGACTCGGCGCATGTATAGGCTAGTCAAGATTACGTTCACATTTTGTCTTATCAATATAATATCATGATCACTTTCATTCAGGAACTCTGCCATCGTTGATTTCGACACGAAAAAGGCGAGCGCCGGATACTTCGCCCCGAAGATCCCGTCCTACATGGAGAAGTCGGTGGAGTTCGTGAAGAACCTGAAGGGCCGCAGGTTCATAAAGTCACATCTGCCACTGCAGCTATTGCCGAGGAAACTGCAGAGTTCTCAGCGTAAGGCAAAGGTGAGCTGATGGATATATCATACCTGATCATCCTCTTTTTTTTAAAGCACTCCGGTATTTGTGGTTGAGAGAGGGGTCAGAGCACATGATCCGACCAGCTAATATCACTTTCGAGAACATGCCATACCGGAGACTTCCATATGGATTGTTGGCTACACTGAACTAGAGGAGAACACAGCCGAAACTGCCATGAGGCCATCTCTTGTCCACTACTGCGGTACCAGCCTAGTACTTGCTTAATATTCGAAAGGCAGCCGTTTATCGGTACCCATGGATCCAATAAACGTTGGCGAGCACCACTTTATTCCTCTTTCTTAGTCTGATGAGTGCATTACAGTTTCAGATTTGCTCCATGTTTCGGAGTTCAAGGAAATATGTATTTCTCTTCCCTTACTTAGTGGTAGGATTTAACTCCTACGGGTTAATATCACCGCACCAAAGTATCACCCGGCATGACTGTGTAAATGTGTGGTTGGCTTAAATTGTAGCCTACTGGGTTGATACCACGGTACTTGATGTAAGATGTGGTCGCATAGCACCCTGGCTGTATTCCTCTCTCGTCCAGAGATCCAACCAGCAACCAAATTGAGGTCTACCATATGGCACCAAAATTTTCGGAGGTGATATTGGCTTGTCGGAGCAATGTGCTCTGGCCCCTCGGACTACATACCGGATTGGTACCAACCAAGCCATGTTCTATGAAAAGGACAGCAGTTCTAATTATGTGAACCACAGACCACCTAACCGAGATGTGAACTATGTTCCAGATTATTTACGTGACAAGAGATCCTCGAGACGCCTGCATCTCCTACTTCCATCACTACCGGCTCCTGCAGGGCTACATGGGTGACTTCCCCAGCTTCCTCAAGATGTTTCTCAGTGATAAAAGTAAGTAATTTGCATGTTTACATATTTATTGGATTTTTTTACCAACTCGCTCAAGATAGATCGAGGTAGGGTTTCTCATCCCATAGTCCTATGCCCGTCGATTGGGTCATTTCTATTCGCCTGTACTGTGTTCAATGTGTTTCACAGGGAAGGGTAATGGGGGCATGTTATATGTATACTTTCTGTTTCTCTTTTGTAATTTATGTACTACATGTGTCTGTTTTTCTCCTTAATAAATAAAATAAAATAAAAATTTATATAAGGTGAGGCCTGTCCCTATCTTCAGTATTTTCACTCACAATTTAGTACTCTAACTACATTACTACTACTAACACTACGTAGTACTTCGAGTAAATATATTCTCTTGCTAGGTGGTAGACTCAAATTGTAGCCGACTGGGTTGGTGTCACCGTACTGGATGTGAGATGGCCGCATAGCAGCCTCGGTTGTGTTCTCCTCTAGTCCAGTATAGCCAGCAATCCAGGGAAGTCTCCGGTATGGCACCTACCTTCTCGGATGTGATTTTGGCTGGTCGGAGCATGCGCTTTGGCCCCTCCGACTCAGCCACCCATACCGGATTACATAAAAAAAAATACTCACTGTGCAGATTTATATATTATATGAAAACGATTTCAAAAATTTATCGAACATTAGAATTTGTAGTTTTTGAGCCTATCACGAATATACAATCCGTCTCCGCAGAAAACCCCACATCCTTGTCTCCATTATTCTTGTACTAGCTGAGCCCGCGGCTCCGCTCGCGTGAAATTCGTATTCCAAAGAAGAATGTAAGTAACTAAGGGCGAGGCATTTACTGTTCACGCAGCTCGGCTGTAGAATTCAATACCACACTTTATCCGACAATGCAAATCGCTTCCCTTGTTCAAAAAAATATTACGCGTAGCAAAACGCACAGTAGGGTCATAAACACGAAAACTATAATATTATCTCCGACAGTGTGAAATGAAAAACCTTTTGTTTCATACCTGGATGGACAAGTATGTTGTATATTTATTTGTATATTATATTATCTATAGTTAGTAATTAATTCGTGTAGGTATTTCTATCTATCTACAATTTAACGATGTGATGGTTCAAGTATTTTTTCCACCAAGTCGATTGAACTGTGAACAGATGAAAGAAAGGCAGGCAAAAAAAAAACGAAACGTTTGAAAATGAAGAATTTAAATTACCATCAACTAGTACCACTAATCTGTACTAATATTATAAAGAGGTAAAGTTTGTAAGTTTGGGTGTAGGAGGTAATCTCCGAAAATACTCAACCTATTTTAAAATTTGTTTGACTAATATGTAAAATGGAGCTTCAGGGCGGACATATGCTATGCGAGCGAAGCCGCAGAAAAAAGCTAGTCAATAATACAACAAAACAGAAATACGATAATATTTTGTCGCAAGCACTCCGTCCCATTTCGCCACATCTAACAAATTGTTTATCGTTACAGTTACAAACGCCCCTTTCTGGAAACACGTGCTGGACTATTGGAACATCAGACACCAGCAGAATCTGCTCTTCATCACGTACGAGGAGATGAAGAAAGATCTGCCCTCGGTCATCGAGAGGGTCGCCACCTTCCTCGACAAGTCCCTCACTCCGAAGCAAGTTGATACGCTTACAAATCACCTCAGCTTCGAAAACATGAAGAACAACCCTTCAGTTAACTACGGAGCGATTGCTAAGATCACAATGGGCCTTACCGGAGTTCTGGGCGCCTTTATGAGATCAGGAAAGAGCGGAGCATACCAGAAGGATCTGACGAAAGAACAACTTGACGAGATGAACGCGTGGTGTGAAAGAAATCTTAAGGGCACTGATTATGTTCTGCCAGAACATAAATGATGTTTTGATATTATTTATTATACCTGTTTGTTCATTTTAAATCGTAAAAAATTACGATTTGTTCAAAGACGGAATAGAATGCATTCGGTCGTCAATTGTGCAGACGAAGACGCTCAAGGTCTTTCTGAATGTATGATAGGAAGTGAGACGAGACGGCGCAATTATTATACTTGGTTCATTGTAAAACTTTATTAATAATTCAAAATAAGGGAAGTTTTTATTAATAGTGAAAATACAAAATGAAGTTAATTTAATATAACTAAAACGAAAATAATATTGATTAAAAAACACCTGCAGGTTATAAAATGTCGTCCATTTGAACCGTCTCCCCAGCAGTGGTACTCAGTATGCTGGCTGCGTTGCCCCTCCGAATCTCGAGGCGACTTCACCGTACGAGATGAGCTTTGGCACACGGGTCACCAGACTTGTCGAAAATCGTATTGCCCAACTTGTCGACGAACTCTTTTGATTCTGGTGCCCAAGCGTCTCGACGGCGAACGCCACGAAAACATAGCTATCGACAACGCAGCCTTATTTACGCCTCTTGTTGGCGGCGGCGGCTGTTGTTGCTCCAACCCCTGTCGAACGAGAGGCAAGAGAAATGTGGGTCGGTGCTACCGTGTCAATGCCTGTTGCTTCCTACACGAGTGCCTTTTCCTGTTGCCACGGAAACAAGGTGAAGCTGTCAGATATATTACCGTCAGACCGGCTGATCGCTTGTGGCTCCAGTAAACTAGAGAATTATGCTGAAGCCAGCGCTCTCTTTAGGGTGTGATTCAGACCTGTGTGGCGGGAGAGACGACCGTTATCTTCTTGCGTAAGATAACATGTGGTGACCCAGGGCATTGACCCTGGCTCCGCAGATGCACTCATAGGGCTGGTATAGATGAGATTTATTAAGTATATGATAACGTCTTAAAGTACTTTTTATGGTATGAATACTTAAATGAAGCCTCGTGAAATAATATAGTCTCGTAAAATGTGATAAGTCCTTAAGGAAAATGTTCCTGCATCTTGCATTGTAGAACCGACTTTAAAAGAAAGAGATTCTCAGTACGGTGTTTTTTCTGGGACAACTTGATGTATTGATTTGAAAGAAACTTTATAATAGTGTGTGCGTGTGCGTGTGTTTGTGTGAATATAACCCGTTTTCGTGGTTATATTTTGTTAGTTTTAAGATAACTTAGTAATACTTGTACAAATGAGGGTGGTATAGTACAGCTGATTGTATAACTGATACCAATTTTTTTTACTACTGTAATATTATTGCACCTATGATTTTTGTTTAGTATTTAAAATGTTCGGCTTAGTGAAGATATGATGTCGTTTTTAATTAAATGATTGCTATGAATAAAGTTTTTTTATGTTATTTAATTACCACGAAATCATTCAGAGAAAGTAATCAAGAGCGACTCAATATTAGAAATATGAAATCTTATAAAAAAAACCGGTCAAGTGAACCATGTCCACATGCTGAGAGCCCCTTAAGGCGGAAATAAGACTCAAACCGTGCTATCCAAGAACTGATGATTGAAACACGAACCGTATGCAGATGTAAATAGGTGCGAGATTCATTCTACTCGTGCGGTGGCTAATACGTCGCGCCGACGATGAACGTTTGCGCGAAAATCACACTATATAATAAATTTCTCGTGTTGGAAAGATGGAAAAAATATTTTTTTCATTACGATTGTAGGGAAAAATATCTATATTTCTATGAGGGTCTTTCTTGTTTTGTATTGAAACAATTTATGTTTCTCAAGAGAATTTAACTTGAAAGTACAATTTTCGTACTTTTCATTATTTTTTGTAGATTTATTCAACACCTTTCCAAAGTAGTAAAATATTTTTTTTTTCGTTACGTTTGTTGATTAAAGATCAGTACGTAACATATATTTTTTAATTTTTTTTTTATCTTTACCAATAGCTCATCAATTTCGTTTAAAGTTGATCTTTTGAGTCTTATGTGCGCCTTAACCGCTGCTTTGCTCTCATATAATTATATTTAATGCGAAAAATGCGCGTCAGATTGCCTGGAGTACTGCTCGCACTTGTGGGATGGCTCAGCTAAATACCAGCTTGCGCCTTTGAATTCGATCCAGCGTCGAGCCGTGCGACTAGTGGGTGACCCCGACGACGTGTCCCGCGACCTAGAACCAATGCAACTCCGTAGGGATGTCAGCGCCCTAAGTGTGTTCTATCGCTTATTCCATGGGGAATGCTGGGAGGAGCTGTTTAACGCGATCCCGCCGTCCCCTTTCCACCTCCGCACCATGCGCACTGGGCAGGATGAACTTACCACGGATTCGTACCAATTGGTTCTGGCGATCCTTCCCCCATAGAACGAAGAATTCCCCGTGGACCAACTGAGTGGCATAAGTTGGCCTGATCTGGCATACATGATCACTGTACTCGCAAGAGTGCAGGGATAGACGTCTGGATTTTATAGCCGGAAGGCTGGTATTTCCGGACGTCTATAAACAAAACGTAAGCGAAAGCGAATATATAAAATGATAGTATCGACTTGTTGAAGTTGGCCCTGGTTCGGATTCCACTTGAAACAATAGTTTCATCCCTTGACCTTAGTGTAGGGAATAACCCGTACGGATTCGTACAGGCGCACTGAATTAAGGTCGGCCGAAGGAAACGGCTTTAAAAATTATTCGTGTTTTCCGTCCAGTTCAATGTAGCCGGCGCGACCAAAGGGATCACTGACATGGCACTGAATGACTGACTAACAATTTGTCAGCCTCGATAGCTCAGTGGTGCAGACAGTCAACTGTCGCTATTGAATGTTAAGCAACGCTGGGTGCGGTCAGTACTTGGATGGGTGACCGCTGACCGTTGGAGGCTGACCGAGGTTCGGATTCCTCGTAAAACTGTAGGTCCCTTCCCTCCTAATCTTACTTGGTGATAGGGTTTAACCCGCCCGGGTTGGTACCACCGCACTGAATGAAACGTCGGTCTAAACGGCTATGTAAATAGTTTCTGTTTTCCGACCAGTTCAGTGTAGCCGGCACGATCAAAGGGGGAAGCACTGACATGGCACCTAGTTCACCCGGTGTTATGGGCTGACATCACGGACGTTGTAGTTGATGTAGCCAACCGTGTCAGTTTCCATAAAAAAAATGTTTTTAAAAATGACGGTTGCATACTTACATACGAAAATGCCACTACTTTTTTTTATGTAAACCAGCATGCGTGGCTGTCGACTTACCAGTCGACAGAGCCAAAATCACCTCTTCTCGCGAAACCACGCTCAGTTAGGTGCCATGCCAGCAGATGCTAGGCTGTCTAGCCTGTTTTAGGACGTTTGAAGACAACCAGGTTATTCGACTCAGGAAATACACTCGCCGGAAGATAGTTCCACACCCTAGCGGTGCGACAAAGGAACGATTTAGAGAACCGATAGGTTCTCAATAGCCCAACGTCAACAAAAGGGTGCTGAGTATCTCTGCGAATAATCATGCGGAGATAGGACGGGTGGCATGGAATAAGGTTTGCTAGTTCCACAGAGCAGCGTCCGTAATAGTATCTGTAAAACAGACTAAGCGAACCCACAAATCGTCTGTGACTCAGAGACTCCAGACCATCTGTAAGTTTCGGGTCACCAACAAGACGGATGGCTCGGCGCTGTATCGAGTCCAAGTACGCAACCAGATAATGGGGACTACCCTCCCAGATGTAACTGCAGTACTCCATCACCGGCCTAATCTGTGTTTTGCACAACAGGAATAGTTGTGCCGGTGAGAAGAACCGCCGACTGCGGAAAAGTATTTCCAATTTTCTGGATGCAGACTCGATTAGTTATCGGAAACCAACGTCTTTGGAAATAGTGATGCCCAGGAGGTCCAGGTGCTCCGAGACAGGTACGACGCTGCCTTGGAAACTAGCCTGGAAAGCAAAGGGATAGACGTTAGCAGATGATGCGCAGAGCGAGTCTTGCTAACGTTGAAGGTGACAAGCTTCTTCTGGCCCCATATAGCTACTTTTCCGAGAACGTTATCGACCTTATCAATCACTGAACGTTGAGCCTCACTATGCCACGAATCTCTACTCTTTCAGTCCTTAACAGCCCTCGTGCTCCGTGCTGTCGTCCGCATAGCTGTGTATCATGCCCAAGGACAGTAGATCGTTCACAAAGATTAAGAAAAGCATAGACGACAGCACAGAGCCCTGCGGAACACCAGCGTTGATGATTTCAATATGCCACTTTGAAACAAAACTTCCCTGGATGTTATTGTTGAAGAATGAATATAATCTGTTCAACATGTAAAAAACGTAATGTCTAATGGGTTGCCTAGTAATGTTGTTTATTGTCACGTCAAAATATACATTATAAATAAATGGACACAAAGTATTACTGAGAATCTTTAATTTGGATAATCTAACAGATTCCGCTGTTTAAAGCATAACACTAACAGGTTATGGGCCCAGGGCATGTTTCTGTTTGATTTGAAGTGAAAATGGAGTTCACAAAAGTTCAAATTGGAAAACTTGAAGGTAAAGAAAATTGGATAACATGGAAGTATAAGGTCCAAATTTTACTTAAAATTATTCCGAATTCTCTTGACATAGTACAGGGGTTGAAAAAGAAACCTTGTGAGAGCAGTGTGACGGCGAAACCAGAAGAGCAGGAAAGATACAATACTGACCTGGTTAATTTCGAGCGTGACGATGGATTGGCTCTCCTATGTCTAACAAGTAATATGTCCGATGAAGTTCTGGAGAAGGTGATGAGATTTTCAACGTCAAGAGAAGTCTGGCTGGAACTACACAGGCTGTTCGATGGGGTGTCGGAAGACAAAGTATATCACCTGTGTATGGAGTTCTTCAGCTTCAAGCATACACCGAGCGATGACATGTCGACCTTGATCTCGAAATTGAAAAATGTTTGGAATAACCTACGGATGGAGTTAAAGAAGACCGAAGGTGATGAAACTGTATTGCCGGAAATTCTTTTAACTTGCAAGATCCTAGAAGTTCTGCCAGAGAAATACTTTTCATTCAAATCAAGTTGGATCTTGATGGGTAAAAAGGATAGAACCGTGGAAAATCTAACTTCTCAACTCTGTGCGCATGAGCGAGCTTTGACTAGCAAAGGAAATGAGACTAGCATAGAAGCACTCACGGCAAAAACTGATAAGATAAAAATATTCAAGTGTCATTATTGTGGAAAGGAAGGACACATAGTGAAGAGATGTAAGAAGTGGATATCAGACAGAAGACCACCGAAGGCATCTTCCTCTAAGGCGACCGAAAAGAGTGTCAACATGAATCTAACGACTGTGATGGCTATAACGGCAGATTTTGATCCCGAATGATGGTACGTTGATAATGGGGCAACCAGTCACGTATGCAATCGTGCTGAATATTTTCATACTTTTGATAAATTCATGCAAGGACACACAGTCACAGCAGCTAATGGACAAAGTATTCGTGCAATAGGCAAAGGAAATATTGTCATAGACGCTGATGTAAATGGCCGTAAAGAGAACATCGTGTTCCAGGATGTGTGGTATGTACCTGACATCCAACGAAACTTATTCTCTGTTCTGGCGGCACAAGATAAACTAGGCGAGAGTACCTTTTTGTCTACAAAGGAGAGGTGCAGCCTAAGACTGGCTGGAAAGAAAGCCAGAATAGTTTTAATCGGTGAACGAAAGAAGAACGAAGGATTATACAAGCTGAAAGTGAAGACTGTATATCCTGTGATGCCGATTGAAATAAATGCTGTCGTTGATCACGGAGAAAAACTACAATTGTACCACGAGAGATTGGCACACCAAAATAAACGGCATGAAAAGGAAGTCATCGAAAGAGAACTTGGAATAAAAGTTAACATTGACAAAGAAATATGTGAAGGTTGTGTTTATGGAAAGGCACATCGGCAGAAATTTGGGAGTCGAATTCGAGCAACAAAGCCGGGTGAACTAGTACATACTGATGTATGCGGACCTTTCATGTATTCGATGACAAAGTACCGATACTATGTTTTATTCAAGGACGACTACACTCACTATCGTTACGTATACTTCATGAGAGAGAAGTCAGAAGTGAAATCGAAGCTAGAGCAGATGTTGGCAGAAATTAAAGTGACCGGACATACTGTGCAAGAGCTTTTGAGCGATAACGGAGGCGAATTCGACAACGAATCCATGAGGGAAATTCTAAGAAAGAATGGAATAAGACAACGGTTGGTAATGCCGTATACACCAGAACAAAATGGCTGCAGTGAACGTGAAAACAGAACAATAGTAGAAGCAGCACGAGCCATGATGTATGCACATGAGACCAAAATTCCTCAAGGACTGTGGGCAGAGCTGGTAAACACAGCCACATACATTCTCAACAGAACGGGATCTAGTCGAGTTGAAGGAAAAACGCCGTTTGAATTGTGGTTGGGGAAGAAACCATCAATAAAGCATTTGAGAATAATAGGAAGTAAGTGTTACGCCCATGTACCGAAGCAGAGGAGGAAGAAAATGGACAAAAAAGCTAATAAAGGTATTCTAATTGGATATGATGAGGATGGCTATCGAATCTGGAATCCAGAAAACAATAGTTTGATAAGGTCAAGAGATGTCATATTTGATGAAAAACCAGAGAGTTGTCCGAGTGATGGAAATTCCCAATTAGAAGATGAAGTTGAAGTAGCCATTAAACTACCAGAATCACCTAAATCGTCAGAAAAACAAGATCAAGATCCTCAAGTGCCGGATCGAAATGAACGAGATCTTATCTTAAACCCATAAGTGGCTGAAGAATCTTTGGAATCAGAGGAGGTAGAAGGTGAAGTTGACGATCAAATCTATAGAAGCAATCTGACTGAAGAAGAAATAGAGCAAGCTGGACAGCGTACACTACGAGATCGAACTTTACTTGAATTACCGAGAAGATTCAAAGATTATGCAATGATTGTACAGAGCGAGTTCAAGGAACCAACATGCTACAAAGAAGCCATACAAAGCAGTCAAGCTTACAAATGGAAAGAAGCAATGGATGCGGAAATGTGTTCATTAAAGGAACACGAGACGTGGACCATGGTTGATCTTCCTAAGAATCGGAAAGCTATTCCATGCAAGTGGGTATACAAGATAAAGACAAATCAGGAAGGTGAGATCGAAAGATACAAAGCGAGACTAGTGGTTAAAGGTTATTCACAGAAGAAAGGCATAGATTATGAAGAGACTTTCAGTCCCGTGGCGAGAACCGGTACCATCAGAGCTATTTTGAGTGTTGCTGCAAGTGAAGGAATGCATTTGACTCAATTTGATGTGACTACTGCGTTTCTTTACGGAAAGCTAGAAGAAGATGTCTACATGAGATTTCCTGAGGGATATGAAAACAATGGTATGAAAGTGTGTAAACTGAATAAAAGTTTATATGGTTTAAAACAAGCACCGAGGTGTTGGAATCAGTGCATTGCAGAGCACTTGAAGGCACTGAATTTCAAACAGAGCGACGCGGATCCTTGTTTGTATATAAGAAGAATACAAGGAAGAAAGCTTATTGTAACAGTATATGTGGATGATGGTCTTGTAGCAGCGAACAGTCAAGAAGACGCAGATGAGTTTCTCTGTGAACTGAGAGAAAAGTTCAAGGTAACGAGTAAACCTGCTTCCTACTATCTTGGACTGGAAATAAAAGTACGAGATAATCATTCAATTAAAGTTAGTCAAACCGCTTACACGAAGAAAATTCTACAGAGATTTGGAATGAAAAACTGCAAGCCGGTGTCTACTCCAAGTGTGAAGGCAGGTGTAGAGGCTGCAAAGGCCGAACTTGATAAACAGATGTTTCCATACAGAGAGGCAGTAGGAGCACTAGCATATCTGATGGTGGGAACCAGACCCGATATTGCATATTCAGTTGGGGTAGCATCAAGATCTCTGGAGAACCCTTCCAAAGAAGACATTATGAGAGTGAAGCGCATCATGCGATACCTTCAAGGCACTAAAGAGCATGGAATTGAATACAGGTATCGGTATTTGACTGATTCATTAGATTGTTACAGTGATGCAGATCACGGCGGTGATTTATCTACAGGACGCTCAACTTCTGGAGTGGTATCCATGTACGCTGGGGGAGCGGTGACTTGGATGAGTCGACGGCAAACGTCAGTCGCTATCTCCACAACCGAAGCTGAAATAGTGGCGGCAAGCGAGGCAGCCAGAGAGTTAGTTTGGTTGAAGCGGCTACTGAATGAAGTAGTCAAAGAGCTGCACGTACCGCAGCTACACGTGGACAATGAAGCTGCTATCAGGATAGCGAACAACCCTGAGTTCCACAGACGAACGAAACATATTCGTCTGAGACACTTCTTTGTAAGAGAGCAAGTTATCGGTGGAGATCTGAAGATTAAGAAAGTTTCTTCGGAGATGCAGTTGGCAGACATTCTTACCAAGACCTTGCCAAGACCGATGTTTCAGAAGCTGAGTGCTGAAATGGGTTTAACTAAACTTTAAGAGGAGGTGTTGAAGAATGAATATAATCTGTTCAACATGTAAAAAACGTAATGTCTAATGGGTTGCCTAGTAATGTTGTTTATTGTCACTTCAAAATATACATTATAAATAAATGGACACAAAGTATTACTGAGAATCTTTAATTTGGATAATCTAACAGATTCCGCTGTTTAAAGCATAACACTAACAGTTATGAATGGTGATTCCCTCTGCTGGTACAATAGGAAAGCTCGCCTTTTTTTAAAGATTGTTGTGGATGACTTCCAATGATATAATGGGTCGTACGGCGAAAATGTTGATGAACGGTCTTCGGGTGAGTGTGTATATTCCCTAATTCTCCAAAAGTAATGCAAATAAATTAGACATCGACGTGACGTGGCGCGTAATGAGGCAAACCGCCGAGACACACCAAAGTAATCGATATTGGACACCGGGTGACTAAGCTCAAGTGGCAGTGGGCTGGCCACGTCTGCCGAATTGACGACGGCCGTTGGAGGAACCGTGTCCTACATTGTCGGCCGTGGACAGAAAAACGGAGTGTGGGAAGACTACCCGCTAGGTGGGATGGCGACATCAAGTACGTCGACCGGCCTTCAGCGGTACGGAAACCAGTGGTTCCGTACCGCTGAAGGCCGGGAGGACTGGTGGAAAATTTTAGCGGCGTATGTCCAGCAGTGGACGCATGCACGCTGTCTGACTGACTGACTTTAATGTATAATATCTGATACGGCAATTTGGCGAGAGACAAATTTCACGCGCTGGCGGCACTAACGCGTTAGGTACCATTTAATGAAACGAGGAATTTTCTGTGGCGTGGAAAGCCGAACTCCTATTACACAACGCATTGTAAGTGTACAGTACCCTAATCACGAGATTTAACCTACACCGCGTACTACGCTATGCCGTGTTCTCCGCATCATATTTTATGGAGAAACGAAGCAGCGTCTCTAGTGATAGATTTGCGAACTTCGTTTCTCCGTACAAAATGATGCGGAGAACACGGCTTAGAGTAGTACACGGTGTAGGTTAAATCTCGTGATTATGATACTGTACCCTTATCACGAAACTTAACTTACACCGCGTACTACGCTACGCCGTGTTCTCCGCATCATTTTGTATGGAGAAACGGAGCAGGGCCTCTGGTGATAGATTTGCGAACTAAACTAAACCGTGTCATTTTCCTTAAAAAAACACACACATTTTTTTTTGTCAAAAATAATAAAAATACATATTAGCCCTGGGGGGACCTCTGGCCCCACACATGTACACGCCAATAATGTGGTGAATATTGTTAATAGTAGCGATTAGAAACACCTAGATGTTTATTACCTCTCTCAAAGTAGCGTTATGTTTTCAATAACACTAGATAAGATTTTCTAGTATCATTGGGTAGTAACATTCGTTGTTGCCGAGCACATAGCGCTATCTTATTAAATTAATATCATGTGGAAAGTTTTTTTTTTCTTTAGGGCTCCGTTTCAAAAGTCTGTTGCAGTGTCCGTTTCAAAGGGTCTTCCGTATGATGAGACTAAATTTCCTATTCTTTATTCTTTATTCTTTATTCTTTATTCATCATTCGTAAGGTAGTACACTACGCTGGAATTTGTCCTGTTAGTTTTTACAATCCGGTTCGATTACACCCACAAAGAAGAGCCGGCAAGAAACTTCGCAGGGTTCTTTTTTTAACGTCTTCAATTACAATACATTGTGACTAGCTACACAACAGACACCGCTTACAGTGTTAAGATATAGTTTGAGAGCTAGAATAACTATAATTTAAGCTTGATAATTCTGACCACATAAAATCAAAAGTTAAAGTAAAAGTATAGATAAAATCAGGTGTATAGAGCCTTTGTCAGAAATTGTTGATACATATCGTATCAAGTCATGTCAGTTATAAATATTCATACCACATTGTAGTACAATGTCAAAAAATAAAATAAATAAATTTGATACTTAATGTATCAATTAGTCAAGGTAATATTTTAGTATGCGTGCTAAATAAACTTGATACTTAATGTATCAATTAGTCAAATTAATATTCAGCATGCGTCAGCAGTATAAATTAAGGTACAGGTTGTACCCTGTCAAGATTCAAAATTTGTATGCAGTCAGAATCTCAAGTGAACATGTTTGTAGCATTTTCAGTTTATACCAGTGATAATACGAGGTAGTACAAATCTCAAAGACCAAAAAGTAATGTGATGAAAAATATAAATCTGCGACAAATGTAACAGTTCATGACAGATACTATAGTTCCTTTTAAAAATATACGCCTAACATATAAAATATACAATGTTACCAATTGGAGCAGGCCAGTCTCCACGAACAGCACCCGTTCACGAGCATCACGCCAGGGCCAGCCATCGCTTCCCTCAACCATATTTTAGGGAGAGAGGCGACCCGGACCAAGCGTCACCGTAAGCAAAGACCTTAAAGCGATGCATTACTCCAGTGGCAACATGAAACTTATACGATATGTTTGCATTTTGTTTTACATAATACCACTGCTTCTGTCACAAACTGCTACAGTGCCCCGATCACAAAGCAATATGAAGTTCTATAAACCTGTATACACATAATATGTACAGGTTCTGTTTATCCTGTTATTACTTATACCACTCGCACTAGCACCGAGTACACTATGTTAACCTATACACGGTCAGCCTCAGAGTACAATATTTTGTCAGTTAGAGCTTCTTTTACATTATAATAAGCTTTCTTTATAAGAATGGCTTTAATGCGTTTCTTAAAACATACATCATTAAGATTTTTTATTTCTAATGGTATTTTATTATAAAATCGAATGCTATTACAAACAAAACTCTTGGACATTTTAGACGACCTGTGTTTTACAATTGTTATATCATTTTTGTGTCTAGTTTCATGGTGATGTATATCAGACTGGAGAGTAGCATTTTGTATGTATTTTCTAGCATAGCAGATGTTTTGATACACATAAGCACTTGGTAGTGTCATAATTCCTATTTTACTAAATTCATTTCTACAAGAGTCCCTCGTTTTCATATTCAGTATACAACGCAATGCTCTTTTTTGCAGAACAAATACTCTGTTTACTTCAGCTGCAGTTCCCCAAAACAATAATCCATATGACATGAGACTATCAAAGTAGGCAAAGTAAACAGTTTTTGCAGCTTGTACACCACACAATTCTTTGATTTTTTTGATGGCATAACATGCTGAACTTAATTTACCAGTAAGTGAGTCTATATGGGGCTTCCAGCTGAGAGTTTCATCAAATAGTACTCCCAAAAAGGTAATTTCTTTAGCAATATTTAGCGTTAGTTCTTCTGCAGTTTTAACAATTTCTTGGTTCGCCATGCGTCTTTGAGTTCCTAAAGCAAAATGCATTATGTTAGTTTTATTTACATTTAGTAGTAGATTGTTTGATTCAAACCAAGTTTTTAGAGATTGTATTACTGCTTTAAACGAATCGCGTAAATCATTAATGCTTTTATTTTTTAAGACTACTGAGATGTCATCAGCAAACATGATTAGTTCTATATCATCTGTAATACAACTGGAGATGTCGTTGACGTAGATCAAAAAGAGCAAAGGTCCAAGAATGGAGCCTTGAGGAACACCCATAGAAATGGTTTCACAACTTGATTTTTCACCACTAACGTCACATATTTGCTGTCTGTTGCTTAAGTAGGATTTACAAATACTTAGCTCTATATCTCGCACGCCATAGTGATCAAGTTTATTTATAATTATTTCATGATTAACACAATCAAACGCCTTTGACAGATCACAGAATATACCATACGTGTGATGTGAATTATCTAGCGATTGTATGACTGTTTTTATCATTGATGCAATAGCGTCACCAGTTGATCTGCCCTTGCGGAATCCATACTGTTTATAATTCAAGGTGTTATTTTCATTAAAAAATTCAATCAGCCTTTTTTCTATGGCTTTTTCAAATTTATCCCTTCATTCGGTCGGGTGTCCGCCCGTCTGTCCGTTTGTCTGTCACAGCCTGTAGCTCCTAAACGATTCGAGCTATCTTCTTGACACTTGGCATGTTTATAGATTTCCGGGAGGTAAGGACATTTTATATATAAAAAATGGCAGGGCCCCCAACTTTAATTTATAGGGACAGCAAAAAAGTTCGTTGAAAATAAAAATATTGTTCAACAGGTCTACTTTCGATGAAAAAGGCTTTCAAAGTAGTACTACTATTTGTTATATTTTTTATTGTATAAAAGTTATAGTATGGAATATGACAATTTGATCTGTGCGAGACGATTGATCCAAAAACGGATGATGTAAGTGATGTAGCCAACCGTGTCAGTTTCCATAAAAAGAACTTTTTTTTTTCGTCAAAAATAATAAAAAAACTCATTAGACCTCTGACCCCACACATGTTGAATATTTTTAATAGTGGCGATTAGAAACACCTTGATGTTTAGTAGATCTCTCTAAGTAGTTTTATGTTTTCAATAACACTAGATAAGATTTTCCAGTATCATCGGGTAGCAACCTTCGTCGTTGCCGAGGAAATAGCGTTGTCATTATGACATTCATATTATGACGTGAAAAGATTTTTCTTTAGGGTTTCGTTTCTGTGTGGGCCCCAACTTTAATTAATAGGGACAGGACAAACGTTCGTTGAAAATAAAATATTGTTCAACAGGTCGAGTACTTGGTGTGTTTTCATTTTACGAAGGCACGAGGGGTATGAGGTAGGAAGTGGTGTGAGACCGCGCGGAGCTCAGTAGGGGACGAGTCGGTTCGACGGAGCGACGCGGAGACGTGTAGAACGTGTGTACCGACCGGGCACCGAGTTCGTTCTGTACTGAGCTCCGCGCGTTCGCCTCTCGCACCACTTCCTACCTCGTACCCCTCGTGCCTTCGTAAAATGAAAACACTCTACGTCAATGAAAAAGCCTTTCGAAGTAATACTACTATTTTTATAATTGTTTATTGTACAAAAGTTATAGTATGGAATATGTACAATTTGCTCTGTGCGAGGCGATTGGTCCAAAACGAAATGCTTAATAGTGCTAAAAAATATATTAAAATAGTATATTTAGTGCTTACGGCATGATGAAAACTAGCAGTTACATAGAACATTTATTTATTCTCTTTATTAACACCGTCAGGCTTAGAGTACATTTTATAAATTTTTCACATTTTGACAGTTGTATACACACACTAATCTTAAACACTAATCTTAAATCCCACGAGTCAGTAAGCTTACTGACTCGTGTTAAATCCTCACTATTAATACATTAACAATTTATAATTTATAATAAGTAAGTTTTTTCTACTTATTGCCATATTTATGTTTTATCTAAGTTAAGTGAACTAAACAAGGTGTCTAAGGACGTCCGTGGGCGTAGTTAGACACCTTATTGTTGTCTCGACGCTACATGTCGCGCTTTCAATACAAACATTATAATGATATTTTCGATCGATAACGGAACCCCATGTACGCAAATTGAACTCGTACTTGACCGATTTGTTTACGCGGGGGCCGCCGCCTGTAATCTGATTTACACATTTATTAAGTGTTCAGCAGTCCCTCGTATCGGATCTAAGGGAAATATTTACAAAAAATGGCTACAAATAAACTGACATACAAGAAGTTGCCTGGAGATGAAGAGCTGAACAAGGAATTTCAACCTGTCTTCACGCAAGAACACGTGATAGTAGAAGGCTGTATGCTGCCGCTAGGTTTCATGAAGTACGCTGATGATATACTGGATTTCCAAGTGAATGATGATGATGTTTACGTTGTCAGCTTTCCTAAATGCGGTGAGTATTAAATATTCATTATCAATTCTAGCATAAGGAACAAAGATTATATTATTAAGATTGGCATTTACCGGGATCACTTTTTTTTGATTTTTCACGATATTCTCATGAAAGCAAAATATTCGGTAGTTATATGTTTCGTGATTGACTTTGAAAATTCAACCTATTTGTGCCGAATGTCATAGCTTTATAAGAGTCGTCAAATCAGATGTGAATCAGGAGTCAGGACCGTGGGGCGTAGAGATCCTGCAAGTTGTGTACGAGTATGTAGCTGAGATTGTTTTTGTAGGTACGACGTGGACTCAGGAGATGGTCTGGTGCATCGGGAACGATCTGGACTTCGAAAAGGCGAAGCGATCAGTGATTCAAGAACGCTTCCCTTTCATAGAGTAAGTACAGAGTGGTAAACGAAACCCCTTTTATTGGATGACTGAGCTGGAAGTCGGTGTCTCAGGCATATTCCCAAGAAAGCACCAGTTCTGCTTGGAAGTAGACTAAAGTATCTTGAGAAAGGTCATTCACCCGCAAGTATACACTTTTGGCCCTGTCGGCATTCTTATTGTATTTAATTATTTTTGGAATTTTCTTACTCAGGATATCTTCAATCATGGACTTTGAAAAGTTCCCTAAAGGTACGGACTCTAATTCTCCGCCAGCGCCCCTGTTCATGGAGGATTCATTAAAGTACACTAAAAATCTTCAAGGACGAAGGTTCATAAAAACTCATTTGCCGCTCCAACTGGTGCCGAGACAACTCCAGACTGCACAGCAGCGTAAGGCTAAGGTCAGTACTTACCAAAGGCATAAGTCATGCTTGGTGTACTTGTAAAGGCTCTCGCTTTGTATATCTGTTGACAATTAAAAAAAACGTGTTTTCTAATGTTCAGTAAATTCGTCGTATTTGAAATTGTTTTAAAAATCTAGGCTGTTTTTTATTTGGACGTAGCCAAAAGTTCTTCTTACAAAGTATCTTGGTATTAAAAAAAAATCACAGATAAATTTCAAATTTTATCGACACAATTATCATTAATTTCTATTAGAAATAATTTAAATTCAAACTAATAATTTGATACCTTGAGAAATTATTTGTAGAACCGCTTTCAATACTTATTCATTTACTTTTTCATAAGTTACTATATACTCTTAATCCACGAATCCGTATTGGAGCATCGTGGCGGAATATGCTCCGAAAAAATATACATGATTATGAGCGGAGGCCTGAGTCGCTGCAGTTGGGACACTAATAGGCTGTACGGTACTTGTAATCACAAGATGGATGTCACTGTTTGTTTAGGTGGTGTACGTGGCTAGAGACCCACGTGATGCGTGCATCTCCTACTTCCATCACTACAAACTGCTGCATGGCTTCACCGGGGACCTCACCACCTTCCTAGCCCTCTTTCTCAATGATAAAGGTAACATTATCTTAACATTCAATATATCAAATATTAACATTTTTAAATTATTTTTTTTTATTTTACGTTCTAAGCAAACATAATATGTTTAATATATACCGTTGTTGTTTTATTAGTTTAGTTAGACCTGATCTTAAACCTGATTCTCTGGCACTTGCCACTGACGCGTTTTTGTAGTTTCTACGTTTTAAATCTGATATCTGTGTGATTGTGGATGTTTCGTTCTTCCAGAAGCATGATATAATAAAAACAAATTTGATCTTGTGGCCAGGTGACCATACTGTTTGTCATTATCTTTGTAAACAGAAAGATAAGGGGCCATGGCCATTGTCATTTTTACGGCAGCGATCTGGGCTATGCAATGGGCTTGACTTAGCAACTGAAATACTGACTAACAACGATAAGAACCTAAAAGAACTTGATAGGAAGTCTGCAGAGTAGAGCAAGGTCAAATTTTAAGTTGATATGCACCATTATAACGTTTTTTTTTCTTTTCAGTACTTTGGGCGCCGTTCTGGAAGCACGTTCTGGATTTCTGGAATATCAGGAACGAACCCAACGTGCTCTTCATCAAGTACGAGGAGATGAAAAGAGACCTGCCCTCAGTCATCGAGAGAGTCGCGGCCTTCCTCGACAAGTCCCTCTCTGCGGAGCAAGTCAGCTCGCTCGCACACCATCTAAGCTTTGAGAGCATGAAAAACAATCCTTCAGTGAACTACGATGAAATTTCCCAGATGATAAAACATATAAGTGGTTCTGAAGGATTCTTCATGAGATCCGGACAGAGCGGCGTGTTCCTGAAGGATTTCACTGAAGAACAGATTGATATGATCAATATCTGGTGTAAAAAGAATATAGAGGGCACTGATTATGCTCTGCCTGAATACTCGTCTAAGTCCAGAGCCAAGAATTAAAATATTGTTAAAACATTTACTCTTTGTGCGCCAATTAAATATAATATTTTGTATCTATGGTTTTAATAAGACCGTTTCTACATAAATATATTATTTTTATTCCAACAAGATCAATCTAACTGGCAATCTTTAATGCATATAACAGCACAATCTTAAACATTATCTATTTAATTTAAGAAATAAGAAAATTTACCAAAATTAATTACCAAACTTTTAAAATAAAAAAAATCTCCTTCATTTTGGCGAGGCTACAAGGGTCCCCTGTACGCTTATAGAGTTCCGTCTTTGAATTTCCAGACTTATGCGGCAAAAACCAGTGCATCCAGTGACCACACACCAAGGGTTTTTAACGCAAAACCTAGAAAATCAAAGAGGTTTTTAGGGACTAATATATAATTAGCTATTAAGACTACGGATTAGAATTCGAAAAAGTTAAGTTAAAAGCAAATCATATTACATTTGAATAAAGGTGTTTTCTAGCTAAGTCGACCCCGCTGAATCCGAAAATGTCTGCTACCTTCTCGAGATCTCGAACAGAAGTGAGATATTCAATATGGCGGCCAATAACCAGAAATCGACAGATCTCCGCCTCCTATGACCTATAAACGCAATTTAAACATTAATAAATTGTATGTTTACTTACACACATACATGAAAATAGACTACATTCAGAAAGATCATAAACCTTCTCGAAGAAAGTAAGCAACTGAGGGCGAGGCCGAAGGCCGAGCTGCGTTCAGGAAGACTGAAAGTAAGTAACAAAGGGCGAGGCCGAAGGCCGAGCTGCGTTCAGGAAGACGATAAACCTTATCTAAGAAAGTAAGTAATTAAGGACGAGGCCGAAGGCGCAGCTACATTCAGGAAGATCATAAACCTTCTCGAAGAAAGTAAGCAACTGAGGGCGAGGCCGAAGGCCGAGCTGCGTTCAGGAAGACGATAAACCTTATCTAAGAAAGTAAGTAATTAAGGGCGAGGCCGAAGACCGAGCTACATTCAGGAAGATCATAAACCTTCTCGAAGAAAGTAAGCAACTGAGGGCGAGGCCGAAGGCCGAGCTGCGTTCAGGAAGACTATAAACGTTCTCGAAAAAATTAAGTAACAAAGGGCGAGGCCAAAGGCCGAGCTGCGTTCAGGAAGACGATAAACCTTCTCGAAGAAAGTAAGTAACTGATGGCGAGGCCGAAGGCCGAGGTGCGTTCAGGAAAACCATAAACTTTCTCGAAGAAAGTAGGTAATAAAGGACGAGGCCGAAGGCCGAGCTTCGTTCAGGAAGACGATAAACTTTCTCGAAGAAAGTAAGTAACTGAGGGCGAGGCCGAAGGCCGAGCTGCGTTCAGGAAGACTATAAACCTTCTCGAAGAAAGTAAGTAGCTGAGGGCGAGGCCGAAGGCCGAGGTGCGTTCAGGAAAACCATAAACTTTCTCGAAGAATGTAGGTAATAAAAGTTTAATGAAAATAAATTTAATTTGAAAGTATTACAGAAATCGATCTCAGGGTTAAATTCATTTCTGTCAAATGATAAACTATCTACCGCGCCAACATGGTGGCGACATATAAAATAAATCGACTTATTTAGCATGCACCACTACAAAATCTACCGAGTCGTGTCACCAGAGAGAGACTTAGCTTGGTAGCATTTTCCCGTGTACTGTTTTCGATGTCTCCCGCATCCTGCGTTCTGTAGACTCCGCAAGCAACTTATAAGAGTAATCTGGGCTTATAAAGACGCGTCTCCTGCGCATGTTTTTTTTTAAACAATACACAAAAAACATGAAACGAAAACATTATTTCTCTCAGGTTTTCATACAAATGTGGATGGTCACGACCCACGCCCCAATGTTTCGATTTTTCTGTGTAATGTTTCGAAAAAAACATTCACAGATCTATGTAGTCTGTGCGAATGAAAATATACGCATGAAGCCAAAACAATGGGTACAACATAAATTTTAATAAATACATCCTTACCTATAATAAAATCCAACGTCTGCTTTCTTTCTGTCTGTATGTCTGTCTGTCCGCTTATAACTCGAGAACCACTGAAACGAATGTAATTATAAAAATATCTACGGATAGCTTGATTCTTCCCATCAATTATAGGCTACTTACTATCACGCTAAATGGCTTATGAGGTTAGCAGAGAAGTCAAATATGGCCGCGGGCACAGCACTGATGGCGAGTAATCTGGGCTACTAATACATATTATTCATAAATATTTCTCCAATTTATTGTACATTAAAAGAGAAACAAATATATAAATTAGGCTAATTACAAAATAAAATATAAACCTATAACCTATGCAATACTTAATAACCCTCCTCCAAGTGTGACGAAATACATAAATTCAGATAAATAGCATGCAGTGATATTATTATAATATGTATATACCTACCTAGATTTGTTGTATAAGTGTATATGTAGGTGTATATATATTCCACATCTTTCTATAAAATATTATAAAACAATGATTTTATTTCACTGCGACAATTTTCATTCAAATATTTCTTAAGCTTGGTCTTGAGTGTATCATCAATCATCAATATATATTATATTATTATTATTATATATTATATATTATTATCAATACTATACTAATAATAAATCTGTAAGGGATGGTCATGGAGTAAGTTACTTTGTTTTAGGAAATATTGAGTTTGTAGCCTCTATATATGATACTAAAGCTAAATTGATGATTTTTAGAAATCTTTTCTGTATGTATGTATGTATGTATGTTCCTCCATAACTCTTAAAGCCATCATCCGAATTTGATGAAACTTAGTACAAGCCCATTTTTCTATACGGGACACAGGATAGGCTAACTAAAATTCACTTCCGGCTACGCTAAGATGTGGCTCCCATACAAATCGAATCGAAATAAAAGCGGGGCGGCGCGGAGGCGGCGGTTTGTATCGGCTAGCTGCCGGAGGCTGCTAGGAGGCGCGGGGCGCGGCGCGGGGTGCGGTCTGGTGGAGCGCGGTGTGTGTATGCCACGTGGTGTATGCATTGTCTCGAGCCAGAGTATCTTATTTAATTCGATTCATAATATTATGTAGGTTTACTTCGTTAGGTATCTATTTGATTAATTTTAGGTGCAACCCTATGTAAAATGTTGTTGCAAGTCGATGTTAGCGGATATTTACTTAACTGGAGTTCCTATTTGATTTAAGTTATTTGATCGTATGTTTATTATATTGTACGTAGTGTAGCACTATTAGCGAAAAGATTCTTATTTTTACCCGACTACGGCGAAGCGAAAAGGAGAGTTATGTGTTGACCGGTATGTATGTATGTATGTATTTATATATGTATGTATGTATGTATGTATGTATGTATGTATGTATGTATGTATGTATGTATGTATGTATGTATGTATGTATGTATGTATGTATGTATGTACGTATGTATGTATGTATGTATGTATGTTCTGTTCCCTCATAACTTCGAAACTACTTATCATAATTTGACAAATGAGGTATCGTTGGATGCGTCTTGACGCTGGATAGAGGCTATGTGACGTCCCATAAAATTGTATATGGCGCCCTCTAAAGGACATAAAGTCATGACCTAAAAAATTTTTTTTTAATGATGCTGTGTTGGGGATCAAATGAAAGGGCTTAATTAACACATTTCAAAAATTTATATATTGTTAGCTGTTGCTTTCGGATTTGCTTGCATGCATCCGATAATTGGGAATAATTTCTAAAATCAGGCCTCACTCCGAACCTACCCAAAATACATCCTACTAATATTATGAACGCGAAAGTTTGTGAGTGAGTTGCGTTCAGGAAGACGATAAACTTAACTCAAAGAAAGTAAGTAACTAATGGCGAGGCCGAAGGCCGAGCTGCGTTCGGGAAGACTATAAACCTTCTCGAAGAAAGCAAATAACAAAGGGCGAGGCCGAAGGCCGAGCTGCGTTCAGGAAGAGGATAAACCTTCTCGAAGAAAGCAAGTAACAAAGAAGTTACTTTCTTCGAGAAGATTTATGGTCTTCCTGAACGCAGCTCGGCCTTCGGCCTCGCCCTTTGTTACTTACTTTCTTAAAGATGGTTTATCCTCTTCCTGAACGCAGCTCGGTATTCGGCCTCGCCCATAGTTACTTACTGTCTTCGAAAAGTTTCATCGTCTTCCTGAAGGCAGCTCGGCCTTAGGCCTCGCCTTCTGTTACTTACTTTCTTCGAGAAGGTTTATCCTGTTGCCGTGTTGGGTGTCAAATGAAAGGGCTTAATTAACACATTTCAAAAATTTATATATTGTTAGCTGTTGCTTTCGGATTTGCTTGCATGCATCCGATAATTGGGAATAATTCCTAAAATCAGGCCTCACTCCGAACCTACCCAAAATACATCCTACTAATATTATAAACGCGAAAGTTTGTGAATGAATTGCGTTCAGGAAGACGATAAACCTACTCAAAGAAAGTAAGTAACTAATGGCGAGGCCGAAGGTCGAGCTGCGTTCGGGAAGACTATAAACCTTCTCGAAGAAAGCAAGTAACAAAGGGCGAGGCCGAAGGCCAAGCTGCGTTCAGGAAGAGGTTAAACCTTCTCGAAGACAGTAAGTAACTATGGGCGAGACCGAAGGCTGAGATCTCTGTTACTTACATTCTTCGAAAAGGCTATCCTCTTCCTGAACGCAGCTCGGCCTTCGACCTCGCCCTTAGTTACTTACTTTCTTAAAGATGGTTTATCTTCTTCCTGAACGCAGCTCGGCCTTCGGCCTCGCCCATAGTTACTGTCTTCGAAAAGGTTTATCGTCTTCCTGAACGCAGCTCGGCCTTCGGCCTCGCCCTCTGTTACTTACTTTCTCCGAGAAGGTTTATGGTCTTCCTGAACGCAGCTCGGCCTTCGGCCTCGCCCTCTGTTACTTACTTTCTTCGAAAAGGTTACCCTCATCCTGAACGCAGCTCGGCCTTCGGCCTCGCCCATAGTTACTTACTGTCTTCGAGAAGGTTTATCGTTTTCCTGAACGCAGCTCGGCCTTCGGCCTCGGCCTCTGTTACTTACTTTCTTCGAAAAGGTTACCCTCATCCTGAACGCAGCTCGGCCTTCGGCCTCGCCCATAGTTACTTACTGTCTTCGAGAAGGTTTATCGTCTTCCTGAACGCAACTCCGCCTTCGGCCTCAAAAAGTTACTCGCTTTCTTCGAGACGGTTTATCGTTTACCTGAATCCAGCTCGCCCTTAGTTCTTCCTTTGAAATACGAATTTCACGCGAGCGAAGCCGCGGGCAAAAGCTAGTAATATAATATAGAAACAAAAATATATAAATATAATATAGAATACCGGCGCGATACATCATATATGGTTGAAGTATTTGTTTTATCTAAGGTGGGGTGGCAAGAGCGTACTGTCGTGCAATGACGATTTTAAGGGTTGCGTACCTCAAAAGAAAAAAAAATGGAACCCTTATATGATCACTCTTGTGCCTGTCTGTCTATCCGTCTCTCACAGCTTATTTTCTCCGAATCTACTGAACTAAAAAGGTGAAATTTTGAATAGAAATTTGGTACATATATGGAGTTTGAACAACCAAGCACGGACGTATTGCGTAATGAACGAAATTATATTTTCCGGATCAATTTTGGGGGACAAATTAGATATTAAAAAAATATATATTTTCAAATGCATGATGTATTGCATCAATGAAAAGTTATAATCGTTATAAAACATACAAATATATCTATTTTTAAATATTAAAATGCATAGTTTTAAAGTCTTACAGTTCTCGCGGAAAACGGAATGGTACGGAATCCTCTCGACGCGAATTCGGTTCGCACTTGACCGCTTTTTCACTGTATTTAACTCAAATATTTTAGTCTCTCTCTGTGTGTGTGTGTCAAATTGTATTTAAATTCGTTTTTATATAGAACTGATGACACGTTGGGAATGTGTTCATCGGACTATCAGACAAAGCCAATAACACCAATCCTCACGCACCCACTTTCAGTGAGGTGCCGTTCCAAAGGTTGTCGTCTAGTTTATTCACAGGCCCGTTGAAGAGTCACGGGGCCTCGGGGCAGGGAAGAATACCATCGGAAGATCGAAAATTATACCTTTTCAACTTTCGTCCTTCCAGTTTTATACGCTCCTTTCTGGAAGCACGTGCTGGACTACTGGAACATCAGAAACGAACCCAACGTGCTCTTCATCACGTACGAGGAGATGAAGAGAGATCTGCCCTCAGTCATCGAGAGGGTCGCGGCCTTCCTCGACAAGTCCCTCACTGCGGAGCAAGTCAGCTCGCTCGCACATCATCTCAGTTTTGACAGTATGAAGAATAATTGCGCTATCAACTTCGAAAACGAAGAATATCTTAGTTTTGTAACTAAATTGACTGGTTACGAAGGCAAGTTCATGAGGTCCGGAGAGAGCGGCGTGTTCTTGAAGGATCTGACCGAAGAACAAATAGGGCTGCTCAATTCCTGGTGTGAGAACAATTTGGAGGGTACGGATTATGTCCTGCCCGAATTGAAACCTAGAAAAAATTAAAATCATAAAAAAAAATCACACATTTCGCGCCTTACACGACTATCGAGCACATTGAAAATGAATCTACGGAATTCAAAAAAATATTGTCGCTGAGCGAAACGAGAAAGTCGGGATAAGGAAAAGGTTAGTTGGGTTCCGATGATGGAGCCGGAAGGAAGCCATAGGAACTCTTAAACTACACATGATAAGCCCATCGTATTTGGGCTCTTTGGATTTGTCTTCGCAAGTACTATTGTCATATATGACGTCCAGGGTCCTGATGATGGAGCCGGAATGAAACCATAGGAACACCTAAACCACACAATGATAAATCCACCATATTTGAACTCGTTGGATGTAGGAATATAGGTTAGGTTAGAAGATGCATCTTCTAACCTAACCTATATTATTCTTATCTTCTATATCATTATATTATATTTTTATATTTGATATTTATTAATTTGTTACTTTAGTTAGACATTATGTCAAGCTTATCTCTTTTTCTGTCTAAATTTGAGTTTAGATTTTATAAGCTGCTTGTGTTTTTGAAAAATATATAAATGTAATATTTTATTTTTTATTTTGTTGAGTTCATTTTCAATGTGACGCATCTTCTAATCTAACCTATATTCCTATATTCCAACGAGCCCAAATATGGTGGATTTATCATTGTGTAGTTTAGGAGTTCTTATGGCTTCCTTCCGGCTCTATCATCAGAACCCAACTAACCATCCCATCCCATCCCATCCATTTCCCTATCCCGACTTTCTCGTGTCGCTCAGCGACAATATTTTTTCGAATTCCGTAGATTCACTTCCAATCTGGTCGATAGTCGTGTGAGGCACGAAATCTGTGAATTTATTTTTTCAAAAAGGTTGGGCTACAGGGCAAACCCTTAACCCGATCGTCTTTGTTTTAGGCTCAAATTGTTGTTGACTAAATTGTCCAGAGTGTTTTTCTCAAATTTTTTATATCATTCTTCGTGTCCAAAATATCGAGCGCCAAAATAAAAAAATCGGAAAAAATTTATTTTTTTTTCACTATTTCGGCCATAACCCTTTTCGTCTTTTACTTTCTCGAATAATTCTTTTTGCACCTTACAGCTTTCATAAACACGCGTCTATTGAGCCTTTTTAACCGACTTCAAAAAAAGGAGGAAGTTCTCAATTCGACTGGATTTTTTTTTTCCTCTCATAACTTTCGACTGGGTGAACCGATTTTGAAAATCCTTTTTTTATTTGAAAGCTGGTGCTTTCCGTGTGGTCCCATTCTAATTTCGGAATCGCGAGGCCGAAGGCCGAGCGATTCCGCCGAGTACATTAATAGCAAAAAATAACTAAAAAAACTGAAATAAAAAACTATTTAACAAAATATAAAAACCGCCTTCAAAAATGTATGAAATAAAAAAAATCGAACCCTAGAGTTGAAGGCGGTGCTACAGCAAGCAACAAAAATCACCGACCGCCTTCAACTCTAGGGTTTGATTTTTTTTAATTTCATACATTTTTGAAGGCGGTTTTTATATTTTGTTAAATAGTTTTTTTTTATATCATATCTTTAATATAATATCACAACTCTCCGAGATATAAGGGGATCGCCCTTTTTCGTGAAATCGGAGCCTATACTGGAAGGAACGAAAAGACATTTTCAATGTCAAAATTTATTTTTCTTTTTTCAGCAGTCATGTACATTTTTCTTATAGAAAGAGCGACATGTGACGTCAAGCGACTAACGATGCCCTTGGACTTTCAGTCGTACGCGGGGATTACGAATACCATGCCGGTCTGACAGGTTGATGCCTTTCAGATTCCAGACGCCTTTCTCTTGTATAACAACTGTGACACTCAAGACGCACAAGACATTACTATATTGTGAATGAACAGTGTATCAAGTTCGTTTGAAACGGCTATATATATAGTTTAATAGTTCGTGTCTTCCGTCTAGTTCAGTGTAGCCGGCACGACCGAAGGGAAGCTCTGACGCGGCACCTAGTTCATCAAGGTGTTA
This sequence comes from Nematopogon swammerdamellus, assembly GCA_946902875.1. NCBI lineage: Eukaryota > Metazoa > Arthropoda > Insecta > Lepidoptera > Adelidae > Nematopogon > Nematopogon swammerdamellus. The sequence goes on along the minus strand of OX336358.1, from coordinate 10,306,067 downwards.
TGGGCTGACATCACGGATGTAGTAGGTGATGTAACCAACCGTCGATAAGCATAGGTGTAAAACAGTTTCCATTAAAAAAAATCATAATGTACACAGCTACGCAAAATAAAAAAATATCCGATTGAAAACCGAACCACATATCTCTAGAATAAGCTGGCACCATTATTTAAAAATTTTACATTTACCCCTATGAAATTGTTCTCTCGAATTAAAATACAGACATTATTTTCTTATTTTACAGCTTTACTGGCCCCATACATTGAAGTAAAAAAGTGTTCCCACGCCCGGTGGTTTTTTGACGGTTTTCTATTGTTTGTTTCATACTTATAATACAAAAAAAAAAACATAAGACTGTTGGATTTATAATTTTTTTTTTTTAATAAATTATAAATAAAAAATGCTCATATAATTATGATGATGCATCAATCTTGAACAAAACTCTTTGTCTTGAACCTTGAATTTGTGTACCACGCTTATGAATCAAATATGAGTGAGTATAACATCGGACAAGTTTGTATGGTGAAAAACCTTTGCCCATTCCGAAGAAGGGATAAATAAATAAAAAATATACTAAAATATACTAAATACTAATATAAAAATAGTCTACTAAATAATAAAAATATAAAGCTAAAAATTTGTATTTTCTTTTCCTCGTGTAAAAAAATAAATAATAATAAATCACCCAGTTTCTTTTTTCCTAATAATTTTGATGATCTTCCTCACACGTCCCCATAGAAATCATCCAAATACGCTGTGCAGTTCACTGAGAAATCCTTATGAGAATCACTATGGTCGATGCATCATATGTGATGCATGGACGTGGAAAACCACGGGATGTTTTGAGATAAACACATTTTTAGTTTTCTTAACCAAAATTTAAGTTCTAACTTTATTATATATTTGTATTTTAAATTAGAATCACGATTGTTTAATAGATAAAACGCTTATTTTCTTGATTGAATTGTTTTGAAAAATATAAATCTACATTTTCATGGTAAATTTCATGAAAATCGGAAAAAATCGGGATATAACCCACTGTTGCACTAAACCAGTGACTTGACAGTTTGACGTAGGGATGGGCGGTACAGTTATTTTTCTAATGCAACAGTGGGTTGTGAGCAACTGTGGGTTAAGTTTGAAATTGCATAAATAACTCAGTGTTGCTTTTAACTTTTAGCAATTTCTTGTAATGCGATAAGGTGTTGTGTTTGAAATTGTATAAATAACTGAGTGCTGCTTTATTTTTTTTTTAATTTCTTTTTTAACAAGTCACCCTTAACCCTGTGTTGCATTATGAAAACCTAAAATTCAACATTGAGTTATCGTTATAAGGGGGATAAAATATTTTTTTTTCCGGAACCCACTGTTGTCTTGGATGGAACTCGATTTACTCGATATTTCTGTATACTTAACTCAAAATCGACTTTTGGGCAGATAACCCACTATTGCTTTCAGCTAGCGATATGCTAAACTGAAAATTTAAGACATGTATTAGGCGAATAGCTCTTTTAAACAAATAACACTGTTGCCATATGATACGTCTTATCTGGCTGAACCTGCATAATAGTCAGTAGATAAGATGTTGACGCCAGTTTATATACTTAGAAGTATGCCTTTTGGAAAGCCACCTTTCTTTCTCTTTGCTTTCTTTATAATAATTTTCCACTTGTTTCGGAACGAGGAACATAGTAGTGAAAGGAAAGAAAAAAAAATGGCGTCTAACAAAAATGACCAATCTTGCCCAGATAAAGATGAAATAAATAAATCATTTCATCCATTTTTCGCTCTTGATTACGCGATTGTTGAAGGTTGTCTAATTACGGAGCATTTCGTTGAAAGTGCTGAAGAAGTACTCAGTTTTGAAGTGAAAGACGATGACGTATTTGTCGCTGGTTTTCCTAAATGTGGTGAGTAGGTACTTATTTTACCTTGGTATTTGTTAGAGTGTTTTTATTTTGGGTGATACACTAATATAATTTTTGAAGGTACAACATGGACTCAGGAGATGGTCTGGTGCATCGGAAACCACCTGGACTTCGAAAAGGCGAAGAAAATCTTTCTTTATGATCGATTTCCGTTCTTGGAGTAGGTATAACTTTTTTAATCTAAGACTTCTGTTGATTGATTTATTTTACATATTATACCACACGCTGTATCCCGACAATCGGAGTAAGCAGAGTATTCGGTGTTGCGCTGCAAGTACTCTTGTAAATTACAGCACAACACCGACCACCACATTTAGCAAAAAATCTTAATTCGCAACTGGTTGCGAATTAAGAATTTTTATTCTTTGTTCGTGACCAGTGCGAATAAAGAGAACTTTTTCCTTAACTGCAACTTGGTTGCGAACAAAGAATAAGAACTTCCCAAACGTGCATAGTTGCGATGGGAGAAAAGCATTTCATAATTCACAACAAGGAAAAAGTTCTCTTGATTCGCAACTGGTTACGAACAAAGAATAAAAAATCTTAATTCGCAACTGGTTGCGAATCTTAGTTGCGAAAACGTCCGGAGGGTGCACAGTGTTATGACAAGACAACCTATGAAGCAGCAAGTAAGGTACGTAGACACACCTGCTATATGACTCGGTGGAAGAACCGTGCCAAGGTGAGAGGTGGCCAGCTTGTAGTCTTATAATGTATAAAAAAATATCCACTGTACCACCAGGGGTACGGCCAGGGGTATGGTGGGTCTGTCATGTTATATATTTACGTAAATAAAATATAAAAACTCGAGCTGCGCGCGTATTTACTTGGCGGTCCCCCGACTCCTTCAAGTAAGTAAACGGATATTATTTTTTACTTTTTAAGGGGTCGGGAGTTTTTTAAATTTGTAATTTATTACTGTCGAGGCCTTGGGACCGTGGTATAAAGAGGTTAAATCATTCGTGTACTCTCTAGGCTCAACATTAACAAAATTTCAGGGAGCGATCGTATGCTCGGGTACCTGAGCCAAGGCGTATATTTTAAAATTGATGTGTTTAGATATATGTACAACAAGTTTTATAGTTTAGTTTTAAATTAAGTCAATTTATTTTAATAGGTTAAGGTAAGGGGTGGGTGGCGGATACTGGCAGGTGGCGGAGGGGGGAGGGGGTGCGGGGTCGTAGGGGGGGAGCTTGGTGTATCGATTTATGAACGGTGGCGGTTTAGGGGGGGCATACAAAGTACCTCCAAAAAGGGAGCGACGTATAAAAAAAAACTCATTAGCTAATTACGATTGCCTCTTCTCCGACGCTGCGGGAAGTGCAGCCCCTCCGTCCTTGCGTAACAAAGCGCAGGCACCCATGCTCGCCTCCGCAGCTTCGGCTTTTTGGTCGCCTTCGGCGACCAGCCTCAGCCGCTACGGCTCACGCGGGCGCCTCCGTTACAGCGGACGGGGGCTGCACTCACTCCGCGCCTCCGGCTTATAAAAACACTTTAGGGAATAACCATACTAATAGGTTATGTCGGGGCGGTGAATTAAAATTAAAAAAAAAATTTTCTCGAAAAATATTTATCTCCTCGGGCTAATTATTTCACTAATATTCTTCTAACATCCTAAACTACAGGATATAAAACACTCTAGGGAATAGCCATACTAACAGGTTATGTCGAGGTGGTGAATTAAAATTTCCATTTTTTTTTTCTCGAAAAGTATTTATCTCCTCGGGCTAATTCTTTCACTAATATTCCTCTAACATTCTAAACTACAGGATATAACTACCAGCAATTTGCTACCAAACCTGCCATTAACTATACCTCAGCCTAAGATTGGACAATTTCGGAGAGTCGCTGGCAGTCGCCCTGGATATTTCCAAGGCTTTTGACCGCGTTTGGCACCGAGGCCTTCTAGGCAAGCTTCCGTCCTTCGGCATTCCACCCAAACTCTGCACCTGGATCGCCAGCTTATTGGCGAGTCGTTCCATCTTCGTTACCATCGATGGCTCGAAATCGGACGACTTTCCAATCAACGCTGGTGTTCCGCAGGGCTCTGTGCAGTCGCCTACACTTTTCTTAATCTTTATAAACGATCTACTGTCCTTGGGCATGATACACAGCTATGCAGACGACAGCACGGAGCACGAGGGCTATATTAAGGACTGGAAGAGTAGAGATTCGCGGCACAGGGAGGCTCAACGTTCAGTTGTTGATAAGGTCGATGACGTTCTCGGAAAAGTAGCTATATGGGGCCAGGAGAACCTTGTCGCCTTCAACGTTAGCAAGACTCAGTGCTGCGCATTATCTGCTAAGGTCGATCCCTTTCCTTTCCAAGCTAGTTTCCAAGGCAGCGTCGTACCTGTCTCGGAACACCTGGACCTCCTGAGCACCACTATTTCCAAAGACGTGGGTTTCCGGCAACCAATCGAGTCTAAGGCCAAAACTGCATCCAGAAAATTGGGAATACTTTTCCGCAATCCGCGGTTCTTCTCACCGGCACAACTATTCCTGCTGTAGAAAACACAGATTAGGCCGGTGATGGAGTACTGCAGTCACATCTGGGAGGGTAGTCCCCATTATCTGCTAGCATGCTTGGACTCGATACAGCGCCGAGCCATCCGTCTTGTTGGTGACCCGAAACTTACAGATGGTCTGGAGTCCCTGAGTCACAGACGATTTGTGGGTTCGCTTAGTCTGTTTTGCAGATACTATCACGGACGCTGCTCTGCAGAACTAGCATCCCTTATTCCCTGCTACCCGTCCTATCTCCGCATGACTCGTCGCAGAGAGACTCAGCACCCTTTTGTTGTTGACATTGGGCTTTTGAGAACCCATCGGTTCTCTAAATAGTTTCTTTGTCGCACCGATAGAGTGTGGAACTGTCTTCCGGCGAGTGTATTTCCTGAATCCTTTAACCTGGGTGTCCTCAAGCGTCGTATTAACGGGGCCTAGCAACAGTCCGCAAATCTGCTGGCATGGCACCTAACTGAGCGTGGTTTCGCGAGGAGAGGTGATTTTGGCTCTGTCGACTGCACCATTGGTCTCTCGGCACATCCATCCATGCTGGTTTACATAAAAAACAAAAAAAATCTTGACATAATAGTTTTAGTTAATTATTTCACACACGTTTTAAATAATTATTTGTGTAATTTATTTCTCAGGTTAACTTCAATTCTACCCATTGAAAGTTTCTCCGAACTCACTGTTTCTATCACTTCAGCGAATAGTTCACTAGACGTTACAAAAAACATTCAAGGACGAAGGTTCATCAAAACTCACTTGCCACTCCAACTGGCCCCAAGACAGCTCCAGACTTCGCAACGCAAGGCCAAGGTAAAATGTCCAAAGTATAATTCTTACAGCTGTATTCCCAAACCAAATTGCAGGGAAATATTTTCAAATTTCGAATTTATTTCGAACGAAAGTTCGGTTGAAACGGCTATGTAAAAATAGTTCGTAACATTTTCTCGGACATACCACTACCACACTTCACTTATGTATGATGATTGATGACTTACAACAGTAACACTGATTAATGTACATAAAATATAAGTTTATTATATACATATATATATGCGTATTAAAGTATTTATGTAGTATTCTTATTTTCATACAATCTTTAAAGTCTAACACATTGCCACAAACTATTCTTGTTCGCCTGCATGTACTTCTCCCACATTCCAAAGTTAGAAATTTAGAATAGAATGCCTCGCGGGATTAAACTTGCCTGTTGTGCCTAATTTGTATAAATTGGAGTTCAAAAAAGAATATAGGTATAAATACATACACTTTGGAAAATTCTGCTAAGATTTTTTTTTATGTTAAAATTTAAAAAAAATTCGTGACTTTTTTATGAAGAGTCAAAAAACCCTTTTGAAAATAAAAAGTCGTATAGAGCAGAATACATAGTTATTCTGTTTCAGGTCGGAACCTATTTCATAGTCCTTTGGATGCTGCCACCCAAGAACGTTAAATTCTTGCTGCCGCCTATGAAGCGTGTGGTATGCACGTATTATACATACATACCACACGCTGTATCAATCGGGGTAAGCAGAGTAATCGGTGTTCTTCCACGAATAATGAATATCTAACAATGCACTGAAGATCGGTTTGTGGCACCATTGTGCCAGACCAACTATTATTTCGTTGTCATAATTTTACAGTCCTTGTACAAAACTGAACACAATGTTTTCACATAATGGCACAAAAATTCGATACTCGATGGTTGACGCGCTAAAGTAACGCGGCTTCGCTCGCGTGAAATTCGTATTTAAAAAACAGAAAGTAAGTAAGTCCGCTACCGTACTTGTATTTCGGCGCGCGGAACAATTCGGCTTGTATTAGAGTCACGTCTTAACGTAACCCAAACTGAATTTTATATAACCTATCCTGTGTCACGTATAGTTAAATGAGATTGTATTTAATCGAATTCGGTTGATCGCTTTAAGAGTTACGGAGGAACATACATATTTACAGAAAATATTTAAAAAAATCGTTAATTTAGTTTTAGTATCATACATAGAGTCTACAAACGCAATATCTCATAAAACAAAGTAACTTACTCCATGACCATCCCTTGTCCAGCTGGTGTACGTGGCTCGAGACCCGCGCGACGTCGTCATTTCCTACTTCCACCACTGCAGGCGCGTCCACGGCTACATCGGCGACTTTGCGACTTTCCTCAACCTCTTCCTCAGTGACAGAAGTAACAACCTTTTTTATTTATTTATTAACATAACATCAACCGCATAATTGCTGCTGCACTACATAAATATGAAATAAAATGAAATGTTTTTATTGTACACAGAATGAATAGTTACGTGCTAATACAGTAGGTACAGTATACAAATTATGTAATGTAATAAATAGGTGGAATTTTGTTTTATTTTTAACTGGACTAGCGCGACGTTGCCACCCAACTAGGCTAGGCCTGTGCTAGGGTTGACAATTTTAAATTCACAAATCTAGTCTGTGCGAATGAAAATATACGCATGTAGCCAAAACAATGGGTACAACATAAATTTGAATAAATACATAAACAGGGTGTAAAAAAGGCGAGTACATTAAATCTAGGAAATGATTATTGGGATCAAGAGTAACAAAAAAGTCAAATAATTTTTTTCTGAATTCCCTTTAAATAAAAAGTTACGGTTTTCATACAAAGTAATTGATTATTTTAGTGTAAAAATGATCTAATGACAACAGGGCTGCGCGGAGGGGGGAAGAGCGGGTGAGACGTGAGCGCCTCGGGGGCTAGCTTTGTGAGTGGAGGACTGGAGGTCAGCGGGCGGAGGGTGCGGAGCGGCATTAACGCGTTAAATTACACTAGACGAAAACATACATTTCAAAAATTCATATCTCGAAAACTAGACACTTTAGAGAAAAACTTTATATGCTTTTCTGTCTAGGAAAAACATGAGGATTGCGCTGGCGAATTTAATGTACTCGGCGTTTTAACACCCTGTATACATATAATACATAAGTAAAGATAAATTGCATGCAGTGTTCTTATTATAATATATAGATAGATTTATTGTATAAGTGTATATGTAGGTGTATATATATATATATATATATATATATTTTCCACATCTTTCCATAAAATATTACAAAATAATTATTTTGTTTCACTGCGACAATTTTTATTCAAATATTTCTTAAGCTTGGTCTTGAGTGTATAATATTGAAATATAGAAACAAACATAAATAAAATGGTTAAAATATTTGTTTTATCCGGCTTATAGTTTTAATGGTTTTCAGGATTTTATGAGATAAGGTGGGATGGCAAGAGCGTACTGTCGTGCAATGACGATTTTTAGGGTTCCGCACCTCAAAAGATAAAAAAAATAGAAGACCGAAAATTATACCTTTTCAACTTTCGTCCTTCCAGTTTTATACGCTCCTTTCTGGAAGCACGTGCTGGACTACTGGAGCATCAGAAACGAACCCAACGTGCTCTTCATCACGTACGAGGAGATGAAGAGAGATCTGCCCTCGGTCATCGAGAGGGTCGCGGCCTTCCTCGACAAGTCCCTCACTGCGGAGCAAGTCAGCTCGCTCGCACATCATCTCAGTTTTGACAGTATGAAGAATAATTGCGCTGTCAACTTCGAAAACGATGAATATCTTAGTTTTGTAACTAAAATGACTGGTTACGAAGGCAAGTTCATGAGGTCCGGAGAGAGCGGCGTGTTCTTGAAGGATCTGACCGAAGAACAAATAGAGCTGCTGAATTCCTGGTGTGAGAAGAATTTGGAGGGTACGGATTATGTCCTGCCCGAATTGAAAACTAGAAAAAATTAAAAACATCAAAAAATCACAGATTTCGTGGCTTACACGACTATCGAAGCACATTGAAAATGAATCTACGGAATGCGAAAAAATATTGTCGCTGAGCGAAACGAGAAAGTCGGGATAATTTCCTAATGTGTGGTTTAGGAGTTCCTATGGCTTCATTCCGGCTCCATCATCAGGACCCTCGACTGGACATCATATATGACAAGAGTACTTGCGAAGACAAATCCAACGAGCCCAAACACGATGGGCTTATCAATGTGTAGTTAAGGAGATCATCATATCATTCATATCATCAGAACCCAACTAACCTTTTCCTTATCCCGACTTTCTCGTGTCGCTCAGCGACAATATTTTTTCGAATTCCGTAGATTCATTTCCAATGTGCTCTATAGTCGTGTGAGGCACGAAATCTGTGAATTTATTTTTTCAAAAATGTTAGGCTACAGGGCAAACCCTTAACCCGATCGTCTTTGTTTTAGGCTCAAATTATTGTTGACAAGGCCGCTGCATACGTAGCGGGGCGCCGGCGGGGAGGGGGCGGGGCGAGCTTTTCTGCAGAATCCTCAGGAACTAGTGCAAGCACGTGTTTATACGCGGCGGGGCGGGAGCGGAGCGGCGGCGGAGCGGGAGCGGAGCGGGAGCGGAGCGGGATATAATATATTATATTTCCCCGCTCCGCTCCGCTCCCGCCGGCGCGGCGCCCCGCTACGTATGCAGCGGCCTTAAATTGTCCAGAGGAATTTTTCTCAATTTTTTTATATCATTCTTCGTTTCCAAAATATCGAGCGCCAAAATCAAAAATTCGGAAAAAATTGAATTTTTTTTTACTATTTCGGCCATAACTCTTTTCGTTTTTTACTTTCTCGAATAATTCTTCTTGCACCTTACAGATTTCATGAATACTTGTACTTAATATGCACTTTTTCGTGAAATCTGAGCCTATACTGGAACGAACGAAAAGACATTTTCAATTTCAAAATTTCTTTTCTTTTTTCAGCAGTCATTTACATTTTTCTTATAGAAAGAGCGACAGGTGACGTCAAGCGACTAACGATGCCCTTGGACTTTCAGTCGTACGCGGGGATTACGAATACCATGCCGGCCTTACAGGTTGATGCCTTCCAGAGTCCAGACGCCTTTCTCTTGTATAACAACTGTGACACTCAAGACGCACAAGACATTACTACGAGTATATTGTGAATGAACAGTGTATCAAGTTCGGTTGAAACGGCTATGTATATAGTTTAATAGTTCGTGTCTTCCGTCCAGTTCAGTGTAGCCGGCACGACCGAAGGGAAGCTCTGACACGGCACCTAGTTCATCAAGGTGTTATGGGCTGACATCACGGATGTAGTAGGTGATGTAACCAACCGTCGATAAGCATAGGTGTAAAACAGTTTCCATTAAAAAAATTCATAATGTACACAGCTACGCAAAATAAAAAATAAATAACGATTGAAAACCGAACCACATCTCTAGAATAAGCTGGCACCATTATTTAAAAAAATTACATTTACCCCTATCAAATTGTTCTCTCGAATTAAAATACAGACAGTATTTTCTTATTTTACAGGTTCACTGTCCCCATACTTTGAAGTAAAAAAGTGTTCCCACGCCCGGTGGTTTTTTGACGGTTTTCTATTGTTTGTTTCATATAATACAAAAAAAAACATAAGACTGTTGGTTTTATAATTGTTTTTTTTTTAAACCAATAATAAATAAAAAATGCTCATATATGATGCATGGACGCCTGCATTAGTCTTGAACAAAACTCTTTGTCTTGAACCTTGAATTTGTGTACCACGCTCATGAATAAATTATGAGTGAGTATAACATCGGACAAGTTTGTATGGTGAAAAACCTTTGCCTATTCCGAGGAAGGGATAAATAAATAGAAAATATACTAAAATATACTAAATACTAATTTAAAAAAAGTCTACTAAATAATAAAAATATAAAGCTAAAAATGTGTATTTTGTTTTCCTCGTGTAAAAAAATAAATAATAATAAATCACCCAGTTTCTTTTTTTTTTCCTAATAATTTTGATGATTTTCCTCACACGTCCCCATAGGAATCATCCAAATACGCTGTGGAGTTCATTGAGAAATCCTTATGAGAATCACTATGGTCGATGCATCATATGTGATGCATCATATAATATATGATTCATCGGACAGTGAACCTGTTAATAGAGAAGTTCATATTTTGTGCCTATGTTGCAATAATTGTTTTAATTTTATTTTTCTCATTTCTATACATATCGCTAGCTGAAAGCGATAGTGGGTTATCTTAAAAAAGGTAGTTTTGAGATAAACACATTTTTAGTTTTCTTAACCAAAACTTAAGTTCTAACTTTATTATATATTTGTATTTTAAATTAGAATCACGATCGTTTAATAGATAAAACGCTTATTTTCTTGATTTAATTGTTTTGAAAAATATAAATCTTCATTTTCATGGTAAATTTTATGAAAATCGGAAAAAATCGGGAAATAACCCACTGTTGCACTAAACCAGTGACATGACAGTTTGACGTAGGGATGGGCGGTACAGTTATTTTTCTAATGCCACAGTGGGTTGTTGGGCAACTGTGGTTTAAGTTTGAAATTGCATAAATAACTCAGTGTTGCTTTTAACTTTTAGCAATTTCTTGTAATGCGATAAGGTGTTGTGTTTGAAATTATATAAATAACTCAGTGTTGCTTTATTTTTTTTAGAATTTTTTTTTTTAGAAGTTACCATTAACCCTGTGTTGCATTATGAAAACCTAAAATTCAACATTGAGTTCTCGTTATAAGGGGGATAAAACATTTTTTTTCTGTAAACCCACTGGTGTCTTGGATGGAGCTCGATTTACTCAAAGAGATTTTGCTACGTCATTGGATTTACTCGATATTTCTGTATACTTAACTCAAAATCGACTTTTGGGCAGATTACTTTGCAGACCAATTATTGCTTTCAGCTAGCGATATATTAATTTCCTAGACCAATAAGCCAGAATTCGTTCCAACACAATAGTAATACAAACACATTCAAACTAGCCTTAGACCGTACAAAAGCGTACGTCTAATCTACTTAGCACTTGTTGCCTAGGTAACAAATCGTGGATATATTGCGGTTTTCTCAACCGTTCACTTCGAAAGAATGCGGCGCGCACCCTCCGCTCTCCGCCCCCGCCGCAATTGCCCGTCAGTACGGTGGAGGCGGAGAGCGGAGGGTGCGCGCCGCATTCTTTCGAAGTGAACGGTTGAGAAAACCGCGCTATAAGGATTTGGTTCGCTTCTTTCTAGCTAGTAACAAGGTAACAAGTGAAGTCGCTCAGTCAGTCAGTGACACGCCCGTATGTGCCGTTATATATAGACGGTGTCGAACTGTCCGTGGTTCGGATTCCACGTTAAACTGTAGGTCGCTTCCCTTTAAACTGTTCGTCCGTTCTAAATCCGTTAAACTGTAGGGCGGGATAAACCCTACCACCCTAGGTGGTAGAGTTTATCCCGCCCGGGTTGCTACCACCGCACTGAGCGAAACGTCGGTCGAAACGCCTATGTAAAAATAGTTCGTGCTTTCCGTCCAGTTCAGTGTAGCCGACATGAAATGAAGGGAAGCACTGACATGGCACCTAGTTCACCCTGTGTTATGGGCTGACATCACGGATGTTGTAGGTGATCTAGCCAACCGTGCCAGTTTCCATAAAACAAAAAAACCGAACATATCCGGGCCCATTGGCAGTAGAGGAGGGTGTCAATCGAGGTCTGGACTAGCGAGTGGCCACTCTGTGTAGTTCTCCAGCATGCGTTACGTTTCGGCTCGCATCAAGCGTTCGTCAGCAAGGTCTGCGATGACTAGGACGCGGAGAACCACCAGTCCCGCTCTCGACCCTCTCTCTACCTATTCATATTCTGTAGGATGCCTATAGCTAAAAGGAGAGAGTAAGATAACTGGAGCCCATTTTTAAAATAACTACCTACGCTGCGCCGAGCCACCAGGGATGTCACAACTCACAACACCAACACAATTGACAGGTAGTGAGCCCATTATGGTGGAAATGCAGTTCCAGAGAGAGAGATAGAAAGAGACAGAGATAGAAAGAGAGATAGATAGAAAGAGAGAGATATGAGGGAGGGAGGGAGGGAGGGAGGGGGGAGGGAGGGGAGGGAGGGGGAGGGAGGGAGGGAGGGAGGGAGGGAGAGAGAGAGAGAGAGAGAGAGAGAGAGAGAGAGAGAGAGAGAGAGAGAGAGAGAGAGAGAGAGAGGAGAGAGAGAGAGAGAGACCACCACGTTTCGCAAAGCATTCAAACAAGATTCAATCGATCAAGCAGAAAGTAAGGCACAAAGACCAACCTGCTGCATGGCGTGAGGTTGCGCTTGTGTGAGTGCGAAATCGGCGCGCTTGTATGAAGACGGCTAACTTGTCTGTTTTAACTATGCCTATAGTGACGTTTTCGAAGGTTACTTTGAATGAAAATATTGCCCACTGTATCATATTTAAATATTCAAATCTCTTTGTATTAGTGTAATGTATTCGTATTATGCTATAGCTTTTGCTCGCGGCTTCGCTCGCGTGAAATTCGTATTTAAGAAGAAAAAAGTAGGTTAGCCGACTATCGTACTTTTATTTCGGCGCGCGAAACAATTCGGTTTGTATGAGAGCCACATATTAACGCAACGCGAACAAAATTTTATTTAGCCTATACTGTGTCACAACTATGTAAGTTAAAAGTGAGTGTACGAAGTTTCATCGAATTCGGATGATCGGTTTAAGAGTTATGGATGAACATACATACATACATAGGAGATTTCTAAAAATCGTCAATTTAGTTTTAGTACATACTCGTATCATACAATATAGATTCTAAAAACGCAGTATCTCATAAAACAAAGTAACTTAATCCATGACTATCCCTTACCGATGTTATGTATTACTAGTAGTAAGTACTATTCTGACATATCCGTGGCTGAAAACGGAATCTGCGACTGGGCGGATGTGAACGCATACGATGCTAGCAAAGTTAGCTGCCGGCAAAAGAATTCAAAAATATAGAAATCAATTCGTCGAGTAAACTCATAATAAGTCAACAGTCATAAAAAATAGTGTTTTCTGAACAGTTGGGTGTAGCTGACATGACCAAAGAGAAGCACTTCCACGACACGTAGTTCCGTCATTGCGGGTATAACAGGTGAAGCAGCAGGTGTACGTAAGCACGTAATTTTTTTTTTCAGACAAAAACTCATTGGTACACGCTGACCGGATTCGAACCTCGAACCTCTCGCATGAGAAGCCGATGCCCAATCCACTCGGCCACCCACCGCTTTATATTAATAAAATAAAACAAATTAGTACCGTGTGGGGCAGGTACTTGAAAAGAATAGCCCCACTGGATCTCTCCCCGTGCATGTTGTAAAAGGCGACTAAGGGATAAGGACACAATGCCGTTCTAAAAGGCGACAGCCTAACCACCTCTCACCTTGGCGCGGTCCTTCCACCGAGTCATGCAGCCTCCGTGGGTCTCCGTGTCTTTCTTGCTGCTTGATAGGTTATCTTATGTCCTAATACTTTCCTCAACGTGATGGACGGTGTTGCGCTGCAATTTACAAGAGTACTTGCAACACAACACCGATAACTCTGCTTACCCCGATTGTCCCAGGATACAATATTCCTCCTCCCTTTCCTGGCACAACCGTACTTTTTTCTTTTGAATTTTATTCATAATCTTGACGGGAAGAAATCACGAGCAGTTAGGAGTCTCCGGTATTTTAGGGTTCCGTATCCGGTACGGGACCCTATTACTAAGCCTACGCCGTCTGTCTGTCTGTCTATCTGTGTATGCGCGCGCGCCATCTACCGAATAGATTATGAAGCATTTGTCATGTCATGAACTAATCATGACATTTAACTAATATGAAGCATTTCATAACACCCCATAGATGGCGTGAGTGGGCGCTAGCCATGACATGGCAATACGGGACCCTCGGTGCGCGAGTTCGACTCGCACTTAGCCGGTTTTTATTTTTCTTTTAGCGCACTGTTCTTCCTTCAATTGTGTGCAGTGAAGCGTTTCTATTCTATGTTTTTGAGCTCCTTGTCTACCGGCTACCGGCCCAGCCCAGAGCACCGCAAGCCCGGTCCGCACATTGCATATTGCGATAAAATGTTTGACTGTTTTCAACGCCATCTGTTTTCCAATAACGTTTGCTGTTGAGGTGAAATTAATAGTTGTCACATTATCTAGCTAGTTGTTTTGTTCGTGTGGAAACGACAATAATACTTGTTTTTAGGGTTCCGTATCCGGTAAGGGACCCCATTACTAAGCCTACGCCGTCTGTCTGTCTGTCTGTCTGTCTGTCTGTCTGTCCGTCCGTCCGATGACTGTATCTTTGCAACCGTGAAGGGAAATGAAAGGAAGCGCACTGACATGGCACCTAGTTCACCCGGTGTTATGGGCTGACATCACAGTACAGTAAACCTACAGAAACCTACAAACTTAATTTAAAAAAAAACACGTTTCTTGTCGTTGGAGGTCCCCACATCCAACGACAAGAAACGTGTTTTTTTCAAAAAAAAAATTGTGGTGCCTACACGTGTGCGCAGGGCCAACTCGCACTTGGCCGGTTTTTAAAATAAGTTGTGACTTTTTTCAGGCTCAATTCCTACCTCCTGTAAAAAAGTGTGCGTGTACTTATATTTACGCTCGTTAGAAGTCATACTTCTTACTATACTACGTTATAGTTATATATAAGTTATGGATGTCTTTGTTATTTAAGTTTTTTCAAGTATTGTTTCAGTGCTTCGGGGCCCTTGGGCCTCTCCTGCCTCAACCTCATCCCCCCCCCCCCTCAACCCCCTCTCACCCTGTCCCCCTTCCCCCCTATAGCCCGCTTACTAAGATAAATAAATTCGCATAGCCAGTTCAGGGGTGACAATAATATCTACATACATACATACCACACACGCTGTATCCCGAGACAATCAGGCTAAGCAGAGTAATCGGTGTTGTGCTGCAAGAACTCTGGGAAAATGCAACACAACATCGACCAACACATTTAGCAAAGTATTCGGACAAGATAACTATCAAGCAGCAAGTAAGGCACAAACACCCGCCTGCTGCACGACTCGGTGGAAGGACCGTGCCAACGTGAGAGGTGGCAAGCCTGTCGCCCTTTAGCACGGCATCGCGTCCTTATCCAATAAATAAAAATAAATTAAGGACAATAATATCTCTTTCTGCAGAATTAACTTTGTCATACTATAGAAGATATTACGGTTTGAAACTCACGGCGGCGGTCTGAACTTGGATGGGTGACCGTTCGATCGTTTATTGAATTGAGGCTGACCTTAGTTCGGATTCAATGTAAAACTGGAGGTCCATTCCATTCTTACCTTACCATGACCGGGTTTAATCCGCCCGTGTAGGCCAACACCGCACTACTGAATGAAATTTCGGTCGAAGCGTCGTCTATGTAAATAGTTCGTGTTTTCCGTCCAGTCGGCGCGACCAACAGAAAAGCACGGACATGGACATGGTACCTAGTTCACCAAGATGTGATGGGCTAACATCACTGGAGTTATAGGTGATGAAGCCAACCATGTAAGTTTTCTTAAAAAATATATACATGAGTTGAAATTTCCACCTCTTCGCAACATAACCTGCATAATCGTGTCGTCCCTATCTCTGACAAGAGTTTATCGATTGAAATGCGAACCTATTACAGCAGCTATTAAACCAATAATTAAGAGAGAAGAAACTAATCTTCAGGTAATAAAGAAGATGAGGCTAAAAGATGTATTTCTATTTGATTAAAAATAAACTGTTAATGCAGGAATATCCGTTAACACAGCCATCTTCCCTATTCTAAAGTAAAGGATGTTTCGATGTTCCCTTATATACTGAACAAGCTGTGCCCGCGGCTCCGCCCGCTCTCATATTTCACTTCACTGCTAACCTCATAAGCTATTTAGCGTGATAGTAAGTAGCCTATAGTTGATGGGAAGAATCAAGCTATCCGTAGAATTTTGTTTTATTAAAATCGGTTCAGTGGTTCTCGAGTTATAAGCGGACAGACAGACACTCAGACACTCAGACAGAAAGCAGACGTTGGATTTTATTATAGGTAAGGAAGGATTAATTGAGTTTTCAAATGTTCGAAGAATATTGTGTGCATAATGCATCCATCATTAATTCGTTGAAGATAAATTTCGTGAAACTAATCATACCTTTGACTGGAAGAAATTGCATAAGTGTAAAACTCCCTCTCTCTCTCTCTCTCCTCTATCTATCTATCTATCCCCCCCCCCCCCCCCTCTCGTTCATACTATACTTTCTTTGATATTGCTCAGCCCTCAGGCTATATAGCGTGATAGTATATAGAATATAGTGAGCCCCAAGAACTACTCTTTCCATCGGTGCAAACGGCATCAAAATCTGTTAAGTGGTTCCGGAGTTCACCTCAAACATACATACATACATACATACAAACAGACGTTCCCTTTTATACGAGTAATAAATAATAAAAGAAAAAAGTAGTGAAGATTGAGAATAGATAGAGACAAAGGGGTGCTGTGAACTTATAGTAGTTAGATTCTAGACCGGAGCTCCCTGTAGATCTCCAGCGTCGCGTAGGTATTAACGAACACTCTGTATTAACAGCGCAATAAACAAACGTCTCGCTGCATACTCGCAACAGAGGGAGGCGTCAGTTTATGTCACCTGCATAGTTGAGACGTCTCGTGTACGGATTAGTTTGCTTGAATACATATCGTAACGCCAACTCTTTTCCCCAGTGCCAATGCGATAGGCTGAGAGAAGGGATCCCCACTCCACGTGCCGCGGTGTTGCCACACATCTGAAGAAGTGATGGAAAGAAATTATTACAAATTTATAAAGCTATATTTTTCTTCAAAATTGTTATTTATTTGTTATTATTTTTAGTTGTTATATTTATTTTTACTGTCTGTTTTGTTTTATTGCTTTTGTCTTTTTTTTTCATCCAATTAACGGTTCAAATATTATTATAAAACCAATCAAGCTTTTTAAAAAAAAGCCTAAGGTTGCACTCCGGGAGTGCCGGCAGAAGTGAAAACTTAAACATCAACGTTGTGCATTTTTGAATATTTTGGAATGGTTAGGGAATAATTTCGCACGAATTGTTTTATTTATCAGTATAAAAGTACTATTATTTATGTGGTAAAATACAATATTCATTTATTGCGCTATCGTAGACAAACATAAAAATTTATATTACATAAAAAATTTAACACTACAGAACTATTATAATTATTTTACATCAAAAAGTTTATTTCTCAGAAAAATCAACTTTCATCCATAATTTCAACGAATCTTACGCTTTTTCGATCAGGCTACGGATCTGACGCGAGTTTAACATTTTTTACCCATCAAAAAAAAAATGCCAAGCGCCGCTAAAGAAGTTTCGAATCTTACGCATTTTCGATCAGGCTAAAAAAGTGCCAAGCGCCGCTAAAGAAGTTTACACTTCAAAAACCGCATCCAAGTCGGTCCATCCGTGAGACGTAATTTTTTGATTACTTCATTACTTGATTACCAACAAAAATATCTAAGTGCCATTCTGGTTAAAGCAGATTTGTAATAAAAAACCGCATCCGAATCGGCCCATCCGTTTGGGAGCTACGATGCCACAGACAGACACACACCCACACACACATACATACATACATTGTGCATACATACATACATACATACATACAAATATTCAGTTACCTACCTATTAGGTAATAGGTATGACCACGTAATGAGACTGTCGTTTCTGAGTGTCTATCTCCCTGTCAGACAGGCACAAAGCATCTCTTTGAAGCGTCAACGTCTGCCCGGTGCGGCGGCGACGACGCGACGCGGCGGCGGCGGCGCGGCGGCCGTGGCGGCGCGGCACCCGGCCGGGGTCACCGTACTCTCATTGCGTGCATAATTCGGTTAGTAGGCTTACATAAGTGCACACGGGCAATTTGACATCACAGAGAGCACACTGTGGGGCGATAATGATTAGATAAAGGACATTTGGATTAAAACAAAAATAATAAAATAAATAAACAAAGATAAAAATATATAATAAATACATATAAGCGGCGGGGGGCGAGAGGTCTGGGCGTCGGGCTTCTCTTGCGAGAGGTCCGAGGTTCGAATCTGGTCGGCGCGTATCAATGAGTTTTTCCTGTCGGAAAAATTTACGTGCATACCGTGCTGCTTCGCCGTTCGGAACTGATGTAAAACTGTAAGTCCCTTCCCTTGCCCTGGTGGCACAGGCTCAAATTGTAGTCGACTGGGTTGGTACCACCTTACTGCATTTAAGATGGCCGCATAGCAGCCTCGACTGTGTTCTCTCTCCTCTAGCTAGTCCCCTCGTGAGCGCGACGCCTAAAACGCAAAATACCTAAGTAGCAAAAATGCCTAAAATCAATGTCTAAAAATCAATTTGCTTTATTAGCAAAATGCCTAAAATTTAAATTCCTTAAGATGCACAACATCCAAAACGTAATTAACCTGAACAGCCGAATGCCCAAAACTTAGATTACCTAAACGACGCAATGTCTGAAAAGTAATTTGTCTATGATATTTTAGTGAGTATATTTTAATATACCGTATATATATTTATGGAGGGATGGCAATGCCATTGATATAATGTATTTTATTAGAGTTAGTTCACCTACCTTCTCGGAGGTGATATTGTCTGATCGGGGCATGGAATTTTTCCCCTTTGACTCAGCCCCCCATACCGGATTTACCTCCTCATTTTTTGAAGTCTGTTAAAAGTTATACCAAAATTTTTTTTATTGTTTTTTTTCGTGCTATAAGTACTTTCATATGTCGTTTACCATTTTTTACAATTTTAAATAGAGGCAACACTCTGACATTGGCACGTTGGCTCACGGCAAGTGGTATACGATAAACTATCGATTGGAAGATTGCGCAGCGACAGCTTCTGACGTGTCTTGGATCTTTTTGGGATTGTAATATTAATTTTTTTATCAAAAAAATCATACATACTTAAATAACACACGCTGTATCACGACCATCGGTGTAAGCGGTCGGTGTTGTGCTGCAAGTACTCTTGTAAATTACAGCACAATACCGACCACGACGTGTAGCAAAGTATTAGAACAAAATAACCTATCAAGCTGCAAGTAAGGCACGAAAATCCACCTGCTGCGTGACTCGGCGGAAAGACCCGTGCCAAGGTGAGAGGTGGCTAGCCTGTCGCCCTTTATCACGGCACCTTGTCCTTTTTTTTTTTTTTTATTGTTTCCGAACTAGCTGGCTGTGTCCGAGGTCGAAGCCTCAGGCGCAGCCAATATCACCCCCGAGGAGGTGCCAGTCCGGCTTGGAGGTGGACTAATGTCGCTGGGGAAAGGCTAATTACCCGCGATTTGAAGATCCGTGGATTGTAGGAGTGGGGAAAGATATTCCCCGGAAGCCCGTTCCACACCTTTGCAGTGCGGCACAAGAACCATTTAGAGAATCGTGCCGTTCGAAGTACTCGTCTGTCCACTACAAAGGGGTGTTCCGCGAGAGTATGGCGGGTTTGGCGAAGGCGAACAGGAGGAGGAGGGATAAGGGAAGCAATTTCGTCAGAGCAGCGGCCATAGTAGTACCGATAAAACAGGCTCAATGACCCAACGATACGTCTGTGTTTTAGAGGTTGAAGGTCCTTTGTGAGTACAGAGTCGCCAATGAGGCGAATGGCTCGTCGTTGGATAGAATCCAAGGCTGAAAGAAGGTACTCAGGGGAACGCTCCCAAAGAGGACTGCAATATTCCATCACCGGTCTTACTTGTGCTTTATAGAGTGTAAGCAATTGGACCGGTGTGAAAAATCGCCGACATCGGTAGAGTATCCCTAATTTTCGAGATGCTAGTTTCGCCTTGGATTCTATGAACGATCGAAATCCAACGTCCCTGGACACCTCTATACCCAGGGCGCCCAGACTACCATCATTGGGGACTTGGCTGCCCTGGAAAGTTGCTTGGAGTGGAAACGGATCAGCCTTAGTAGAGAAGGCACAGGCTTGCGTCTTAGCTATGTTGAAGTTCTTAGTTGTTCTTAGCTATGTCCTTATCCCTTAGTCGCCTTTTACGATATGCACGGGGAGAGATGCAGTGGGGCTATTATTTTTAAGTTCCGGCCCCATGCCGTGCTTCTTTCTTTTTAAGCACCGGCCCCACACGGTACTATAATTTATTTTTTATCATTTTCCACACTTTTTTTACCTAACGTGTTTACATAACACACCTATGTACCGTACATCACCTCCTCAATACAACGCTCCTGTCAGACCATTAGGCCTTGCTCCTGTCTGAACTATGTATGTAGGTAGGTGCCATGTTAGTGCTAAATGTCCTTTCGCGTCGTGATATCGCCCACTGTGCTGGATGTACGAAGGACGGCAGGTACGGAAGGGGGGAGGGTGGCGTGCGCGCAAAGAGGAGTAGACCCAGCAACGTGTGTCGCGGCGTGATCAGTCCACCGACACACTGGGGCTGGGTAATTGCCCAATCGAAAATTCCATCCGACTGCACCGAACAGTAGCGTCGGCAGATGAATGGGGATACACTTGGGATTTTAATTTTGTATTAGATATGAATGCTGACACTAAACATACTTCAAATCAAATCAAATAAAATATACTTACCGTACCGTGTGGGGCCGGTACTTTAAAAGGATAGCCCCACTGCATATCTCCCCGTGTACTCGGAGGTGATATTGGCTGGTTGTAGCATGAGCTTTGGCCTATCAGACTCAGCCAACCATACGGGATTACATAAAAATAAATATGTAATAAACTGTACTTGGGGGGAAATATTTAGGCAGGGAGAGCGTTCCAGAGTTTCTTTATAGGAAAGATCTGCAGAGCAATAAGCCCGTTAGTACGCAACCGCGGTAAGTCCAGGTTTACCCATTGGCATTCTCATATCGCATGGTATAACAATATAAATAATAATGAAATATAATATAAATATAATATTATAAATAGTTAAAGTTTGTAAGTTTGGATGTAGGAGATAATCTCCAAAAATACTCATCCGATTTTAAAAATTATTTGACCAATTATTTATGACGGCATTCGCAGCCCCCGTTCTAAACCGAATTCTTTTGGGCGTCGTCGGCTCTACAATCCATGCTGACGGCGCCAAGTGTCGCGCGTATCCATAAAAAAAAAAATAATAAAAAAATGATGGACCTACAGAATGGACTATGCGAGTATTTTAATATGTTTTCATGCTCAACTCGTTTGCGCACCGTACAGATAGGTCGCTTTACAAAATGCACACCGCATGTCCGCAGTCACACTAAAACCTGCGCTAAAACGAAGCAATGCAAACATCACAAGCGCTGCCGGGGTGCAGCGCAGGGCATAACCCTCGATTAACCTACAATAAGCTTGTGCTTACCACACACTGTATGTTATTGTTTTTCCGCCCAGGTGTCCGTCCGGTGCGGGACAAAAAAAAATGTTTTTTTTTATTTCTTCACAAACATTTCACAAATCGTCATTGCGCCGACCAAACCTGCTAGGTATACTTTTTTGAGAAAACCACTTTTTGATACAGAATGATGGACAAACATGCTATGCGTCGACTGGCACATTTCTGTTATGTTCCGATGGGCCAAAATAATGCCACAGCACTACAACCAAATCTGCTATCTGCACTGGGCCAGATAAAATCTGCTATTTGTTCTATGTAATCTATATTTTATGACATAGCAGATTTGGCATGACATATTTTGGGAACAATTTGAACACAGCAGTTTTGAAAAAATATGAAATGAGTGTTTCCAATGGTTTCGCAATTGCAACACAAAAATTTTGTATGACAATTCTAAAGTTCCCTTAGTTAGCAACATGAATAGTGTTGTGATGAGTATCTCTTTGTAATTACTTAAAATAAACAATTTTTTTTTTATTTTCCATTAGTCACATGTTTTAGGGATCCTAATGAAAATATAGATACTGTAACCATGCATCATTGATAAAAATAATAAAGCAATGAATCATTCAAACAACAAAATTTACGATTTTTATTGTCTCTTGTAAAATTTAAAAAAGTACACATAGCAGGTTTGATCGGCGCAACGACGATATGCAACATACGGAAAGGCGGACTCGTCCCGGAGATTTTTTTTAAAATTTAATTTATTTTTAGGGCTTTTAACATTAATTTGTTAATATCAGCCCCATAGTACTCTTCTTCTCCATCGCTCAAGGGATAGAGAACGCTCCATGAAATTCAACACAAATACTAACGTTGCCAAATGTTAAAATATAATCTCCAATAGTTATTTGTGAAATAGTTTTTACAAAAAAAAATAATTTATATTTCATCATTTCTAGGGGATAGATAGACTCTATCCGGGACTGGCCGAGATACGGGCGGGTATGCCTAGTTCATTACAAGTTAATAAGGGCGTCATACAAACAAGCCTTAACTTTGTTCTAAATATCTACAGATGTACCTACTTAACTCAATAACATTGAATTAATGTTTTAAAATATAAAAATACATATTGTAATATGAAATGACGTATTTATTCTGACAACTTTACTATTCTAAATGGAATTAAATGTTAATAACACTGAAGAGTCTAATAAGACAGTTCTAGTGAATACAAAAGCTAGAAAGTCTGGCAAGGCAATTAATATAGTTCAATTAATGAACATGAAATCGATAAAGAGTTACATTTGAAGACGTTGTTCAATAAAACAAACATAACTAAATCCTTATTTCATTTAATTATATTTGTTTAGCTTTGTATGCAGGTGAGTAAGCCAACTAAAGAATTACGCATTTAAAAAAACCGGCCAAGTGCGAGTTGGACTCGCGCTCCGAGGTTTCCGCAACACAAAACAAAACATTGAAAAAACACGTTTCTTATATGGGGACCCCATTTAATTTTTCACTTATCAATTTTCTATTATTTGTTTTTGTATAAGCTCAAATTACACTAATTCTATGAAAATTTCAACCGGCTATAGCTATTACGGTGCAAAAGATGCAGCCACCGGACGTACGGACGGACGGACAGACAGACAGACGTTGTAGGCTTAGTAATAGGCTTCCGTACGGGGTGCGGAAACCTAAAAACATAAAAACCGCCTTCAAAAATGTATGAAATAAAAAAAATCGAACCCTAGCGTTGAAGGCGGGTGCTAAAGAAGGCTACACAAATCACAACGTACCGTGTGGGGCCGGTACTTTAAAAGAATAGCCCCACTGCATCTCTCCCCGTGCATGTCGTAAAAGGCGACTAAGGGATATGACTCCCTTCTTATATCACTAGGTGGTAGGGTTCAACCCACCCGGGTTGGTACCACCGCACTGAATGAAAGGTCGGTCGAAACGGCTATGTAAATAGTTTGTGTTTTCCGTCCAGTTGAGTGTAGCCGGCACGACCGAAGGGAAGCACTGACGTGGCACCAAGTTCAACCCGGTGTTATGGGCTGACATCACGGATGTTGTAGGTGATGTAGCCAACCGTGTCAGTTTCAATAAAAAAAAAAAAAAAAAAAAAAACAAAGGATATCATCCACTCATGTTTTCTTTAATGCATCATTTTTGCTTGCTTTAGCACCGCCTTCAACTCTAGGGTTCGATTTTTTTTTATTTCATAAATTTTTGAAGGCGGTTTTTATATCTTTTTAAATAGTTTTTTATTTCACAGTTTTTTTAGTAATTTTTTGCTATTAATGTACTAGGTGGAATCGCTCGGTCTTCGGCCTCGCGATTCCGCCTCGCTTTCCAATCCGACCTTGACCAAATTGGAATGGGACCACACGGGAAGCACCAGCTTTCAAATAAAAAAAGAATCATCAAAATCGGCTCACCCGTCAAAAGTTCTGAGGTAACAAACATAAAAAAAAATATACTTAGTCGAATTGAGAACCTCCTCCTTATTTTGAAGTCGTTTAAAAATGACTGCTGAGCTTTCAATGTCAATTTCAGCCGTCGAGTAAAAATTTACCCGTCCAAAAAAAAAACATGAAAGCAAATCCAAATGTCAACTCGAAAACCCACCAAAACCACTTTCTATAAATATAACATTACAAAAATCGCGAACCGGTCGTTTCGCTCACCGCGGGGTGATGAAGGAGGGAAGGGGGCTAGGGAGGGGGGAACGCATGCGCCGACCTTCGGCGCGGTCGTCGCTCCCGACTGGCCGAACTTGCATTTCGGCTCCGCTACCGACATATTAATGCACTTATTCTGCGCGAGCGCAGCGTGTGTGTGTTGCGAGGAGTGATATGTCGACGGATGCTTTCAGGGATGAAAAAAGAACGGGACAGATTTTAATGCTGAAACCCCGACTATGGAACTTCGAATGTAAACTTATGCGTATCAATCGGTTCTGCAGATCTTTCCTGCAAGTTCTCCAATCTCGCCCCAAGTACAGTCTCGCGTCCTTCAAGAGAGGCGTGAATGGGCACCTGTCAGGCCGGCATTGCATTTGCAGCCCCCGCATGCGACCGAATGTCCATGGGCTTCGCTAGACACCTTATGGTTGGCTCGGTGCCACATGTCGCGCTTACTATAAAAAAAAACATTTGTTTAATTTCAGTTAGTAGGTTTAAAAGCAAATAAAAAGGGCTTCATCTATAAATTTTCTGGTATTTAATAATTTTTAGTTCGAAGTAGTTGTTTTTAGGTTTCCGTATCTCGTACGAAAGCCTATTACTAATCCTCCGCCGTCTGTCTGTCCGTCCGTCCGTCCGTCTGTCCGTCCGAGGGCTGTATCTCTTGAACCGTAATAGGTAGCCCGTTGAAATTTTCACAGAATATGTGTTACTATGGCGGATATAACAACAAATAAGAAAAATAAGAAAATATTAAAAATTAAGGGTGGCTCCCAAACAAGAAACGTAAAATAAAATCGATTAGCCACACTATTGAATAATAGATGGCGCCACAGGCTTTTATACATTGCAATGTTGAAAGACAAAGCTAGGCGGATAATAGCGGATAGATACGGAAACCTCTGTGCGCGAGTAAAACTCGCACTTAACAGATTTTTGTTGTCGTTTGCGCTACAGACAACATAAATAGTAAAACGGTGCATAAAGTAAGTTTTCGAAATTAGGTTAGTACCTAAAAGTGAAAATTAATCCGAGTCGAATCGAAAAATCGAAACTTCTGCTTTTTAATGGGATGAAAATAATTTGTTAAATTGCAAAGCAATTTGAGTCGTATCAAATGGAAGCACTGACACTGCACCTAGTGAACTGACATCACAGCTGTTGCAGATGATGCAACCAGCTATGTCAGGTTCCGTGACGTGCATTTCTAGATTTCAATAAAATTTGAAACATTGACATACCATAGCGATCCCGTAGGTCCTTGTATGCACCCACACACGTTATACGCGGATGTGTAATGTAATGTGTGCATGTGTGAGTTTATTGTTAAAATTTTGCATGTATTGGTTTGTGCATGTGTAGGATGTCGACGTCTCGTATATTTTTTGAGCTCAGCCCGAATCGTATTGCGATAGGTCGGGTCCGTTGCACTTTCCTGCATTTCGATGAGCACAGAAAGTGAGAGTTTTAGGTGTTTGGACTTTTCGGAGTGCAGCTGCAGTATTTCAATAATGCATTATTTATTGTTTTGAAGCTGTAGGTATATAATTATTGCGTACTGTTACATAAGAACACGTTAACACACATAACGATACGTTTAATTACATAGCATAACACATCCAGATTTTTGTGTGGTAGAGTAAGTATTTGTTTTTTAATGGATAACGCGACATGTGGCTTCGTTTCACGTACGTAGTAGGTGTCTAACGATGCCCATGGACATTCTGTGATGCACGGGGATTGCGAATGCCATGCCGGCCTGACAGGAGCTTTTTCACGCTCCCTTTTTAAAAACCGCATGCTGTACTTGGGAGGAAATAGATGGGCAGGGAGTGCGTTCGACATTTTCCCTATTTTGTGAATCAAAGATCTACAGAACCGATTTTTGCGCGGTTGATCCGTGGTTGATTGCTAAGAAAATTAGCAAGCTGAAGTGGCAGTGGGCTGGGCACATCTGTCGCAGACCTGACAACCGATGGGGTAGATGGTTGCTCGAATGGAGGCCACGTACAACGTAGCGTGGGACGCCCCCCGGCTAGGTGGACAGACGACCTAAAAAAGGTAGCCGGGAGGGAGTGGATGAATGAGAAGAGCGGAAGACCGCGTGTGGTGGCGTGCCTTGGGAGAGGCCTATGTCCAGCAGTGGACCGATACAGTCTGATGATGATGATCCGTGGTAGGTCGATTGTATAGGGGTGCATCCCCTGCCCCAGTACACATAGTGCGAATGAAATAGACGATAGAACACACTAAGGGTGCCGACGCACGTCCATACGGAGTTGCAGTGGTTCTAAGTCACGGGATACCACAAGCTCACCCACCATACATACATAACACACGCGCTGTATCCCGACAATCGGGGTGAGCAGATTAATCGGTGTTGTGCTGCAAGTAAGTACAATAAATTACAGCACAACAGCAAGTAAGGCACGAAAACCTACCTGCTACATTTTATCCCTTAGTCGCCTTTGTGACTACAACTGTTCTAAAAACAAGTATTTTCGGCGCAATCTTCATTATAACATAATTAACTTTAGCATAATTAAATCAATATTTATATATATTACATACTAATAATAAATCTGTAAGGGATGATCATGGAGTAAGTTACTTTGTTTTATGAGATATTGCGTTTGTAGACTCTATGTACTCGTATGATACTAAAACGAAATTGACGATTTTAGACATCTTTTCTGTATGTATGTATGTATGTTCCTCCATAACTCTTAAACCGATCATCCGAATTCGATTAAACTTATTACAAGCACATTTGAATGTACGTGACACAGGATAGGCTAAATAAAATTTAGTTCCGGTTACGCTAAGATGTGGCTCTCGTACAAACCGAATTGTTCCGCGCGCCGAAATAAAGGTACGGTAGCGGGCTTGCTTACTTTCTTGTTTTTAAATACGAATTTCACGCGAGCGAAGCCGCGGGCAAAAGCTAGTAATTTTGCGTTTGAGTTACACTCAGCCTCGGCTTCCCATTATACTAACGTAATCGAAGCTGTTTATTCGTAGCCATTAACCAACAACAGCCAATACGACGCCTTGAATAAAACATAATACAAAAAATTCTAACAATACTCTACCAATAAACTATAGCGAGACGCCCAAGGAGCTCTAAACTCACAAAAAAAAAGAACACGTTCCAAATTTAGAATTGCCATAACATCTGCGCACCACAACCCGCTCAACCAACCAACAGTTCGGAATTCCTAATTCAAAATGTTATTTACAACCGTTACATAAAATGTCACACGCACACACTCTTGCAACGTATGCATGTAGGTTTATATTCATAATATACATTTACTCACAAAGTTCATAGCAGCGTGTGCTGGCTGTGTAGAACGGAACGTGTGTGTTTGTGTGTGTATTTGTGCCTGGTATTCAAGTGATCAAAGAAATCAGCTTTGTCTAGCGTGCAATGATTGATGCCCATAATCAGAGCTGATGCGATTATTTTATTGAGACTTAGTATTTGATTAACGCTAGATAGGTATTAAAATTTTTGTAGAGCTGTGAATTAGAGAAATTTATGTGACAAATAGGAGCGGATGTACCTACGAACAGTTTTAGTCAGCGCGTAGTCTGTAAAACTGATGGTAGAGTTTGGGAGAAAATCGTTAAGTTTTCTTACAGTAATGCTCTTAGAACGTGTATAAGTTAGACTTTCCGCAAAACGGTTTACTTTTGTTTTTTTTTTCGAGGATTAGACATTCAAAAACGGAAAAAGGAAATCGTACTTGAACATTAAAAATAGATCATTAAAATTATTAATCTTTCATCGTAGATTGAACTATGCTTTGAATATTTATTACTAACTTCTGCAAGTGCTTAACATTTTCGGTAATCTCTTCTAACTTAGACCATCTGACTGAATGATAATTAGTTATTATTTTACATGTATTTGCCTTCCATACACTGCAACTATTTGTTTATCGTATAATTTCATCCACAGTTAGGTAACGTACGATTGGAAATGTTGAAAATTCCGCCAGTTGTAATTCAATGCGAAGTAGAACTGACAAACAAACTTTGCAAGTTACAATGTTTTGTTCGTACCTTATGTATGAGTATTATAGTCACTTACAAATAATTAACTCATACTACTGCCACAGGTGAGTTAATAGCTACTACGTCTAGCGCTCACAAGAACATTAATAGGTATTTATATATTTATAAATAATATATTTTACCTGTGTAAGTTATCTAATTATTGTCATACAAATTCTAGGTGCAATTCTAACCAGTCGCAACGGCATGGCAGCGGGCAGGCCTAAAATAGGTCCTAAACAGGTACCCAAGCTAGGTAGAGCGCTAGACCTGGTCGCGGCGTGTAGGGTCGGGGTCTACGGACTGGCGTCAGTTTTTGCGTGGCGGCGGCGCGCGGGCAGGTGCGGCGACCGGGGGCACTTCTCGCTGCTTTTGTTGCTGCGAGCGCTTTGTGCTTATGTGCGAGTTGGACGATGGGGGGTGAAATTGCAATATTTTTTTATTATTTAAATATTTCATTTATTTAGAGAATATATAGCTTAGCGTTACAGCAAGTATACGGTACGGTGTACGCCCTGCTAACAATCAAATCATTGTGTCTATAAATGATAGCATGCGGTCCAACAGGGCTCCAAGATAAAACCAACACCGTCCGGAAGGAGGTTTTAGCAATCTATACCTATCTGTATCTTTATCTATATCTCTCTGCATCTTTATCTATATCTCTCTGTATATTTTTCTATATCACTCTGCATCTTTATCTATATATCTCTGTATATTTATCTATATCTCTCTGTATCTTATCTATATCTCTTTGTATATTTATCTATATCTATTTGTATATATTATATTAATCAATACACGTGTTACGAATCGTCAGATGAAAATTATATGCATTTGTACACTATGTTGTTGGACGAAGGTATGCAAATATTATATACTAGCTGAGCCCGCGGCTCCGCTCGCGTGAAATTCGTATTCCAAAGAAGAATGTAAGTAACTAAGGGCGAGGCCGAAGGCCGAGCTGCGTTCAGGTAATCGATAAACCTTCTTAAAGAAAGTAACTAACTAAGGGCGAGGCCGAAGGCCGAGCTGCTTTCAGGTAAACGATAAACCTTTCTCAAATAAAGGAAGTAAGTAAGGGCGAGGCCGAAGGCCGAGCTGCGTTCAGGAAGACGATAAACCTTCTGGAAGAAAGGAAGGAACTAAGTACGAGGCCGAAGGCCGAGCTGCGTTCACGTAAACCAAAAACCCTCTTCCGCCTTCGGGCCTCGCCCTTAAAGACTTCCTTTCTTCGATAGAATACGATATCGTTTACTCAATCTATTTATATCATAAAAATAAAAAAGTAATATTAATAACTAAAGAATTAAACCTACCTAACAAACATTAAAATAACTTTCAAAACGGGCATTTTCAAATGTTCTTAGAGCACTTGCGGCATTACCCCGCTGGATGGCAAGGCTTACCCTTTGAATGAAGTACATAAGCCCTTGATGGCGGGACTCCAGTTGCGTCAACCAGCAGAGGCTCAAGCCTCTTTTGGCTTCACTGCTCCACGGACCGAAAGTTTCAACCGCAAACGCAACAAATTCGAAATCTTGAATTATATTTCTATATTTGCTGCGTTTGAGGCTCTCCGCCCCAGCCTCGGCCGCGCCAGCCGCAACGTGACTTGGAGCCAATGTGAGAACAAAAGTGGCATCCCACATCAAAGAACTACCCTTAGTCCATGGCACTAAGGTGATAGCATCGGGCCTCTTGCCATCCAGCCGGGAATAACCGCGAGGTTCTAGGATGCACGGTATATTTGCCGTTAGAAGCGTGGACTTTATAATAAAATTTAAATTAAGTTAACTCAATCTTAATATTAATTAACTTTATTCGAGATGGTTTAGCTTCTTCCTGAACGCAGCTCGGCCTTCGGCCTCGCCCTTAGTTACTTGCTTTCTTCGAGATGGTTTATCATTTGTCAGAACGAAGCTCGGCCTTCGGCCTCGCCTTAGTTACTTACTTTCTTCAAAAATGTTTACCTTCTTCCTGTACGCAGCTCGGCCTACGGCCTCGCCCTTAGTTACTTGCTTTCTTCGAGATGGTTATGGTCTTCCCGAATAGAGCACGGCCTTCGGCCTCGCCCTTAGTTAATTACTTTCTTCAAGATGGTTTAGCTTCTTCCTGAACGCAGCTCGGCCTTCGGCATCGCCCTTAGTTACTTGCTTTCTTCGAGATGGTTTTTCAATTATCAGAACGTAGCTCGGCCTTCGGCCTCGCCTTAGTTACTTACTTTCTTCAAGATGGTTTAGCTTCTTCCTGAACGCAGCTCGGCCTGCGGCCTCGCCCATAGTTACTTACTTTCTTCGAGAAGGTTTATGGTCTTCCAGAATAGAGCTCGGCCTTCGGCCTCGCCCTTAGTTACTTACTTTCTTCAAGAATGTTTTTCTTCTTCCTGAACTCAGCTCCGCCTTCCGCCTCGCCCTTAGTTACTTTCATCGAGAAAGAATATCGTTTACGTAAGCGCAGATCCGCCTTCGGGCCCGCCTTTTGTTACTTACTTTCTTTTTTTGAAATACGAATTTCACGCGAGCGAAGCCGCGGGCAACAGATATATAAATTTTATTGCACCAATGACAGCGACATAACTTTGACTTTCAATTATTATTTTTATTTATCAAACAATTTGTCACCGGCCAGCTCACGTCGAGATGACAGTTCTCCGTTGTCAACATGACATTTAAAATTGTTTTTTACCTTTACTTTGGATTACGTGATTTTTATTATATTTTTTAATTATTATGTCCATCCGGGATATACACTGTCACTATAAAAAGTTTCGTCAAATTCCGTTCAGTGGTTTTTGCGAGATGCGCGTACAAATAGACATTTTTGCATTTACGATTTTATGATATGTATAGAAAGAATAGATATGTATAGACTATTGTGTTCAAGTTATAAAAAAGAAGAACTGTCTTTTTCGTTGTATCTACTTATTTAATTTCGAATGAATATTTTATTCAAATTGTATTTGCTGCCAGTTCTCAAGATATAATTATGTACTTTGGACTACGTGATTTTAAACGCGCAATAATGTTTATAATTGTAATGTTTTTTTTATTTTTATAATTTTTTTTTACGTATTATGTTAACCCGGCATATAAACTGCCACTATACAAAGTTTCGTCTAATTCCGTTCGGTGGTTTTTGCGTGATGCGCGTACAGACAAACAAACAAACAAACAAACAAACAAACAAACAAAAATTTTAAAAACTGTTCTAACATGTTCAGTATCTCATTTTAAGCCACCCTGGTTAGTTTTTTTCCGAATACATTCAATGTACAGACTTTCTTACCTCTACGATTTTATTATATGTATAGATTTTTTTTTTATGTAATCAATCAGGTATGGGTGGCTGAGTCGGAGGGGCCAAAGCGCATGCTCCGACCAGCCAATATCACCTCAAAGATGGTAGGCGGAGACTTCCCTGGATTGCTGGCTATACTGGACTAGAGGAGAACACAGCCGAGGCTGCTATGCGGCCATCTTACATCCAGTATAATGAAACTGAACGCCTATCAAAATAAATCCCATGGACCAGCCGTCATGAAGGTCACAATTCTATTGGGTCGAATTGGACCGACACCGATCGATAACCGCGCTTTGGCCGAAGCGCTCTTATGTCAGTGAAGTCGCGCGCACGCGGCGCGCAGGTCCGACTTGGCGTCTATTTCGCGGAATGTTTTATTTTTATTTTGACGTCGACCGCAAGATGGCTCCCGGCTCGATGTAATACCTGCGTGTACTCTAGCACTGCTTGACATGCACATCTCTCTATTGAAATCATCGATTGACTGATATTGTTAACGCGAGCGGGTGCCAAACCTTGTTGAGGGGCATTTTTTTTTATGTAAACCAGCATGGGTGGCTGTGCCGAGAGACCAATGGTGCAGTCGAAAGAGCCAAAATCACATCTCCTCGCGAAACCACGCTCAGTTAGGTGCCATGCCAGCAGATTTGCGGACGGTTGCTAGGCTGTCTAGCCCGTTAATACGACGCTTGAAGATACCCAGGTTAAAGGATTCAGAAATACACTCGCCGGAAGACTGCAATGCACTATACTCAAATCAAAACAAACGTGCAGTTCGCATAATAAAGTTTTATGGCTCAGTGAAGGGAATCTCCCTTCACTAAGCCATAAAATTTTGTTGCGCGAGCTGCACGTTTGTTTTGATTTGAGAATAGTGTTTTGATATTTCTGTAGCAGTTTGGTCGTTACTACTCGTTGCTTGATTTCTGTATGTATCTTTGAATTGCTAATAAACATTTTGAATTTGAATTGTGCAAAGTAAAAATATAAAATAGAATTATTGTATACATTTTCCGGTAAAAATCTTTCAAAAACTGCGCGTGAGTTTGGCAGGCTCTATAAAACTATGACATTTTACACCTACTGTTTTCACGATGTCATCTGTGCGACTCTTCTATTCGTCGATGTCGAATAAGAGAAACAGTAAAAACTGCAGGTAAATTTATCAGTCTATTATATTAAAACCGGTCAAGTGCGAGCCGGACTCGCGCACCGAAGTTTCCGCACCCCAAAACAAAACTTCGAAAAAAGATATTTCTTGTATGGGACCCCTCTTAATTTTTCACTTTTTAGATTTTTCATAATTTTTTGTTATATCCGCCAAAATAACACATATTTTGTGAAAATTTCAATCGGCTAGCTATTACGGTTCCAAAGTTCCGCACTGAATTAAACGTCGGTCGGTGTTTTGCGTCCAGTTCAGTGTAGCCGACATGAAATGAAGGGAAGTACTGAGTTGGCACCTAATTCACTCGGTATTATGAGATGACAACACGGATGTTGTAGGTGATGTTATCCACGGATGTTGTGTATGATGGTAATCGTGTTAGTTTCTATAAAAAATGTTTTTTGATAATCAAACTCAAAATAGAAGGAGATGCCAACATTACTTAGCAAACTCTACACGAACCAGTTACTAAGTTCTAATCGCAGTTAGCTAGCAAGCAGAATTATACATATTACCTCAACTAGATAAGCTAGATAAGTATTATTTTAGGAGCCTAGTTAGTAGGTACTCAGCCATCGGAAATTATAAGAAAAATAGAATACTTACGTTATAAGGGGTTAGCGCCAGTTCACATGCCCAGTAGTTTCTGTTAGTATATACTTTTATTATGAATTTATTGTATAAATTCATATTTTGTGCAAGTGAACATAAGAGTATATCATTCCTTTTTTCGTATCGATTTAAATTTAATATTAGTTTTAAAATCTATTATTCCTCTTCAAACGTAGGTACCGCGCGGATTTTATATTTTTAAATTTTTGACATGTATAGTATAACTTCGATATATTTTGTTTTTAGATTTTTATATACATTTTGTACAGAATAAATAAAAAATACACATATTATAATCTTATAATATTTCGAATTTTATAAGTCGTCGTCAGAGAACAAAATTTTGGACAGACAAATTTTGAACAAGGAAGCAATGACATGGCACCTAGTTCACCCGTTGTTATGGGCTGACATCACGGATGTTGTAGTGATGTAGCCAACCGTGTCAGTTGCCATAATAAAACATACATATGGGAAGATGCGTATTAATTGTATTAATGCATCGATTAAATTATGATGATGTGATGATAGAGTGACCTACTAAAAATCTTATTGCAAAAAAATATAGCATAAATGTTGGATAGATTGCTTGCTCACAGTTCATTAACCCATCAGTTCGTGCCCCACAGAACGTTGACCAATGAGAAGAGGGCACGCCTATTTTCACCCCTACATACGCCACCGCCCCGCGCCTAGTCCGCTTCGAAAATGCCTAGATAACTTTACTATTTTCTAGCACTGTTAGCGATTTCATCAACCGCACTATATTGGCTGTAAAGCGGGTGAAAATATTAGTACATACTCATACAATTTTACATAAATGCCTGTCTGTCTGTCTTTATTCTTTATTCTTTGTACGCTTGAATTTGTCCTGTTTAGTTTTTACAATCCGGTTCGATTATACCCACAAAGAAGAGCCGGCAAGAAACTTCGCTTTCGCAGTGTTCATTCTTTGGAGTCTTCGATTACAATACATTGTGACTAGCTTAATTAATTGTCCGTAAGTATCTGTCTGTGTGTCCATCTGTATGTCTGTCAGTAAGTCTCTGTGCGTATGTCTGCATAGGTTTGTTCGTAAGTCTGTAGTACATCTGTCTGTATGTATGCCTCTGCAAAGGGTAACCGACACATTATTTCCAACCCCCGCGCGACCTAATGTCAATGGGCGTCGTTAGAGACCTTATGTGTGGCTAGGAGCCACATGGCGTGCTTTCTATAAAAAATTACCTAAATAATAAGTGGACTGCAGACTGCAGCAGTACAGGTCGGTTAACTAAAGCTGGCACGTACACAGTACTCACACCAATGCAATTGCCAGCGTGCGAGTGAGACGTCGCACTGCATACGCATCACGAAAACCCGATCTGTCTCACTCGCACGCGGGCATTTGCATTGGTGTGAGTACTGTTTACGTGCCAGCTACTGACTCGTGGTGCCAGCTTTAGTTAACCCAGTTCATATATTATTTAATGGCGTGAAATTATAATTGCGATAAAAGCGATGGTCTTTAGATAATTTATTTTTTCATGTAATCCGGTATGGGTGGCTGAGTCGGAGGGCCAAAGCACATGCTCCTATCAGCCAATATCACCTCCGAGAAGGTAGGTGCCATACCGGAGACTTCCCTGGATTGCTGGCTATACTGGACCAGAGGAAAACAACCTAGGCTGCTATGCGGCCATCTTACATCCAGTACGGTGGTATCAACCCAGTCGGCTACAATTTGAGCCTACCACCTAGTAAGGGGCAAGGGAAGCAGTGGCGGCTGGTGACTTCAGTGACCGGTAGTGCGCTAAGTACCTACCTAGGTACTTAAATACCAAATTTCCCAACACATTCCTGTCATGTTATTTGAAGATCGGGACTTCCGAATTTTTTAAACGCCTCCGTTTTATTATGTACGTACCTAGTATGAATATTCTCAAGACACTCAATGAGTTGCAAAAAACAAGAAGAAAAATCCAAACAAGTTTTTTAACTCATTTTTAGTACCTTTATGAATACACCCATAGACCACAACACTACTGCAGCTTTCAAAAAGAAAACAGTAGTAATATCCTAAAAATACTTCAAAAAAATATATAAAAATAAAAGCATTTGAAAAGTAGGAATTGAACCCGGGATCACTTGATTGTAAGGCCTTACCTTTCTTTAACCAACGCTTAGGCAAATATCGGCACCACTTAATTCACAGTATCACGTGAAAGAAAGCACAAAACCTAACCATATCTCATTTTAAATATTCGCGCGCTAACGGGTATGTGACATCACATCACATGACAGCAGCGCGCTGACTCTAGCTAGGCAGACGCACTCGTGCAAAAGAAATCGCTCGCGACGTGTCGCACGCGCGGCTATTCACGATATAGCGTCCTTGTTTGGCGCTCGTGCGCCGCACGCAGAACTCCATTTCGGCCCATACTGTTTCTATGAAGTATCTTTTGTCTGACGCGCCAGCGGTGTTTTGCCGATCCCCATACATTCAGTATGGGAGACCCGCGTGCGTTACTCGACTCCGCACGGGGCGCGCGTTTAAGTTTAAACGCAAAAAAGAGCCTTGTGATCTATAAAATAAGGTCGAATTCACATTCGTATTTATTTGGAGTACGATCTTTATGGTTTTAATGTAGGTATGTTGTAAGATATTATTTATTTTGAGTGAAGTGAAGACTTCTCGTGGTATGGTAGTGCGACGCACGAGCGCACTTTAGGACCAGCCGCCAGTGGAAGGGACGTACAGTTTTACACCGGTTCCGAACGGCGAAGCAGCAGGTGTAGATATGCAGGTGTAAAAACTCATTGGTACACGCCGACCGGATTCGAACCTCGGCCCTCTCGCATGAGAAGTCGGTGCCCAAACCACTCGGCCACCCGCCACTTATAAAATTTATATATCAGAGATAATCTCATCACAGTAAATTATCATTACACATTTTGTTCTATTTAATCGTTCGCTGCAAGCGCTGACTGGTCTGCGTAACGATAGACCCTTCTCTACGTTTGCTTTAGCCCCTTGTTCCCTATTTTTGCTATTT
Organism: Nematopogon swammerdamellus; assembly: GCA_946902875.1. Taxonomy (NCBI): domain Eukaryota; kingdom Metazoa; phylum Arthropoda; class Insecta; order Lepidoptera; family Adelidae; genus Nematopogon; species Nematopogon swammerdamellus. Next base: position 10,269,579 of record OX336358.1, on the reverse strand, counting down.
CTGAACTAGGAAAAGGCCTAGGCTATGGAAATAAATATCTAGAAATGCGATTGTCTTCACTGTTACAGACGTTAGACCTAAACCTCATCTCCTTCTTCTGTGTCCTCAGTTTCTGGGTTGACCACGTATCTATTGTACTATGTAGTTTTATTTTGTTTTATTTCTGTATATACATATACATATGTATAGATAAATTTTTGTTATCATAATTTTTTTAATTTTTTTATTTTTATTATTTTCTCATTTACGTTTATCGTATGTTGTGCGTGTGGTGGCATGCCTTGGGAGAGGCCTATGTCCAGCAGTGGACCGATACAGGCTGATGATGATGATGATGATGATGATGTATGTTTTGCAGCACCTACACTGGTATGAATATGTTAAAAAGGGTAGGCCGGCGGAAAATACCATAGCCATTAAGAACTACCTTATGTAAGTTTTTAATATGCAACAAACGTTATTTGATTTCATTTGATTTGATAGTCGGTTTGCACCACCACCACTCGCAGTACCCAGGAGACAGATGATACGTAAAAAAACGAGTGGGACAAAAATAGACATAATTATCATTGTACACATACCATATACAAACAATCGCTTATTCAACGGGGAGTGCTCGGAGGAGCTGTTTGACGCGATTCCGCCGCCCCCTTTCCACCTCCGTACAACGAGCAGAGATTGCATCCCTACACGCTGGACTTACCGCGGATGCGTATCAAAAGGTTCTGGCACACCTTTCTCCACAGAACCGGTAAACTCTGGAACGCTCTCCCTGCACACATATTTCCCCCCAAGTATAGTCTCGGGTCCTTCAAGAGATGCGTGAATGGGCACCTGTCGGCCGGCATGGCATTCGCAGCCCCCGCATGCGACCGAATGTCCATGGGCGTCGCTAGACACCTTATGTCGCGTCATGTCGCGCTTACTATAAAAAATGTAATGTGTATGTATATATATTTGGCATTTTGTAATTTTAATTAGGGTTCTTTTCTCTTCACGCATTGACAAGTTGATGGTTTTTTTATTTTTTTATGGAAACTGACACGGTTGGCTACATCACCTACAACGTCCGTGACGTCAGCCCATAACACCGGGTGAACTAGGTGCCATGTCAGTGCTTCCCCCTTTGATCGTGCCGGCTACACTGAACTGGTCGAAAAACACAAACTATTTACATAGCCGTTTTGACCGACGTTTCATTCAGTGCGGTGGTACCAACCCGGGCGGGTTAAACCCTACCACCAAGTAAGATTAGGAGGGAAGGGACCTACAGTTTTACGAGGAATCCGAACCTCGGTCAGCCTCCAACGGTCAGCGGTCACCCATCCAAGTACTGACCGCACCCAGCGTTGCTTAACTTTCAATAGCGACAGTTTGTCTGCACCACTGAGCTATCGAGGCTGACAAAGTATACAGCAAAGTATCTCTATGTATTCATTTCCATGGCCTAGGCTTACAACGCCGCCCTTAAAAGATGTTTTTTTTTGTTTATAGTAGGGGTTGGCTTTCGTTACATGATGGAGAAAACTGGGGGAAGCGAAACTAGACACCTATATAATCGGTCTTTTGAGGTTTTTCAATTATAATCGGTCATTTATATTCATGTGTGGGGTCGGTACTTATTAAGAATAGCCCTACTGCATCTCTCCCCGTGCATGTCGTAAAAGGCGACTAAGACAAGGTTCCGTGCTAACGGGCGACACTCCGTGCTCCGGGCGACAGATAGGTATAACAACAATTAATAAAAAAAATTAAAAGTGAAAGTTTTTTTTTTGTGGTGATGAAACGAAACCTCTGTGCGCGCGCGAGTCCGACTCGCACTTGGCCGTTTTTACGTGGTGCGTGCAAACAGACAACAAAAAATCGAAAATGTTATTTGAATGCATTCTAAGTAGGTACCATCTATCCTTCACTGTCCGTCCATCCCTCGTGATTTTTTTTTACATTTTGTTCAATGTATCTACAGATCAAGGAGCTTTGAACCAGACCGGTCTGGGCGCGCGGGCGGTGTGGCCCGATCGTTGTTCTGTGGTTCAGACAGTTAAATATGTATTCTACACAATGGTGAATTGGATTTGAAAATGGAACTCTGACTTTCGCTGTCAGTGCATTGACAATTTTCAGCAATGTATTCTTTATATTGTCAACTTGCATCTATCTAAAATATCTAGAATCATTAAATAAAATCTGTTAAGTGCGAGTTTTACTCGCGCACGGAGGTTTCCGTATCTATCCGCTATTATCCGCCTAACTTTTGTCTTTCAACATTGCAATGTATAAAAGCCTGTGGCGACATCTATTATTCAATAGTGTGACTAATTGATTTTTCAGACGTTTTTTGTATTGGAGCCTCCCTTAATTTTTAGCATTTTCTTATTTTTCTTATTTGTATATCCTATCTTCTATCTTCTTCTCCTATCCTAAGTTGTTATATCCGCCATAGTAACACATATTCTGTGAAAGTTTCAACGGACTACCTATTACGGTTCAAGAGATACAACCCACGGACAGACGGACGGACGGACGGACAGACGGCTGGGGCTTAGTAATAGGCTTCCGTACGGGATACGGAAACCTAAAAATTATGCGAGTACGTGCTTAGTACGAAAAAAAAGTCCAACAGTAATGTTTTTATTGAAGTACCTACTGCCACCTATATTACATTCTTGGGATTAGTTTAGCGGAGTTTAAAAAAAGAGATAATTGTATAGCTTATCCTAGTTAATTTAAATTGTTACTTACTTTATAACTACTACCCTTATGTAAGAGTTTGTATTTCCTGTATTTGTTGTATTTGTTGTCAGCCTCGTTAGCTCAGTGGTGCAGACAGTCAACTGTCGCTATTGAATGTTAAGCAACGCTGGGTGCGGTCAGTATTTGGATGGGTGACCGCTGACAGTTGGAGGCTGACCGAGGTTCGGATTCCTCGTAAAACTGTAGGTCCCTTCCCTCCTAATCTTACTTGGTGGTAGGGTTTAACCCGCCCGGGTTATTACCACCGCACTGAAACGTCGGTTGAAACGGCTATGTAAATAGTTTGTGTTTTCCGACCAGTTCAGTGTAGCCGGCACGATCAAAGGGGGAAGCGCTGACATGGCACCTAGTTCACCCGGTGTTATGGGCTGACATCACGGACGTTGTAGGTGATGTAGCCAACCGTGTCAGTTTCCATAAAAAAAAAAAAAAAATCCGGATACACACGGTATTGCAGTTGCCCCCGTAATATTTTTAACTGGCATAAGGGGGTTATTCTATAAGTGAAACTAAACAACTTCTGTGGCGAGAAAGTTTAACGTAACGGTTGGGGTTGCATTGCAACACCGTGTATATCAATAAAAATCAAATAAAAACATCAACACTAGCACTATTTGCATTTTTATATGAGACATTGTATTAAGGTGATGCTGTAACAGGGTATTTAATGTAATTTTTGTTTGGTTTTCTTTTGGTATATAGGTATTTAGTTTAAATTTATACTTATTTTTATAAATTTTTTTGCTTTTCTTTACCTAATATGTAAAATGGCAATAATTTTTCCCGTACTTTGTCTAATGCATTTAATTCATTGTTTAATAAAATAATTTTCATTTTAATTTTCACCTAGTTATCCACGTAATAACCATAAAAATTTTCAAAAAGTCACCTCGCTTACATGAAATACAATGTTGTATCCGCTTGCCTGAGTGTGTGTGTACGCGCGATACGAGCACACATACAGTGATACATGTACGCGCTGCAGACGTGCGTGCGTGTGTGTGCGTGCGTGCATTTCGTGAGTTCATTCACCCCGGCTCCTCAGTTGGGGAGCCGGGGCTTAGGGCAACCGTGGAGTCGACCGTCGATGTTGGTAGATGAAGGCAGAGCCGCACAATGGAAGTTCCCAGTTGACAAAGGATGATGGGCAGATTGGGACCACCCTCCAACAGCAATAAGATATATGTCGTTGGATAGGTCTTTTCAATTAGAACAACAATTGTTATGACAGCTTTGTTGTTACAACTGTGCGTTGGGAGTTATGAGATTGATAAGTTCAGATATAAAGTTTAAAAAAAATATTTTTTGGAGGGGAAAATAATAAGAACACATAATAATTATTTTATTGTTTATTATTTCAATCGTGCTTTATGGTTTATCTAGAATTGAAATAATAAACAATAAAATAATTATTATGTGTTCTTATTATTTTCCCTGCCAAAAATTATTTTTTTTAACCTTTATATCTGAACTTATCAGTCTCATAACTCCGAACGCACAGTTGTAACAACAAAGCTGTCATAACAATTGTTGTTCTAATTGAAAAGGCCTATCCAACGGCATATATCTTATTGCTGTTGGAGGGTGGTCCCAGGTTCCATACATTTTTGCCCATTCTCCTTTAAGTTTGCATGGCAGAGGAGTAAATGTTTAAAAAAAAAACCCCGTGGCTGCTGTCTACTGACAGACATTTGGCCAATTTTGGAAATATGTCTACTCTAGTGAACTTCCAGCTACCCCATTTTTTTATATTTAATCAGGTATGTGTGGCTGAGTCGGAGGGGCCAAAGCACATGCTCCGACCAGCCAATATCACCTCCGAGAAGGTAGGTGCCCTACCGGAGACTTCCCTGGATTGCTGGCTATACTGGACTAGAGGAGAACACAACCGAGGCTGCTATGCGGCCATCTTACATCCAGAAGCTCGATTCTGCTAATTGCACAATTTTCAAACATACTTCGTGTGTTGTGTTTGAGTCAAACATAACACGAGTAAGTTTGGACGTGGTTTCCACATGATGCTATTCTGCTATTTACAAAACACGTTTAGTTAGTGTCTATGGTAACAGGAGGCGGAGCTTAGGTGAAGGTTTGACATCGCGTCGCCTAACGCGAAAAATTCTGACAATAATGTTGACTAAAGTTTTTTCTTTTAAATACTTACCAATAAAAATACTGAATTATGCGTAATAGGTGCATAAAAATATGCAAGAATTAATTATTGTAACAAACATTCATAATTAAGCGAGTTATACATTTATTTTGTTCAAATTGAGTGCAAATGTTTACTGATTTTCGTCGCTTGGCGACACGCTCATAGATGTGATACCATTTTACAAATCCCTCTTTGTTGGGGATTTATTTGCTAGAAAGAATCATTTTTACAAAATGTTATATAATTATTATTACATAAATATAAAATATAATATGCATAAAAGTAAGTGATATTACAATTAATATAATTTCACTGAAATAATCTGAATAGGTACGTTAACATAATTTATTTAGAAGCCAAAACGGCAAACATGAATAATTAATAATTACCGTTTTTATTAAATTCGTACATTTTATGTATTTTTTATTAGTTTTAGTTTAAATATGTAAAATTAATATAACATTTTAAAAATGTGAAATAAAGGATTTAGATAACTAAATAATAAATAACAAATAACTAACAACCAATAATAAATAATAAGTAATAAATAATAAATAATACATAATAAATAATAAATAATAAGTGACAAGTGACAAGTGACAAGTGACAAGTGACAAGTGACAAGTGACAAGTGACAAGTGACAAGTGACAAGTGACAAGTGACAAGTGACAAGTGACAAGTAACAAGTAATAAGTAATAAGTAATAAATAATAAATCATAAATAATAAAATAGCACATTCATCGGTACGTCGAGAGGGTTTGACGCGTATCTCCGCTTTCTCTCGGCGATCCCTGTCTCCTCATTCTCATTTCTAGATAGCCTTCTGCCATTTTTCGAAACTTTCACAAACAACAATTTAAAATTAAACCCAAAACTAAAAACAAAACATTCGAAATCACCTCAAAAATAATATGTTTTCACCAAAACACATCGTTACTTTGAAGCAGACGGCGTGTTAGTGTTTCACAAACATAACATAACATAACACGCGCATTTGCTCTAACTTAGCGAGTAGAATAGCATTTCGGCGAAACGTGCGGTTTTGACGAAACACAAACATAACACACGCACTAATCTTATAGCAGAATCGAGCTTCTGTACGGTGGTAGCAACCCAGTCGGCTACAATTTCAGCCTACCACCTGGTAAGGGGCAAGGGAAGCTACCCCATTATGGAGACTTAACGTTGCCAGATTTGAAATGTGTTTTTATCCTGGTTTGACAAGTATGTCCCTATGTCCAGCAGTGGGCCCATACACGCTGACTGACTGACTGACTGACTTCCCTCACACACAATCAGCTTTCTTATCTTGCAATATCAAAAATATTTTCCATCAACCTTATTCTCAAGTAGGGATGACTGGTAGATAAATTCTTCAAGCTTGAAGTCTGCTTTTTGTAATTTTTTTATTGCGAAATAAAGTATTATTTAATTTAATTCAATAAATTGCAATTTCCTCTCACAGACCTAACCATAACAAGACATAATCTTCTTACAGATCTCGCCCTAACCTGTTTGATCGACGAATCTACGAAAAAGACGGAGAAGTGTCAGAGCTCCGCTCATATCGGCGTCGGATTCTCGTGCGAGAGGTCCGAGGGTCGATTCCGGTCGGCGTGTACCAAAGAGTTTTTTCTGACGAAAAAAAAGTACGTGCATACCTACCTGCTGCTTCACCATTCGGAACCGGTGTAAAACTGTTCCTTCACTTGCCCTTACCTAATAACACCTAGGCTCTAATTGTAGCCGACTGGGTTGATACTACCATTCTGAACGTAAAATGGCCGAATAGCAGCCACGGCTGTGTTCTACTCTAGTCAAGTATAGCCAGCAATCCAAAGGGAAGTCTCCGGTATGGCACCTACCTTCTCGGAGTAGATTTTGGCTGGTCAAAGCATGTGATCCGACCCCTCTGAATCAGTTATCAGATACCAGATACAAAAAATCGCTCCATTTTTATATTTATACTAGCTGAGCCCGCGGCTCCGCTCGCGTGAAATTCGTATTTCAAAGAAGAAAGTAAGTAACTGAGGGCGAGGCCGAAGGCCGAGCTGCGTTCAGGAAGACTATAAACCTTCTCGAAGAAAGTAAGTAACTAAGGGCGAGGCCGAAGGCCGAGCTGCGTTCAGGAAGACGATAAACCTTATCTAAGAAAGTAAGTAATTAAGGGCGAGGCCGAAGGCCGAGCTACACTCAGGAAGACGATAAATATTCTCGAAGAAATTATGCAACTGAGGGCGAGACCGAAGGCCGAGCTGCGTTCAGGAAGACTATAAACATTCTCGAAGACAGTAAGTAACTATGGGCGAAGCCGAAGGCCGGGCTGCGTTCAGGAAGAGGATAAACCTTCTCGAAGAAAGTAAGTAACTGAGGGCGAGGCCCAAGGCCGAGCTGCGTTCAGGAAGACCATAAACCTTCTCGAAGAAAGTAAGTAACTGAGGGCGAGGCCGAAGGCCGAGCTGTGTTCAGGAAGACGATAAACCATCTCTAAGAAAGAAAGTAATTAAGGGCGAGGCCGAAGGCCGAGCTGCGTTCAGGAAGACTATAAACCTTCTCGAAGAAAGTAAGTAACAAAAGGCGACGCCGAACGCCGAGCTACGTTCAGGAAGACGATAAACTTTCTCGAAGAAAGTAAGTAACTGAGGGCGAGGCCGAAGGCCGAGCTGCGTTCAGGAAGACTATAAACCTTCTCGAATAAAGTAAGTAAGAAAGGGCGAGGACGAAGGCCGAGCTACGTTTAGGAAGACTATAAACCTTCTCGAAGAAAGTAAGTAGCAAAGGGCGAGGCCGAAGGCCGAGCTCCGTCCAGGAAGGCGAAAAACTTTCTCAAAGAAAGTAAGTAACAAAGGGCGAGGCTGAAGGCCGAGCTGCGTTCAGGAAGACTATAAACCTTCTCAAAGAAAGTAAGTAACTATGCCCGAAACTGAAGGCCGAGCTACGTTCAGTAAGACTATAAACCTTCTAGAAGAAAGTAAGTAACAAAGGGCGAGGCCGAAGGCCGAGCTGCGTTCAGGAAGACTATAAACCTTCTCGATGAAAGTAAGTAACAAAGGGTGAGGCCGAAGGCCGAGCTGCGTTCAGGAAAACGATAAACTTTCTCGAAGAAAGTAAGTAACTGAGGGCGAGGCCGAAGGCCGTGCTGCGTTGAGGAAGACTATAAACCTTCTCGAAGAAAGTATGTAACAATGGGCGAGGCCGAAGGCCGAGCTGCGTTTAGGAAGACTATAAACCTTCTCGAATAAAGTAAGTAGCAAAGGGCGAGGCCGAAGGCCGAGCTGCGTTCAGGAAGACGATAAACTTTCTCAAAGAAAGTAAGTAACTGAGGGCGAGGCCGAAGGCCGAGCTGCGTTCAGGAAGACTATAAACCTTCTCGAAGAAAGTAAGTAACAAAAGGCGAGGCCGAAGGCCGAGCTGCGTTCAGGAAGACGATAAACCTTCTCGAAGAAAGTAAGTAACTGAGGGCGAGGCCGAAGGCCGAGCTGCGTTCACGAAGACGATAAACTTTCTCGAAGAAATTAAGTAACTGAGGGCGAGGCCGAAAGCCGAGCTGCGTTCAGGAAAACTATAAACCTTCTCGGAGAAATAAGTAATAAAAGGCGAGGCCGAAGGCCGAGCTGCGTTCAGGAAGACTATAAACCTTCTCGAATAAAGTAAGTAAGAAAGGGCGAGGACGAAGGCCGAACTACGTTTAGGAAGACTATAAACCTTCTCGAAGAAAGTAAGTAGCAAAGGGCGAGGCCGAAGGCCGAGCTCCGTTCAGGAAGGCGATAAACTTTCTCAAAGAAAGTAAGTAACAAAGGGCGAGGCTGAAGGCCGAGCTGCGTTCAGGAAGACTATAAACCTTCTCGAAGAAAGTAAGTAGCTAAGGGCGAGGCCGAAGTCTGAACTGCGTTCAGGAAGACTGTAAACCTTCTCGAAGAAAGTACGCAAGTGAGGGCGTAGCCTAAGGCCGAGCTGCGTTCAGAAAGACTATAAACCTTCTCGAAGAAAGTAAGTAACAAAGGGCGAGGCCGAAGGCCGAGCTGCGTTCAGGAAGACTATAAACCTTCTCGATGAAAGTAAGTAACAAAGGGTGAGGCCGAAGGCCGAGCTGCGTTCAGGAAAACGATAAACTTTCTCGAAGAAAGTAAGTAACTGAGGGCGAGGCCGAAGGCCGTGCTGCGTTGAGGAAGACTATAAACCTTCTCGAAGAAAGTATGTAACAATGGGCGAGGCCGAAGGCCGAGCTGCGTTTAGGAAGACTATAAACCTTTTCGAATAAAGTAAGTAGCAAAGGGCGAGGCCGAAGGCCGAGCTGCGTTCAGGAAGACGATAAACTTTCTCAAAAAAAGTAAGTAACTGAGGGCGAGGCCGAAGGCTGAGCTGCGTTCAGGAAGACTATAAACCTTCTCGAAGAAAGTAAGTAACAAAAGGCGAGGCCGAAGGCCGAGCTGCGTTCAGGAAGACGATAAACCTTCTCGAAGAAAGTAAGTAACTGAGGGCGAGGCCGAAGGCCGAGCTGCGTTCACGAAGACGATAAACTTTCTCGAAGAAATTAAGTAACTGAGGGCGAGGCCGAAAGCCGAGCTGCGTTCAGGAAAACTATAAACCTTCTCGGAGAAATAAGTAATAAAATGCGAGGCCGAAGGCCGAGCTGCGTTCAGGAAGACGATAAACCTTCTCGAAGAAAGTAAGTAAGTGAAGGTGAGGCCGAGGGCCGAGCTGCCTTCAGGAAGACTATAAACCTTCTCGAAGAAAGTAAGCAACAGAGGGCGAGGCCGAAGGCCGAGCTGCGTTCATGAAAAATATAAACCTTCTCGAAGAAATTAAGTAATTGAGGGCGAGGCCGAAGGCCGAGCTGCGTTCAGGAAGACTATAAACCTTCTTGATGAAAGTACGTAACTGAGGGCGAGGCCGAAGGCCGAGCTGCGTTCAGGAAGACGATGACCTTTTCGAAGAAAGTAAGTAACAGAGGGCGAGGCCGAATGCCGAGCTGCGTTCAGGAAGGCCAATAACCTTCTCGATGAAAGTAAGTAACTAAGGGCGATGCCGACGGCCGAGCTGCGTTCAGGAAAACTATAAACCTTCTCGAAGAAATTAAGTAATTGAGGGCGACGCCGAAGGCCGAGCTGCGTTCAGGAAGACTATAAACCATCTTGAAGAAAGTAAGTAATTATCGCCCATAGTTACTTACTGTCATCGAGAAGGTTTAGCGTCTTCCAGGATACAGGTCGGCCTTCGGCCACGCCCTTAGTTACTTACTTTCTTCGAGAAGGATTATAGTCTTCCTGAACGCAGCTCCACCGTAGGCCTCGCCCTCAGTTACTTACTTTCTTCTTTTGAAATACGAATTTCACGCGAGCGAATCCGCGGGAAAAAGCTATCGATATTAAAATAAGAAACTTAAGTTAAAATAATATTCGCCTCGCCCCGCTGCTGCCCCCTCTCCGTCTCCGTCTCCGTCTCCGTCTCCGTCTCCGTCTCCGTCTCCGTCTCCGTCTCCGTCTCCGTCTCCGTCTCCGTCTCCGTCTCCGTCTCCGTCTCCGTCTCCGTCTCCGTCTCCGTCTCCGTCTCCGTCTCCGTCTCCGTCTCCGTCTCCGTCTCCGTCTCCGTCTCCGTCTCCGTCTCCGTCTCCGTCTCCGTCTCCGTCTCCGTCTCCGTCTCCGTCTCCGTCTCCGTCTCCGTCTCCGTCTCCGTCTCCGTCTCCGTCTCCGTCTCCGTCTCCGTCTCCGTCTCCGTCGTCTCCGTCTCCGTCTCCGTCTCCGTCTCCGTCTCCATCCCCGTCCCCGTCCCCGTCCCCGTCCCTGTCCCCGTCCCCGTCCCCGTCCCCGTCCCCGTCTCCGTTTCCGTCCCCGTCCCCGTCTCCGTCTCCGTCCCCGTTCCCGTCCCCGTCCCCGTCTCCGTCTCCCTCTCCCTCTCCCTCTCCCTCTCCCTCTACCTCTCTCCCGAAATATAATTTTGAAATCATCTTGAATGAATTTAAGGGTTATATCCCTAACTTGAGAAATGATGGGTTCCCCATACAAACGTTCATCCCCTATTTCACCCCCTTAAGGGTTGTTTTTTGAGACAAAAGGTAGCCTATGTCCTTCCTCAGGATGCAATTAATCTCCGTACAAAATTTTCTAAAATCCTAAAATCTAATTTTGAAATCATCCCCTATTGTAATTTAAGGGTTGATTTAGCAAAAACGCCGAAACACTTAATTCTTTATTTCATACCAAAAGCCTAAATAAGAATTGTCATATCCCTAACTCGAGAAATGCTAGGTTCCCCATACAAACTTTCATCCCCTATTTCACCCCCTTAAGGGTTGTTTTTTGAGACAAATGGTAGCCTATGTCCTTCCTCAGGATCCAATTCATCTCCGTGCAATATTTTATCGAAATCTGTTCAGCGGCTTAGGCGTGAAAAGGTAACAGACAGACAGACAGACAGACAGACAGACAGACAACAGAGTTACTTTCGAATTTATAATATTAGTATGGATTTTATAATTAAAATATACTTTATTGCAAACAAAGTGATCACGTTATTATATATACTATGGAATTAAATTTAAATAGAAACTAAAATTACCTAAACTAAAACAAAACAAACAAACTTTAAAAATAATTAGCCTCCCGAGAGACTACCATACTATTTTATAATATGTACTTACAATACAGCAACATTAATATGCTTTCCACCGTCCTATAGCAAAACGGAAGACTACATTAATTAATTTGTAATAAAAAATAAATTGTAAATATTGTAAATATTTTAATGAACTATCTATAATTTTTTACATAACTGATGAAGACAAAATTCGAAATAAATTAGAAGATGTGTAAGATGTGCATTTTGTAATGTATACATATAAAAAAATTGGTTGTCTGTAAAGTCGGTTTACGGACGATAGTTTTACGTGATAGATAACGTCATACAACCCTTGTTTCGTGAATATTCTAAATTTGAAATCTTTTCCGACCGGCCAGATGCGCTTAATATATTATGGTACGAGTAACCTCCTTTTAATTTCTGCTGCCCTGGTACTTTTACAAACCGACGCTTGGGCCGATTGTGCCTCTCTATCGCTTGTTACGCGCTCTCGCTTGGACACACAGGCTCAGATGGAATGTGACAATTTTTCGTGTGTGCAGCCGGTGTTCATAAATTTATAAGACGTGACGTTATCACGTCAAAAACAACGCTACTCAACAGCCGTCCTTGTCCAAACCAATATGAAGAACTGCAAGTCGCATTTTTGTCCATAATAAAATACGCATCGACTTGGGATAGGTTGTGCTTGTATGAAGCGCACACACATCCACACACACACGATTTGTGCGCTTAAACACACACATACACCGTAAGCACACTCACACACGCACCATTATAACATCCGTCCTGGTTAAACATATGGAATGAATACGAAAGAAAAGGATGATTTTATTGAACACTACATAGCTGCTGTTTCGCTTCTTTCTGCGCAAAATACCATAGATAGATAGATAGAAATAATGAATTGCTCCAAAACATTGATTGCAATTTATATTTTTTTTTTAGATATAAATAATATGTTTGCGTTTTTGCTATTAAACCGAGTCTACCGCGAGGGCAGATGAAGCCGCGGTAGACGCGGTTTCATCTTTCTATTACGTTGGTATGGAAAGCGTGAAGCTCCTGTCAGGCCTGCGTGGCATTCGCAATCCCCGTGCATCACAGAATGTCCATGGGCACCGTTAGACATCTACTTATAGGTGTAAACATGCCACATGTCGCGCTTTATATAAAAAAGCTGAGTGAGGTATGTTCTTAACACGAAACAAAACCAAAACGTACATATGACCAAGAAGGTAAAAATTTTGAAGTTTTCTCTGTCCTTACTTAAAATACTTCTATGTTTTGTTAATTTAAAATTATTAGTTATAATTAATAATTAAAACAAATAATGAAAGACAATAAACTATTTGACAATATGCTTTATTTAAATGAACGCTACTTATTGCTGTACGTGACTCTTTGTAGTTAGATATTTGCTAAATAAAAGAAATACATTCAAGTTTCTGTACACTTATTGCTACAAAGGAAGTTCACTTACTGTAGGTATCTGTCTATTCTGGTAAGTGGGTCAGAACGCCTCTCAAAATTAAATGTAATTGGGTCGAAAGGCCACAATTTTTTTTTCTTTTTGACAGTGGGTCCTGAGAATGGGTCAGAACGCCACGAGATCAAACTTTTGGGGAATAAAAGAGACACACGGATAAAATAGCTTAGCCATTCTTATTATTATACCTAGCGTTCTTGATTAGATCAGCTGCCTTCTCGCCGATCATCATGCCCGGAGCGTTGGTGTGTGCAGAAGTCGTTTGGGGTATGATGCTCGTGTCCGCCACGCGCAATCGATCAATACCGTAAACACGGAGTTCTGGGTCCACCACGGCGTCCCGGTCCCATGAAGGTCCCATCTTACAAGTCCCCGTCTGATGATGCAGACTAGAAGCCAAAGTCCTCAAGGCACACTCCCAGTAAGCATCACTATCAAATTGAATTCCCTTGCAATGGTGATAATTCGCCTGTAAAAGCCGGGGCTCGTACTGCTGAAACGCACGTGTTTTAGTGAATTTCTGTATGGTCCTAATAGCGGCAATCATCGCAGCGACATCCTTACGATCTGTTAAATAATTCGTGTAAATCTTCGGGTGACTGAACGGGTTATTATCTCTCAATTCCAAGTAGCCCTTCGACTTTGGATGGAGCAACACAGGCATCGCACTCCACGTGTCGTTATTTTTAACTAAGTTAAGGGCGGATAAGAAAGTTTCGTCCGTGATCCTGGCCCCTCTGCGGACCGCCTGGGAGCCGCCGTAGGTGGAGTCCGAGAGGAGCGAGCCACCGCAGTCCATTAGCTCGACATCGGGGACTTGATCCGGATCGGTCGATGCAGAAGTTTTGATGTAGCCGATCGCCTCGACTCCTCCGGGCGAGCCCATCAGACTAGCTTCGTTGTTGAACCATCTGTTTATCTCGTCAAATGTCGCTGCATCGCTTTCATGCAAGGTGACCGACGACGTGTTCAACAGGTATATTTGTCCCGGGAAGAAGAGATGGTCGTACAGTGTCTGGCCGACAGGGAGGTCTTTAAAGACGCGAATTCCGAGACTTTCCAGATGTTTGGTCGGCCCTATACCAGACAACATGAGCAGTTGAGGTGAAGCGATGGGTCCGGCCGACACGATTACTTCTTTATTAGCTGAAGCGTATTTAACATTACCGTAATGGTTGTATTCGACACCGTATGCCTTATTTTTATCGTCGATCAAAATTTTAGTTGCTGTCGTCGAGTGCAGGATGTGAAGGTTTGGCCTGTCGCGGTGCGGATACAGGTAAGCCTTGGCGGCGCTGTGCCGGAAACCGTTGTTCAAGGTCGCCTGTAAGTAACCAAATCCGTAGCCCTCTTTGGAGTTGTAGTCACCGACGTCGTATCTGTACAATCGGGCAGCTTCGAGAAACGCGTGCGCGAGTGGGGTTCTGAAATAGTGAAATTTTGAATATCGTAAATTCATACACACCATATACTCTTGCTCTCCCCATTTATATCCTGACACGTTTGTATAATATATCACCTTAACCGATGATGTCAGTCCATGACACCTTGGTGAACAGGTGTACTGTGTGTCAAGTGCAAGTGTACTTCCCTGAAGAAGAAATTGAGAAGAAGTGTACTTGCCGATACACTGAATCTATCTGTTTCTATCTGTCTATATACAGGGTGTCCCAGAAACCGACGATAATCCTTTAACAGGAGATAGGGCTGCTAATTACCTCTAAGAATATCTAATTTTAGGTTTAGCAAAAATGGCTTAGTTTTTGAGTTATTGTCATTTTTGTAAAAATCCAAAATTTTCTCCCTCAGGTCATTTTTTTAATTGCCACAAGTACAAATGTAAGATTTTCTTAAATCTAGTTTTTGTCAAATATTCCTGAAAAGTAAGGCTTTCCCACGGTATAATAATTTTTTTCATGTTTAATCCTGTTTAGCTTAATAACGACTTAAGAGCCACATGTTAAAATTTTTTCAGCCTCATCCCTTGAGTTTGGCCCTTCACGGTGAAAAAAAAAATTACTACACTAAAGTGGCATTATGCAACAAAAATACGCCCATCTAATGTAGTTTTTAAAATGGTACATCACTTACCGATTTGCCCAATAATTTATGAGATATTTTTATTTAACTGCAAAAAGACCTCGGAACTGTTCTACCAACTACGAATTGGAATAAAATAAACACTTGAAGTAATTGGTCTTTATTAACCTGTCAAAGTAGATGTTCAAATTGTTTACAACCTGCACAAATGCTAGCTCGACATCTTCTCACAAATGCCCGGTTGATGCGTCACACTCGATGCAAGTGCAGATACGTCCACCTATGCTATGTAAATAGTTTGTGTTTTCCGTCCAGTTGACTGTAGTCGGCACGACCGAAGGGAAGCACTGACGTGGCACCAAGTTCACCCGGTGACGGTTCACGGGCTGACATCACGGATGTTGTAGGTGATGTAGCCAACCATGTCAGTTTACATAAAAAAAAACCTTAGCTACTGCCGTAATATTTCTTTGAGCTCTATCAAGTTTTCCACCGGTTTCCCGTAAACTTTTTTTTTTAAATAGCCCCAATAATAAAAATCTAACGAATTTAAATCCGGTGATCTAGACGTCCGCTCTATCTGTGGGGATGCAAGTGGCTAGGAGGCCACAAGACGTCCGTTGAATTGTAGAGACTTTAAACGGGCGAATTATCTTGAGTTTCTGCAACAGGAGCTTCAGAGCCTTTTAGAAGATGTACCATTGGCCATACGGAGGTGGTTGCAAAATGATGGCTGCCCAGCCCATTACGCTAGAGAAGTGCGTAATTTTTTAGACCAAGCATATCCCCACAGATGGATCGGACGTCTAGGTCACCGGATTTAAATCCGTTAGATTTTTATTATTGGGGCTATTTAAAAGAAAAAGTTTAAGTACGGGAAACCGGTGGAAAACTTGATAGAGCTCAAAGAAAGAATTACGGCAGTAGCTCAGGTTTTTTTTTATGTAAACTGACATGGTTGGCTACATCGCCTACAACATCCGTGATGTCAGCCCGTGAACCGTCACCGGGTGAACTTGGCGCCACGTCAGTGCTTCCCTTCGGTCGTGCCGACTACAGTCAACTGGTCGGAAAACACAAACTATTTACATAGCATAGGTGGACGTATCTGCACTTGCATCGAGAACTTGCTCGACGCATCAACCGGGCATTTGTGAGAAGATGTCGAGCTAGCATTTGTGCAGGTTGTAAACAATTTGAACATCTACTTTAACAGGTTAATAAAGACCAATTACTTCAAGTGTTTATTTTATTCCAATTCGTAGTTGGTAGAACAGTTATCAAATTCCGAGGTCTTTTTGCAGTTAAATAACAATATCTCATAAATTATTGGGCAAATCGGTAAGTGATGTACCATTTTAAAAACTACATTAGATGGGCGTATTTTTGTTGCATAATGCCACTTTAGTGTAGTAATTTTTTTTTTCACCGCGAAGGGCCAACTCAAGGGATGAGGCTGAAAAAATTTTAACATGCGGCTCTTAAGTCGTTTTTCAGCTAAACAGGATTAAACATGAAAAAATAAATTATACCGTGGGAAAGCCTTACTTTTCAGGAATATTTGACAAAAACTAGATTTAGGCAAAATCTTACATTTGTTGTGGCATTTAAAAAAATGAGGTGAGGGAGAAAATTTTGGATTTTTACAAAAATGACAATATCTCAAAAACCAAGCAATTTTTACTAAACCTAAAATTAGATATTCTGAGAGGTAATTAGCAGCCCTATCTCCTGTTAAAGGATTATCGTCGGTTTCTGGGACACCCTGTATATATACGGGTGGCCCAGTTATAGTGGTCCAAAAATTTTTTTTAGATGGAAGACATCATGTTGATTCATTTAAAAAAAACATTAGTTCCGCGAAAATCAATAGTTTAGAAGTTATGATTTTTTTAAACTTTTTTTGAAATTTCTCTATTTTAGTCACATAAACCGCTCTAGTTGGATATCTATTCCACAAAATCGAATACAATTTGGTATGGAAGTAGAGGAGACATGTAGCTAGTACGTAATGAATAGTTTTTAGGTTTACTCCTAGACTGTACTGTTGCTATAGCCCTTTCAGCGAATTTTTGTTCAGTTTACATTAAAATTGATCAATTTTTGAAAAATCACTGTGAAAAAAAAAATGTACTACAGAAGATTTGCCCATACCCTTAAAAACTACCTATACATATCACAATTCTCCAGACCAAAAATTGTAGTGGTGTTACAATTGTAACATATTCAAAATAAACATCATTTGTACAAAGTCACTACAATAAAAAGTGAAGATTACCTTAATTTTAAAAATCTTATTTTTTAAAAACATTACTAACCAGTTTTTTATGTGTAGATTAGCGCTGTTGGAGACAGGTTTGTGAATAATGTGAAATTGTAGTGGAACTAACGTTTTGAAAAAAATATGATTTTAAAAATTAAGGTAATCGTCACTTTTTATTGTAGTGACTTTGTAAAAATGATGTTAATTTTGAATATGTTACAATTGTAACACCAATACAATTTTTGGTCAGGAGAATTGTGATATGTATTGGTAGTTTTTAAGGACATGGGCAAATCTTCAGTAGTAAATTTTTTTTTCACAGTGATTTTTCAAAAATTAATTACTTTTAATGTAAACTGAACAAAAATTCACTGAAAGGGCTATAACAACAGTACAGTCTAGAAGTAAACCTAAAAACGATTCATTACGTACTAGCTACATGTCTCCTCTACTTTCATACCAAATTTTATTCGATTTTGTGGAATAGATATCCAACTAGAGCGGTTTATGTGACTAAAATAGAGAAATTAAAAAAAAAGTTAAAAAAAATCATAACTTCTAAACTATTGATTTTCGCGAAACTAATGTTTTTTTTAAATGAATCAACATGATGTCCTCCATCTAAAAAAAATTTTTGGACCACTATAACTGGGACACCCTGTATATCCATCTATCTGTTTAATAACCACGCGGTCCGATCAGGATGGGTTAAACCCTTTCACCTAGTAAGATACTTACCTAAGGGAAGGAATTTACAGTTTTAGGTGAATTACGAACCCCGGCCAACCTCAACGGACGGACGGCCCGTCCGATCGACGAGCGATCGTCGAAATTTGGCCCGTCCGGGACGGGCCAAATTTCGACGATCGCTCATCAATGGGCTGTCCCACCGAGCAATTTTTTTTTTTTATGGAAACTGACACGGTTGGCTACATCACCTACAACATCCGTGATGTCAACCCATAGTACCGGGTGAACTTGGTGCCACGTCAGTGCTTCCCTTCGGTCGTGCCGGTTACACTGAACTGGACGGAAAACACAAACTATTCACATAGCCGTTTCGACCGAATTTATCTGGGTGGTGTCACTAGTACGAGCTAATAAAATCTAAAACTGACTTATTTATGCAACAGGCCCACAGATCAGAGAAGTATTACTTAGGATTTCTGTGAACAGGCCTGATTATGACTCGATTTTGAGAGCTCGAGAGCAGACATTCAGAGTGTCAGCTAAACTCACCTGAACTTCACATCTTCAACATGAACTTTCCCTTCTCGACCTCTGTGCGCCATGTGACTGTAATCCTTCAGGTGGCACTGCTCGGACTTTTTGTAGTAATGAACAACGTTGTCGTAGGACCTACATAATAATAAAACATAAAATTCGCTTGTGTGAGGTAATGGTACATGATGGGTAAGCTGGAGTGTCAGCTACCCCATAGAACATTTCACGCCCAGCGTTAGACAGAACACGAACACATAGGTAGACAGTCCCTTTCCACATCTGCACCACATGCACCGAGCAGGGATTGCATCCCTATATGCTGGACTTAGCGCGGATGCGTATTAATCGTTTCTGTAGATCTTCCTCTACAGAACAAGTAAACTCTGGAACGCACTCCATGCCCATATATCCCTCTCCCCCCCCCCCTCCCCCTCCCCTCCAGCACTGTATCGAGTCCTTCAAGAGGAGCGTGAATATAAGTAAAATCAGACTGGCACAAACAAATTAAAGCACAACACCGACCACTTTTACCTTTCGACGGCGGAGGGCAAAAAGATCGTGCTTGCAGGCCAGGCCTCCAGGCACGCCGCCGCGCGCCGTCTGGTACAGGCCGTTATTAAAATAATGTACATCGAACTTTAGGAAGAGACAATCCGGTTGTAGAACGTCGTCCCTGTCGACAAACTGGGGGGCACGGTAGTGCCACCGCCAATTCGATTATTATTGCACATAGTTACGGCAGTAGGAATGATGTAGTGGGCATACCATCCTGTGCAACCTCTTTCATTCATCCTGTCCCAATCCAGGCGTCGACCTCGAGTGTATATCATGTAGTTGATGACACTCGACCCTCCCACGGCTCTGCCCCTCGGCCATACGCAGCGTTGATCCTGCATTCCTGCCAACGTCACGTCATATACTTAGGTATACCAAATAATAAAAGATACGTCGGCTCCCTATAAGGGTGTTCTATATCATCTATTTCGCGAGGAGTGTTCCTTAGTTCCCATTCCACCTCCGTACTACGCGTACTGGCCAAGGGATGCACCCCTATACAATCGACCTACCACGGATGCTCACCGGTCCTGTAGGTATTTTATTCACAGAATCGGGAAATAGTCGAACGCACTCCCTGCCCATTTATTTCCTCCCAAGTACAACCTGGGGTTTTTCAAAAGGTGTGTGAAAATACTCTCTCTCAGGCCGGCATAGCATTCGCAATCCCCGTACATCACAGAATGTTCGTGGGCATTATTAGACACCGACTCGTAGGTGAAAGGAAGCCACATGTCGCGCTTTTCACAAAAAATATATCTTTCATGTCAGTCAGTCAGCGTGTAAGCGTCCACTGCTGGACATACGCGTCTCCAATTTTCCTCCAGTCCTCCCGGCCTTCAGCGGTACGGTATATCTTTCATGATTCCGAATAAAATGTAAAATTTGTTAAATTTGGCTACCATGTATTCGCGGTCATTTTGGCCGACGACCTTTCAACAACAGCAGACAACAGACTACCACAATCTTTGCAGCCCCTCGCCCTTTGGCAGGCAGTGTTCTGTCAACTGCGGACCCGGCCGTAGCCAGGCACTCGCCCTGAAGATGGACTGCACGCGCTGTCCAAAAACGTCAGTCAAAATAACCGCGAATACCAACTATGCTACGCCAAATTTAACCATTATTAATATTCATGGTAAACTAAAAGTGTCTAAAATGAAATTCCTCATCAAAAGGGCATGCTGTGAGAACGCTTCACTAGCAATAGAAAACACCGGTGAAGCGAAGCGGAGAGTGAAGTGAAGAGTTTATTGAAACGAAGCAAGGTGAAGTGTAAATGAGGTAGTTGATGTTGCTAAGAAAATTACCAAGCTGAAGTTGCAGTGGGCTGGGTACATCTGTCGCAGACCCGACAACCGCTGGGGTAAACGGGTGCTCGAATGGAGGCCACGTAAAAGCAAACGTAGCGTTGTACGCTCTTCAGCTAGATGGACAGACGACCTAAAGAAGGTAGCCGCGAGCGGATGGTTGAGAAAAGCCCCGCGTGTGGTGGCGTGCCTTGGGAGAGGCCTATGTCCAGCAGTGAACCGATACGGGTTGGTGAAGATGAAGTAAAGTGTGGAGTGAAGTGTGAATTGAAATGAAGCGAATGCATTATTGTAATTGTTGTCTTCATTCAGTATGATGGTATCAATCCGGATATGGTGATGATGATATTCTTCATTATTATGGTAAACTTTAGATCAGACCTTTTCCTTTTCCTTTTCCTTTTTCCTTATTTCCTTATTTCCTTATTTCCTTATTTCCTTATTTCCTTTTCCTTATTTCCTTATTTCCTTTCCTTACCTATAATAAAATCCAACGTCTGCTTTCTGTCTGAGTGTCTGTCTGTCTGTCCGCTTATAACTCGAGAACCACTGAACCGATTTTAATATAACAAAATTCTACGCATAGCTTGATTCTTCCCATCAACTATAGGCTACTTACTATCACGCTAAATAGCTTATGAGGTTAGCAGTGAAGTGAAATATGAGAGCGGGCGGAGCCGCGGGCACAGCTTGTACTGATATAAAGGGTAAATCCTTACAATTAATAGTAGGGCAAGGGAAATCATATTCAGTTTTACGTGGAATCCGAACCACAGCCAGCTCAACGGTCGGACGGTCACCCATCCAAAGATGTTGCTTAACTTCGACGATAGCACGCCAAAGCGACGCACCACTGAGCTATCAATGCTGACGGAAGTACTGGCATGGCACCATAGATAATCCACTATATTCGAATCTGCCAAATCTAAGTCTACATTAAGCTAGAAGTTAAACTATGATATTACCTAATTTTAATTTTTAACCGACTTAACAAAAGGAGGATGTTCTCAATTCGAATGTATGTTTTTTTTTTGTATGTTTGTTACGCGATTACTCCGTTAATTGTGGGCCGATTTTGAAAATTTTTGTTTGGTAGGTTATAGGTACTTCAGAGGTGGTCCAATTTAAATTTTATCGAAATTGATTCAGCGGTTTATGAAAAATCAACAAAATACTATGGTGTGTGGTTACCTTCAGCAAAAATTTTGTTGTGGACGTTTTCATCAATTTGCATTTTAATAATTTACTATGGTGTGTGGTTACCTTCAGCAAAACTTTTGTGATGTGGACTTTTTCACCAATTTGCAGTTTGACACATATGGCGAATAATTCTGTACCACTTCAATCGATTTCGATTATTCTATTTCGATTATTCTTTTTTTCAATACAATGACAGAGAAAATTTCAAAATATTAGGTATTTAATACTTTTTAGTTCTATAGTTTTTTTTTTCTTGGAAGTCGGTTTTATATTTTTTTTATATAAATATTTTTAGAAATGTTTACGCTCCCTAGCCGCCCGACTGTTTTAGTAGTATAATTATTTTTTTTGTGGTAAAAACCTTACTGGATATAACCTATATATATAGCCTGTTTTACTAAGCTTACGCCGCCTGTCTGTCTGACTGTCCGAGGGCTGTATCTCTTGAACCGTAATAGGTAGGCCGCTGAAATTTTCACAGAATATGTGTTATTATGGCCGATATAACAGCAAATAATAAATAAAAATAAGAAAAAGTAAAAAAATCACGGGGATTCCCATTCAAGAAAATAAAAAGTGTACGCGCGCCATCTACCGAAAAGAGTATGAAGCATTTTAACTAATCATGAATTTTAACTAATATGAAGCATTTCATAATCACACCATAGATGGCGTGAGTGGCGCTGACAATGATATGGCGATACGGAACCCTCGGTGCGCGAGTTCGACTCGCACTTGGCCGGTTTTTGTTAGGACAGCCAAAGAACTCTTACCTCTACAGCTCGTGCGCTGTTTCTCCGTAACGTACTGCGTAACGTAGTCCGTCCTCTGGAACAACGGCGCTATAAGCGGTATGTCCGTGAGGATACTCTCCGGCTTGCCAGCTTCGATCAGCAGGACCTGCATGTTGGGGTCCTCGGTGAGGCGAGAGGCGAGCGCGCAACCGGCCGAACCGGCCCCGATTATCACGTAGTCATAACCGCTCTTTTCTCCTGGAATCATACAGTCAGCGCTAATGACGGATATCGACGCTTGCGAATCCGGATAAACGCGTTTCCGTAGATTGTGATAATGTCTGTGAAGTTATAAACAAACAAAAAAATTTCTGCATAGGAGGTTAGTACCTGGGCGACCGAGCTTCGCTAGGCGTCTAAACCTATATAGATAAACTTAAAAAAAATAACATTATCTATATACTAAATTTCATCCAAATCGTTAGAGCCGTTTCCGAGAAACCAATTGTATATATATATATATATACAGTTCACTTAAAGTAATAGGATATATTTTTTTATACAGCGTGTATTATGGCCATAGGTCATAAACATAAAGTAAACCAGATACTCCTAAGCCTATTTGGAGCAAAAAAGTTAGATAACATTTTGTTACAGTGAACTGTTTTTTCCCATACTAAACTAAATAAAGACACTCCATTTACTAAATGCTCCCGTGTGAAGAAGAGCGATGCACTCAGTGGACCCCAAAGAATAAAATCCAAGGGAGATAGGTCGGGTGACCTTGGTGGCCATGCAACTGGTGCTGGTTGGTTCAAGCTTCCTCGCCCAGTCCACCTGCCAGGGAAGAAGGTCTGGTCTATGTAGTTGCCCACATCGACAGCGAAAAGCGTGATATTTTTCGCGCGAAAACTAATTTAATTAATAACAATTAAGGCATATCTGACAAAACTTTACCCTTCAAACTGAGGCTTCAAATTAACTAAGGAATCGCTGGTTTGCTTTATGACCTATGGTCATAATACACCCTGCATATGTTAGGACTAGCGGGTCAGCTATCGAACGAATGTACCACTGTTGAACCCCCAACAGATGGAAGTGTACGATACATTAATGAAGGCAATTGATGATGGAAATGGTGGCTTATTTTTCCTCGATGAACCCGGTGGAACTGGGAAGACATTCCTCATGTCATTGATTTTGGCCACTGTTCGTGTAAGATCCGACGTTGCTGAAGCAGTTGCTTCTTCTGGTATAGCGGCCACGTTGTTAAAAGGATGCCGAACGGCTCATTCGGCGATGAAATTGCCATTAAACCTTCAAACGACTGAAGAACCGACATGCAACATTGCGAAAAACTCAGCAATGGCTAAAGGTTTAGTAACAATTAAAATCATCATATGGGATGAATGCACAATGGCTCACAAACGCGCAATGGAAGCACTCAATCGAACTATGAAAGATCTGCGCAATGACTCAAGATGTTTTGGAGGCGTAATGATTCTACTGTCTGGCGATTTACGTCAAACACCACCAGTCATTCTAAGATCGACCGCTGCCGATGAAATAAACGCTTGCCTCAAATCATCGACTCTGTGGCGCTATGTGGAGAAACTTCATTTGACGACACATATGCGAGTTGCATTGCTAAACGATCCATCATCCGTACCGTGTGGAGCCGGTACTTTAAAAGAATAGCCCCACTGCATCTCTCCCCGTGTATGTCGTAAAAGGCGACTAAGGGATATGACTCCCTTCTTATATTACTAGGTGGTAGGGTTAACTAGCGTGAGACGCCCCCCGGCTAGGTGGACAGATGACCTAAGAAAGGTAGCCGCGAGTGGATGGATGAGAAGAGCGGAAGACCGTGTGTGGTGGCGTGCCTTGGGAGAGGCCTATGTCCAGCAGTGGACCGATACAGGCTGATGATGATGATGATGATGATGATGATGAGGGTTAACCCGCCCGGGTTGGTACCACCGCACTGAATGAAAGGTCAGTCGAAACGGCTATGTAAATAGTTTGTGTTTTCCGTCCAGTTCAGTGTAGCCGGCACGACCGAAGGGAAGCACTGACGTGGCACCAAGTTCACCCGGTGTTATGGGCTGACATCACGGATGTTGTAGGTGATGTAGTCAACCGTGTCAGTTTCCATAAAAAAAAAAATCAGCCAAAGATTTCTCCAAGCACTTGTTGACTATCGGTAATGGCCGTGTTCCTGTCGACGAATCGAACGGATTGATTTCGTTTCCGCAAAATTTTTGCAATTTTATCTTAACGAAGGACGAGCTCATCAACAAAGTGTTCCCGAACATCATTGATAACCACAAAAATCACAATTGTTTGAGTGAACGACCAATTCTCGCGGCAAAGAACAAAGATGTGGATCACTTAAACTTCACAATTCAAAATCAAATCATTTCTCCACTGCATTCCTTAAAATCTATCGACACTGTATGTAACAAACGAAGACGAAGCAACCAACTATCACCCTGAATTTTAAACTAATTGAACTAATGTTTCTCACACGGTCAATTTTTTTTTAATGTAATCCGGTATGGGTGGCTGAGTCGGAG
Source organism: Nematopogon swammerdamellus (assembly GCA_946902875.1). Taxonomy (NCBI): domain Eukaryota; kingdom Metazoa; phylum Arthropoda; class Insecta; order Lepidoptera; family Adelidae; genus Nematopogon; species Nematopogon swammerdamellus. Next base: position 10,244,701 of record OX336358.1, on the reverse strand, counting down.
GGGCCAAAGCGCATGCTCCGACCAGCCAATATCACCTCCGAGAAGGTAGGTGCCATACCGGAGACTTCCCTGGATTGCTGGCTATACTGGACTAGAGGAGAACACAGCCGAGGCTCCTATGCGGCCATCTTACATCCAGTACGGTGGTACCAACCCAGTCGGCTACAATTTGAGCCTTCCACCTAGTAAGGCGCAAGGGAAGGGACCTACAGTTTTACACCGGTTCCGAACGGTGAAGCAGCAGGTGTAGGTATGCACGTAATTTTTTTCGTCAGAAAAAACTCATTGGTACACGCCGACTGGATCCGAACCTGGGACCTCTCGCATGAGAAGCCGATGCCGAAACCACTCGGTCACCCGCCGCTTGTACGTAGCATGTTCGATCAGGCGCCAGAAGGCAAACTATCCGCTTTGTTCATTCTCGCACCTGACAACAAAACGAAAATGTCGTATATCACAAGGTGCTTCAATGAATTGAATCGGCCCGAGTGCAATCCATCCAGCAAATAGTTTAAGAGAAATTAGTGCAACAGTGCTACGCAAATCATTTCGATTCGCTTCAATAAAGCAAATGCCTTACTGCGAAGTGAATTACAATAATTTCAATGTAATTAAAATAAATTGACAATGTAATTAAATTTAATTGAAATTAATTTATTTTGTGTATTCATTTTATCTTAACAAAAAACTGAAATTAATTCAGCTAAAAAATTAACACATCATTTAATGATTCTGAGGCGGTACGAAGTTCGCCGGGTCAGCTAGTATAAAAATAATGAAATATTTAGAAGTTTGAGCTGTGTTCATACGTCATTATCATTCTTGACACACCTCAAACTTGTAAATATTTTAATTAAGTATCTATAATTAGTATCTATAATTTAAATTTACATATTATAACTGATGAGGGACGACGACTAAAGTCGAAATATATTAGTTATAATGTGTGTTTTGTAATATATTTTAATATATATATAAAAATAAAAACAAAAATTTTTTTAATAAAAAAATATTTCATTCATTTTTAGGTTTCCGTATCCCGTACGGAAGCCTATTACTAAGCCTACGCCGTCTGTCAGTCCGTCCGTCCGTCCGTCTGTCCGAGGGCTGTATCTCTTAAACCGTAATAGGTAGCCCGTTGACATTTTCCCAGAATACGTGTTATTGTGGCCGATATAACAGCAAATAATAAAAAAAATTAAAAATTTAAAAAACCCCCGACACAAAAAAAACCTCTAAAAATTAAAAACCACCACACAAAAAAAACCTCTAAAAAGTAAAAAATAATATGTTTCGGTCCGTTTTTAGTCCCGCACCGTCAGTCATATTAAATTACTTACCGGTGCCATCATCGCACCGGTAAGCCCAGTTCATAATTTAATGTATTGGTCCGATTAATAAAAGTTGTAATATTTTTATCCAAGCGCCGTCGCGTCGGGGGACCGCTAAATTTAATTGCATATGTATGTTTATTCCTTTGTAACGCTCTAGAGACGAAAGGCGTGGGCCGATTATGGTGATTCTTGAGACAATCGATTCGTCTTAATCTTATGAGTGTCACATGACAGTAAACAAAATATAATATGGAGCACACTAAATAAATTAACCATTAATTTTGTTTCAAATAGCGCGCCTCCTTTACGGTCACAAACGGATGCGGGTAAGCAAACCTTCTTCCATATAGATTTGAACGATTTATTAAAATTTTCGACGTAAAATACGGGCGCAGAGGAGGGTTATAAAAATTATTATAATAGCGTACCTATAGTTTGTTACTGTTGTTTCGATATTTGCCTACGTTGTCTAGGTAGCTTACTTGTATTTAAATTTCAGACTTACTTCATATTTTTTAGTTGTATTCTGCTTTTATTTTATTTACTTAGCGGTCCCCCGACGCGACGACGCTTGGATAAAAATATTACAACTTTTATTAATCGGACCAATACATTAAATTATGAACTGGGCTTACCGGTGCGATGATGGCACCGGTAAGTAATTTAATATGACTGACGGTGCGGGACTAAAAACGGACCGATACATATTATTTTTTACTTTTTAGAGGTTTTTTTTTGTGTGGTGGTTTTTAATTTTTAGAGGTTTTTTTTGTGTCGGGGGTTTTTTAAATTTTTAATTTAAGTTTTATTTCATGCTTTTTAAACTTTAGGTATATATAGTAGACACGCCACGATCGATAATCTATCGAAACACGAAATTGCGACACGAGATCTTGCCTCGCCAAAATCTGCGTATTGTGACAATATTTGTATTTTCATAAGTATTATTACAATTGCTAGATTTTTAAATTAATTTTTTTATTAGGTGCTTAATTACTCTAGTACTTAACTAGCTTTTGCCCGCGGCTTCGCTCACTGTAGACTCGATTTAACAGCAAATCCGATTTAAACGCAAATGTTATAATAAACAGTCGTTTCTCTTATATTCTCCCTCTCCCTCTCCCTCTCCCTCTCCCTCTCCCTCTCCCTCTCCCTCTCCCTCTTCCTCTCCCTCTCCCTCTCCCTCTCCCACTCCCTCTCCCTCTCCCTCTCCCTCTCCCTCTCCCTCGACTCGAACTTGACCACTTTTTTTTTTAATCATGTTAGCATGGGATATACATACACTTAATTTACAGGAAAACCTAAACGAAAATCCTAAGCCTTCTAGTTCTAACAGAAAACAGGATGGTACGGAACCCTCTTTACGCAAGGTCGACTCGAACTTGACCACTTTTTTTAGAAATTATGTTACCATGGGATATACACTTAATTTACAGGAAAACCAAAACGAAAATCCTAAGCCTTCTAGTTCTCACAGAAAACGGGGTGTTATGGAACCCTCTTTACGCGAGCTCGACTCGAACTTGACCACTTTTTAGGGTTCCGTATCCGGTACGGGACCCTATTACTAAGCCTACGCTGTCTGTCTGACTGTCTGTCTGTCTGTCTGTCTGTCTGTCTGTCTGTCTGTCTGTCTGTCCGTCCGTCCGTCCGTCCGTCCGTCCGTCCGTCCGTCCGTCCGTCCGTCCGTCCGTCCGTCCGAGGGCTGTATCTCTTGAACCGTAATAGGTAGCTCGCTGAAATTTTCACAGAAGATGTGTTATTATGGGCGATATAACAACAAAATAAAAATAAGAAAAAGTAAAAAATTCACAGGGGTTTCCATAGAAGAAACCAAAAAGTATATACGCGCGCGCCATCTACCGAATAGATTATGAAGCTATAACTAATACGAAGAATTTCATAATAGATGGCGATCTAGATGGCGTGAGTGGCGCTAGCCGTGACATGGCCATACGGAACCCTCGGTGCGCGAGTTCGGCTCGCACTTGGCCGGTATTTTTTTAATGATGTTACCATGGGAAACACACTTAATTGACAGGAAAACCTAAACGAAAATCCTAAGCCTTTTAGCTCTCACAGAAAACGGGATGGTACGGCACCCTCTTTACGCGAGCTCGACTCGAACTTGATAACTTTTTTTATATTATGTTACCTTGGGATATACACTTATTTACAGGAAAACCTAAACGAAAATTCTAAACCTTCTAGTTCTCCTAGAAAACGGGATAGTACTGAACCCTCTTTACGCGAGCTCGACTCGAACTTGACCACTTTTTTCTTAATTATTTTACCATGAGATATACACTTAATTTACCGGAAAACCTAAACGAAAATCCTAAGCCGTCCAGTTCTCACAGAAAACGGGATGATACGGAACCGAGTACGGAACCCTCTTTACGCGAGGTCGACTCGAACTTGACCACTTTTTGTTTTAATTATGTTACCATGGGATATACATTTAATTTACAGGAAAACCTAAACGATAATCCTAAGCCTTCTAGTTCTCACAGAAATCGGGATGGTACGGAACCCTCTTTACGCGAGGTCGACTCGAACTTGAGCACTTTTTTTTAAATTATGTTACTCCGGAATATACACTATCACTATACAAAGTTTCGTCAAAATCCGTCCAGCTGTACAGACGTGAAAGAGGAACAAACAAACAAGCAAATAAACAAACAAACAAACAAACAAATATACTTTCGCATTTTATTATATTAGTGAGATAAGATGAGATTACAAACATAGCTAAGAACCATCCCGATTAAACCAGCTTTCTAATAAAAAAAACCGCATGCAAATCAGTCCACGGCTTAAGATAATAAATTTTTTGATTACTTGATTACTTGATTACTTTTGCTCCACTTTTTAAGATGATTAATTTTTTTATTACATAATTTTTTGATTACTTGATTACAAACATAGCTAAGAAGCATCCCGATTAAACCAGCTTGAAAAAAAAATCCACAGGCAAATCAGTCCACTTTTTAAGAGAATTAATTTCTTAATTACTTAATTACTTGATTACTTGATTACAAACATAGCTAAGAACCATCCCGATTAAACAACCTTCCTAATAAAAAAAACCGCATCCAAATCGGTCCATCCGTTTGGGAGCTACGAAGCCACAGACAGACACACACACACACACACCCTCACACACCCTCACACACACACACACACACACACGTCAAACTTATAACACCCCTCCGTTTTTTGCGTCGGGGGTTAATAATAAAAGTAAAAAATTCACGGGGTTCCCATAGAAGAAACTACAAAGTGTATGCGCGCCATCTACCGAAAAGAGTATGAAGCATTTTAACTAATCATGAATTTTAACTAATATGAAGCATTTCACAAACAAGTCATAGATGGCGTGAGTGGCGCTGATCATGACATGGCGATACGGAACCCTCGGTGCGCGAGTTCGACTCGCACTTGACCGGTTTTTTCAAACTGTGTCCACTTCCGACCCAACTGCTCAGCTCATGGGAATAATGACGTGATGTTATACAGCCTATAAGCTGGCTGAGACATGTTGTATTACATAATATGCAGACACTGAGTAAACAGGTTGAGGTGTTCGTATCATTAATAATAAATTATTTTTATTTACAAAATATTTGTTTTAAATGCATTTTTATAAATTAATATTATTAACAAAATGTACACAGGTAGGTAATTTCGACTTTTTTGTCCTCTTCAGTGAAAATCTGTTATAATATACAATCTCACTTCTCACTATGTTTGTTTGTTTGTTTGTTTGTTTGTTCCTCTTTCACGCCTGAACGGCTGGACGGATTTTGATGAAACTTCGTATAGGGGTAGTGTATATCCCGGAGTAACATAATTTTTAAAAAAAGTGGTCAAGTTCGAGTCGAGCTCGCGTAAAGAGGGTTCCGTACCATCGCGTTTGATCTAACACGTGTAAGTTGGTAAAAAAAATCAAACTCTTCCTATTCCATACTAATAAAACTAAAATTGTGGTTTTTTCACAATTTCTGAAAGAAAGAGATCTATGTGTTGCAAGACTTTTTTGTTCCTGGCATGAAACTGAAACGATTACGAAATAATTTTTTTTTACATTTTAAATGAAAAAAAAAATTTTTAAAAAAAAAAAATTCTTTGTTCTTAAAAAGTTATCTATTTCGGATACAGAACCCCCCCCCCCCCCCCCCCCCCCCCCTAGCGTACTCTGAACTAATTTTGAAAGACCTTATATACATAAGTGAACTAACATACACACAGAAGGCCTGTAGTGTGCTGTGTCATATGTAGTGAAGTGAAGGAAATGGATAGGTAGGATAGGATAGGAATAGTGAAGTAGGGAAAGGGATAGCTCACCTGGCTGCGGGTATTGGTACCTTCCGAAAGAAAGGATATCATTTTTATCATCAAACACCCATTGTCCAATAATCTGTAATGCATTAATTATTTGCTGGAATGTTCCAGACAATATCTGATCTAGTGCTGTTCTCTGTTCGCCGCTTGTTACAGTCGCTATGAAGAGGAGCATGCACCACAGCATCCACGGTTTGTTGAACAGCGCCATCTCGGGGTCTGAAAAGAATCATTTCCGTTCGATTTTAAGGCATTAACTACTAGAACTAAATACTAAATAAATGCACTTAAAATTTGAAAAGTTTCTAAATAACAATGTAGAGTTGGACTTTTAATGGATGACCGGCCGACCTTTGAGGGCGGCCGTCGTCGTTCGGTTAGACAGCTGTGCAGTGACAACTTATTTACAATTTAAATGAACAACATATACATACATACATATCACACACGCTGAATCCCGACAATCGGGGTAAGCAGAGTAATCGGTGTTGTGCTGCAATAACTGTGGTAAATTACAGCACAACACCGACCATCACGTTTCGCAAAGTATTCGAACAAGTTTCATTCGATCAAGCAGCAAGTAAGGCACGAAGACCCACCTGCTGCATGACTCGGTTGAAGTACCGTGCCAAGGTGAGAGGCGGCGAGCCTGTCGCCCTTTTCAGCACGGCATCTTGTCCTTATCCCTTAGCCGCCTTTTACGACATGCATGGGGAGAGATGCAGTGGGGCTACTCTTTTGAAGTACCGGCCCCACACGGTACTTTTAATAATGATCAATTTAATTGAAATACGACTTATTGCAATTACTCGTAACGAAGAGATGAAATGCACGAGAGTTACTATTAGCTCTGTACTTTTATATTTAGTTGATGTTGAGGTGTGGTGTGGGTGACCAATTCCAGAAATGCATACTAATTTCGTTTTTATTTTAATTGGCGAATGAATTGAAATAAATTGCAACATGCAATATTTAGGCATAACGCTTTAATTTTTCTAAATCAATTAAGCTGATAAGTTTTGCTATATGGTTCAGTTAAAGTACATAGTTTCTCAAGGAGTAGGTAAGTAGTAGATAGTTTGTGTTTGTACTGTGTGGATTTTAATGCACCGAATTGTGACTTTTTTGAGCATTGAGAAGTGGCAGCTACCGTTGTCATCTTTACAGTACGTTTAGGCTTGAGTATGGACACGGAGGCCTTAAAAACAACCGTTCACCCTCACCACCAGACTCGACGATGTACTGAATCTCTCGGTGAAACAAGTTTTTCATAATCGGTGGGTAATATTTAATTAATATTTTAATTAATATTTTCTGCCAATTTATTAAATCAATATAATATGTTGAAGCATTGAAATTTATGTACGACACTTCAAACAGCCTAGGTGTTGAAGGTTGAGGCATACTGCGTGCCTTTAATATGCGCCAGGCTGTCAGTTCAAAAATGTGTTTCCTGTCATCAGTTATCATTGCAAGAAGAATGTTCTCTGGATTTGAAAAATAGCTATTTCGTTGAATGGCAGGATCGATTATCTTTTATAGACCTTCTGGCAGGTACCTGGATGCCATTATTATGTTAAGAAAAGATGTAGCCTGCCTGCCATGTTTGCATGATGGTTTATTTTTAATGAAGAAGCAAGATGATGCTTATACTTTTACAACAAATTTAGCGAAGTTGTTGAATTTTCCGATGGTGTCTCTGTTGTTACATACAAACGCAATATACGGTTGGCAAGTATCATCAAACGGGCATTTTTGCCTGCAGATTTATTCGCCAGATCTTCTGGGAAATTACCTGAAAGTACCGCTGAGACAATCTTGTGCAAGTACTGTTGATCTGTACTAAAATCTTGGGCGTTTTCTGGAAGCATTTCTCCTTCGATACGCTGAATTTTTTTAAAGGGTTGTTCATAGTTTTTGAGTGCTTTCCCCAATGGTCCAGTGTTTACGATGGGGCTGGCATAGTCGACAGGCGGCTAAAGCCCTTTCATAAAGTAGAAAAAAAATTCACAGATTTGCCTTACACGACTATCGAGCACATTGAAAATGAATCTAGGGAATTCGAAAAAATATTGTCGCTGAGCGACACGAGAAAGTCGGGATAAGGAAAAGGTTAGTTGGGTTCTGATGATGGAGCCGGAAGGAAGCCATAGGAACTCCTAAACTACACATGATAAGCCCAGGATTTCCACTCCGACCAACTAAACGGACCAACTGAAACGGATCAACTATTTTTCTTTCCCAACGAATCAACTTTTTGGTTGGTCCGATAGGAATATTTTATTAATTAAATTTATTTGTAAATTTTGAAAAATTTACAAAAAATATAAAAAATGTATTATATACCTAAGCCAGGATTAAGAAACATTAACAAACATGAAGTCACCATAGTACCAGGGCAGCAGAAATTTAAAGGAGGTTTCCATAATTTTATATAAGTTAATCGCTATTATTATACTCGTAATAACAGCGATTAACTTATATGGAAACCTATTCGAAAACGCGTATTCATGGTATTCAATAATAGGTGCCAGGATTTAATCATTCATCCAAGGCCAGGGAGAGAATCCTGGCCTCTCCCTGGCCTTGGATGAATGAATAAATCCTGGCACCTATTATTGAATACCATGAATACGCGTTTTCGAATAGGTTTCCGTATAAGTTAATCGCTATTATTACTATAATAGCGATTAACTTATATAAAATTATGGAAACCTCCTTTCAATTTCAGCTGCCCTGACACTTTAGAACCGTTCCCAGTAGTCTTAACAAGTAGTCTTTCGGGTTTCCACTTTAATTTATGTATTCTGACTAATAAGGTTTCGACCCGCGGTATCATTTAAAAGATTTTGTAGAATATTAATTTCAGATTATGACCATTTGAAATTCTGACGAATTGTAAATCTGATCATTTGAAAGTCTGGCGATTTGAAAATCTGACCAAATGAAAACAAAAGTAATTTTCATGTAAGTATATGCATACACGATACAAACCATTTTATTTAAATTAATAAAATATTCCTATCGGACCAACCAAAAAGTTGTATCATTGAGAAAGAAAAATAGTTGATACGTTTCAATCTCATTCTGCGCAACCGGTTGGTCGATTCAGTTGGTCGGAGTACCCGTTTATCCAGTTGGTCCGTTGGGAATAAAATTTTACCAAATTAGATCGTTCGCAATATCTGATCAACTAGTTGGTCGGATTGGAATAAATGCCTTCATCGAGTTCCATTCTGCACAACTAGTTGGTCCGTTTAGTTGGTCGGAGTGGAAAGCCTGGATAAGCCAGAAGCCCATCGTGTTTGGGCTCGTTGGATTTCATGGGTTCAAGTTCAAGTCGAAATAGCTATGTAAATAGTTTGTGTTTTCCGTCCAGTTCAGTGTAGCCGGCACGACCGGAGGGAAGTACTGACGTGGCAGCAAGTTCACCCGGTGTTATGGGCTGACATCGCGGATGTTGTAGGTGATGTAGCCAACCGTGTCAGTATCCATAAAAAAAAATATTTAGAATTTCAGCTAATAAAAGTGATATACAGAAATGGTAATGTCCAGGCGTGCAATTTACGAAGGGCTAAAATAGTCTAGCTGTAAGACCTTGTTTGGCCACTTACATACATACATACATAGTGTCACACCTGTTTCCTGGTGGGGTAGGCAGAGAACGGATTTCCACGTACCAAGATCCTGACATACCTCTGCCGCCTCTTCCACTCTCATAATGTTCTTCATGCATGCTCGTCAGTTAAGGATACTACGCACTTGACCCTTTTTGAGCACATGCCCGATCTGGTTCAAGTTCGGGCGTCTAGGGCGACCCTTCCCGACTCTTCCACTCACATTTGCTTCATAAATTTGTTTTGGCCACATTCTATTGAATAAATTTAAATTTCTGATGAAAAAGAGAGATTCCCCAAATTATGATCGGTGTAATAAGGAAGGAGGATGACATATACCATTTTCTGAAGGAGTGTGGTCAGAACGAGGAATTACGGAGGGAAATGCAGCCGTCACTTGGGGTGGACAGACTCAATTTGTTTTAATGCAGAGTCTGTGGTTCACCACAACATATAAATTGGCATTGGATGACATTTTGTATTTAGATAATGTTTAATTTTCTAAGTTCATCTAGATAGGTGTCATGCCTGAGAAAATCCATTTTTATGTACTATAGAAGATGCGACTGTTCAAAATTTAGAGAGAATACTTCATCGACCCGGTGACGAAATAATAACGCGCTGGCGGCTAAAACCGAAGTTCCAGGTTAGACTTCTGGTCGGGACGTAGGTATTTTTTCTCTTCATTTTTGCATCTATTCAATGAAGGATAACTACTGTTTTTATTCATTTCTTATTTTTAATTTGTATACAGGCTGTCTACGGTACTGTGTGGGGTCGGTACTTAATAAGAATAGTCCCACTGCATCTCTCCCCGTGCATGTCGTAAAAGGCGACTAAGGGATAAGCGGCCTGCAGACATCCCGGTCGACTTGTGGCTTTCATGGAAGACATAGGCTGGCTGGGGTAGCTGGAGACTGCGGGGTTTTGCACGAAGGTCCCCAACCAAGCGGGATTAGTTTGCAGGCCTAGAGCCAACCCCAAACCAAAACAACAACAACAACAACAGGGTGTCTACAGTATAATATGATCATTATTGTATGAAATACTGAAAGGGGTGATTGTGTACGTGAAACAAAATAACTTTTCTTTCAGAATAGAAAAAATTATATTATTCAAAATAAAAAGTCATAAAAGTAATTTAGTTTGACCTACACAAACACCACTTTCATGGTTCTATTCTATATTTTACTGCGAGCATCCGGTCTTTTTCTCTTATCATATGGTATCAAGGAGACTGTTATTGAAAATAAATTAAGCCATTGACGCATGCCTTTATTTCAATAAATAAGAAAGTGATTTACTGAAGATACTGAGAATGAATAGCGTCAAGTTATCGCCACGAATACGTGACCTACATGAGAGTGTGTTTATTGAGAATACCTTATTATTCTCTTAACACACCACAAAATAAAAACTAACAACTGTAGCAAGAATCTAAGAATTTCAGCTAATAATAGTGATAAGTACACAGAAGTGAGAGCAAAGCTAAACCATGAGAAATCAAAGCTTTATTTAATCAACTAACATTTTTCCAAGCTTCCTTGATAATATCAGCTGCCTTCTCGCCTATCATCATGCCCGGAGCGCTGGAGTGTGCAGAAGTCGAATCAGGTATGATGCTCGAGTCCGCCACCCGCAATCCAGAAACACCGTGAACACGAAGCTCTGGGTCAACCACAGTTTCCGGGTCAGACGAAGGTCCCATCTTACAAGTTCCCGTCTGTTGATTCATACTAGAAGACAAAGTCCTCAAGGCACACTCCCAGTAAGCATCAGAATCATATTTATGTTTTTTGCACTGGGGATAATCTGCCTTGTGAAGCCGGGCCCCGTGCCGTTGAAACGCATGTATTTTAGTGAAACTCTGTACGGTCCTAATAGCATCAATCATCGCAGCGACATCCCTACTATCTGTTAAATAATTGGTGTAAATCTTCGGATGACTGAAAGGGTTTGTATCACTCAATTCCAGGTAGCCCTTCGACTTTGGATGGAGCAACACAGGGACCGCACTCCAAGTGTCGATATTTTTAACTGAGCTAAAGGCGGCTAAGAAAGTGTCGTTCGTGATCCTGGCCCCTATGCGGTTCGACTGGGAGCCGTCGTAGGAGAAGTCCGAGAGGAGCGAGCCACCGCAGTCCATTAGTTCGACATCGGGGACTAGATCCGAATCAGTCGATTCGGTAGTTTTGATGTAGCCGATCGCCTCCACTCCTGCGGGCGAGCCGGCCAGACCGGTGCCGTTGATGAACCATTTGATTATCTGCTCAGGTTTCGCTGCATTTTTTTCGTGCAAGGTGGCCGACGTAGTGTTCAACAGATATATTTGTCCCGGGAAGTAGAGATGGTCGTACAGAGTTCGGCCGACAGCGAGGTCTTTAACGACGTGAATTCCGAGACTTTTCAGATGAGCGGCCGGCCCTATACCGGACAACATGAGCAGTTGAGGTGAAACGATGGGTCCAGCGGACACGATTACTTCTCTCCTCACCATAACGGTTTTAAGCAGACCATACCTATGGTATTGGACACCGTAAGCTTTGTTATTGTCGTCGATCAAAATTTTAGTCACCGTAGTCGAGTGCAGGATATGAAGGTTTCGCCTGTTGCGGTGGGGATACAAGTAAGCCTTGGCGGCGCTGTGTCGGCGTCCGTTGTTCAAGGTCGCCTGCACGAAGCCGAAGCTCTCCTGGTAGTTGTAGTCACCGGTTGAGTGTCGGTGAAATCGAGCAGCGTCGAGAAACGCTTCTGCGAATGGGGTTCTGAAATTGGTAAATTTTGAATTATTTGTAATGGTTATTATGAACTTACACTAAATTTACAGTCAATGTTCCAAGCTCAGCCCGCCTTTTCTCTATTAGCGACTATCGCAAAAGTATCAATGGCCGCAGCTCTGTCTCACTAGACGCATTGAGAAGCTCGTTGGAGCGAGTGAGGCGGCTCATGAAAAATTGTTAGTATCGATGAATTGCTAATAGAGAATAGCCTCGCAGGTACTTTAATCAAATTATTCGCACAATTAATTCATTTAACATAAAATAAATAACACGTCTAACATCTACAACGTTTTGTGGACGGTGTGCCGGATTCTTCGATCATAAAACCAGATTAGTCAGATGGAATGGTATTGTAGGTATTGTTTATTGATCATCACAGTTAGATTGCACTTGAAACTTGAACTTGTCACAATTAGTTCTATCCAGTTCGATTACACCCACGAAGAAGAACCGGCAAGAAACTTCGCTGGGTATTTTTTTTGTACATACTATTACATGTATTTTAGTGACTAGCCACATAATAACATCGCTTAAAGTGTATCGAAAACACAGCTTGAGAGCAAGATAACAATTTTGCCGAGAGTTATATCTACGTAAAAATCCTTTGTCAAACTTTGACACGTAATTTGTACCAATAAAAAAGTCCAAAGTCCTGGTTTGATACCTCGCTAATATATTCATTTCCTTAGATAAGTGACAGCTAGCAAGGCGCTTGTCTAAGGAAAACGAATCTCCAGTTTCACATGGAATTAAAACCGCGGTCAAACTCAACAGACGGACGACGGCCACCCATTCAAAGTCCAACCGCCAAAGTACCGTGTGGGGCCGGTACTTTGAAAGAATAGCCCCACTGGATCTCTCCCCGTGTACTACCGTACCGTGACTAAGGGATATGACTCCCTTCTTATATTACTAGGTGGTAGGGTTTAACCCGCCCGGGTTGGTACCACCGCACTGAATGAAAGGTCGATCGAAACGGCTATGTAAATAGTTTGTGTTTTTCGTCCAGTTCAGTGTAGCCGGCACGACCGAAGGGAAGCACTGACATGGCACCAAGTTCACCCGGTGTTATGGGCTGACATCACGGATGTTGTAGGTGATGTAGCCAAACGTGTCAGTGTCCATAAAAAAAAACGCGCCGTCTATACATGCCTTCGGCGATGGCTCGCCAAAGTGCTGCGTGCGGGCTGCCCCCACGGAGCTCTATCATCTATACTAACTCGATCTATACTAACAGAGTCGAAGCTAAAGATGATTTGTTGACTCGACTCGCGAGCGCGAGAGCAGACATTCAGTGTGTCAGTTTAACTCACCTGAAATTCACATCTTCAACATGAACTTTCCCTGTGTGACCTCGGTGCGTCCTGGATTTTAAATGCTTGAGGTGGCACTGTTCCGATTTCTTGTAGTACTGAAGAACATCGTCGGAGGACCTGTTTATTAACACGATTTTATTAGCTTGACATGTAAATCTTATAGAAATGAAATTAAATCAAATTAATCCTGATCCAGATTTTCTTTATCCTGCTGCTTTGCTTTATATCTGCCCTCTTCCTCACCCCGTGTGCAGTTAGGTAGGTGCTACTATTGTATTTCTTGTCTTATTCTTTGTCTTTGTCTTTGTCTTTCCGTCCAGTTCAGTGTATCCGACATGAAATTAAGGGAAGCACTGACATGGCACCTAGTTCGCCCGGTGTTATGGGTTGACATCACGGATGTTGTAGGTGATGTAGCCGAGCGTGTCAGTTTCCATAAAAAAGGCAGAATTTAAATTGTATTATAGTAGGTGGACAGATGACCTAAAAAAGGTAGCCGGGAGTGGATGGATGAGAAGAGCGGAAGACCGCGTGTGGTGGCGTGCCTTGGGAGAGGCCTATGTCCAGCAGTGGACCGATACAGGCTGATGATGATGATGATGATGATAGTAGGGGACTAGGGGATGATGATAGTGGGCGTACCATCCTTTGCAACCTTTAGCAGCAATTCTGTCCCAATCCACCGCTCGGCCCCGTGCGTATACCATGTTGTTGATGACACTGCTGCCTCCCACAGCTTTGCCCCTCGCCAACACGCAACGTTGATCCTCCATTCCTGCCACACGTCACAATATAAATAGCCCAAGTAGGTACTAAAAATAAAATCATGTAATGTAATGTATTTACAGGTAGCCGGGAGTGGATGGATGAGAAGAGCGGAAGACCGCGTGTGCTGGCGTGCCTTGGGAGAGGCCTATGTCCAGCAGTGGACCGGTACAGGCTGATGATGATGATGATGATGAATGTATTCACACAAAATATTTAAATAGACATTTATACATATATATTTTCTTTTATTTAAATAGACATTTTATAAAACTCAACTACGAAAGCTAAGGAAATAACTTGCAAGAGCGTTATGAAATGCTGTAGCCGGCCTCCCTCAATTTTCTAAAACCCGACTACGAAAAACGAAGAAAATAATTTTGTAGTCAGGTCTATTTCGAAGTCTGCAGCATTTTCTACTGCTGTTGGTCAACTTTCCTTGTTGGTTTTCCGTAGTCGAGGTTTATACAGTTTTCATTTAATTATTAATGTTTTAATAATTTTTTTATATTATTTACAACAGTATCAAATGTCGTATATTAGGTTCCATACCTCAAAACCGGAACCTAATGGTGTGACTCATGCCGATTCATTACGAAGAAACTAATATTTAATCTATGCTCATGCGTCCGTCCGTCTGTCCGTCTGTCTGTCACAGGGTCGGTCGGTCTATCGGACCAAGGTAAAATTTGTTACGAATTTTGAGAATAATATTTTGCATAAACTCTAGAACATATTTTCAAAATGTATTAAAAATTGCCCCCACGGGGGGGTTCAATGTAACATTGAAATAATACAAATATTTTTTTATGTGGTACCTTAGTGGCATATCGTTGGAACGGGGTCAACTTGTAGAATTCAAAATGTTTTTATTTACAATAAAGTTTTCGAAAAAGTTCAAAAATTTGTTTGAACGTGTACCTTTTTTTTCTTGAAAACTGCTTCACCAGTTTCCGCAATACATTTCTAAGAACCTACTCACAAATAATATCTTTCGAATTTAAAAGAACAGCTTGGAAATCGGTTCTTCCGTTTCGTTTTTGCGTCGAGGCTTAAATTGAGGTTTAAAATTAATCGCATGTTGCAATGCATTCTCAACTACCCGTGTACCCAAGCGGCAATGGCCTGTCTCGTTTGCGAGAGACAGCAAGTTCGAACCCGTCAGCGAGATACACTCTGTTTCTCATTTCCAGTGCTAGTGCCAGTGCCAGTGATAAGTGCTTTCTGTCGCGAGCATGAGCTGGTCCAATGGTCCATGGTATGGATTTCACATAAACGGTATGCCCCTTCCTTTCCTTTCCTGATTTTTAAAGATAAATATCTATGACTCTGGACTTCCTAAACTCCTTACCCCAACAGCTGGTGTTCTGTTTCTCCGTAACGTACTGCGTAGCATATTCCGTCATCTGGAACAACGGTGCTATAATCGGTATATCTGTAAGTATACTCTCTGGCTTGCCAGCCTCGATCAGCAGGACGTTGATTCTGTAGTCCTCGGTGAGACGAGAGGCCAGCGCGCTACCGGCCGAACCGGCTCCTACTATCACGTAGTCGTACTTGTTTAATGGTTCTGTTAGTCCTGGAATAATACAAGCAACGCTAGTGCTGGATATTTCGTTAAGAGCATTTTCGACGCTTGCGAATCCGGCTAAACTAAGTAGTTTTCGTCATGGATACTAAAAACATTGATTTCCTTGAATTGACTTATTGTGGAAGTGTTTGTGAAGTTATCACATAATAAATGATTTATAAACTTTTATTGGTTAAAAAATTGCAACTGAAATTTCAGCCAGCCGATTGAGCTGAAATCTTGCGCAGACTTTTGGTTCTGGTGATTGACAATACAATCATAACTTTAAATTGTCAAATCTTTCAAATAAATTTAAAACCAGCTCCACCCATCCGATTGAGCTGAAATTTTGCACATTTTCCGGTTCTGGTTACAATAGAATCACGTATACTCAAAATTGTAAAAAAAAAACACACACACACAAAAGAAAAAAATTTTTTTATAACTTCGCCTGTTATTATGCCTCAGTTCCACCAAACGGAATTGAGCTGAAATTTTGCACATACTTTTGTTTCTAGTGACAATGCACTCAAAAGATTTAATTATTTTTGTTAATGTTGTGTGTTCAATAAAGATCTCCAGATCCAAAAAAATAAAAAATGTACCTACTCAACATTTAAAAATGTAACTAAAATAATTACAAGCTTAAAATTAACTTCACTTGTCAAATAAAAAAAAATCTTGCAACTGAATTTTAACCAGTTCCACACAACCGATTGAGCTGAAATTTTGCACACCTTTTTAGTTCTGGTAACAATTCAATCTAGTGTAGTACTAAAAATTGTAGAAAACAAGTGCGAATCGGACTCGCACACCGAAGTTTCCACACCACAAAAAAATGTTGAAAAACTGATTTCTTGTATAGAGGCTGTTCCAATTTTTTTTTTTTTTTATTATTTATTGTTATATCTGCCTTAGTAACACATATTTTTTAACGTTTCAACCAGCTAGCTGTTACGGTTCCAAAGATACAGCAGTAGGACAAACAGACAGACAGACGGTGTAAGTTTAAGAATTACTAAAAAGCACAAAATGAGATAATAAATAATAATCCTTTTTAAAACAAGATTTTATTTAAACCATGTACTAAAACGAAAAAAGTATATTTAGATATTCGATTTGTTTTCAAAAAGGTAGTCGAAAAATATTAAAAAATTGGTAAGTATTAATTTCATTGAATTGTTTGATAAGCAAGTACTTGACGGTGTATGTATTTTCTTTACAATTTGCGCGACAAGCTTTTTGAAAACAAATCGTAAACCTTTAATTTTTCGGTTTACGTTTTCGTACATAAAAGCTTGTGTTTAAAAGTGTTTTTATTTTATTTTGAATTCTGGATGGAAGGTACCAAGTTTGTACCTATATAGTCTTACATTTGAAAATGTGATTACTTGTTTGTTTAGCGAGGCAGACTTGGTTGTTACCTATGTCTAAATCAAAGAGTTTGTATTACGTTGCTGCGCTCCTCAGCGACGTAATACAAACTCTTTGGTCTAAATCCGGTTATAAGTTCATAGTTTTATCATTATTTTCAATTGTTTTTTTTTTCTCTGTAAAGTCAAATAAGGGATGTTTTTTTTTAATTGGAATTTATTCCTCTGCACCGGCATTAAAAGTTTGGCGTACTTATACATGCTTTTCTTGAAAGATATTTTGTTATTATTATTTTTTTCTAAGAATAGCAAAATTGTAGCTTCATAAAAAACTCTCATATTAAATAAAGCGGAAAAGCTGCAACGGCGCGCCGCCGATGCGTCGTCGTCAATTCTGCACTATTCTCTATCAATTCACCTTGAGGATTTAGGATTATAAGATAGTTTGCGACGAAGCGAAGTCACCATAACTTCTATAACTTACCCTCAGGCAGCGCGTATTCGTCCCTCCCGAAAGAAAGAATTTCACTGGGATTAAAATCCCATTTTCCAACAATCTGTAGGGCTGTAATTATTTTGTTGAGTGTTGTAGACAATTGCTGATCTAGTGCTCTTCTTCCTCCTATATATTCATAACTATCAGAGTAGTCTGATGACGTTGACTCATTACTGCTGCTGCTGCTGCTTACGTCTTCGTCAGTAGTACTAGTAGCGACAGTCGCTATGAAGAGGAGCATGTACAGCATACATGGTTTGTCGAACAGCACCATCTCGCCGTCTTAAAACAAACTCAAATTCAAAGCTTTTATTGTGCAAACAAGGTATGTACAAAGTAATACGTGGGGCACACTAAAAGTTTCCGGAATTAATAAGAATAAAATACTATTAAAGGTCAAAAATGAATTTATTGTTTCTCAAAATATTCTCCCTTTGCGTAAATGCACTTTTTCATACGATTAAACCAATTTTGAAAACGTTTGTGCCACTCCTCCGTGGTGACCCCAGAAACGTGTTTTTCATATTCTTCGACAGCCTCTTCTGGTAATGAAAATCGTTGACCGCGTAATTGGTTCTTAATTTTTGGGAACAAAAAAAAGTCACAAGGTACCGTCACCTGTTACTATGTCCCACACCAAATTTGAAGCGCCTTTGTTGAATCTGGTAAGCATGGCATTGCACCAAGTGACGCGGTGCGTTTTTTGAGCCTCGGTCAAATTGTGTGGGATCCACCGCGAGCACAGCTTTCTCACACCCAAATGTTTGTGTAGGATTGATTGTATTTGACTCATGCCTATGTCTAAGGATGCCCGAATCTCATGGTAGGTCACATGCCTGTCTGTTTCGATCATACGGCGCACAGCATCGATGTTTTTGTTGTTCACAGCGGCGAACGGGCGACCATCGCGAGATTCGTCACTGATATTGACACGACCGCGCTTGAATTCTGCAAACCAGCAATAAATAGTCATCTTGCATGGTGCTTCATCGCCAAAAGCAGATTGAAGCCGAGCGAGGCTCTGATGAGCTGTCAAATTACACTTAAAATCGTAGAAAATCATACTACGAAAATTTTCCCGGGTAAAATTTATGTTAATGTAGACACGCAATTTTTAAAATGGCGCCACAATGGAAAAACAATTGACAGTCAGACGAAACAAACTGCATTCTACAGCCAAAGAGTTCCATTTTCAAATGTTGTAATTACTTTTTAAATATTGTTTATGTAAGTGGCCAATTCCGGAAACTTTTAGTGTGCCCTATGTATATATATACTAGCTGTGCCCGCGACTCCGCCCGCTCTCATATTTCACTTCACTGCTAACCTCATAAGCCATTTAGCGTGTTAGTAAGTAGCCTATAGTTGATGGGAAGAATCAAGCTATCCGTAGATTTTTTTTTATTAAAATCGGTTCAGTGGTTCTCGAGTTATAAGCGGACAGACAGACATACACTCAGACACTCAGACACTCAGACAGAAAGCAGACGTTGGATTTTATTATAGGTAAGGATAAGGAAGGAAAGGAAAGGATATACGTAATTACATAAGTAAAAATAAAATAAAACAGAAAACATAAAATAAAAAACAAAGTAGAATTAAATAGTACGAATGATGGTTCGTGGTGTAGGTGGTCCCTCAAATTTTTCCCATTTTCGCAAAGAGTGTGAAATCGACTTTTAGAAGTGCAACAGCGTAGAGAGCGATGAGGAATATCCGAATGTATGAAATAAATTGTGAAAAATCAAATCACGGCTCTGCAGATCCTCGGGTGACTTTGTTAGTTTCATAGTTGGGTTCTGATGATGGAGCCGGAAGGAAGCCATAGGAACTCCTAAACTACACATGATAAGCCCATCATGTTTGGGCTCGTTGGATTTATCTTCGCAATTACTCTTGTCATATATGATGTCCAGGGTACTGATGATGGAGCCGGAATGAAGCCATAAGAACTCCTAAACCATACATTATAAATCCACCGTGTTTGGGCTCGTTGGATTTGTCTTTGCAAGTACTCTAGTCATATGTTATTTCAAGGGTCCTGGTGACGGAGCCCGAAGGAAGCCATAGGAACTCCTTAACCACACATGATAAATCCACTGTTTGGGCTTGTTCGATTTGTCTTCGCAAGTACTCTAGTCATATGTTATTTCCAGGGTCCTGTTGATGAAGCCGGAAGGAAGCCATAGGAACTCCTAAACTAAACATGATGAGCCCATCTTGTTTGGGCTCGTTGGATTTGTCTTCGCAAGTATATAGGTTAGGGTAGAAGACGCGATATAATATAGGTAGCGACGCAACCTATATTATATTTTTATATTTGATATTTATTAATTTGTTATTTTAGTTAGACATAATGTCAAGCTTATCTCTTTTTCTGTCTAAATTTTAGTTTACATTTTTTAAGCTGCTTGTGTTTTTGAAAAATAATAAAAAATATATAAATGTAATACTTTTTTTTAATTTTGTTGAGTTCATTTTCAATGTATCTCGAAGGTCGTGTAATGCACGAGATCTGTGATTTTTTCAAATTATGGCGACTTGGTCGTGTTCAACGCATCGAAGACACAAGTGTGTGCGTTCAATGCGAAGAGGACGGCGTTCACGCCAGCTCTTTCCTTCCAAAACACGTCGCTGAAATTAAGCGACCACCTCGAGATCCTCGGTTTCGACAGCACGAATTGAACTTTCGGCACCATATTGAGGCCAAAGCCAAGCTGGCCTCAAAAAAGCTGGGCGCATTGAACAAGGTGCGACGGTACTTCAAGCCGGGCCAAAAACTGACGTTTTATAAAACACAGGTTAGGTCTTGCTTGGAGTACTGCTCGCACTTGTGAAATGTCTCAGCTAAATACCAGCTTGCGCCGCTAGACTTAACCCAGCATCGTGCCGTGCGACTGGTGGGTGACCTTATGGTGTCCCGTGACTTAGAACCACTGCAACTCCGTAGGGACGTCGGCTCCGTAAGTGTGTTTTATCGTCTATTTCATGGGGAGTGTTCGGAGGAGCTGTTTAACGCGATTCCGCCGTCCATATTCCACCTCCGCACTGCGCGTACTTGGCAGGGGATGCACCCCTATGAAATCGACCTACCACGGATTCTGTAGGTCAACAACCGGTTCTGTAGGTCTTTTATTTACAGAACCGGGAAAATGTGGTACGCACTCCCTGCCCATCCAAATCCTCCCAAGTACAGCCTGGGGTTTTCCAAAAGGGGCGTGAAAAGGCTCCTGTCAGGCCGGCATGGCATTCGCAATCCCCGTGCATCAAAGAATGTCCATGGGCATCGTTAGACACCTACTTGTAGGTGAAACGAAGCCACATGTCGTGCTATCCATAAAAAATATCGATTACTTGGCACTTATCAATATAACTAATAAAGAGACGAGTTTAAAAACGCATAAACAACAAAACCGTAGTAACATTTTATAAGGTCTTTCAATAGTAGGTAACGATACGCTAAGGGGTGTATGTTTATAAGATACTGATCACGTTCCCGTACCAATTTTAAGCGCACTTCACGTTTTAAATTTGAGGAGTGCGTAGGTTTTTTATATCGTAAAAAAAGAATTGGTATGGGAACGTGATCACTATCTGATACACATACACCCCTTAGCGTATCGTTAGCTACTAATGAAAGACCTTATACAAAAACCGGCCAAGTGCGAGTCGAACTTGCGCACCGAGGGTTCTGTATCGCCATGTCATGGTTAGCGCCACTCACGCCATCTATGGCGTGTTTATGAAAGCTTCATATTAGTTAAAATAATTCATGATTAGTTAAAATGCTTCATGCTCTATTCGGTAGATGGCGCGCGCGCATACACTTTTTAGTTTCTTCTGTGGAAACCTTTTAGTACCGTGTGGGGTCGGTACTTTAAAAGAATTGCCCCACTGCATCTCTCCCCGTATATGTCGTAAAAGGCGACTAAGGGATATGACTCCCTTCTTATATTACTAGTTGGTAGGGTTTAACCCACCCGGGTTATGTAAATAGTTTGTGTTTTCCGTCCAGTTCATTGTAGCCGGCACGATCGAAGGGAAGCACTGACATGGCACTTAGTTCACCCGGTGTTATGGGCTGACATCACGGATGTTGTAGGTGATGTAGCCAACGGTGTCAGTTTCCATAAAAAAAACCTTCTTACCCAGACTGAACTAAATTTATAAAATATTCATTCATGAAATTTCGTAATTGAATTCATAAAAATATTAACAAATTACCAAAAGAGCCCATTTCACTCATTAAGCGAATATTTTAACACCTAGTTGAACATAATACTTGAGCAAATTTTAATTCTTAAAATTATCTTACTAAATTATTATTGTATTCTATTTTAATGTTTGCCCTATTATACTTTTCTTCTTATTTTGTTATTCAATAGTTTGTATATGACTTTTTGATCTTTTCCATATATGTGTTTTTTTTATTAATTAGTACAAAATTAATTTTAGTTAGATAAAACCGTTATTTTGTCGATATAATTATTGCGATACTTACTTAATTTTATTTCGAACAACCTACATTTTAGTTTAAACTTTAATAATAGTTTTTATTTTTATTTTTATTAGAAAAATGCAAAGCGGAAATCATTGGAAAAAATACATCCCGGCCAGGATTTTTCTAATAAAACTATATAATATAAGGTTTACCCTAAGGGTTGTATGTGTATCAGATAGTTCCCATACCCATACCGAGTAGCGAAAAGACTAAATCGCGAAATGACCAAATCGCAAAACGACCATAAAGCAAAATGACTAACTAACAAAACGACTAGCTAGCAAAATGACGAAGTAGCTAAAATACTACATTGTGTTTTGTTTATTAGAAGTACAATCAAAAACAAAATAGAGTATTTCGTCGTGGTAGATTAAAACAGAGCCGAGCCACATTTTAGCGAAAATGCGTTTTTAATGCCAAAATACTCAGAATGAGACGGAAATTATAGTGGAAAAGAGAGCCAAGCGATTACGAAGTTAGAAGTACGTTATTTCAATAATGATAAAGGGATGTTAACTGAAATTCCATATAAACTTTTTAAAAGATAAATAACTTTAGGTGTCATAGTATTGGTTTACTATCAATTAATTTTTCAATATTTCTGTACTACCGAACGAAGCCTTGCCACATAAATACTGTTGACCAACAACATTCACAGAAAATTGGTTCTAAGTGGATGAAACTTTTATTGCATAACTGAGATAACCAACATAGCTTCATTATGCTCCACCACAATCCTGCTTACGCGATAGAACATTTTCTCAGTAGTAAACAGAGGTTGAGTGCTAAACCCCTAATAACTAAAAAACTACAAATGATAAGGTCCAAACTGCATATTATCCCATTAGAATATGTATATTACTACCACGTGTAAAAATTTTGGGAAAATATGATATGTAGTTTGAAAGATACAACTAAAAACACATAAATTTTCGAGACTTTAAATCTTTAATCGTCAATATCTCGAAATGTTGCATGTGTGGCTCAGCTCTGTTTATCTCTACTACGACGATTTTCTATTTTGTATTTATTTTGTTTAAGTACGTAACAATGCATTTACAGATGCTAATAATTGAGGAGAACCAGAAAGTCCACTTTTCTGCATACACAATGGGAGTCTCTTTCCAACCCTTAAATCTTGCACTACCATTTTAACATTTTTGTGTGTAAAATATATTATCAATATCTATGCCTCTATGTTGTCCTTTTTTCGTTATTTCATTTTAAATGAAATATATTTGATTATAAACATGTGAAAATATAGCAATTTAATGCCTAATTTTCATATTTTTATATGGAAAACTATAAAAAAATAATTAAAATCAAGACATAGAGGCATCCAGTAGGCTTTTGTTGATAGCAAAAAAAATATCACTTAAATTGAGGAAGAATAAATTTTTTATTTAATTCGTCTCCTCCCGAAACAGGCAAAACTCATTAGAGTATACAGCCATTTCTTTTGTAGCTTTAACGTCTGTTGTATAAATTGTCGGGCCGCGAGAACCACAAAAATATATTTTTATATATTACAACGACGACGCGACAAACTTCCGTCGTCCGCCATCGACATGAAAAAAACTTCGCCTAATATGACAATCTTTTTTTTTAGTATTTATCATAATTATTTGTGGCCAGTAAGTATTTAGCTAATCAAGAAACATATTATAATAGATAGGGTGCAATAAGTAAACACTTTTTGATGTTGAATGTACAAACGCTATGTAGACTTTTCATAAAGTGGTCGTTTTGCGATTTGGTCCTTTGGAGATCTGGACTTTGCACTACTTAGTCATTTTGCTTTATGGTCGTTTTGCGACTTGGTTATTTTTCGATTTAGTCTTTTCGCTACTCGGTCAAAATGCGATTAAAGCGTTCCACGCCCAACCCAAAATACTTACCCATGCTATGAAATAATTGTTCAATAAACTATTATTTTAGTAGGATGGGTAAGTATTTGATATCCGAAAGAAAATTGGTATGGGGGACGTGATCAGTATCTGATACACATACACCCCTTAGCGTAAAGTTACCTACTAATGAAATACCTTATATAAAGCGATTACGTGCTTAGTACTAACATATAAACAATATAGTTTTTATTTTTATTTATTTACAATCAATCTATTATACAGGTTGGCCCAGTTATAGTGGTCCAAAAACGTTCACAACGTTAGTTCAACTAAAATTTCACATTATTCTCAAATCTGTCTCTAACAGCGCTAATCTACACATAAAAAAACTGTTTAGTAATGTTTTTAAAAAATAAGATTTTAAAAATTAAGGTAATAGTCACTTTTTATTGTAGTGGCTTTGTACAAATGATGTTAATTTTTAATATGTCACAATTGTAACACAACTACAATTTTTGGTCTGGAAAATTGTCATATGTATAGGTAGTTTTTAAGGGCATGGGCAAATCTCCGGTAGTACTTTTTTTGTACACAGTGATTTTTCAAAAATTTATCAGTTTTAATATAAACTGAACAAAAATTCACTGAAAGGGCTATAGCAACAGTACAGTCTAGAAGTAAACCTAAAAACTATTCATTACGTACTAGCTACATGTCTCCTCTACTTCCATACCAAATTTTATTCGATTTTGTGGAATAGATATCCCACTAGAGCGGTTTATGTGACTAAAATAGAGAAATTTCAAAAAAACTTTAAAAAAATCATAACTTCTAAACCATTGGTTTTCGCGGAACTAATGTTTCTCTTAAATGAGTCAACATGATGTCCTCCATCTAAAAAAAAATTTTGGACCACTATAACTGGGCCACCCTGTATAATTATTTGATAAATTTTTATTACCTAATTGATGTAAAATGTCTTAAAAGTTTTGAGAAAAAATTTATTCCGCAATTGCATGTTTTTAATAAGTTTACCTATTTACAAATAACGATCACGCGAAGAATTTTGTTATGTTAGACTTACTAAATATAATTAACATGTGTGCAGTGAGAACTCATTTACAATTTGTTAGAATTAAGTATAGCTTACTCGTATGCTCGTACGCAACGAAGAGATGAAATGCAAGAGAATTGTTGTCAGCTCTGTGCTTTTGTATTTAGTTGAGTTGTGTGACCAATTCTCGAAATGCATGTTAAATAACCTTTTATTATAATTGGCGAAACAAATTCAAATTGCGTGCTCTATGCAATAATTATAATGGAAGTAAAGTTTCTAAATTAAGTGGACAAGTTTTGTTATGGTTCAGTTAAATTGGTTTCAATAGTTTCTCAAGTAGAAGGCATTTATGTGGTGTTGTCTCATTTTTCGTGCAAGGATTACTGCTCAGCCCTTTGGAGAAATGCCGTGATGATAGTGAGCCTAAAACAAAACCATAATATTTTATTTTATTTAAACCATTTTATTTTTAATATTAAACATAAGCCATTTCTAAAAATTGTAAAGAACACTCTGGAGCAGTCTGAATAGGTCGCCAGAAATCCCCCCCCCCCCCCCCCCCCACACCCTCACACACACACACACACACACACACCCTCCCTCACACATACACCCTACCACACATACACACTCACACACACATACATTCACAAATAATAATATTAATATTATATTACACTGTTGCTATTGGTTCTGTCTTGTTTTAAGTAGAAGTTGAAATAATATAAAAAAAAAAATTTAAATGCGGAACTTTTTTATAGGCTTATAATTTGTATCATGTTAGTTTGTAAATTGTTGTTAAGCATAGCTGTTAAGTTTCTTTTCTCAATAAATAAATAGCCTAAAATGCAGTGCGACATGTGGCGCCGAGTCACCCATAAGATATCAAACAACGCCCATGGACATTCGGTCGCATACGGGGGTTGCGAATGCCATGCCGGCCTGACAGGTGCCTATTTACGCCCTGTGAAGGACCCGAGACTGTACTTAGGGGGAAATATACGTACTTAATTTGTTAAATAAAACGGCATGTAATTTTAAGATTTAAGTCATATAGAAGTGCTGGATGACGCATTATGTAAAATCAAAGACAATTAAACTACCAAAATATTTAAATCTCTGTAAAAACAAATTCGAACTTTATGATAGTGCGAATATGTTAAATTGACCCTTTAGCAGGATTTAAGGTATCAGGTTTAGACATAGGGTTTAGAAAACTAAACTCCCATCTGATGGCCCGTCAGCGCGTTGACAACTTTTATAGACAGACAAACAGCATTATGTTTTTTTATTTAATAATTGAAAATGTGTAAGCAAGTACAAGCTTAGAAAAAATCATTCATGGAAAATCAATAAAAACTCAATAACAGATTCTATAGACTTACTAAATAAGGCTGTCCTAAAAACTAACGCGATATTCACATTTGAAATAATTAATTCAGAAACTATAACTATAACTCCGTTCATCCTAGTAACTAATGCCGAGCGGTTTCTCGCTCTCGCAACGGTTATTACTCTTCTTTACACAGGACACAACGTGGTGTTTGTGAGTCATAGGTGTATGCGTAAGTCATCTCAAAACCATAACGGCGCGTGCGCCGCTGCGCCTGGGAGTTAGTGTTGCGTTTTTATTCTGAGAAGGTTTCAGGCAGCCAGATGCAGTCGGCCGGTCAGTCGACGCATTACAATCATTCCTAGGCGTCATAGTCATAATAATAAAATTGTTTTGCATATTTTTCACGTGTTGTTTTTCACAAAAATTTAATGGCACTATGCAATGCATGCATGCAACACTCATAAGAAAATTACGTTACTCACTTTATAATAAATGCGAAAGTATGTTGTTTGTTTGTTTGTTTGTTTGGTCATACATAAATCGAGAACCACTGGTGCGAGACCCATCGTTCTGAAGTTTGAGTACCAACACGATGGGTCTAACACCAGTGGTTCTCGAGTTATGACCAAAACAAAAGTTCATGTGATAGATGGATAGATCTCACCGAGACCTGAAGTTTGAGTGCCAACACGACGGGTGTAGCACCAGTGGTTTTCGAGTTATGACCAAAACAAAAGTTCACGTGACAGATGGATAGATTTCACCGAGACCTGAAGTTTGAGTACCAACACGATGAGTCTAGCACCAGTGGTTCTCGAGTTATGACCAAAACAAAAGTTCACGTGACAGATGGATGGATATCATAAATCTACGTGAGGATAGCAGCGGCAGTGACGAGGACCTCTGTGACGTGGGGGAATCATCAGACAGTGATGAATATGGATTACCCGGTATTACGGCACTGGGTTAACTTATCCACCTACAATAGAACGAACAGCTGAAACGGTGGCTGAAGTAAGTAGATTAGGCACAAAATTTAAATAATATATAATTTTAATATTTAATAATTTACCGTGAAAATATAAATATTTAACATGATTCCAAGCAAAAAATAAACAGGTTTATTGCAAAATTTCATTCATCAAATAAATAAACAATAATTCAATAAATTTTTTAAATTAAATAATATTCATAACCTCAGTTCACAGTCACTTCAATCACCCTTTGCGAGAGCGAGAAGTATAGAGAAAGAGAAACCGCTCGGCATTAGTTGCTAGGTTGAACGGAGTATAGAACATGTTTTTTTTTATGGAAACTGACACGGTTGGCTACATCACCTACAACATCCGTGATGTCAGCCCATAACATCGGGTGAACTTGGTGCCACGTCAGCCTTCCCTTCGGTCGTGCCGGCTACAGTGAACTGGACGGAAAACACAAACTATTATTACATAGCCGTTTCGACCGAGCTTTCATTCAGTGCGGTGGTACCAATCCGGGCGGGTTAAACCCTACCACCTTGTAATATAAGAAGGGAGTCATATCCCTTAGTCGCCTTTTACGACATACACGGGGAGAGATGCAGTGGGGCTATTCTTTTAAAGTATCGGCCCCACACGGTACTGGTACGGTACGGTACGGTACTAAGCATACTCCAAAATAAAAATTCGCAGGACTTCTGGTATAATATGTCTACCAAGCAAATAAAATACATATTTGCTGATAATATAGCCCCACACTTAGCTAGAGTATTTCATGATTCTATTGACAATAAAAAAGCCTAAAGGTGGCAACTGACATGAACATTTGCTCGATGTGAGCATGTTACACGTCGAATATTCGGGATGTCAGTACAGCGAGCCGAGCAGCTCGATGGTGAGCGCCGAGCGCCCGAGCGCGCTCCACTCGGCTGTCGGTTTTTTGGCGAATTACATTACAAGTCAGTCGCTAGCTCGAGCGCCGCCGTCGCGAGCGCATTTATTTCGTGCCTACGTTTTCGGTGTCTGTGTTGTTTTGAGGCGGTAAAATGCAGTGGAAGCAAGAAAAAACTCTTTTATTAATCGATAAATACCATAATCATCGCCAACTTTGGGATCCTATCCATCAAGATCATTTTAATAAATTGTAGAGATTTTAAAAAGATACTGCAAGCTTGTAAATGAATCACCAGAAGCATAAAAACGCAATGTTACTGATAATCTTTCCGTCACTGATATAGCTTTTCTCCAACCAGTGTCTTTTTTGCACACAAAAGGTCCGATTAAATTGATAAGATGTTCAAATTCAGACGAAGACATTCTCACAAAAATTTTATATTGACCAGATAATTCTTGATTTTTTAGAATATTTATCATGTTCAATCTGCCAGTTTCATTTCTCATTTTGAACAAGTTTGTTGTTGGCTTTCGTCTCTTCTTTAAATAACAATAACGGATTAGAAGGAACGCAGCACACTTCACCTCTACATCCGCCATCTTGACTACAAGTGGATGGATATGGAGCACAGCCGAGCATATATTCGAGACGAGCATTCAGGTGTCGTGAGCATTTGTTCACAATGAACAAATGCTCGATGTGAATGTTCACATCGAGCAAATGCTCATGTCAGTCGCCGCCTTAAGGTTGCACTCCGGGAGTGCCGGCAGAAGTGAAAACTTAAACATCAACGTTGTGCATTTTTGAATATTTTGGAATGGTTAGGGATTAATTCCGCACGAATTGTTTTATTTATCAGTATAAAAGTACTATCATTTATGTGGTAAAATACAATATTCATTTATTGCGCTATCTTAGACAAACATGACAATTTATATTACATAAAAAATTTAACACTACAGAAGTATTATAATTATTTTACATCAAAAAGTTGATTTCTCAGAAAAATCAACTTTCATCCATAATTTCAACGAATCTTACGCTTTTTCGATCAGGCTACGGATCTGACGCGAGTTTAACATTTTTTACCCATCTAAAAAATGTGCCAAGCGCCGCTAAAGAAGTTTCGAAGTTTCGCTTTTTCGATGAGGCTACGGATCTGACGCGAGTTCTGACGCGAGTTTAACATTTTTTACCCATCCAAAAAAAGTGCCAAGCGCCGCTAAAGAAGTTTTCACTTCAAAATTCCCTGAGTACTCGAATTGAACGGGAACGCACCGGAACGCCGCCGTTGCGGTTGGTGAAATCACCGCTCCGTTTCCTAAAAGTTTTCTTCATGTCTTTCCTACACTTCATTTATCATAGCAACTAATGCCGAGCGGTTTCGCTTTCTCTGCACTTCTCACTCTCGCAAAGGGTGATTGAAGTGACTGTGAACTGAGATTATGAATATACCTAGTTTAATTTAAAAAATAAAAAAATAGGTAAAAAAACTTTTAAGTTAAACGGTTTTATTAAAAAAAAAAACAGCTGTACAAAAAATTAGAAAAAAATCAGCTATACAAAAATTAGAAAATAATAAGGACACATACCTGGGCCTTCTTAAGATTTTACGTCTGGGTAAGAAATCGTCAATACTAGCGTGCTGTCTTCTCATGTCGGATGCCAAAGGGCACTTTGTGTCGCTGCGTCAGCGGAATAAGTAATAAATTGAGACTTTTAACAGACTAATATAAAAACGTGGGGCGCATGTTATTTATTACGTATATTATACGTAATAACATACTTCTACCGTATTGGTAGAAGTATGAGACACTCGTCCAAACCAACCAAATGAGCCCAAACTCGAGGGGGTTACTAGTAACAGTTGAAGAGTTCCACTGTGCACCTCCTGACTCCATCATCAGACCCTCGTCACCAAGTGTATTGATAGAAGTATGGGACACTCGTCCAAACCAACCAAAAGAGCCCAAACTCGAGGGGGTTACTAGTAACGGTTGTAGAGTTCCACTGTACACCTCCTGACTCCATCATCAGACCCTCGTCACCAAGTGTATTGGGAGAAGTATGGGACACTCGTCCAAACCAACCAAATGAGCCCAAACTCGAGGGGATTACTAGTAACAGTTGAAGAGTTCCACTGTGCACCTCCTGACTCCATCATCAGACCCTCGTCACCAAGTGAATTGGTAGAAGTATGAGACACTCGTCCAAACCAACCAAATGAGCCCAAACTCGAGGGGGTTACTAGTAACAGTTGAAGAGTTTTACTGTGCACCTCCTGACTCCATCATCAGACCCTCGTCACCAAGTGTATTGGTAGAAGTATGGAACACTCGTCCAAACAAACCAAATGAGCCCAAACTCGAGGGGGTTACTAGTAACAGTTGAAGAGTTCCACGGTGCACCTCCTGACTCCATCATCAGACCCTCGTCACCAAGTGTATTGGTAGAAGTATGGGACACTCATCCAAACAAACCAAATGAGCCCAAACTCGAGGGGGTTACTAGTAACGTTTGAAAAGTTCCACTGTACACCTCCTGACTCCATCATCAGACCCTCGTCACCAAGTGTATTGGTAGAAGTATGGGACACTCGTCCAAACCAACCATATGAGTACATGGTACATACATAACAGTCCATATCTTGAAAACTACTGAAACGATTTTGATGAAACTTGCATACCAAGTGGAATGCAAGTTGGAAGATACTGAATCCAATAAAAAGGATTAAAGCAAAGAATTATGGCAATTTAATTTCTAGCTTCCGAGAAATTCGTGGACAAACATACATACATACAAACATACAAACATACACACACGTATGAACTTTGGCATCCCTTTTTAGAAGCCCACATAGACTAACATATACAAATATAGTGCAGTTCCATGAATTGATAACCAAATTTTTTTAAGAAGTCGGTTAATAACTTCCTGGTGTTAGCCTCGGTAGCTCAGTGGTGCGGTCGGTCGACTGTTGTTAAGCAACCCTGAGCGCGCTCAGTACTTGGATGTGTGACCGCTCGACCGTTGGAGGCTGACCGTGGCTCGGATTCCACGTAAAACTGTAGGTCCCTACCCTTCTTACCTTACTAGGTGGTAGGGTTTATCCCGCCCGGGTTGATACCACCGCACTGAATGAATCGTCGGTCGAAACGGCTATATAAATAGTTCGTGTTTCCGTCCAGTAGGCGACATGAAATGAAGGAAAGCACTGAGATCGCACCTAGTTCACCCGGTGTTATGGGCTGATATCACAGATGTTGTAGGTGATGTAGCCAACCGTGTTAGTTCCATAAAAAAAATTTCCTGTCAATTCGGCTTTAGAAAAAATAAAAATATATTTGATTCTATAGGATCTCTCATCAAAACAGTAATTTAAGCTCTTGACGGATCACAGAAGACCGTAGGGGTCTTCTGTTAATCTGTGGGAGGCATTTGACTGTGTGCAACATGATATATTCACCGCAAAGATGGAGCACTATGGCAATAAAGGTATTGAACTTGAATTCATCAAATCATATCTCTCAAATCGAGAACATGTAGCATCCATAAACAATTGTTACTCTGAAAAGGCTAATTGTAAAATGGGAGTCCTCCAAGGCTCGATCCTGACCCATTTCTCTTCTTGTCTGAATGATGAGGCAAGTCTCGTTATGTTTGCCGATGACGCATCATTCATCTTTACATTAAATCTTAAGGACTTAATTAATACCACTACACTCACCATGAACATAGTAAAAAGATGATTTACTTGTAATACCGACTTTTTCATGCTGATAAAGCAAATGCTATATTTTTCTCACTGAGACCTACTTCCTGTCCTCATGCAATTGTAGTTGATGGAAATAGTATAAAATTCTGTGGAAGAGTAAAATGTTTGGGGATACAGCTTGATTCTAAGCTTGCCATGGGTTCCACACTTGGATTTCTTGGCTTAACATGAGAAGTGTAAATAATTGTTCTTTGCCTCATAGATGGCGCTATAACGGTGTCATTGAGTAACCGTTAATATTTATCAGTTTTAGATTTGTTTCAACGCAGGTTTGTAAGCGTGAAAGGTATTTTAAATTCCCAATTGAACACCCAACGTCGATTCCAAGGGGAGGTAAGCAAATGTTTCCGATCAGATAACCCGAGTGTATTTTTCAATCTATCAAACATCACTTAGGCGCAATGAATATTATTATTTGTGTCAAAGTCAACTGAGTATATAAGAAACTTCAACGCACTTTATTTATACCTGCTATAAAATAACACTTATATAACTGTTATAACATAACTACCATACCTACTGTTACGATGTGGGTAACAAACAGCTATGCACTTTGATTTTGGGACGCCTTTGTTTAAACTTAGTTCTGCGACATACGCCATTAAAAATCAGAGAGGTATGTGGATACAAAGCGGCAAAAACTGTGTATCATGCATACTTTGAAAGCCTGTTTAATTATGGCATAAAGTTTTGGAGAAACGCTGCTAAAAATGAAAAGAGAATATTTGTATTACAAAAAAGCGGCCAAGTGCGAGTCGAACTCGCGCACCGAGGGTTCCGTATCGCCATGTCATGGCTAGCGCTACTCACGCCATCTAGATGTCGTGTTATGGAATGCTTCATATTACTTAAATGTCATGATTAGTTAAAATGCTTCATAATCTATTCGGTAGATGGCGCGCGCGCATACACTTCTTGGATTCTTCTATGGGAACCCTCGTGAATATTTTAATTTTTCTTATTTTTATTATTTGGTGTTATATCGGCCATAATAACACATATTCTGTGAAAATTTCAACTGGCTACCTATTACGGTTCAAGAGATACAGTCCTCGGACAGACAGACTGACAGACTGACAGACGGACAGACGGACAGACAGACAGACAGACAGACGGCGAAGGCGGCAGACGCCGAGCCAGCCATAAGGTGTCTAGCGACGCCGGGGCTGCAAATGCCATGCCTGCCTGACAGATGCCCATTCACGCTTCTCTAGAAGGACCCGAGAATATACTTGAGGGGAAATATGTGGGCAGGTAGAGCGTTCCAGAGTTCACCGGTTCTGTGGAGGAAGGATCTGCAGAACCGATTGGTACGCATCCGCGGTAAGTCCAGCGTATAGGGATGCAATCCCTGCTCAGTGCGCGTTTTACGGAGGTGGAAAGGGGACGGCGGAATCGCGATAAACAGCTCCTCCGAGTACTCCCCGTGGAATAAGCTATAGAACACGCTTAGGGCGCCGACATCCACATGAAGTTGCAGCGGTTCTAGATCGCGGGACACTTCGGGGTCATGCACTAGTCGCACGGTTCGACGCTGGAACGAGTTCAAAGGCGCAAGCTGGTATTTGGCTGAGCCATCCCACAGGCGCGAGCAGTACTCCAAGCAGGACCTAATCTGCGATTTATACAGAAGCAGCCTTTGGCCCGGCGTGAAGTACCTTCGAACCTTATTGAGTACGCCTAGATTTTTTGAGGCCAGCTTGGCCTTGCCCTCGATATGGCGCCGGTAGATTAGGTCGTGCGACAGTTCGACTCCAAGAACTCCGCGGTGCTCGCTTAATTTAAGAGACGACGTGCCTTGGAAGGAAGCAGCTGGTGTGAACGCCACTCTCTTCGCACTGAACGCGCAAACTTGTGTTTTTTAAGCGTTTAAATTACTAAGTCCCCATTCGGAAATAGACCGAAGCGTTTGTTCGAGTTCAGACACAAGTCTTCGCTTCTTTTTATCCACAACTTCTCGTCTGGCTGAAGGGTGACTGGTATAGGATCCGTGTGCTGTACTGCCGTCCACATAACAATGTATGTTGCCGAGTGGCCGCATGTCATTGATATGCAGAAGAAACAGCGTGGGTGATAACACAGATCCCTGCGGTACGCCGGCATTCACTGACATGGCATCCGACGAGCAACCGTCCACTAGGACCTGAATGCTACGCCCATTTAGGAAGTCGGCGACCCAGTCGTAGAGGCCAGAAGGAAGTCCGTACGCCGAAAGCTTGCCCAGGAGCGATTTGTGCCAAACCCTGTCGAATGCCTTGGCAATATCGAGGGTTATTGCCAAGGATTTACTTGTATTAATTGTCATTCATTTTTAATTAAATAATTTA
Organism: Nematopogon swammerdamellus; assembly: GCA_946902875.1. Classification (NCBI taxonomy): domain Eukaryota; kingdom Metazoa; phylum Arthropoda; class Insecta; order Lepidoptera; family Adelidae; genus Nematopogon; species Nematopogon swammerdamellus. The sequence continues at coordinate 10,210,385 of OX336358.1, read as the reverse complement.
TTGACAAATCTATTGACGCTACTTTAATTAGGGAGAAATCTATTGATGCTAAATTAATTATTATTATGATTCCTATTATTCCTTGATTATTGTATTTTTTTTACTAATTTTATTGTATTAAATTATTATTTTTTACTTAACTCATCTGTAATTTAGGATAGGGATATTGAAAATTCTTTTGAGCTATTTTATTAATTACTATGTTTAAATATTTCATTGACAAGTTTATTGACGCTACATTAAATAATTAACGCTAAATTAAGTAAATAGTATTAGGTAAGTAGTAGGATCTATAAGCATAAGACAGTTTAATTATTTTTGTTTTTTCTCTTGGTTCTGTAGAGCCCTTGTCATTGTTTTTTAAGTCATTGTTGTTGCTATATTATAGTTGCTATTTGTAATGTAAGATGGCGAATTCAAGAGCAAAATGTATTTGCCTACGAATAATAAATTAAACCAATAAACACTGGTCGCACTCTTGCGCCTCGGCTTTCCATACAACGTAATAGAACTATCTCCTCAAAACCATTTGGCGCAGGGTCAACATTTTAATTTGTGTCAACTTTTCTATTCAAGTTTTTGTATCTGTATGAACAAATTTTAGTATAATATGCTATTTCGGTAAAATTATTTTTCAAGTAACCATAATTTGATTAATTGTTGGGTGTCAGCAGTGAGGCATAATAGATAGGCATATAGATCAAAATTATTTATTGCGGACCAAAACATTAACAACAGAGAAGATTAATAAGAATATACAATAATACACAGAGAAACAAACTAACAATAGCACGCAAAGACCATCATCCAGCCAACCTTTAGGAATGTAATACTGAAAGGAGCGATTATGTATGTGAAACTGAGTCTTCCAAACAATATGTCGAAAATCCACAATAATTCAGTTACACCTACGCAATCAATGTTCCAGTGTTCAATACTTTACTGTGAACAGACGGTATAATGACGCATCTTCATATTTTCAATAAACAAGAAGTAATTTGGCCGAAGATACTGAGAGAAATACAATACATATCCTAAAATTATCACCACGAACACCTTATGACCACCATGACCTTAAGAAAGTGAGCTTAGAATACTTTATTTGTCTCTTATCAAGAGCAAGGAGATAAAAAATTATGCTAATAAAAGTTAAATACAGAAATGACAGCAAATTAAGATGTGTTTAAGACACTTGAGTGAAACAACTGACCGTGTACGGGAAAACGGACTGTAGGAAGACCACCCGCTAGGTGGAACGACGACATGAGTACGTCGGCGGAAAACAGTGATTTCGTACCGCTAAAGGTCTGGATAAAAATTTGAGAGGTGCAGGTTCATAAGTGGATACATACACGCCGGCTGTGTGAGAGAACAGAACAAAACTTGAACAAATCTAAACTTTCTTTAATCAGGCAGAAAGTTTCCTAGCATCCTTGATGAGATCAGCTGCCTTTTCGCCGATCATCATGCCTGGAGCGCTGGTGTGTGCAGAAGTAGTTCGGGGTATGATGCTCGTGTCCACCACACGCAAATTTCCCACATCGTAAACACGAAGTTGTGGGTCCACCACGGCTTCTTTGTCCGACGAAGGACCCATCTTACAAGTCCCGGTTTGATGATGCGCACTAGAAGCCAAAGTCCTCAAGGCACACTCCCAGTAAGCATCACTATCATATTGATGATGCTTGCACTGGGGATAATCCGCCTGGTGAAGCCGGGCCCCGTACCGCTGAAACGCAGGTATTTTAGTGAAACTCTGTACGGTCCTAATAGCGGAAATCATCGCAGTGACATCCCTCGGGTCTGTTAAATAATTGGTGTAAATCTTCGGTGGACTGAACGGGCTATTATCTCTCAATTCCAGGTAGCCCTTCGACTTTGGGTGGAGCAACACAGGCATCGCACTCCACGTGTCTACGTTCTGAACCGACCCAAAGGCACCGTAGAAAGTGACGTCCGTGATCTTGGATCCTCTACGGATCGCCTGGGATCCGGCGCCGCCGTTGAAGTCCGAGAGGAGCGAGCCACCGCAGTCCAATAGCTCGACATTGGGGACTTCATCTGAATCTAATGATATGGCAGTTTTGATGTAGCCGATCGCCTCTAATCCTCCGGGCGAGCTGGCCAGACCGGTGCCGTTTTTGAACCATTTGATTATCTGCTCACCTGTCACCACATCGGCTTCCCGCAAGGTGGCCGACGTAGTGTTCAACAGATATATTTGTCCCGGGAAGTAGAGATGGTCAAACAGTGTCCGGCCGACAGCGAGGTCTTTAATGACGGGAATTCCGAGACTTTTCAGATGATCGGCCGGCCCTATACCGGACAACATGAGCAGTTGAGGTGAAGCGATGGGTCCGGCGGACACGATTACTTCACTTTTCGCCATAGCGGTTTTCAAACCATCATTTATGCTGTATTCGACACCGTAAGCTTGGTGTTTTTCGTTGATCAGTATTTTAGTTGCTGTCGCCGAGTGCAGGATGTGAAGGTTAGTTCTGTTGCGGTAGGGGTACAGGTACGCCTTGGCGGCGCTGTGCCGGTGTCCGTTATTTAAAGTCGCCTGCAAGTAGCCGAATCCATATCCTTCTTTGGAGTTGTAGTCACCAACAGCGTGTTCGTAAAATCGGGCAGCATCGAGAAACGCATGTGAGAGTGGTGTTCTGAAATTGTAAAATTTTGATTAATTTGTTTTAATATCGTATGGGTACTATTATTTACAATAAATGTTCCTAGATGAGGTAGTTTAGGTTATTCGCATAATTGGATCTCTCCATGCGAGTTCGACTCGCACTTGACCGCGATTTTTGTACCTTGACATGGTTGCCTAAGTCACATATGTCCTTGTCAGTCCATCACACATTGGTGAATGTTGTCATGTCGGTGTAGTTCCCTTTGTTCATGCCGCCTACACTGAACTAGAGCCAAAACACAAACTTTTTTCATTGCCGTTTTGACCGATACACGATATAATACCGCACTGAATGTGCGGTGGTATCAATTCGAACTATTTAAACCCTGCCAACTAGTAAGGCATCTAAGGAAAGGAATCTACAGTTTCACGTGGAATTCAAACCGCGGTCAAACTCAACAGACGGACGACGGTCATCCATTCAAAGTCCAACCGCGCCGTCTATGCTTACCTTCATGCCTTCGGCGATGGCTCGCCAAAGTGCTGCGTGCGGGCTGCCCCACGGAGCTCTATCATCTATACTAACAGAGTCGAAGCTAAAGATGATTTGTTGACTCGACTCGCGAGCGCGAGAGCAGACATTCAGAGTGTCAGTTGAACTCACCTGAAAGTCACATCTTCGACATGAACTTTCCCATCTAGACCTCGGTGCGGCGTGTTTTTGTAATCCTTCAGGTGGCACTGTTCGGACTTTTTGAAGTACTTAAGGACTTCGTCGTAGGACCTGTTTATTGGCACGATTTCATTAGCTCAACCTGTAACTTTATGAGAAAATATTTCAATAGGTAGGTACCTACCTAGCATTAATAATGCCTACATGCACTGATTTAGTTCGGTGCGTCCTTGTACATGTATGTATGCGATTAACAAAACGTGCGTGTAGCTATAAAACTATGCAGAAAGAAACTAGCTTTTAACTTCAAAGACGTGAAGTTCGGTTTTAACAAAATGCGGCCGTTTCGTTAAGCTGGAGTGTCAACTTCAAGGAAGTTGTCAGCCTCGATAGCTCAGTGGTGCAGACAGCGGTCAGTACTTGGATGGGTGACCACTGACCGTTGGAGGCTAACCGAGGTTCGGATTCCTCGTAAAACTGTAGGTCCCTTCCCTCCTAATCTTACTTGGTGGTAGGGTTTAACCCGCCCGGGTTGGTACCACCGCACTGAATGAAACGTCGTCGGTCGAAACGGCTATGTAAATAGTTTGTGTTTTCCGACCAGTTCAGTGTAGCCGGCACGATCAAAGGGGGAAGCACTGACATGGCAACTAGTTCACCCGGTGTTATGGGCTGACATCACGGACGTTGTAGGTGATGCAGTCAACCGTGTCAGTTTCAATAAAAAAAATAAAAAAACAACGTTTACAGATCCAGAGGTTTGTATGACGCTTTTATGAATAATAAATACGCATACAGACAGCGACATATATTATATATATATAACCATCACGTTGTATCCCAACGAATCGGGGTAAACATAGTAATATAACTGTTATGCAGAACAGAACATGCAGTTGACAACTTGATACTTAAAGTTTCTTAATATTTATATATGATTCTTTTATTTTTTTACCATTATTATACTAACATGTGCCTAACTAATAAACACTTTTTTGATTTGATTTGATTTTTTGATATTGTAGTAGATATATTTAATGTATTAACATAATTCAGTTGCTATAATGGTTACGTATCAAAGTTGCACAAAGGTTTTTACACCTGATACACTATATTAATAAGTTTTAGTAGTCAGAAATCTCAGCAAAATTGTTAATCTTGCTCTCAATCTGTGTTTTCCATAGACTGGAAGCCTTCTTATTATTTCAATATGTGGCTAGTCACTAAAATACTTGTAATAATATGTATGAAAAAAAAAATACCCTGCGAAGTTTCTTGCCGGTTCTTCTTCGTGGATGTAATCGAACCGGATAGAAAAAATTGTGACAAGTTCGAGTGCAGTCTAACTGTCATACGAATGATCAATAAACAATACAATACAATACGACAACAGAAGAGCCCGGGTAAACAGAACAGCACCGACCGCCATGTTTAGCAAAGTATAGGAACCGACAAGATAATGTATCAAGCAGCAAGTAAGGCACCAAAACAGTTCTCTACTTCGTGACTTGAAAAGGACCGTGTCAAGGCTGTCGCTCTTCAGGATTATATCTTTACCGTATCCTTTAGCCGTTTTTACGACATGCACAGGAAGAGATTCAGTGGGCCTATTCTTAAGCCTCTACCACTCGGGTCATCTGTACTGTACCGTAGGATTGATGCAGACATACGAAAACTTAAAGATAAGTATGGGGAATGTTTAGGTTTTCAATCTACAGGATTATTTTTAGTGAGCCTCGAAGATGAAACAGCAAGTTTTTTAACTTCGCGCAATAGAAAAAAAATCCAAACATTCCTCTATTTTTGTGGCCATTTTTATTGTGAAAATATAAAGAATTAATGTATATTTTTTATAATTTATCCCCAAATACAATTTTATAAAGCACGATTAGAAACATTCACAAAGCTCAAATTTTTCATACTTATTAAAATAAAAACGATTTGAGCGCTATTAACATTCGCTTTGTTTTATATTAAGCGCCTTGTGGCGATTCCATCCCGCTCTAGTAAAGAGAAAACGGGGGGAGGGGGGGGCGCCCCTGTCCCCGCTCCCCATTCCGCTGAGCGTATGACGTCACTATGAATGGAAGAGGCTTAAGTACCCACCGGCCCACATAGTACAGACAGACAGAATTTAAATTGTATGATAGTAGGAATGATGTAGTGGGCATACCATCCCTTGCAACCATCTGCTTCCATCCTGTCCCAATCTAACCGTCGGCCCCGCGAATATACCATGTCGTTGATGACACTGTTGCCTCCTACAGCTTTGCCCCTCGACCATACGCAACGTTCATTCTCCATTCCTGCCAAATGTCACAATCAATGTACATAGCCCAAGTACTTCAAATAAAATCAAAATATACCTTTATTGTAATGTACCTATTCGTATTCCGTCTGTTTGTCCGTCTTTCTGTCCTACATTTTAGGGGCTGTATATTTTGAACAGTAATAGATGGAAGGTTGAAATTTTCACAGAATATGTATTATTTGTCATCCTCGCTAACTCAGTGGTGCGGTCGGCCTATTGTTGTTAAGCAACCCTGAGCGCGGTCAGTACTTGGATGGGTGACCGCTCGACCGTTGGTGGCTGACCGTGGTTAGGATTCCACGTAAAACTGTAGGTCCCTCTCCTTCTTACCTTACTAGGTGGTAGGGGTTATCCCACCCGGGTTGATACCACCGCACTGATTGAAACGTCGTCGGTCGAAACAGCTATGTAAATAGTTTGTGTTTTCCGTCCAGTTCAGTGTAGCCGACATGAAATGAAGGGAAGCACTGACATGGCACCTCGTTTGCCCGGTGTCATCACGGATGTGTGTGATGTAGCCAACCGTGTCAGTTTTTATACAAAAACATAAAAAAAACCTCATATGGTGGAATCGGTTAAAAATGTTAGGCTCTGTCAGGCAACCGATGCACCACACAATGTTCATAAGTATTATTGTGTGTTGCTACGAAAATAATAACTCTCAAGGCGAGTTAGATAGATAGAAAATTCTTTATTGCTCCAGTAAACATTAAACAGTAACAAAGACATTGGAAAATTTACATAAGGTGCAAAGGCGGACTTATCCCTTACAGAGATTTCTTACAGTCAACCTTTGGATGTTTGAGATTCGATAATATAGTGGAATGTAAGTAGGTAGTAGCAAAAGAGTTGAGCGTGACAATTGAAGATAAAATATTAATAAGAATACTTATTAACAATATATATAAGTACATGCTAGTAAAATATAAGTTTATACCGAGTTTAATGAAGCTTGGAGATTTTTTTACGATTATATTACGAATACATATAATTATTTTTTCTTGATGACGGCTGAACAGTTTTCCACAAAACATGCCCAAGAACCGCACCGAAATCGGTTCATTCGTTTCGTTTCTGCGTGGAGGGAGTTTAAGATTTCACTGAAATTGCAAGGCATTCTGAACTACTCGTGCGCGGTCTAGCGGTATCCAAGCGGCCTTGCCTCGTTCGCGAGAGGCAGCAAGTTTGCAAGGCATTCTGAACTACTCGTGCGCGGCCTAGCGGTATCCAAGCGGCAATGCCCTTGCCTCGTTCGCGAGAGGCAGCAAGTTTGCAAGGCATTCTGAACTACTCGTGCGCGGCCTAGCGGTATCCAAGCGGCAATGGCCTTGCCTAGTTCGCGAGAGGCAGCAAGTTTGCAAGGCATTCTGAACTACTCGTGCGCGGCCTAGCGGTATCCAAGCGGCAATGACCTTGCCTCGTTCGCGAGAGGCAGCAAGTTTGAGTCCACCAGCGAGAACCGCTCTTTTTTTCCAGATTGATAAGTGCTTCTCTGTCACAAACACGTGCTGCTCTATGGTATAGATTAAACGTGAAAAGCTATGTCCCTTTTCTTCGCTTACCTGGCATGTAGAGTGTTTTCATTTTACGAAGGTACGAGGGGTATGAGGTAGGAAGTGGTGTGAGACCGTGCGGAGCTCAGTAGGGAACGACTCGGTTCGAAGGAGCGACGCGGAGACGTGTAGAACGTGTGTAAAGACCGGGCATTGAGTTCGTTCTCTACTGAGCTCCGCGCGGTCGCCTCTCGCACCACTTCCTACCTCGTACCCCTCGTGCCTTCGTAAAATGAAAACACTCTACCTATGCACTACACAGTCTGTTTTAATGGTAAAAATATATCACTCTGCAAAACATAATTTTCCTAAACTCTAAGAACTCTTCAGCAAAATTTAAAAACCCGTATATATGACCAGTGTGTCCTCCCGGTTATGACGTACGGATGTGAAACGTGGACGCTGACGGTCGGTGTTGTCCAAAGGTTGAAAGTTGCCCAGCGAGCAATGGAGCGAGCCATGCTGGGAATAACGCTACGTGATATGGTGCGTAACGAGGCAATCCGCCGACGCACCAAAGTAGTCGATATTGGATACCGGGTGGCTAAGCTCAAGTGGCAATGGGCTGGGCACGTCAGCCGAAGAGACGACGACCGTTGGAGTAACCGTGTCCTACACTGGCGGCCGTGGACAGGAAAACGGAGTGTGGGAAGACCACCCGCCAGGTGGGACGACGACATCAAGTACGTCGGCGGAAAGCAGTGGTTCCGTACCGCTGAAGGCCGGAAGGACTGGAGGAAAATTGGAGAGGCGTATGTCCAGCAGTGGACGCTTACACGCTGACTGACTGACTGACTGAAGAACTCTTACCCCAACAGCTGGTGTTCTGTTTCTCCGTTTCGTACTGCGTAGCATATTCCGTCCTCTGGAACAACGGCGCTATGATCGGTATGTCCGTGAGGATACTCTCCGGCTTGCCAGCCTCGATCAGAAGGACGTTGATGCTGTAGTCCTCGGTGAGACGAGAGGCCAGCGCGCTACCGGCCGAACCGGCCCCGATTATCACGTAGTCGTACGCGTTTAATGGTTCTTTTAGTCCTGGAATAATACAAGCAGCGCTAGTTCTGGATATTTCGTTAAGAGCATTCTCGACGCTTGCGAATGCGAATCCGGCTAAACTAGTTTCCTTCATGGATACTACAAAGAATACTGTACCTCTTTGATTCCATTGAGTTGACTTAATAGTGAAAATGTCTGTGAGTGAAGTTATGAAATAATTTATTTTTATTTTTAAGGCTGGATGGAGAGTAACAGGATTGTAGACTTCGATTTTAAAATGTATTGATTGAGTTATTTATTTTAATCGCGCTGGTACTTGATATCTACGTCTATATCTCAGACCATATATCAGATTTTCGAAATCGTTTGCAGTGGCTCGATATCCGCCTTCGCAGGAATAGTCATGTCTTATCACTTCTCTACTGCACATTGTTTAACCCCAATGCTCCTAAATACCTAAGTGATCGTTTTTCCTTTCTCAGCTCCCACGGGCTATCGCTAAGGTCAAATGATAACTTGGTGCTGACTATTCCTTCCCATTCTACTACATCATATTCGGACTCATTCACGATACATGCAGCTCGTCTGTGGAATCAGCTCCCTGTCAATCTCCGTCTGTCTTCTTCCATTCACACATTCAAAATTCTTTTAAAGAAGCACTTTTTGTCAACTTAATTTCTCTGATCCAAAAGTATGTCTCTCATGTTCAGAGTTAGTAAATATATATGATATGTAAAAACTAAGTATATTTAGTCTATCTTATGTATATATATGGTATATAGGTATAGTATTTAATTATTCATATTTAAGTTTATCTATCTTTTGTATTCCCGTACATCTGTCATACCATAATATTTAAATTTCTCTTTCCGCCACTCACCTAGCAGTTATCATACCCCAAAGGTACCCTGTTAGAAAATGCCTAGAGGCATTAAGTGTTACCTTTTGCCCATATTCTATTTGAGTGCAATAAATATATACAATACAATACAATACAATATCTCGATAAAGTTTTGGGTTTTATAGTATTTTGAATGATTTCTTTTTTATACTTATAAAATTGTAAGTATTTTGTAAATCTTTTTTTCATTAGTATAGTATCTATATAATCTATATAATAAAATCGAAAACCAGAACGAGATAAAAAAAAAGACGCAGCTCGGGCGGATGGCGCTCTACTATGCGCTCTACGAAACTTTTTTGTCGCGTTTCTCCCAAACTGCGCACAATTTCTCGGGAATTTGTATGTAATTCGATTCATTGACCTAGGTAATAGCGACAAACTTGATAAAATATGATATTAGGGGTGTATTTTTTGTATAAAAAGCAAAATAAAATTTTAATTAAAAAAAATATATTCTTGTTTCTTGTCGTGTACTGTACTGTCCCCTTCAATTTGTTTGCAATAAAGAGTTTGTATTCTATTCTATTCTAATAAAATCACAAGTCTAGTTATAAAGGCAAAGGCTAGTTATAAATAAAGCGGAAAATCTGTACTGGCGCCCCGACGACGCGCCGCGCCGCACCGGCTGCCGCCTTTGATTCTCAATCAGTATTCTCAATCAGTTCACGTTATAGTTTCTGATGTTTTCTAACACATCGACGAATGATTATAAGATATTTTGCGACGAGGCGAAGCCACCGTAACTTTTATGACTTACCCTGAGGCAGCACGTATTCGTCCCTCCCGAAAGTTAAAAGATTACCCCGATCATATTCCCTTTTTCCAACAGAATCTAATACTTGAATTATTTTGTTGAATGTTGTATACAATAGCGGATCTAGTGTTCTTCTCAATGGTTTCTGTGTATAATTCCCAATGATAATATCGTCATCGCCTATCACCACTTCTTCTTCAGTACTGCAAGCGACAGTCGCTATGAAGAGGAGCATGTAGAGCATCCACAGTTTGTTAAATTGCACCATCTCGGGGTCTGAAAACAATCATTTCCGTTCGCTTAAGACATTATGTTATTTATTCACGAACTGAATAGCCTATCGTTCTAGAGCGACCCATTAGGTACCTGACTCAAAAAATATATTAAAATAATTTAAAATAAATGGGAGATAAATAAGTAGGTACAGGTATAATTTATATTTAAACATTTTTATTAAACATAAAACACCGGAAAACATATACAACTTTGTCAGCCTCAGTAGCTTAGTGGTGCGGTCGGTCGACTGTTGTTGAGCACACTTAGGCGATTCAGTACTTGGATGGGTGACCGCTCGACCGTTGGAGGCTCACCGTGGTTCACATTTCATGTAAAACTGTAGGTCCCTTCCCTTCTTACCTTACTAGCCGGTAGGGTTTATCCCGACCGGGTTGATACCACCGCATTGAATGAAACGTCGGTCAAAACGGCTATGTAAATAGTTCGTGTTTTCCGTCCAGTTCAGTGTAGCCGACATGATAATGAAGGGAAGCACTGGCATGGCACCTAGTTGACCCGGTGTTATGGGCTGACATCACGGATGTTGTAGGTGATGTAGCCAACTGTGTCAGTTTACATTAAAAAAAAAGCTTCGGGTTGCACTCCGGGAGTGATTTTTGAATATTTTGGAATGGTTAGGGAATAATTTCGCACGAATTGTTTTATTTATCAGTATAAAAGTACTATAATTTATGTGGTAAAATACAATATTCATTTATTGCGCTATCGTAGACAAACATGACAATTTATATTACATTAAAAATTTAACACTACAGAACTATTATAATTATTTTACATGAAAAAGTTTATTTCTCAGAAAAATTAACTTTCATCCATAATTTCAACGAATCTTACGCTTTTTCGATCGGGCTACGGATCTGACGCGTGTTTAACATTTTTTACCCATTTAAAAAAAGTGCAAAGCGCCGCTAAAGAAGGTTCGAATCTTACGCTTTTTCTATCAGGCTACGGATCTGACGCGAGTTCTGACGCGAGTTTAACGTTTTTTACCCATCTAAAAAAAGTGCCAAGCGCCGCTAAAGAAGTTTTCACTTCAAAAAATCAAATACCTACCCATCCTACTAAAATAATAATTTATTGAACAATTATTTCATAGCATGGGTTGGGTAGGTATTTGATATCGGAAAAAAATAATAGGTATAAGGAACGTGATCAGTATCTGATACACATACTCCCCTTAGCGTACTATTATACCTACTAATGAAATACCTTAAATATATGCATTATGTACGATTTCCACAAGCAATAAATTTCTTTCTTTCTTTCTTTCAATATCTTAATGTGGTCAAGATCTTCGGTGGCCCGGTGGTGCTACAAGCTACAACGCACCCGAGACGCGATCGGACTTTGAATAGGTGACCATTCGACATTTGAGGCTGGCCGCAGCTCGGATTTCACGTAAAAATTCTGGTCCTTGACCTTACAAGATGGTGACCGCACTGGAAGAGGTCGGCTGAAGTGTTTGTGACATTTTTAGGGTTCCGTCGCAAAATGCGAAAAAGGGACCCTTATGGGATCGCCCTGGTGTCTGTCTGTCTGTCGGTCGGTCACACGCGCCCCTTCAAGTGCCAGCTACCTTGCGCGGGTAACATACTTTTCGTTGTCACTTTTGCCAGCGACCTGCAAATGGACGGTTGCATATGTTCCTTGTAAATGATATTTTTAAATTCGACCATCGTGCCAATCTCTTCTAACTTATGTGTCATTATTCATGAAAGAACAGGCTAGCTCTACAAATCTACATCTCCGGACCTACTGAACCGATTTCGATGAAACTGACGCCAAATTACGTATATTTTTTGCAACTAGATAGATGATAGATACGTTTGTCTAATAGTCCTGTGGAAATTACAGGGTACACCAAAATGTGAACCAAAAATAATGTTTGTTTTCTTAAATAAGTCAAGTCATTCTATAGATATTTTTAAGGCAATTCCAAAAAGGTATATCCTTTGCTATAAATCAATAGGTACTAATAAGTAAGGGATGATCATGGAGTAAGTTACTTTGTTTTATGTGATACTGCGTCTGTAGACTCTATGTATGATACTAAAAGTAAATTTACGATTTTTAGAAATATTTTCTGTGTGTTCCTCCATAACTCTTAAACCGATCATCTGAATGCGATCAAACTTAGTACAAACTTAATATAAACATTTGATTACACGGGACACAGGATAGGCTAAATAAAATTCAGTTCCGGTTACGCTAAGATGTGGCTCTCATACAAACCGAATTGTTCCGCCCGCCCAAATGAAGGTACGGGGGCGGGCTTAGTTACTTTCTTCGCTTTAAATACGAATTTTACGCGAGCGAAGCCGCGGGCAAAAGTAGTAATCAATAAGTTTGCTGTAATAAATATTTCGTTTAAAAGTTGACAAAAAACTGCAGTTTTGTCGCTTTTTCCTATTATGAGTTGTTTAAAAATTCTAAAAAGATATAGGTATTCTTATGTAGTTGTGCAAAAAACGATTCATTTTGCTTAAAATGTCATACATTTGGATATACCTAATGTTAAATGTCTGAACAGCCAATATTTCAATTTTTCGCGTGACTTTTTGCTCACAGTTCAGGCCACCAATAACGTAGCATTGTGATTTATAGGTTAACACTATCCTTAGACGTGACAAAATGTAACAGTGAAAACCGTATGTAAGTTTTTTTTTTTTTTTATGGGGAGCACGACAAATGGCGCGCGCCAGACTAACGCAGAGGTGTAGTCCGACGGCGCCCACGGGCATTCGAATATTTACGGGGGCTGCGAATACCTTGTCGGCCGGCTAGGTGCACCTTCACATTATGTTTGAAGGACCCCAGACTGTACATTAGAGGAAAGGATGCAGGTGGGAGTGAATTCCACATGTTAGCAACCCTGTAAATAAAGGATTTACAGGATCGATTTGTCCTAAGTGGGGGGAATATCGACAGTGTGTGGATGCATTCCCAACCTGTTGCGGGTGGAACGATGGTAGAATGGGGATGGAGGGATCGCATCGTGCAGCTCCTTGGAACACTCTCCGTGGTACAGGCGATAGAACACACACAAAGATCCAACGTCCCTGCGGAGTTGTAAGGTCTCTAAGTTTCGGGATACCTCGCGGTCGTTAACGAGGCGGACAGCGCGACGCTGAATCGAGTCTAAGGAGCCGAGCAGGTATTTTGCGGATCCGTCCCACAGATGCGAACAGTACTCCACGCATGAGCGAATCTGCGCTTTATAAAGCAGCAGTTTTTGGCTCGGCGTAAAGTACTGACGCACCTTGTTGAGGACTCCCAGCTTCCTTGAGGCTACCTTAGCTTTTTCCTCGATGTGGCGTCCAAAATTAAGGTCGCGAGTTAGTTCGACCCCGAGAATCCCAATGTGCTCCTCGACCTTGAGACTAGTTCCTTGGAAGGTGGGGGCTGCAGTGAACGGTGTCCGCTTCGCGCTGAATACACACGCCTGGGTTTTACTTGCGTTAAACTCGACGAGGTTTTGGAGACCCCAGGTGGAGACCTTATTTAGGGTCTCCTCGAGCTCAAGCACAAGATGTAGCCTGTTTTTCTCCACCTCGGCCAGGCTTGCGGTTGGATGACATGTGTACCTGGCTAGTGGCGTGCTGTCGTCTGCATAGCAATTAATTTCGCCCGATTCGAGCAGATAAGAGCAGTAAGTCAATAAGTGGTTCTCGAGTTATAAGGATATTCATATATTGTACGTTACGTATACGTACGTTACACGGTCGGTAGCCCGTAGAAACTTCGCTTTATTTATTAGGAATTATCTACCAAACGAAATCACTTATTGACACCTAGGTACGACAGAAAAAAATATGGTTCTCAATTCAATACATGAAAACCTATAAAACAATAAAACATTATTAAACCCACTTCAACTTCAGATATTACTTATTTATTAAAAGGTACATTTGACTATTGATACGAAAAAGGATGTAAGTGTAAGTCTCTATGTCATAAATATCAACACCATACATAATATTGTATATTTTCACTGATGACGACAACAAAAGTCGAAATATCTGAATTAACTGTGTAATTAGATTAATAATATTATTATATAAAAATTCTTAAAATAAGAATATATTTTATGTGGCTTTTATAAATCTAAGCGATTATTGCTAAAAACTAAGAAAATTATTCCAAGCAGATTTACTAATGTCGTGTTTATAGAAGCTAACAAACAAAGTGAAATATTACTTCGCCATTGCTCTTTGCATTTATTTCTTCATGTACATAGACACTAGTGTCGCCTAGTGGTGGAAGGAATCACTAATGCGTCCTGAAAGTGCCCCTGGCGGCGAGCGGCGAGATGAGGCGTAATCTCGGAAGAAGGCGTAACAGTCTACAGACCGGTAACAGAGTCTCGCGCGCAGCGCGTATCGCTTGCACTCACCACGATTTTATACTATCTAGACACAACTTTTTTTGTTCATTTCACTGCACTGCATGGTGTAATTTGTATAGCCGTTTTCTTCGACCGACCATCGTCTAGTGCTGGTGTACCAATCTGAACTGGTTAATGTACATAGTAAGATAAAGGGATAAAACTACAGTTTCAAGTGGAATCCGAACCACTGCCGACTTCAACGGTCGTACGGCCACCGATCCAAAGCCTGACAGCGCCCTAGTAAAAAATATAATTAGATTAAAGCGAAGCAGCTTGACCACTTGTTTTTAGGGTCACACCGGTCTTGGGGCGCGCCCCAAGACCGGACTTTTTTGCTCTGTGGGTTAACTCGTTCGGATTGGTACACCAGCACTGAACGAAGGTCGGTCGAAGAAAACGGCTATAAAAATTATACGTGTTGTATTGTAACGGACGACAGTGTTATTTGCTGGGCTATGCGGACGTTCTACATGGACATTTACATGCAGTGCGTGTATATAGATGCGGTGTGGCCCGCGCCCGCGCGGGCACCACCGCCCGCGCGGTGGTGCGGCCCGATCGTTGTTCTGTGGAGTTAACCCCTACCAGCTAAATATGTACACACAACAGTTTCAAGTGGAATCCGAACCACTGTCAACTTCAACGGTCGTACGGCCACCCATCCAAAGCCTGACCGCACCCTAGTAGAAAATTTAATTAGATGAAAGTGAAACAGCGTATACGGGACCCTCGGCACGTGAACATGGTTCACTTGACCACTTTTTTAACATTTTTTTTTTTAGTTTTCGTCCAGTGGTCGTACTGGCATGGAATTTACTTCACCAAGCTGTAATGGGATGACATCACGCACGTCTGTGTGATGTGGCCAAACATGTTACATGGTTTTAAAAAAATCATCATAAAAAAGTTCCTGCTGTCTGAACAGAGACAGCTATAGCTTCTCTTGGGTTCCTTGTACATTTGCATTAGTTACATAATTGTTTTGTTTTGTTTGTTTAATTTTGGTTAGTTTAGTCTGTATAGTTTAGTTTAATTTTTTTATAAGAGTTAGTGACGATAGTTGATAATGTATAATAGGTAAGTTTTGTCTGTAGTTATAATATGTTTTGTTTATTTTGTTTTTGTAAATATTTTGTTTTCGTTTTAGCTGTAAGTACCTATGCAGTTCGCAATTAATATTAATGTATATTTATCTTAAGGGGTCAGGCTTAAAATCAGTGTCTTCCCGGTTATGGGAAGACGTAAACTGTGCCTGATACCCATTCACTAAACATAAGTTAGTCTTTAAGTTGTATAATTTATTTTTATTTTATTTTATAACCTTATTTAATTTTTTACATTTATACCTTTTTTTTCGTCTTATGCTTTTTGAATAAAATATTTTTGAATTTGAATATAATCTTTATGATAATAATTATCATATTATTATATTATGATTTTATTTCCACATTTCTTTTTATATAAATTTTAAATTTTTTTAAATTAAAACCTTATTAATATTAAAAACAATTATTAAAAACAAACGGAGTTTCCACCACCGCACCGGCGGCGGAGCGAACCCAGGCTACCGATGGTCGGGTCCCAAAGAGAGAAACCTCCGGACGATGCGTGCAGTGTCCAGCAGGGCTGCCTTCTGGATCTGGCCCTTCACCCAACCACTCAGCGAGAGCCTCTCAAGGTGGTCGTCGAGGCTCTTCGCTATCAGCCCATGCGCCGAAACGACTATGGGCACAATGATCGTCGAGTCGACGGGCCACATTTTGGTAACCTCGTGCTGCAGATCCAGATACTTCAGCATCTTCTCTGCTTCCTTACTGACGAGGTTACCATCATGCAGCACGGCGATATCGACGAGCGTTGCGCGCCTTGCCTCCCGGTCCACTATCACAATATCAAATCTGTTCGCGAGAATAGTCCTGTCTGTGATAATGGACCGGTCCCAGTAGAGTGTGACATGACCGTTCTCGAGAACTGGCGGATTGTACATATAGTAAGGCACCTCGTTACCTTCAAGGTTGTACTTTAAGGCAAGTTGCTGATGGATGATCCTGGCTACTAAGTTGTGTCTATGCAGATACTCGGTGTTGGCAAGCTGCGAACAACCGGAAATCACATGTCTGAGGGACTCGCCAGGTTGGTGGCAGGCGCGGAAGATGTCAATGGTCCCGTCCTTCATTATGTGTTTCCTATAGTTGTTCGTCTTGACAACCTCATCTTGTATTGCAAAGACAAAACCCTCGGTTTCCCCGAATAGGTCCCCGAAGCGTAGCCAGTGCACGGAAGCAAGTTGGTCTACATGATGATTATTATAATTTATTTTTTTAACCTATTGACTAATAATGATCACGCGAATAATTTTGTTATGTATAAACTCTAAATATAATTAACATGTATGCAGTGAGAACTCATTTACAATTTGTTAGAATTAAGTATAGCGCTTACTCGTATGCTCGTACGCAACGAAGAGATGAAATGCAAGAGAATTGTTGTCAGCTCTGTGCTTTTGTATTTAGTTGAGTTGTGTGACCAATTCTCGAAGTGCATGTTAAATTAGATTAATTTTTTTTAATTGGCGAATAAATCTAAATTGCGTGCTCTATGCAATAAATAATGTAATTAAAGTTTCTAAATTAAGTTAACAAGTTTTGTTATGGTTCAGTCAAGTGCGTATTTTCTCAAGTAGAAGCAGTTTATGGTCGTATTTTTTCTTGCAATGCTTACCTCCCTTTAAGACATTTCCGTGATGATAGTGAGCCTAAAGCAATAACTAGACATTTTTAACCGACTTAAAAAAAAGGAGGAGGTTCTCAATGCGAGTGTATGTTTTTTTTATGTTTGTTACGCGATTACTCCGTCAATTCTGGGCTGATTTTGAAAATTCTTTTTTTGTTTGGTAGGTCATCATTCAGAGGTAGTCCCATTTAAATTTTATTCAGAAATTTGCAGTTTGACACATATGGCGAATAATTCTGTACCACTTCAATCGATTACGATTATTCGATTTCGATTATTCTTTTTTATGTAATATTACTAAAAAGAATGAAATAAAAACTGTTTTAAAAAATATAAAACCGACTTCAAAAAAAAAACTAGAATTAAAAAGTATTAAATACCTAATATTTTGAAATTTTCTCTGTCATTGTATTGAAATACATGAATCGATATTGTGATACATGTTCGGACGCTTGTTTCATGAATATTCTAAATTTTAAATCTTTTCCGACCGGCCAGATGCGCTTAATATATTATGGTACGAGTACCATCATACAGCTGGTCTGATGATAGAGACGGCAGGTGGCGATAGGAACTCCTAAACTACACATGATAAACCCATCGTGTTTGGGCTCGTTGCATTTGTCTTCACGAGCAATTTACTTTAGACCTAGGAGATTCTCAATTCGACGGTATGTTTTCTTTTTTTGGATGTTACGCGATTACTACGTCAATTGTGAGCCGATTTAAAAAAATCTTTTTTTGTTTGAAAGGGAACAACCCTGGGGTGGTCCCATTTTAATTTGGTCAAGATCGGATTGGAAACCGAGGCGGAATCGCAAGGCCGACGACCGAGCGATTCCGCCGAGTACATTAATAGCAAAAAACTACTAAAAAAACTTTGAAATAAAAAACTATTTATAAAAATATAAAAACCGCCTTCAAAAATGTATGAAATAAAAAAAAATCGAACCCTAGAGTTGAAGGCGGTGCTAAAGCAAGCAAAAATGATGCATGAAAGAAAACATGAGTGGATGATATCCTTTGCGATTTGTGTAGCCTTCTTTAGCACCGCCTTCAACTCTCTAGGGTTCGATTTTTTTATTTCATACATTTTTGAAGGTGGTTTTTTTTTTAATAGTTTTTTAGTTCTACTTTTTTTTGGAAGACACATTAAGATTTTTTTTTCACCATGAAAAAATACTGTAAATTTAAAAAGCCTGCTTCAGTGTTTCAGTCAGTCAGCGTGTAAGCGTCCACTGCTGGACATACGCCTCTCCAATTTTCCTCCAGTGCTCCCGGCCTTCAGCGGTACGGAACCACTGCTTTCCGCCGACGTACTTGATGTCGTCGTCCCACCTGGCGGGTGGTCTTCCCACACTCCGTTTTCCTGTCCACGGCCGCCAGTGTAGGACACGGTTACTCCAGCGGTCGTCGTCTCTTCGGCTGACGTGCCCAGCCCATTGCCACTTGAGCTTAGCCACCCGGTATCCAATATCGACTACTTTGGTGCGTCGGCGGATTGCCTCGTTACGCACCATATCACGTAGCGTTATTCCCAGCATGGCTCGCTCCATTGCTCGCTGGGTAACTTTCAACCTTTGGACAACACCGACCGTCAGCGTCCACGTTTCACACCCGTACGTCATAACCGGGAGGACACACTGGTCATATATACGGGTTTTTAAATTTTGCGGAAGATCAGACCTCAGGGCGAATTTTAACTTTCCGAAGGCAGCCCAACCCAGTTGAATTCGACTCTCAACCTCCTTTAGCAGACCTTGTCTACCAAGCCGCAGAATTTGACCGAGATATACGTACTCTTCAACCTGTTCGATCACTTCTCCGTCAATAACGATTTGTCCTCCCGTCATAACCTCGGTCGCCATGACCTTGGATTTGTCCCGGTTCATCTTTAGACCCACCTTCATCGACGCTGTATAGAGGTCTTCCAGCATGGTCTGAAGCTGATCTCGGGAATTTGACAGAAGGACAATGTCATCGGCGAAGCGTAGATGACTGAGAAGATCTCCATTCACGTTGATACCCATGTTTTTCCACTCAAGCGTCTTGAACACATCTTCTAATGCGTTCGTGAAGAGCTTGGGTGAGATCACATCCCCCTGCCTTACGCCCTTACTAAGGGGGATGGGTTGGGTATTTTCGTGGAGCCTCACAGTCATCGTCGCGGACCGATACAGATTTCGGAGTACCTCGATGTAGCGGTGGTCGATTCTGCACCTCAGGAGGGAGTTTTCGACAGCCCATTTTTCAACTGAGTCGAACGCCTTCTCATAGTCGACGAAGGCTAGGAAGAGCGGCTTGTTGTATTCCTCGCACTTTTGCACCACTTGTCGCACAGTAAATATGTGGTCCATGGTGCCGTATCCTTTCCTAAATCCAGCTTGCTCACGAGGCTGGTACTGATCCAGCCTCTGTGTCAGCCGACTCGTGATGACTCTCGAAAAGACCTTGTACACGTGGCTGAGAAGTGAGATAGGTCGATAGTTTTTCAACTTCGCCCTATCCCCCTTCTTGTGAAACAAGACAACGACACTATTTCGCCATGCGGCCGGAACTACACCACTTTCAAGAACTGCATTGAAAAGTTTCTGCAGTTCTTTCAAGATCGGTCGTCCGCCAGCATTTAGAAGCTCCGTCGTTATCCCGTCTTCACCTGGAGCCTTGTGTTTTTTGAGTCCTTTCAAGGCAGCCTTTATCTCATAGACACTAATCTCGGGCAGATCCTCCGTGTAGTGTCTAGTGAGCGGCGCACGCCTATCAGAGTCGACTGGTTTGCTTGGACTCGGGGCAGGAATTGCTGCGGAATACAATTCACCATAAAATTCCTCCACCGCCTTAAGTATATCCGGCTTTCTTGCGGTGACAACCCCATTTGCTCGCTCGAGTTTGGAAATTTGGTTAGCGCCGGTAGAGAAGGCACGGGCAAACACTTTGCTGCCTCGATTTTCCTCTATAATGCGCTCAACCAATTTCGTGTTCTCTCGGCGAATATCACGGCGAATGGACTTGCCTATGGTCTTGTTGAGGTTCCTGTGCACGACACTGCTCCGGGTCTCCGGTTTCATATTCCGTCGTGTTTCCAGGAGCCTCAACGTCTCTGCGGATAACTTGCTGCGGGGTGCCTGTCGACTTTTGCTGAAGTGCTGCTCTGCAGTGTCCGTTAGTGCGGATACGAAGTCCGTATACACCTTGTCGATGTCGGCATCCTCATCTTGTGGCACCAAGCTAAAAGCATCCTCGAGTTTCGCTTCGAAATTTTCGAGCGTCTCGTCCGGTATGTTCAGCTTGGCCAGCGGTTTGTGAATGAGTTTGCGCCGTTCCATCTTGAGGTTTAACTTCAGCGTACCTCGCACTAGTCGGTGATCGCTGCCAGTATCGAAGCGGTTAAGGACAGTAACGTCTATACATGACGATTTACTGTCCGCCAGTATGTAGTCTATCTCGTTTCTCGTACAACCGTCAGGGCTGGCCCACGTCCATTTCCTTTTCTCCTTTTTTAGGAAAAATGTATTCATGGCGTGGAGCTGGTTGGCTTCGAGATAGTTGACCAACATCTGGCCGCGTCGATTTCTGGCACCGATACCGTACGGACCTACTGCTCTCTCTCCCTTCAGAGGCTTGCCCAGTTTGGCATTAAAGTCTCCCATCACGTACTGGAAGTGGGATTTGTTGGTTTCCAAGGCTTTGGATACATCCTCGTAGAACTGCTCCACCTCGTCGTCAGCGTGCGAACTCGTGGGAGCGTATACCTGCACCACCTTCAGCTGATACCGCTTGTTCAGCTTGATGATGATGTAGGCCACTCTGTCCGACACACTGTCGATTTCGATGATGCTGTTCACGAGGCTGCGCCTCACCATAAATCCCACTCCACCTTCCGATTTTTGGGGATTTCCTCTGAAGTAAAACAGATTGCCGGAACGTAGCACTTCAGTCTCTTCGCCCTTTCTTCTGACCTCACAAAGACCTAGGATGTCCCATTTTATATGAGCCAGCTCCTGTTCTAGCTCGACCAGTTTCTCGTGCGTTCTCAAGGTCCGTATATTGTGAGTAGCCAAGTGTAGTTGGGTGTGGCAGCCAGATCTAACCCAGGGATTCTTAGCACCCCTCACCCCGCCGGAACCAGGACCGCCACCACGATGATCCGGAATAGCGGGGCCGCTGGGAACTAGGGGCCGAGGTACTGTGTTTAGTGTTTGTGTGGCTTCAGTGTTTAGTACATATTATCTAGTTTAAAATAATTTTTTTTTCATATTATGTACTTCATAGAACTAAATTTTTGTAACAAATTATCGTTTAATGTCCTATAGAATCCTCTTCCTTAACTAAACACGGCAAGTTGCTTGATTAAGTCGTTTTCCAGCCCAGAAGTGCTGAATAACGAATTATGTAAGAATAACAATCAGACTCGGATTTTTCGACCCCGACTGTCCCGTCCCCCCCCCCCCCCCCCCCCCCACGAGCGCCAAATTACACTTGACGAAAACATACATTTTACAACATCCTGTATATGCTGACGACTTGCAGCTCTACCGTCACTTCCGTCTCGAGGACACTCATACTGCCGTAGCCCTCATGAATATAGACCTTGAGTCTGTACTCGATTGGGCTGTGCGCTTTGGACTGCTCGTTAATTGTATTGTATTGTTGTATTGTTTATGATCATTTATACGGCAGTTAGACTGCTCTCGAACTTGTCACAATTTGTTCTATCCGGTTCGATTACACCCACGAAGAAGAACCGACAAGAAACTTCGCAGGGTATTTTTTAAAACATATTTTTACAAGTACTTAGTGACTAGCCGCATAATAACACCGCCCATAGTCTATCTAAAAAACAGCACAGAGAGCAAGATTAACAATTTTGCTGAGAGTTCTGACTACAAAGACTTATTAATTAAGTGAATCAGGTGTAAAGAGCCTTTGTCAAACTTTGATACGTAATTTGTATCAACATAATTATGTTAGTATATTAAACTACAAGGTAATAGGTGGGGCCGGTACTTAATAAGAATATTCCCATTGCATCTCTCCCCATGCATGTCGTAAAAGGCGACTAAGGGATAAGGACAAGATGCCGTGCTAAAGAGCGACAGGCTAGCCACCTCTCACCTTGGCACGGTACTTCCACCGAGTCATGCAGCAGGTGGGTCTTCGCGCCTTACTTGCTGCTTGATCCATTGAATCTTGTTCGAATACTTTGCGAAACGTGGTGGTCGGTGTTTTGCTGTAATTTACCAGAGTTCTTGCAGCACAACACCGATTACTCTGCTTACCCCGATTGTCGGGATTCAGCGTGTGTGATATGTATGTATGTATGTAGTATAATTTTATTGTCAAAATTAAAAATAAAAATATATGAATATTTAAGATACTTCAAGTATCAAGTTGTCAATGGGTTAATAAAGTTGAGGTACTAATGGTATAGTCAAGGGTTAACTAATTATGCAGTCAGGTAAGTAGCATATACATAAGTATACCATTCAGATAATATGCTGCCAATTGGAGCAGGCCAGTCTCTGCTTAATGCTGCTAAGAGTCTTAATGCTGCTAAGACACAAGTCATAATTATCGGATCACCTAAATTGTTGTCAAAGCTGGACAGGCATACTCGCCCTGCCGTTGTTTTCAATGGCATAGCTATCCCCTACAGCAAATGCGTTAAACATTTAGGGCTTATGATGGGATATGAATCTCTTACATGGAGTGTGCAGGTTAATGAGGTCAGTCGAAAGGTCTTGAGCATGCACTCTCCTAAGCGTTTGCAAAACTTCATTCCCACTGGCACAAAAATTACGCTCGCTCAATGTCTCTTATTGCCAACTCTAGATTATGCCGATGTGTGTTATCTTGACCTAAATGAGGATCTCCTCAACAAACTCGATCGTATCCTACAACTAGGCGTGGCCTATGACTTACATATGTGTGTTGTGCGTGTGCATTTGTTTTGTGCGTGTGCCTAACTTGCTCCTCTTTGTATGTAGTGTCGATACTAACACACACACACACATACGAAGCGCTAGTAGCACTGCGTCC
Source organism: Nematopogon swammerdamellus (assembly GCA_946902875.1). Taxonomy (NCBI): domain Eukaryota; kingdom Metazoa; phylum Arthropoda; class Insecta; order Lepidoptera; family Adelidae; genus Nematopogon; species Nematopogon swammerdamellus. The sequence continues at coordinate 10,187,103 of OX336358.1, read as the reverse complement.
AGTTATTGGGCTTCAAATATTATCGCTTAGGGCGCCTCTAGGAGGGGGCGCGGGCGGGGGTATTCCGTGCTCTGTGGAGTGAATGGTTTGAATTTCTTTCTTCTCACGGTCTGGCTTTAAGATCTGATGACAACTTAGTGTTGGCAATACCGGCTCACTCAAGCTCGTTCTACACGGACTCTTTCACAGTACAAACAACTCGCCTCTGGAATAATTTGCCCGTGCATTTACGCTTCTCTACATCTATGAATGTATTTAAGATTAATTTAAACAAAATTCTCCTTTCCTTACTGAAGTAAATGCAATTTATCTCGGACATACATGTCTTTACTCCCCTTCTCTTACTCTTCTGTCATTCAGTTGATTGTGTTGCACAACGGCACCGATCGATGTACATAATATGTAAGTTTATTATATACATATATATGCTTATTAAAGTATTTATGCAGTATTCGTATGTAGTTTATCATACATATTTCTTTACAGTCTAACACATTGCCACAAACTATTCTTGTTCGCCTGCATGTACTTCTCCCACATCCCAAAGATTAGTTAGAATAGAATGCCTCGCGGCAAGCTCGCCTGTTGTACCTAATTTTTATAAATTGGTGTTCAATAAAGAATATATACATAAATACATACATACTTTATTTGTCTCTTAATACGCGACAAAATATAAAACTTACTTCAGGAGCAAGGATATAATAATTTAAGCTAAGTACAGAAACGACCGCAAATTAAGATATGTTCAAGACGCTTGAGTGAAATAACCGACCGAGGACATAAAAACGGAGTGTGGGAAGACGACATACGTATGCTGAGCGGAAGACAGTGATTCCTCACCGCTGAAGGCCTGGAGAAAATTTTGAGAGGCGTATGTCCAGTAGTGGACTCATACACGCTAACTGAGTAACATAAACGAGAACAAAGCTTGAACACATCAGATCTTTATTTAATCAACCATAATAGTACCAAGCATTCTTGATGATATCAGCTGCCTTCTCGCCGATCATCATCCCCGGAGCGTTGGTGTGTGCAGAAGTCGTTCGGGGTATAATGCTTGTGTCCGCCACGCGCAATCCAACAATATTGTAAACACGAAGTTCAGGGTCCACCACGGCTTCCGGGTCCCATGATGGTCCCATCTTACATGTCCCGACCTGATGATGCAAACTAGAAGCCAAAGTCCTCAAGGCACACTCCCAGTAAGGATCGGAATCGAATCTATGATTTCTGCATTGGGGATAATCTGCTTCGTGAAGCCGGGCCCCAAACTTCTGAAATGGAAGCTGTTCAGCCAACCGCTGTACGTGTCTAATAGCGGCAATCATTGTTTTGACATCCTTATGGTCTTTAAAATAATTGGTATATATCTTCGGATGGCTGAACGGGTTAGTATCTCTCAATTCCAGGTAGCCCTTCGACTTTGGATGAAGCAGCATCGGCGTCACACTCCATGTGTCTTCGTTCCCGACTACCCCAAATGCATCGTAGAAAGTCTCGTCCGCAATCCTGGCCCCTCTGCGGACCGATTGGGTACCGCTGTAGCTACAGTCCGAAAGCATCGAGCCACCTATGTCCATCAGCTCTATATCGGGAACTAGTTCCGGGTCGGTCGATTCGGAAGTTTTAATGTAGCCGATCCCCTCGATTCCTCCGGGCGAGGCGAGCAGACCGGTACCACTGGTCAACCACTTGATTAACTCCTGAGGTGTGGCTACCTTACTTTCATGCAAGGAGACTGACGTCGTGTTCAATCGATATATTTGTCCCGGAAAGTAGAGATGGTCGTAAAGTGTCCGGCCGACAGCGAGGTTCATAATGACGGGAATTCCGATACGTTTCAGATGATCGGCCGGCCCTATACCGGACAACATGAGCAGTTGAGGCGAAGCGATAGGTCCGGCGGACACGATTACTTCTCTCCTCACTTTAACTGTGTAATATACGTTATTAGTAACGTAATTGACACCGGTCGCTATTTTTTCATTATTGATCAAAATTTTAGTTGCAGTCGTCGAGTGCAGGATGTGAAGGTTTTCCCTGTTGAGGTGTGGAAACAAGTACGCCCTGGCGGCGCTATGACGGTGTCCTCCTTTCAAGTTCGTCTGCAAGTAGCCGAAGCCGAAGCCATTTGGTGCGTTGTAATCTACGGTGGGGTGTCCGAGCAGCCGGCCTGCTTCGATAAACGCTTCAACGAGTCTGGTTCTGGAATTATAAAACATTGAATAATTAGTGCAAGTATCGTATCGTTTACATACAATATTTACTCGCTCACGATTTAATGATAGACAAGGATCAATGTTACCCGCTCTGGGGGTCTATTCATGGAAATTCGCACTGACGTTTCAGGAGTGTCTCAGTTACTGAGAGAACTTATACCTAAATACGAGTATGTGTCAGAGTAATCGAAGCCACTAAATTTATCCTGACACGTCAACAGATTTCCGCGAATGTAGGCCCTGGTAATCATTTCACTTATAATTATTTTTTATGGAATATGACATTGTTGGTTGCATTACCTACTTCACCGTCCATGACAGCCCATCAAATCTTGGTGAACTGTGTTTAATATCACTAGTTACCTTTGTTCGTGGCGGTTACACTGAACTTGAAGAATACACGAACCGTATATTTTCCGTTTCGGCCGAACCTCATTCAGTGTGTTAGTATCAGTCCAGGCGGGTTATACATAACTTACCATCTAGTATAAGGCAAGGAAAACTGCTAGTTCATCGAGGTGTTATAGGCTGACATCACAGATGTTGTAGGTGATGTAGCATACCGTGCCAATTTAAAAAAAGCTCGCTCGCATCTTCGGCTCGCGCATATGCAGTAAAGCAATTATGTACCCTATGGTCTAAGAGTGATGACCTAAAATTCGTTGAATGCGCAGGTAGGTCGAGCGGCATTTAAGTTTTAGGGGAACTGTATTACAATGTTATATTACAATCTGGGGGCACGGCCGCGCCGTGCGCCCCCAAGTCGAGAAAACACCATCGTACCATCCTTTTACAAAAAAACACCTATTACAATTACAGAAGAACCACTAAATCTATTAATTTCTATTAATTTTTATCAACTAATTCAATAAATACTCTCAACTACTACCTTCACACAACAGCATTATTTAACACTATTAATTCATATTTTAACACATCCTTACCTATAATAAAATCCAACGTCTGCTTTCTGTCTGAATGTCTGAATGTCTGAGTGTCTGTCTGTCCGCTTATAACTCGAGAACCACTGAACCGATTTTAATAAAACAAAATTTTACGGATAGCTTGATTCTTCCCATCAACTATAGGCTACTTACTATCACGCTAAATGGCTTATGAGGGTAGCAGTGAAGTGAAATAAGAGAGCACTTGGCAATATTTGTATGTAACGGACACGGAATCATTCACCCGAGTAAGAACCGATGACATTACAATATCCTGTAGGGGGAGGGGAGAGGGGGGGGGGGGGGGGGGGGGGGGCGGGGTAAGTAGAGGCATATAGGGAGGGGGGGTGAGGGAGGGGCGGGAGGGGAGGTGGAGGTAGAGCGATGGAATCCCCCTTATCCTTATCCTTTCCTTTCTTCCTTACCTTTAATAAAATCCAACCTCTGCTTTCTGTCTGTCTGTATGTATGTCTGTATGTCTGTCTGTTTACCATCTTTGGGGTTGCCATATTTACTCCAAGTATCGATGATGGCCAGACTCAACGGAAGAACGGAAGGGAGGGAGAGGCAGAGAGATGGAGGGAGAGGGAGAGGGAGAGGGAGAGGGAGAGGGAGAGGGAGAGGGAGAGAGGGAGAGGGAGAGGGAGAGGGAGAGGGAGAGGGAGAGGGAGAGGGAGAGGGAGAGGGAGAGGGAGAGGAGGAGGGAGAGGGAGAGGGAGAGGGAGAGGGAGAGGGAGAGGGAGAAACGGAAACGGAGTGTTAAAGATTGTATGGGAATATCGGGTTTTTTAAAGGAAAATCATAATTATAGCTACTAAAAACAAATAAATGGGGGGGGGGGGGGGGGGGGGGGGGGGAGGGGGGATGGGTGTGACGGTGGCCTCGCCCTTAGTTACTTACTTTCATCGTGGAGGTTTATTGTATTCCAGAATGCAGCTTAGCCTGAAGCCTCGCCGTTAGTTACTTACTTTGTTTAAGAAGTTTTATCGTCGTTTATCTAAACGCCATTACTTTCATCGAGGAATCGAGAAGGTTTATCGTCTTCCAGAATACAGCTCGGCCTTCGTCCTCGCCCACAGTTACTAACTTTCATAAAGAAGGTTAATCCTCTTCCTTAACGCAGTTCGGCCTTCGGCCTGACCCATGGTTTATCCTCTTCCTAAACGGAGCTCGGCCTTCGGCATCGCCCTCAGTTACTTACTTTCTTCGAGAAGGTTTATAGTCTTCCTAAACGCAGCTCGGCCTTCAGCCTCGCTCTTTGTTACTTACTTTCATCGAAAAAGTTTATCCTCTTCCTGAACGCAGCTCGGTCTTCGGCCTCGCCCTTAATTACTTTCTTTCTTAGAGATGGTTTATCGTCTTCCTGAACACAGCTCGGCCTTCGGCCTCGCTCTCAGTTACTTACTTTCTTCGAGAAGGTTTATGGTCTTCCTGAACGCAGCTCGGCCTTGGGCCTCGCCCTCAGTTACTTACTTTCTTCGAGAAGGTTTATAGTCTTCCTAAACGCAGCTCGGCCTTCAGCCTCGCTCTTTGTTACTTACTTTCATCGAAAAAGTTTATCTCTTCCTGAACGCAGCTCGGTCTTCGGCCTCGCCCTTAATTACTTTCTTTCTTAGAGATGGTTTATCGTCTTCCTGAACACAGCTCGGCCTTCGGCCTCGCTCTCAGTTACTTACTTTTCTCGAGAAGGTTTATGGTCTTCCTGAACGCAGCTCGGCCTTGGGCCTCGCCCTCAGTTACTTACTTTCTTCGAGAAGGTTTATCCTCTTCCTGAACGCAGCTCGGCCTTCGGTCTCGCCCTCAGTTGCGTAATTTCTTCGAGAATATTTATGGTCTTCCTGAATGTAGCTCGGCCTTCGGCCCTCGCCCTTAATTACTTACTTTCTTAGATAAGGTTTATCGTCTTCCTGAACGCAGCTCGGCCTTCGGTCTCGCCCTCAGTTGCGTAATTTTCTTCGAGAATATTTATGGTCTTCCTGAATGTACCTCGGCCTTCGGCCTCGCCCTTAATTAATTACTTTCTTAGATAAGGTTTATCGTCTTCCTGAACGCAGCTCGGCCTTCGGCCTCGCCCTTAGTTACTTACTTTCTTCGAGAAGGTTTATAGTCTTCCTGAACGCAGCTCGGCCTTCGGCCTCGCCCTTAGTTACTTACTTTCTTCGAGAAGGTTTATAGTCTTCCTGAACGCAGCTCGGCCTTCGGCCTCGCCCTTAGTTACTTACTTTCTTCGAGAAGGTTTATAGTCTTCCTGAACGCAGCTCGGCCTTCGGCCTCGCCCTCAGTTACTTACTGTCTTCTTTGAAATACGAATTTCACGCGAGCGGAGCCGCGGGCTCAGCTATCGCCTATATTTTCTTCTTTCCCTAACTAACTTTCACTTACATTATTGTCACTTTTGGGTTTTAGTTAGGTACCTACAAGGTTAGGCTTAAAATCAGCGGCACTGAAATGCCAGTGCCACATGCTGCGCCTACACCTTTTTTTCAATTCACGAATTATTCTGTATATTGTATAAAGATTGTTATATATTATTTTTAAGAGAATTGAAAAATAAATAATTCTGATTCTGATTCTTTCCCCCCCCCCCCCCCCCCCCCCCCCCCCCTCCGTATCTTTGTTTGTGGATTCCACATTTGAAGTTTATACCTATTATAGTTTACAAGATATCACCAGTCAAAGTTTCGTAATTTTGTCACTGACTCGCTCACCGATCATCAACATTCTAAGATACTTTCTAGCAGCTATAATACTTTTAAGGTACTAACAAAACATTGTGACTTGCGAAGTTTGTCAGTTCTTCTTCGCATTGAATTTAGAACTGGCGGATTTTTCGACATGTCCAAACATAAGTTACCTACCAATGAATAAAATATACAATCATCATCATCAATCAATATATCAATCAATACTAATAATAAATCTGTAAGGGATGGTCATAGAGTAAGTTACTTTGTTTTAGGAAATATTGAGTTTGTAGACTCTATGTATGATACTAAAGCTAAATTGACGATTTTTAGAAATCTTTTCTGTATGTATGTATGTATGTAGGTATGTTCCGCCATAACTCTTAAACCGATCATCCGAATTCGATGAAACTTTGTACAAGCACATTTTACTATAAGAGACACAGGATAGGCTTACTAAAATTCACTTGCGGCTACGCTAAGATGTGCCTCCCATACAAATTCGAATTGTTCCAAGCGCCGAAATAAAGGGCGGCGCGGCGCGGCGGGGGTTAGTAGCGCGGCTGACGGAGACTGGCAGCGCGGCGGAGGAGGCGCGGGGCGCGGCGCAGGGTGCGGTCTGGCGGAGCGCGGTGTGGAGCAGAGTTTCTTATTTAATTCGATTCATAATATTATGTAGGTTTACTTCGTTACGTATCTATTTGATTAATTTTAGGTGCAAACCTATGTAAAAGTGTTGTTGCGAGTAGATGTTAGCGGATATTTACTTAACTTGAAGTTCTTATTTGATTTAAGTTAATTGATCGTATGTTTATTATCGATGGTATAGAGGTAAAAGTCATTAACTAGCATTTCGTAAGTTTGGAGTTATTAAAGATTCAGTGAAATTTTGATATCATAAATCGTCCGTTCGTTAGGGTTATGTTTTAATGGTTTTTACTTAGGTCTTAAATTGCAAACATTAGACTTTTTATAATTATTATTCTTCTATGTAGCTACTTTTGCTGTTAATGGCCAAAAATGTACTTAATTAATTTTACCTCAGAAATGTTTATTGAGAATTTGCACTTATTGATATAAAAATGTACTTAGTGAATTTTAGCACAGAGAGATCTTTATTAAGAACTAGCTTTTGCCCGCGGCTTCGCTCGCGTGAAATTCGTATTTAAAGGGAAGAAAGTAAGTAACTAAGGGCGAGCTGGGTTCAGGTAAACGATAAACCGTCTCGAAGAAAGTGAGTAACTTTTTGAGGCCGAAGGCGGAGTTGCTTTCAGGAAGATGATAAACCTTTACGAAGAAAGTAAGTAACTATGGGCGAGGCCGAAGGCCGAGCTGCGTTCAGGATGAGGATAAACTTTTCGAAGAAAGTAAGTGACAGAGGGCGAGGCCGAAGGCCGAGCTGCGTTCAGGAAAACGATAAACCTTCTCGAAGACAGTAAGTAACTATGGGCGAGGCCGAAGGCCGAGCTGCGTTCAGGAAGAGGATAACCTTTACGAAGAAAGTAAGTAACAGAGGGCGAGGCCGAAGGCCGAGCTGCGTTCAGGAAGACGATAAACCTTTCGAAGACAGTAAAGTAACTATGGGCGAGGCCGACAGCCGAGCTGCGTTCAGGAAAGGGATAAACCATCTTTAAGAAAGTAAGTAACAAAGGGCGAGGCCGAAGGCCGAGCTGCGTTCAGGAAGAGGATAACCTTTTCGAAGAATGTAAGTAACAGAGGGCGAGTCCGAAGGCCGAGCTGCGTTCAGGAAGACCATAAATCTTCTCGAAGAAAGTAACTTCTTTGTTACTTACTTTCATCGAAAAGGTTTATCCTCTTCCTGAACACATCTCGGCCTTCGGCCTCGCCCATAGTTACTTACTGTCTTCGAGAATTTATCGTCTTCCTGAACGCAGCTCGGCCTTCGGCCTTGCCCTTAGTTACTTACTGTCTTCGAAAAGGTTTATCGTCTTCCTGAACGCAGCTCGGCCTTCGGCCTCGCTCTCTGTTACTTACTTTCTTCGAAAAGGTTATCCTCTTCCTGAACGCAGCTCGGCCTTCGGCCTCGCCCATAGTTACATACTGTCTTCGAGAAGGTTTATCGTTTTCCTGAACGCAGCTCGGCCTTCGGCCTCGCCCTCTGTAACTTACTTTCTTCGAAAAGTTTACCCTCATCCTGAACGCAGCTCGGCCTTCGGCCTCGGCCATAGTTACTTACTTTCTTCGAAAAGGTTATCCTCTTCCTGAACGCAGCTCAACCTTCGGCCTCGCCCTTTGTGACTTAGTTTCTTAAAGATGGTTTATCCTCTTTCTGAACGCAGCTCGGCCTTCGGCCTCGCCCATAGTTACTTACTGTCTTCGAGAAGGTTTATCGTCTTCCTGAACGCTACTCCGCCTTTGGCCTCAAAAAGTTACTCACTTTCTTCGAGACGGTTTATCGTTTACCTGGACCCAGCTCGCCCTTAGTTACTTTCTTCCTTTGAAATACGAATTTCACGCGAGCGAAGCCGCGGGCAAAAGCTAGTAAACAATAAACAACAATAGACCTATAAACTTGGAATATTTAGCCCACAAAGAAAGGAAAAACTGAAACATCCTGAAATTGAAGCCCTGATTTCTTTGCGGTTGGTAAACTTACCTTTCCATTTAAAGTCATGACAAATAATTTTGTATCAGCTTTAATAACAGCAGCCGTAGGAAGGTTACCTTATTAAGTAGGTACACTAGCAATACTTAGTACTTTTAGGTACCTGTACCTAAAGGTACTAGAGGCACTAGGTACTACAGGTTACCTACAGTACCTACGCTACGAACCGTACCTAGGTATTCGTTAAATTATATAATAAATATATGTTATTATTGTTAATGAAATGTAAGAAACTAATAAAATAATATTAAATATTATTTTTTTATTAAATTATTTCATTTTAATTTTAAGTAATAGACTATAAAAATAGAGTAAGTAATTTGAATATAGTAAAATAAGGTATAAGATTATTAAATTTGTTTATTGCATTAAGTCCAGTCCAGTAGGCACTTAATTAAAAAAACCGGCCAAGTGCGAGTCGAACTCGCGCACCGAGGGTTCCGTATCGCCGTGTCATGCATTTCATAACACGCCATCTATGGCGTGTTATGAAATGCTTCATAGTCCATTCGGTAGATAGCGCGCGCGACAGACAGACACGACGGCGTAGGCTTAGTAATAGAGCGGTCCGCCACCTAAAAGCCTTTTTAGATCCTGCGGTGCCTCGAACCTAACCTAACCTAACCTAATGTTGAGGCGGTGCATGTCGTTTTTGTTACGTTTGTATTTCCGAAAATAAAGCTTTCTTAGGTGGTTATAAAAAAAAGTAAACAACCTAAAAAAATTTAAACACCCTAACATTCCTTAAAAAAACAAAACAAAAAATAATTTGAGGGACACGAACCCATGGTCGAGATCGAAAAAATAAACCAACCCTACACTCTTACCAGTTACCACTGAGCCACCAAATTACATAAACGACCAAACGAATATCGAATTCAGTTGGTTCGCCGTCGCAGTTTAGTCAGCCCAGGTTAGTCGTGAAGGAGTAGGATCCGCAGATTCGAGGCACCGCAGGATCTAAAAAGGCTTTCAGGTGCCGTACCGAGTAATAGGGTCCCGTACCGGATACAGAACCCTAAAAACACATACACAAACACACACAAACAAACACAAAGAACATTCACTTGAATTGATTCATTGTTCCAACAAAGTATGTAAGCACAGCCTGCACGGAGGAATACTGTCTCCCATAACACAACACAGACTCACGTCTAGCCCGGAAGTCGGCTCAAAGCAGGTGCGTGCGCGTGAGCGGGCTTTTTGAGTAAATCTGTAGCTGACGTGCAAGAAATAATACCAGAAAACAAGAAATGAAGACTACCTACAAAAGGAAACGAGATCCCATCAAAAACATAATATTATAATGTAAAAAACCGGCAAAGTGCGAGTCGAACTCGCGCACCGAGGGTTCCGTATCGCCATGTCATGGTTAGCGCAACTCACGCCATTATGCCGTGTTATTAAATGCTTCATATTAGTTAAATGGCATGATTAGTTAAAATGCTTCATAGTCTATTCGGTAGACGGCGCGCGCGCATACACTTTTTAGTTTCTTCTATGGGAACCCTCGTGAATCTTTTACTTTTTGTTATTTTTATTATTTCTTGTTATATCGGCCATAATAATACATATTCTGTGAAAATTTCAACGGGCTACCTATTACGGTTCAAGAGACTCGGACAGACAGACGGACGGACGGACGGACGGACGGACGAACAGACAGACAGATAGACAGACAGACAGACAGACAAACAGACAGACAGACGGCGTAGGCTTAGTAATAGGGTCCCGTACCGGATACGGAAACCTAAAAATATGCCAAGTCTCGCGCGCAACCTTTTCAACGTAAAAATTTGTAAGATCCCACGCAGAGCCAAGTCTTTTCATTTCGTTGAAGCCCCAATTCAACAATGTTGCAATACATTATATTTTCTAATTAATAATAATCAATATTTTGTTACTCTATCCATATTTAACATTTTTATTTCTATAAAAAATATCTTGACTTGGCAATCGGATAGCTTAACCAGGTTAACAGTAATATGAACGTACCTAATACCAGTTTGTTAGTAAACTGAAAAGAAATCTTTACGAAGCTATTTCTTTATGCTTTGTGATTGCCAAGTTGAGATATTTTTTATAAATAGAGTAACTAAATATTGATTATTATTAATTAGAAAATAAATTATTTCTGAATTGAGGTTTCAATGATATGAAAAGACTTGGCTCTGCTTGTGATCTTACAACTTTTTACGGTAGAAAGGTTGCGTGCGAGACTTGGCATATATTTGTTACGTTATATTATGTTTTTGATTGAATTTAATTTTCACTGCGTGACAGCCATTCCCTAAATGTTGCAGTACGATTTCTCATAATAGCGTCGAAATAGTTCACCCTCGCATCTGCAAACAACGTGGACGCGCCGCAGAAGCGAAGTAGACGCCGCAGACGCAATAGGTGCCTACTCGTAGGTACCTATGAATGAGAACTGTTGCATTGCATACTTATTTAGATCTTCCTCGCTTCAGAGCTCGAGTACAGGCATTCAGAGTTTCAATTTGACATTGACTCGCCTCTGCAAACATCGTGGACGCGCCGCAGAAGCGAAGTAGACGCCGCAGACGTTATAGGTACTCGTACGTACCTATGAGAACTGTTGTATTGCATCCTTAGTTCGTAATAGATCTACCTCGCTTCAGCAGGGCTATCACGAGATTAGCTACGCCGGCTACGCCGAGGTGTAGCGTGCGTAGAGAACGTAAGCCGCTGCGCGGAAGCGAGTTCGCAAATCTATCGCATTCGCTTCCGCGCAGACGCTTACGCTCTCTACGCACGCTACACCTCGGCGTAGCCGGCGGCGTAACGAAACTCGTAATAGCCCTACAGAGCTCGAGTACAGGCATTCAGAGTTTCTATTTGACATTGACTCGCCTCTGCAAACATCGTGGACGCGCCGCAGAAGCGAAGTAGACGCCGCAGACGCAATAGGTACTCGTAGGTACCTATGAGAACTGTTGCATTGCATCCTTAGTTCTATATATATCCATATATCTACCTCGCTTCAGAGCTCGAGTACAGGCATTCAGAGTTTCAATTTAACAACTGTACCGTGTGGGCCGGCACTTTAAAAGAATAGCCCACTGAATCTCTCCCCGCGTATGTCGTAAAAGGCGACTAAGGGATATGACTCCCTTCTTATATTACTAGGTGGTAGGGTTTAACCCGCCCGGGTTGATACCACCGCACTGAATAAAAGGTCGGTCGAAACGGCTATGTAAATAGTTTGTGTTTTCCGTAGGGAAGGCTGACGCGGCACCAAGTTCACCCGGTGTTATGGGCTGACATCACGGATGTTATAGGTAATGTAGCCAACCGTGTCAGTTTCCATAAAAATAAAAAACATTGACTCACTTGAAATTCACATTGTTAATATGAACTTTTCCATTTCGACCTCGGTAGTTCTCGTTCTGGTATTTTTTCACGTGGCATTGTTCGGACTTGATGTAGTACGGAAGAACTTCATCGTAGGACCTATTGACATATAACAATGCGCAGGTGTATAAACGTAGATGTATGCGATTAAGAAAATTAGTATGAAGCTACACAAACTGTACAGAAAGAAGGTAGCTTTTGAACGTGGCTTCGCTGGCTCGACTTTCGGTTAGAACAATATATTTTTGTCTTTTCGTTGAGCCCGAGTGTCCGCTACCCCATTGAAAATTTCAGTCCCAGTGGTGTAATTAAATATAAAAGCACGCAGGCAGACGGGTATAAGTTGGACGATATCATTATGATATCAAACCAAATAAAAATTAAAAAGTAAAAATCTTATGGCTTGACATTCTTTTTTTAACATCTTAGTAAGACTGAGAGGAAATGATAGGACTAGGTTCTAGGATTTTAATAATGATGGCTTGGGCATACCATCCAGGACATCCGTCATTATAGATCCTGTTCCAATCCTGTGGTCGGCCCCGCGTGTATATCATGTAGTTGACGACACTGGTGCCTCCTACAGCTCTGCCCCTCGGCCACACGCAACGTTGATTTTCCATTCCTGGCGCACGTCACAACAAACTTAGCCCAAATATTTAAATTTCTTTCATTTTTTTATGTAAACCAGCATGGGTGGTTGTGCCGAGAGACCAATGGTGCAGTCGACAGAGCCAAAATCACCTCTCTTCGCGAAACCACGCTCAGTTAGGTGCCATGCCAGCAGATTTGCGGACTGTTGCTAGGCTGTATAGTCCGTTAATACGACGCTTGAAGGCACCCAGGTTAAAGGATTCAGGAAATACACTCGCCGGAAGACAGTTCCACACTCTAGCGGTGCCACAAAGAAAAGCCTAAGGTCAACAACAAAAGGATGCTGAGTCTCTCTGCGACGAGTCATGCGGAGATAGGACGGATGGCAGGGAATAAGGGATGCTAGTTCCACAGAGCAGCGTCCGTGATAGTATCTGTAAAACAGACTAAGCGAACCCACAAATCGCCTGTGACTCAGAGACTCCAGTCCATCTGTAAGTTTCGGGTCACCAATAAGATGGATGGCTCGGCATATAATTTCCCGGCATGAGGTTTAAAATTAATCGTAGGGATGTCGGCTCCCTAAGTGTGTTCTATCGCTTATTCCATGGGGAGTGCTCGGAGGAGCTGTTTAACGCGATCCCGCCGTCCCCTTTCCACCTCCGCACCACGCGCACTGGGCAGGGATTGCATCCATATACGCTGGACTTACCGCGCATGCGTACCAATCGATTCTGCAGATCTTTCCTGTACAGAACCGGTAAACTCTGGAACGCTCTCCCTGCTCATATATTTCCCCCCAAGTACAGTCTCGGGTCCTTCAAGAGGGGCGTGAATGGGCACCTGTCAGGCCGGCATGGCATTCGCAACCCCCGAATACGACCGAATGTCCATGGGCGCCGTTAGACACCTTATGGGTGCCTCGGCGCCATATGTCGAGCTAACAATAAAAAAAAAAAAAAAAAAAAATCGCATATTGCAAGGCATTCCGAACTGCTTGTAGCCAAGTGCCTCATTCTCGAGAGGCAGTAAGTTCGAACCTGACGGCGCGCAACTCTCTGCCAGCCAGCCGGCTACGGCGACTGCCCCTATTTTTTTACATAGGGCGGATAAGCGGCGGGTGGCCGAGTGGTTTAGGCATCGGCTTCTCATGTCTGAGGTCCGGGGTTCGATTCCGGTCGGTGTGTACCAATGAGTTTTTTCTGATGAAAAAAATTGCGTGCATACTTATACACTTGCTGCTTCACCGTTCGGAACCGGTGTAAAACTGTAGGTCCCTTCCCTTGCCCCTTACTAGGTGGTAGGCTCAAATTGTAGCCGACTGGTATGGTACCACCGTACTGGATGTAAGGTGGCCGCATAGCAGCCCCGGTTGTGTTCTTCTCTATTTCAGTATAGCCAGCAATCCAGGGAAGTCTCCGGTATGTCAGCTACCTTCTCGGAGGCGATATTGGCTGATCGGAGCATGTGCTTTGGCCCCTCCGACTCAGCCAACCAAACCGGATTACATAAAAAAAAACTACGTGAAAACTAAGTGATGGCAGGCCTCGCGCGGTTTACCGCGCAAAAAGGACCGGTTGCAGTTCTTCGGACTAATACCTTTTTCCTTTGCAGATTCCCAGATTCCAGAACACCATTCTCTCATTTCCAGTTTGATGCGAGTAAGTTTATTTATGTAAAGAACACGATCTGATCCATAGTTTGGTTTAATTGTGAAACTGTATCCCTCCTTTCCTTAACTATTGTTTTTATAGAAAGCGCGACATGTGGCGCCGAGGACCCGTAAGGTGCCTAACGACCCCCGTGGACATACGGTCGTATGCGGGGTTTGCGAATGGCACGCCGCCCTGACAGGTGCCTATTCACGCCCCACTTGAAGGACCCGAGAATGTAATTGGGGGAGAATATATGTAGAGGAAGACAACCTCGCTATCTACGGGTATATAGCTTGTTCTTGAGCGTAAAAAATTTACCAATCTGCAGTCATAACGTTACCAAACCCTAGAACTCTTACCCCAACAGCTTCCTTCCTGTTTCTCCGTAACGTATTGCGTTGTTTGTGGAAGCCTCTGGAACATCGGTGCTATGATCGGTATGTCCGTGAGGATACTCTCCGGCTGGCCAGCCTCGATCAATAGGACGTAAACGTTAGGGTCCTCGGAGAGACGAGAGGCGAGCGCGCACCCGGCCGAACCGGCCCCGATTATCACGTAGTCGTACTCATCGTACACTGAAAAAACGGTTAGTCAGTTAGTAACTAAATTTTGTGTAAGTAATATTATGTTACAAATCAGTTTAGTTGCTGTGGTGACTACAGAACTAGCAGTTACCACAACTAAACAGAGTTTAGTAAATCTGTTTGGTTGCTTCCTACTTAATTGTTTGTTAAAGAAAAACTGTTTGTTGCATAACAGCTAAATAGATTTGTAAAGTATAGCTGAACTTTGGTAGTTGGTTACAAAAGAGGGTTTTACTAATTTGTGGTTAGTTCCTGCAACTAAACCGGTTTAGGTAACTTTATTTAGTACGTACACAAATTTGAGTAAAAACAACAGTTTAGTTATAAAAAAAATCTCAGTGTAAGGTTGTTTTAGTCCTGGAATGATACAGTCGGCGCTACTGCTGGACTTCGGCTTCGAACGAGACGATAGATAGATAGAAATTCTTTATTGCCCCAAAAAAACATTTTACAGAAAGAAACGATAAGTATTTTACATGAGGGGCAAAGGCGGACTTATCCCTTACAGAGATTTCTCCCAGTCAACCATTGAATGTTTGAGAGTCGTATGTTGTGAGATATAAGTAGGTAGTAGCAAAAGACTTGAGTGTGGGAATTTAAAATATAATATAAGGAAAATAACTATGACATATATTCTAACTATGATATCCATACTTCCATCCATATCCATACTAATATTATAAATTCGAAAGTAACTCTGTTGTCTGTCTGTCTGTCTGTCTGTCTGTTACCTTTTCACGCCTAAACCGCTGAACAGATTTCGATAAAATATTGCACAGAGATGAATTACATCCTGAGGAAGGACATAGGCTATCTTTTGTCTCAAAAAACCACCCTTAAGGGGCTGAAATAGGGGATGAAAGTTTGTATGGGGAACCTAGCATTTCTTAAGTTAGGGATATGACAATTCATATTTAGGCTTATGGTATGAAATAAAGAATTGGGTGTTTCAGCGTTCTTGCTAAATCAACCCTTAAATTAAAATAGGGGATGTTTTCAAAATTAGATTTTAGGATTTTATAAAATTTTGTACGGAGATCAATTGCAACCTGAGGAAGGACATGGGCTACCTTTTGTCTCAAAAAACAACCCTTAAGGGGGTGACATAGGGGATGAAAGTTTGTATGGGGAACCTAGCATTTCTCAAGTAGGGATATGACAATTCATATTTAGGCTTTTGGTATGAAATAAAGAATTACGTGTTTCAGCGTTTTTGCTAAATCAATCCTTAAATTAAAATACGGTATGATTTCAAATTTAGTTTTTAGGATTTTATAAAATTTTGTACGGAGATTAATTTCATCCTAAGGGCCACTTGCGCCAACGCACACGTTTAATCTCCATTTACCGCTAATTTTAAAATTAGTTAAATGACCTTTGATAATCATGTAAATGTACGTTGCACCAACCGAAAATGGTGTCCATTTAACTAATCTCTATTAAACTAATTTTTAGTTTGTTCATGTACTATTAACTCCATGTACTCCAGCTCTATCTCTGTCGGGCGCATTCAGCAGACAAATACAGCAAAATTTTCCAATCGCTGTCAGTCCTCCCGTACCGTACCATAAAACCACCGACAGCGACGCGAAACGACACCTGAAAGACATTGCGGCTCCTTTCGTGAACACTCGGCTCGAAGCGAAACGTAACACAAACGACATGCGCCGCCTCAACATCAGGTTAGGGTTAATCGCATCTTCTATAAATTAACCCTGGTGATTTTTTTAAACCATCAAAACATCACTCATACACATACCACTTTCCTTCTAGCCGAAATCTGCCGAAGTGTGCACGAAAGGAGCCGGTAATGTCTTTCATGTGGCGTACCGAGCGGTCGAGTACTCCAAAAAACCTTGCATCCAGAGCCGTTAATATTAAAAAAGCGGCCGAGCGTCAGTTTGACGTTCCTTAAATACAAAATTAGCGAGCCAAATGGGCATCGACGGCCATTTAACTTTAAACGAAATTAGGCTTGTGGCGGTGACTCATTGGGCACATTGCACATTTCATGACAGTGCAGCAAGGTGGGGCACTTTCCCCCACGCGCCAGCGGACTTACGTGCCCTACTAGTACCACCACGTCGCTCCAGCTCCTCAGTCTTCGGCTAAGCAACCTAACGTGTATACATGCACTGCGTCTGAGCATCCGGCTCGCGCTTACGTTGTACTCGTGGGCAATATAAAGTATTATCCTAAACTGTTGCGTTTACTTTAGCGCCCACACACCGAGACTCAAGTTAAGTGGACACGGACATATATTACTTATATCAATCAAACACTTACATTGGTGACCCCGAAAAACAGTGAACACCTAGGGCGGGCGGATAATTTTGAACACTCGGACAGTTAAAATCATAAAGTGAACTATGGACGAGTATGGACGCCCACTGCCTCTGCAGTCGCGACCGGCGGCGGCGAACCCCATATCGCAACCTACAGTGCCCGTGGGGGTGCCCGCGTCTCCCGCCCAGCCAATGGCTCACGTCGACATGGGCGAGCTGGCAGCAATCTCAGTATCAAACCGGATACCAGAATTTTGGCACCAAGAGCCAAAATTATGGTTTGTACAACTGGAGGCGGCAACAGCCGCAATGAAACTTTCGGATGAACAAAAATGGCAAACGGTAATCGCCAAGCTTCAACTAAAGGACCTTCAACAGGTGAGCGACCTCCTCACGAACCCACCAGAGACGAAGAAATACGACACGTTGAAAGCCCGACTGATATCGACAAACGCTGACACAGAGCTACGGAGATTCCAGCGCTTGCTCAGTGAGGTCGAGTTGGGGGATCAGAAGCCGTCCCAACTCCTGAGGAAAATGAGGGGATTAGCAGGGAATAAGCTGAGCGCGGAAGCGCTTAAATTCCTGTGGGCGGGCCACTTGCCCGCCACCGTGCGGACCGTGCTCGCGGTAAGCGACGAGACGGAACTTGAACAGTTGGCAAACCTGGCCGACAAGATTATGGAGAATGCCACCAAGACGGACATCGCGGCGATCGACAGACGCCCAGCAGCTTCATCAGCGTCGTCAAAACTGGAGGACACCATAGCGGAGATGTCCAGACAACTCGCGCAGCTGACAACCGACATCTGCGAGATAAAGGCCGACCGAAGCCACGTAGCACGCGAGCGTTCGAGATCGCAGACGGGCCCGAGGACATCACGAAGCGCCAGCCGATCACGCTGGCAAGAGAAGCGCGCAGCAGCTGACCCCAACTGGCTGTGCACGGCTCACTTCAAGTACAGGGGGAAGGCGCGGTCATGCAAGCAACCGTGCGCGTGGACGAAGCTGTCGGGAAACTAAACAACGAGCAGCGGCCCACGTCGGCAGACCTCTGCTCTCTGCACTGCCCCAACAGCCGACTCAAGGTGCGAGACCGGGAGACAGGGTTGTCTTTCCTCGTGGACACGGGCGCAGGAGTATCCGTATTACCTGCGACGGGGAAGACACGAGTAGCAGCAGAAGAACGCGTGCTTTATGCGGCGAACGGTACGCCCATAAAGACATACGGTGATAGGACACTAGTGTTAAATTTGGGACTTCGGCGACCGTACAGGTGGACATTCATCGTCGCCGATGTAGCAATCCCGATTTTAGGCGCGGACTTTCTTAGCTACCATAATCTCTTAGTGGACTTGAGGAGAAAAAGACTCGTGGACAACACCACTACGCTCGAAGTGTGTTGTGTGATAGACAGGAGTGAACTTAACACGTGCGTACAGACACTGAATAGTGCGGAACCACTACACGAACTATTGCGTGAGTACCCTAGGTTAAGTTCTACATCGAATATTGTCAACGAGGTCCCATTACATGACACTGTGCACCACATCGAGACGACTGGTCCCCCAGTGTACGCGAGAGCTAGACCTCTCCCGCCGGACAGGTATAATAAGGTCAAAAAAGATTTTGAAGACATGCTGGAACAGGGCATATGCCGTCCGTCGAAATCTCCTTGGGCCAGTCCTCTCCAGGTGGTGGTGAAAAGTAATGGAGATTTACGTTTGTGTGGGGACTACAGACGCTTGAATTTAGTGACTAAGCCAGATCGATACCCCATACCTAGATTACAAGATTTTATGTATTTAGCCTATAATAAAACTGTTTTTACGAAACTTGACATGAAACGCGCATACTATCAGATTCCGGTCCTAGAGAAAGACATCGAAAAAACTGCTATAATAACGCCATTTGGATTGTTTGAGTTTCCTAGGATGACTTTTGGCCTACGGAATAGCGGTCAGACGTTCCAGAGGTTTATGCAGATGGTGTTACACGGACTAGATTTCGCTTTCATTTACCTAGATGATGTTTTGATAGCCTCCGAGACACAAGCGGAGCACACAGCGCAGGTTAAAATGGTACTAGAGCGACTTAACAGGTACGGAGTGCAGCTGAATGTTCAGAAATGCTCATTCAACTGTACTTCATTGGCCTACCTTGGGTATGAGGTGTCGAAGGACGGCATCCTACCTTTGCCCGAGAAAATAGAAACGATAACAAGTTACCCCCGCCCGTCCACGGTCAAGCAGTTGAGGCAGTACTTAGGTCTAATAAACTTTTACCGCGACAGTGTAAAGGACGCGGCGGACCATCAGCGACTTCTAAACGCGTATCTGGTGGGGTCCAAGAAAAAAAACGACAAAACGGTCATAGAATGGACACCCACGACGATAGAAGCGTTCGAAAGGAGCCGGGAGAGCATAAAGGAAGCTACTGCCATAGCTTTCCCGTCTCCGGACGGGGAACTATATCTGATGACAGACGCGTCCTCTACATGTGTCGGAGGAGCGCTATGCCAGGATAACAAAGGTGTAAAACAACCCTTGGGATTTTTCTCAAAGGCGCTCAGTCCAGCGCAAGAGAAATATTCCACATTCGACAGAGAGTTGTTAGGTATTTATTTATCCGTTAAACACTTCAGACGACTCATAGAAGGTCGAGATCTCACGATCCAGACAGATCACAAGCCACTAATCTATACATACCAAAACGGTGCAAGCGACAACGATACTCCGAGACGAATCCGACAGTTGGGATTCATTTCTCAGTATTGCGCGCGTTTAGTGCACATATCGGGTGTAGACAACGCGGCGGCTGACGCAATGAGTAGAATAAATTCTATTAGCTGTCCGTCACCGCTGGACTGGACAGAACTGGCTGTCAAGCAAATCACTGATAAACAGTTACAGGAGATAACGGTTAAAGACCCTTCCCCAGTCACGAGGTTAAACATACCTACTGGCGATTCTCAAGTAACATTATACTGTAACATCCAAGATGGTAATGTGAGACCATACATACCTGAGCAATTTCGTACGCAAGTATTTAATATTGTGCACGGAATTTCTCACCCAGGGACTCGCGGTACGCGACGTCTGGTAGCTCAGCGGTATTATTGGCCCAGCATGAATAGCGACATTGGTAAGTGGACAAAATCGTGCATACAATGTCAGAAGTCTAAAGTGACCAGACACACTCATTCACCTTTAGGGACATTTGAGGAGTCTGGGCGCTTCGAGCATATACATGTAGACTTAGTCGGACCACTACCCATATCAAACGGATGCAGATCATAGATAGTCACGATCATAGATAGGGGTACGTCATGGCCAGAAGCAGTACCAGTTTCGGACCAGTCCGCCGAAACATCAGCGAGAGTCGTATATGAGAATTGGATCACGCGTTTTGGTTGTCCAATCCGTATCACGACTGACCAAGGTCGTAATTTCGAATCAGATCTTTTCTTTTCACTTAGTAAAATAATGGGGATGAAGAAGATACGCACGACGGCGTATAATCCAAAAGCCAATGGCAAAGTTGAGCGATTCCATAGGGGACTAAAAGCCTCACTGATGGCCCGCTGCAACACCGAAAATTGGGCTGAAGAATTGCCCACAGTACTGATGGGCTTACGAGCCGCATTGCGTGAAAATGCGGACGTAAGCGCCGCACAGTTGGTATACGGCACGCAGTTGCGACTCCCAGGAGACTTCTTTAAACACTCAAATCTAACAGATGAGATAGGTGAAAGCTTCGTTGATAGGCTCCGTATGCATACCGAAGGTATAGCACCGGTGCCAGCTCGAGAAGCACGACAAAACTCCACTTTCATACATGCGGACCTAAATAAGACTGCACATGTCTTCGTAAGAAACGACCATGTAACGAAACCGTTGATCCCTCCGTATGCGGGTCCATTCAAGGTCATAAAGCGATATGAGAAGTATTTTATTGTTGAGTTACCCCAAGGAGAGAAAGCGGTCAGTATCGATCGACTCAAACCAGCTTTCATACTAAACAATAAGGGTGCACAAGACGCCACACAGCGACAGGCTGGCGTGATTCGCACTGCGCAGCAAGCGCATTCCCCGCCAGTCCCGGCAGACGGTGTAATCGACACCGACGCCGCAGCTGATGACATTACTAGATCAGTTCCGATAAGCACTCGCAGCGGCCGAGTCATCAAAACACCGGTCAGATTCTGTTAACTTTTTTAAATTAATGTATTTACTTCTACTGATAAGAAATTTCAAAAAAGGAGTATCGGAACCTGATATTATGCAGAGTAATTTTAACAAGCGTTGGTACAATTTTAATGTTAATATTAGCTGTATTGTAAATGTATAAATTTAAAATGTAAACATAGGTAGTTAAGGCAACTTGTAAATGTACTTTGCTAAACATTTTTACGTAATTCTCAAGACGATTAAGCTTAATATTCTGTCCTGATTTAGGAAAGGCAGTGCTGTATTTTGTACATAAATGAAACACATATGAGATTAATGTAACAATTGTAACGATAAATTCTGAAATGTATCTGGTATTTATCTTATAAGAAATAGGGCGAGGGCAGGCCACATAACGTTGACCAAGTGACATACCAAAAATTGTATACTCAGTGGCCCCGTTAAAGAATAATGTATTTCAGTAGGGTATTAACGTATGCAATACGACATCCTCGAGATGATGTGCAAAAATTTGTAGGTCACCTCAGCTTTGGCCGAGAAACATACAAAAAAGTGCATACTCTGTGACCCGGTTAAATAAATGTACTCGTAGGTAGTAAGTTATCAATGCATGCGAAAACAATTCTCGATATTGTTCGAAATGTTTCGCACCTGGTCAGCAAAAGTGAAATATAGGTCACCTCGGAATTGACCGACTGACACGCAAAGAAATTGTATACTAAGTAACACTGTTAAGAAAATGAAATTAGTAGGTTACTGACGTATGTAAAAATTATTGTAAACATTCTGTGCAATTTGTCATATAAATGCATAAGCGAGTAGGTACATAGCTGCAGGCGAGCGATGCACTCGTTACGACGAAATCTGACTCAGCAAGCGTTTCGCGCGCGCATATCGATAAACGCCACAGTAAACCACAGTACAGTGTGTTCGATTGTTAATATCGACTTGACCATAGTACATATTTAGTACAGTAAAACACTTAATTGTAATTGAAATTTTTGTTGAAGGAAATTGTATAGTTTTTCTTTAAGTTTTTTTTGGGGATGGAGTGATGTGGCGGTGACTCATTGGGCACATTGCACATTTCATGACAGTGCAGCAAGGTGGGGCACTTTCCCCCACGCGCCAGCGGACTTACGTGCCCTACTAGTACCACCACGTCGCTCCAGCTCCTCAGTCTTCGGCTAAGCAACCTAACGTGTATACACGCACTGCGTCTGAGCATCCGGCTCGCGCTTACGTTGTACTCGTGGGCAATATAAAGTATTAACCTAAACTGTTGCGTTTACTTTAGCGCCCACACACCGAGACTCAAGTTAAGTGGACACGGACATATATTACTTATATCACTCCAACACTTACAGGCTTCTACTAATTGACACTCGGCAATGGTGCAAGACAAATTTCGACTTTAATTTTATTTAGAGCTCTAAACTGTATTAGGCATGTAAATGGAGTTTGGTGCAAGTGGCCCTTAGGAAGGACATATGTAGGCTACCGTTTGTCTCAAAAACAACCCTTAAGGGGGTGAAATAGGGGATGAAAGTTTGTATGGGGAACCCATCACTTCTCAAGTTAGGGACATGACAATTCATATTTAGGCTCTTGGTATGAAATAAAAAATTACGTGATTCAGCGTTTTTGTTAAATCAATCCTTAAATTAAAATTACTTAAAAAAAATTAAAATTAAAATGGTTTCAAAATTAGATTTTAGGATTTTAAAATAAAATATTTATTTTAAATAATTTTATCCGTACTGGGGGTGGCTTTGAAGAGGGGGGTTGAGATAGGGGGGGGGGGACCTTTCTGAACGCAGATCGGCCTTCGCCCTCGCCCTCAGTTACTTACTTTCTTCGAGAAGGTTTATGGTCTTCCTGAACGAAGCTCGGCCTTCGGCCTCGCCCTTAATTACTTACTTTCTTCGAGAAGGATTATAGTCTTTCTGAACGCAGCTCGGCCTTCGGCCTCGCCCTCACTTACTTACTTTCTTCGAGAAGGTTTATCCTCTTCCTAAACGCAGCTCGGCCTTCCGCCTCGCCCTTTGTTACTTACTTTCTTCGAGAAGGTTTATGGTCTTCCTGAACGCAACTCGGCCTTCGGCCTCGCCCTTATTACTCGCTTTCTTAGAGATGGTTTATCGCCTTCCTGAACGCAGCTCGGCCTTCGGCCTCGCCCTCAGTTACTTACTTTCTTCGAGAAGGTTTATGGTGTTCCTGAACGCAGCTCAGCCTTCGGCCTCGCCAGTACTTACTTACTTTCTTGGAGATGGTTTATCGTTTTCTTGAACGCAGCTTGGCCTTCGGCCTCGCCCTCAGTTACTTACTTTCTTCGAGAAGGTTTATGGTCTTACTGAACGCAGCTCGGCCTTCGGCCTCGACCTTATTACTCGCTTTCTTAGAGATGCTTTATCGTCTTCCTGAACGCAGCTCGGCCTTCGGCCTCGCCCTCAGTTACTTACTTTCTTCCAGAAGGTTTATGGTCTTTCTGAACGCAGCTCGGCTTTCGGCCTCGCCCTTAATTACTTACTTTCTTAGAGATGTTTTATCGTTTTTCTGAACGCAGCTCGGCCTTCGGCCTTGCCCTCAGTTACTTACTTTCTTCGAGAAGGTTTATGGTCTTCCTGAACGCAGCTCGACCTTCGGCCTCGCCCTTAATTACTTACTTTCTTAGAGATGGCTTATCGTTTTCCTGAACGAAGCTCGGCCTTCGGCCTCGCCCTCTGTTACTTACTTTCTTCGAGAAGGTTTATAGTCTTCCTGAACGCAGCTTGGCCTTCGGCCTCGCCCTCAGTTACTTAGTTTCTTAGAGATGGTTCATCGTTTTCCTGAACGCAGCTCGGGCTTCGGCCTCGCCCTCAGTTACTTACTTTCTTCGAGAAAGTTTATAGTCTTTCTGAACGCAGCTTGGCCTTCGGCCTCGCCCACAATTACATACTTTCTTCGAGAAAGTTTATGGTCTTCCTGAACGCAACTCGGCCTTCGGCCTCGCCCTTATTACTCGCTTTCTTAGAGATGGTTTATCGTCTTCCTGAACGCAGCTCGGCCTTCGGCCTCGCCCTCAGTTACTTACTTTCTTCGAGAAGGTTTATGGTCTTTCTGAACGCAGCTCGGCATTCGGCCTCGCCCTTAATTACTTACTTTCTTAGAGATGGTTTATCGTTTTCCTGAACGCAGCTCGGCCTTCGGCCTCGCCCTCAGTTACTTATTTTCTTCGAGAAGATTTATAGTCTTCCTGAACGCAGCTCGGCCTTCGGCCTCGCCCTCAGTTGCTTACTTTTTTCGAGAAGGTTTATGGTCTTCCTGAACGCAGCTTGGCCTTCGACCTCGCCCTTAATTACCTACTTTCTTAGAGATGGTTTATCGTTTTCCTGGACGCAGCTCGGCCTTCGGCCTCGCCCTCGGTTACTTACTCTCTTCGAGAAGATTTATAGTCTTCCTGAACGCAGCTCGGCCTTCGGCCTCGCCCTCAGTTGCTTACTTTTTTCGAGAAGGTTTATGGTCTTCCTGAACGCAACTTGGCCTTCGACCTCGCCCTTAATTACCTACTTTCTTAGAGATGGTTTATCGTTTTCCTGAACGCATCTCGGCCTTCGGCCTCGCCCTCGGTTACTTACTTTCTTCGGGAAGGTTTATAGTCTTCCTGAACGCAGCTCGGCCTTCGGCCTCGCCCTTAGTTACTTACTGTCTTTTTTGAATACGAATTTCACGCGAGCGGAGCCGCGGGCTCAGCTAGTAAAAAATAAATTCGTAAATTGTTTATCCTTGAATCAATTGCTAGCACCTATGTCGGATGTCCATAAAAAAATGTAGGTACATAATATCGAATATATCATACATAACTTACCATTAGGCCATGGGTAATAGTCCCTCACGAACGAAAAGATATCATTTGGATTCATTACCCAATTTTTAAAATGTGGAGCGAAGGTTTTAGCTAAATTAATGAATATACGAATAAACTGGGATATAAATCCAAATGTTCTTCTCCCATCTTTCACTCCATAATTAACATTGTCATCTGTTATCGTTGGACCATCATCGTCAACGCTTATCGTCACTTCTTCGTCAGTACTGCAAGCGACAGTCGCTATGAAGAGGAGCATGTACAGCATCCACAGTTTGTTGAATTGCACCATCTCGGGGTCTGAAAACAATTAGTTCCGTTCGCTTAGGTCATTATATGTCATTTATACACCAGCTGACCACTTAGGACTTGAAAGGTACATAACTCACAAATTTAAACATCAAATATGTTAAAAAATTTAAAAAGAAATGGGTGATAGATAAATAAGAAGGTGGTTTTTTTTAATCCTACATAAAATATACAAAATAGGAAAACACTCCAAAAGTTTTTTGACTACTTTTTATTGTAGTTTATTAAATATTCCTTAGCAATCAATTTCTTATAATTATTTGTTTTATTTATGTTAACTGATGTAAAATAAATTTAAAACTTAACTATTAATCACTCCGAGTCGAACTTATTCTAGTAATTTTAGGGTTCCGTGTCCGTAAGAAAGCCTATTATTAAGCTTATGCGATTTGTCTGTCTGTCCTATTGCTGTAACTGTAATAGGTAGCCGGTTGAAATTTTCACAGAATATGTGATACAAGAACGTTAGAAGAGGTAGGAACGTCGGACTGTCCAATGCTTGTATGAGAACCAGCGTCGCCGAGGTTGCGGTGTGCTTGCGGGGAGCGGAGTGGACGGCGCGCGCTCTGATTGGGTGGTATCGGGTGGGAGAAAAGGTTAACGCCATGTTGACGCGGGATTCACATGAAAGTACCTACGATTGCTGCGGTGCGGAACGTTGTCGGTGTACCTAAATTAATTGATATGCAAAATATTCAGATTTAGTTAATTTTGATAATAATGATTATACTCTCCTAATAAATACTAATAACTTGAATTATTTTACATTTGTTAATTCAATAAATAAATTCCAAAAGTAAGTGGAATTGGTAATTGGTGAAAACCTCCAGGAAATTCCAAAAATTCCTCCAGGAAAGGATCTTCAGGAAACTAAAATAATATAATTTCAATTAGTCACTAGTAGTTATATATATGTGCATGACATATAAGAGATTACCTGTTTATGACACGTACGTAGGTATAAAAGGAAAATAGTAATATAAAGTAGGTACAAAAATAGAAAATATCAAAGGTTCCGATTCCTCGTAAGTCTGCAATCAAAATATTTCGTAATTCTGATCGAATCCGACATTTAAAGAAAAACATTATTGTAAATAATTTTAATTACTTTGTCCAGAAATATTTTCTTTCCGGGTGTAGTCCCCGTTTCTACGCTTGAACTTGTGCCTATTAGCTCCCTTTACACAAGAATTCTTTCGCGCGTGATTAAGAGGGTGCGCGCCGAAACGAAGTAAAGAAAGCGCACACGCCAGGAGCGTGCTTAAAAAAATATACTAAAGTTGGACCAACACGATGGGTCTAAAGCAAGTGGTTCTCGAGATATCGCCAAAACAAATGATCATGTGACAGATGGGTAAATAATTAACCTCCAGGAAATTCCAAAAATTCCTCCAGGAAAGGATATCCAGAAAAACTAAAATAAAAACAAAGTATGTTACATGTCAGCAGCACGGAACACTAAAAAAATTAATTCGCAGTTTTTATATTCTGCTGCGATTAAAATTCAATTTCTACGTCGTCGTCGAGAGACCCGACCAAATCTCAAACAATCTATCATATTGGTCCCGTTCGTGGAATCGAGGCCGATTAGCTCAACAACTTCATCATAGCAACTAATGCCGAGCGGTTTTTCTTTCTCTGTACTTCTCACTCTCGCAAAGGGTTGTTGAAGTGACTGTGAACTGAGGTTTTGAATAAAGTTTAATTAAAAAAAAAAATTGAATTATTGTTTATTTATTTGATGAATGAAAATTTTGCAATAAACCTCTTTATTTTTATTTTTTGCTTGGAATCAAGTTAAATATTTATATTTTCACTGTAAATTATTTAATATTAAAATTATGAACTATTTAAATTTTGTGCCTAATCTACTTACTCCAGCTATTAGTTCTATTGTAGGTGGATAAGTTAACCCACCAACACAAATAATATACAAAACTTCAAAATAACACGTGAAAAATATACAAAACAAAACAAATAATGCGTTATTATTATGACGCCTAGGAAAGGCTACTGATTGTAATGCATCGACTGACCGGCCGACTGCACCTGGCTACCTGAAACCTTCTCAGAATAAAAACGGCAAAACTAACTCCAGGCGCAGCGGCGCACGCGCCTTTATGGTTTTGAGATGACTTTCGCATACACCTATGAATGACTCACAAAACACAACCTTGTGTCCTGTGTAAAGAAGAGTAATAACCGTTGCGAGAGCGAGAAACCGCTCGGCATTAGTTCCTAGGATCACCGAGCATACCTACGGGAGTGGCAACCGTCGAGCGCTAATATATAGGAAAATTAGCCGCGTGTTAGAGCATTTGCACTAATATATAGCGCTGCTGCGGGATCGACCGTCAGTGCGCTCGCGACTTGGGAACGAAGAACACGTATATGTGCACTACGCAAAATGGCGATTTGTGCAGTTCGTGCGTGTCGAAAGAGCTCAAGATCATCAGGAATGACAAAAGATGGCGTAACCTTTCATAATTAGGTCATTTTAATGATAATACAATGCTTAAAGCGTGTAAAATACAAAAATTCCGCGAGCTAGGAGCACGACTGCGCGCCATACTGGGCGCGTACACATGATAGGCAAATTTGACAGACTGGAAAGAAATTTGAAATCAATTATTGTATATGGGTGTTGTTAGTTTTTTTATGGCAATGACATGGATGAATTCAATTTATAATATGTATTGTTATTATTTCTTTAATATTACGTTTTCTATTTTTTATAATTATAAAACAAATATACCTATACAAAACTAATATATTGTATTATGTATTATTATTATCAGTGATAGGAATAGGTAGGACTTATTTACCTAAACTTCGAGGAACAGAGTAAAAAATTGGAGACTTCCTTACGACAATATTTTTTTCCGCTTTAATAATACCTATTCATGGTGTTATAATTTCGCGATTTAAAAAAAGTGGCCGCCATTTTGAACTTTTTAGTAACTGGACAGATTGCTTTCAAAGTCGACATCTGGGTGTCAGTGAATACGAATCTGTAGTCAAATTTAAAAAAAGTAGCCGCCATTTTGAAATTTTTAGTTACTGGACCGATTGCTTTCAAAATCGCAGGTATCGATTTTGAATGCAATCGGTCCAGTAACTAAAAAGTTCAAAATGGCGGCCTTTTTTTTTAAATTTTGACAACGGATTCGTATTCAGAGCCCACACAGACACCCAGATATCGATTTTGAAAGCAATGAATGAAAGCAAAGAAAGGTGTATATGTAGGCTCTGAATACGAATCCGTTGTCAAAATTTAAAAAAGTGGCCGCCATTTTGAACTTTTTAGTTACTGGACCGATTGCTTTCAAAATCGATATCTGGGTGTCTGTGTGGGCTCTGAATACGAATCTGTAGTCAATATTAAAAAAAAGTGGCCGCCATTTTGAACTTTTTAGTTACTGGACCGATTGCTTTCAAAATCGATATCTGGGTGTTTATGTAGGCTCTGAATACGAATCCGTGGTCAAAATTTAAAAAAGTGACCGCCATTTTGAACTTTTTAGTTACTGGACCGATTACTTTCAAAATCGATATCTGGATGTCTGTGTGGGCTCTGAATACGAATCTGTAATCAAAATTTAAAAAAAGTGGCCGCCATTTTGAACTTTTTAGTTACTGGACCGATTGCTTTCAAAATCGATATCTGGGTGTATGTGGGAGCTCTGAATACGAATCTGAAGTAAAAATTAAAAAAAAGTGGCCACCATTTTGAACTTTTTAGTTACTGGACCGATTGCTTTCAAAATCGATATCTGGGTGTCTGTGTGGGCTCTGAATACTAATCTGTAGTCAAAATTTAAAAAAAGTGGCCGCCATTTTGAACTTTTTAGTTACTGGACCGATTGCTTTCAAAATCGATATCTGGGTGTCTGTGTGGGCTCTAAATACGAAGCCGTTGTCAAAATTTAAAAAAAGTGGCCGCCATTTTGAACTTTTTAGTTACTGGACCGATTGCTTTCAAAATCGATATCATATTTTTTATGTTAACTACATATTGTTATTCAGAGCCCACACAGACATGTAGATATGGGTTTTGAAAGTAATCAGTCCAGTAACTAAAAAGTTCAAAATGGCGGCCACTTTTTTAAGATTTTGACAACGGATTCGTATTCAGAGCCCACACAGACAAACAAATATCAATTTTAAAAGCAATCGGTCCATTAACTAAAAACTTCAAAATGGCGGTCACTTTTTTTAAATTTTGACAACGGATTCGTATTCAGAGCCCACACAGACACCCAGATATCGATTTTGAAAGCAATCGGCCCAGTAACTAATAACTTCAAAATGGCGGCCACTTTTTTTTAATTTTGACAACGGATTCGTATTCAGAGCCCACACAGACACCCAGATATCGATTTTGAAAGCAATCGGTCCAGTAACTAAAAATTTCAAAATGGCGGCCTTTTTTTTTTAATTTTGACAACGGATTCGTATTCAGAGCCCACACAGACACCCAGATATCGATTTTGAAAGCAATCGGTCCAGTAACTAAAAAGTTCAAAATGGCGGCCACTTTTTTTAAATGTTTACTACAGATTCGTATTCAGAGCCCACACATACACCCAGATATCGATTTTGAAAGCAATCGGTCCAGTAACTAAAAAGTTCAAAATGGCGGCTACTTTTTTTAAATTTTGACTATAGATTCGTATCCAGAGTCCACACAGACGCCCATATATCGATTTTGAAAGAAATCGGTCCAGTAACTAAAAAGTTCAAAATGGCGGCCACTTTTTTAAATTTTTACTACAGATATTCAGAGCCCACACTGACACCCAGATATCGATTTTGAAAGCAATCGGTCCAGTAACTAAAAAGTTCAAAATGATGGCCACTTTTTTCAAATCGCGAAATTAAAACACCATGAATATTATTAAACCGGAAAAAAATATTGTCTTAAGGAAGTCTCCAATCTTTTACTCTGTTCCTCGAAATTTAGGTAAATAAGCCCTACTTATTCCTATCACTGATTATTAGTACAACTTTTCAAAAATATTAAAACAACAGTCTTGTTTAATTTTTCAATATTTTTTTTGGATTCAAACAATAATATTCGTTCAGTAAAAACTATTTGAAAAAATATTACAAATAACAATTTCAAAATTCACAGATATACCGCACCATCATTGTCCGTCAGACTGGCATTCGTAGTGATCCCGTCAAGTAGCCGTCAAGCAAGGCTTCCGATTGGTCGGACGGTCGGCTCTTACTACCAGATACCCGAGCCAAGCCAGCGATAACAAACCTGTCGCTCGCCTTGCTCGCTCTGTCTCTCTCCATATCGCGGGGCGCGATATGGGTAACGGAGATAGACAAGTCACGTCATAAAAGATTAAATTGCGATTTTGATTTTCGTAGTAGTAGGGATTTTTGGCTAGCCGTGCTCCGATACAAACGCAGTAGCGTTGCGTCTCCCGTAGGTATTCTCCTTGCCTAGGATGAACGGAGTATAGCAATATATTTTCACGAGTTTAGAGGTATAAATACTAAATACTAAAATAAAAAATACTAAAATTAAAAAACCAAAGAGTTTGTATTACGTCGCTGCGCAGCGACGTAATACAATCTCTTTGAAAAAAACATTGAACCGACTTCAAACCCTAAAAAGTATTAAATCATATTTTGATCTTGAGTAGAAGGCGGTACAAAAGCACACCTGAAAATTTATGGATGGACGCTTTTGTATTTTTGTACCGCCTTCTACTCAAGATCGAAATATGATTTAATACTTTTTAGGGTTTGAAGTCAGTTCAATGTTTTTTGAAACAGTTTTTTTGTTATTTCACTCTTTTTAATAATTTATAAATATAATATCACATAATTTGACATGTCAAAGTGTCAGCCTCGATAGCTCAGTGGTGCAGACAGTCAACTGTCGCTATTGAATGTTAAGCAACGCTGGGTGCGGTCAGTACTTGGATGGGTGACCGCTGACCGTTGGAGGCTGACCGAGGTTCGGATTCCTCGTAAAACTGTAGGTCCCTTCCCTCCTAATCTTACTTGGTGGTAGGGTTTAACCCGCCCGGGTTGCTACCACCGCACTGAATGAAACGTCGGTCCAAACGGCTATGTAAATAGTTTGTGTTTTCCGACCAGTTCAGTGTAGCCGGCACGACCGAAGGGAAGCACTGACATGGCACCTAGTTCATCCGGTGTTATGGGCTGACATCACGGATGTTGTAGGTGATGTAGCCAACCCGTGTCAGTTTCCATAAAAAAAAAAAAAGTGGGTGATTGAAAAATTCCTTAGTGTGAAAGTGTTCATCCCTTAATTTCCCACCTTTAAGGGTGGTATTCTTTCATAAAATTATAAAGAATTTTACTAGAACATACAGAACCCTTAAAATATACTCTACTCATGAAAAAAAGAATCATTAAAATCGGTTTAGAACTGGCGGAGAAATCGAGTAACATACGAGTACACACAAAAAAAATACAGACGAATTGAGAACCTCCTCTTTTTTGGAAGTCAGTTGAAAAAAAAATAATAACTACAAACGTTTTTCAGTAAATGCAAATTATTATGTTTTAATTAAATGTTCCTATTGACTAATAAAATAACGATCGGGCGAATCATTTTTTTATATCAATCAACAACGTGTATCCTCCAGTCTCCCATCCTTCAGGCCTACGGAAGCACTGCCTTCCGCCGACGTACTGGATGTCGTCGTCCCACCTGAGTTATGTATTAAGTCTTTAAATATTATTTGCAGGTATCGCTTACTCGTATGCTCGTTCGTAATGAAGAGATGAAATGCAACATAATTATAGTCAGCTCTGTACTTTTATATTTAGTTGGGATATGTGACCAATTTACGAAATGTAGGTTTACTGTTTTATTTAATTAGCGAATAAATCTAAATTGCTTGGTCTATGCAATCTTTGTAATGAAATTATTTTTTCTAAATTGAATTGACAAGATTCGTTTTGGTTCAGTCAAATAATTAGCTTCAAAAGTTTCTCAAGTAGAAGATAGGTAGTTTATGTTGCGTGGTCGTTTTTATTTTTCGTGAAAAGGATTACTGCTCATCCCCTTGGAAAAATGTCGTCATCGTAGAACAAAAACTATTTAAAAAAAAATATAAAAACCGCCTTCAAAAATGTATGAAATAAAAAAAATTTAATCGAACCCTAGAGTTGAAGGCGGTCGGTTATTTTTGCTTGCTTTAGCACCACCTCCTTCAACTCTAGGGTTCGATTTTTATTTTTTTATTTCATACATTTTTGAAGGCGGTTTTCATATTTTTTTAAATAGTTTTTTATTTCACAGTTTTTTTAGTAATTTTTATTTGCTATTAATGTACTCGGCGGAATCGCTCGGCCTTCGGCCTCGCGATTCCGCCTCGCTTTCCAATCCGATCTTGACCAAAAAAATGGGACCACCTTGGAGCTAGACTGAACCGAACACAAAAAGAATCATCGAAATCGGTTCACAATTGGGGAAGATATTGCTGAACATACATAAAAAAAAATACATACAGCCGAACATAGAACCTCCTCCTTTTTTGAAGTCGGTTAAAAAGTAATTCGGATTCACCTACACAATCACCCCTTCCAGTTAAAATTATTCATTGATTTCAATACAAAAATTACCAACAACTAAAAGAAAAAAAAGAAAAATTCTACCAAGTTCTACCAAGGAAAAAATGTTTGAAAAACGTAGGTTTCCCGTTATTGATGTTAGACCTCGCGATATTATAAATTAGCGTTAATTGTCAGCCTTGGTAGTTCAGTGGTGCGAACGGTCGACTGTCGGGCGCGGTCAGAACTTAGATGGGTGACCGTTCGACCCGTTGAACGCTGACCGTGGTTCGGATTTCACGTAAAACTGTAGGTCCCTTCCCTCTTACCTTACTAGGTGGTGGGGTATTTTAACCGACCCGGATTGGTACCACCGCACTGATCGAAGCGGCTATGTAATTAGAACGTTTTTACGTCCAGTTCCGTGTAGCCGGGCACGACCAAAGGGAAGCGTTGACATGGCACCTAGTTCACCAAGGTGTCATGGGCTAACATCACGGATGTTGTAGGTGATGTAGCCAAGCGTTTCCAGTAGATATAGTTCCATATGAAATCGTTTTATTTCCAGTTACCCCACTAGACTTAGTTAGGAGCAGATTTAACCACCTCTAGTTAAGTATCGGTTAATATTTTGAAATGTCCGTTATAGTGACATTTCACATACAGTTGAAAGGAGTTAACTGGCCGGTAAATTTTAACTGAAGGTGGAAAAATCGGCGCTTAGCCCATCTAGTAGTGAGTAGAGTAGAGGTAGAGAGAGACGACTAGAAGAATGGATGTTGTAGTTACACACGGTGTTACATATTTATGTATATTACATTTTATGGACCGTATTACTAAGCCTACGCCGTCTGTCTGTCTGTCTGTCTGTCCTTCTGTCCGAGGGCTGCATCTCTTGAATCGTAATAGGTAGCCCGTGGAAATTTTCACAGATTATGTGTTATTATGGCCGATATAAAAACAAATATTAAAAAAAGAAAAAGTAAAAAATGCACGGGGTCACCATAGAAGAAACTAAAAAGTGTATGCGCGCTCGCCATCTGCCGAATAGAGTGTGAAGCATTTCAACCAATACATAGATGGCGTGAGTGGCGCTGACCATGACATGGCGATACGGAGCCCTCGGTGCGCGAGTTCGACTCGCACTTGGCCGGTTTTTTATTTCACCGAAATGAATGCGTGTGAAACTGAACAATGTTTTGACAGGTAATTTTTTTTTGTCAAATTTTTACATTTTCTCGGCGATTTTGTATGAAGAAAGTGAAAAAAATCTGTTAGTGCGAGTTTTACTCGCGCACGGAGGTTTCCGTATCTAAAAACCAACCAAGGAACCAAGGTAACCAAGGAAGTAACCGTAACCCTGGAAACAATCAGAACCGTGGTAACAATTTTATGTACACAAATTCAACATAAACAAAGATGTCATATTTGAAAATCAAATACGTCAATGTGAAATCTGTCATGAAAAAATAAAAAACCAAAATGAAATCGTCTTTTCAAATTTAGAAAAAGTAAATATTCAAGAATATTTATGCGCTATTATCCACCTATCTTTTGTCTTTCAACATTGCAATGTATAAAAGCCTGTGGCGCCATCTATTATTCAATAGTGTGACTAATCTATTTTATTGTACGTTTGTTGTATGGCAGCCCTCCCTTAATTTTTAACATTTTCTTTTTTTTATTATTTTTTTTTATATCTGCCATAGTAACACATAGGTATTCTGTGAAAATTTCAACGGGCTATCTATTACGGTTCAAGACATACAGCCCTCGGATAAACGGACGGAAGAACGGACGGACGGACAGACAGACGGCGGGGGCTTAGTAATAGGCTTCTGTACGGGATACGGAAACCTAAAAAATCACCAAAACGAAAAGTCAACAAAAGTGGCTCTCCACCTAAAATTGAATCACCACCTTTAAGTAGGGTGGTGTGTAACGCCATGTATACAAGCTGAAACTTGTTTTTCGGCTTCTCAGAGTGGCTGCTTGCTAGAGTAGCCGTGGCCATTACAATTAAAAATGTCAATACAAACTGCCCCTCGCGAAGAAATTACAATTTACTAGACAAAACGAAAACCCCGCGCCACCATTTTCTCTTTTGTTTTCTCGCGCTGTCGTCGTTGCCTTCGTTCTTTGTTTTGTTCTGCTACGAAGAGTTGTAAAGGATGGACAAGGGATATCACCTCTTAAAGCCAGGTCAGCCTTAGGTAACAAATATATGACATGCAGCACGATACCTAATCCTAATAAATAAATCGAAGCTTCTACGGGCGACCGCGGACCGTATGACGTTCGTCAATATATGAATATCCGTTTAGCTCAAGAACCACTTTATCGATTTACATACGGTTTTCACTGTTACATTTTGTCACTTCTCATGATAGTTTAATGCTATAAATCATTACGCTACGTCATCGGCGACCTGAGCTGTGAGCAAAAAGTCACGCGAATCGGAGCCGCGGGCAAAAGCTACATTCTATAGCTCCGCACCGCGCGCGCGCGGTGCGGAGTGCGGCGGGCGACTGGCCGACCAATCACGCGGTCTGCAGGCGCTCTACCCGCCGCCGTCGCATCCCGCGCCCTCCACCAAAGATACCCTAAAATCGGCTACTGCACTGGTCCAAGTTATATGCCGTATGGTATACCTAATCATCGAGAAATATTACTAGAGGAATCATTGAGTTATACACGGTGTTGCAACCCCAATCGTAAAACCCGAAAGGGGGTGATTCTGTACGTGAAATAGAAAAACTTTTGTTCTACGACTTTTTTATTCGAAGAAAAAAAAAATTCTTTTCTCCATAGATTTTGAGAATATGTATTTAAAATTTGTATGGAAAAAAAAATTTTTTTTGTTTCAAAAAATATTTTTTCTTCACAAAAGTTGTTTAGTTAAGTTAGTTAGTTTAGTTTAGAATAACCCCCTTATGTCAGTTAAAAATATTACGGGGGCAACTGCAACACCGTGTATATTACACACGTTACATGTGTTATGTGTAACACACATAATATGTTATATTATAACTCAATGAGAGGAATAACCAGACTTTCATATGGCATAGTCCAACAGGTCTATCATTCTGTATGTTTCTCTCTGTGAGATGTCGCTTACTCGGACCGCCGCCGCCGCCGCCGCGCCGCTGCTGCACCGCGCTCCGTCGAACCGCCTCGAAAGCCACCTAGGCTAATAAGGGGCCAACTACTCGAAATGCGGGAAGGGTTGGGGGATGAAAAAAAAAAGAAAACTCGACACCTTCCATGCAGACACACACGGCGGCTGTAAGACGAGAGAATATGTTTCTCAGCCGTCTGTGGCTGTAATGCCTTCTTAAAAAAAGGAGGTTATCAATTCGTGGAATTGCAGCAATATTCGTAATGTTAATCTATGTGGGCTTCTAAACAGGTGTGCCAAATTCCATAAGCGTATGTATGTTTGTGCACGAATTTCTCGGAAACTAGAAATCAAATTGCCATAATTCTTTTTTTGTTGGATTAATTTGGAGAGCGCTGTGGGCTGAAAGAAGATATATAGTGACAAGGATTGAGAAAGGGATGCTTCGGTGGTTCTTTCATGTTGGAAGAATGAATGATAGGAGAGTAGCGAAAGAAATTTATGAAGCAAATGTGAGTGGAAGAGTCGGGAAGGGTCGCCCTAGAGTCTAGGGCGACCCTTCCCGCGTCTAGGGCCTAGGCGCACGTACCTGGACCAGATCGGGCATGTGCTCGAAAAGGGTCATTTTGCGTAGTACCCGTAACCGACGAGCATGCATGAAGAACATTATGGGAGTGGAAGAGGCGTGTCAGGATCGTGGCACGTGGAGATCCGTTGTCTCTGCCTACCCCACCAGGAAACAGGCGGGACGCTATGTATGTATGTATGAAATTTTTTAATCCGCTTTCTAGCTGGCATGGCGCTTCTCTGATCGTGGTCTCGCGAGGAGTGGTGTTATTGGCTGTGTGTAATCTTCTTTTGAACTTTTTGGGCACAGCCACCCGTGCCAGTTGTCCGATAATGCACCTGCCTTCTCGGAGGTGATATTGGCTGGTCGGAGCATGAGCTTTGGCCCCTCTGACTCAGTCACCCATACATACCTGATTACATAAAAATATATTATTATGTCGGATCGGGATGCGCGCCATCTAGTGGTGCTCGCTAGAATCTCTCGGATTGGAACGCAAGCGCCACGTAGCGGTGCTGGGTGGATTCTACGGCCCAGCGGGGAGGCGACCGTCCTGTGGTCCTACATATTGGTGGCGGTCACAGCGCACGGATGTAGAAATTATTCGCGTTCCGTATTAAAACCTACCCTCTGAGATTTGTGCCTACCTTATATTGTGAAGTACCTTTATTCAATCATAATTACGAAGTTGGTGATTTACTTTCATGCGACCTAACAATACCTGCCATAATACGCCCATTAGAAGATAGCTGCCATGGATAATTCTGACGACGAGGACGGGGCGGCGGCGGCGGCCAGCCGCATCCATCATATTTAGGGGCTTTCATTACTAGGTAACTTTACGCTAAAGGGTGTATGTGTATCAGATACTGATCACGTTCTCATAGCAATTTTTTTTACGATATAAAAAACCTACTCACTCCTCAAATTTAATACGTGAAGTGCGCGTATTTCACCTTGAAATAGGCACTCATAGGTCAATGCACTCCGCCGCCACGCCGCCGCTGCCGCCGCCGCCGCCGCCGCCGCCGCCGCGCCGTATTAAATCTGAGGAGTCAGTAGGTTTTTATATAGTAAAAAAAATGGCATGGGAACGTCATGAGTATCTGATACTCTGATACACATACAACCCTTAGCGTAAAGTTACCTACTAATGAAAGACCTTACTTACTTAATAATATTACTTAAAACTACACTATTATGGTGTATTCGTTGACAATTTTAAGCTATTTTTGCACCACGGTCAGCATCAACGGGCGAACGGTCACCCATCCACGTCTGACCGCGCCCAGGTGTGCACAAGATCATAAACGGCAGCAGATCGATCACACCACTGAGCTACCGAGGCTGACAAAAATCAAACTTTCAGGAAAGCTCCATATTTTTTTTTAATGGAAACTGACACGGTTGGCTACATCACCTACAACGTCCGTGATGTCAGCCCATAACACCGGGTGAACTAGGTGCCATGTCAGCAGTGCTTCCCCCTTTTAACGTGCCCATATTTTGTCCAGCGAGCGTGTCCTTCGCGGACAACGGAAAGTAGTCATTAGCTTTGTCTATGACAAGAAATTCACGATAATAATTAGCAACTCAACAGCTGCTGTCGGATGCCCCGCGAATGCGCCAGAGTCTGCGCAGTCACCAGGAACGAATGCAAGGGGACAACTGCATTTTTAAGAGAAGTTTTTTAACGAACGTTTGTGGTGGGGGTAGGGTT
Organism: Nematopogon swammerdamellus; assembly: GCA_946902875.1. NCBI lineage: Eukaryota > Metazoa > Arthropoda > Insecta > Lepidoptera > Adelidae > Nematopogon > Nematopogon swammerdamellus. The sequence continues at coordinate 10,148,837 of OX336358.1, read as the reverse complement.
GCCAGATATCCGGTTTTGGCCCGGACAGTCCGGTTTTCGAAGCCCCTGCCCGGTAAAAAAATATGACCAGGTTTTGTCCGTTTTTTTAATTTTCCGCCCGGTAATACTGCAATATTTCTATTCCCGCCATACCTACATAAGCTATTGCTAGGCACGCGCACGCTTTGAGGGAAGGAAGGTGGCGGGGCAGACGGGCGGCGGGCGGCGCGGCGGTTCCTAAAAGATATATTGATTTGTTTGTACTGTAATGACTTGTTTGTGTTGTGACTTAAGTATGAATAAAACTTTCTTTCTTAACATTTCATGTGTTTTACTTTAAAAATCTAAATAAAATTCTCTAATTAATAATTGAGTTATTGGTTGTCCGTTTTTTTAATGGCGAACATCTGGCAACCCTAGGCGGGGGGACCTAAGTCGGAAAAAGTTAAACGTCACGAAAGTACGAACAGAAGTAGCAATGCTCCTCGTTGTCTACGCAGCGTGTAGCGCCATCTATGAGAGTAGTCTGAAGTCGAACCATTGTATAAGTTTAAAGGAATATCGCCTGGATGGTCGAAATTTAATAAATTGGATTTTAAATACTAAGCGCAAGCGTAAGAAGCTTCGCTTCTGTCCTTTTTAGGGTCCCGTCGTAAAATTTAGAAAAATTTACTCTATTTAAGTATATTATTAGGCCTGGAAACGAATGATTCTAGCCGGAAAGCTCGAAAGCAGAAAGTTTGACTTCGGAACCTTGTTCTGACTAGTTAGGAGGTAAACATACTAAAAGTCCCTACCACTGGGGGTGCGCCCTAGGGGGGGGGGGGGGTGGGGGGGGGGAGGGGGGGAGCGCACAAAGAAAGTCCCATTTTTCAGTTTTTTGCTTATATCTCGAAAACGGTGCATCATAGGAAAAACTGTTCAATTACGGAATAAGAGGTGATAAAATTCTCTACAACTTTGAAATATACACTTTTTACCAATTCTCAATGATTGTCGAGATATAAGGTCCGAAAAAGGTCGATTTTATTTGCAAATAAAATCAATGTATGACAAAAACAGATTTTTGTCATACATTTGTCACACATACTCGAAGGGATCGCAGACGTTAGTATTTCATTAATTTCAATTTGATATCTTGACTCGTTACTGAGAAAAAGGGTCTTGACACACAAAACAAGCAAATGTTTTTTTAATATCATATAACTACAAGTTTACAGTTTTAGGATTTTTTCCTTTAGGTACGTGTGCTATGAGACCTTACTTCTTACCACATTTTATGATTCTAGGTTGACGGGAAATAACCTATAGGTTTTGATTTGATTGGAGTGAGTTTGCGAGTATGAAATCTGACATAGATGGCCGTATCTTTTGATTGATTTAGAAGCTTGTATTTTCTACATCTTAAAGAAATCGTAGATCTTAGTAGGTATTTCATATTAATTTCAATTTGTTATCTTGTTCCTGAGAAAAAGGGACCGTGACATACAAAACAAACAAACAATTTTTTTTAATGTCACATAACTATAAATTTACAATTTTAGATTTTTTCCTTTCCTTTTTTCCTTCCTTTATCCTTTACTTGTGCTATGAGACCTTCCTTCTTACCAAATTTCATGATTCTAGGTTTTGATTTGATTTGCCGGTAGCAAAATATGTTACTTAAATGGGCGTATCTAGTGATTGCGTTGACCTAGAAGCTTAAATTTTTTACATCTCCGAGGAAACGTAGACCTTAGTATTTGATATTAATTTCAACTTGATACCCTACCCGTTCCTGAGAAAAAAGGTCTTGACAGACAGACAGCCAGCCAGCCAGCCAGACAGACAGACAGACAGACGGAAAACAAAGTGATCCTATAAGGGTTCTGTTTTTTCCTCGTTTGAGGTACGGAACCCTAAAAATAACAAAATTACAACTAAACTAGAATGAAATAAGCTAAATAGACTACTGACTACGTGTTTTTTGTACTTATCCGGAATTATGTAGTCGGCATCGGTTAGTTACTTTAAAAAAAGTATTTAATTAATTAGAAGTAATTACAGAGTTCTCTTCAGGTCGGCGATAGCTTACAGACTAACTAAAATATATCGGAGTCTTCAGTGAAGAGAACAATGCAGGCGGCCGGCCGAGGTGCTGTCCTCAGAAGTCGTCTGCATCGTCAGCGGGAATCTGCTGGGCACATAACTCCGGTCAAAATTTAAAATCTTATTATCAAAACATTCGTCAATACTATAAAATGGCCTCGAAGCAAGGGTTTTTTTTTATGTGAACCAGCATGGGTGGCTGTGCCGAGAGACCAATGGTGCAGTCGACAGAGCCAAAATCACCTCTCCTCGCGAAACCACGCTCAGTTAGGTGCCCAGCCAGCAGATTTGCGGACTGTATGTTGCTAGGCTGTCTAGCCCGTTAATACGACGTTTGTCGTATTAACTGAGGTGACTTTAATATGCATATAGCATATTAAAGTTTTATGTGTAGGTATTCGTTTGTAGTTTATCATATTGCTTTACTGATTATTACATATTACATTACCACAAACGTATTTCTTGTACGCTTGCATATACTTCTCCCACATCCCAAAGTTAGTTAGAATAGAATGCCTCACGGCATTAAGCTCGCCGATTGTGCCTAATTTGTATAAATTTGTGTTAAACAAAGAATATGTACATACATACATATTTTCGTTCACTACTCAGCTCTTTAGATGAATATCGTGACGTTACATCAATCTGAAACCATCTCGTGGTGTGTAGTTCTATTAATGAAATGAAAACTGCATGTAGATGTGTTCAGCCGTTCAAATGTTAACCTTTAAGTTCAGATAGATGCATTTTTGCATACGTTCCTGCAGCAAAATATCAGTCACTCATGTTCATCCTTTTTAGGTTTCCATATCCCGTACGGAACGGAAGCCTATTACTAAGCGTACGCCGCCGTCTGTCCGTCCGAGGGCTGTATCTCTTGAACCGTAATAGGTAGCCCGTTGAAATTTTTACAGAACATTATGTGTTATTTATTATGGCCGATATAACAACAAAAATAAGAAAAAGTAAAAAAATTCACGGGGTCCCCATACAAAAAACTAAAAAGTGTATGCGCGCCATCTACCGAAAAGAGTATGAAGCATTTTAACTAATCCATAGATGGCGGCGTGTGTGGCGCTGACCATGACATGGCGATACGGAACCCTCGGTGCGCGAGTTCGACTCGCACTTGGCCGGTTTTTCATTTCAAATCATTACATTTTCATTAAATTTACCAATTCATTTATACATTTATACATTTCATTAAATGTACCGTGTGGGTTCGGTACTTAAAAAGAATATCCCCACTGCATCTCTCCCCGTGCATGTCGTAAAAGGCGACTAAGGGATAAGGACAAGATGCCGTGCTAAAGGGCGACAGGCTCGCCACCTCTCACCTTGGCACGGTACTTCCTGCTTGATCGATTTAATCTTGTTTCGACTTTGCGAAACGTGGTGGTCGATGTTGTGCTGCAATTTACCAGAGTTCTTGCAGCACAACACCGATTACTCTGCTTACCCCGATTGTCGGGATTCAGCGTGTGTGATGTATGTAAATTTAAAGAGAAACATGCAGCTAATTATGTATGTCCAATTATTGTAATTTAAAGGCGGTGGTTGAGTTACCTAACAATAGCGAGCTTTATAGATTAGTTCGATATTTGATAACGATTTAATAGTTTAATTTTTTTTATGTTAGCATGTATGTACTCGCTTTATAAGTATTTCTTCATTGGATAGATGCAAGGCCGAAAATAAAGTGAAAAAATGTGTCCAGGTTTCGAACCTGGACCTATGCCACGAGCCGTCAAAACGTTACCAATTTCACCAACTTCGTGACTTAGGCCCACTTGCACCAACACGAGTTTAAAGTTAAGTAGCGAGTTATGGATTTAAACGCGGTTCCCACAGTCAACGTGTGCTAGCTTAACGAGTTAAACTGGTTTATATATTAAATTTGTATTGGTGCAAGTGGGCCTTATTCTTTCTAAACTACGGCACTGCAAGTCGCTTCCGTTATTCAAAAAAACACTTGTTGTACTATCTCCGTCAGTGTGAAGTCAATAGCTAAAACATGCTAAGCCTGAATTGAAAAATATGTATGTATATATTTAGGTATTATACATATATTTAATTAAATAAAATAACAAATTAAAGTAGAAATTAAAATTACCTATCAAATTAAAATTACCTAAACTAAAAAGCTCGACCGTGGGAGGCTGACCGTGGTTCGGATTCCACGTTCTTTTCTTACTAGTAAGGTAAGAAAAGTAAGTAGTAAGGTAGTTAGTAAGGTAAGAAAAGAACGTGGGTTCTTTTCTTACCTTACTAGGTCGTAGAGTCAAAACGTCTCGGTCGAAACGGCTATGTAAATAGTTCGTGTTTTCCGTCGTGCAGCCGACATGAAATGAAGGGAAGCACTGACATGGCACCTAGTTCACCCGGTGTTATGGGCTGACATCACGGATGTTGTAGGTGATGTAGCCAATCGTGTCGGTTTCCATAAAAAAAAACTAACTTAAAAATAATTAACCTCTCGAGATTCTGCAACCATCCGGGCTATCGTTTGTTACTGTAAAATGTTTTGAAGTAGTAAAGTATTTCTATCTATTGTATCTATTTTCTATATAGCGTGACACAAGTAAGACCTGCGTTCTGTCAAATTGCACGATTCAATATTGACTAGCGGCAATATGTTGAGGTAAAATACCTAACATAATAAAACCCGCACTAAAATTAATAGACTTTATCCTTGTTCAGAGGTATAAAGTTAACTGCACTTGACTAAGAAATATCAGTTTGTACATCTAATAGCTACCTGTATGTTTTCCAACATTAAGGCCCACTTGCACCAACACGAATTTAACTATAAACCAGTTTAACTCGTTAAGCTAGCACCCGTTGACTGTGGGAACCGCGTTTAAACCGCGTTTAAATCCATAACTCGCTACTTAACTCTAAACTCGTGTTGGTGCAAGTGGGCCTAAGTGTTGTTCGGAATAAAATCTCCCATATACCTATTTTGTTTTTTTTTTTATGTTATCCTGTATGGATGGCTGATTCGGAGGCGCCAAAGCACATGCTCAGACCAGCCAATATCACCTCCGAGAAGGTAGGTGCCATACCGGAGACCTCCCTGGATTGCTGGCTATAAACCCTGCGAAGTTTCTTACCGGTTCTTCTTCGTGGGTGTAATCGAATCGGATAGAACAAATTGTAACAAATTCGAGTACAGTCATGCTGTCTAATGAATGCTTAATAAACAATATACAATATACAATATACTGGACTAGAGGAGAACACAACCGAGGCTGCTATGCGGCCATCTTACATCCAGTACGGTGGTACCAACCCAGTCGGCTACAATTTGAGCCTACCACCTAGTAAGGGGCAAGGGAAGGGAACTACAGTTTTACACCGGTTCCGAACGGTGAAGCAGCAGCTGTAGGTATGCACGTAAATATTTTCGTCAGAAAAAACTCATTGGTACAGGCCGACCGGACTCGAACCGCGAACCTCTCGCATGAGAAGCTGATGCCCAAACCACTCGGCCACCCGCCGCTCGAACAGTTACAGCGGCCCTAAAGCAAAAAGCACAACATAAGAATTACTAATTATTATTTAGCTCCAAAATGAATGACTTCGGATTCCCACAGCTGGAATCCGGACTGCGGAAGTGTATGGCGCGGAACCGACAACACTTAATTATTTCTGCGACTCTGCAATTTCACTCGTATGGGAAAACGAAATAAAATTATCCAGCAGTCCCAGCGGTAATCAACGGTCGTTCGGGACAAGAACTGTAGAAAAGTAACGGTATTTTGCTTTTTATTCGTAAACTGGCTGTTGCCCGCGGCTTCGCTCGCGTGAAATTCGTTTTTTTTTTCAAAAGAAGAAAGTAAAGTTCTAAGGGCGAGGCCGAAGGCCGAGCTGCGTTCAGAAAGACGATAACATTTCTAGAAGAAAGTTAGTAACCGAAGGCAAGGCCAAAGGCGGAGCTACGTTCAGAAAGAAGATAACTTCTTGAAGAAAGTAAGTAACTAAGGACGAAGCCGAAAGCCGAGCTGCATTCAGAAAAATGACAAACATTCTCGAAGAAATTAAGTAACTATATTCTGGAAGACAATAAAGCGTCTCGAAGAAAGTAATTAACTGTGGACGAGGCCGAAGACCGAGCTGCGTTCAGGTAAACGATAAACGTTCTTACGCTCTCGGACCTGGTGAATTTGGCTCTATCAGTCCCTCGGAAGTCGGTAGAGTCACCATACTGGTTTTCATAAAAAATACAATTCGAACTCCTAAGCATGCCTGTTCTGAAATCCTTGCGCAAATCCGATAATGAGCGAAGTTTAAATAAATAACGATACGAAGTTCTCGTTCTTGATGAAACAACACGAGTCCTAGACGAACACGGTCAGCACACTAGATGAAGTTAATAAAAACTTGTCCGACCACTACTCATCCTGTGGCCGTTTAGGATTTTAGGAATCTGGCTGCTGGCAACTTACTGTGCGTTTACCCCGGGTCTCACATGATATGTTTACTTATGTGTAGGCCCTATACACTTTCTTATATTTTCTTTAAAGCTCTTTGTAGGTTACATACATACATACTATTTTGGTAAGGAAGATAAATAAATCTAATTATGATTCAGGTTTTTTTTATGGACGGTTGGCTACATCACCTACAACTTCCGTGATGTCAGCCCATAACACCGGGTGAACTAGGTGCCATGTCAGTGTCAGGTATAAGGATATCAGGGTATCAGGTATAAGGTATCAGGATAAAATAATTGATTCAGAATGGCAATTAAACTATTAAGTTTAATTTATTAACCCTTGGCGTTCCTACGCGACCGCGCGGTCAATCATCTCTTAAATTATTAATTAAATAATTATATATTAAATAAGAGCCATCTACGCCTAGCCGTATTGCCTATGGCTAGGCGTAGATTAATTTGATTATAATATAACGAAGTCCACTGCTTCTGGATATACGCCCCCTCCAAACTCCCTCTAGTCCTCCCAGCCTTCAGCGGTACGGAAACACAAAATAAGCAAACATTCACAAGAATAACAATGAAATTTACAATATTCAAATATTACTATATATTTAACAAGTAATAAGTTACTGTAGTAATAAGTAATAAGTTATAAAATCCGCCTTTTCGCTTCGCGCAGTCGGGTAAAAAATTAATATTATACAAAATTGTCAATAGTTTATCTATGTGAATCTAAGCTGAGTGCATGTCCCGCGCTAATGATAATGCTACATCAGACAAATGTAACGCTGTGCACAAACGGGTTTAGTCGAGTGGCCTGGCCACACGGCCGTAGTCCTTTATGTAGGGTTGCCACCTGTTCCGTTAGGTACTTATTATCTTACAGACCGGGCCTAATATCGGAGGTAGCAGAGCGAGTTGGGATAGGTCAGTTATAGCTACTCATTAATTACTGATCTGCCCTAACTTCGACTATCTAGCACAGCGGTTCCCAAAAGGTGCTCCGCGGAACCCTGGGGTTTCACGTAAGGGTCACATGGGTTCCGTGGGTTACAGCCGGAAAAAGCACAAAACGCTCTCACTAATCAAAAACGTGTAATATTTTGGTTGGTATTTGGCTTACCATGGTTTTAATACGCGGTAATTGTGGCCGACGTTTCGGACTGACACGTGCAGTCCATCTTCTGGGCGAGTGCCTGGCTGCGGTCGGGCCCGCGGTTAACATAACACTGCCTGTCAACCGCGAGCGGCTGCGAAGATTGTAGTTGCAGCTGTGGGTAGGCACCAATTCGGCTTGGGCTGCGTTCCGCACCTCCGCCGAGGAGCAGAATGTACTGATCACATCTCGATGGACTCACGGATGATGCGTGGAAAGAGTCGTTTTTCAGTGGCCAGAATTTTCACCTGATCGAATCTTATCCAGTGCTGCATTCCGGAGTCGATATGCTCGAAGATTCGATCAGGTGAAAATTATGGCCACTGAAAAACGACTCTTTCCACGCATCATCCGTGAGTCCATCGAGATTTCGAAGCATGCCAACTTCAACAGAGAAGACTCCTACAGGCTGTCTCCGGTATGGAATCCCGTGCTCACCCCTCTGAAGAGCGGCAGGTCTGGCAGTGTGCACCAGCAGTAGCTGGAGGATACCGTCAGTACATTCTGCTCCTCGGCGGAGGTGCGGAACGCAGCCCAAGCCGAATTGGTGCCTACCCACAGCTGCAACTACAATCTTCGCAGCCGCTCGCGGTTGACAGGCAGGGTTCTGCTAACCGCGGGCCCGACCGCAGCCAGGCACTCGCCCTGAAGATGGACTGCACGTGCCAGTCCGAAACGTCGGCCACAATGACCGCGAATTTAAACCATGGTAAGACAAATACCAACCAAAACATTAATATCCATGGTAGACTAAAAGTATTTAAACTTGTAATATGTTTTTAATTTCAAACTCAAGTCTTGGTTTTTTTTTATGTAGTCCGGTATGGTTGGCTGAGTCGGAGGGGCCAAAGCACATGCTCTGACCAGCCAATATCACCTCCGCGAAGGTAGGTGCCATACCGGAGACTTCCCTGGATTGCTGGCTATACTGGACTAAAGGAGAACACAACCGAGGCTGCTATGCGGCCATCTTACATCCAGTGCGGTGGTATCAACCCAGTCGGCTACAAATTGAGCCTACCACCTAGTAAGGGGCAAGCGAAGGAACCTACAGTTTTACACCGGTTCCGAACGGTGAAGCAGCAGGTGTAGGTATGCACGTAAATTTTTTCGTCAGAAAAAACTCATTGGTACCTGCCGACCGGATTCGAACCTCGGACCTCTCGCATGAGAAGCAGATGCCCGAACCACTCGACCACCCGCTTATATTAGCTTTTGTCCTTCTTACTCAATCACCCATATAAGTACCGTATTACATAAACAAAAATGAAAATGAAAAATAATGATAGTAAATGTAAAGCAGACTAAGCGTAGCCGTAGCGTAGCAGTTAAAGTTAAATCCTTACCTTACTAGGTGGTAGGGTTTATCCCGCCCGGGTTGGTACCACCGCACTGAATGAAACGTATGCTATGTAAATAGTTCCGTCCAGTTCGGTGTAGGCGACATGAAATGAAAGGAAGCACTGACATGGCATCTCGTTCACGCGGTGTTATGGGCTGACATCACGGATGCTGTAGGTGATGTAGCCAACCGTGTGAGTTTCCATAAAACAAGCAAACTCACAAAACTTCTGTGACTCGAGAGATTTCTAGTCGAGCTAGACCAGGTGTAAGTTTGGGGTCACCAAAAAGACGTCTGTTTTTCGCCGTTGCATCTGATTGGTTCCATGATATTTTTGTTTCTTTCTGACAGGTAAAAAATTCTAAATATAAAGCATTTAATTATGGCAGCCCTGACATCCACCAATACCATCAAATGCGCATAAGCGAACGATGTGATTGACCGAAAAATATAGCCTTCGCGAAGAAGCCAAAAAAACCACAACTTTGAGAACAGAGAGACGCCATTTTGAGTCTGTTTTGTTTTTCTTGTCTAAGATGAGAGACGACTTGGTTATTAATGTCGGGTCTTGAATTTATAATAAATGGTGCAGTTTGTAAGATGATAGGTATTTTACTAAAGCCCACCAACGAGCCTATATTTATTGAGGAATAATTTTTAATTCAGTGCGGGTATTCTTACTTTATGTATGAATTTTCGTAGATTTTCTTTTATAAAGACACATATTTCAACATAAATTAATTCGATATTATAGAATACAGTGATATAAGTCAAAGTTGGACTTATATAAAATCACCTCTTCTAGATCTCTACGGTCATTGTGCTGACGCACCCATCCCTGAAGCCTCTTCACAGATCAATTTGCCAGGAAAATGGAAAAAACGGCCAAGTGCGAGTCGGACTCGCGCACCGAGGTTTCCGTACCACCACGTAAATGGTCGGCACGTATCGCCATCTATCGGTGAAAGTTTATCCTTTTGTTGTAAAAATGTTTGGATAATTCGGTACCTAAATGTCGCTCTTCTGAAAATTAAGATATTTAAATGGGCCCCCTTTATTTTTTACTTTATCTTTTTTTTATTATTTATTGTTATATCCGTCATAACAGCACATATTGTGTGACAATTTCAACCGGGTAGCTATTACGGTTTCAAAGATACAGCAGTAGAGCAGACAGACGAAGAAGGCTTAGTAATAGGTTTCCGTACATCAAATAAGAACATTCTAGCCAATATAAGTTGAATATAACTGGGGCTATTCATAAACATCATAAACAGAGGGGTAAAAATAGCAGAAGCCTTCCTAGACTAGTGTGTACAGTGCAGCTAGCATGGAAATAAATATATAGAAGACGCTTACTTTTTGTGGATGTGAAAAAAGAAGTAAGAAAAAAAATTGGTTGTCTGTAAAGTTGGTTTACGGACGATAGTTTTACGTGATGATGTCATAAAGTAAATCTGTTCCGGCGGATTAAATTAATTTAAGTACATGATAAAGATGTGATAATAACTAATAAAAAATATGAGAAAATAACGACTATTAATTTTTGTTTAATTTATATATAAAAAACCTACATAACGCCATCTACATGTTCAACGTTGCAACAATTAACTAACTGCTAAATCAAGTATACCGCTGGCTGAAGTATTTAATTTAATATTGACGCTAGATGTGGACGCTAGATGTCGCTCCATGAAATTCACATACATACTGTTGAGAAAATTTGCAGCGATAAGAACACGGTCGATAGCCTGCGTGGATAACACGTCTGGTCAGTGATGGTGGCAGGAACCGCGGGTTCGAGCCTCGAGGCTCGCAAAAGACGGAGAAATATATTTTGTATTTTCTACTATTGTATATGCCTCTCTATCGCGCTCTCGCTTGCACACACAGGTCTCTATCGCGCTCTCGCTTGCACACACAGGTTTAGATGGAACGTTACACTTCTTCGTGCGTGCAGCCGGTGTTCATCAATTTATAAGACGTGACATCATCACGTCAAAAACAAAGTTGTATTTTTTCTTTATTACTAAGGAAATAAGCATATATACAGCATATTTTTCTCTATAAAAAAATTATGGCTACTGGTCTTTTTTTATTAGAGCATTTAAGGTGGTAGAGCATGTACGTAGGATGTTGCAGCATTCACTACTTTATCTTCGGAAGCAGTTAAGTGGGATCAATAGGTATAAAAAAATGGTAGTTACGTGCGAACGGTTCCGTAGCAATTTTCTTCTTGCACGCATAGCGAGTACGCGCAGCTCAAACATACCTTGCATGAATGAATATAAATTCATCCAAGATACCGTGTCTCGCTCGTGGGGCGCCCCGATCCCTCGTACACTATAATAAAAAAAAATCAATAACCATTTTTAGAGATATAAACTTCAAAATAGTTTTCATGCCGTAAGGACTGCTAACATAGTAGCCACTATACATATATACAGAATTTCCAAGGTTCGGTCAGAAATATCAAAATGAGCCATAGTATGTAATATATTAAACACACTACAAAAAGAAAAATGGTCCTACCTATACTAGTTTTCGAGATATGAATTTTCAAAGTTTTAATTTTACTAAATCTATGCGCGCTCTAAGCGATCCGCACCGTACCACGAAGGCGCAAGCGGCGCAGGGGAGGCGGAGGGGTAAGGCTAGTCCTATGCGGCCACGCGCGAGTATAGGGCGCGCTCACACTGTCGTATTTTTTTTTTTTATGGTAACTGACACGGTTGGCTACATCACCTACAACGTCCGTGATGTCAGCCCATAACACCGGGTGAACTAGGTGCCATGTCAGTGCTTCCCCCTTTGATCGTGCCGGCTACACGGAAAACACAAACTATTTACATGGCCGTTTTGACCGACGTTTCATTCAGTGCGGTGGTAGCATCCCGGGCGGGTTAAACCCTACCACCAAGTAAGATTAGGAGGGAAGGGACCTACAGTTTTACGAGGAATCCGAACCTCGGTCAGCCTCCAACGGTCAGCGGTCACCCATCCAAGTACTGACCGCACCCAGCGTTGCTTAACATTCAATAGCGACAGTATGCATTTACTTTGTTAGAAAATGGTAAAATTGGAAATAATTCAGAAAAAAAAAATCTTTCATCACACACGATACATATCACGATCCTTCGATATTCCTGACGCAACCTTGGACACCCTGGATATTATTTTATATTGATTTATCTTAATATTATATTAACTATAATATTATATTTTTTAGATTTATTGAGCTTTGCCTTCCGGCGTGATCGCCTCGGCACGTGTGACAGTCAGACGGGCGGACGGACGGACTGGCCGATTTTATAATGATGCCAGCGTGGTTGGTTGTGGAACCCTAAAAAGGAAGTTCGACCATTTTTTTTAAATGATTATTTTGACTTTGTTTACATTTTTTTCTGTTCAAATGAACGTTGCAACACCCTGCATACTTAAAACGTAATATTTATATCCCTATCACAATTTGCTTCCTCGCTTATCCTCTGCTGCAATGGTGTGCTTGCCGACAATATGTTGGTAACAAGGTTAAATATATGCAGTGAATCACAATGCCATTTCTCCCTATTTATTTCCACGGTAGCTAAAGCGGGTGCTACACGGTTTGAAACGGCGGTATGAAACAGAGGTTTAAAACAGTGTAGATAGTGGTTTTATGCCAAATTTCGTTTGACCTTTAAACACCCTTGGCAGCAAGGCTTGCGTTTGAAACCACTGGTAGAAGCGTTGATTTAAAACTTGTTTGAAACCGTCTAGCCGCTTGTTTAAAACCTCGCGAACGACAGTCACGTTGCAGCAGCGAGCGCAGGCAGACGCACGCGACGACGACGTTCTCAAAATGGCACGAGAAGAAAAAGAACGAGAAGTAGTTACAGAACTTCTCGAGCTATATAGAGACTTGCCCTGCCTTTAACCATCGCTTCATCCATATTCTTTTTTTTCTTTCTTTTTTTTCTTCAATTGCACACAAAAGAGCAAGACACATCCCAACTCTTTGTTCTTTAGATAGGCAAGGCGCCATGACGTCGTTGTAGTGAATATACGTGCGAGCGTAGAGACGTCCTTATCACGCAACGTTCTATAAAACACTGATGGTTTTAAACATGTTTTAAACCGTGTAGCCGGCAAAGCGCAAATCTGTTTTTTCTGTTTCAAACCGCGGTTTCAAACCGTGTAGCACCCGCTTAACTTGCACGGGGTAGGAAATAGGAATGGGGCAAAGGGCGGCAATCGGGGCAGCGGTAGAAATCGGGCCAAGGGGTAGAAAATGAGGGGCAGAAGGGGCAACTTGCCACAACACAGTCTGCCAATCGCAATTGATAGCTAAATGGGGAGTAATAGTACTGTCTACCTATGATATAGCATCTGGACTAGTTCTAGGTGATAGGGCTGAGAAAATGCAGGGTTGGGTCTACCTATATTTTTTTCAGGATTTCGTATTTAAACGGAAGCCTATTTATTACTAAGTCTACACCGTCTGTCTGCCCATCCGGGGGCTGTATCTTTTGATAGGTAGCCGGTTGAAATTTTCACTGAGCTTCCCTTCAGTCGTGCCAACTACACTGAAACCTCGAATAAAACGGAAAGAACATACGAACTATTTATATAACTGCTTCGACCGATCATTAAAACAGTGCCGTGCGGTGGTATCAATCCGAATACGTTAGACCCTACCACCTAGTAAGGTAAGAAGGCAAGGGACCTACAGTTTTATGAGGAATCTGAACCACGGCCATCCCCAATGGTCGAACGGTCTAAGTTCTGACCGACCACGGATGTGCTTCATTTCGCGATCGGAGGTCAATCCATCGCATCACCGAGCTACCCAGGCTGATATCGGCGTACGTAGGTATGTATTGCGCAAGAGGCAGGCTTATTACAGAATTAAATTTGTTCACTCCTACCTACAGGACGTTTGCTCAACGTGTTTACTTGATGTGACTGATAAATGATGCATTAAAATATTCAAAAAAACATGTCAAATTTTCCGGGGATTCAAACCTGCGACCCGCACATAAGTGACCGCGGTGCTTGAACCACTAACCTCTCGCCACTTTCCTTTCACGAAAGTCATTGAGGGTATGTAGCAATTTAAAATATTTAACAAACTTACTTAAATATCTTGAGCTATCAAAACTCTATATATATATAAAAAATAAATAATATAATTATTAACCAATCAAATGTTCATACAATTCTTTTTTAAAGATACCTATCACAAAATGTCAAAACCTAAGTTCCAAAACCAATTGCAATGCAATAGCACGCACATTTGTTGAAAAAATTCCCCACAATCTACCCACACACGCGTAGAATTCAATTATGTACACACCTGTGGTACCTAGTGTGCGTGTAACCAATACGAAGAAAGAGTTTTAAGGTTGCGAAAATGCACGCTTCGATATTTGAGCGCGATTGTACAGTGGCAGAGAAAGTATCTTTATTGTTTGAAGGAAATGAAATTCATTAATCAATAATTGTAAATTTAAATTAGTTTTTTATAAAATTATACAGCATATTGAAATACAAATATACACACTTACCATCACGCTGTTTCTCGACAATAATGGGCGTAAGCAGAGTAAATATGCCGCATGAATTCTGATTTTTAGAAAAGTATACTTCGAGATACGATAAACTATCTATCAAGCAAGAAGAAGGCACGTAAAACTTTAAGGTCCGAAATCACGCCAAGTTTCACGCTTTTAAATACGTATAACCGTTCTTACGATATAAAAAAACCTTGAAAAAACGTTTATTCTATAAACGTCTGCCTTTAATGTTTTACTTTTTCTTTTTTTTTAGTTATTTGTTAGGATATCCGTCATAATAACACATATTTTGTGGAAATTTCAACCGGATACTTATTACGGCTCAAACAATGCAGCCCTTTGAGATAGGACAGACGGACGGACAGACGGCGTAGGCTTAGTAATAATGTCGGCGGGTGGCCGAGTGGTTTGGGCATCGGCTTCTCATGCGAGTGGCCCGATGCTCAAATCCGGTCGGCGTGTACCAATGAGTTTTTTCTGACGAAAAAATTTACGTGCATACCTACACCTGCTGCTTCACCGTTCGGAACCGGTGTAAAACTGTAGGTCCCTTCCCTTGCCCCTTACTAGGTGGTAGGCTCAAATTGTAGCCGACTGGGTTGATACCACCGTACTGGATGTAAGATGCATAGCAGCCTCGGTTGTGTTCTCCTCTAGTCCAGTATAGCCAGCAACCCAGGGAAGTCTCCGGTATGGCACCTACCTTCTCGGAGGTGATATTGGCTGATCGGAGCATGTGCTTTGGCCCCTACGACTCAGCAACCCATACCGGATTACATAAAAAATGTCACGTACGGTACCCTAAAAATATATACGTGGGCTGTTCCGAAAATTTTTAGCCACAGAATAAGTACAATTTTTTTTTTCCTGAAACTATTTTGATTTGACGGCTAATTTAAATACAAATCTCCTTGATGAAAATTATTGGCCACCTATGTGTAGTTCTTTTTTTAAATATTTTTAACGGTTATCCGTCACTCATATTTTATTTGCAACAATGGACGTCTCGCGAGAAGCTTTTCGTGTTATTTTTTTTTTTTTTTTTTTATTGAAACTGACACGGTTGGCTTACATCACCTACAACATCCGTGATGTCAGCCCATAACACCGGGTGAACTTGGTGCCACGTCAGTGCTTCCCTTCGGTCGTGCCGGCTACACTGAACTGGACGGAAAACACAAACTATTTACATAGCCGTTTCGACCGACCTTTCATTCAGTGCGGTGGTACCAACCCGGGCGGGTTAAACCCTACCACCTAGTAATATAAGAAGGGAGTCATATCCCTTAGTCGCCTTTTACGACATACACGGGGAGAGATGCAGTGGGGCTATTCTTTTAAAGTACCGGCCCCACACGGTTATGATTTTCTATTATTATAAACTAGGGTTAACCTTCAAGGAATCTCACGAAAATTTACAAGCTGCTTTTGGGAAGTCTGCTCCTGCGTTAGCAACAGTTACTTATTGGTTTCGTGAATTTAAACGTGGTCGAGAGAACCTAAACGATGATCCCAGACCCGGCCGACCATCAACTGCAGTCACTCATGAAAACGTCATCAGGGTAGAGTGGCTATTCCGGGAGAATAGACACATTACACATCGGGAGATTCAATCTGAACTGAAGATTGGTATTGCGAAGTTTGTCTGCCTCAACCTTTCGGGGAGTTGAATAGCGAGCGCCCAAGGAGCGGCGTCCGTGGCATTCTTTTTCACCAAGATTACGCACCCGCTCACACACCGGTAGAAACATGGACTATTTGACAACTTCGGGGGTACAAAGGTTATCCCATCCTCCGTACAGCCCAGATTTAGCTCCATGCGATTTTTTTTTTATTTCCCACGGTAAAAAAAGTGCTTCGCGGGCGAAAATTCAACACTGCAGACGAGGCCGTCGAGATACGTTTTTTAAATGTTTTGAAACCTGGTTCACCCGAATGCATAAGTGCATAGGGATTGGAGGGGAATATTTTGAAAAGCTGTAAATAATTTTTTTTCATATTCTAACTATTTTTCATTTCACTAACAATTTTCGGAACAGCCTATGTATATGAATGGTGACTGACTCACTAAAATGTAAGCTTTATTTCTCTTCTGTATTCGCAAATGTTGAAAAAAATTCTTCAGTCGGCTGTACTTATGGCTGTACTCACGCACGCACACCCACGCATCTAATCCACCCCCGCCCCCCACCGATTTCCCCCCGCCTCGCAGCGGGGCGTGCGGCGGGAGCGGTCGGAGGGGAGAGGGGGAGGTCGTCGACCCGCGCGCACTTTTGAGTTCGGCTGACGTTTCACAAAGCACGAGACGTAGGCATCTTTAGAACTCATGTTCGGTGTGCATTGTGCGAGGAATTTTATTGCATTGAGGTTTGATCAGAATATGCGGAGGAATTTTAGAGGTTGTTGAGGCTGACCGTGGTTCGGATTCTACTGAATTCCACACAACAAATGTATTAAGTAGTACCTTAATGATTAGAACGTTCATCACAAAATTACGTAGAGATACAAAATTGTTTTATTTTATCTAAAAAAATTATTAATTCATTTTATTTTATTTATTATACATACCACACGCTGTATCCCGCCAATAGGGATAAGCAGAGTAATCAGTGTTGTGCTGCAAGTATTCTTTTAAATTACAGCACAACACCGACCACCACGTTTTTAACAATGTATTAGGACACGATAACTATTAAGCAGTATGTATTATTTATTAGGCACGAAGACCCACCTGCTGCTCGACTCGGCGGAAGGACCGTGCCAAGGTGAGAGGTGGCTAGCCTGTATTTTATTGCAATTTTATTTATTAAGGAGAAAAAACAGAGACATGCAATACATAGACAACAAGAGAAAAACCAAAAGTATACACACAACATGTCCCCACTACGCTTCCCTGTGGAACACATTGAAACGTAGTAAGCGAGCAAAAAGTAAAAGTGTATACATACATAAAGAAACAATAAATTTACAGACACAGAATGCAAATGCAAAACAGAGAAACAAAAAAGAGTAGAGAAAAAAACAAATTCCAAGTACCTACTCGTTTGTTTAGTATAGCTGTTGTAGGAGGTGATGGATGAAAGACGTGAGTTTATTTTTTTTTTGCTTCCGATCTGGGTGTCTCGGCCCGAGGTCGCAGCCTCAGGCGCAGCCAATTTCACCGCCGAGGAGGTGCCAGTCCGGCTTGGAGGTGGACTAATGTCGCTGGGGGAAAGGCTATTAACCCGCGATTTTAAGATCCGTGGATTGTAGGAAGGAGTGGGGAAAGATATTCCCCGGAAGCCCGTTCCACACCTTTGCAGTGCGGCACAAGAACGATTTAGTGTGTATACAACGTAATGTTATTAAATAATTTATCCATCCCTCCAGCAGGTTACGAACTACCTTTAATGAGGGCACATATGTAAGAGCATTGGTACAGAATAACGTCCGTGAATTAGAGACGAATGTTTCGCCTGTTCCATGTATCCATACCAGGTCATCCATACTAGTATGGAAGAATGGAATATTTTTCCACTTATACATACTAGTATGGATACTTTTCCACATATCCCTCCTATCGAAATATCTATACCAGGTCATCCATATTAGTATGGAAGAATGGAATATTTTTCCACAACAGTTCTTTTTTTAAGATTCTTCAAATTTGATTCTTTTGTCTGTACCGTGTGGGGCCGGTACTTTAAAAGAATAGCCCCACTGCATCTCTCCCCGTGTATGTCGTAAAAGGCGACTAAGGGATATGACTACCTTCTTATATTACTAGGTGGTAGGGTTAAACCCGCCCGGGTTGGTACCACCGCACTGAATGAAAGGTCGGTCGAAACGGCTATGTAAATAGTTTGTATTTTCCGTCCAGTTCAGTGTAGCCGGCACGACCAAAGGGAAGCACTGACGTGGCACCAAGTTCACCCGGTGTTATGGGCTGGCATCACGGATGTTGTAGGTGATGTAGCCAACCGTGTCAGATTCCATAAAAAAAAAATAATTGTCACCCAATTTCATCGCCGCCGTGTACAAATACGATAGTTAAATACATAAAGAATGTTTACCTATAGTACATTTCTTATCTCGTTTTTTATTCCAACAACGCTAAGATCTTGCTTAAAAGCGCCTGCTAAATTAAAGAAGGCAACGTTATGGAAAACCGGCATACCTGTTGCGTGCGCGTGTAGCTGCCGCCCTCGCTAGGCTTTCACGTACCTAACCTACCTTTCAGGTAGAGTATTGCGTACCATATCATTTAATCGTGTTTAACGCTATATTATATTGCAATATCATCCATTAGCTGTGGTATTTTTGTCGTCAACCGAACACATCAGTAATTTAAACATAATGAATCGTAACAGTGTATGCATAATGAACCGTAACAAGTCTGTTAATGTACATACATACATAACTCACGCTTTTGTATCCCGACAATCAGGTTAAGCAGAGTAATCGGTGTTGTGCTATAAGTTCA
The DNA here is from genome assembly GCA_946902875.1 of Nematopogon swammerdamellus. NCBI lineage: Eukaryota > Metazoa > Arthropoda > Insecta > Lepidoptera > Adelidae > Nematopogon > Nematopogon swammerdamellus. Next base: position 10,129,814 of record OX336358.1, on the reverse strand, counting down.
TACATACATACACATACATAACGTCACGCCTGCCTGCCTCCGAGTGGGGCAGGCAAAGACAACGGACCCAACACACGCAACAACCCAACCCCCACGCGCCACGATCCTGACACACTTTTGCCGCCTCTTCCACTCTCATAATATTCTTCATACATGCTCGTAGGTTACGGGTACTACGCACCTAACCCTTTTCGAGCACATGCCCGTTCTGGTCCAGGTACGTGCGTCTAGGGCGACCCTTCCCGACTCTTCCACTAACATTCGCTCCATAGATTTCTTTCATTAGTCTCCTATAATCCATTCTACAGACACACATACTCCTCCTATTCCACACATACTCCTCTCAACGCGCGCATTTCGACATCATTTATCCTGCTCTCATGCTTCGCCTGCCATACCCAACTTTCACTCCCATAAGTACTCTGGGAAATTAAAGCCCAACACCGACCACCACGTTTAGCACAGTATACGGACAAGATAACTATGAAGCAGACAGTGAAGCACGAAGACCCACCTGCTGCATGACAAAGTGGAAGGACCGCGCCAAGGTGAGAGGTGGCTAGCCTTTCGCCCTTTAGCGCGACATCTTGTCCTTATCCCTTAGTCGCCTTTTACGACATGCACGGGGAGATATGCAGTGGGGCTATTCTTTTTAAGTACCGGCCCCACACGGTACTTGTTAATGTAATATTTCCATATTTATATATTAATGCAAAATAGGTACGTAAGTAAATAATGAATTATGAAAACATGATAGGCTATAAACATCCAATGTTTCTTATTTTTATTTTTATTTTTTTTAGGGATTTTAACAATAATTTGTTAATATCAGCCCCATAGTACTCATCTTCTCCATCCCGCTCTACGAAATCCAACACAATTACTAAATCCCTCTCACTTGGACTCGCCAACGTGACATCTGTAATTCCCTCCGTAATTCATGCTACGCACTTTTGGAGTAGATGCCCGATCAGCTGTAGGTGCGTTAGGTGCAGAAGTAAGGTCGCCTAAGCTGCCCAGAATCTGCTCTGTATTTATACTATGACAAATATTTATTCAAAAACTATAAACAAGGCGACTAAAGGATATGACTCCCTTCTTATATTACTAGGTGGTAGGGTTTAACCCGCCCGGGTTGGTACCACCGCACTGAATGAAAGGTCGGTCGAAACGGCTATGTAAATAGTTTGTGTTTTCCGTCCAGTTCAGTGTAGCCGGCACGACCGAAGGGAAGCACTGACGTGGCACCAAGTTCACCCAGTGTTATGGGCTGACATCACGGATGTTGTAGGTAATGTAGCCAACCGTGTCAGTTTCAATAAAAAAAAAACCAGAACGAACAATATCTACACATTCAAATTCAAATCATTTTATTGGATACATAATTAGGCATGTACACAGAGCATTAAATGCGCGCGCCCGCCCCTACTAGAGGCGCCGTGAGCGCGATTTCTCTACAACGCCGTTGAAGCCTGTGGGCGTGGCCTATGACTTACATATGTGTGTTGTGCGTGTGCATTTGTTTTGTGCGTGTGCCTAACTTGCTCCTCTTTGTGTGTAGTGTCGATACTAGCACACACACACATACGAAGCGCTAGCAGCTCAGCGTACGGTTATTGGGTTTCAAATATCATCGCTTAGGGCGCCTCTAGTAGGGGGCGCGGGCGGTAGGTATTTGATGCTCTGTGGGCATGTACGTACAGCAATACAGTTTTATAAACTTTAGCTTTTACCTACAACTACCTATTTAATGTTCCTCGTCTTTCTTCCAACCACATAATGGCTCTAGACTACTATGTTGAAATATTTTAGGCCGTAGAAGTTTTTTTCTAGGAGCCAATTATGTATGTAGTCGGGTGCTAAATAATTTATCATAATTTTTTAATATAATTTATAACACAATTATTGTGTGTACGTTTTTTTTTTCATTACGAATGTTTTTTTGGTAGTTTATAAAATGTTTACACTATTAAAATGTAGGCCTTTCTCATTTGGAGCTCACTCTAGTAGAATACATACAAGCTCTTTGCTTTCTCATAATATTTAGCAGTGTCGTCTGCTAAATAACATGATATGATAACATAGACATAATGACACCAGATTTAATCTGGTGTCATATTTATGTTTTTGTCCTCAAAATGTGATTGGTTTTTTCGCACTTTCTCTACTGCCATCGTTCTGCTAGAACGTCGTTTCATCCCTCTGTCTACCTACCCCTTAAATTGTGTGATGAATGAATAATAATCACATCGCCTCCGCAGCCACTGACCTCGCCCAACAGATCTCTACGAAAACCAATTTACTCAAGACATACATATCTGTTTAGCTATATCACTATTATTTGACAGCGTAAAAACAATCTTCTTCCACAATCAAACCATAGAAATCTCAACTTTATTTCGCCAGGTGTAGAGTAAATTTTCGGTTAAATTTTTCCCCCAAAGCTCACCCCCTATTAAGTGGGGTGTGGCGCCCCTAAGGAGTAGCGGAGGGGCAAGGCTCTCCTCTGTAAACCAGGGTAAAAATGTATTGATTTTAAGAAGTCTCTCTTACGTACTATATTGTGAGCGCCAGCCTTTATCTTTATATAGATACTGTGTGGGTTATTATAATAAACTAGGTTATGTTTTGGTTTACTAGGTTATTAATTTTCTATGCAATGCTATTTTAGACGAGTGAGGCTTTGTAATTAGTTTGAAAGTGGCGAAAATTTACTGCCTTCATTGGCCATAGAATTCACAAATATATATATATATTACGCCTGTATAAATATAATATTATATACAATAATATACATTATATTTATACCTACTATAATCAGGTTAAGTGACTTTTCGGTAAATAAAATGTCACCTTTTAAAATTTACGTACCACCAAAATGGTGTAGCACTAGAAACTCACAAAAAGTTATTTCCCGCCAACGTTAGGTATAATCACACTGTTTACGCGGCATTTTCAGAAACTATAACCGAGCTTACCTTTTCTACTATCTTCAACCCCCGACACAAAAAGAGGGGTGTTATAAGTTTAAAATGTGTATATTGTGTGTATGCATATGTGTGTATATGTGTGCCTGTGGCATCGTAGCTCCCAAAAGGATGAACCGATTTGGATACGTTTTGTTGGATACGATTTGGATACGATTTGGATACGATTTGGATACGTTTTGGGGACGGGCTCTGAACTATGTTTGTAATCACTAATCAAGTAATCAAGTAATTAAGTAATCAAAAAATTTATTATCTTAAAAAGTGGAACGATCAGCATGCGGTTTTTTTTTTAAGCTTGAAATAAAAGTTAAAACTAATATTCTTAAACGTACATAGTAGCTAACTAACCAAACTTATAATAATAATTTAAAAGGAGCATCTAACAAAAGCTAGTCGATGATCGATAAAGTATCGATATGTCGATATATCAACAAGACTTTTTTTTTATGTTATCCGGTATGGGTGGCTGAGTTGGAGGGGCTAAAGCGCATGCTCCGACCAGCCAATATCACCTCCGAGAAGGTAGGTGCCATACCGGAGACTTCCCTGGATTGCTGGCTATACTGGACTAGAGGAGAACACAACCTAGGCTGCTATGCGGCCATCTTACATCCAGTACGGTGGTATCAACCCAGTCGGCTACAATAATTTGAGCCTACCACCTAGTAAGGGGCAAGGGAAGGGACCTACAGTTTTACACCGGTTCCGAAGACGTGTCGTCGTCGGTCGCCTAGTGGCGCGGGAAGGAACGAACGCAGGCGCCGCCCGCTAGCTACGCAGCGTGAGCGTGTTGCTTTGCTGAAACAAGCTCTTCGATGTTGCCACGCGTCTCGCTTTATTTTCCAAACCTTACATTTTTTAACAGACAGCAATAGCAACCTAGCTTACTTCTTCTGTTTTGGGTGTTACTGCAATGCAAATTTGTGAGGCACAGGCACAGTAACGCGTTTTTTTTTTCTCTCTGCCTTTTCTTTCTTACGTAGGGTACAGCTCAGCATAACTTGCAAGGGGCAAACACATGTGCCTATTTGTAAAATGTTAGTAATATTTCGCTATATTTATATTTCACACTCAATAGTAATAAATAATCATCGGTTTCGTTGTATTACAAACAAGCTGTGCCCGCGGCTCCGCCCGCTCTCATATTTCACTTCACTGCTAACCTCATAAGCCGTTTATCGTGATAGTAAGTAGCCTATAGTTGATGGGAAGAATCAAGCTATCCGTAGAATTTTGTTTTAATAAAATCGGTTCAGTGGTTCTCGAGTTATAAGCGGACAGACAGGCACTCAGACAGACAGAAAGCAGACGTTGGATTTTATTATAGGTAAGGAAGGAAATAAGGAAAAGGATATAATATTACATCAACATACTCGTAGGTAACTACATACAAACATGAAAAAATATTCTAATTTTTTTATGTAATCCGGTATGTGTGGCTGAGTCGGAGGGGCCAAAGCACGTGCTCCGACCAGCCAATATAACCTGCGAGAAGGTTAGGTCCCATACTGGAGACTTCCCTGGATTGCTGGCTATACTGGACTAGAGGAGAACACAACCGAGGCTGATATGCGGCCATCTTACATCCAGTATTTACTTACTTATTTCTTTTCGATGTATGTTCAAGCAAAACATAACTGCCGTATAACTGCCCATAACCATAACCTGCAGCACAACTCCGATTACTCTGGTTACCCTGATTGACGGGATACAGCGTTATACAGCAAAACCTAACCAGTGCCCTGTAAATGTTTTTCACAACACGCATTTATCTCACCTAACTGTTGATTCGTAAGTTTATTCTGTTCGGACCATTGACTTAGAATATTTCTATGCATCATAAAACCACACGCTGTATTCCGACAACCGGGGTAAGCTGCGTGGTCAGTGTTGAGCTGCAAGTACTCTTGTAAATTTTTGCACAACACCGACCACCACATTTAGCAAAGTATTAGGACAAGATAACAGCAATTAAGGCACAAAGACACACCTGCTACCTACACGACTCAGTGGAAGGTCCGTGCCGAGGTGAGAGGTGGCTAGTCTGTCGCCCTTATGCACGGCATCTGGTTCTTATCCCTTAGTCGCCTTTTACGACATTCTCAGGGGGGATGCAGTGGGGATATTATTTTTAAAGTACCGACCCCAAACAAACAAAAATTTTATACAAACATATAAACATAAATATGTATAATATGAAAACGAGCATTAATATTTCAAATTTGTATAGTGATTTCTTATATTACATTAATTTCATTAAAATTATTAAATTAACTACCTATAAAACATTTAAACAATTTATAAATTAAAATTATTAAATAAACTATAACTACCTATCAAATAAAATTTACTTACAAATATAACTAATTAAAAAACTACCACATCAAAATACCACGCTGGGTCACAGGGTGGGAATTCGACAGGCATTGTTCAATTACAAGAAAAAGTATTCGCCTGGTCACATTCAAACATACAACCAATGAAATAATATTAAAATAAGTACACATTCGCTGTAGGCTAAGTCAATTGTACAATCGTAATCCACATAAATACATTGAAAAACAGCAAGTTTTTAAATACCACGTGAAAACGTTGTTAGCCAATTACTACACATGGTCACAGGGTGGGAGGGGGCACGGCACACCGATGTGTCGCTGAAGCCCATTCGGCGTAGGATCATAGGATGGGTGTGGGGTTTGTTTAGTCTGCAGTGCAGTGTCTATTAGGACTCTATGTCGATTAGGACACGGTACTCCAACGGTCGTCGTCTCTTCGGCTGACGAACCTAACCCACTGCCACGTGATACTGGAATCACGTACCTACACGTACTTCAGACGAGCTAAGCCAGTCCGGCCTTGGTAGGTAGCAGTAGGTAGATACAACAACAGCCCTTCTGAAATCATGTATACTTCTAGGCACCTTCTAGGCTTGGCAACACTTTACCAACCGCCATTCTGTTCACTATTGTCGTATAAAACGGTACCGAATAGCTCTGCTTTCAGCTTTTATGTCCCAGACGTTAACTTTTAGATGGCTTCTGGGTAGAAGGTTGCAGTTTATATACCTCTGTCTGTTTAGGTGTAGATAGTGAAGCGATTGCACCTAAAACCTAGGACGTAGAAAGTCCCAGTGCAATCCTTATCTATCATCGACTTATATATTATATCGCTCTTATCTATAGAAAAATAAATACATAAATCGGCGCCATCATTAAACTCCTGCGTACTCCTAATAAAACTCGGAAGTAATAAAATATGTCAGGTTTTGTTTTTGTTCCTAGTATTTTTTTTTTTGCTGTCGCTGTTTAGTTGACGAAATCAGTCATACTATAAAACGCGTGATTCCGGTAGTTGCTTTTTGTTTTAAAGCGAAAACGTTAAAACAAATGCAAAACTTAACATTAAAAAAATTGTCACATTTTTTCGAAAACTAATTTTCTCGCCATCATGCATGTTGTGTAGAGAGCGTTCCATATAAATGGAACGCGCCGTGGCTCCACTGTCTACCTTTCAAAACAGCGTTGAGGGTTGCTATGTGTACAGATTTACCCGTAATTATCAGTATTTACCGTATTTATTATACGGTAAATACCTATTACATTATTAGGTAGTAATTAATCTTCACAATCTGGCAACAGGAATTTCAGCACAGACAGTGACACTGGCAGTGGAGCCAACATAACGGCGAAGGGAAGATTTAGTTAATTAATTAAATTAAAATAAATTATTAAATTAAATTAAAATATTATTAAAATATTTGTAATTTAACTTTTCACGTTTCTAGTCGACTTCTTTCATTCAAGGGATAATTGTTCTTGGAGATAATAGATCTTGGGTTAATATTGCTCGATAAACAGTCGGCGGGACACTTGTGTGGACGCGCGGGGGTGGGGCGACGCGAGCGGAGGGTATACACTATACACACACACCCCACCCGCACTCGTCCGTGCCTCAGCAGCCCGCAGAAGCAGAAGCACACGAACACAGAAGAGAGATATAGGGCTAACGCCCAGAAGCGACATTTCGAAAATTTTCGCCCATTTTCGAAAATAAAGTTTTTTTAAGTGATTATAAAAAAATAACCTTAACCTAATTTTAACACCCTAACATAACTTACCAAAAAAAAATTTAGAAGTTTAAATTTCGGAAGTATTTTCGGAAATATTTTCGAAAATAAAGTTTTTTTAGGTGGTTATAAAAAAATAACCTTAACCTAATTTTAAAACCCTAACATTGCTTAAAAAAACAAAAAAAAATTGTGGGATTTGAACCCATGGTCATAAAATACAAACCCTACACCATACCACTGGGCCACCATATCACATAAACAACCTAACGAATGTCGCATTTACTAGGTTCGCTGGGAGTGCCGGAGGCGGAGCCAGACGAAATTTAAATTTTCCGCCAAACTGGCATCGACCAATCAGCATCATTCGCCTAGTGGAATATGGATATGCACCCCGGAACGAACACACACATGCGCACGCGCGGTTGCATACACAATACATTCAACCGTGTCGCCGGCCTGACACGAACGTGCGCGCTGTGAGAGTAGTGGATAACTGAAACGTATTTTTAAATAGATATTAAACATGTATGTACTTATTTACTTTCTCTGTCTTGTACACAACACAGCGAATGGTTGATCTGGCTTGTATTACCAGCGAAATAAAATATGTCGAAATAAAATATATCCCTTTGTGTGCGAACAACCAGCTTAGCTGTCAGCCCATAAGTGCGACACGCCATTTTGGGCAAAATAATTTTGGCCAAAATCGGGTGCGCTCTGCGTTTTTGGCGATATTTCTAGACTTTTTTCTTTTAAACGTATATGAAAAGGTTTTATTTTCCAAATGTACATTAAATTTTCTATAATTTCATTGGTAATGTGTTTAATACTATCATTATTAAACTGGTTTAAAAAAATCAAGAATTTTCGGAATGGTTTTTGCCTAGGGGTTTACCAAAATTACGATACTTTACGAATAAATCGTTCCTCAGCGCCGAGAAACTATTGTAAATGAAGATTACTTACCCTTCCATCGTTTTTCACAAAGAAAACACCAAAAAATCCACAAAAACCGACTAAAAACACGAGGCGCACACGTCACCATCCGCGAACGCGAAGAGACCGACTGAAGATCGCTCGTCAAAATTATTTTGACAAGAGAAGCACATAGAAGTGTGTGTTTTTAGGTAGCCTACTCTTTCACGAACAACTAGACATTCGTTAGAAGAGCTAAGACGGATGTTCCACGTCGCAATAAATTATTTAGTATGACATAGACTCGCGGCCATAATGTGGCTGTTCGCACTTATCGACATTCCTCCCCGCGGCCATAATATGGCTGTTCGCACAAAAGAGGTAACATTAGCTTTGCGGTAGGTAGGCCTAGGCAGCCAGGCAGCGGCAGAGGAAGCCGGTACGACACCTGAAAGCCTTTTTCGTGTCTGCGGTGCCTTCGAACCTGCGAACCTGGCTCCTTTCGGAAACACTCGGGTTGACTCGGCTCGGAAGCGAACCAAGTGAAGCCGATATTCGTCTGGTTGTTTATGTGATTTGGTGGCTCAGTGGTAACAGTGTAGGGTTGGTTTATTTTTTCGATATCGGCCATGGGTTCTAACCTCAATTTTTTTTGTTTTATTTTTTTTTATATACGTTACCACCTAAGAAAGCTTTATTTTCGGAAATACAAACGTAACAAAAACGACATGCACCACCTCAACATTAACCGTGGTTATTTCTTTTAAACCACCAAAACATCACTCATCATCTCATCATATCATAACACTTGCCGATAAGTGATATCGATATCGAAGATAAGTATGCACGAAAGGAGCCGTTCGCAGGTTCGAAGGCACCGCAAGCACGAAAAAGGCTTTCAGGTGGCGGACCTCGGAGCAAGCAAACACTGCCTGTCTGTCTTTCTTCTTTTTTGTTCGCATAGTTATATTCTTTGGTTCGCATCTTTCCACTGTCTTTCCACTTTGCACATCCATTCTCTGCCACCGAATCATAATTTTTTTCTCATGAAGTGTTGTGCCTGCTTGCAGGACTGAGTTGAGAACATGTCGAACATCAGCACTGATGAGTTACGCAAGCAAATATCAGGTAAAACAATGGTAATAATTCAACTCCGAAACGGATCCTCGGCAACGCCATCACACCCCCCTAGCAATATTTATGCCGTTGTTTTTTCGAATATCTCTGCTAATATGGCAAATTTTTAGAGCACACAAACGTTACAGGTTTATTTTTCGCCAGGCCATTGTCCCTATGTAAACTGTTTTTTGATGTTGTGTCTATCTGTTTTCTGACAAAACGATTTATTTTTATCTCGAGTCGCGTTGGTCTTCATGGTTTATACTTTGTACATTGATATGGGAATATATTTTGTAGTATTCCAATGCCTATAGATTGTATTTCTGTGTCAGAAACTTACTCTTACGTTACTTTTTTAATTTCACAAGTGCTCAACTGAATATCGAACACCTATCATATATTTGAGGTTATGTATGAGTGTCACGGTAAGGTAGCTATGTATGCTATTATATAGAACAGAGAAAACAAGATTAAGTAAACCTTTCCAGCTTTATAAACGTATTGTTATATGTTTATATACGCTATAAACATATTGTAAGACTCCCAAATTTCTCTTTAAAATTCTTAATCTTCAGTATTCATGTTTATGCTGTAAATATTAATGCTCTTGTGAGCGGTAGTATTGGTTAATTATTTGTAAGTTACTATAATATAATACTTATAAGATACTAACAAAACATTGTGACTTGCGAAGTTTGTTTGTCAGTTCTTCTTCGCATTGAATTTAGAACTGGCGGAATTTTCGCGTAGGTTACCTACTTATGGATGAAATTATAGAATAAACAATAATTTATCTTACAAAATGGCCGAACCATGGAAGCATTCTATCATCAAATCAGAAGTATCGTAGCAAATGTGCCCACATTACCGCTGGAATGACCTCACCGAGTGTGAGAGAGCTTCAAATCAGAGATTGTGTATATTATGTACAAACACACTACTTACACGCTGTATCCCGATAATCGGTGTTGTACTGCAAGTACTGTGGTAAATTTCAGCATAACACCGATCACCACGTTTAGCAAAGTATTCAGACAAGATAACTATCGAGCAGCAAGTAAGCCACGAAGGCGCACCTGCTGCATAACTAGGTGGAAAGACCGAGCCAAGGTGAGAGGTGGCGAGCCTGTCGCCCTTATGCACGGCATCTTGCCCTTATCCCTTAGTCGCCTTTTATGACATTCATTCTTACGTACCGTCCGCACACCGTATATTATGTATTGTGTATTTATTTAAAAGATGGAATTGTGTCAGCAACACTACTGAAAATTTTACTTAGAAAAGTTGACTACACGTCCAGTCGTACTGTGTTTGATTTGGCGGGTCACTCTGTTTGTTCTACAGGTGCTAGGCGCTGCTCAGAGGAACTTGCATCCATTATTCCTTACCATCCAACTTATCTTCGCAGCACTCGTCGTATAGAAACTGAACATCCTTTTGTTGTTGACATTGGACTTTTGAGAACCTATTGCTTCTCAAAATAGTTTCTTTGTCGCACTGCTAGGCGTGGAACTGTCGCCATTTTCCGAATCCTTTAACCTATGTCGTATACAATCTAGACAGCCTAGCAACAGTCCGCAAATCTGCTGGCATGGCGCCTCACTGAGCGCGGTTTCGCGAGGATAGATGTTTTTTGCACCATTGGTCCCTCGACACAGCCACCCCCATGTTGGGTTGGTTACAATAAAAACAAAAACAAAAATGGTTTTGGCAGAAATCCTGAAGGATGCCAACTTGGCGAAGACGTCTGCCAAGAAGGTGCGCCTGGAGCTGGAGACCAAGCTGGGAGTGGAGCTCTCGTCGCGCAGGAAGGAGATCGACCAGCTCGTGATGGAGTACGTCAACAGTCGTGAGGACGACAGCGACGAGGACGAGCCGGAAGAGGAGGAGGAGGAGGAGGAGGAGAAAGTGGTGGTACTTACTTTTATACTAATTGTTGTGGCTGCTGTATATTGTTTATTGAGCATTCTTAACCCCTCAGGCAGGCCTCACGCACTCTATGTACTTGCGCGCTAACTACCTACCGCCCGGTGGACCGCCGGCGGTCTAATTCAGTGGAAATTTGTCAGCCGGGCGAAGCATACCTACACGCTCGCCCACTCTACTGCGCGCAGCTGCAAAGCAATAATCACTTTACACTACATCGTTTAGGTACATTTTCGCACGCGGCGATTGGCGACGTGAAACAGTAGGCTATTAAAGCCGAAGGTATGGAACTTTTTCTATGTAGTGATTTATCTGTTACGAAGTAACTATTTAGTAATCTGTGCCTCACTGTGTTGGCGCGGGTGTGCGGTAATCTCCGTGAGATGTCGCAAATATTCACGACCGCGATTTGTTACAAAAGGAGAGAATTTTTTTTTTCTGTGAAAAATATATATAAACATCTATAGCAAATTTAGCATGGTTGTAATTGTTACAAAATTTCCTACAAACTTATCTATACCTTACAGCGGACAAATTTTTGTTTTTAATCCAAATTGTGTGTTGAACATTGCACAAACATAGTACTTTACAATATAGTGAGGTATAGTTTTTTTTTTTACACTGGCGAATGAATAAAAACGTCCAATAATAACTAATAAATATCGTTATAACCTGTCATAACAAGGTATAAAAACCGGCTCTCAGCAACATCCCAGCTTCAACACTGTCCCAACCCGCAACTCCGCTGTGCCAAAATTGGAACGTACGTGACGTTTCAGTCCACTTTCGGTGTGGTCCCCTTTTTTTTACACTGTCTTGTTTGGTGTCTCATCTACTAGACTCATGATACCAGCCACAAAAACTACATGGTGCTTCTGTCGGCTGCACTGAACTGTGAATGAAATGCTTCATTTCGTATTTCAGAAACTAAAGTCACCGAAGCGTGAGGTGAGCAAGCGGAAGTTGAAGGAGTCCTCGGAAGAGGAGGAGGAGGTGAAGCCGAAGAAGGCGTCACCCAAGAAGAAGGGGCGCAAGAAGAAGAAGGGCTCCGACTCGGACTCGGACAGTGACTGGGGCAAGAAGGAGAAAAAGAAGGTACAATCATCTTTTTGTATCATCAATCAAAGGTGTGGAACGAGCTTCCGGGGAATATCTTTCCCAATTCCAACAATCTGCGGATCTTCAAATCGCAGGCCTTTCCCTGGAAGAACTATGAGGGGCCGGTACCTAAAAAAAATTGCCCACTGCATCTCTCCCCGTGCATGTCTTAAAAGGGAACAAAGAGATAAGGACAAGATGCCGTGCTGAAGGCCGATAGGGTAGCCACCTCTCACCTTGGCGCGTCCTTTCCACCGAGTCATGCAGCAGGTGGGTCTTCGTGCCTTGCTTGCTGCCTGAAAGTTATCTTGTTTGAATACTTTGCTAAACGTGGTGGTTGGTGTTGTGCTGTAATTTACCAGAGTACTTGCAGCACAACATCGATTACTCTGTTTACCCCGATTGTCGAGATACCGCGTGTGGTGTGTGTGTCTTACCCTTTTATCCCACTCTTAGGCCCACTTGCACCAACACGAGTTTAAAGTTAAGTAGCGAGTTATGGATTTAAACGCGGTTCCCACAGTCAACGGGTGCTAGCTTAACGAGTTAAAGTGGTTTATATATTAAATTTGTGTTGGTGCAAGTGGACCTTAGACATATGTCTCCATCATCACATCATTATTCATACGAGGCTGAGCAGTGGGGTCAGAAGTAAAATTTTAACATATTTTATCTTCTCTTCTCTTGCATTTCCTTCACGAGCGCAAGTATGAGAAAATAAGTAATGTATATTGTAAAAACATGGAAAAACTAAAGTATGTAAATTGTTATCAAATGACAAATCCACTACACTGGACTCTCAGCCCACTGCGCTTCACTGTTACCATTACCAAATCTCTTTTTTTTTTTTTATGTATTACGGTATGGGTGGCTGAGTCGGAGGGGCCAAAGCACATGCTCTAACCAGCCAATATCACCTCCGAGAAGGTAGGTGCCATACCGGAGACTTCCCTGAGAACTCTCCAGCCGAGATACTGCAGCCGAGAAAAATCCTTGCGGTCCCGGTGTAGATGTTTACACGTGAAAATGTGCGTAGGGTCGCGGCGGCGGAGGCTACACTCGCGCCTACAAGCTGTCGCCGGCGCTCGCCGAGCTCATGGGTCAGCCCTCTATGGCTCGCCACGAGGTAGTGAAGCGCGTGTGGGCCATCATCAAAGAGAGGAAGCTCTACGATCAGAACAACAAGCAGTTCGCGATATGCGACGACGAACTGTACAAGGTGTTCGGGACTAAACGCTTCCGCACCTTCGGCATGATGAAGTATTTGAAGACGCATTTCTATGATTGATTACGTAAGGCCTACGTCGTAGGCGAAGGAAGGACAGCTTTTTAACCATCTCCTAATGTTGCTTGCACAGAATTGTCGATATCGACAATTCATACTCTGCAGTCTATTGAGACGCATCGATTTGAATATAAAACAATTTCAGATTTTAAGAAAAACACAATTTGTTTCAATGGCAAGACAAGACAAAGACAAATCATTTATTGCAATTTTTGTAGAGTATTTGAAAATGCCTGGGTAGGCATGCAACACAGTACTAACACTACTCTCTCGTGAGAGTTGCGCAATACTGAATCAATTATTTAGAATCAACAATTATTAAATAGGTACCTAATTACCACTCATACTGAATTAAATTTTAAAAAATTTATATAAATTTATCCGCCAGTATAATTAAAATGGGTTGTTTAAAATAATAAAACAACATATCATTTATACAGATTCAGCAGTACATACATACATTTAAGGGATTGAGATGCTCCCAGTTAAGCATCTAGTGAAGGCATATTTTATTTAATATTTGTTGTTAAGCCATACTCGTACAAAATAAAATAACCTTAAAAAATAAATTAATAAAAGTAAATAGCATTTTAAATAAACCCGAGGAAAATAAAATGTTGTCCTTTCTCTTGCAATAAGGTATGATAAGAGCTAGATTTAATAACTAGGTATATTAGGATTTACCTAATAAGAATTATGTTTCTAATCAAATGGATGAGCTGGTAATAAACTTGGGATAATTTTCCTCATATCGAGCGTAATTCATCAAATAAATTACAAAACAAATACAATTTATATTTAAATAATATGAAGCTCTAAAATAATATGTGATTTTCTTCAGTTTATTTTAAGCTATATTAGTATTTACTAGACTAAAAGGCAGGTTAGTCCATTTACTGTGATACCTATTATGGACTTTGATAAGTTGCGCAGCATGACTCTGCCGATGAGACATTCCTTCTCGCTCTCTTGCGCAAATGCACTACATTGCCGTGCGAGAGAGATGGAGGGAGCGGTGCATCTGCAGTGTTACTCCGCGCAGGCTATAATAGTGAAGATAGTATCTACTAAAAATAATTATTTTTTGTTTGTGCTATATCGCTTTGTATTTTAAGGTTGTGAAGAGACCTTTTCAGCGAAACTTGCATTACGTGTGTGTTTAATTTGGCTCGGTAGATATAAAGATGCTTGACCTGTGCTATGACCTCCTTGAGGAGGTCGAGAGACGAATTCAACTGGGTTGGGCAACCTTCGGAAAGTTGAAATTCGCCCTGAGATCTGACCTACCGCAATATTTAAAGATCAGTGTGTCCTCCCGGTTATGACGTACGTGTGTGAAAGGTGGACTCTGACGGTCGCTGTTGTCTAAAGGTTTAAAGTTGCCCGGCGAGCAATGGAGCGAGCCATGCTCGGAATATCGCTAAGGTGCGTAACGAGGCAATCCGTCGACGCGCCAAAGTAGTCAATATTGGACACCGGGTGGCTAAGCTCAAGGGGCAGTGGGCTGGGCACGTTAACCGAAGAGACGACGAGCGTTGGAGTAACCGTGTCCTACACTGGCGGCCGTGGACAGGAAAATAGTGTGGGAAGACCACCCGCCAGGTGGGACGACGACATCAATTACGCTGACGGAAAGCAGTGGTTCCGTACAGCTGAAGGCCGCGAGGACTTAAGGAAAATTGGAGAGGCGTATGTCCAGCAGTGGACACATACACGCTGACTTGACTGACTGAGATTTAAAAACAACTTTGGAACTGACATAACAGTCAATATTCTGTCATATATACTAATATATTTTAGGACAAGCTTAGACAAATTTGTAAACAATCGAAAGTGTATTCTAGAATGTGATAGCAGCGAGAGAGAGAGAGGGGTGAACTAACCCTAAATCAGTAATCCATACATTGGAGTTTTTGAGTACACACCGACACGTCGGTCTTTTTTTACTATTAACTCATCCAGACCATTTCAGGATCTGGTTTTTTGCATGGGATAGCTGACGCTCCAACTTAGCAAATAGGCTGGAAGTTCGAATTTTCAAGTGAAGCTGCGGTCAGAAGCTATTTACCCAATAAGCTTATTTCCAATTACTACATTATAATTTTCAACCCAATTTTCTAATAAAGTTTATTTTGAATACATTATTTTTATGGCTTTTTCGAGTGCAAGAAGTGAAGTTAGTACTTCACCTAGTCATATGTGTTTCTGTATTTGTATTTTGACAATCCGACTGGATTAAAATAGGAGACATATGACGAAATAAACTGTAAAATACATAACAATCTCTTTTCTTTCCCTTTCTCATTAGGCTATAAGAGAACAGGGTTGTGCAACTGGTCGTGGAGCTAAAATGCAGACATCACTTGCTAAGTAAATAATTTTCAAACGGGATTTTGCCAGCCAAATTTTTGGGTGTTTTTTTAAAGATATCTTTAGTTTTATTTCACTGCTCTACTTAAGATTTGCTTCCCAAAATTAAAGACTATTCTCAAATCAAAACAAACGTGCAGCTCGCACAAGAAAGTTTTATGGCTTAGTGAAGGGAGATTCCCTTCACTAAGCCATAAAACTTTATTATGCGAACTGCACGTTTGTTTTGATTTGAGTATAGTTAATTGAATTTTACTAAATTAATGCAATGGGAAATTTCCACACAGCATAGAGATAAATCAAGAGTAGATTTTACCAAAGAGTTTGTATTACATCGCTGCACTCCTTGTCGCTAAAGCCCCATACAATATTAATCTATGTAAAGGAGCGCAGCGAAGTAATACAAACTCTTTGGATTTTACCACAGAGCAATTTTACTTTGCAGAGTACATACATCTGCAAGGTAGTTAAGTGTCAATTTATTGATCCGTCTGTCGTCATAGTAACATTGACTAATCAAATAAAGTACCATTTGACACGGACATTTTATTTCATCCTAGACATATAATTATCAGTAATCCGTGTTGAAATTAGTGAAAATTTTCACATAATGGCTTGCAACGAAAATGTGATCAAAAACATAGCCTCAGAAATTTGCCGAGAGTGCCAGGCCAACAATGTAACAGTTGAGATAGATTTTGTGACATATCTTATAGAGCTGCTTTTTCTAAATCCGAGGTACGGGAAACTGTTCTCGAGGAGTGTGAACCGTGTCAACTTGGAGTACTTTGTCAAAGAATGTGTCGCTGTGTTGTCTCGTAAGTATCTGTGAAATAATCCTTATTGTCTTGTTTGAATGTTGCATTAAGGTAATGCATGTAAGGCATTAGGTAAGTACCTTTTTTTGTAGTGAGTGAGTGTTGCGTAACATGACTTAAACGCAAATTTGGTCCTAGAGCTTCTGAGAATTTTCTGGCGTCTGAGCTGCCATATATAAAATTGTTTTCTAAATACAGCTTTGAGACAGCTGATACTATACTCAATTCACTCAATTATATATTATAGAACTAAGCGATCGCTGGTAATGTAGTTTTCAAAGAGTAATTTTTTTCTTGTTAGACTGAGTTGGCGCGTCCTATGATAACTAATGCGAGCAGCGGAACAATTTTCATCAATATCAAGGGGGCCCCGGGGGGCCCCTTTGATGTCGGAGGCCATGGGCCCATGCCCCGTGTGCCCTTATGGTAAAGACGCTATTGATTTCCAATGTTATTCCGTTCATAACACAGGTGGCGAAGTGTCTATAACAACTATGAAAATGCAACACGTTCTGGAAAGTAACTACGACCGCCCTCAGAAACTGGTCGAAAAGCATCTAGACAACATCACAGACTGCCTTCGGCCTCTTCTCATAGAGATTGTAGAGACGTATCCTGACCCGGCCGATATTCCTGCTTATGAGAAACTGTTGAGAAAGATCTCCATTTATATAATTTTGGCTTCGGGACTTGGTAACCCGGCTTTTATTACGGTTAGTACTTTTATTTTCATGTATAATATGAATTAGTAGACCGCAGAACATCCTGGCAAAGGCTAGTTGATGACTTAATGTGAAACAGCTGCCCAATTTCAAATTATAGAATGGCCCATTCCATTAAATTTTATGCCAGAGAGAGAGTAAACAATTTTGGAGGTTTGAATGGCGTGCCTGCCAATTTTTGGCATATATTATTGATAGAGTGCAGATCATTAATCGATAGGTCGTCCATCGAGCATCGACCTACAGCACTATGCAGCGTGTTGCATAGGACATTGAAAGAATTCGGTTTCGGGAAGTGTCTCCGACCGGACCGCTGCTCTTACGTGTTTTTAATTAATATTTCGAAATAAATACATCAAATACTAAGCCATGTTTTATCTTTTATCATGTATCTGCCAATTTTTGGCATATATTATGTACCTACCTACTTGACCATGTAAATTATACTGCTAGAATCCTTGTAAAAATATTTGCAATTTTGCTGTGTGACCTATAATGCAAAAAAAAACTTTATTGTTTTCTATGTTTTTTATGTGTTTTAAAATTACTAGTAGAGGTATCAGAATGCTGAGTTAAAAACATTTCTTGAAAACTTGCAGACCTTAAAAGAAGGCATGGCTGCCCTCGATAGTGTGTTCTCCGTGTGCGATCTGAAGGACTTCGTGGTGACTTCGAGGTCCGATAAGGTCGGGCAGTTGGATCAACTCGTTGGTATTGTCTCCGGATGTCGGCTGTTTAACCGCGACTGCAAAAAGGGTGGTGAAGGCATTCCAGACTGTGAGTTTCATGATTAACTTATGCGTGTTTTAGTTAGATACATATAATTTTAAAATATATGTATCTAACTAAAACACGTATTCGTCGAAAGACTTCACACCTCAACAGGGCTTTTTTGCGTGGCTTCCGCGCGAGAGAACCTTGCCAAGCAAGTTACAGTACTATAATATTAATCATCCGCTTTTAGAGAATGACAGCCGATTGAGAATGCGTAAATAGGAGTCCTATAAAAGGAAATGAAAAATAATCTTTAATTCTTTAGCAACAGAATTTCACATCACATTCAGATATCAAGTACATCTACAAATATAAACTAAAACTACCTAAATTAAAATTACCTAAACTTAAAACAAACAACATAAAAACTAAAACTACCTAAATTAAAATTACCTAAAACTAAAACTATAAAAGAAATAATAATAAATAAATATATAAAAACCTTAACGGTTTAATATTTTAGTAAAAGTAAGTAGGTACTAATAACCAACTATGCGACCCCTTACCTCCACCACAGATGTCTCGGCACGTTTTATAGAATTGGCCCGTCAAGCCGGGCCCGCCGATATACTTGTAGCTTCAACTTCATACCTGTACGGAGTACGCCTGGCCTGCCCCCACTTGAACCTAAATAAAGTTCAAGGTAATACTAGACCAATTTCACATGGGCAAAATAACTCTATGCAGGCTCAGGCGACACAACTAAACGGAAACTCATGAATGTGATAGCTACAAAATTGACAGATTCATAAATAATGTTTTGATTTGGACTGAAATAATGTGCAAGAGTGTGAGCACCCTAACAGTAGTTTAAAACCCTTTCCTTCCAGTGCCATTCAACTTGGCAGACGCGGGAAATGCGTGCCTTCACTCAGTGTCCAACGTCTTGCTCCGCATAATGGAAAGAGTCAACATGCTGACTTCGGCCGTGGACGAACAGATTGCTATAGACGAAGAGACCCTATCCGTCCTCATCAAACCTTTAGAGAACACTGAACTCAAAACCAATGACTATACAAATGTTTTTCACATGTTGGCATTCTACAGACAATACGAGGTTATTGTGAGAAAATTGCTGAGCGATGTGGAAAATATGGTGCACAACGCAATGATTTATATAGAACGAGTGAAACAGACTTTTGAAGAGTTGCACGAGGTGGTTAAGTATAAAGCTGCAGTGCCTGTAGCAATAGTCTTTGTGAGTTGAAATTTTAGTAAGCCATATTTGTTTCCTTTGTATTTGTAGGAATTGAATTACCTAAGTGCTATTTAGAACCAAATTAATTGCTCAATTTATGTGATTAGATTATATGTGGACTAATTCATCTAAAAACATCCAGTTTGCATCCGAAACAGACAAGTACACCTGCAGAACTTAGGTCATACATACCTAACAGTTTGCTAATAGCTAAATTACCAATATAATTTTATTATTTACAAAATTTTACGCCTTTACTCACGGTCGTCTCCAAGCTATGTGGCGCGAAGTTTCAGGCCAAACGTATGGCCCATCATCATGAGCACTGCCCGCGCGACGGTCGACCGAGAACTGTCAGACATCCGTCCGTCACCTATGAAGAAATTGTAGCGGTGGCCAGTGCGGGTAGTCTCAGCAGACGAAGGTTCCAATGCGTTCCGGATCTCGGCGGACAGGCAGAAGGCGCTGACGGTGTTCACTTAAGGTCGGTCGTGTCCGTCGCGTCTTCTTATCTTGAGCGGCACTATGACTGGATTCCACATCGGCGACAACTTGAAGGAGTCCTCCCGGTTCAAGTTGCCGTGCTTCTTGATTTTTACGGACTCTCGGACGAAACGTGGGATGTGTTGTGTTTCATTCGCAATAATTTTTATAACCCAATTTTTATAACTGCACTTCGAGCTGTCAAAGTCGTTAGGTTGGCAGGACTGAACTCGCCCCCCGCTTACTTCCTCACCTCTCCGCCGACGCCCATCAGTACACGCCCTTGCTGTGTGTGTGTGTGTACTGATAGGCGTCGGCGGAGAGGTGAGGAAGTAAGTGGGGGGTGAATTCAGTCCTGCCAACCTAACGACTTTGACAGCTCGAAGTGCACAGTTATAAAAATTGGGTTATACCTGATCTAATCTAATCCAGTGATTCGGTCTGGAGTCCATGTGCCGATTTGTTGGAGTCCAGTTGTCTCGCCACTCATATTATGTGCACCGAGATCCGTGTCGCTACGCTCCTCTTCGTCTGCCCCATGTACGATAGGTCATACCCCGTTTAGTTCTAAAAGTCGAACCACACTGAATGAAACGTTGGTCGAAACGGTCGAACGGCTATGTAAATAGTTTGTGTTTTCCGACCAGTTCAGTGTAGCCGGCACGATCAAAGGGGGAAGCACTGACATGGCACCTAGTTCACCCGGTGTTATGGGCTGACATCACGGACGTTGTAGGTGATGTAGCCAACCGTGTCAGTTCCATAAAAAAACACTCCGGTAGTGCCGGCAGAAGTGAAAACAACACCGTAACATTGCTTAAAAAAAAAATTCATGTTAAATTTAGTAGAACGGACAGACATGCATTTGTTACGGAACCCTACATTCATTTTGCAGAACTTAGTAGAAATGACAGACATAAACGTGTTACGGAACCCTACTTTTATTATAAAATAACCGTCGGAGGACCTTGGTTGAAAATTGTAAAATTTAGTAGAACGGACAGACATGCATTTGTTACGGAACCCTACATTCCTTTTGCAGAACTTAGTAGAATGGACAGACATAAACGTGTTACGGAACCCTACTTTTATTATAAAATAACCGTCGGAGGGCCTTGGTTGAAAATTGTAAAATTTAGTAGAACGGACAGACATGCATTTGTTACGGAACCCTACATTCATTTTGAAATAAATGTTAAATTTAGTAGAACGGACAGACATGCATTTGTTACGGAACCCTACATTCATTTTGCAGAACTTAGTAGAATAGACAGACATAAATGTGTTACCGAACCCTACTTAACAGTTGCACTCCGGGAGTGCCGGCAGATCCCGTGCCACTCTAACTTAACCCTTAATGCAATGACTTAAGGTTTCATTTTAAAAATGACGCTGACGCGATGTCGCGATGTCGCGAGTTATACATTTTTTACCCACCTAAAAAAGTGCCAAGCGCCGCTAAAGAAGTTTTCACTTCAAAAAACAGCTCAGAGACGGTCATGAGTAAAGTTGTAAATGTTTAACAAGCACGGTAATTTAATAAACCAATATAATTTGTTTCCCTCCTCAGCCACACTTCATGGGTATCTGGAATCTATGGCGGCTGATGCAGAATGAGATGTTCCTGATATCGACTATCAACCAACTCATAAACCAACTGGAGAATCTACAAGACAATATCAAAATCCCTACACAGATAGTGGAAGTTATGCTCACAGGCAAATCTTTGATGTCAGATCAGCAGAGATTGAGCAAGAGTATAAGCATTTCGCATCGATTGAGTCTGGGAATAATGCCACACTATGTTGGACATGATGACAGTTCCTATGTGAAAGACCGGCAGTTGCAAGTATGTGCAAATGTTTTGTTGTAGCTTGTCCAAACCAGTCGATTGTTGACTTCCTTACTGAGTACTAGGGTTACCATTTGGAAATTTGAAAATTCCAGACAAAAAGCTGGACATGAAAAAAAATTCCAGATAGGTATTTTAGTAAAAAAGTTTAATATTAGGTAAATGCCACGCGCGGCGCACGTTTTACAGGGATAGCAGGCGTGGGGCAGAGTGCAGGGAAAACAATCGCACGCATGTTACAAAACTATTTTCAAATAATATTTTGTTACAAAATTTTATATTTAATTTAAATTTGTTTCGTCTAAGTAAAAAATACTGACAATTAAAAAGGCAGAAAAAGTACGGGCATTTCGGACGGATGGTAACCCTATTTACAACCCTTTATGCCTGCAATGAACCTGGTGAAGTCATTGAAAGGTAAATTATTGGTTTATTACACTGCTTGACTAACATGTAATTTTTATTTATTTATTTATTAGGAAACTTAACGACAGCTAACTTTTTAAAATTATTTGCATAAACATAAAATTTTAATCAGGTATGTATGATGTGTTGCCAGTATCTGGGGTTTTGCGCGATATCTCTGTGCGTTGGCGCGCTGATTCCCGGTAACCCGAAGGTGGGTTTCATCAAGTGGAACGGCAAATACTATAGCTTCAGTACACCAGAGTTCGCTGCCAGATTCGGAAATGATCCTGAAAGGTATTCTTGTAGACATTAAGTGGCATTTGATCTGAAATAGCATTAAATGCTATTAATTTTATTAGCATTAATGCAGTACTCCATATTAACAGCAATTAGGGATTGCAATCTGACATGATTTTCAATCCGATTGATCAATGATGAATGATGATTCAATCAGATTGACGATAATCCGGCCGTTTTCACAGCAAATAACATCCATTTTTGTTATATAAAATTGTACCTAATCTCATCTCATAATAATAACATATAAAATTAAACATTGGCAGTTTTGATTAACATAAAATAATGAATTCTGAATTCCTCTTAATTACTTAAATAAATCAAAGTAATAAGTATAATAATTAAAATAACTTTAGAGTTTGAAAGAACGATGTAAGGAAACAAATCATATGAATTGTGTCGTCCAACCTACTTCATAATGAAATGCAAATATAAGCAGCGACCGAGAAGGCCCTCTCAGCATCGACACTAGTTCGTATGCATCATCACCTACAATATCCGTAATGTCAGCCCATAACACCGGATGAACTAGGTGCCATGTCAGTGCTTCCCTTCATTTTATGTCGGCTACACTGAACTGGACGGAAATCACGAACGCCGTTTCGCCCGACGTTTCGCTCAGTGCGGTGGTTGGTACCAAACCGGCCGGGATAAACCCTACCACCTAGTAAGGTAAGAAGGGAAAGGACCTACAGATTATTGTGGAATCCGAACCACGGTCAGCCTCCAATGGTCGAGCGGTCACCCATCCAAGTACTGACCGCGCTCAGCGTTGCTTAACAACAGTCGACCGACCGCACCACTGAGCCTACTGTGGTACCTACATAGGATACAAATATTTTCCTTTGACTGCCTTTATTTTTATAACGGAAAGCGCGACATGTGACGCCACGTCACCCATAAGGTGTCACGAGTAGTCACGACATGGACATTAGGTCGTACGCGGGGGTTGCTAATGCCATTCCGGCCTGAAAGGTGCCTATTCACGCCTCTCTTGAAGGACCCGAGACTACTTGGGGGGAAGGAAATATGTGGGCAGGGAGAGTTTACCAGTTCTATGGAGGGTCCCTCTACTTAATATGAAGTCATTTAGTAGCGAGTACTCCTATTTTGCCAGACAGGCCTGGTCAGCCAGGGCGAGTAGACCGCACCTCGCGAACGCGAGAGGCCGAAGCCCAGCATAGGGTGCGCTGTAGCTTTTTAAATTACTTATTGATGTAAAAAAAAAAAAATGATGATAATTAAAAAAAAATAATAATAATAAATAAATGGGCAGCCCTGCTCGACACTGCACGCATCATCCGGAGGTTTCTCTCCCTAGGGCCCGACCATCGGTAGCTTGGGTTCGCCCCGCCGCCGGTGGTGGAAACTCCGTTTATTTTTATATTAGTTTTAGGTTTAAATAAAAAAAAAATGTAAAATTTATATAAAAAGGAACATGTAAATAAATGAATGAAATTATAAATAAATAAAATATTACCTATAAATAAATATAGCGACAGCGCATTAGGCTATATCATATATAATAATATAATAACTCCTATTTTGCACAATAACCACGCTCTCGCCCCGCGCCCTTTTCGGGTTTATCGGATCCGGGCTGGATTCGATAGATATTGCGGGATTCGGTAGCCTAACGATGTCGGACCCACCGATCGGATTGCAATCCCTAATACCAAATTGTTCTTATGGAACTCGACATGGTTGGCTACATCATCTACTACCGTGAAGTCAGCCCACAATGCCTTAATGAATTGGGTGCCATGTCAGTGCTTCCCTTTGGTCGTGCCGGCTACACTAGACAGAAAACATACTATTTACATAGTTGCTTCGACCGACCTTTCATTCAATGCCGTTTAATGTAATCCTGTATGGGTGGCTGTGTCAGAGGGGCCAAAACATGCTCCGATCAGTTAATATGACGGCGAGAAGATGACTTTCCTTTGGATTGCTGGCTATACTGAACTAGAGGCGAACACAGCCGAGGCTGCTAAGCGGCCATCTTACGTCCAGTATGGTGATACCAACCCAGGCGATAGTAAAATAAGGGGTCATCCCTAACACCTAGTAAGATAAGGGACCGTCCCCAATTTACGTAATGCAATTTTTGGATTTGGCCAGGTGTTACGGTCCTGGTATGTGGGGGTGGGCAATTTGTGGACGATCCAACAGTTTTACGTGAAATTTAAACCAAGACCAGCCTCAAAGGTCGAGAACGCTCACCCATCCAAGTTCCAAATCCACTTTTTAAGCCGAGTTACTTTGACACATGCTTTGACATATGGTCAAGAATAAAGTACCTAATAAATATGTGGCAATAGATCCTTTCTATCTATGCAGCTACATTCAGCAAGTGTTAGAGCTGGCCAGGTCTAACCCCAGCATTATCAACCTGCTGGGATTGCTCGATGAGGTGTACCAAGTGAGGAACATTGACTGTCTGTTCGTCAGAGTGGAGCCCAAGAGTAAGTAATTAGAGCAGACTTTATTTCATTCTCAAAACGACTATCCTAAAATTATTTCTTCCTTGCCGCAATAAACGTCACTGCAACAGACAACTAGTTTTATGGCTTAGGCACATTATTTCTCTATGGCTTAGGCACATTGTCTTCAATGGAAACTGGTCGGAATGATTTATGGCTAGAAGGCTCAGGACGGTTTAACTTTACTAAAGCAATATTGTGTGTATAATAGTTTGACATACAACGTCAAGCGGGAACCAGGGAGTAGGCCAGTTTATGACTACCCAGGGAAAAATAAGAAAAAAAATCGGAGTAATTTGTTTTTTATGATACGAGCATTTTTTGAAAAAAAGTTGAAAATTTCTCGTACTTACAACATTTTTAGGTACTACAACTACAAATTTGCAAATATAATTGTTAAATTTGTTTTATTGGTAGCCTAAATAACTCTGCCATTGATCAGTATCCCAAATACAACCAGAATGCCTGTAGTTTTACCAAAAAAAATATTCAGTTAAATTTTTTTCTAAAAAAATAAATGACTCAGATTTTTTTTTTCTTATTTTTCCTGGCTAGTCATAAACTGGCCTACTCCCTGGTTCCCGCTTGAGGTTGAGTTTTGGGACAACCTGTAGACACAAAAGTCTGCAGTGATAATTTATCCCACAAAACAATCTGGATATTGCAATGGTAATTTGTGTGAAGTCTTGTCATGTTTCAAAGTTTTGGGAAATAATTCCAGAGTGAAATTTCTACCAATCTCATTGGCCTTAGCTTTGCTAAATTCTAGTAAACTTTATTCCTAATAATAAAGGAAAACCAGTCAGACAGTCAGCGTGTACGCGTCCACTTCTGGACATACACCTCTCCAATCCTCCCAGCCTTCAGCGGTACGGAACCGCTGCTTTCCGTCGACGTACTTGATGCCGTCGTCCCAACTAGCGGATTAAAGAAAACCCATACAGCATAATATTTAAATTTGCATTTTCAGCCAAAATCGCAAACAAGGAAGTACAGACAGAAGTACATGCGTTGTCAGAAAATATTGTTAAAAACTACAGCTGGAATATGTGGGAACATAAGCGCAGGGCTTGCCAATGGGTATGCATTTGTTGTCATTTATTTAAGCAAATAGTTACTCTGTTTAATTATTGAGGTTCATTATTATTTTGACATGGAATCAAATTACATGTCTTACCCAAACAGACAGTACATGTAATTACCATACGCCGTTATCGCGGGGGCACGAACAAACCAAGGTTATACTCAAATAGGGCGGAGAGTCCCCGCCAACACTAATATATTTAGAAGGTCACATTCGTGCCCCCGCGATAACGGCGTATGGTAATTACTGAAACAAAAATGTGGAGTGTTACAAAAAATCTGTCAAGTGCGAGTTTTACTCGCGCACGGAGGTTGCCGTATATATCTGCTATTATCGGCCTATCTTTTGTCTTTCAACATTGCAATGTATAAAAGCCTGTGGCGCCATCTATTATTCAATAGTGTGACTAATCGATTTCTTGGATGTTTGTTGTATGGGGCTCCCAATTTTTGCCAAGCCCTTAATTTTTTACTTTTTCTTATTTGTTGTTATATAATCCGCCATAGTAACACATATTCTGTAGAAGATTTCAACCGGCTACCTATTACGGTTCAAGAGATACAGCCCTTGGACAGACGGACGGACGGACAGACGGCGTAGGCTTAGTAATAGGTTTTCGTACGGGATACGGAAACCTAAAAATGAGTTCCGGGAAGAATTATATAGAAGCTATATCTCAAAAAGTAGAATAACAAGAAGTTCCTTTGAAATACCTTAATATAGTAGAAGGATGCCCAAATAATGATGTGTGTTAAATAAAAGTATTACATATTTATATTTTAAGATAAAAAAAAAATTTGATGATTCATTCAATTTAATTTTTTTTAGATTTCACCACTGAATTTGTTTTCAAAAATATCAGAGATTGTAACACATATTATTCAAATAAAAAAAAATAACATTTTATAGGTGTTGACATTGGACTATCGACGGAAATGTCACTAGTCCGTTTCAGATCATAATTTTTTGACCCGTTAACATCAAAAGTGTTTTTAATTTCAGAGCAACATAGTAAAATGCAAAACACACTCTACGCAAACAGACTACAGTCACATGCGTTCAGAGGTCAGATGTCAGACCACGGAGCCCAGAGACAAATGCTACCAGACCAAACGAGACAACAGCACAAACGTGCCCACATTGAACACATATTTGTGGGGCTTGAGGGGGCAG
This sequence comes from Nematopogon swammerdamellus, assembly GCA_946902875.1. Taxonomy (NCBI): domain Eukaryota; kingdom Metazoa; phylum Arthropoda; class Insecta; order Lepidoptera; family Adelidae; genus Nematopogon; species Nematopogon swammerdamellus. The sequence continues at coordinate 10,102,750 of OX336358.1, read as the reverse complement.
CTCAACGACAAACAACACGTATTGGACTTTACTTTGCCGCCGAATGTATAATTTGGCAAATTGTCAAGAAATTGTGATGCTGCAAATTTTGGATCTCCTTTGCTGGCATTTTTATTATTATACTTCACAAGTGTGTTGTTAGGACACGCAAGTTACTTTTGAATACCAGGTTTGGCTATCGTTGCTTACAGTTAATTTGCCAATCTTGGTAAACTAGGCTTGTAGATTTTTGGAAGTATCTTTGTAATATTGAAAGTCCCGTTTAAATGAAAAGGCCCTTCGAAATGAATTGTAATACCTAGGTGTTGCTATTTGAGCTTTTACATCATGAAAATATGTACGTAGTAATATTTTAGAATATTGAGCATTATTAAAATAATAAATATTTCATAATAAACATTTTATTTTAATAAAATTAAATTGCTTACACGATTGAACACTGCAGTTTTATTACTAAGGGCTATAAGTACCTACATTTGGTCTAGCCAAAACTTACATCATTCTTACAAATACGAATAATCCCACAATATGACATATTAATTCTAGCTGTGCACGCGCGGCGCGCGACACTTTGTAGAAAGCTAGCGGCATGTGCTAGCGGCGCGTAGCGGTAGGCGCTTCGCTTGTCGGCTTCCTTTAACTCTTTTGTTGGTGCGCCGCGCCGCGCGCCGCCGCAACACGCCGCCGCCGCTCAGTCTTATTAGACCGACACGTGCGGTCCGCGCTTTCATCTGCTTTAAAGCAAACGTCGGCTTCCTTATATAATAAGTCCGCCTTCTGCCAAGCAGAAAGGTGTATGTAAAGGTCGACTGGAAGTAATTTCCGCCGGTAATAAGTCCGGATTCGCTTGGCAGATGTATTTTTAATCTATACCGAATAAAATCAGTTAGATAAGCATGCGTACAGGTAACAATAATAACATTACAGGGGTATAGGTAGGTATTTTCGGGCTGAACTAATTTCTTCCTCTAATATGTTTTAACGAGGGCGAAGCCGCGGGCATAAGTTAGTAGTAGCACAGAATAGAAAAGAGTACTCCGTACAGAAGCTGCTCTGTACAAACACTCACAAAGAAATAGCTACTCTGCGACGACGCGATAAAGTACAAATTGACTCGCACAGAGCTGCATGCCTAAACACGATAACTGCCTACATTTCGCTTCTCTTTCTGTCGTGTAACTCTATCTCGAAAGCGCGTCGTTCAGCGCGTCTAAGGGCTGTGTCTTTGTGCTGTCTTATTGTGAGGAATAAAATGAAGATGATACCTACCAACTTTTATCGTTCTAGCTACCAACGATACGATATTTAGGTACGGCAAATTCATGCGAACAAATTCATGCATGCGTTAGCGTCACAATTAGTTTCTCACATCGAAGCGTGCATTGCGTGCAACCTTCCAGTGATAGTTTTGTTTGATCAATAAATTTAATGATCAATGATCATCTACAATGTACCTATTATCCTTATACAAATTAGGCCATACATACCACGCTGTTCGGCGTCATCTAACTAATGTTATTGGCAATATGATATTATTTTTAAATCTATGACCTACTAATATGAATAAATAAATTACTAGAAATAAATCAAAATGCTACTAAACAAAACACTTTCTTCGTCTCTCGGCAATGAAAAAAAAGACAAGTTTTCATTTGTCTTTTGACTTTTGCACCCGTCCACTGCACAATAATTACGTGATTTCGACATTTTCTAAATTCGAAAGCGCCACGCGCCCAGTCTGGCTGGATAGCGGCAGCCCACTGTTAATTGTAGATTAGTCGGTACGCCAAGCGGTAGGCATTTAACTCGCGACCTTGAGCGAGTGACGAAGGCCTGGTAGTAGCCTATATGTTAAACCAAAAAAAAGATAGGTACCTATCTAACAGTAAAAAAACATTTTTAAATCTGTGCTGTAGCTCGCGAACAAACATTCATACTTATTTCCTCTTTACAATATAATGCATTGATATTTTTATCGAAAGTAGCAGCCCTAGCGTAACCAAGTTTGCTTCAAGGCCCCGCGTCCGCGCGCAGCTGCAAAGCAATAATCACTTTACGCTCTTTCATTTAGGTACATTTTCGCACGCAGCGACTGGCGACGTAAAAGTTTAGGCTATTAAAGCCGAAGGTATGTAACTTTTTCTATGGAGAGATTCATCTGTTACGAAGTAACTATTAAGTAATCTGTGGCGGTGGTACCAGCCTGGCCGGCATAAACCCTACCACCTAGTAAGGTAAGAAGGGAAGGGACCTACAGCTTAACGTGGAATCCGAACCACGGTCAGCCTCCAACGGTCGAGCGGTGACCCATCCAAGTACTGACCGCGCTCAGCGTTGCATAACAGTCGACTGACCGCGCCACTAAGCTACCGAGGCTGACGAATTTCCTTATCCCTTAGTCGACTTCGACGTGCGATGGGGAGAGATGCAGTGGGGCTATTCTTTTTAAGTACCGACCCCACACGGTACGTAGAAGTTATGGCAGATGTGCATTGAGTGAGTCACTGACTGAGAAGACTGGCTGACTGACAAGGTGGGACGATGAAATTAAGTACATCGGAGGCAATCAGAGTGGTTCCGTACCACTGAAGGCTGAGAGGACTGAAGAAAAAGTGGACAGGGTATGTCCAGCAGTAGACGCCTACACGCTGACTGACAAGTCACTGACGCCAGTTCATTGGCAAGTCAGTGCTGACTTTGTACTGCTATGAATTGTTTTAAAGTCCATTCATGACTTGAACAAATTAAAATAGCAAATCGAGCCGTTGTCTATTTCCGAAATCAGCATGCACCCCCCAATTGGCGCTAATATACACGGTGTTGCAGTTGCCCCCGTAATATTTTTAACTGACATAAGGAGGTTATTCTATATGTGAAAGTAAATAACTTCTGGGGTGAATTTTTTTTTTAAACAAAAAAAAAATTTTTTTCCATACTAATTTGAAATACCTATTCTCAAAATGTATGGAGAAAAATAATTTTTTTTTGTTCAAATTAAAAAGTCGTAGAACAAAAGTTGTTCTATTTCACGTACAGAATCACCCCCTTTCGGGTTTTACGGTTGGGGTTGCAACACCGTGTATATGTAGAAGTCCTCGCTGAGCGTGCATACACGTGTCTTTATGTTTCTACAAACTTTATGTCTCTACAAACTTAAAACTTGGAAGCCTTAAGCTGCAGCAGTTTCTGCTTAGCAGATCTCGCTAATGTGATATGGTCAGCCTTGTCCTTAAGGTCTGATTCCTCGGCTTTCAGGGCCTCCAAGCGGGAGATGAGAGCCTCCATCGATGCTGGGTACAGTTCTGTCGGAACGTGCAGGCTGGCGAACTTGCTCTGGAAATAATTGCACAATGGAATTATTGGCGCACTTTAAATGGGTGAAACTCTAGGCTTCCACTTTCCACATCACACTGGAATGAATGAATGAAGTGCAGCGGAAACAGTTATGAAGATGGTTCATGTTTTTCATCTAGTTCAGTGTACCCGATACAGACACGAAGGATTCTGACATGGCACAGTCAGTTTTTTGGTAGAAATATTGTGTAATCGTCTGACATCGTGACTTAGCAGATGATTTAGCCATGACAACCAGAGCCGCTTGTGGCGTTGTAGTAGACAGTCTGTCTTGCAAGAGGTTTGCGTTAATTTCCCAACTTTCTTTATCATTGAGTTAAAATCTAAATTGATTGCAAACAATAGTTGTTCATGTTTCATCAGAATCCATAAAACTAGATTGGTATACATAGTCAATCACGTATACATAAAGGATACAAATTATATGGTCAGTTAAAAACATTATAAGCAAACTGCAGAGGATTTAACCTAATCAGATTGCTATCACTGCAATATCATTTTGGTAGGTAATATATGGTTGAAAAGACAATGTACTAATAAGTTTGAAAAAAATACCTTTGTCTTCTCATAACTCTGTTCATACGACGCGACCTTCTGCCTCACGATGTGAATCTCATCACATATCGTCTCCGGACTCGGGTTCTGACTCTTCAGGTCTCTCCTCGCAATCTCTAGCTCCCGCCTCCACTGTTCTAATTCTTCTTGATTCTTCTTAATTCTGCGATCCAGCGCTTCATTCTTCTGCGTCAGCTTCAGAATCTCATATTCATCATCTATTTCTTTTAAGGCAGAATCCGTGTGTTGGAGTGAAAAAGCTATGGGGTCCAAGCTTGGGACTTCCATAGCAAGTTGATATTCAGCGGCTTGCTTGAGCAAATTTTTGCTTTTTTGAGGCAAACTTCTGAGAGGAGTGCCGAGTTTTTGTAGAATTTCAGTAGTAGTGGATGCTGTAAAGATGATGATGGTTTGTGTTAGTATCTGCTTGGGGGGAGTTTCAGCATAAATCCAAGTTATTTTTGGCACAGATAGTTACCTCCATCTGAACACAGATCTGTGGTGCCTAAAAGATATGGTCAGGTAGAACCCCATGAGATCCATAATGAAATTGGTTAAGTAAAATTCAAATTAAAAATGTTTGTAGGTACTTCTATTTATTAAATTATCTTTCTTCTTAATTTCTACAACACTTTACACACAGGAAACTGAACAAAATTCTCAATTTTCTTAGCTACATTCAGCAGCAACTCTTCAGAGAAGCTTGGTCCTGTCAGCTGCAGGGAAAGCGGTAAACCAGCTTTGGAAAGACGAACTGGCACAGACACCGCTGGAACACCAGCCATATTAGCAGGCTGAGTGCAGTAGTCTAGAAACGCACATTGATCTCTATTATCTTTGGAAATAAAGTCATTATAGAGTGGTGCATCCGAAAGTGTTGTAGGAGTTAATAATAAATGTATTCCACTATTGAAAACATTTATAAAATCATTGTTGATCAACCGTCTCAACTTCAAAGCTTTGATGAAGTATTTATCATAGTTTTTTGTAAGTAGAAAATAGTTCCCAGCGAATATACGACCACGAACGACGTCGTTAAAGCCTTGAGAGCGAGATGCCGCGTATAATTCCTCTGTCGAATAGTTCTCTTCTGGTCTCAGGCCATATTCAAGACCGTCGTATCTAGCCATGTTGCTTGCGACTTCGCACTGATTCAGTATTGAATAAACTGCGATAGATATAGATGTGTACGGCATCGATACATATTCGATAGACGCTCCTCCTGATTCTAACTTATCGGTGACGTATTTCCAAGTATCAACAACTTCATCGCTCATTCCTTCGCAGTAGTACTCTTTCGGTATGCCAACTTTAAGGGTCTTCAAATCAATGTCAGATATTGAAACTGGTCTATGTTCCTTTTTTATAGTGGTTGAATCTAAGGCATCTGGACCGGCGACACAGTTGAAAATGCGCGCACAGTCTTCAACAGTTCTTGTCATAATCCCGGGCACGTCCATGGAATTAACAAGTGGGATCAGGCCGTGACGAGAGACGGACCCGTAAGTAGGTTTTAGTCCGACAATTCCGCACAGAGCAGCAGGGTTGCGCGTGGAGCCCCCAGTGTCCGAGCCGATGGCCGCGATGCAGGCACCGCTGGCTACAGCGACTGCTGAACCCCCTGAACTGCCTCCGGCGATCCTCCATTTGGTATTACCAATACCCCATACATTTTTTGTAGGGCCATGAATCGAGTCTACCGTTCCCGCGCCCATTGCAAACTCGTCCAAGTTTGTTTTTCCAATCAAACAAACGCCAGCATTTCTCAATTTTGTATACACCGTGGCATCGTACGTCGGTACAAACGACTCGAGCATGCGCGATGCGCACGTAGTCAGGACATTTTTAGTACAGAAGTTATCCTTCACGGCAAGAGTGACCCCTTCTAATTCTCTCGGGGACTTATCAATGTAATAGCGCTTCTCGCTGTCCGCGGCGTGGTTTGTGGCCAAGTCGGCGGTGAGAGTGACGAAAGCGTTCAATTCTGGGGTGTTTTTGGCGCGCTGCAGGCACAGTTCCACGAAGTCGGTCGGCTTTACAAGTTTCTCGCGGTAGCATCGCTGGATCTCCTTGATTGTGTACGTAGTCAGCTTGTTCATTTCTTTTCACTCGAATACCATCGGTTGCTGGTTTCTTTTCCCCGTAATTTTTGTTTCACAAATATTCAATGATGATTTTTGAGGTTACATTTATGTGAGAAAAACAAACAGTAATGGGAAGTGAGACGCCAAGTAACAAGCTATCATTTTCACACCAATGCCAAGAAAAGAGAAAGAAACATACACCTAGATTCATTGCATGATTTTGGTAAACAGGCGACACAAACATTACTGTCATCTGTCAAATTTAAACTTAGAACTCACCGGCAGCGGCCTTTTCCATAATTTCGCGTGTAGCTATCTTCTGTAGGAGCTCCACATGTTCAGTATTCCTCAGAATTTCCATTGTTTGTAAAAACTTGTAAAAACTTCAGCAGAACTAAAAGAAATGTTGGCGAATCACACACAGAATATTTACGAATACCTAACGGATTTATTTAGAGTCCGTTCAGTTGGCCGCCCTGCATCAGTGTTGCCAACTCAAATTTTGAAATTCTCCTAGATAGACTTCGAAAATCTCCTAAAAATCTCCTAGAAAATTTTCGTCCTCCTAAAAAATTCTCCTGTTCTTCAAATTATAAAAATTTCACCCTATTTTTAGTGTTCCTTATACGTACGGGATCATTTTACTAAGCCTAGGCCGCCTGTCCGTCCGTCTGTTTGTCTTACCTGTAAAGAGCTGTATCTTTTGCACCCTGAAAACCGGTCAAGTGCGAGTCGAACTCGCGCACCGAGGGTTCTCTGTCAGTCAGTCAGTCACTCAGCGTGTAAGCGTCTACTGCTGGACATACGTCTTCAATTTTCCTCCAGTCTCTCGGCCTTCAGCGGTACGGACCACTGCTTTCCGCCGACATACTTCATGTCGGCGTCCCACCTGGCGGGTGGTCTCCCACACTCCATTTTCCTGTCCACGGCCGCCAATGTAGTACAAACGTCCATCCATCCAACGGTCGTCGTCCCCTCATTCATTAGTCATTACCAGTGATCGGTATTTCGGGCGTCATTGCAGGGCCGAATTGTGAGAAAAAAAATTATTTTTTTTATTTTACCATTTTATGGTACATAATGTTACAAACTGCCTCAAATGTATTTTAAATTGTTTATCGTTACACTTACACGAGTAAACGTTGTTCTTAAATATGTTTTCCAGATTTTCTCGAAAAAATTTGCCTTTCGGAAAAAAACTATAAATTTGGTAAAATTTTAATGGAATCATGTAGATTGCAAAAAAATAACGCACTTTTGTTATTATATGTTTTTACCAAATGTCAATGGTTCCGAAGTTATGAAATAATGAAATCTTTTTTCCGGGTTTACTCGAAAACTGTTATGCTAGAAAAAAAAATTAAGAACCAAATACGTCGAGGCTTTGATCCTCTACACAGAAAAGGTAACATATACACAAAAATAAAAAAAATTATAATTGGTAAATTTTACCAAACTCCGAATTTTTCAAATTTGGTTGAAATTTTAAAGAATTAGTATAGTATAGTATAAAAGGCCAAAATATAAGACTATTTGGGTCTTACATGTTTTTTCCTAATATAAGTGGTTCCCCTGAAACGGAACAATGAAATATTTATTGAGGGTTTTCGCGAAAAATACTGATCCTAGAATGCTATTACCATAACAATGTACATTTATACTTTGATCCACTATACAGAACAAGTAAAAAATATACGCAATTTTTTTTTTTATTTGGTTAAAGTTTCAATGAAAACTTATAGAGGGCCGAAATACAACGAACTTTTGTTCTTACGTTTTTTTGCCTAATGTAAATGGTTCCCAAGGAATAGAACAATTAAATATTTTTTCCAGATTTTCTCGAAAAAATTAGCCTTTTGGAAAAAAAACTATAAATTTGGTAAAACTTTAATGGAATCATGTAGATGGCAAAAAAATAAGGTGCTTTTGTTGTTATATGTTTTTACCAAATGTCAATGGTTCCGAAGTTATGAAATAATGAAATCTTTTTTCCGGGTTTGCTCGAAAACTGTTTATGCTAGAAAAAAAAATTAAGAAACAAATACGTCGAGGCTTTGATCCTCTACACAAAAAAGGTAACATATACACAAACATTAAAAAAATTATAATTGGTAAATTTTACCAAACTTCGTATTTTTCGAATTTGGTTGAAATTTTAAAGAATTAGTATAGTATAGTATAGAAGGCCAAAATATAAGACTATTTGGGTCTTACATGTTTTTTCCTAATATAAGTGGTTCCCCTGAAACGGAACAATGAAATATTTATTGTGGGTTTTTGCGAAAAATACTGATCCTAGAATGCTATTACCATAACAATGTACATTTATACTTTGATCCACTATACAGAACAAGTAAAAAATATACGCAATTTTTTTTTTTAATTTGGTTAAAGTTTCAATGAAAACTTATAGAGGGCCGAAATACAAGGAACTTTTGTTCTTACGTTTTTATGCCTAATGTAAATGGTTCCCAAGGAATAGAACAAATCAGCCTTTCGGAAAAAAAAACTATAAATTTGGGAAAACTTTAATGGAATCATGTAGATGGCAAAAAAATAAGGTACTTTTGTTGTTATATGTTTTTACCAAATGTCAATGGTTCCGAAGTTATGAAATAATGAAATCTTTTTTCCGGGTTTGCTCGAAAACTGTCTATGCTAGAAAAAAAAATTAAGAAACAAATACGTCGAGGCTTTGATCCTCTACACAAAAAAGGTAACATATACACAAACATTAAAAAAATTATAATTGGTAAATTTGACCAAACTTCGTATTTTTAGAATTTGGTTGAAATTTTAAAGAATTAGTATAGAAGGCCAAAATATAAGACTATTTGGTTCTTAGATGTTTTTTCCTAATATAAGTGGTTCCCCTGAAACGGAACAATGAAATATTTATTGTGGGTTTTCGCGAAAAATACTTATCCTAGAATGCTATTACCAGAACAATGTACATTTATACTTTGATCCACTATACAGAACAAGTAAAAAATATACGCAATTTTTTTTTTTAATTTGGTTAAAGTTTCAATGAAAGCTTATAGAGGGCCGAAATACAAGGAACTTTTGTTCTTACGTTTTTTTGCCTAATGTAAATGGTTCCCAAGGAATAGAACAATTAAATATTTTTCCAGATTTTCTAGAAAAATACTGCTACTAAAACGCAGTTATGCGAATAGTTTCTTTTTTTTGCTTTGATGCTCTATACATAAAAAGTAAAAATACTCCAAAATTTTGGTACTTTTGTACTTACATGTTTTTGTCTAATATAAATAGTTCCCGAGGAACGGAACAATTAAATATTTGTTCCCAGGTTTCTCGAAAAATACTGGTCCTATAATTACGAGAACAAAGTAATTTTACACTTTCAATGCAGAATGTCTCTCTCGCATACAGGCCAAGTTACGTGCCGGGTGGTGTACGTATTAACATTAAAATTTAGCTAATAGCACTTTGTACGTGCGTCGTGCACAGTCGGTGCTCCAAAGCGAGTGTTACTTGGGTCCATTGGTAAATTCTATTCCTTGGGAACCATTTACATTAGGCAAAAAAACGTAAGAACAAAAGTTCCTTGTATTTCGGACCTCTATAAGCTTTCATTGAAACTTTAACCAAATAAAAAAAAAAATTGCGTATATTTTTTACTTGTTCTGTATAGTGGATCAAAGTATAAATGTACATTGTTCTGGTAATAGCATTCTAGGATCGGTATTTTTCGCGAAAACCCTCAATAAATATTTCATTTTTCCGTTTCAGGGGAACCACTTATATTAGGAAAAAACATGTAAGAACCAAATAGTCTTATATTTTGGCCTCCTATACTAATTCCTTAAAATTTCAACCAAATTTGAAAAATACGGAGTTTGGTAAAATTTACCAATTATAATTTTTTTAATTTTTGTGGATATGTTACCTTTTCTGTGTAGAGGATCAAAGCCTCGATGTATTTGGTTCTTAATTTTTTTTTCTAGCATAAACAGTTTCCGAGCAAACCCGGAAAAAAGATTTCATTATTTCATAACTTCGGAACCATTGACATTTGGTAAAAACATATAATAACAAAAGTGCCTTATTTTTTTGACATCTACATGATTCCATTAACATTTTACCAAATTTATAGTTTTTTTCCGAAAGGCTAATTTAAAATTCGGTGCGGCTTTTTAAATGGTTCCTTAGTGCGGCCCTGAAATGACGCCCAAAAACCGATCACTGGTCATTACGCACCATTTCGCCTAGCTATACTCCCATGCCAGCCCAGCATGGCTAGTTCCATCGCTCGCTGGGCAACTTTTGAAAACAACTTTAGTCAGAGCTCACGTTTCACACCCGTACGTCATAAACGGTAGGACGCGCTGGTCATAATATATAGGTACAGGTTAGACCTCGGGGCGAATTTTAAATTTCCGAGGCAGCCCTACTCAGTTGAATTCCTCCCTCGACCTTCTTAAGGAGACCTTGTCTACCAAGCAGTATTTAACCGAGATATACGTACATACTCTTCCTTCAATATGTTCTATCACTTCTCCGCCAATAATGATTTGTCCCCCCGTCATAACCACGATTGCCATTCTAACCACCACGTAATTCGTCTGTTTTAATTATTTGTTTTTTTTTTTTTAGTTTTTAACCACACCAAGTTTGACACTTGTACGTATTACCGTTGTGGCACTTAATAACGGGTACTCAGCACGGACAGATGGGAAGATAGATGTAGGTAATAGGTACTCACTCACCAAAACGTGCAGATCTCCAGCTTCCACGACAGCGTCCGGAATGACCTCTGGCCCCGGCCGAGTCACCTTCTCGCTCGCGCACTAACTAATATATAAACTAAACAAACGTCTATGTCGCAATCAAGTCACCTTACACATTCCCAACGTCTCTCCCGTCTCTTCCTCCAGGAACACTCTCGCCTTATAGCGCGCGCGTCTTCCTTCGTCACCTGGCCAATCGCGACTCCCTCGCGAATATTTCCCTTCGCTCGCGTTTCCACTTTCTAACCTACCCGCAAGGCTTGTGAGCTAAAGGTTTGTAGGAAGGCAAAAAGGCGGGAAATATGAGTGTGCTGAGTAGCACCGATAAACCGTTTTTACGTTAGAGCGAAACCAAACAAAAAATATTTTTTTTTTAGAAAAAAAAAACGTTTCTTTTATGGGGAAGCCCTTAATTTTATTTATTTTTTCTTATTATTTAATAGTATGTCCGCCAATAATAAATAACACATGATCTGTGAAAATCACAACCAGCTACCTATTACGGTACAAAAGATACAGCCGTTAAAGTAGTGCGGACTGACGGACAGACTACCGACCTAGGCTTAGTAATACTACTGATTATTACAAAGAATACATGTAAATAACATAGATTGATAACAAAGTGTTCGTTCGGTTAGGCCCGCCCGGTAGTCGCTTGTCGGTCGATCAATGCACGCACAGACTCACAGAGTGTCACATTATCCTATCTAAAGAGCAAGAAGGGGAACCTTGCTCTTATTAAAAGACAAATCCTATCGTATATTGTGTGACTTGAGAGGTTGGTTGATTCACAAACAGTTCATTCATTGTGTTGTCACCGTACATACCGAAATATTTGTTTGTTACTTACTAGTAAATATATGTTTCTCACTCCTAAATCTTCTCCTGTAATGATTTTCTTTCTCCTAGATTTTCTCCTACTCTCCTGACAGGCAAAAACTTCTCCTAACACCGCTGAAATTCTCCTGAATCTATCTAGGAGAAAATCTCCTAACATGGCAACACTGCCCTGCATCGGCCTGCCAAAGACATTTTTTTTTATATTTATTCGTCTCTTTTCGGGACAAACAAAACTAATTAAAGTATACAGCCTTCTCTGTTATACTTCTAATGTCTGTTGTTTTCTTCTCGTATTGCGGAATTACAGGTCTGTCTCTCTCCCTCTCATATGTGTCAAAGGGAGTTCAATTCGAGTTCTCAGTCTCTCTGAGAACCATGCAACGATGGCAGCGCACCACTCAGTTCACAGATAACTTGGTCGGTCTGTAATTACGACGACGCGGGAAAGAAACCCATCAATATTCTTTTTACGCCAGAGAGAATATGCTATGCTCACCGCCGCGCCGCCATGCCAAAGAGAATATAAACGAGTGGCTCTAGATCAATTCTGTTGGCTCTCGCTGACAGCTGTGACGCCATAGAGCCGAAAGCGAATCAAGGGAATTCGATAAATTAATTTAAGCGGAATTAGTAATAAGTAGTTTCCATTATCACTACTATTGATACTACTGAGGCCACATATGTTGGTAACAATTAAATTTTATTATTAAATTATTTTAGTTTTTATTTTGTCCATCCTTCCCGGTTCATAATTTATTTTCTCTTCAACCACCGATTCTCAAACTTTTATTGGCCGGATGGTAGCTGACCCGGGTCGTCCGTGTCAGTGAAAAACGCATTCAACCCCGTCGAACGAGACACTATGCTTACTGCCGTTAAAACGAAAATACCAACCATATTACCATACATGTGGCAGTGCTATTCAAAGCCTTCTATTCTATTTTTCGGCAACAAACAAATTAAATCAATGGTCGGAGCTCAACAGGGAGATCCGTTGGGCCCTTTGATATTTAGCTTAGCCATACATCCAATTATAGAAAAACTAAGCTCTGCCCTTAATGCATGGTATCCAGGTACCACGGAACGCTCGGAGGCTCCCCCGAGAAGATTCTGGAAGATTTAAATGTTTTGATAACTGAATTCGAACAGATTGGTTTACATTTTAACGCATCAAAGTGTGAACTACATTTCTTAGGTCTTAAGAACACTGCCGTTATTCAAGAATTTGAAAAACTATTACCAGGCATAAGAGTAATCGAGGAGGAAAATATGACATTGCTCGGAGCTCCACTAACAATTGAAGCTATGTACTTCAAAATTTTTGGCCGATAAAATTACAGTGATGGAGCGGATGTTCGATTTGCTTCCCTCGCTGCAGTCCCACGTTGCGTTGCTGTTGCTTGGACTCGTTTTCCGCGCCTAAGCCCGCTTCCATGCAGGCCTTTTGCGCGTCCTACGGCCTTAATCCAACCAGCCGAGTTCTTCCAGGAGGCGGCACACTCTCCTTGGGTCTTGGCACGCCTCTTGAAGTGTAGTAGGGCCTCCCAGCTCCTTCGCCCTTATGTCTGCCAACTCCTCGCACTCCAACAGCACGTGGGCGGGTGTCTCGTCCGCCTGCAGGCATGCTCTGCACAGTGGACTGTCCGTTACTCCAATTACATAAAGGTGTCTGTTAAGTGTGCAGTGACCAGTAAGCATACCTATCACTATGCGTAATTTTGATCTATGGATGTTTTTTTTCCGGAAATATCGACTTAAGTGAAAAACGTGTAAGAATAAAAGCGTCTTATATTTTGTTTAGAAATAAGAATCCGCCAAAAAACATAACCAATCGAGAACATTTTGGAAAAAAAAAATTTTAGATTTTTTTTTCTCCCGAAATATCGATTTTATTGAAAAACGTGTAAGAATAAAAGTGTCTTATATTTCCTCTAGAAATAAGATTCAGGCGAAAAAATATCAACATTGGAGAAATTAAATCAGGAAAGGGGGCGGAGCCTTCCATACAAATGCCGTCCTGCATAATTGAGAATCGCGGCGAGGTATAAATCGGGAACCAATGATGGTACGACAACAAATTAGGTCTTGTTTTTCAAGCAGTTCGATACACTCTTAGATTATTTTATCACATCTTCCCCGGTTTTCCTGTAAATTGAGTAGAAATAAAAATTTCTGAAAAAAATTATATCTCCATAACCGGCCACTCTAGAGAAAATCACATAAGAACAAAAGAAGCTTGTATTTAGTCAATAAATACGATCCCGAAGAAAAATCAAGTCCCTGAAATTTCCCAGGAAATGTTCAGAATTCCCAAACAAAGTGGTGGTTTTAACAACTCCATATTATATCCTCTCGCGAACTTTACCTACTTTGGTACCAAATCACACTACCTAATTCCGATCCCTGAATCTGATGTCAGCCCATAACACCGGGTGAACTAGGTGCCATGTCAGTGCTTCTCCTCATTTCATGTCGGCTACACTGAACTGGACGGAAAACACGAGCTATTTACATAGCCGTTTCGACCAACGTATCATTCAGTGCGGTGGTAGAAATCCGGCCGGGGAAAACCCTACCACCTAGTAAGGTAAGAATGGAATGAGGCGCAACCTCTCGAAATGAACAGTCCAATGCATTAAAATGTAGAACCGGACTCACTGGACTTCAGCCTCTTAATGCCAAACCCAGAAAACAAAAAAATATACTAAAAGTATTGTTTATGATCGCAGATGGCCAAACCATAAAACAAGTTTAGATTTTATCGTAGCACATCACTATTACATTAAATAAGGCAACATTATTTTGCAAAGTGACATTAGCTACTGTCAGTTTACTTCGTCTGATTAAAAATACGACATGTAGAAGAGCAAAGAATATAATGAGAAGAGATTAGGTGGGTAGGGGTATTATATTCTTTGGGTAGGGGCAAGCAATTATATCCTCTTTGAAGCAAAGCAATCCTAAAAGGCCCACTTGCACCAACACAAGTTCAATATATAAACCAGTTCAACTCGTTAAACTAGCGCCCGTTGTATGTGTGAACCGCGTTTAAATCCATAACTCGCTACCATAACTCGTGTTGGTGCAAGACGCGCTAGTTGTATAGTCTGTGAATAGGACAAAGAATATAAAATAGGAGAAATTATTGAGAAAAAGTGGTTGGTTTCACATTTTCATGGACTATTTTCCCAACAAATTAACTCATTCATTACCTACCAGATTTTGTATTACTCGGTTCGCAGAAAGGTTGCTACTAGAAGAAGGCATTATTTCACGCTACCCATGTGAAAACGAAGCTGGGAAATGTCGCAGTTCTCCTACGTTCCCGGTGACAGTCGTCTCGTGGACCACATCATCGGGGAGCTGAAGTCTAAAGGCATCTTTGACCAGGTACCAAATTAATTATTTCCTTCATTATATTTAGAATCTGGTATGAATTTAGGTATCAAGTCTGTTTCAAAATTGTTTTGCTGAGGTTTGTGCACTAAGTCTTCAATCTGTTCCAGTAGTACACAGCTATGTTATCGATAAAAATATGTATATTGATAAATGTATGCATGCAGATGCGTTGTCTCGGTCGATTGCATTGGGGAACAGTGCGACCTACTAGTCGTCTTGTTTCTGGTTTGCACTTTTGTTTTTTTTTTATGTAATCCAGCATGGGTAGCTGTGCCGAGGGACCAATGGTGCAGTCGACAGAGCCAAAATCACCTCTCCTCGCGAAACCACGTTCAGTTAGGTGCCATGCCAGGAGATTTGCGGACTGTTGCTAGGCTGTCTAGCCCGTTAATATGACGCTTGAAGACACCCAGGTTAAAGGATTCAGGAAATACACTCGCCGGAAAGTTCCACACTCTAGCGGTGCGACGTCTCTCTGCGACGAGTCATGCATAGATAGGATGGGTGGCAGGGAATAAGGGATGCTAGTTCCGCAGAGCAGCGTCCGTGATAGTATCTGTAAAACAGACTAAGCGAACCCACAAATCGAACACACACCCGCTGACGCCTAGCATTTCCTCCATGGCTGGGCGTCAGCGGGTGTAGCGTGAGGCGCGAAGTGCGGAAGCGCGGGCCGAGGTAAGTGCAAACCAGAAAAAGACAAGTAATATGTTATCGATAAAATGATAAAATGTATATTGATAAATGTGTGCATGGAGATGCGTTGTCTCGGTGGATTGCATTGGGGTACAGTTGCGACCTATGTGTGTGCAGTTCCGCAAGGAGTGCATAGCGGACGTGGACACGCGGCCGGCGTACCAGAACCTGCGTCTGCGCGTGGAGGGCTCGGTGACGGGCTTCCTGTCCCGCCAGCGCTGGCGCCCCGACCTCAACAAGAATCAGCTAAGGGAGAAGCTGCGCAAACATATTCACGAGTAAACATAAATGCACCATATTTTAATTCAGAGATTAATATAAAGAGACTATTGTACTACAAATGAACACAGAAAAAAAAATTTTGTTGGCTATAGATTTGGAGTGCAGTCTTTTGGAGTACCTAAGGGTTGAATTTTGTAGGGGTTAATGTCCCCTTCAAAAAATAGTACTCACAGCCCGAGGGGACGCATATGTTTAAACAATTTTTGTGCCCTTGAAACGGAGTGTAATTTATGCCATCTTTAAAAAAAAATTGATCAATACGTTATAGTACGAAATGTAATTCGAGATCAAAAAGGTAAACAAAGGTGTTGCCAATTCAAAGCCATAGTCTCATTTGTGTAGATTTTCGAAAAGTACTAAAATAGCATGTTAAAATTGTACGCATATCTTAAACACGTAAAACAAAATATGGCACACAGTTTTCAGCTTTAAAGTGACGTAAAAGACAATCCAAAAATAAAATATAATTGTTTCAAATAAAATCACACCATTTTATTTTATTATACTGGCAATAAGGCAGAAGCTCTAAACATTTGGCTCTTCTTAACCAGAAAATGGATAAAATAAATTTGTTCGAACAATTTAATATATTAACAGGTTTATATATTAGGTTAATCATGTAATTAAAGAGGAAAATAAAATGTGTGAGCTCGACCACCTTATTGATACGGTGACGGATCAGTTTATAATAAATGTGACTGATTCTGACTCTTCATCGTCAAGCTCGTCAGAGTTAGAATCAGAGAGTGAATAAATTTTATTTGGTAATATTTTTTTATTACATAAAAAACATGAAACACCTTGATAAGACAAATCTTTTAATTTCATTGAATATAAAATTGCCTCTCTAGAAAAATGTTGACTACCCATGAAACATCACTTTGACAGTGACATTTCTTTGTTTACATTTTCGATCTCGAATTACATTTCGTACTATAGGTTAGGTTAGAACTGTGACCACAATGCACGAGCCAAGCGAGCGTGCCGTGGCAGTGGCTGGCGAATGCCAAAACCGAGTCACTTTTTTTAATTAGCCAAATTTTTGTCGAAAACAACCGTTTAGTGGACGACTTAACCTCAAATTTCAAACATGGATATCTCAGAAACCACACATCTCTGCGGGGTGGGGGTAAGAGAGGTACCAGGGGGAGATCCTTTCCCCCCTCCCCACCTTCTAATCTAATACCTGCGCTTCAATTCTATATATTTCTCCAAATTTCAAACATCAAAAATCTTAGAAAACACACATCTCCGCGGGTGATAGAAACCAGGGGAAACCTTGTTCTAGGATAAATATCATTTGATGAAGTTAATACCATGAAAAGGACTTATGACCTCCCAGAGTCCCGTGGACGAGTAAAAATATGACAGAATCTTAATTTCTTAATTCATAAAAAAAAACTGACAGCAATTGAGAGCTTCGTTTTCTCTTGATAAGTTTGCTAGTTGACGCCCTTTCTAATGGTATACCACATGTCATACAAATCATTCACTATGTGGCCAAAATTAGGGATAGTTTGCAAGAGTCTAAACATTAACAATGGAAGCGAAGTAGTTCGAATTGAACAAAGTGCCCGCAGCCGTTACATGTTCTAAATTTGAAAATGCTCCAGAAAACGTTCTCAACACGGGAAGGTACGCTTGAGTTTGCCTTTGTTAATGTTTATGATGCCTACCTTTACAAACGAAGAGTATGTGGACATGGTGAAGGCGTATGGCACTGCCAACGGTGTTGCGCGTGCAGTGCGAATAATTTATCAAGAGCGATATCCTCATCGACGTTTACCTCACCACGAAACATTTGCTGAAAGAATGTATTTGAAAATTTGGAAAGTCTGGACGGTTCTTCGGGCTAATAAAAGGCATCCTTTTCAATACACTACTGTTCAAGGTACCTAACCGGGCCACTTATTGGTGGTTGCTTCCCGTATTGAGAGCGTTTTCCGGAGCATTTTCAAATTTAGAACATTTAACGTTCGCAGGCACTTTGTTAAATTCGAACTACTTCACTTCCATTGTTAATGTTTAGACTCTTGCAAACTATCCCAAATTTTGGCCACATAGTGAATGATTTGTATGACAGAAGGTGTGGATCTAAGCTTACGATGGCTTCACCGAACATATCCGGGCCCATCGGCAGTAGAGGAGGGTATTAATCGGGGCCGGGACTAGCGAGTGGCCACTCTAAATTTCCCGCGCATGCTTCACGTTTCGGCTCGCTTCAAGCCCTCGTCAGCTAGTCTGCGTTGACTAGGACGCGGGGAAATACCAGTCCCGCACTCGACCACCCTCTCTCTACCTATTCATATTCTGTAGGATGCTTCCAGTGACGTTTTCAAAGCTCTCTCCATGTATGAGCTTAGCGTCGATCTTGGCAGCCCTAGATTCTTGAAGAGACTGTAGAGCGACTTTGCTGGTAGTCCACTTGCTCCGACTTCCACAGCAAAGAGATCAGTCTTGAATCCGTTTCTCACAATCCGGTCTACTAAGTTGCAGTACTTGTTAAGTCTGATGTTGTGTTCCGTCGGTATGTTGCTTCCCATGGAACTGAAGAAGGTTTAGTCCAATCTTTGGGCAGCTTTTTGGCTCCAGGTTTCACAAAGTTGACCTTCTGGAAGCCGCCACTGGTTTGCCCTTTTCTTTTGAGGGTGTGGACCTGAGCTTGCGATGTCTACACCCAACATATCCGGGCCCATCGGCAGTAGAGGAGAGTGTTAATCGAGGTCGGGACTGGCGAGTGGCCACTCTAAATTTCCCGCGCATGCTTCACGTTTCGGCTCGCTTCAAGCCCTCGTCAGCTAGTCTGCGTTGACTAGGACGCGGGGAAACCACCAGTCCCGCTCTCGACCTCCCTCTCTCTACCTATCCATATTCTGTAGGATGCTTCCAGTGACGTTTTCGAAGCTCTCTCCATATATGAGCTTAGCGTCGATCTTGGGAGCCCTAGATTCTTGAAGAGACTGTAGAGCGACTTCGCTGGTAGTCCCCTTGCTCCGACTTCCACAGCGAAGAGATCAGTCTTGAATCCGTTTCTCACAATCCGGTCTACTAAGTTGCAGTACTTGTTAAGTTTGATGTTGTGGTCCTTCGGTATGTTACTTTCCCATGGAACTGTAAGTTCAACAAGTACTACATGCTTTGTCGCTTTTGAGAATATGAGTATATCCGGTCTTAATGCTGTGGTACAGATTTCCGAAGGCATTTGGTAATGCTTCTCATGTGTGTCCATCAACAATTCCCAATCCTTTGCTGCTCCCAAAATTGAAGAAGGTTTAGTCCTATCTTTGGGCAGCTTATTGGCTCCAGGTTTCACAAAGTTGACCTTCTGGAAGCCGCTACTGGTTTGCCCTTTCCTGGTCCGTGCAATTGACAGGTTGATGGCCTCTCTGATGATTTGGAGGACTTTATCATGACGGTAGGAATACTGGCCTCGCTCAAGTAGTATTTTGCATCCGCATAACCGTATAATGGTATACCGTTGGAAAGAGCGTAAACTAGCAAATTTTTAAAGAGAAAACTAAGTTCTCAATTGCTGTCAGTTTTTTTTAATGAATTAAGAAATTAAGAATCTGTCATATTTTTACTCTTCCTCGGAACTCTGGGAGGTCATAAGTACTTTTCATGGAACGACCGAAGGGAAGCACTGACATGGCACCTAGCTCAACCGGTGTTATGGGATGACATCACGGATGCTGTAGGTGATGTAGCCAACGGTGTCAGTTTCCATTAAAAAAATTGTCGGTCAATGTGCCGAACATCCTGTATATTTACATACAATTAATAAATTTCTTGTCATACTTCTTTCCAGGGCCAACTATTTGGAGCAGGGTGTAGAGAGAATCGTGGACCAGGTGGTTAATCCGAAGGTTGCCTCTGTGTTCGTACCGCAGGTCGAGGACTTGGTGTACAGCTATCTCGGGATACAGCGACCCAAGTTCACACAAAACGCCACTGATGTATCCCAAAACCCCGACCTGTATGTCACTACGGAGAATCTTCTTCCTACCGACCTTGAGGCCGTGAGCCCCGATTCTGTCAAAAGCCAGGAGGTAGAACAGTGCGATGAGAAAATGGAAGTATCTGAACCGGAAAAGCCTGCAGAAGATTCAAAGATGGATGTTGACTCCTTAGAATCTAAACTGGAGAAAGATGAGGATGTTGAGTCTCCAGCGTTTGAACCCATAATGAAAGAGGATGCTGAAGTAAAACAAGATGAAGCCTTTTCTAGCACGAGTGATTTGGTGTTGCACGAGTCTAATGACAGTGCAGAGAAAATTATACAACCCTCCGAAGAGAAAAAAGGTGAAGTTAAAGAAGAAGTTGCAGTCACTACAGAATTTTCCAACCTCTCTATCGATATTCCACTGCCTAACGAGCCTCCTAAAACTGAAATAATTCAAGAAGAGAGTATCCAAACTGAGTTTAAACTGAGCGATGCCGAATCCAGCTCAGACTCGACTATTATGAGAAACGTTTCACCGTTAACGCCCATTCGAAGCTTCAACAATGAAAATTCCTGCGACGCACAACCAGCATTCGATGAACGAAAAAATGCTCTCGAGATTGCAGAAAGTGAGAAGACCGTCGTAGACAATCCGATCCCGATAAGCACTTTTAGATTCACGATAGAGTCAGATAGCAACGAAGCAGCAGATGTGAAACCGAACAAACTAGTGAATGTCGAGAGATCTATATCGTACCAGTTCAGCAACCAGATCGATATGAACAATTACAGTGCTCCTACATATGATGACAGCTCCTCTAGCAACAACTTACATATTGATTATCAAAGTGATAATAATGCAACTACAGTCGATAGCAAAACCGATCAGGACACAAAGACAGAGGCCGCTACTGTCGTCGAACAGGATGAACGGTCAAAAAGCAAGGAACAAAGCTGTGAGGAAAAGAAGAAGAACCATAAAAGTTCTCATAGCTCCAGAGACTCGCATCGACACTCCTCCTCTCGCCACAAGAAGGATCGGAGTTCAGACTCCAAGCAACCGTCCACCTCCAGTGAGAAAAAGGACTCAAGCAAGAGCGAGAAGAAACCTTCAAAAGATGACACACCTCACAGCAGCAAATCTCGGCACTCCAGTCACAGAGACAAGTCTAAAGACAGGAGTGATCGCGAGATATCTAAGGACAGGAGTGATAAAGACAAACCAAAGGATGAAAAGAAGGATAAAGAGAAAACCGATAAAGATAGGTACAGCTCGTCACACAAGAGTTCCACTGGCAGCTCCAACAGAGACTCGAAATCCAAACATCATTCCAGCTCATCCAGTCGTCGTCACTCGTCTTCCAGTTCCAAGCACTCTGAAGAAAAGAAGTCTTCCAGTGTCGGCAAGGATAGAAGCGATGACAAAAAAGATGACTCCAAGGAACATCGCGCAAGTAGCAAGACGTCCACTCACGATCACTCCAGGCAAAGTTCGTCTCACCGCTCCGACAGAGACAAGTCTAAAAGCTCCAGTAGCAAGGAGAAACATGATAAAGAAAGCAAGAAAGATGATAAAAAGGCCAAAAAAGTGACAGATGATCATTACAGCGCGTCTGGCAGAGGGAATCGAACCAGAAGGTCGACCGATCGGGATTCCAATGACGGCAACAGTTCATCCTCGAAAGGATCAACTTTCATGAGCGGTGTGAAAACCGCAAACACAACAACAGCGGACAATAAAAGCTCATCTTCAAAGTCGGAAAACCAATCTAGTGGTAACGATTCTACCGGTCAGAGCGACACTGTCGAACATTGTAGTGAAAATGAATCCAATTTGAATGAAAATGTAGACACTAACAAATCGCTAAAGCCGGTTATACAACTGGATAGCCAGTTGAAGACTCCTGTGGTTGAAGCCCCTAAATTGCCATCCGTAGAAGTGAGGGTGAGAAAACCGATGATCGCAGCAAATATGAACGAAGCGATTAAATTCATGAAGATACGGAAACATATGGCAGCGGAACTGGAGAAGAAACGACAAGAAGCCGCTTTACTGATTGAATTCCAGGAGAAAATTCACTCAAGTGTAAGTCAAGTTTTCTCTGGAATTTCCGGCCCGGAATTGGAGTTTGCTTGCGTTACAAAATACAGCAGTTCTGATAAAAAATGCATTGAAGATAATGTTGATGACATCACTAAGGTGAATGGTGAGGTAGAAATTGAAGAAAAAGAAGAGGTTATAGAAAAACCAATAATCGAAGAGAATAATGTGACAGATGTTGTAACTGACGGAGCTGATGATGTTGACATTGTTGTTGTTGTGATCGAAGCAGAAGATGACACAAACCACACAATTGAAAAAAAAGAAAATGAATGTGTAGAGGAAAATCCATCCGATGACGATTACTTGAACTTTATGTACGGAGACCCAACCAAGGAGATGGAACTTTGTTTCTTCAGCCAACAAGAGATATTCAATGCGGAACTAGAAAGAGATCATTTCGCGAAGATCTACAATACCCTAGAAAAAGTCGATACTAAGAAGAAAATATTTTTGCTAGATTGTGATACAGTCGAAGAAGACCTTTTCAGGCAAGTGTGTCAAGAAATGGGGGATTATACTGTTGTAAATTACTGCAAAGGCCAGCTTCCCACATCCGTCCGCCCTAACAAATTAAACACTCAAGACTTAGAGATGTCAAACGAATTGAGTTTGCCGGCCGGAGTGAGTAGGATCCGGCCCACAGAAGAAACAAGTTTGTATTCTCAAGATGATTCTCTGTCGAACAACTCTTACGTTTTCAGTCCTAATCTGTCGTCGGATTGCTCGCTCGACCTTAACATTGAATATGAGAAGAAAATCGATGAATTGATGCTTAAGACTTCGAGACAAGAAGTGATGGAAATAATTCTGGGTACTGTGGCAACAGAATCACCTAACAAAATGCCCATAATAGTATTCGGAGACCATTCTGCTCAAGTAGAGCAATCACCTCAAGTTAATGTGAAAAGGAAACGCAACGGTTTGACAAGTGAAATTGGCAGCACCGAAAACAATAACCATAAAGTGCTGACACCCAATAAAATTAGAAAGTTGAGCCTTTCTGAGCAGATCTCATCGACTACTGAAAGTAAGTTATTACAAATGTTAACCTGCCGGATTCCCAACTGCTCCGCACGGAGCATGTATTTCTTACGCCCATATGTTTTCGTCTAGTACTATTTCAGTGAATTAGAACGAGAGAGCACTTTAGATAGATGATTATAAAACCTTTACATTGCCATCAAACACACCTACAAACAATTTCGCTCTCATTGTAGTGACTTTGTACAAATTATGTTAATTTTGAATAATTATGTTACAATTGTAACACCACTACAATTTTTGGTCTGGAGAATTGTGATATGTATAGGTAGTTTTTAAGGGCATGGGCAAATCTCCGGTAGTACTTTTTTTTTTTCACAGTGATTTTTCAAAAATTTATCAGTTTTAATGTAAACTGAACAAAAATTCACTGAAAGGGCTATAGCAACAGTACAGTCTCGGAGTAAACCTAAAAAAAAACTATTCATTACGTACTAGCTACATGTCTCTTCTACTTCCATATCAAATTTTATTCGATTTTGTGGAATAGATATCCCACTAGAGCGGTTTATGTGACTAAAATAGAGAAATTTCAAAAAAAAGTTTAAAAAAATCATAACTTCTAAAATATTGATTTTCGTGGAACTAATGTTTTTTTTAAATGAGTCAACATGATGTCCTCCATCTAAAAAAAATTTTTGGACCACTATAACTGGGCCACCCTGTATAATAAATATTCTAACATGGTAATATTATGCCAACAGGCGACACAAATCACACTGCCAGTCCCGCCGCACACTGCAAGCCGAAGTTGACCGGTAGGGCGCGGCGTGTGGGGCTGCCCAAACCCAAGAGTGCACCGATCAGTAAGTGTATGACAATCATTTTTTTCGTTGACAAGCTCACATAATAGTTTTGTATATTTGTGTGTGTAAACAAATTCCCATATTTGTTTCAAATTCCCATTATATTTGTGAATTTTGATGCATCCAAGTACAGTATTGATGCCGCCATAAGAATGCGCAATAAACAATATAATTTTGTCTTTGTTTTTTTTTTTATAGAAACTGAAACGGTTCGCTACATCACCTACATAACAACATACATCCGTGATATCAACCCTTGATGAACTAGGTGCCATGTCAATGCTTTACTTTAGTCTTGCCGGCTACACTGAACTGGACGGAAAACACTAACCATTTAAATAGCCATTTCGACCGACCTTTCATACAGTGTGGTGGTATCAACCCAGGCGGGATAAACTCTACCACCTAGTAAGGTAAGAAGGGAAGGGACCTACAGTTTTACGTGGAATCTGAACCACGGTCAGCCTCCGACGGTCGAGCGATCACCCATCCAAGTTCTGACCTCGCCCAGGTGTGCTTATGATCGCGAACGACCGCCGACCGATTGCACCACTGAGACACCATGGTTGTCAATGTCACACAATAATGACTACATCTGCTCGCTTTTGATTTCATTCCTTCCAATGCTCTGCTTTTGACATCCACCTTTTCTTCCAGCCGTCCCCATGAGTCCTTCGAGCGACAAGTCCGTGGAGAACTACGTTCAGAACAGCCAGAATAAGAAAACCACTCCAAAACTAAACGGCACCATCGCAGCGACTAAAAATCAGACCGTAACCACCAACAAGGCCGTTAGAAGGACCAAAATGCTTCAGAGATACGACACTTCCGATCTTTATAAGCCTAAGATGCACAATTTATCTAAGAGACATAGTAATGTAATCTAACTATCTTTAGCTTAGACAGTAGGACATGAGTCGAGGATTACATCGCCCGTTTTCCTCAAACCCGAAGAGGGACCGAACTAAATGTGACTATGTGACTTCAAAGACATGAAGGTTCTCAACTGTAGCAACATAAAAAGTTATGTTACGTTAGGCAAACCTAAACGTTTCAAATCGTCCGTGCGGATGATCTATCTCACACCCGTTGACTTCAAACCACAGAGCATTAAATACCGCGCGCGCCCCCTCCTAGAGACGCCCTAAGCGATAATATTTGAAACCCAACAATCATACGCAGAGCTGCTAGCGCTTCGTATGTGTGTGTGTGTGTTAGTATCGACACTACACACAAAGAGGAGCAAGTTAGGCACACGCACAAAACAAATGCACACGCACAACACACATATGTAAGTCATAGGCCACGCCCACAGGCTTCAACGGCGTTGTAGGAAAATCGCGCTCAGGGCGTCTCTAGGAGGCGCGGCGCGCGGTATTCCATGCTCTGTGCTTCAAACAGTCGTCCACGCGGACGACTTATCTTGGAAAAAAAATTATTCCAACATCTATAATTTTTGACGTTGGTTTCATTTTTTTTTATGGGCCTCACAACATATGGCGCTCGCCTGACTAACACAGCGGTGCAGTCCGACAATGCCCATGGGCATTGGGATATTTACGGGGGCTGCGAAAACCATGCCGGCCGGCTAGGTGCACCTTTAATAATATGTTTCATGCAGATTCCTTGTTCTTTTTTAATTATTTGTGGATTGGATTCTAGTCACACTTTCACATCTGTGGCCTTTTAGTTTTTTTTTTGTTTTTTTTTTTTTTTTGTTTTTTATTGTTCCATCTGCGATCAGTTTTTTTTTTTTTTTTACTTTTAGCAGATTTTCTGATTACTGTTGTGGCTTTCAGAGAATTGACCCCAGTGGGCCAAACTCTACATTGTGATAGCGGACCTTCCTACTTGGATAGGTCCACTATGCATCGTCTTTTGACGATGATTTGATGATTTATGCGTGGCCTTTTAGTGGCAGCATTCTTTTCTTACACATTTACATAGAATTTGTTGCAGGAATTGTAAATTTTAGGTTAAAAAAATTCAGAACAAAATGTCGAGCGTGTTCTGTTTTTCCTGGAGTTCAAGTTCAAGGAGTTCTGTGGAGTTCAGGGGGAGCCCCTGAAAATCAGCTTCGCTATCTCGGATAGTGAGTCAGCTGAGTGGGCTCCCTTTTCGTCACATGTTATATGTTTCTTTGTATTTGTAATTATTTGTGTTGTTATGTGTGACGAAATAAATCATTTCATTTCATTTCAAAAAAATATTTCTGTGCTTCTAAATAAGTGAATCCACACTTTTTTTTTATTAGAAAAATGCAAAGCGAAAAACATTGGAAAAAATACATCCCGGCCAGGATTCGAACCTGGGTCTTTGGCTTGAGCCGCCAACGCGATAACCAACTACGCCACCGGACCGTTACGTATTATCTCCAAATTTTCGCTCTCTTGCAAGATATATATAAAGCGAGTACGTGCTTAGTACTAACATATAAACATAAGATATTATTGAATCCACACTTGTTTTACAATATTGTTTTGTAGGAAATTTCCTTACTTTTATGTGCCCGAGAGTTTATTGATCTAATAATACATAATTTTATGAAATATTTGATTTTATTTTGTGAAAGCGAAAAGTTAAGTGTCATGGAAGCCAAGGGGGGTAAACATATTTCAGGCCTATATCTGTTTGCACTTTGCCATAGCGACTTTTAAGGGGATCAACCAGCAAGCAGTATGTTGTAGAAGTCATCTGACGTCGCACTGAAGGCGATCAATATTCATTGAAAGTGGCAATAAACTCAATTCTAGTTACGCTGTAAGGTTCAACTGTGGAAGTTTTTACTTGTGTAGGTACTATTAGGGACCTAATATAAGGAATACCTATGTAACTATTCCATATACACTATAGTACTGTTTAGTGTAAGATCAAAGAGACTTTGAAAAGCAACAGGAAAAACCTATATCTATTGTTTACAATAGAATATTAGATAGGGTGGACTGAGGCTAATTTAACCCTTTGAGTTCCCACTTATGCTTCCATGCTATTTTCTCGGTGTGAAATCGCACCTAAACACAAATATTTCGTAAAATAATGGTCAGATCAATAAACTCAATTTACACTTATTTCTAATGAAATTATCCGCAAAACTCAAGTGAGGGTTCACTTATTGCAGATTGATTTTTCGAACTCTAGGGAAAACAAAACAGGCCCAACATTTTTTCAAAATTTTACTAAGCTGAAATTGACAATTCCTAAAAGTACACTGCCACTAAGAAGCCAAACAACGTACATGCGAGGCTACTGATTCTTATTCACAAAAGAATAAAGAAAGGCAAGGAACCTCCAGTCAAAAATGACAAGACGTCGGAATATATTTTTTTCTGATTTGAGTGCAAAACTCTTTGTAGGTGTTTTCATGTCAATGGAAAGGACTTTTTAATCATCTATCTGAAGTGACTAGAACGATAAAAAAGGTATGGACACCGAACCCTATCCTCGCCAGCGTAACACGATATAAGTAAAAGCATACTTGTTTCATTGGACGGTCGTGCGCTGGCCCGTCAGTCTGTCATCGGCTGCGTTCGCAAAAACCTGTTTAAAATGCCCGCATGCTCTGTGTTTACGTGTAAAAACACTACAGCCAAGTTTAGTGTGCACAATAGTGGAATATCTTATCATCGGTAAGTACACTCCGCTCCCCGCAACTCGGCGACGCTAGTTCTCATACAAGCATTTGACAGTCCGGCGTCCATACCTTTTTTATCGTTCTAGTAAAGTGATTTCTCGTTCTAATAAGAACAAGTCATTGAAATAGCACTAGACGTCAAATTTCGCTGTTACGGCGCAGACCAGAAAAGTTGACCGCGCAGTCTATTTGAAATTTGAAGGGTGTTTTTTTTTTTTTTTTTTTATGGAAACTGACACGGTTGGCTACATCACCTACAACGTCCGTGATGTCAGCCCATAACACCGGGTGAACTAGGTGCCATGTCAGTGCTTCCCCCTTTGATCGTGCCGGCTACACTGAACTGGTCGGAAAACACAAACTATTTACATAGCCGTTTTAACCGACGTTTCATTCAGTGCGGTGGTACCAACCCGGGCGGGTTTAAACCCTACCACCAAGTAATATTAGGAGGGAAGGGAGTAAGAGATAGCTTGACCGCGCAGACGAGTAGGAACGCCAAGGGTTAATATAGACACATCAGTGTAATGATTATATTATTATATTAGCAAGTAAGCATTATATTGTTATAATCCTCGTCACCGCTCTAAAAGGCTGGCAAGATGCTGCAACATATGAACGAGGTCTATGTACCGTAGTACCGCAGTAGTTCATATACTTTTGATTACCTCACCTTTTTTCATCCATCATTCATTATGAATAATTGCCTACTCGCCTCCACCACATGCGAACTATTAATAAAACATTATGAATAGCATGGTTGTCTTACATTCTACAAATATTGTGTGATTAAGATATATTCCTTAAAAATTCACAAAAATAGGTACTACATTTTTTATTTTAGCCGTGTAATTGGTGTTTTATATAATTTATGTTAATGAATACAGTTTTATTTAAATTTATTGTTTGTTTGATTTCTGAAACAGCACTTGAAGAGTTAAACAATATACATACCTACATAAGTAGTTACATGCTAAACTCATAAGCCTTCCTTTTGCGCATTGCCGTAGTCACTTCCTTCATTGACCGAAACATGTTCTAAAATAATTTTGGAATGGCAGACTGGCCGACTTTCGGCTTTGAAATACACGCTCTTTGAATATTTATAGGTACTTACAAATAAAGGTGAAGATACCTTATCCTGATTCACTTTGGCGCCAGCCTAAAGCAAAAAATTAATTAATGGACTTCTCTTCAAGAAGGTAGCGATAGCTCTAGTAAAACTTAATACCTCGTTGGTTTTAGACATTACTTCTTTGTGTTTGTGTATAAATTCGAAAGAATACCTACAAACATTTTGAAATGCATTTATTTATTAATGTAGGTTTTTATCCATTCCCGAGTGTGTGAAATAAAAAAATTATCTTTTTTTCCTGAGATTTTTTCTGCCTTGCCTAACGAGTTTTTCTTCATTATAATTTTTTTCTTTAGGTTTTATACCTTGCATGGTTTCTACTACTCTAACTCATGGGTTAAATGAACCTATGCTGTCGACGCCACTATTACAGTTCACTCAATTAACTACAGTGAGAATGTATGAGGCCGTAAATATAGGGTGTCATTTCGTAAACCGTATTATATAAATAAAGCTGTGCCCGCGGCTCCGCCCGCTCTCATATTTCACTTCACTGCTAACCTCATAAGCCATTTAGTGTGATAGTAAGTAGCCTATAGTTGATGGGAAGAATCAAGCTATCCGTAGAATTTAGTTTTATTAAAATCGGTTTAGTGGTTCTCGAGTTATAAGCGGACAGACAGACACTCAGACAGACAGAAAGTTGGGTTTTATTATAGGTAAGGAAGTATTTTAATTACGAATTTTTAAACGTATTTGTATTTCTACATTATGGCTATAAATAAATAAAAGACATACATTTAAGTACATTTTTGACGTGATGACGTCACGTCTTATAAATTTATGAACACCGGCTGCACACACGAAAAAGTGTCACGTTCCATCTGAGCCTGTGTGTGCAAGCGAGAGCGCGTAACAAGCGATAGAGAGGCACAATCGGTACAGTGAAAGTTACCATGGAAACGTCTTAAGAAGTAAAACTGTCAAGATCAGACAACAGAAGTTTATTGATGGCCAGTCACAAGATGATTAATCTTTCTACTGGAAATAGAATTACTGATCTTTGCTCTATGTACTACGATTATTCCACGTCATCACGTAAAACTATCGTCCGTAAACCGACTTTACAGACAACCAATTTTTACGAGCTCATTTCATTAACGTGATTTCATTTTTGTTATTTTCTGAGCACTCAAACTATTTTTTTATTTCTAAATATTTGTGTAAAATACAGTATGCTTATTTGACGCACACCAGAATCAAGACAGAAAAGAAATAAATAAACTAAAAAAAAAAAAAAAAAAAAAACAACATTATACAAAAGACTTGGCTGCATGGTCAAACGACCTTTGCCTTTCCGTAAGGATAAAAAAACCAAACAAAATGATATCCTTCGTGATGACTGATGTGATGACATTTCTTTCTTGACTAAAGAATTCTTTCAAATACACACAACTACCCAGCCATTTCCTTATTTCCTTATTTCCTTTTCCTTACCTATAATAAAATCCAACGTCTGCTTTCTGTATGTCTGAGTGTCTGTCTGTCCGCTTATAACTCGAGAACCACTGAACCGATTTTAATAAAACAAAATTCTACGGATAGCTTGATTCTTCCCATCAACTATAGGCTACTTACTATCACGCTAAATGGCTTATGAGGGTAGCAGTGAAGTGAAATATGAGAGCACTTGGCAATATTTGTATGTAACGGACACGGAATCATTCACCCGAGTAAGAACCGATGACATTACAATATCCTGAAGGGGGAGGGGAGGGGGGGGGGGGTAAGTAGAGGCATATAGGGAGGGGGGGGGGGGGGGGTGAGGGAGGGGCGGGAGGGGAGGTGGACGTAGAGCGATGGAAACCCCCTTATCCTTATCCTTTCCTTTCTTCCTTACCTTTAATAAAATCCAACGCCTGCTTTCTTTCTGTCTGTATGTATGTCTGTATGTCTGTCTGTTTACCATCTTTGGGGTTACCATATTTACTCCAAGTGGAAAGGAGGGAGAGGCAGGGAGATGGAGGGAGAGGGAGAGGGAGAGGGAGAGGGAGAGGGAGAGGGAGAGGGAGAGGGAGAGGGAGAGGGAGAGGGAGAGGGAGAGGGAGAGGGAGAGGGAGAGGTATATCGGTTTTTTTAAAGGATAATCATAATTATAGCTACTCAAAACAAATAAATGGGGGGGGGGGGGGGGGGAGGGGGGATGGGTGCGACGGTGGCCTCGCCCTTAGTTACTTACTTTACTTACTGTCTTCGAGAATGTTTATCGTCTTCCTGAACGCAGCTCGGCCTTCGGCTTCGCCGTTTGTTACTTGCTTTCTTCGAGAAGGTTTATAGTCTTCCTGAACGCAGCTCGGCCTTCGGCCTCGCCCTTAATTACTTACTTTCTTAGATAAGGTTTAAAGTCTTCCTGAACGCAGCTCGGCCTTCGGCCTCGCCCTTTGTTACTTACTTTCTTCAAGAAGGTTTATAGTCTTCTTGAACGAAGCTCGGCCTTCGGCCTCGCTCTTTGTTACTTACTTTCTTAGATAAGGTTTATCGTCTTACTGAACGCAGCTCGGCCTTCGGCCTCGCCCTTAGTTACTTACTTTCTTCAAGAAGGTTTATAGTCTTCTTGAACGAAGCTCGGCCTTCGGCCTCGCTCTTTGTTACTTACTTTCTTCGGGAAGGTTTATAGTCTTCCTGAACGCAGCTCGGCCTTCGGCCTCGCCCTTAATTACTTACTTTCTTAGATAAGGTTTATAGTCTTCCTGAACGCAGCTCGGCCTTCGGCCTCGCCCTTAGTTACTTACTTTCTTCAAGAAGGTTTATAGTCTTCTTGAACGAAGCTCGGCCTTCGGCCTCGCTCTTTGTTACTTACTTTCTTAGATAAGGTTTATCGTCTTCCTGAACGCAGCTCGGCCTTCGGCCTCGCCCTTAGTTACTTGCTTTCTTCGAGAAGGTTTATAGTCTTCCTGAACGCAGCTCGGCCTTCGGCCTCGCCCTTAGTTACTTACTTTCTTCGAGAAGGTTTATAGTCTTCCTGAACGCAGCTCGGCCTTCGGCCTCGCCCTTCGTTACTTACTTTCTTCGAGAAGGTTTATAGTCTTCCTGAACGCAGCTCGGCCTTCGGCCTCGCCCTTAGTTACTTACTTTCTTCGAGAAGGTTTATAGTCTTCCTGAACGCAGCTCGGCCTTCGGCCTCGCCCTCAGTTACTTACTGTCTTCTTTGAAATACGAATTTCACGCGAGCGGAGCCGCGGGCTCAGCTAGTATACATATATAAGAAAAACCATTGGTAAAATATAATTACGAAAATATCTGTAAAAGAAGAAAATTACGAATTGGCTGTATGGTCAAATGATCTTTGCCTGCCTGTTTATGGCGAAAACAACAACAACAACAACAACAATCTTTCTTGACTTGACACTTGACAGAGCCCAACCAACAGTCAGCCAGCTGAGAAATTTTACGGCGGGAATAGTAAAGTAAAAGAAGAATCTCTCAACACGAATGAAAAGAAACAATAACATGCGACTACGATGAAGGGTGTGACGACGGATTCTCCACGCACGAGCGCGGGCATCAGCAAGTCCTTGCTAACGCCGTGCCGCCGGCTGGGACTTACGCGACGTCGAGCTGTTGGAGCGTCGCCTCTGACTCCTCAGGCCTCACCGGCCAGTTCCATCTCCACTCCTTCCTCAGCAAGAAAGTCAAATACATCACATACTCCGGACCTTAATGTTAGTACACCGGCGAGAATATTGGGTCAACCGCGACGACAGAAGTCGAAGAAACTAATTTCTGCATTAGCTTCTACAGAAACTCCTGATCAAGGGAAAACGTCTCACGTCGTTGAAGATGATGAAACTTCAAGCTCACATAAACTAACTGCAAGATCTCTCGAAAGTGCTGATTGTATCGATGATAATGATGACTTAGAAGTTCCCACAAAATGCGTTCAACGTATAGAAGATGAAATCAGTTCAGCTGAAACAGAAGAAAAAGAGAAAGAAGTTCCTTCAACACCGAAGCAATCCAAGCAAACACAGCGTAATACTCACAATAAAGAAACTCCCACTCCAGTAGTTCAAAACATAGATGATGATAATATTTATTCTCCTAAAAAAGAAGTTGATAAAGTAGCGCTGTTGACTAGGAAGAAATCTAAGGAAAAAACACCCAAAGGACTTTCTAAGCGAAAGAGTAGCGACTTAAACTTGAAACGTAAATGCATGGTCGTCATTGATAAACATGTTTTTAAATCTAAAAACGAAAAATCTCCCGACAATGCTCTAAATGCTAAGGAAAATGATTGCAACCTTGCAGCGGAGTCTGGAGTGGAGATAAATGGTGATTCTACAAAAATTAAAGTAGACCTGACGAATGAACACACTGATGATGTTCCTCTCAGTGAGCTATCCAAAAATTTAAGAATTGAAAACGATCAAGACTCTTCTGTAATGGCAAAAAAGAGACCTCGCACACTCATTTTAGAAGAAGATTTAGAGTTTTGTGAGAAAGTTATTAAACGCTCCAACCGCATTGAGAAGTCTCAACTGAACAATCCAAAAGTAGCAAAACTTGAAAAAAATAAAACAACCTCTTCTACTTCAAGTAATGAGCTCATAGAAACAGTGACGTCAATAAATAAATTACCCAGAAACTTTACACCAGGATCTGATTCTGAAGATGACGATTTTGACTGCCGAAAGACCATTTTAATCAGAAAGTCTTACCCGAAAGCATTGCAGAAGGCTAAGTCGACAGGCTCTATCACGCAAAAGGATATCGAAGACATAAAAGTCAGAATACGAATGAAGCAAAATGTCTTGCTTGCAAAATCTGAAGGCCATAACATTGAGGAATTGGTAGGACTGATAAAGAAATGGAGAAAGGGTTGTCAGGAAGCCCTAATGGAACTTTTGGAAATAATGAAAAGGAAGATTCCGGAAAAGGAGAATATGAACACAGCAGAGCTTCTGAAGATGTTGAACATCCCAAGGGAATTAGTGAACTATAATGCTGAAGATGATTTCTTTGTTTCACCCGAGTAGGATAAGTAATGTTTTAAAATTTTCAATGTTTTTTTGTTGACTATTCGTCAGACAATTTATAGGGCCAATGATAATATTTATAGTGCCATCTATGTTTAGTTGAGTGAAGTAACATAGTATTTTATTACCTACATCATAATATTACTTACAAAATGTATGGCATACAAAAATGCCAATTTCTAAGTGCAATTGTTATTTTTTTTCAGAAATGTGTTTGCAAAGTTTTCAATGAAGGCATTGTGTGATTTTTTGGTACATTTTCATTACAATTACTGATCGCGACTGTTGCAACGTTGTTAACTAGAAATATCAAGAATACCGTATAAAATGTGCGTTATTTGTCCATAACTATAAAGTCCAAATGTTCCAAAGCTGGGTTAGTAAATACCTATATGAACAACAAAAATTTCACCAAACTCTGGGAGTAATGATAAATCATAAATTTTTCGCTGAATGCCCAAAATGCCTGCATATGTAAATTGCATATATTATATTGAATACATTTACCTACACTCAATAATTTGATTTTAATTTCATTATTGACAGTTATTGTTTGATTTTCATAGTCTAATTTCGTATTTTAAATTCATAAAACAATTACAGTATGGTATTGTTTGAAGTTGTTTTATTTTTATTTAAAAAATTAAGCAGTGCCCACAGAAGCCAATAGTTTCATTTGCAATTTCATATTAATTAATTCACAGTTAAAAAAAATTAATTCATAGTTTCATGAGTCATAGATAATTTTTTTGTATGGATGATGCCAATGATGATCCCGTAATCAAAACTTAGCTCTGTTGTTTTAATTTGACTATAATCAAATCAGCACTTCTATGATGTAGGTTAGTTACATACAAATACCAAATTTAAACAAAAGTTTAAGACATAATTCATTTAATTTTCAAAACTTAAACTTTATAAACTGCATCACAAATTCTACATTTCGCAAAATACCTACCTAGTAAATTTCTAAACACTTTTCCACCTCAACTGAAAACTAATATTTATGTGACCGAATAGGGCGTTCTGGATCAAACAGCTTAGGATCTTTCAGAAAACTCTTCTCCTTATTATAGTAAGGCATGTAGGCACAGTTCTGTGCCTTTGATATCTCCTCTTCTACGAGCCTTTGTTTATTTTGGCACAACCCAGTAATGTGTCTTCCGTAAATCCTCCCCGTGTACGGACTCTGGAACTGGGAGAGAAGTTTTGCATTCTTGTAATCGGGCGTAATGTTCATTTTGCACAAAATGCACAGGCGGCGTTCCTTCTTGTATGGATTTTTCATTTCAACCGGTTGGTCTTTGGCGGCATCGGCTGCTTTCGAATCTGGCAAGGATGAGAAGTTTCTGATGGCGGTCGAGGGTTTGTGGTTCAATACTAGAAAAGATAAGTTTATTATTATGCCATCATTATTAATAGCACTTAACACTGAATGGCACAAGATGATTTATGATTTGAAGTCGAGATTTAGGACCCCTGAGCCCTATAATCACTGCAACCTAGATATATCTATTGTGATCTCTCAATAGTTTGGACAAAATGACATCAATCAAGCAAGGCATGCCAGACCCACGTGCTGCATGACTCAGTGGAAGGACCGTGCCAAGGTGAGAGGTGGCTAGCTAGCTTGTCATCCTATAGCAAGGCATCCGTCTTTATTCCTTAGTCGCCTTTTACAACATGCACAGGGTGAGATGCAGTGGGGCTATTCTTTTTAAGTACCGGCCCCACACGGTACCAAGAGCAGAAGGCACAAGATGAACGAATAAAGTGCCGAGACTCGCGGTTGATGTGTAAACATAATTCGCGAGTGTTACGCGACTTACGTCTGCGACATGTTATGCAAGTAGCAATTCACTCCGGCCCTTGGGTTCTAGTAGATTTTGGTACATTCAAAATTATACTTGAGACAGATTTCATTATTAATGGAATAAAAAAAGTACTTAGGTTTATATATAACAACTAGGCACAGTATGCGGCAGTAAATAATGTGCATCGGGCTTTAGAAAGAGACAATCCGGTTGTAGAGCCCCGTCTCTGTCGCACTAGCTCGCATGTATGTGCGACAGGGACGACGATCTACAACCGGATTGTCTCTTTCTAAAGCCCGATGTGCATTTTTTTTTATGTAAACCAGCATACCTATGCTGGTTTACATAAAAAAACAACTCTCGGCTGTGCCGAGAGACCAATGGTGCAGTCGACAGAGCCAAAATCACCTCTCCTCGCGAAACAACGCTCAGTTAGGTGTCATGCCAGCAGATTTGCGGACTGTTGCTAGGCTGTCTAGCCTGTTAATACGACGCTTGAAGACACCCAGGTTAAAGGATTCAGGAAATACACTCGCCGGAAGACAGTTCCACACTCTAGCGGTGCGACAAAGAAACGATTTAGAGAACCGATGGGTTCTCAAAAGCCCAATGTCAACAACAAAAGGGTGCTGAGTCTCTCTGCGACGAGTCATGCGGAGATAGGACGGGTGGCAGGGAATAAGGGATGCTAGATCCACAGAGCAGCGTCCGCGATAGTATCTGTTCTGTGAAGCGAACATGACATTGTGGTTGGTCTACCTACGGTGTATCATCTGGTTCTTGTTGCCTGTTTTTTTTTTCAGTCAAACAAGACAGATAAAGGCTATAAATTTTATTTCGGTTATCAACTTATCACAAAACAAAGTTACGATGGAATAGGTAGTACTTACTGAGGACGCGGTTTAGAGACCTAATGAGTGCCATCGTTTCCATAAAATTAAAGCGTGTGATTTCCTATTTTGCTATTAGCACTAGTTCAATAATGAAGTGAATATTTCCTTGATACATTGCAATCAAAGAGGAACCTTTTTTTTTTTGAGGTTATAAAATAATAGCTGCGTTCCATTCGACATACCTTACCGCACAATATATAACCGTAACGCCGTGTATTTTGTACAGAACTGTCAAAATCGTCAAAAACAGTCGGACAGAGTGAAGCTTTATCTCTTGCTTTCTAAAATAAAATGACAAGGATAAAGCCATAATATATTATCGTTATAGAGCGTAGCTTTTTTGAGATTTCAGTTCAGCAGCGCTGCGTTCTCAGTCCTCAGACGAAGAAAGCTTAGGTTTAGCCTTTTAGATCTCTGCTTTGTTGTGGTTCATTCAGCAGGTTGCCTTCGTTTTAGGGTTCTGCAACGTATTACAAAGCCTACTAAGCTAAGCTACGCCCCGCGCGCTGCGCCGCGTCCGGTCGCCCGGCATATTTCCAAAGTCCACTAGGCGAAGTGCTCAGATTGGTCGTTCTTAGTTTTGCGGAAAATTTTTAATCTATGAAGCATTTTCGAAAATAAAGTTTTTTTAGGTGATTATAAAAAAATAACCTTAACCTAATTTTAACACCCTAACATAACTTAACAAAAAAAAAGGATGAAATACCCTTTGGCCCTCATCATAATTATTCGCACGACCGCTAAATCTCAGCCCTTTTCGCCGCGTGCAAAAACGCAAAATTTTGGCGCGCGCGCTCCCGCACAAATTCGAATATCCCGCCTCAATCGATCGATTCATCAATGATCTGTATTCAGTCTTCTTTGTACTGAAATTGCGGATTCAGTGATACCAAACACTTCAGGATTCACTTATTTAGAAGCACAGACCGATTTTTTGAACTCCAGCCAAAACAAAACACTCTCGACATATTTTTTTTTTTCTGACCAAAACTGTATAATTTCCTCCCACAAGTCGCCCATCAAAATATAGGCATTGAAACGTACTCTAGAATACGGGTACCCGAAATACGGTACAAGATCTGTGTATTCCAGTGTCTGTGGAAATGTCAGTTGTCATGGGAGCCGTTTTTTTTACATTTTCAAAAAATATTTTCTGTGTGAAGGTGATGTGTTGCCCCAGTCATGTTTTATAATAGTTACTAGTAAATTTAACCAAGAATGTATACCAGTATTCAGTTCTACTAAGAAAAATTGGTAGAATTAGTTATGAATTAAATAGTGAGCCGCGCGCCGCCGCCCCGCGCCGAACCCCGATCGGGGTTTGCGGGACGTGACCGGTGCGCGATGTTTAAACCCCGATCGGGGTTTGCGGGAGTCGAAGGGATCCGCCATAATATCACTTAATCCTATCCTTAATCCTATCCTATTACGTTTCAAAAGATACAACCCTTTGAAGGCGGGCGGACGCATATATTCATATTCCACTAGGCGAATGATGCTGATTGGTCGATGCCAGTTTGGCGGAAAATTTAAATTTCGTCTGGCTCCGCCTCCGGCACTTCCAGCGACCCTAGTGAATCCGATATTCGTTAGGTTGTTTATGTGATATGGTGGCCCAGTGGTATGGTGTAGGGTTTGTAATTTTATGACCATGGGTTCGAGTTCGAAACCCCACAATTTTATTATTTTTTTTTAAGCAATGTTAGGGTGTTAAATTTGGGTTTAAGGTAATTTTTTTTATAACCACCTAAAAAAACTTTATTTTCGAAAATATTTTCGAAAATACTTCCGAAATTTAATTTAAAAAGCATACTTTTAAAAACACAAAAAGTAATAAAATTAAGGGGGATCGTGTTTCTTTTTCAAAATGTCTTTGAAAAAACTTTGGTAAAACCACAGACCACGAATTTTACACGGGTAAAACGGACATACAAGCGTCAAACTTGGTGTGATTAAAGTGCTAACCCTAAAGTAAAGCAACAAAAAAAAAACGGCTAATTACGTAGTGGTGGTGCGTGCGTACGGAACGGAACCCACCCTCTTTTATATTCTGTGGCCGTACTCATGGCCGTAACTGTCAACATTATTTGGCGGGAAACATTTGCGGGAAATTGAAAAATGTGTATAGCATTCGTGGTAGGTACCATGTCTTAAATACTTCTGTTAAATGCACCGACTTATATGTAATGCATTTACCCACCTACTAAGTCGATGGGTAAATGCAATGTATTTCACACTAGGTAACTACTTGGAAATGCAAACGTCTATTAGTTCGTTACTATATTGGGAGGTATAATTTTTAGCAGAGGCGGGTGAACCAGGCGACTGTCACCGGGGTCTCGCGCACAAGCGCTTCGACCACGAATTTCACACACGAATGAATGCGGATTGATGCGGATGATGAATAATGGGCGAGCGAATGACAGCCGAATGTACCTCCTCCCGTTCGCCACTGTCGCGAACATGGTACTTTCGCGCTATTGTTGTCAGTGAGTCAGTCAGCGTGTAAGTGTTCACTGCTGGACATACGGCTCTCCAATTTTCCTCCAGTCCTCCCGGCCTTAAGCGGTACGGAACCACTACTTTCCGCCGACGTACTTGATCTCGTCTTCCCACCTGGCCGGTGGTCTTCCCACACTCCGTTTTCCCGTTCACCACGCCCGCCAGTGTGGACACGATTACTCGGATTACTCCAACGGTCGTCGTCTCTTCGCGATTGTTGTATTTTCTCATAAGTTTTGCGAGCGCCTTCGGAGCCAAGAACAAACAATGCTGGTTGAGGTGCATTCCAGGATAGAATTGTATGGTTTTTTTCAAAATCTTTGAGGGTGGCTTTGGCGCTGTGAACAAGCAAGGCTGTGTTTTTTTTTATGGAAACTGACACGGTTGGCTACATCACCTACACCATTCGTGATATCAGCCCATAACACCGGGTGAACTAGGTGCCATGTCAGTGCTTCCCTTCAACCGTGCCAGCTACACTGAACTGGACGGACGTTTGTTGGTTAAGGTGAATTTCAAGCTAGAATTTTCTTGTTGTCATAATTTTTGCGGGCCCCTTCAGCAGCGCCATAGACGGCGCTAAGCTGTATTGTTGCTTGAGTAGAATTTCAGGAAACCTAATTGTACTTATTATTTTCATAATTTTTGTGAGCTCCGCTGGTGCCATGAATAAGCAAGATTGTGTCCTGTTTTAATAAACAAGCAAGATTAAATATAATAAATAAGTATACCTACTCCTTTTGTAACAAGTGAGTGAGAGAAGTAATTTTTGTTACTGTATCTCAACTCAACAATGATGGACTGCTTTCGCCCAGACTCTGCCGCCGCAATAACTGAGCCCGCTTCAGGCTTACGTACTAATAAGAAAGTACTAATACTTTCTTAGGGGCATTTAAATATTATTATGTTAGCATAGGTCTACAACGATGTTCTTTTTCATAAACCTATTCGCGCCCGACCCTTAAATACTATTTAAAAATAAATTCAAATCAAATCAAAATATATTTATTGCACTTGAAAAATATGTTTTGCAAAAGGTACAGCTGAACGCCGCGTAGGCGTTCTCCTCCAGCCAACCTATTTGGGTTATCTATCATGCATGACATGAAAGAGTGTGGAGTGGCAGAGAACAAATAAAGAGATGATGCTATAGACCGATAATAAAACACAAATACAAATAAATAGAGAAATATACATAGCATATAATATATATGATATGTAAACATACATACATACCTACTAATAATATATAACGTCTTTGGTATCCTCCTTGTTAGTAGGTAACGATACGCTAAAGGGTGTATGTGTATCAGATACTGATCACGTTCCCATACCAATTTTTTTTACGATATAAAAAACCTACTCACTCCTCAAATTTAATACGCGAAGTGCGCGTATTTCACCTTAATAAGTACGTTTTTTATACCGTAAAAAAAAATTATATGGGAACGTGATCCTGATACACATACATCCCTTATATCGTTACCTACTATTGAAATACCTTATATACAGGGACTGTAACAATAGACTCATCCATCATTTATCTACATCTACACTAATATT
Organism: Nematopogon swammerdamellus; assembly: GCA_946902875.1. Taxonomy (NCBI): domain Eukaryota; kingdom Metazoa; phylum Arthropoda; class Insecta; order Lepidoptera; family Adelidae; genus Nematopogon; species Nematopogon swammerdamellus. The sequence goes on along the minus strand of OX336358.1, from coordinate 10,062,378 downwards.
ATAAAAAGGTAAAGTTTGTAAGTTTGTATGTAGGAGGTAATCTCCGAAAAAATGGGGTTTATTTTAAAATACTTTCGCGTATTTTCGCCCACGAGCAAGTTGAGAGATACAGGTACTCACTCCTACAACCCACCCATAAGTATTACCTACATTACAAACGCCATTTCGTCATGACAACAATAAGTGCAATTGCATTGCCACAGCTATGCCATTAAAGTGTTTGCCATCAACTTTACCCTCGTGTCACCACGTGTCAGGCAGGTGTATTACTTTACCTGCCTAACTAATAGTATAGCTATACTATACGCGCTTCGTATGTAAACAGTCTTGTGGTCATTCGCGTTGCATTAGTCGTACGTAGCGCTTGGTTCGGTCCGCGCGCAAGCGAACATGCTCTCACGCAGAGAGCAAAAGTGATACAGTGGTCAAAATCCATTTTAACGCATTGTTTTTGATCGCGGAATCCTTCGTGTTGTGTTCAATTGTGTCGGGAGTGTTTTGTTTTGTACAACAACGCGTTTTTACGGTGAGTTGAGAACTGTTTTAAGTAAGGTACCTACTTTATAGGTAGTTATAAACAATAGATTCTTATGAGAAATTCCCAGCAAGAGTTTTATGGGTATCTTATAAGATTCGTTTCGTAATAATAAGTTAGGTCGTCTCAAAATAAAAAAATACAAGAAAATTTTCTGGTATGACAAGCGTGCCTTATAAATTCACTTGAATAACGGAATCAAATGAAAAGTTTGATTAAATAAACACAAATATTTGTGACGTATACCTACAGCCGCATACCACAAAATAATTGATCGATCAAGACAAACAAACTGCAGAAGAGTCATTTTTAAGAAATCAAGGTTGGAGGTGAAAGTATGTCTATAGACCGTAGAGCGAGAGAGAGCGAGTGAAAGAAAGAGAGAGAAAGAGAGGTAGAGAGAGAGGAAGATAGCACAGAACAGAAGATATTTCCGTTTCGTGCCGTGTTCCGTCATATAACCGCGTCCTGTGTCTGTCCAAATTAATAACAAAAATACCTAACGGAAAATTTGACATATTATTGTAGAATTATTCGAATACGCTACCTACCTACATACATTATACATAAGTACCCGACTACATAATTTTCGATCAACTTTCCTTAAAATATTATATAGCTGCATTTATTGTAGAATGTCGTTTATCTAGCCATTATTTTAATGAAATATTTTCTAGTTATTTATTACACAACAACTTAGCATTGCTAATGCACGAAATGGTTTCGTAATTAGGTTTTCTTTCACCGTAATAAAGTAAATCAATAAAATTCACCTTTACACATACTTTTAATATTGACCTTTTTCTGGAATCTATTAGGTACACTATTTTTATTCATGTGCAGTCTTATATACCTACCTTTGTGGGTTGGCTAGCAATAAAAATGTGTTCAATTGGCGTTGATACTTAGGTATGATTAATTGGAACACATAGAAGTAAAATATTCGTCTGTTTGTTCCGTTCGTAGAATCGATCGTTATGTATGAATTAAATCGCATAATATAGATTAGAGGCAATTAGTTTTGCGGGGAATTTTTACGTAATCATTCAGACTTGATGCAAGCTAAAGTGCAGTTTTCCACTAATGGACAACCTAACATATAACCAGTCACAGAAGCAAAAAAGAAAAAAAAACAATTAAAAAAAATGTCTTTATGAAACTGTTTAAATGGTTGTTGAGAACTATTTATCTATCACAGATTACTTAATAGTTCTATTATGTAAACATGTTTTTTGTCTGCACTAAAATATTTTTAATTTCTTGTTCAGTTTTTTTATTACAAACATATTATGTTGACTACATCGTTGCTAAATTAATAAATTATGTCAACCCATTACACCTACCCAATTCTGGCTGGCTGGCTACACTGATGTTACAGCATAATTATAAAAACATATTTTTGTTCTAACTAAATACGTTTATGAAATCGAAAGTAACAAATTGGTGTTCCAGTTCCACCAAGTGCTTCCAAATAGAAATTTCTCTTGAATAAGCAGCATTTAGATTAATGTTATTACCTTTTATTATAAATTATAATTTACTTGCCATGTAAAAAAAAGGTAAAAAAAAGGTCAATTACTAAAATAATAGTTAATTTCCAAACTAGATATTGCATCGTGAAGAAAATATTGCATTTTTAATGATTTTGCTATATTATGTCGGCGTTTTAAACCACATTTTTTTTATATCTGTATCTTAGGTACTGCCAGTCCAGGCTATCAGTCCTAGCCAAGTTTTTTTCCATTCCAAATTGATCCTTGGGACCACCGCATAAGGCGCATTTTCGCTTCTCACTGGTACTTGAGTACTATCGCGAGCGCTGCCTTCGAGCGTCTAGCGACATAGTCCACTGCGAGTGCTGGTGACGAGTTTTCGTCAAATAGAAATTCCTTCCATGGGACCTTTTCGTTCTTATACGTTATTGGCTTCGAAACGCATTCCGTGAGTGCCCGTGGTTTCGAACCTGGTGCTGCTGGGAGATAAGCTTAGAAGTCGACGCCGTGCGGTGTTTCCAACTCGTCCTGCCCCACCGATACATAAAGATCTAGTACCAGTGTAGATATTCAAACACTGATCAATAGAATCATGAACAGAATAGGTACTTCCACATATTATTGACAGAATTAGTTATTTATAGTGCTTTTCACACTTTCCTATTTGCACAAATAATATAATTAAATGTATCTATGTGGTCTTTCATAAATTATTATTAAGCCGGATGCCACACGTCGGCTAAGCAAGGTAACATGTTAGTTTATTCTTACTTTGATTAGTTTGCCTTGCTGGGCTAACCAACGTGTGGATTCGGCTTCATGCCTGCACTACAATTTTGGCCAGAAAAGGAAAACCATTTTAGTTTTATCCTCGGTTTTGTCTCGATTTAAATAGCTAAACAATGAAAGGGAGATACAACTAAAATGTTTACGTTACTTGGCCAATGTGTGGATCTGACTTTATGACTGCACTATACATTGGCAAGAAAAGGCATAATTTTATTTTAGTTTAATGTCGCTCCAACTGCAATGAAAGGGAAATGAAACTAAAATGTTTGACTAACTTGGCCAACGTGTGGACCCGACTTTATGCCTGCTCATTGGCCAGAAAAACAAAAATTTTAGTTTTATATCGCTCCAACTAAGCAATGAAAGGAAGATGAAACTAAAATGTTTGACTAACTTGGCCAACGTGTGGACCCGACTTTATGCCTGCTCATTGGCCAGAAAAACAATAATTTTAGTTTTATATCGCTCCAACTAAGCAATGAAAGGAAGATGAAACTAAAATGTTTGCCTAACTTGGCCAACGTGTGGACCCGACTTTATGCTTGCTCTTTGGCCAGAAAAACATGTTTCTGTCGCTCAAACTAACCAATAAGAGGGAGATGAAACTAAAATGTTTGACTAACTTGGCCAACGTGTGGAAAAGACTTTATGCCTGCACTAAACATTGGAAAGAAAAGCAATTACTTTAGTTTTATGATGTCGCTCCAACTAAGCAATGAAAAAGAGAGATGAAACTACAATATTTCCTAACTTGGCCAACGTGTGGACCCGACTTTATGCTTGCTCTTTGGCCAGAAAAACATGTTTATGTCGCTCAAACTAACCCATAAGAGGGAGATGAAACTAAAATATTTGACTAACTTGGCCAACGTGTGGAACAGACTTTATGCCTGCACTAAACATTGGAAAGAAAAGCAATTACTTTAGTTTTATGTCGCTCTAACTAAGCAATAAAAGGGAGAGATAAAACTAAACGTTTTGCCGGTTTTGGCCCATGTGTAGTGCAGGCTTTACAAAATATTCGTTGTTGCCATTTCGCTTCAATTTGCTTCAATCAAAGATCGGCACAAGTTTATTTTCAAAATTATTGAAATTATTGGCATCGTAAGTGTAAAAGACATTTTCTCTCAGTGATTTAAATCCGAAAAAATAACTCATTGGTACCACCCGGAATTCGAACCCGCGAGCTCTCGCATGGCATGACACTTGAAGTGTCTCAACCACTAAGGACTAAGCAATCCGCCACTTAAACTCAGGGGGAGATCGATGCCCCTGCATAAGTTGAGTACTTAAATATAACCAGTTCCAAGCAGGAAGGCTTCTCGGGAATGTGGTAAATGGATAGGCGTAGCTATATGTACCTAACTACAGTCTACTGGTAACTGTTATGTTACCTCATATTCAATGTGTCATCCGAAATAGTTTAAATTAATGAAAAGATAATTTATAATGTTTTGTATGTTGTAGGCAGGTCGCTTGCGATTATATTTTTGTGGAGCGAAGTAAAGCAGGTTCGAATGAATTTTTAAATGTTTTATTTATTATGAAATAATGTAAAATATACCCTTTGCAATGAATTTATATGGAGATTTATTTTGAGACTGGCGATTTTTTATTCAATTTTAGCAATCATTTTGTTGCACACTGAGATGTAAATATAGAACATTTTATTAAAACGGTAAAACAAAATACAACTTGAAACAGTCAGTAAAACTAATTAAATAAAATGAACCTAATAAATACTAAAAAGTAAATAATTACACTCTTACTGTAAGTAAAAAATTTCGTTCAACTCCTCAGACTCCGTCACAGTACCCAATACGCTGGCTGCGTTGCCCCTTTGAATGGCTAGCCCTTTTCGCTGAAAGAAGAAAGACTTGGCGCGTCGGTCACCAGACTTATCAATAAGGAGCTTTCCTAAGACGTTTCCGAAAGTCCTTGACTGAGATTGAAATTATATATAACGAAACTTACAGAAATGGTCCTTCCAGCTCTGGGTCTCTGAGTCACAGACATTTTGGGAGTTCACTTAGTCTGTTCTACAGGTACTATCATGGACGTTGCTCTGTGAAACTAGCATCCCTTATTCCCTGCCATCCGATCTATCTCCGAACCACTCGTCGTGTAGAGAGATTCGAAGCATTCTTTTGTTGTTGATATTGGGATTTTGAGAACTCACCATTTTTCAAAATCGTTCTTTTGTCGCACCGCTGCTAGGGTGTGGAACTGTCTTCCGGCGAGTGCTTTTTCCGGATGGTTTAATTTCCGGATTTTCCAAACGTTGTTGCATCGTGCAACGTTGCATCTCACTGAGTGCCGTTTCTCGAGAAGAGTTTAATTTGACTGCACAATTGGTTCCTCAGAACAGCCATCTAGGCTGGTTTTCATAAAAAAAAAATATCTAAAAAAATTCAATCTGTTTTCTTTTTCTAACACTCGTTAAAATAAAAGTCTTGGGACGATTTTTTTCTCTGTACACAGCATTAATTAAAATATTCATATTAAGGTTGAGAGTGTTTATTTAAAATAGAATACTAGAATAAATTTGACTTCCTGGTCACGTTTTTAATGCACTTGACTTTTATTACACCGGTCCCATTTGTGATAATTATATTATGAGGAAAAATATTTTAAATGATATAGGTACCTACTCAAACATGCCTAAACACAGGAGTAGTTACCTACTCATTACGTGGTGTGTCTATTGGCAGCGAGCAGCTGATTCTAACAAACTTCTACTATAATGTGTCTGCAGTTCTATGTCCACTGTAGTTACGTAAGTACAGTTACCGGCAGCAAATAATGAGCATCGTGATTTAAAAAGAGACAATTCAGTTGTAGAGCGTCGTCCCTGTCGCACAGAGAAATGCGAGTTCGTGCTACAGAGACGGCGCTCTACAACCGGATTGTCCCTTTCTAAAGCTCGACACGCTTTATTATCTACCGGGAACTGTACTTAGATGTCTACGAAAGCATAAAACTTAAAAACATCAATTAATGTGTTCATCAATATATATTTATTTTGACTACATTTTTTTATGTAAACCAACATGGGTGGCCGAGAGACCAATTATAGTGCCGTCGACAGAGCTACTCTCCTCGCGAAACCATGCTCAGAGAGGCGCCATGTCAGCAGATTTGCGGACTGTTGATAGCAAGGAGCTTTGAACCAGACCAGTCTTGCCCAGCGTCGTTGTTCTGTGGTTGCTAGGCTGTCTACGACGTTTGAAAACGCCCTAAAGTTGTGTTAAACACAGGATGTAGTTGTGATCATTTTTTAGAAATAGTGATGACTCGTACTATATAGGCAGTGGCAAACATTTTTGTAAACGTAGACTAAGTGGACGTAAAAAAAAAGTATCCAAGTTTCTTGCCAGTTCATCTTCGCTGTGATAATCGAACTGGCAAAATGCTAAATGTTAAATGTTAAAATATGACGAATCCGAGTGCAGTGTCCTGTTTATGGATGATGAATAAAAGAATAAAGAATAAAGGACGGATCCATATGCAGAGATATTGACAAACACACTACTTTTATACCACATTTTAAGATCGTCAACTCTCCACAGAACATGTACACAACATGTCACAATTGCTAAGTAAAAACGATAATGCTTATTATAAAAATGTAAGTAAAATACCAAAGCTATAAATGCGACTAATAAAAACTAAAAATAATTTAAATTTAAGATATGTAGTTAACTTTCACATTTTTTTTATTTTTATAAATTTTACGGCTTTCAATAATGATTTGTCGATATCAGCCCCATAGTACTACATAACTTCTAGGACCTTTCCCTAAGTGATATTTTCAATGTGGTCTAATGAAACACCGCGTGGGGTCGGTACTTAGAAATAATAGCCCACTGCATCTCTCCCCGTACATGTAAAAGGCGACAAAGGGAAAAAATTCCGTTCATAAGAGCGACAGGCTAGCTACCTCTCACCTTGGCACGGTCCAGTCACCGAATCATGAAGCACGTGGGTCTTCGTGCCTTACTTGCTACTTGATAGTTATCTTATCCTAATACTTTGCTAAATGTGGTGGTCGGTGTTGTGCTATAATGCTGCTGAGTACTTGCAGCACAACACCGACTGCTGTGCTTACACCGATTGTCCAGATGAAGCGTGTTGTGTGTATAGTTTAATAAAACACAAAAAACTACTTTAATGACATGCCATTTTATTGAAATATTGTCAGGAAACTTTAAGCGAGTAAGGTATAGTCTTAATTCACACTTTTATTTGAACGAGCTACAGAGCAGTGACATATCGAGAGCCGGAGCTTCGTACGTACGGCAAAATTCGAAAAATAGGACTAAAGTAAGATATTTTATTTAAAAATCAAAATCAAATCAAAAAAGTGTTTATTGGTCAGGCACATAGACTTACATATTAAAGATATATTACAGGTGGGTTATAAATAAAAATACGTGAAAAAGTACCAATACTTTGTCGCGAGATCGTGTGTTTGTTGGACACTGTCGCTAAAACTGGCTCTAAGGCTGTTTCATAGGCGTCATTGCTTGGTCAAACCACTGGTGATTACATTTGGGTATCTACTTATTTAACTTGCTTTATGATTTAATTTAAATCTTATAAATCTGTAATTAATCTAGTTTGTGCGCCGTGTGAGAGTGAGAGAGGGCGAGGATGTGTGGGGTGTGTGCGTGTGTTGTGTGCGTGTAACTGTGTGTAAATGTGTACATGTATATGTGCATGTGATGTGTATGTAGGCTGTATCAGTGTGTTTATATGTTAAATTGAGAGAGTGTGTATGATATAAAAGAAACAAAAGATACATGTGAATTTATGATCTAGCTAGAGTAAATATAATTTGTCCGCCAAATTTGTCCTAATAATTCAATTGCATTTTCAAAAACCAGAATATGATGCCAACAAGAAAGAGCAAAACAATTTAATGAATAAAAACCAAAATGTATCCCGAAAATTCAAAAGAAAACCTGATTCGTCTCGCGCGCGTTGAAGTCGCGCGTACTTACGGTCGCGGCCGGTGGGAGGCGGGCGAGCTAAAAACGCTGTATTGTATTGTTGTTATGTATTGTTTATTGATCATTCATATGGCATTTAGACTGCACTCGAACTTGTCTTGCACTCGTCACAATTTGTTCTATCCGGTTCGATTACACCCACGAAGAAGAACCGTCAAGAAACTTCGCAGGGTATTTTTTATATACTATTATTATACAAGTATTACAAGTGCTTTAGTGACTGGCCACATAATAACACCGCTTACAGTCTATCGAAAACACAGCTTGAGAGCAAGATTAACAATTTTGCTGAGAGTTCTGACTACAAAGACATATATTAATATGTTCTTTCACTTAATTATAAGTGTATTCAGTGTAAGTCAGGTGTAAAGAACGTTTGTCAAACTTTGATATGTACGTAATTTGTGTCAACATAATTATGTTAGTATATTAAGCATACTACAATGTAGTATAATTATCAACAATAAAAAATAAAAATATATGAATAGATACTTGAAGTATAACAATACATTACATTTTATTCAATTCAAATTAACATAGTTATAAAATAATTAACTAATCTAAAAATTATATAAACTAACTTAGGAGCTAAACTAACTTAAAAAATAAATTTCATTTAGTGCTTTTGTCCCTGGGATTGTGCCGAGGATGCCAGCCGCGTTACCCCTCTGAATTGCCAGGCTTATCCTTTGGCGGAAGAAGATGAGGCAAGAGGGAAGTATTAAGTTGTCAATGGATTAATAAAATTTAGGTGATAATAATTTTATTGTACCTAGTCAAGATTTAACTAGTTATGCAGTCAGGTAAGTAGTATTCAGATAACATGCTGCCAATTGGAGCAGGCCAGTCTCCACAAACAGCACCTGTTCACGAGCACCACGTCAGGGCCAGCCATCACCTCTCTCAACCATATTTGATGGTGAGAGGCGACCTGGACCAAGCTTCACCGTAAACGAAGACCTTAATGCGATGCACTACCCCAGCGGCAACCTGACATTTATACGATTCGTCTGCACATTTAGTAATATTGTTTGTTAAAAATAAAATTGCCAAAAAAATATATGCATATTTATTATATAATAAAATATTATGATACTTGAAGTATCAAGTTGTCAATGGGTTAATATTATTATTGAGGTTAACTAATTATGCAGTCAGAACCAGGGAATATCTTTCCCCACTCTTACAATCCACGGATCCTTAAATCGCGGGTTAATAACCTTTCCCCAGCAACATTAGTCCACCTCCAAGCTGGACTGTCACCTCCTCGGCGGTGAAATTGGCTGCGCCGAGGCTTCGACCTCGGACAGAGTCACCCAGTTCGGAAGGAATAAAAAAAAAGAACCTCAAGACATGATTATATCAGCTAAGGCCTCCTTTACATTTAGCTAACATAATTCGGGCGCAAAAACAAGATTTGATCACTACATTTTATAACCAGTTTGGTGGCAAATTCTTATAGTTTTGTTTGCTCATAAATGTTTACATTAATGCCGTCACTAGACGTATGTTTCAGGTGGTGTACTACGCGAAAAAAAGACGATTTTGTGCAGTTGTTTTTTCCATTTTTAATTCATGTTTTTAATAAATAAATTACAACTTTCAAAATTACATAATATTTTGCATTATTATAATGCTTTGTCGGGATACAGTTTGTATCTAATATTTTAAACTCTGTTAATAATTTATACTAATTTTTAAGTTTACGGATTAACAGTAGGTACTATAGACTTACATAAGTCGACGTTTCGCCCGCTACGTCACGGGCTTCTTCAGGGACTGCGGAAGTTCCTGGAGCCGACGTCTGGTGTCCGTTGTACCAGACGTGAAACGTCAGTTTGTTGGTCAAACGTCAGTTTGACGTCTGGTATAACGGACACCAGACGTCGGCTCCAGGAACTCCCGCAGCCCCTGACGAAGTAGCAGCGTGTTTCGGAACACGCACGGCAAAATCACTTGACCGCCTTCTGAGCATGCGTGGACTTTAGCATCATTCAGCTGCAACTCCAACTCACTTTACTCATTTAGTTTTGTCTTTAGGTAGAATAGGTTTTAGATTTAGGGTTATAGTATGAAATGGCTATAGATTGGCACACGGGCGAAGTGATGAAATAAAATAAAATTAAAATCGACTATATTGCCTACAAAAAAGGCTTACAACATATGGACTTAATGCCTAGAGGCATTTTCTCCCAGTCATGCCTGGGAGTGTGGGTAAGGTTGATGGGTAGTGCGAAATTAACTAAAATATAAATAATACAATTAATACATATTATATATAAATACACATATACTTACATAGAGGTTCATAGTATACATATATACCTCATCATACCAACGCGGATATAGGGGCGATGTAGTATATACCTTTTTTATGTAATCCGGAATGGTTGGCGGTCTTTTTTTTTTATGGAAACTGACACGGTTGGCTACATCACCTACAACGTCCGTGATGTCAGCCCATAACACCGGGTGAACTAGGTGCCATGTCAGTGCTTCCCCCTTTGATCGTGCCGGCTACACTGAACTGGTCGGAAAAACAAACTATTTACATAGCCGTTTAGACCGACGTTTCATTCAGTGCGGTGGTACCAACCCGGGCGGATTAAACCCTACCACCAAGTAAGATTAGGAGGGAAGGGACCTACAGTTTTACGAGGAATCCGAACCTCGGTCAGCCTCCAACGGTCAGCGGTCACCCATCCAAGTACTGACCGCACCCAGCGTTGCTTAACATTCAATAGCGACAGTTGACTGTCTGCACCACTGAGCTATCGAGGCTGACCTAAGGGGCGAGTCTAAGGGGCCAAAGCACAGGCTAATATCACCTCCGAGAAGGTAGGTGCCAATTCGGAGACTTCCCTTTGGATTGCTGGCAATACTGTAACTAGAGTAGAACACAACCGGGGCTGTTATGCGGCTATCTTACATCCAGTACGGTGGTGGTATCAACCCGATCGGCCAAATTTGGAACCTACCACTTAGTAAGGGCCAAGGTAAGGGACCTACAGTTTTACACCGGTTCCTAACGGTGAAGCAGCAGGTGTAGGTATGCACGTAAATTTTTTCGTCAGTCAAATTTATTGGTACACGCCGAACGGATTCGAACCTCGGACCTCTCGCACAAGAAGCCGACGCCAAACCACTCGGCCACCCTCCGCTTAATCTAATCTGTGATGCAAAAGGTGGGCTCGTTGCAGAAATATTTTTTTTATAGTCAACCATAATGCTCATCAGAATTGTTATAGAAAAGAGTGAAAAATTTCATAGTAGGGGTTTCCTTCACAAAAATGACGAATGTATGCACATACGTTACAATATGACCTCTTTATTGCTCACCAACAATAATATCAAAAATAGGTATTTTGTTTGACATTTAGGCATAGTATGGCAACCAAATTTATTTTTTTTTTTTTATGGAAACTCACACGGCTGGCTACAACACCTACAACATTCGTGATGTCAGCCCATAACACCGGGTGAACTAGGTGATATGTCAGTGCTTCCCTTCATTTCACGTCGGCTACACTGAACTAGACAGAAACCACGAATTATTTAAGTAGCCGTTTCGACCGATGTTTCGTTCAGTGCGGTGGTACCAATCCGGCCGGGATAAACCCTACTACCGAGTAAGTTAGGAAGGGAAGGGACCTACAGTTTTACGTGGAATCCGAACCACAGTCAGACTCCAACGGTCGAGCGGTCGCCCATCCAAGTACTGACCGCGCCCAGGGTTGCTTAATAACAGTTGATCGACCGCACCGCTGAGCTACCGAGGCTGAAAAAATGTAAACTTGTAAACTTATCACTGAGAGTAATTTAGAGGAAGAAAAATTCACCGGAAGAAACTGCCCAACAGTAAGGCCCACTTGCACCAACACGAGTTTAAAGTTAAGTAGCGAGTTATGGATTTAAACGCGGTTCACACAGTCAACGGGTGCTAGCTTAAACTGGTTTAGCGAGTTAAACTGGTTTATATATTAAATTTGTGTTGGTGCAAGTGGGCCTAAGTGGGATAAATTGTAATGATTAAAATGCAATTATTAACTTTTTACCTCTAACCTTCTAAACTTTAAATTATTAATTAGATATCAAACGGTGCATTTATCCGAGTTCGTGCAGCCACAATTGACTGCTCTGCTTACCCCAATAGTAGAGATAAGGCGTGATTTTGAAAAGAACATAAAAATTATGTACTATTACAAAATTTTAATACTTATTCATACACATCTCGGTTTCAAACATCGGACCTCTAGAATGTGAAGACCGGTGCATTAACTACTAGGCTACTCGCTGCTGCAGTTCTGTTGGAGATCAGATGACTTGTGGCAGTTGATCCGCACACGCAGGAGCAAGGTTACTTGACACTTGTAAGGTAACATTGAGTGCGGCGCGACCGGCGACGCGACTAACGATGACAGGAACAACGATTCAGAACTAGAGCAGCGCTATGCACGCGACAAGCATGTGAAAAGTGCATGAGGAATGAGTAAATTGAATGAGGAAGGAGCTGATAAATTTAGATATTATAATGTTTTTATTAAACCAATAAACTAGTGAGCATGTACTCGCTTTATAAATTTCTTCATTACATAGGAGTAAAGCCAAAAATGCTTGAACGCTGACAAAGAAAATTACTTAAAAAAGTGTTTAATGTGTAAATGAAAACATTTATACGGGTGCAATTAAAGTGTTCGCAATGCAATCAGATAACCATATTTATTAAGAAGAGAATATTAAGTGACTACCATGTTTACTGTAATAAGAGACTCTTGACGCGATAGCGAACAATAATAAAATAAGTATTATTAATTTAAAACCACATCAGCGCCTATCTATAACTTATCTACTTCTTATTTCTTATATTAAACTGACAGCTGTCATTGGAAGTCCTTAAAGAAAACGAGATCTCTTCAGCAGATGCTGAAAGTAATAAGCGAAGCTCATTTGTTTGGTTGTCAAAAAGAAGGGAATCAGATAATTTATCTTATTATTACATACATACATATACATACATATCACACAAGCTGAATCCCGACAATCGGGGTAAGCAGAGTAATCGGTGTTGTGCTGCAAGAACTCTCGCAAATTACAGCACAGCACCGACCACCACGATTCGCAAAGTATTCGAACAGGATTCAATCGATCAAGCAGCAAGTAAGGCACGAAGACCCACCTGCTGCATGACTCGGTGGAAGTACCGTGCCAAGGTGAGAGGTGGCGAGCCTGTCGCCCTTTAGCACGGCGTCTTGTCCTTATCCCTTAGTCGCCTTTTACGACATGCATGGGGAGAGATGCAGTGGGGCTATTCTTTTTAAGTACCGGCCCCACACGGAAATCTTATTATTATTTGATACAAACTATAGTAGATATTATAGTTTGATAGTAGTTGCGTTTACACTGTATCGTCGCTCGATGTATAACCTTGCAAAGTCATAAATAGGTGTAAGTAATTATAAAGTACTAAGGAAACCGACGACGTCACACAAGAGTTTTTGCACGGTTCACGCCACAATGATCCGGTGGCACCTAAGAATAAATTAACCGCCTAACAAATCTTGATAATTCATAAACTTCGATGTACCTACTGTCGGACTGTGGATGTCGCAAAATGTTGTGGAAGATTACTTGTTGAAATATCCCATTTGTTTTGGTGTGCGGCGTTGTAATTATACAAATACCATCGAGACAATGCTCATAACAATCAATCTAATTTAAAGAACAGTCGGGTAAAAATTGCATATAGACAATTTTGCCAGAAACTCCGCCCGCGGCATTGATAGATTATATTGACATTTCATAGAGTACCTACTTAATCGGTAGTACCTTAGTATTACATTTCACAAATCATTTTCACACGACAGACGAGCGAGCGCACGTTGTACCGTACGGGGTAATTTTGAGAAAAAAGACCGCTCGACCGTTCCAGGCTGACCGCGGTTCGGATTCCACGTAAAACTGTATGTCCCTTCTTACCTTACTAGGTGGTAGGGTTCATCCCGCCAGTTCAGTGTAGCCGACATGAAATGAAGGGAAGCACTGACATGGCACCTAGTTCACCAGGTGTTATGGACTAACATCACGGGTGTTGTAGGCAAACGTGTCAATTCCCATAAAAAAAATTGCGACAGCGGCGAAAGAGGTTGAGCAGTATCGGAAACTGCATAGTTTTCCATAGCGAAATGACTTGTATAATTATGTTGTATGGGTTTTTTCTTTAAGTACATACACAGGGAGAGATTCAGTGGGGACATTCCCTTTAAGTACCAGCCCCACATGGTAATTTTCACTAACTTTAAAAATTAGTTGGTAAAACTGCTAGTAAATCAGTTCGGCCGTTTTCGAGTCCGCCCATTACAGACAGACAGACATGCGGTGTATTTTTTAATATTAGTGATAGTGTACTTTTGTATGCAGCACCAAGCGCGGCTTGCGTTCCATCGGTGGCGCACCCGCTCGTCCGTTCATTTCCGTGTCCGGGAAAAAACGTGCAGAAGCAAATTACTCAGTTTGTAAACACATGAAAATAATTCACACGCGATATTCTATACTTGTTTAAAGTTATTTTCAGGTTTTCTCTTCTAAGTTTTATTGATGTTTTTTTATGAAACATTAAAATTGTCGACTGCGTCGCCAGCTGATATCACACCCGCGTTAAAAGTTGTTCTTTTCGTAGTAGGTGCTGTGTAGGTCAATCGTATCAATCATACCATCAAAAGAAAGCTATTTTAAAGTGTGTCCGTATTGTTTCAGAGCGCCCGCCATGGCAGCCAGCGGCGAGATGTCCCCGGAACGAGTCCGACAGATGTTCAGCTGGACCACGTGAGTTTTTACATTTATTTAATATTTTTTTTCTCTTTCAATACCAAATATCGTTCTCTTGGGCATCCTTTTTGTTGTTGACATCAGGCTTTTGAGGACTCGTCGTTTCTCAAAATCGTTCCTCTGTCACACCGCCAGCACAGATTACTTACCTAATAGTTACTTTGTCCGACAGGGCGACAGAGGATCTAACTAACTAACGGCGAATGCGTTTTCCCGATATTTTCATAGCGCTTCTCTATAGTCCGCAAATGTACTGGTATGGTGTCTCACTGAGCGTGGTTTCGCTAGATGAGTTGAAATTGGCTGTTTCGAGTACCTCTGGTCCCTCGGCACAGCCACCCATACTGATTTTCTGAGTACTGTAATACTGAACTAGCCGTGGCGTGTTTACCCTTTACCTAGTGAGGTAAGGGAGACAGAAATATAGCATAGGCGCAAGGACATCGCACATGGCAACCCAGCTTCCTACTGACGCAATAGCTTACGAGATGGTCGCCACATCTCGCAGCTCGCAGCCCGGCGGACTGTGATGCAATAACAGCTTTCCCCGCGACCGCGGCGGCGCGCCGGCGCGGCGGCGGTACTCATACACGCTTGACACCATTGAGTCAGATTTGTAGGGGTGTGTAGACGAAAGGTGTAGAATTTCTAGATTTAAGGGGGGGTACTAGGCAAAAGCACTTCTGCTGACAATTTACAAAACCTGCATCAGACCTGTCATGACCTACGCCTCACCGGCGTGGGCGCATGCGGCCAAAGGACTCATCAACAAGGTGAGGGTCAGGCAACACAAATTCTTGCGCATCGCCACAGGTGCGCCCTGGTACCATAGAAACGCCAACCTGCACAGAGACCTAGGGATAGCACCGCTGGAGGAGTATCTCCAGAAGCTGTCCACGGGCTTCTTCAAGGGGGCGTACCGACACGACAACCCGCTGATCGCTAGCGCTTGCGACTACCGACTGCGGGATCCATCGACCAGGCGCCCCCTGTCGATACTAACACATCCGTTTAACTTCGCAGGTCCAGAGCCTCCACGCCGCGCAGCCGCCGACGTCCAGGAAGCAACCCAGTGAAGTTTCTTGCCAGTTCTTCTTCACTGTGATAATCGAACTGGCGGACATGTTTTTCTTCCAGCAAGCGTCGAACAAGCAGGCGGTTCGACCTACATTCGCGACTCATTCGCTTTTCTCCACACCACAGGCAGCTGCAGCAGCCGAGAGACTGCAGAACGTGCCAGCAGCAGTAGCGGCTTCGATGCCGCTCACCCCTAGCCAGCAGTCGGTCACTGCGACCGCCCTAACTTAGGGCGGACAAAGTGACTGCTACTAAATCGCCAGCCGGCCGGCCACGGCGACTGCCCTATTTTATATAGGGCGGACAAAGTGACGGCAGGCCTCGCGCGGTCTACCGCGCAAAAAAGACCGGTAGCGGTGTGATAGTCTTACGACTAATACCTTTTTTACAGATGCAGATTCCAGATTCCAGAAAAGCACTTCGTATTTCCCTAACCATACCCATATTTCAAGTGATACGTTGTGCATTTTTGAATATTTTGGAATGGTTAGGGAATAATTTCGCACGAATTGTTTTATTTATCAGTATAAAAGTATCATTTATGTGGTAAAATACAATATTCATTTATTGCGCTATCGTAGACAAACATTACAATTTATATTATATAAAAAATTTAACACTACAGAACTATTATAATTATTTTACATCAAAAAGTTTATTTCTTAGAAAAATCAACTTTCATCCATAATTTCAACGAATCTTACGCTTTTTCGATCAGGCTACGGATCTGACGTGAGTTTAACATTTTTTACCATCGACGTTTTTTACCCATCTAAAAAAAGTGCCAAGCGCCGCTAAAGAAGTTTTCACTTCAAAAATATTTATGAAACTTCACATGGTCGACATCACAACATCACATCTGCTACACACGTGATGTCCGTCCGTTATCTCGTTGCTGTCGGACACAGGGCTACACTGAACCGAAAACATGGACGTTTCGAATTGTTGTTTATTGTTTATTTATTATCTATTGGCAGTACACTGCGCTCAGATTTGTCATATTTACATTATAACATTCCGCGAGTTCGATTATCACAGCGAAGGTGAACTGACAAGAAACTTCACTGGAAATTTTTTTCAATGTGCACTTACATAGTCTACTTTACAAAAATGTTTGCCACTGCCTAGACATGCATGTGCTGATTTATGACAGATGCAGCAACTCATGACAAAGTGAAAACAATTTTTAATATGAAATTGTATGAAGTTATATACCCACCACACTGCCACTTGAAGCAGGCCAGTCTCCACAAACAGCGCCCGTTCTCGAGCACCACACCTGGGCCAGCCATCGTCTCCCTCAACCATATTATAGGGTGGGAAACGACCAGGAATTACGAACAATCCAACCACCTTGTAAATTAAGGGATTTACCTACTTGATTATATTCCGTTGACATTAAAATCGATTAACTGTGTTCAAACATACAGTTCCCTCAAAACTTAAATACCGCTCGACCTACCCGCGCAGTCAACGAATTTTAGGTCATCACACGTAGATCATAGGGTATATAATTGTTTCAATGCACATGCGCGATCCCAATATGCGAGCGACATTAAAGTCTACCCTATGTTCTACGAATTATGACCTAAAATTCGTTGACTGCGCAGGTAGGTCCAGCGACATTAAAGTTTTGAGAGAACTGTACTCTATATAAAATAGACTCATTCTGAATGAAGTGAATTTACTTAGCACAAATATACAACAGGTTATATTTGTAAATCGAGTTTTAACGACTCATGTGTGTATGTTCAATTCGTATCGGAAGATTTCTATTGATAAAATAATGTGTGTTAAGACTATTTCTTCAGCAATCAAAGAGACGGGTGGCCTATTGATTTTAAGGCACGGTCTACGATGGGCGTTCGCATACCGGGTTTACGCTATGGAGTTTTTTTTTTACATAATTGACTCCGGCTAAGAGAAAAATTTTGAGGAAATGTGTACGCCAGCCATACTCAAAGTGTGCTCCGCGGAGCCCCAGGGTTCCGCGGAGCCTCTGTGGGGGCTCCGCGGGAATACGAGAAAATAAAAACAAAAATACACCTCTCCTCTCTGGCTCGATTCAGCTCGGCTGCGCAGACGAACTCAACTGAACTCTCTTCTATCAAACCTGATATCAACCAATTCATGAAAAATAAGAAACAGTTTCATACCCCCCATTAGATATTTAATTATTGTTTTTTCTGTTTTATTATTATATTATGTAAGTTACATTGTAATATAATTATTATTAAAGAATGCACAAAAACTAATTTTTGTTTATTTTAGGGCTCCGTCAAATATTTCGCTTTCCAAAAGGGTTCCGTCACCAAAAAAGTTTGAGAACCGCTGGTGTACGCTAATAGTGCTAATTACTTACAAAGTCAAGTCGGGGCTTCAGATTTGAACAAAGGAATTCCTACATTGTCGAACCATTGCATCCTTCATGTTAGTTAGTTCCTCCATGTTAGTTCAAATGTTTTTTTTTGTTTTGTTTTGGGGGTTTTTTGAACTCCAAAACGGTCATTTTGTAGTACTTTTTGGTGAAAATCGTTTAATCGAGAGATCCAGCTTTATTAAATAAAAATAAAATGACTAACTTACATGCTTAACTAGTAGAATTCAACTGCATGTAGGTAAATTCCAAACACTTAAATTTTAATGACATCTAAAGAAAAGGGGGGCTTAAATAGGTCATTGCACTCGGTAGACCTAGACAGCACTTTTGTGATATCTCGTCAGACTCACTGTCCATCGAGTTTTTATTAAAATTTTCCATTCTTGTATGAAAAAAAAAATACGGAATTTCGATTTGAGTGATAAGGATTTTTTTCTTCTAATAATGAGTACTTTCTATTCCTAAAGTTTCTCAAGCCTATCCTGAAACACCCGTATAGTTTCACACTTCTCAATGACATTCCAACGTAGGTTTAATGAAATAAGAAATAAACATTAAATGTTCATTTTTAACGCATTAGATGCACCGTGTAATTGTAGTTGTGAGATATCACGCCAGGCCGGAGTTTGAATGTAGTTAAGTTAATTAAGTCGAATGTTAATGGTGGTCGGTGTAGTGCTGTAATTTACAAGAGGGCATGCAGCACAACCCCGATTACTCTGCTTAGACAGATTGTGAGGATACAGTGTGTGGTATGTATGTACGTATGTGTAGATAGTATCTTTGAAAAAAACATCTTAGATAGGATTTTTTGTACATGAGATTGCATTGCGTTATGACGATTCATACTATATTTTTGTGTTTCCACGGAAGCCTATTACTAAGCCTACGCCGCCGTCTGTCTGTCTGTATGGCCGTCTGTCTGTCCTACTGCTGTATCTTTGGAACCGTAATAGGTAGCCCGTTGAAATTTTCACAGAATATGTGTTATTATGGTGGATATAACAACAGAATAAAATAAAATATAGAAAAGGTCAAAAATTAAGGGGGTCCCCACACAAGAAACGTGTTTTTTTTTAATTTTTTTTTTTGTGCTGCGGAAACCTAGGTGCGCTAGTCCGACTTGCACTTGGTTTTTTTTATTGGACAATGCTAGCTTAGTGAAATCTATTCCATATTCAACTAAATAAACTGCTTTAGATTCTAACGCTTGTTATTAAAGTTATTAAAGAAATGAAATCTATACATATTGATGTTTATAATTTCTCCAGTCGTTAATTTCTGACCCGACTGCTTAGCTCATATTAATAATAGCGTGATGCTATATTTGTATTGCCTAATATAATATTAGGTACGTACCTACTATGTTTTTCTGAAAACTCCACCAGAACTGGGTCAGTAGTTTCGCTTGATGCGTGGTCTCAGATTTTCTGAGTGCGTCGCCAAACAAATAGACAAACAGGTAAATATTTCAAAAATCACCTTTTGAAATAACTTTCGTAACGTTTACATGTGTATTATTTTTGCTTATTCTTTATTTATTCATCATCCATAGACAGTACACTGCACTCAGATTAGTCATGTTTTTAACCGACTTAAAAAAAAGGAGGTGGTTCTCAATTGGACTGTATTTTTTTTATGTTTGTTACCTCAGAACTTTCGACTGGGTGAACCGATTTTGAAAATTCTTTTTTTATTTGAAAGCTGGTGCTTCCCGTGTGGTCCCACTTTAATTTGGTCAAGATCGGATTGGAAAGCGAGGCGGAATTATCCATAAACATAATAACGGATTTCGATGGCCACCGTAATCCGTTATAATGATTGTGCATAAACTGAGCAATACAAAACTGTTTCCAGTATCTTAGAATATCATAATCAAAATCAACTACAGCTTCATGGCTTGTTTTTTCCAGTTATGGCTTTGTTTAGGAGATATATATTATTTACTTGAGTGGCAGCACCGTCGCCTGTCATTTTGCACGGAACGCTCTTAGGATCGGAGGATGTAGGTGGTAATCTACGAAAATACTCATATTTTCGTAGATTACCACCTACATCCGAACTTACAAACTGTACCTCTTTATAATAATCTTTATAGTAGTTAAAGCATTGCATCAAACATTTTTTCCATAAAAAACATCTAAAGGTTTACTGCAAGAAATTTTTTCAACGGATAAGTTCGCCTTTGCACCTGATAATTTCTGTACATTTTCTGGAGCAATAAAGCATTTCTATCTACATATCTATATAATAATTTGTGTTCAATAATTTCAATATAAATATTCATTTCAATATAAATAAATAAAAATACCTCACTGATATCTCAATGCCGACTTCTGTATTTAGAAATATTGCTCAATTCGAGTACAAATATACGTTTGATGTGTGAACAAGCGGACGAGGTCCGAGGCGACCGGGCGGACGCTTCATCCGCCGCTCATCCTGACTTACACAAGCGCTGCGCACACGCACACATGCCCACCATCATCCTCATGCGCTCGCGCACGGGTACGGCTCGCAGAAACAGCGGGGATACACTTGTAAAACGTTGTAAGACAAATATGGCCGATTTCACTACTTCCGTTTAAGTCTCAGCTAACAGTAATCTTTTCGTTGAAATTATATTTCGCATGCAGAGCCGATTTCAATACCTTCCCCTAAAATGTAGAATGGAATAGAAATAGAGATATCCTTTATTGCTTTTCAATAAAGAGGAGAACTTAGAAATGTAGATGGCTAAGACCTGTGAACTTTATGATAAATCCAATAAGTCGAAATATCATCTAAAATATGTGTTTAATTTTTTTATTTATAATGTACAAAATATATATTATAAAACCAAATATTGGTGTAAATAAAACTTTATGATAAATGTAACTTTAACCGATAAATAGATGGACGAAAAACTTAACCGGAGGTAGTAAAAACCGTCAACAACAGGCCAACAGTTGACCGGCAGGTGTTAACCGGTAGCTACATTTTAACCGACGGTGGTGAAATTGGCCCTTACTAACAAGCCGTGGGCCTCAATAAATGTTGAAGTAAAGATTGACCGGAACAACTCACTTCTAGTGACAAGTTCGCCTATGAACGCTACTGTTCCTTCCTTGTTGTTATTAGGGTTCCGTATCCGTACTGAAACCTTTTGCTAAGCCTACGCCGTCTGTCTGTCCGTCTGTCCGAGGGCTGTATCTTTTGAAGTAGCGGTAGCAGTAGCCGGTTGAAATTTTCACAAAATGGTCATGTATTACATATTATCGCGGGTATCTGAACAAATAATAAAAAAAAATTTAAATGAAAAATTAAGGGGTTCCAATACAAAAAACTAGTTTTTTACCATTTTTGTTTTTGCCTATCGTAAAAACGGTAATACATACAAGCGCCAAACTTGGTGTGATTATAGTACAAACTCTAATAAAGTAATACAACAATAAATGATAAAAACCGGCCAATTAAGCGGTGGTAAGGAAGCCTGCGCGAGTCCGACTCGAATTAGCGTTTTTTTTTTTTAGGCTGTAAATAATATTTATTCTATTCTAGTCTAAATTTGTCTACAATGTCCTTCTACATGTAGATGTATCATAATTTTTATTGAAGACTGTACACACATATTATGTTTATGTACGAACGAGTAGGTACATCTCAAAGGTGTGAAGGTTATTTTGCTTAGGTTGAGTAGCTTGCGCACGAGTCGCTAAGTAAAGATTTCTTATAATTTTGTGAAGACATAATTTTTCTATACGAAACGCGACATGGCAATGGCACCTTTGTGTCCGATGGTAAGTGTTCGACGTCCAGGCGTAGCGCTTTAAAGTGTTGCACTTGGGTTACAACTTACAAGAGACGCTAGGACCAGCCAAAACCACGTAACTGCAAATACAATTTTACTTAGCACTTTGAAAAAATAAGATGAAAATAAGAGGTTTAAGTATAGCATTTTGAAAAGAGTGCGATCGATAAATGTAAAATTTATCGTATTATATTACATAATAGCTAAGCCCGTGGGTTCGCTCACGGCAACTTTTCCAATTTTTCTTTCCCTAAAAACCTTATTCGGACTATTACGAACATTAAAAAAAAAATTAGTCAAATCTGCCCAGCCGTTCTCAAGTGATGCGCTTACCAATGAATACCATTTAATTTTTATTTATATAGAAGAATATAAGATAGATAGAAGAAGATATATTTTTCCGTTTAGATTCCGATAATTTGCATTAAAAGCATTTTGCACTTTTTCGAGAAAATGTCATTCCATTTCATGTCACAATATTAATAGAATTTTTTTTTGTCCTTAAAAAGAAAAAAATATATAATAATATACATACATATATAGATACATAAATATATATTCATATTATGAAACAAACTCGATCAAGCCAGCGGGTCTACCATATAAGAAATCGTTGACGATCATACGTGTCGATTATATTCATAGGTAGGTGTGTAGTCAGTAGTCACACACTCTATCTGTTTTAATTAATTTTATACAGGTTGATGTGTCTAAATTCAGTTCATAGTTGATTAACTTAAATGTTTATTCTTTTTTTTTTTAATTATCAAAAGCTATAAGTTTGACGCCTCCGTCTGTGTGTGTGTCTGTCTGTCTGTGGCATCGTAGCTCCTAAACGGATGGGCCGATTTGGATGCGGTTTTTTCATTAGAAAACTGGTTTAACCGGGATGATACTTAGCTATGTCTGATGAAGATCAGGTCAGCCGATTCGAAGATCGTCGAAACTTGTCCTAATGGGGGAAGGGATCTCTGCTGTAAAATGGAAATTTATTATACTTTCTCGTCGCCTTCAAGTAAATTAACGGAAATTATTACAAAATTAATTTATATACTTGTAACCTAACCTAACCGAACCTATGTAACAAAATTATTACAAATTCAAAATCATCGGAGGATCGCTAAGTAAAAACAATTAAACTCGGTCCCCGACGCCTTTAATTAACTAAGCATAGTTGATGTGTCGGGGTTTTTTAAGTTTGGATTTTATTCATGTCTTGCTTTAAAATAAACATTAAACCTAACCTAAGCCACATATTTTGTCCACAAGTTATTTTCCAACAATCCATCAAATGATTCTTTAATGATTGACAATAAACAACTGACTGTGTAGAGAAGTCGACGACTTACAAAACAAACTGCCCCGCGCCGAACCGGATAAGCAGAAAACCGGTAAGTTTCAAGAATCAGCCGAGTTGCGAACGACCGGTTGCTATTTACACATGATTCGGTCAAAATACACGCTTCGTTACCGCGAACCTGAAGATTGTTCTATAGTACCTTGTCATTCGCTCTCATTTGAAGTAAGTGCGTTTTTACTTCGCCGCCTAATAGCATAGTTAATGTGATACAGTTCTATGTGTTGTCTGTAGTTAGAATGCAGAAGGTACAAGCGTTTTCCACACAAGAATTTGACCGCGAAATATTCGTGAACTATGTTTTGTAATGATTATTATCTAGGTCGTTAGTGAAGTGCTATTCAACAACTAGAATATAAAGTGAAAGTTGTGAGAAATAACTTTAATTGCAGAATTTTATTTAGGGGTTGGTTAAATATACATATGGTTTGCTGCGTCACCTGGGTGCGCCCGCCGCGTTGTCGGCCCATCCATAGCTGGCAGTACTTCCATTTCAAAATCTACTTTGTGCGAAATTTGCGACGTGAACCGGTCGTTGATCCATCCGTTATTGAACTTGTTGAACAGTTGATCCATAGTTCGCATCTCATTTAAAAATATTACCTTAATCTGTGGTAAAACTGTAGATTTCTTCTCTTATTTATTGAGTGGTTGAGGGTTAATGGGTGAAACCTGTTTCAACCAGACGGAATGTCGATCGAAACGGCTATGTAAATAGTTCGTGTTCAGTGTAGGCGGACAGGAATACATGGAAAGCATTGACATGGCACTTAATTCTGACAAGAACATGCTGTAACATGCTGAGATCATGAAACTAGCATGTGATGAAGCTATGTATTAAATCATGTTAGGTTACACATGTATTTTATCATGATTTTTACACCCGCTGCATTCTGAAATAATCGCAACAGGTGTAAACAGCGCCATCTCTGAACGAAACTCGTGACTAGACTCAAAGCACGGCTAAAGGTGAATCACGTCATCGATTGAGCCGAGTTACGAAGCGTTGGCTTCAGCCGTTAGATGGCGCTAATAGGTTTTGTAAAATAATTAAATTATTATGTAGGTGAAGGAGGTTGAAGAAGAAAACATAAAATTCTTTCGAAATAAGTAACAATAGATAAATTAAGAGTTATTGTTCAGTTCGAAACGACTTATGTACCTACCTACCTACGCTTTGGTTTTTTTTTAATTGCTTTATATATTTTTTAAAAGTATAGCTCTACTGCATCTCTCCCCGAGAATGTCATAAAAGACTACAGGCGGAATAAGGACATGTAGCAGGTGGGTCTTAGTGCCTTACTTGCAGCTTGATTAGTTATCTTGTCCTAATACTTTGCTAAACGTGCTGGTCGGTGTTGTGCCGTAATTTAACAGAGTACACGCAGCACAACACCGATTACTCTGCTTACCCCGATTGCCGGTATGGTATGGTTAAACCCGTTCGGATTGGCGTCTCCGCACGGAATAAATGTGTGTCGAAACTATGTCAATTTTTTTTCGTCCAGTTCAAATGTAGCCGAAACGATCAAAGGGAAGTATTGGCGTAGCACCTAATTTCTACAGGAGCAAGATCAGAAGAGGCTAACATCACCGCTACAAAGGTGACGTAGCCGTGTGAGGAGTCGTAATAAAAATCTGTCAAGTGCGAGTTTTACTCGCGCACGGAGGTTTCCGTATCTATCCGCTATCAATAATATCCGCCTATCTTTTGTCTTTCAACAATGCAATGTATAAAAGCCTGTGGCGCCATCTATTATTCAGTAGCGTGACTAATAGATTTTTCGCACGTTTATTATATGGGAGCCCCCCTTAATTTTTGACATGTTCTTTTTTTATTATTTGTTCTATCCGCCATAGTAAAACATATTCTGTGAAAATTTAAACGGGTTACCTATTACGGTTCAAGAGATACAGCCCTCGAACAGACGGCAGACAGACGGTGAAGGCTTAGTAATAGGCTTCCGTACGGGATACGGAAACCTAAAAATTGAACTGAGAATCTTCTTTTTTTTCGAAGTCGGGTAAAACGGTCGACATTGGACGTAATAGTTTACTCGTGTTCGGTCACTTGGCATCTAGGCTGTATTGCTTATGTACGCTCATCGACCGTGAAGTGTAGTTGGGACTTTCCTAGTGTGCCAAGCCAACACCTAGTGAAATGATACCTATATTAGTGCGTATGTCTTTAATGAGCTGATGCGCAATGGCTCAGTGGATAAATTATTAGTACGTATAGTATATATGTCGCAGGAATGTTGTAATATCTGTAAACTTACAAGTATCCTAGAAAACTTGCAAACATCCGGAAATTTGTCAAACAGCTTTTGCATTCACATGTTTCCTAAGAGATTTCAGGAAACTTGTAAGTTTACTGACCCGCTTCAGTATAAATACTTGTAAGAGGAGACGAGAATGAATGTTTTGGTGGTTTAAAAAAAAAATAACCAGGGTTAATTACTACGCAGTTAATTGCTACGCGACGCATTTTCTATAAATTAACCCTAACCTAATGTTGAATCGGCGTATGTCGTTTCGTTTCCAGTCATCTCACATCTTTCCGTGTTTTGAACACGGAAAGATGTGAGAAATGATCTCCTCTTACAACTGTACTGAGGTGGGTCAGTAAACTTACAAGTTTCCTGAAATCTCTTAGTAAACATGTGAATGCAAAAACTGTTTGACAAATTTCCGGACGTTTGTAAGTTTTCTAAGATACTTGTAAGTTGACGGATATTACAAGATTCCTGAGGCCCGGGATTCGAACCTCAAGTGTACAAACTTGTAGATAATTTTGAAAAAAAAAAAATCTTTGCCAATCTGGTGATAGAAAAAACAGCCAGAAATCGCCTAACACTTGTCAGCCTAGATAGTGGGGTGGATTGACGGTGCGGTCAGAACATGGATCGGTGACCGTTGGAACATTGAGGCTCACGGTGGTTCGATTTCCACCTAAAACTGTAGGCCTCGTCCTTTATCTTATTTGTAGATCCATTCCCTTACCTTACTAGCTGGTAGTGTTTAACCCGCCCGGATTGGTACGACAGCACTGAATGAAAGGTCGTTCGTAGCAGCTATGAAAATAATTTGTTCAGTTCAGTGTAGCCGACACGATTAAAGAGAAGCACTGTCATGGCACCTAGTTCACCAAGGTGTTATGGGAGATGTAGAAAGGATTCATGAAAAATAAACTCCCTTACTGGCAGTCACAACAGTGCCTAATCTGACAAAGCGACTGGAAGACATGTATTCTGCAATAAGCCTACTGCTACTGCCTTCTTGAACACATAAAGATGTAGGTATTAAACGAACCCAGGCCGCCTCACAAGCCTCTGCCCTGGCGTCAAAGCTTCCTGAGAAGGAAACTGAATGGTTCAAGGAGTTGCCATTTCACCTCTATTCTGTATACTTGTAATACTTAGCGGTTTATACTGTCATTATGTATGTACTTGACTTGTTAATAAGACTGTGTAATAATGATGCTGCGCATACTGAAGGCGCGACTAGTAGCGCTTAGCCATCCATAAGGTGTCTAACGACGCCCATCGACATTCAGTCGTATGCGGGTGTTGCGAATGCCATGCCGTACTGACAGGGGCATGCCTGGTGCGACGGTTGCCAGAGAACTCTCATTACTCCGTCCGTCGCGGACGACGAAGATTATAGCTCTCCAAGAGATCGAGTCGAGCCACATAGCTCTGAGAACGACCTTGAGTAAAGCCCTTAAATTCTCTAATAATGCGTCTATACATTTGAAACTGTGTATTTTATTTTATAGTACTGTGTGGGGTCGGTACTTAATAAGAATAGTCCTACTCAATCTCTCCCCGTGCATGTCGTAAAAAGTGACTAAGGGATAAGGACAAGATGACGCGCATAAGGGCGACAGGATAGCCACCTCTCATCTTGGCGCGGTCTTTCCACCTAGTCATGCAGCAGGTGGGCCTTCGTGCCTTACTTGCTGCTTGATAGTTATCTTGTCCGAATACTTTGCTAAACGTGCTGGTCACTGTTGTGCTGTAATTTACCAGACTACTTGTAGCACAACACCGATTACTCTGCTTACCTCGATTGTCGGGATACGGCGTGTGGTATGTAGTGTGTAGTAGTATTTTATTTTACAATCACAATTAAACTTGTCTTAAAATAAAAACCGCCTTCAAAAATGTATGAAATAAAAAAAAATCGAACCCTAGAGTTGAAGGCGGTCGGTGATTTTTGCTTGCTTTAGCACCGCCTTCAACTCTAGGGTTCGATTTTTTTTTATTTCATGCATTTTTAAAGGCGGTTTTTATATTTTGTCAAATAGTTTTTTATTTCATAGTTTTTTTTTTAGTAATTTTTTGCTATTAATGTACTCGGCGGAATCCGCCTCGCTTTCCAATTCGACATTGACCAAATTAAAATGGGACCACACGGGAAGCACCAGCTTTCAAATAAAAAAAAATAATTCAAAATCGGTTCATCCAGTCGAAAGTTATGAGAGGACAAACATAAAAAAAAAATAAAGTCTAATTGAGAACCTCCTCCTTTTTTGAAGTCGGTTAAAAAACATACCACTTGACGCTAGTGAACATTCGAATACTGATTTTGAGAATTAAAACACGTTTGTCAGCCTCGTTAGCTCAGTGGTGCAGACAGTCAACCTATCGCTATTGAATGTTAAGCAACGCTGGGTGCGGTCAGTACTTGGATGGGTGACCGCTGACCGTTGGAGGCTGACCGAGGTTCGGATTCCTCGTAAAACTGTAGGTCCCTTCCCTCATAATCTTACTTGGTGGTAGGGTTTAACCCGCCCGGGTTGGTACCACCGCACTGAATGAAACGTCGGTCTAAACGGCTATGTAAATAGTTTGTGTTTTCCGACCAGTTCAGTGTAGCCGGCACGATCAAAGGGGGAAGCACTGACATGGCACCTAGTTCACCCGGTGTTATGGGCTGACATCACGGACGTTGTAGGTGATGTAGCCAACCGAGTCAGTTTCCATAAAAAAAAAAAAAAAAAAAAAAAAACGTAGATGAAACTATACACCAATGAAGAGAACAAGAAATTAGACAAACAATCATCGAACCTGTGACCTCTGTCGACGTGTGACGCGGTCCTGCTGTCGTGTCGTGTTTTGAACCCGCGATACCTGCGAGTAGGTAACTTGTCATTCTCGTAAAACGGTTGTGCGTCATTGTAAAGCAGGTTTTTTTTCTGATTTTTAATTATTATATTTTCATGCTAAAGACAGAATATTTTTTAATTAGGTACTTGGAGATGATATGTTATTATGACGTGTATACTTCATTATCGCACTAGGTATAACAGATCGGGCATGTGATCAAAAATGTTCAAGTGCTTAGTACGCTTAACCGACGACCATGCAGGTGAGGCAGAGTTGTGTCAGGAATCAGGATCGTGGCGCGTGCTCTGCCTACCACACTGAGAAACGGGCGTGATGCTGTATATACTTCTATATCATTATACTTATCTACATTTTAAAGAGATGAAATATTGAGAAAATATTATGATAGGAGAATCATTAAGAAATTTAAAAAAAACTAATACTTCTTGCCGCGATGTCAGTCCAAACAAATGCAAAGGAAACCCGAGCGTTGAAATCTTTTGAAGGCAAAACTTAAAACATTCATTCCAAATTGAAATGTATTTTAAATAAATAATTATGGAAGGCATATTTAACCATCGCTGTAATGAAATATTTATAATATATGCAACATAAAATATAATTAGATAACAGAAAAGAATCATACAAACTAAATACCTATACTTACTTTATCCATACATACATAACACACGCTGTATCCCGACAATCAGGGTAAGCAGAGTAATCGGTGTTGTGCTATAAGGACTCTGGTAAATTACAGCACAACAACGACCACCACGTTTAGCACATTATACGGACAAGACAACTATCAAGCAGCAAGTAAGGCACTGAGAACCCACCTGCTGCATGACTAAGTTGAAGGACCGCGCCAAGGTGAGAAGTGGCTAGCCTGTCGCCCTTTAGCGCGGCATCTTGTCCTTATTCCTTAGTCGCCTTTTACGACATGCACGGGGAGAGATACACTGGGACTATTCTTTTTTAAGTACCGGTCCCTAACGGTAATATTAATAATTATAATTAAAATGACAAGGAATTGTACCTCGAACGCCTGTGCGGGGGCGCGGCGTATCCGCGCCGGATGCTCAATGAAGTATGCATCGCTCGCTTGAAAGGTCAGCTTAACTGTCATATAAATAATATGTTTTTATGTATTTTAATACATCATCAAAGATAGAGTAATAAAAATTATTCGTAAATTTTGATTACTCTTCCTTCGATGATGCTAATTCTTAGTATAAACAACCTAGATTTTGTTAAATATTTTTTATAAAAACCCGACACGGTTGGCTAAATCATATACATACATACATACATACATACATAGCGTCAAGCCTGTTTCCCGGTGGGGTAGGCAGAGACAAAGGATCTAAATCACTTACTTTTTTTTATGGTACAACCCGTGATGTTAACCCATAACACCTTGGTGAACTAGGCGCCATGTCAGTGCTTCTATTTGGTCGTGCCGACTACAATGAACTGGACGAAAAGCATGAATTATCAACCGACCTTTCAACGACCAACGTGCTGTTGAGGTATATAGATCTAGTTATTTTATTGTATAAATTAAGTTTAATATTATACCTTCTGTCAGTTTTCCTCTAATGCTCACGCCCTTGCAAAACACCTTCTATTTAAACGATCTTGTGAAATAAAGGAAGTAATACTAAGCATAGATTAAACTAAGTGACTCATTTCCCCTTGAACCTTACGTCAGTTACAATAAGGGCCATAATTCATGGGCACTCAACAATCGCTGTTACAGGCAATTATCTAATAAACGGTTATAATGCAATCATTTTCTGATGCAATAAATATTATATTAACAGATCTAGGATTGTAGGACAATAAGACATAATATTATTGTATTAATGATTTTTTTTATTTTTTTTGGGAAACGCATTGAACGTCTGCCCTGCAGGCCTTTCAACAGTGCGTTCGTTTCGTTCGGTTGTAGTTAAAACACGCCTGGATTTTTTTTATTGCTTCCGAACTGGGTGGCTCTGCCAGAGGTCGAAGCCTCAGGCGCAGCCAATTGCACCGCCGAGGAGGCGCCAGTCCGGCTTGGAGGTGGACTAATGTTGCTGGGGAAAGGCTATTATCCCGCGATTTGAAGATCCGTGGATTGTAGGAGTGGGGAAAGATATTTCCTGGGAGCCCGTTCCACACCTTTGCATAATAAAAGAACGATTTAGTTAGAGAATCGCGCTGTTCGAAGAACTCTTCTGCCGACTACAAAGGGGTGTTCCGCGAGAGTATGGCGAGTTTGGCGAAGGCGAACAGGAGGAGGAGGGATAAGGGAAGCCAGGTCGTAATTTATACCTCTACTGCCGTACGGCTGTGAAAATAGTTCCTATTTTCCGTCCAGTGCAGCCGGCATGATCAAAGGAAAGCACTGGGTGACTTAGCCCCGACAGGAGCGCGGCGGGGAGGTCCCTTACGAGAAGGTCAAGAAATTGGCTCTTGTACCGTGTGGGGCCGGTACTTTAAAAGAATAGCCCCACTGCATTTCTCCCCGTGTATGTCGTAAAAGGCGACTAATGGATATGACTCCCTTCTTATACTACTAGGTGGTAAGGGTTAACCCGCCCGGGTTGGTACCGCTGCACTGAATGAACATCGGTCGAAACGGCTATGTGAATAGTTTGTGTTTTCCGTCCCGTTCAGTGTAGCCGGCACGACCGAAGGGAAACACTGACGTGACACCAAGTTCACCCGGTGTTATGGGCCGACATCACGGATGTTGTAGGTGATCTAGCCAACCGTGTCAGTTTCCATAAAAAAAAAAATTGGCAGTAATTCGTATTTTATATGTGTGACTTTATGTGAAAAAAACCCAAGTGCGAGCGAAACTCTCTTGGAGAGGGTTCCAAACCATTACGTTTTCAGTGAAAATTTTAAAACTTTTCCTTTCTTTCAGGGTTTCTTGTAAACTATAAAGAGGCGATATATTCCCAATATTTTTTTTTCAAAATTATTGACTGTACTTTCAAAGATAAAGGGGGGAAGGAGATGCTTGATTTTTGTATAATCTCTTCAATATCTTTGAAATATGTATTTGAAAATTGTAAAAAAACATATTTGCATAATTTCTTATAACGAGTGCTTTCATTTGATACCTCACACGATCTACTTGAATTTTGTTTTTTTAACTTTCTAATTTATCCCCCAAAATTAAAATTCGTTCACTTACGCCATACGTCCGTTATTGCGTTATCAAACTCTATATATGTACCAAATTTCAACTTTTTTCGTTCAGTAGATTCGGAGAAAATAAGCTGTGACAGACGAACAGACAGATAGACAGACACGAGAGTGATCCTATAATGGTTCCGTTTTTCCGACTTCATGAATTAGAATTTTTTGTGACGACCGCGTCCATGCTCCTTTCGTTCCAAATTCAAACGTTAGTTCCCGCGTTGGTATTACACCCAGCAAAACACATAATCGTACTTAATACTGGCTCATTTAGCATAGCTCACAGCTCATTTACCAGTGCGGGTGTTATAAGTCGAGTGAGCTGAGCATAGCTGAGAAATATCGCAATTGTCGTACGCTCTACTTGTTTCGACATAATAGCGCAGTTGTTGAACCCACCATCCTTTTACTGACTAACAATTTCGAGAAAAATGACATATTCGGAGTCTATGCCTACATGGGTAAAACATTTTCGTCACATAGGCCCAACCGCTGTACGGGAAAACTTAATACGAAATTTTCCAGAGATAATCGTTTTTTTTATGGAAACTCACACGGTTGGCTTCATCACCTACAACATCCGTGATGTCAGCCCATAACACCGAGTGATAGATAGGTGGATAATAGCTGATAGATACGGAAAACTCCGTGCGCGAGTAAAACTCGCACTTAACTGATTTTTCATATTATTGTCAGTCAGTCAGCGTATATGCGTCCAATTTTCCTCCAGTCCTCCCGGTCTTCAGCGGTACGGAACCACTGCTTTCCGCCGACGTACTTGATGTCCTCGTACCACCTTTGGTCTTCCTACACTCCGTTTTCCTGTCCACGGCCGCCAGTGTAGGACACGGTTACTCCAACGGTCAACGTGTGTTCGGCTAACGTGCCCAGCCCACTGCTGCACTACTTTGGTGCGTCGGCGAATTGCCTCATATTATAGCGATTTTCCCACTGACATGATCATAAATGCATTATTTAATTAAATGCTCCCACGTTGGTCAACGGCTTTGAAGGGGTATAGTTACACTAGAACCCATATAAATAATGCATAGATGCTCTAAGTTTTTCTTCATCGTAGCATAGTGTATGCATAGCCGCTAGGCGCGTACTGACTGAGCGCGGCATACGGCGAGGCTGCCTTGGCCGTATGCCGCGCGACGATCTGGCGCGCGAGGCTGCCTCCTCGCTACAAATACAATTGTCGCGAGGCTGCCTCGCGAAGAAAAGCCGAGCCATATTCCGTCCGAACATTGTTAGTTTAGCGAGTTGTCAAGATGAGACAGCTCCTTATCCATGTCGCGAACGATCGATGCGAGCGAGGCACACAACGTCCGTCTTGAGTGCGCGCGGCAAATGGACTGAGGCTCCTTTGAGCGCGACAAAAAACCGACAGCGGGCGGATCGGCCGAGCCAACGCTCGCCCGAGGCCGCGCGTGCGCTTGCCCCGGGCGAGGCGCGTCCTGACTGACCGAGGCATGCTAGCCGAGGCTGCCTCGCGCGGCAGCCGCGCTCAGTCAGTACGCGGCTATTGGCCATAGTTATTATCATTACGTTTCCGTATACCGTGCGGAAGCCTATTACTAAGCCTACGCCGTCTGTCTGTCTGTCCTACTGCTGTATCTTTGGAACCGTAATAGGTAGCCGGTTGAAATTTTAACGGAATATGTGTTATTATGGTGGATATACGAGTACAAACAAATAATAAAATATAGAAAAGGCAAAAAATTCTGATACAAGAAACATGTTTTTTTTTCAAAGTTTTTTTTTTGTGGTGCGTAAACCTAGTTGCGCGAGCCCGACTCGCACTTGCTCGGTTTTTTTTAACCAGGTAATACTCGTACATGTTGTGCCATAATCCTACGAGTAGATATTCTTTTTATAGAGCTTGTCTTGGTTGATTACATGTGATATCAGCCCAATACCACCTCAACGAACTAGGTGCGATGTCAGTGCTACCATGTGGCCGTTATATTCGGTCGGATGAGATGTTGCAGATCAAATCACATACCTAGTTGAGATCAGTATCTTGCTCAAGGTCTCTATTTAAAAAAATACTTTCTTTATTTCAATAAGAACTTAATTAAAACCGTCTCGCCTTGATATAGTCTCATGTTTCGCTAGTGGGCCAAGGTAATTTAAAATGTATGCATTGCTTCGAAATATGCAATGGCCGGCTCCGCGGAGGCTTACGCGGCATTGAAGGGTTTGGGCGGTGGCTTGTTATATACTTGTTATACACTTGTTATACACTTGTTATACACTTGTTGTACACTTGTTATACACTTGTTATACACTTGTTATACACTTGTTATACACTTGTTGTACACTTGTTATACACTTGTTATACACTTGTTATACACAAGCTTTTGCCCGCGGCTTCGCTTCGTGTGACTTTTAGCTCACAGCTCAGGCCGCATAGCCTTCTTGAGAAGTGAGAGAATTTAGAAATGACACCGTATGCAAATCGATATAGTGGTCCTCGAGTTATAAGGATATTTATATGAGTATTGACGTATGTTACACTTCACGTTATTTATTAGGATATGCTACGAAATTATCCTTACCTATAATAAAATCCAACGTCTGCTTTCTGTATGTCTGAGTGTCTGTCTGTCCGCTTATAACTCGAGAACCACTGAACCGATTTTAATAAAACAAAATTCTACGGATAGCTTGATTCTTCCCATCAACTATAGGCTACTTACTATCACGCTAAATGGCTTATGAGGGTAGCAGTGAAGTGAAATATGAGAGCACTTGGCAATATTTGTATGTAACGGACACGGAATCATTCACCCGAGTAAGAACCGATGACATTACAATATCCTGAAGGGGGAGGGGAGGGGGGGGGGGGGGGGTAAGTAGAGGCATATAGGGAGGGGGGGGGGTGAGGGAGGGGCGGGAGGGGAGGTGGACGTAGAGCGATGGAAACCCCCTTATCCTTATCCTTTCCTTTCTTCCTTACCTTTAATAAAATCCAACGCCTGCTTTCTTTCTGTCTGTATGTATGTCTGTATGTCTGTCTGTTTACCATCTTTGGGGTTACCATATTTACTCCAAGTGGAAAGGAGGGAGAGGCAGGGAGATGGAGGGAGAGGGAGAGGGAGAGGGAGAGGGAGAGGGAGAGGGAGAGGGAGAGGGAGAGGGAGAGGGAGAGGGAGAGGGAGAGGGAGAGGGAGAGGGAGAGGGAGAGGGAGAGGGAGAGGGAGAGGGAGAGGGAGAGGTATATCGGTTTTTTTAAAGGATAATCATAATTATAGCTACTCAAAACAAATAAATGGGGGGGGGGGGAGGGGGGATGGGTGCGACGGTGGCCTCGCCCTTAGTTACTTACTTTACTTACTGTCTTCGAGAATGTTTATCGTCTTCCTGAACGCAGCTCGGCCTTCGGCTTCGCCGTTTGTTACTTGCTTTCTTCGAGAAGGTTTATAGTCTTCCTGAACGCAGCTCGGCCTTCGGCCTCGCCCTTAATTACTTACTTTCTTAGATAAGGTTTATAGTCTTCCTGAACGCAGCTCGGCCTTCGGCCTCGCCCTTTGTTACTTACTTTCTTCAAGAAGGTTTATAGTCTTCTTGAACGAAGCTCGGCCTTCGGCCTCGCTCTTTGTTACTTACTTTCTTAGATAAGGTTTATCGTCTTACTGAACGCAGCTCGGCCTTCGGCCTCGCCCTTAGTTACTTACTTTCTTCAAGAAGGTTTATAGTCTTCTTGAACGAAGCTCGGCCTTCGGCCTCGCTCTTTGTTACTTACTTTCTTCGGGAAGGTTTATAGTCTTCCTGAACGCAGCTCGGCCTTCGGCCTCGCCCTTAATTACTTACTTTCTTAGATAAGGTTTATAGTCTTCCTGAACGCAGCTCGGCCTTCGGCCTCGCCCTTTGTTACTTACTTTCTTCAAGAAGGTTTATAGTCTTCTTGAACGAAGCTCGGCCTTCGGCCTCGCTCTTTGTTACTTACTTTCTTAGATAAGGTTTATCGTCTTCCTGAACGCAGCTCGGCCTTCGGCCTCGCCCTTAGTTACTTGCTTTCTTCGAGAAGGTTTATAGTCTTCCTGAACGCAGCTCGGCCTTCGGCCTCGCCCTTAGTTACTTACTTTCTTCGAGAAGGTTTATAGTCTTCCTGAACGCAGCTCGGCCTTCGGCCTCGCCCTTAGTTACTTACTTTCTTCGAGAAGGTTTATAGTCTTCCTGAACGCAGCTCGGCCTTCGGCCTCGCCCTTAGTTACTTACTTTCTTCGAGAAGGTTTATAGTCTTCCTGAACGCAGCTCGGCCTTCGGCCTCGCCCTCAGTTACTTACTGTCTTCTTTGAAATACGAATTTCACGCGAGCGGAGCCGCGGGCTCAGCTAGTTCTTCATAAAACTAAGTACCAGATTTCCTTCATTGACACGCTCCAATTTATTTGTGACGATATATAGCCTATAGCCATTGCTGAGATATGCCAGACTGCATTGGCAAAAACTGCATGTAAATCTGTTGAGTCGTTTTCGAGTTTACTCATTACATACAGTTTTACTTTGAATATTTGGTTTTAGTACCTAGTTTTGTAATAATTTGTACATAATAAATTAAAAAAACATATTTTACATTATAATATTTCCACTTTTATTAGTCGTCGTCAGATAATAAAAATAATATATATTTTAAAATTGTATTATCTGACGACGACTAATAAAAGTCGAAATATTATAATATAAAACCGTCTTCAAAAATGTTTGAATTAAATAAATCGAACCCTAGAGTTGAAGGCGGTCGGTTATTTTTGCTTGCTTTAGCACCGCCTTCAACTCTAGGTTCGATTTTTTTTATTTCATACATTTTTGTAGGCGGTTTTTATATTTTTTGAAATAGTTTTTTAATTCACAGTTTTATTTTTGTAATTTTTTGCTATTAATGTACTCGGCGGAATCGCTCGGCCCTCGGCCTCGCGATTCCGCCTCGCTTTCCAATCCGATCTTGACCAAATTGAAAAGGGGCCACACGGGAAGCACCAGCTTTCAAATAAAAAAATAATCATCAAAATCGGTTCACCCAGTCGAAAGTTATGAGGGGACAAACATAAAAAAATAATAATACAGTCGAATTGAGAATCTCCTCCTTTTTTTGAAGTCGGTTAAAAATATGTGTTTTTTTTTAAATTTATTATGTACAAATAATTACAGAAATACTCATTAAAGACAGACAGATTTTATAGTAAAGATTGAGTGGTAACGCGACAGTCGGCACTCCACACTGGCTTCGTCGGTGAGTGGGTATGTATGGTATGTAACTACGTGCAAAGGTCGTATGCGTAGTAAATACCTATTAAAACTCTTTGTTTAACTTCTCGAGTGCTGCGGAGAACGCGATGCTTCTTGGAAGCTTAGGGTTTTCAATGTACCTACAGAACGTGGAACAAAGAATTTGAATATGGAATCGGCAAATGTTCAAGTAGGTACCTTTTTTTTTTATCGAAACTGACAAGGTTGGCTACATCACCTACAACATCCGTGATGTCAGCCCATAACACCGGGTGAACTAGGTGCCATGTCAGTGCTTCCCTTCGGTCGTGCCGGCTACACTGAACTGGACGGAAAACACAAACTATTTACATAGCCGTTTCGACCGACGTTTCATTCAGTGCGGTGGTACCATCCCGGGCGGGTTAAACCCTACCACCTTGTAATATAAGAAGGCAGTCATATCCCTTATTCGCCTTTTACGACATACACGGGGAGAGATGCAGTGGGGCTATTCTTTTAAAGTACCGGCCCCACACGGTACCTGCTACATGAATAATATTTTTCTAATTGGTTCATTAGTTTTACGTGATGCAAACAAACCAACACAAAAAGACAGTTCAAAAGTGATCTCAATGCATTCCATTACCTATTCTTCATGCCTCCCATTTTAATTTCTTAAATTTTTACTAATATCTTATGTACAGACACGCCAATTTTACAATTTAATTACTGTACTGTATTTAATTAGGTACTGTGTGTCGGCCGGTACTTATGAATAGCCTCACTGCCTCTCTCCCCGTGCATGTCGTAAAAGGCGACCAAGGGAGAAGGACAAGATGCCGTGCATAAGCACAGATTACTTAATAGTTACTTCGTAACAGATAAATCACTCCATAGAAAATGTTCCTACCTTCGGGCTTTAATAGCCTACCCTTTCACAACGCCAATCGCTGAGTGCGAAAATGTACCTTAATGATCGAGTGTAAAGTGGTTATTGCTTTGCAGCTGCACTTGCGTGGGCGAGCGTCTATGTATACTTCGCGCGGCAGACGAATTTTTACTGAAAAAGACCGCCGGCGGCCCGTCGGGCGGTAGGTAGTTAGCGCGCGCAAGTACATAGAGTGCGTGAGGCCTGGCATAAGGGCGACAGGCTAGCAACCTCTCATCTTGGCACGGTCTTTCCACCGAGTCGTGCAGCAGGTGGGTTTTCGTGCCTTACTTGCTGCCTGATAGTTATCTTGTCCGAATACTTTGCTAAACGTGGTGGTCAGTGTTGTGCTGTAATTTACCAGAGTACTTGCAGCACAACATCAATTACTCTGCTTACCCCGATTGTCGGGATACGGCGTGTGGTGTATATGTATGTATGTAATTATATGTATTGATATGGTAGAAATACTCTTGAACTTTTCAACTCCTGTGAGCCGCACACCGAACGATTTAGGGCGACAGGGTTCTGCAAGTTGTATTTATATATTTAGAGAAAACAGCACACGTACTGTTGTGTGTTCTATCGTCTATTTCATGGGGAGTGTTCGGAGGAGCTATTTAACGCGATTCCGCCGTCCCCATTCCACCTCCGCACTACGCGTACTGGGCAGGGGATGCACCCCTATTCAATCTACCTATACCACGGATGCGCACCAACCGGTTCTGTAGGTCTATTTTTCACAGAACCGAGAGAATGTGGAACTCACTCCCTGCCCATCTATTCCCTCCCAAGTACAGCCTGGGGTCTTTCAAAAGGGGCGTGAAAAGGCTCCTGTCAGGCCGCCATGGCATTCGAAATCCCCGTGCATCACAGAATGTCCATGGGCATCGTTAGACACCTACTTGTAGGTGAAGCGATGCCATATGTCGCGCTATCCATAAAAAATAAAATAAACGTACGTTCATTCATGAGCAGTAAGGAAGTGTATGTATTTACATTTGTATGTAAAGCAGCGGCTCCATAAGTGTCAATGTTTACTGGATAACCTTAAAATTGCTTACGCGATAGCGGAAAACTTATAAGTGCTAATAACGTAACCGAAAAAAAAAAACTATGAAAACCATTATGAGTGTGGAAGAGGCGTCAGAGATATTTGGGGACCAAAACGATTGTGGCGATTCGTTGTCTCTGCCGGCACAATGTAGGAACAGGCGTGATGTTTGGTATGGACATAATGTATCCTTGTTGCGTACATAATGTACCCACGGTTAATTAACGTAATTTGAATTTGTGTTGTTGTAGCTGTAACTTTTCCAAATAAAGAAAATACAAAATATTGTTATAGTTATAGTTATACCTACTACAGTGAATGTTGTCATTCTCATAGTGCACATACAGAGTTAGTTTGTTACGACACACAGAGATAGTAAATGCCTATGTTATTAGCAATTGATTGCAGATTACAAACTGTAATCAAATACAAATAAAGTTAGGCAATCAATGTTTCTGAGAATATATTCCATGTAGGCATTTTGCAAAGTTCGCTACGTTCACAATCGGCCACCAACATAGAGATAGAAGTAACTTATATTTAATAACAATATGTGCGCTAAAACATTGTTAAGATGTGCCAAAAAACGTCAGTTAAAATCGCTATTGAATTGAGTGATTAGTTATCGAGTTATAAGCGAATACACGTCTTTCGTCAGCCTCGGTAGCTCAGCGGACGTGCAATGGATAACCGGACGCGGTTGGAACTTGGATGGGTGACAGTTCGACCGTTGAGGCCGACCGCGTGGTTCGGATTCCGCGTAAAACTTGTAGGTCCCTTCCCTTCTTACCAGGTATGGTAAGGATTAAACGGACCGGATTGGTGCCACAGCACTGAATGAAAGGTCTGTAGAAACGACTGTGTAAATAGTTCGTGCTTTGCGTCCAGTTCAGTGTAGCCGGCACGAGCAAGGAGAAGCGCTGACATGGCACCTAGTTCATTAATGTGTGACGGACTGACACAGCAGCAGTCACGCGGTCGCACTCGAACGTATCTCGCGTATCACGCCCTCTATCGGTGACCGTTCATAGTTGTGCATAGTTAAAATGTTTGGTAGTGGTAAACTGTAATTCGGTAGATGGCACTCTTCTGCATATCTGTGTCTGCATATTACGATACTTGTATCTCGTTGTAGCCGACTTTACTCTGAATGAGACGCACAGCGGACTAGACAGCGCTAAATACTTTCACTGATGGCGCTGCGATCGTTGAACTCACGCGTAATACTTAAACAAAGATGGACGGGATTAAAACACAGACCATCATCGTGGCACTGCAAGAACTCTAATAGGCAGTGGAGCTGTCAAATAGTATCAATTCTGAGTGTATTCCCCTCTGTGGGGAGGGAAAAATTCTAGCGCACGATTTAGGATCACGGCTCTGCAGATCCTCGGGTGACTGCCTGGCCCGGGCAACGAAAGAGCCTTGCGGTGCGGCGAGAGGTAACGCCGCTAGTGTTATGGGAACGTTCCCCTCGTCGGCCTCTTTGGATGAAATTTTTAACCGACTTTCCAAAAGAAGGAGGTTCTCAATTCGAGTGTATGTTTTTTTTTATATGTTTGTTACGCGATTACTCCGTCAATTGTGGGCAAATTTGATAATTATTCTTTTGTTTAGGTAGGTCATACTTCAAAGGTGGTCCCATTAAAATTTTATCGAAATTGATTCAGCGCTTTTTGAAAAATCAAAATACTATGGTGTGTGGTTACCTTCAGCAAAACTTTTGTTGTGGACGTTTTCAGCTATTTGCATGGTGTGTTCAGCAAAACTTTTGTGATGTGGACTTTTTCAGCAGTTAGACACATGGCGAATAATTCTGTACCTCTTCAACCTATTTCGATTATTCTATTTTTTATCTAGCGTACTGAGGTCGTCGATGGAAATGCTCTATGACTCCGGCGGTACGTCAACCCGGATCGTGGCAGTCTCTCTCTCTCTCTCTCTCTCTCTCTCTCTCTCTCTCTCTCTCTCTCTCACTCTCTCTCTCTCTCTCTCTCTGTTAATTATTTTTAAGGTTTGTTTTGTTTTAGAATTATAATGTGTCATATTCATCCCGATACACCAGCAGTACACATTGTATTTTCTATTTTTTTTTATATATAGAAAGCGCGACATGTGGCGTCGAGTTCTCCCATAGGGCGTCTAACGAAGTCCACGGGCATTCGGTCGCACGCGGTTGCGAATGTCATGCCGGCCTGACAGGTGCATAGTCACGCCTCTCTTGAAGGACACAAGACTCTACTCTAAATATTTTTATTACAAAATGTACAGCTTAGCATTGCAACAAGTAATTATTGACAGTAATTATTATTTTCGCCAGTTACACATTTATGTTAAAAGCAAATTATTTATTGTATATAATCTGTATTCAACCCAGAACCTTAAATTATACATAATATCTTACCTTAGCTCTCAAAGAGTCGCTGAATCTAATGGAATTATCACTATGCAGTTCTGATTAGTAGTTTTTTTTTCAGTCAATTACGAACATAAATATGCGAAAAGACAGACAGACAAGACACTACGTTTTAAATTTGTTTTTTGTTTCAAAGCTAAAATTTCATTTTATTTTTACACAGGAGGATAGTAGGTATACCTTTGGTTGCCATTCTAGTATGTTTTTTTTTTCTGCTTAGCACTTTAGTAGTAAGGAGTACTTTTCACGTATGGGAGACTTCAATACGACGCTGATACTCTAGCCTAGCAATTAAAGATGCGGGCTAACTGCTACTAAAGTTGAACGGTTTTAGACCACAACTCTGCGCAACATTGTAACCTAACGATCAATATGAACACTAAACTTATGATTCACATAATTAAGTAGACTATGCTTATAGCATTGTGTCCTATCAGTACATCTAAATACATGTCGTGGTTACCGCAAACGACTGTCCGCCTCGCCGGCTCAGTAGTGCGATGAATCTACGTCCGACCGTGAAGTTAAGCACACCCGCACGCGGTCGGACTTTGTATTGATGGCTGTCCGACCGTTGAGACTCGGGCGTGGTTCGGAATGCACGCAAAACTGCAGCTTCCCTTTGCTTACTTGGTGGTTTAATCCGTCCATATTGGTACCACCATCGCACTAAACGAAGGTCGGTAGAAAAGGCAGTGTGAAAATAGTTCGTGCTTTCTGTGCAGTTCAGTTGTGGCCGGCACGATCCAGGTGAAGCGCTGACGTGGCACCTAGCTCACCAAGGTCCGTAGCCAACCGTGCCAGGTGCCATAAAAAAATAAACATCGCGTCTGTGCTTGACATGTTGATTTTAAAGCGGAGGGTGGCCGAGTGGTTTGGGCATCGGCTTCTCATGCGAGAGGTCCGAGGTTCGAATCCGGTCGGCGTGTACCAATGAGTTTTTTCTGACGAAAAAATTTACGTGCATACGCCTAAACCTGCTGTTTCACCGTTTGGAACCGGTGTAAAACTGTAGGTCCCTTCGCTTGCCCCTTACTAGTGACTGGGTTGCTACCACCGTACTGGATGTAAGATGGCCGCATAGCAGCCTCGGTTGTGTTCTCCTCTAGTTCAGTATAGCCAGCAATCCATGGAAGTCTCCGGTATGGCACCTACCTTCTCGGAGATGATATTGGCTGGTCGAAGCATGCGTTTTGTCCCCTCCGACTCAGCCACCCATACCGGCTTACATAAAAAAATATATATAAAAAAATTAATGTGTTCCGTCGCGTCGTCGACTTATGAATTTTTCAAAAAAGCTATTAAATAATAGAACGGTAAAGTTCTTCATATGTATGTTTAATTTTAAATAGATTGTGCTTCCTGTGTAGTCCTAGAAGGCAATCTAAACGATTTGCTAAACTCGTCGGCCGTCGCGAGCGCGGCAGGATGTGACGAAACCTTTGATTACAGCCTGAGGTGCGAGGGATTAAGGCTATAGGTCGACTTTTAGGTAAACTTTGATGACGACTTATAGGTTAAAATATAAAGCATATTACAATGTCGTCTACTTACAGGTGAATTTATAAGTCGACTTTAAGGTAAATTTATAGGTAAACCTACCTATTATAGGTCAACTCATAAGTCAACTGTGAAGTCGACCTTTACGTCAACACAATAAGGTGGCACTCCACTGCATAAAATCCCTAGCGTATTGTCGTTTTTGCTACTAATATTAGTAGACACAAGCGTTCTATGATCGTGTTGACAAACTAGGCATTTTATACAACTAGAGACATGAGATTGAAAAAAACAAACAGGGCGTCAAAATACAAACAAAAATCGCAACTAAAAAATGTACATCAAGTACATACATACACAGCGTCACGCCTGGTTCCCAGTAGGGTAGGCAGAGACAACGGACAACTAAAATAATCAAGTACTTAATTTGCAATAGATTTACTTATTTATTTTATTTATTTATTTATTTTTTAATGAACAAGCAGCTCTAGCTGATGTGTTCATATCAGTTTTTTTTTCGCATAATGAATGATTATAATGTTTTTTTTTGTTATTATTTTTTGCTTTTTTTATTATTTATTGGCATATCCGCCACAATAACACAAATTCTCTGAAATTCATACTTACTATTTTTAAGTGACCCATAGCAGGAAAGGAACTAATGTAGGTAATTTTAATGTAATATTGTCTGTATTTATAAAACACTACTCTGTGTAAGTTTTGCATTATTATACAAATAATTCAAAAGAAAAGAACTCGTCGAAATATGAAGTCATCATATTTTTGTTCATAAAATGTGTTTATCAGTGTCACACTTGCGGGCTTCTCTTACAAGTCTAATGTGTGAATTTTCTTTCATTATCTATATGAGATGACATGACGATAGCAGTTTTTGGATTTCTCGATCAATACTTAGTAAGTTAAGTTACTCATATGACCATTCTATGTTTTGCATATTTACGAATATTTTCGATCAATCGTGCGCGACTCATTAACTAGTCCTATTAAATCCCTAACTCATCGCAGTAAAATCGAAACTATCTCCATAGCAATAAAGTAAAATTTACATCAATAAAAAATTAAATTGACGGATTCTTCGTACGCACGACTATATTCTTAACTAGCTGAGCCCGCGGCTCCGCTCGCGTGAAATTCGTATTCCAAAGAAGAATGTAAGTAACTAAGGGCGAGGCCGAAGGCCGAGCTGCGTTCAGGTAATCGATAAACCTTCTTAAAGAAAGTAACTAACTAAGGGCGAGGCCGAAGGCCGAGCTGCTTTCAGGTAAACGATAAACCTTTCTCAAATAAAGGAAGTAAGTAAGGGCGAGGCCGAAGGCCGAGCTGCGTTCAGGAAGACGACAAACCTTCTGGAAGAAAGGAAGGAACTAAGTGCGAGGCCGAAGGCCGAGCTGCGTTTAGGTAAACCAAAAACCCTCTTCCGCCTTCGGGCCTCGCCCTTAAAGACTTCCTTTCTTCGATAGAATATAATATCGTTTACTCAATCTATTTATTTCATATAAATAAAAAAGTAATATTAA
Organism: Nematopogon swammerdamellus; assembly: GCA_946902875.1. Classification (NCBI taxonomy): domain Eukaryota; kingdom Metazoa; phylum Arthropoda; class Insecta; order Lepidoptera; family Adelidae; genus Nematopogon; species Nematopogon swammerdamellus. The sequence continues at coordinate 10,018,159 of OX336358.1, read as the reverse complement.
TAACTAAAGAATTAAACCTACCTAACAAACATTAAAATAACTATCAAAACGGTCATTTTCAAATGTTCTTAGAGCACTTGCGGCATTACCCCGCTGGATGGCAAGGATTACCCTTTGAATGAAGTACATAAGCCCTTGATGACGGGACACCAGTTGCGTCAACCAGCTCAAGCCTCTTTTGGCTTCACTGCTCCACGGACCGAGGGTTTCAACCGCAAACGCAACAAATTCGAAATCTTGAATTATATTTCTATATTTGCTGCGTTGGAGGCTCTCCGCCCCAGCCTCGGCCGCGCCAGCCGCTCTTGAAGATGTCCTAACGTGACTTGGAGCCAATGTGAGAACAAAAGTGGCGTCCCACATCAAAGAACTACCCTTAGTCCATGGCACTAAGGTCTCTAGCATCGGGCCTCTTGCCATCCAGCCGGGAATAACCGCGAGGTTCTAGGATGCACGGTATATTTGCCGTTAGAAGCGTGGACTTTATAATAAAATTTAAATTAAATTAACTCAATCTTAATATTAATTAACTTTATTCGAGATGGTTTAGCTTCTTCCTGAACGCAGCTCGGCCTTCGGCCTCGCCCTTAGTTACTTGCTTTCTTCGAGATGGTTTTTCAATTATCCGAACGTAGCTCGGCCTTCGGCCTCGCCTTAGTTACTTACTTTCTTCAAGATGGTTTAGCTTCTTCCTGAATGCAGCTCGGCCTGCGGCCTCGCCCATAGTTACTTACTTTCTTCGAGAAGGTTTATGGTCTTCCAGAATAGAGCTCGGCCTTCGGCCTCGCCCTTAGTTACTTATTTTCTGCAAGAATGTTTTTCTTCTTCCTGAAATCAGCTCCGCCTTTCGCCTCGCCCTTAGTTACTTTCATCGAGAAAGAATATCGTTTACGTGAGCGCAGATCCGCCTTCGGGCCCGCCTTTAGTTACTTACTTTCTTTTTTTTAAACACGAATTTCACGCGAGCGAAGCCGCGGGCAACAGATATATAAATTTTATTGCACCAATGACAGCGACATAACTTCGACTTTCAATTATTATTTTTATTTATCAAACAATTTATCACCGGCCAGCTCACGTCGAGATGACAGTTCTCCGTTGTCAACATGACATTTAAAACTGTTTTTACCTTTACTTTGGACTACGTGATTTTAAACGCGCAATAATGTTTATAATTGTTAATTTTTTTTTATTTTTGTTAATTTTTTTTACGTATTATGTTAACCCGGCATATAAACTGCCACTATACAAAGTTTCGTCTAATTCCGTTCAGTGGTTTTTGCGTGATGCGCGTACAGACAAACAAACAAACAAACAAACAAACAAAAATTTTAAAAACTGTTCTAACATGTTCAGTATCTCATTTTAAGCCACCCTGGTTAGTTTTTTTCCGAATACATTCAATGTACAGACTTTCTTACCTCTACGATTTTATTATATGTATAGATAGATTATCTTGTATTAAAGTAGTTATTGGCATGATAACATGATTGTGGCCAATTAAGGACAAGGTGTAATTACGGAAAATCAAGGAAAACGGATGATCTTGGTCCAGCTATGAACACGCTAGTAGATTCATGTTTCAATGATTTCTGATGACTAAAGATGATTTTTTAAATCATTATAAAAGACAGAGGTATATTTCAATCATTTGATTCACCTCGGAATCCCCAAGCTCTGCAGATCAAAGCCAAATGTTAGTACTTCCATATAATATAATAAAACTAGCTTTTGCCCGCGGCTTCGCTCGCGGTAGACTCGGTTTAATAGCAAATCGGATTTTTAAATGTAAATATGATAATAACCGATCGCTTCTCTTATATTCTCTCTCTCTCTCTCTCCCTGCCTCCCTCCCTGCCCCCCCCCCCCCTCCCGCAACCCCCCCCCCCCCCCGTCCTTCTCAGCCCTCTCCATCCGGCAATACCTCAGACTGAGGGCAATACTATTCGACACTAAATTCCGTTCATACTATACTTTCTTTGATACTGGTGAGTCATATTCGCGTGATGGTATATGGCATATAGTGAGCCTCAAGAACTACTCCTTACACCGGTGCAAACCGCATCAAAATCAGTGTTTCCGGAGTTTACCTCAAACAAACATACATACATACAAACAGACGTTCCATTTTATTACAATATAACAAAATGTGATCTCTATGTATGTTTAATGTATGTTTGTATGTTCGTTTGGCTATCACTCGATAGGTAATGATTTAGAAGCATTTTGAACAATTCAATCTGTCTAGTCTTCGGAGTTCGTATGATTATAAACTTCGTCTAAGGAAGCTTCCTCGGCACCGTGCCCTCATTGTTTTAGCTACATGTAAGTAAGATTAAGTTATTTTACATTAAAATATTAAGCGTATGCATTTTCTATTAGATTTACATAGTTTAATTAAAACATACAAACCACACGCTGTATCCCGACAACCGGGGTAAGCAATGTAATCGGTGTTGTGCTGCAAGTACTCTTGTAAATTACAGCACAACATCGACCACCGAGTTTAGCAAAGTATTCGGACAAGATATAAATTGCTTAGTTAAAATTATATTTAATTTCTCAAAAGTAATAATAAAAATACGTTTAATGTAAAAAATATTATTATTTTTAATGCTATCCCTAGTAATAGGATTAACCTAGAACTGGACTTCAAATTTATTATTTTGATAGAAATAAGTAAACACAAATACAAAACAAAATACATGAGTATTTTGAGTGGAGCCTCAGACACAATTATATTTCGAAAAGTCATTGGTACATCATGATATTACTAGTATTTTTAACGTACTGCGATCTCTCGGTTAAAGGATACTTTATGTTAGACTCAAGCTTGAAAAACTAGTTCTTATATCTGCGGTTGCTGCTAATAATAGCAATCCCTTTAACTGGTTCCTTGGGTAATTCCTACCGCAAAGTCTACCAAGCAACTTCTTCATAATTCTGGAAATAATGTTAAACTGTTTTGCGCAATTAGACTGGAACCGGAAACTACGAGGATTAAAAGAAGAAAAACCGGCAAAGTACGAGTCGAACTCGCGCACCGAGGGTTCCGTATCGCCATATTCGCCATGCCATGGTTAGCGCCACTCACGCCATCTATGGGGTGTTATGAAATGCTTCATATTAGTTAAAATTCATTATTATTTAAAATGCTTCATGCTCTATACGGTAGATGGCGCGCGCGCATACGCCTTTTGGTTTCTTTTATGGGAACCCCCGTGAATGTTTAACTTTTTCTTATTTTTTTATTATTTGTTGTTATATCGGCCATAATAACACATATTCTGTGAATATTTCAACGGGCTACCTATTACGGTTCAAGAGATAAAGCCCTCGGACAGACGGACGGACAGACAGAGAGACAGAGAGACATACAGACGGCGTAGTAATAGGGTCCCGTACCGGATACGGAGCCCTAAAAATGAGATGTTTCCACAGCGATTTAAGTAACTTTCCACCAACGGATAATATGTTTGATGTTAGCCGCCAGCTAACTATCGTATGCGAAATGTTAATTTAACAAAAAACTGTTAGATGAAACTTAACTGGAGATGGTGAAACCTGTCTTAAGTCGTGTGTGATTTTTCTATTGAAAACTCGGAAGAAATAGATAGTTTTATATTTTCATTGTTACTCTTGACTGCGCCATTTAAGTCACGTCTTGTTAACGCGCAAATTAGTATAATAGTTGACCGCACGTAGACCATAGTGAAGAAATCATAGCGATATTCCAACATGGTGAATAGAAATATTATTCACACGATCAAACATTTATAATGTAAATAAATATTACTGTGTGGGGCCGGTACTTAAAGAATAGCCCCACTGCATCTTTCCCCATGCATGTAGTAAAAGGCGACTAAGGGATAAGGACAAGATGCCGTGCTAAAGTGCGACAGGCTCGCCACCTCTCACCTTGGTACGGTACTGGGTCTTCTTGCCTTACTTCCTGCTTGATCGACTGAATCTTGTTCGAATACTTTGCGAAACGTGGTGGTCGGTATTGTGCTGTAGTATTTACCAGAGTTCTTGCAGCACAACACCGATTACTTTGCTTACCCCGATTGTCGGGACTCAACGTGTGTGATATGTATGTATGTATGTATAAATATTAATTTGTAAATAGAAAATTATGATGAGTCATTTCATGTAATCCAAATAAATCCAAAGGCAAATTTTTATTTGTGTAAAAATAAGAAAAGGATGTACAGAAAATACAGTCACAGGCAGCATTAAACTTAGAATGTAAATAGTAAAGTTTGAAGTTATGTAATAAATAATGTTACAACGAAAAATGTAAACTTTCATTTTCCCTATCTTATTGTTATTATTTAATTTTCTGTGTTGCTTCACAAACGGTTCTCTTGGTGTAGCAGAAATTGTCGAAAATCGATCTCATCCAAGTCGTAGATACGAGTAGATTCAGTCGATAGGGCGCGTTATTGTAATGATGTAATTATTTGCAAAATGGCCATGTAATATTAAGTAATAATGTAACCTTATTACTTAATATTGCATGCCCATTTGCATGCAATATTAAGTAAGCACTGAGTAATGTAAAATTGCATTGTTTCTCGATGAAAAATATGTAAATAAGGTAAAATTTCATTTGTCATTCATCAGTATGCATTTCGAGGAGTCAATGCTCCTTGATGGAATGTACAAAGGAATTACGACCTTACTGTCTACCGGACCGACCGCAGAGCTGAGTGGTCGGTGGCCTACCAACATGACGAAGCAAGAATTAATATGTGCGTAGTGTTCGTCAGAATTGGCACGTTCGACAATTTCGTCAGCAGTTCTGCGTATAGAACTCTTAGACAAATAGGACGTGGCCGTGCCTAGTTGGGCGGGAGTGTCAAATTAGTATATACACATTTTTTATATTGCGTGTAGTAAATAAATATAAACATATGCACATACATATGTACATAACATCAGGATTGTTTCCCAGTGGGGTAGGCAGAGACAACGTATCTCTACATGCCACCACCGCGTTGACACACATTTGACGCGTCTTAAATACTCATTATATTTCTATTGCATGGTTGTTTTCGGATGGTACCTACATACTACCCTACCAAACTTTTAGACCAATGGCAATAGTGTTAGTTAGTGAGTTAGTGTGCGTGAACGCCACTGCGGTGCTCGAATAGATGCACTCAGCGCGTACACTTGTACACAGTGGCGGCTGGTGACTTCAGTGACCGGTAGTGCGCTAAGTAACTACCTAGGTACTTAAATACCAAATTTCCCAACACATTCCCGTCATGTTATTTTAAGATCGGGACTTCCGAATTTTTAAAACGCCTGCGTTTTATTATGTACCTACCTAGTATGAATGTTCTCAAGACATTCAATGAGTTGCAAAAAACAAGAAAAAAAAAATCCAAACAAGTTTTTTAACTCATTTTTAGTACCTTTATGCACACACCCGTAGACCACAACACTAACTGCAGCTTTCAAAAAGAAAAAGAAAGCTTTCAAGAAGAAAGTCCCAAAAATACTTCAAAAATATATATAAAAATAAAAGCATTTGAAAAGTAGGAATTGAACCCGCGATCACCTGATTGTAAAGCCTTACCTTTAACCAACGCTTAGGCAAATATCGACACCACTTAATTCCAGTATCACGTGACAGAAAGCACAAAACCTAACCATATCCCATTTTAAATATTCGCGCGCTAACGGGTATGTGACAGACATCTCACATCACATGACAGCGCGCTGACTCTAGACAGACGCACTCGTGCAAAACGAATCGCTCGCGACGTGTCGCACGCGCGGCTATTCACGATATAGCGTCCTTGTTTGGCGCTCGTGCGCCGCACGTAGAACTCCATTTCGGCCCATCTGTTTCTATGAAGTATCTTTTGTCTCACGCGCCAGCGGTGTTTTTCCGATCCCTATACATTCAGTATTGCAGACCCGCGTGCGTTACTCGATTCCGCACGGGGTGTGCGTTTAAACGCAAAAAAGTGCCTTGGGATCTATAAAATAAGGTTGAATTCACATTCGTATTTATTTGGAGTACGATCATTATGGTTTTAATGTAGTTAGGTTGTAAGATATTATTGAATTGAAGACTTCTCTAATAGATATTAGTGAAGTAAGGACTTCTCGTGGTATGGTAGTGCGGCGCACGAGCGCACTTTAGGACCAGCCGCCAGTGCTTGTACATATTATCATTTATCACTAACACTAATGCCATTGGTCTACGAGTTTTGGTAGCGTTATAGATATCGTAATTTTATACTCAGGTTACAATTTTTTTTCTGAAGTGTGAAAATAAGTGATTTTTTTTCATCTTGGTGGAATTCAAATCAAAGTGAACATATGAAGTTGCGTAATTAGCCTCGAATTTGAAGAAATTTTCATGTATCACCTGCTCTGTTTTTAACTAAAGTAACCTTTTTTAATTTACGTATGAAAGAAAAAAAAAATGGAACGAGAGTGTAATAATAAATGTAGGTATGCGTTTATCATGAAATTGCCTCGACATTAAATTACTTTTGTTTGCACTTCGCACTTAACGTATGCGTTAAGGGTGCGGTCACACTGAACACTCTTTGAGAAACTGGTGAATATAAGCAAGCACGTAAACTATTAATTTCTCATACTTGACAACTTGGCTCTGAAAGAGTTGTTGACAAAACGTGAAGAATAATGTTAAATGTTTAGCTCAATGGATGCAGTAGTTTTACTTAAATTAATATAATATTTACATTTCGTTTATACTCATTCATTAATCTTCTAGTGAGATAAAACACTAGAAAACGCAAAGTCTGATCTTAAATTGGACCTTGAATTACCGATTAGTTAAATAAAACGATTTAATTAAGAAATCTGACCCGGTTGACTTTTTTTATGTAAACCAGCATTTGTGGCTCCGCCGAGAGACCAATATAGTGCAGTCGACAGAGCCAAAATCACCTCTCATGCCAGCAGATTTGCAGACTGTTGCTAGGCTGTCTAGCCTAGTTTAAAGATACCCAGGTTAAAGGATTAAAGGCTGCGTCACCTGCTACACCCGTGATGTCAGCCCACGTTCCTGTCGTAGCTGAATGCCATGTCATTGCTTCCCTCTGATAGTATAACTGTTAAGACCTTGAAAATACCGGTAATAAACCGGTAATTTTGTCGCCGGTTTTGTAATCGCCAGTCAAACGAGCATAGTCGAGCAGGGACTGCGTGTAACCGCAGCTCAAGGCGATCGCATAACCGCTGGTTAGAAAGTAAAGTCAGGTGGTCTCGTCGCTCTGCCGGTTGGTAAATATGCGCATCGACCTAGAAAACGCGACGCGACCCGCTTCCCGGCGCGAGCCGCGGCCGGACCGAGACCGCGAGCCCAGTGTGACCGCGGGCTTATTCTGAAATGACACGGGATTATTCCATTCTTCTCCAAACAAATGATCAATTACTCGCGGGAACGCACCGAAAGGAGACGCGGTCTCCTTTCGGGGCTGCAGTCTCTGAGTTGGAGATCGCCCTAATGGGGCCACCAACCTTCGTTAGAAGATAAACCCTAAGAAGAAGAAGACATCTTAATACCTATATCTAACTCCTAAGGCTCAAGTCACACAGAAAGGACGTCCGAAGCGGACACTGCGCGGACGCCTTGTCGTTTCATTCAGATTTCATACAAAATGTATAGAAATAAGACGCAATTTAAAACCCCACCGTGACGCGCCAGGCCGTCCGATGAGGTCATTCGGTGTGTTTTTAAATTGCACCTTATTTCCATTGCGTTTCGTAAGAAATTTGAATGAGACGGCAATACGACCGCGCCGTGTCCGTGTCGGTCGTCCTTTCTGTGTGGCTTGCGCCTAAGGATAGTTACAATAGATAATAACGTTTATTTCCTCTTTCATAAAATATTCAGAAGGTGGCCGCTCAAGCGCTCAAGGGGCGGAATGGTTTGAGCATCGGCTTCTCATGCGGGAGGTCCGAGGTTCGAATCCGGTCGGCGTGTACCCATGAGTTTTTTCTGACGAAAAAATTTACGTGCATACCTACACCTGCTGCTTCACCGTTCGGAACCGGTGTAAAACTGTAGGTCTCTTCCCTTGCCCCTTACTAGGTGGTAGGCTCAAATTGTAGCCGACTGGGTTGGTACCACCGTACTGGATGTAAGATGGCCGCATAGCAACCTCGGTTGTGTTCTCCTCTAGTCCAGTATAGCCAACAATCCATGGAAGTCTCCGGTATGGCACCTACCTTCTCGGAGGTGATATTGGCTAGTCAGAGCATGTGCTTGGCCCCTCTGACTCAGCCACCCATACCGGATTACATAAAAAAAATAATTCTGAAGGTGATACAGAACGTACTCGTAGAAAACACAAAACAAGAAGGAAAAGGGAGCCAAGAACATATTATAACAAATTTAAATATATAAAATATATATATAACAAAATATTTAAAATATCAGCTCACGAGTACTCGGCTATGCGGCGAGCGAGACTGCAAACACTGCCTAGTCCTCAGTGTAGAGTCTGGCCATAGTTAGCGAAAAAAAAATGAATATGACAAACCTAATTTAAAAAAACATCGAGTCCGGTCACCGTTATCATAGCTGGAATAAACAAACTTGCTACTTCAGGGGATTTGTTCGTCCTTGTAATTTAAAACTTCGTTTAAAATTTTGTTAAGTAGTCATTCATTTATAAATAAAAGCAATTACAATATAAATGTTTCACAACATCGTTAATTATTATTTGGTAAAATCATTTCATGTCGAAGCTTCTTGTTGTTTTTGTTATTTTTTATATTTAATAAAATGTCATTTTTTACCCGTGCGAGTCAGAAGGAGGGTAATGTTTTTGTAATTTTATATCATGAATAATTCTAAAATATCATAACTAGAAAGTATCAAGATATGTCTGTCTAGCTAGTGAGATTACTTGACATAAAGTTACTAAGTCACTGGAAAGTTATGCTGCCATTTAACAATAGGGTTGCCATATTGACACCAAGCAACGGCTGCCAGACTGAATAGTGCAATCAAAACGAGATGAGCAGTTCATGCGAGACAATTGCTGGCAACCTGCGTTATGTAGTTATGTTACCGCCGCGTGTGTTGGGTTTGACACCTGACAGCTCTGGCTGATCCTGCGCCTCCTCCTACGCTCCTTTCGGAAACACTCGGGTTGACTCGGCTCGAAAGAGAACCAACTGAATCCGATATTCGTTTGGTCGTTTATGTAATTTGTTAGCTCAGTGGTATTGGAGTGTAGGATTTTAATTTTTTCGATCTCGACTCGACCATGGGTTCGTGTCCCTTTTGTCAAAATTTGTTTTGTTTTTTTTTTAAGCAATGTTAGGGTGTTAAAATTAGGTTATGGTTATTTTTTTTTATAACCACCTAAGAAAGCTTTATTTTCGGAAATACAAACATAACAAAAACGACATGCGCCGCCACCTCAACATTAGGTTAGGGTTAATGGTTTTTTTTTAAACCACCAAAACATCACTCATACCACACATTCCTCCTTCGAGCCGAAGTTTGCCGAAAGGAGCTAAAGGAGTAGGTTGCAGGATCGAGCAGGTCTTTCAGGTGGCGGACCGCGCGTGTGTTACTTAACGCTAGTTGCCGTAACATGCGTGGGATGTGACGACGACGCGACGTACGGAAAGAGAAGGCAAATAATGGCGATAAGATCGAGATGGTCAATTTTTGGGCCATGCGCTCTGAATAAAGTGTATAGGGCAGGAGTTTGCACATTGTGAAGATATAATTGCGCTTCCGTGGTCGTTTTAACTCTCTACAATTAAACTTTTTTTTATGGAAACTGGCACAGTTGGCTACATCACTTACAACATCCGTGATGTCAGCCCATAACACCGGGTGAACTTGGTGCCACGTCAGTGCTTCCCTTCGGTCGTGTTGGCTACACTGAACTGGACGGAAAACACAAACTATTTACATAGCCGTTTCGACCGACCTTTCATTCAGTGCGGTGGTATCAACCCGGGCGGATTAAACCCTACCACCTAGTAAGGTAAGAAGGGAAGGGACCTACAGTTTTGCGTGGAATCCGAACCACGGTCAGCCTCCAACGGTCGAGCGGTCACCCTTCCAATTACTGACCGCGCCCAGCGTTGCTTAACCATCAATAGCGACAGTCGACTGTCTGCACCACTGAGCTATCGAGGCTGACATTCAATAATTAGTTGTATTATGATGAGTTTGAATGTGCACATTAGGTCCTGCTTGCAGTACCTACTGATCGCACTTGTGGTGTAGCTCACCTAAATACCAGCTTGCGCCTTTGGACTCCATCCAGCGTCGAACGTGCGACTAGTGGTGACCCCGACGTGTCCCGCGATCTAGAACCACTGCAGCTTCATAGGGATGTCGGCGCCCTAAGTGTGTTCTATCGCTTATTCCATGGGGAATGCTCGGAGGCGGCTGTTTGACGCGATCCCGCCGTCCCCTTTCCACCTCCGCCCAACACGCACTGGGCATGGATTACACCCCTATACGCTATGGACTTACCGCGGGTGCGTACCAATCGGTTCTGCAGATCTTTCCTCCACAGAACTGGTAAATTCTGGAACGCTCTCCCTGCCCACATATTTCCCCCCAAGTACAGTCTCCGGTCCTTCAAGAGGGGCGTGAATGGGCACCTGTCAGGGCGGCATGGCATTCGCAACCCCCGCGTACGACTGAAAGTCCATGGGCGTCGTTAGACACATTATGGGTGGCACGGCGCCACATGTCGCGCTTTCTAAAAAAAGGAGTACTCTATATTGTAAAAAAATATTTGAACTTTGCACATTACAGATACGAATAATAAAAATATTGAATGGTATGTTTTATAAAAAAATAAAAAAATTGAAATAAAACTAAATACCAAACCAATTGCAACAACATGTTTACCAAACATATCAGGATGCATTCACAAATTAAGGAAAATATTAATTTGAAACACCGCAGCGAAATAATTGCGAACGTGCTGGCGGCAGTGTAAATAGACTTTATTTCCTCCTCATTTGTGGCGCAAAGTCTACGAAAGCAGAGGAGGTTTAGACGCGAACATAGAAAAACACCCGCACGTGTGAATAGAAGTGTCATAATAATCTGTCGATTTTTAGGATTCCGTAACCATTATGTTTTATTTTAAACTAGATATATGACACTGTTCCCCGCATTCATGTCAATTTGCAGGTATGTAAAAAACTGTAGTTTCCTTCCCTTCGTACCCTACTAGGTGGTAGGGTTGATCCCGCCCGGGTTGGTACCACCGCACTGAATGAAACGTCGGTGGAACCACCATGTAAATAGTTCGTGTTTTCCGTTCGGAAAAGCTAGTAAAGGTAATAAATGTTTAATTGCTTCTTAATTCCGTCAACACGATGGTCCTGTTACTTGCGACATTGGCTCTCGGAACTGTGACTAACAGATTCGCATAACCGGACATTTCGCAATTCCAACGATCCGATGCGGAGATTTGTAGTAAACCTTCGTTCGTAGACACTACAGAAATTACAACATTGAAATTAATACGTTATGTATTCAATGCTCTTCATTCTCAAAGTGTCAGTTTGTTTAGCATTGAGTAACTATTGCAACTATTGTGAAAAACAAATAATATATTTATATTATTTATTCCAGAAAGTCGGTTCATCTATAAAGCTAATTACAAAATAAAATATAAAAAAATATAAACCTATAAGCTTTACAATACTTAATAACTCTCCTCCAGGTGGGACGATGTGGGCATTGTTCCGAGGACGCTAGCGGCGTTTTTTTACTATTGAAAGCGCGACATAAGACGCCGAGCCACCCTTAAGGTACCGAGCCACGGCCATGGACATTCGGCCGTATGCGGGGGTTGCGAATGCCATGCCGGCCTGACAGGTGCCCATTCAAGCCCTAGACTATAATCGGGGGGAAATATGTGGGCAGGGAGAGAGTTCCAGAGTTTACCGGTTCTGTGGAGGAAGGATCCGCAGAACCGATTGGTACGCATCCGCGGTAAGTCCAGCAGCGTATAGGGATGGAATCCCTGCCCAGTGCGCGGCGGAATCGCGTTAAACAGCTCCTCCGAGCAGTCCCCGTGGAATAAGCGATAGAACACACTAGGGCGCCGACATCGCTCCGAAATTGCAGTGGTATGTCTATTTTATTTTTGACCATTCTATCAGAGGCAGTACGACGCTATAATATGCATGCATGTCTCTGTCGTCTGTACGAGGCAATAACTTAGCACGCTCGTCACGTGATGTCATTGAACAAACATAAAATATTGTTTGTTAGGAACAATTGCGAAAACCTCTGATCTGTGAACCGCGCCGCTGGGTTCAAGCTAACTCGCTGCCAAAACAATCAGTACTGAGCAAAAAACTAGGAAACGCTCTGAAAGGCCATACATAGTACGGGGCGGAAGAAGTAATGAAAGTGCACATCTCTAGGATCTGTCAACTTTATATTTTTTAATATATATATATATTTTTTTATTTAAATTTATTTATTAAAATGTTTGCAAAATTAGAAGTCGCTTCGTATTCCTGTAAGAAGTAGCCAAAAAAGAAAAACAAGCATATTGTATAATTGCTTCACACTAATAAAATGTTATAAAAAACTATTGAAAAAAATATAAAAACCGCCTTCAAACATGTATGAAATTTAAAAAAAATCTAACCCTAGAGTTGAAGGCGTTGCTAAACTATTTAAAAAAATATAAAAACCGCCTTCAAAAATGTATGAAATAATAAAAAAAAAATCGAACCCTAGAGAAAGAAGGCTACATAAATCACAAAGGATTAAATCCACTCATGTTTTCTATCATGCATCATTTTTGCTTGCTTTAGCACCGCCTTCAACTCTAGGGTTCGATTTTGGTTTATTATTCATTATTACTACTTAATTCGGGGGACCGCTACCCGACTCCTTTAAGTAAGTAAAGGGAAATTATTTTTGGTTCTAGTCGATGTCGAGATAGGACGGGTGGCAGGGATAACGGATGCTAGTTCTTCAGAGCAGCGCCCGTGAGGCTTCTCGCTTCAGAGGTACTATCTCTAAAATTGACTAAGCGAACCTACAAATCGCCTGTGACTCAGTTACTCCAAATTATCTATAATTAGTTTAGATTCACACTTAATAGTTATTTAACCTATTACCTACCTACACAGTGCACCAGACCGTGTGGATACTGGGTAGGGTAGGGTCGGTACTTTAAAATAATATCCCCACTGCATCTCTCCCCGTGCATGTCGTAAAAGGCGACTAAGGGATAAGGACAAGATGCCGTGCATGAGGGCGACAGGTTAGTTACGGCACGGTCCTTGCATCGAGTCTTGCAGCAGGTGGGTCTGCGTGCCTTACTTGCTGCTTGATAATTATCTTGTCCTTTGCTAAATGTGGTGGTCGGTGTTTGTGCTGCAATTACAAGAGTACTTGCGGCGCAACACCGACTACTCTGCTTAACCCGATTGTCGGGATACGGCGTGCGGTCAAAGAGGAATTATGTATAGAGTTATCGCTTTGAAGAAATATACAGAGAAGCGGTGTCCCAGCGGTTGAGGTATGGGGTAAGGTACCGGGGAGGCGGAGCGCAGAGCTGAGCGGAAGAGGGGAGCGCGCGCGGGGCGGGAAGCGTGTGGGAGACGGTCTGGCGGCCGGTGTGGGGGGCTCGCGCGGAGCGGGAAGCGTGCAGGAGAGAGGCAAGGGGTAAGAAGTAAGCCAGAGGGACAGGGAGAACGATCGCACTCGTGCGTCGGTGTGCATATTGTCTTTTCATTCTAACACTTCATCTCCAGATTCGCCATCGCACCTTCGACTAGCTAGTAGCTACATATCATTAACGTTTGCGTGAGCGCACGGACGAAGATGTGTAAATGTATTAGTTTATAGTACGCGAGGCTCAATCGCAGCAGGCAGGCGACGACTGCTCGCTGCGGCCTCTCGCGCTCGACTAAGAGACTTGAGGACCGTGAACCGCAACTCGTTGGAACATGCTAGTTGACCGAGTGACTTCTCTAGTACGCCAGTACATAAATCCTCTTTGCGTGCGGTATGTATGCACCAGAAGCGATGAGTCAAGTTGCACTCACAGACCACCAACTGGTTTGTTGCCCTACATCTAGGTTACCGGCGGCGGAGTCGGCGGCGCGGGGCCCTTGCTCGATCACTTTCGTTGGCCCAGTCGCCGGTTCACGTAACACGTAACTGACCCCAATGAGAGCGTTGGTTGTTGCTATGCCGACTGGTTTTTTTTATGAGAGGCAGTATTACGCTTGTTTGTGGGTAACTTTTATGCGCATGCGTAAAAGATTTTGTTCATGCTGCGCTGCGTATTTGGAAAATATACCTCTACCCAACGCTCCATAGTGTTGAGCTCGGGTATACATTCGGGTGATGTTTTGGTGGTTTAAAAAAAAATAACCAGGGTTAATATAAAGAAGATGCGTCGCTTCTATATATTAACCCTAACCTAATGTTGAGGCGGCGCATGTCGTTTTTGTTTGTCAATTAAATGTTGTTTCCTTTTTCCTTCCTCCGAGAGACCGAAGATCGCCGTGCCGTCGCGTTGACGTCGGGTATATTTTAAAGTGCCTGCGCGCGCTTTCCTGCATTTGAAAGTATACCCGACGCCAGCGCGGTCAGTGACGTCACAAATGTTAGGTGGAGGTACATTTTAAAGGGCTTAATTTTCACTTTCTCTGTTTGAAAATATACCCGATGCTAGCGCGGCCAGTGACGTCACGAGCGTTGGGTAAAGGTATATTTTCCAAATAAGCTGCTGTGCTGTTAATAAAATGGCCTTTGCATGATTTTTTAATGTTACCTAATAGATTGTACTTACCTTACTCAAATGCGTAGTACCCGTAACCGATGAGCGTGTATGAACAACATTATGAGAGTGGAAGTGGCGGTAGAGGTGTGTCAGGATCGTTGGCGTGTGGAGATCGGTTGTCTCTGCTAACCCCACTGGTAAACTGGCGTGACGCTATGAATGTATGTAGAATAGAATAGAATAGAAATGCTTTATTGCACACAAAAACACGAACAGAGATACAGAAGACAGAGAATAGAAGATAACATACAGAAGAGCAATATAAATTAACAATACTTCACACAGAAACAAGAGAACAGTAGCGTGCAAAGGCGGACTTAACACTTTAAGTGATTTCTTCCAGTCAACCTTTGGGTGATGAGAGTATGTACTTACCTTCCTATAGGTGGTAGGGTTTAACCCGTACGGATTGATACCTGCACTGAATGAAAGGTCCCGCCCGTCATGGTACTTACCTCTAATCGTCTTCGTATTTTTCTCTTCTAGCACATTCCAAAGGATAGTTAATATAGAATGCCTCACGGCATTAAGCTCGCCTATTGTGCCTAATTTGTATTTATTGGTGTTCAATAAAGAATATATACGCACACATACATTTTCCTAGTCAGTAGATCCTATATCAGTACGCATACGCCACAGTGCGGGGCATCACCAAATGAAAACCGTACTTCAGAATCGCGTAGATGGCTCGACAGCCATTGTTGCAGAGGTGATTAGGTCAAGCATATACTTTGTAGACTTGACGCCATTGGAGTATCTATTTATGGAGGACTTATAGCAGAATGTAATTTCTTCCAGTCAGCCTGAAATGTTATGCTTACACCATCTGCTAAGCCCTCGACGACAGCCCATTTATCATAGCCGCATCGACTGCCCTCTTGTTCTTTAGTACGGTGGTACCAATCTGGACGAGTTTTACCCTAACACCTAGTGGGGCACAGGAAGGGTCTACAGTGGTGACGAATATGTGTGCATGTTATTTCTTCGAAAATCCGAAAACTTACTTGATTGGTTCACGACCAGGTGCAGGAAACTCTTTGTCACATGAAAAGACAAGCCAGTAGTGGTTTGAAATTAGTCATTCAATTCAAGTTCGAAAATATTTTTTATTCTATAAAACACACATTGCGATACAGAAATACAATTTAAGAATTCCATTATATTTTAGGTATGTTTTTTTCTCTATTTAGTATATAGTTTAATTAAGTATCTATCTGTTTATATAATCCTTTGGTATTGATAAATTATAACCTGTTATATAATATAAACTAAAAGTTTATTATTAATTGTTCATATGGCTGGTAGCAAAACTGCACTCGAACTTGTCACAATTTGTCCTATTCGGTTCGATTAGACCCATGAAGACGAACTGACAAGAAACGTTTTTTTTTTATGGAAAACTTCGCAGGGTATTTTTTTTTCATACATCGATATTTCTAGTTTTGTCTGCCGTCGCGTCGGGTCATAAAAACATTGACTAAATTAATACTCACACTTCTATCGTAGCCTAATTTATCGTTCGATCGCGTTTGGCACCGAGGTCAACTTAGCAAGCTTCCGGCCTACGGTGTCCCTTCGTCCCTTTGTAATTGGGTCGCCAGCTTCTTGGGAGGCCGATCAATTTTTGTAACTATCGACGGTGCAAGATCAGCTGACTTCCCAATAAACGCTGGCGTTCCTCAGGGCTCGGTGCTGTCGCCTACATTATTCTTGTTATTTATTAACGATTTGCTGTGCCTAGGTAACATTCACAGTTATGCAGACGACAGCACCGCACACGAGGGTTACATCAAGGACTGGACTGC
The DNA here is from genome assembly GCA_946902875.1 of Nematopogon swammerdamellus. Lineage (NCBI taxonomy): Eukaryota > Metazoa > Arthropoda > Insecta > Lepidoptera > Adelidae > Nematopogon > Nematopogon swammerdamellus. Next base: position 10,001,553 of record OX336358.1, on the reverse strand, counting down.
AAGAGACGTGCGCATTAACGAAGCTCGACGTCTGACGGTTGAAAGAGTAGACGGTGCTCTATTTAAAGTAGCCTACTGGGGCCGCGAGAACCTTGTAGATTTCAACGTCAGAAAAACACATAAGCTTGTGCCTTCTCTACCAAGGCCGACCGGTTTCCCTCCAAAGCCACATTTCAGGGTACGGCTGTACCCAACAATGACAAATTGGACCTCCTGGGCGTGGAACTGACCAAAGATGTAGGATTTAGGAGCTTTATAGAGTCCAAAGCTACCCTTGCCTCCAGGAAGTTGGGCGTCCTCTACCGCAGCAGGCGATTCTTCTCACCGGCGCAACTCCTTATGCTATACAAAGCGCAAGTTCGCCCGGTGATGGAGTATTGCAGTCATCTGTGGGAAGGATCCCCCTTTTACCTGTTGGCCTCCTTGGACTCTATCCAGCGCCGCGCCATCCGCCTAATTGGTGATCCCAAGCTCACGGAGGGACTTGAATCATTGCAACACAGGCGAACAATTGGTTCCCTTAGCCTGTTTTATAGGTACTACCATTGCCGATGTTCCGAAGAACTGGCTTCCCTCATCCCTCCTGCCCCGATCCGTATTCGTCACACCCGCCGGACTCGCTCGGAACATCCATATGTTGTTGACACACAACTTCTGAGAACGCATCGCTTTTCGAAATCGTTCCTATGTCGTACGGCGAAAATATGGAACGGTCTTCCGGCGAGTGTGTTTCCCACCACCTATAACCTGGGAATCTTCAAAAGGCGTGTTAATAAATTAGACAACAACCTCTTTGTCCGCCTTGTAGCTGGCATGGCGCCTCTCTGAGCGTGGTTTCGCGAGGAGTGGGGTTATTGGCTGTGTGTTAATCGTTCTTTGAACTTTTGGGCACAGCCACCCGTGCCGGTAGTCTATAAAATAAAAAAAAAAAAAAAAAAAAAGCAAAACCGCAACCACTGTATCAGGAGAACATTTCCTGATATCATTTCCTCCGCTAGATGTGTCGATAATGTCTGCTCTGCCTTCCTTCTACCGACGCGACGGAAGCATCTCTACACGGATGTCCATTACTTTGTAATCATTACGATAAAATAATATGCCGTCTGGACAAGATAATACACATTCAGAAACGTCATCGTCATAATTGCACACGTTTTACTTTGTTAACAACCTTTGGCCGGCACGCACACCATTCGCATTAAGACACAAGTTATGTGAGTGAACAAGTGTGTTATTTCGTCTTTGTGCACAGTTTTTGCTTTTTTTTATGTAATCCGGCATGGGTGGCTGAGTCGGAGGGGCCAAAGCGCATGGTCCGACCAGCCAATATCACCTCCGAGAAGGTAGGTGCCATACCGGAGACTTCCCAGGATTGCTGGCTATACTGGACTAGAGGAGAACACAACCGAGGCTGCTAAGCGAACATCTTACATCCAGTACGGTGGTACCAACCCAGTCGGCTTAGAATACGTCTTACATTTCAGGTTATGTTTGTAGCTATAGGATGGCACACGTAGTGTTCAATAAAAAGAAATTATATATATTTACATACATACATATCACACACGCTGAATCCCGACAATCGGGGTAAGCAGAGTAATCGGTGTAGTGCTGCAAGAACTCTGGTAAATTACAGCACAACACCGACCACCACGTTTCGCAAATTATTCGAACAAGATTCAATCGATCAAGCCGCAAGTAAGGCACGATGACCCACCCGCTGCATGACTCGGTGGAAGTACCGTGCCAAGGTGAGAGGTGGCGAGCCTGTCGCCCCTTAGCACGGATTCTTGTCCTTATCCCTTAGTCGCCTTTTACGACATGCACGGGGAGAGATGCAGTGAGGCTATTCTTTTTAAGTACCGGCCACACACGGTATTATATATATTTATAGAATCTTTATTAATCTCAAACATTCTCTTATAGAGAGGTGATTATTCACATTATTGTATGCGGTTACAAATAAGTAGAAGTAATAAAACTATCAACTAAAGTTATTGTAGGTACAATATACAAGTGTCTTCAATCTTATAAATATTCTGGAACCAGACGGACAGACCAACAGATGGGCAGAAATGAAAACATAAACTTTAGTTCAAAATAAGTCGTTTTGGCGTACCGTCGTCGCAATTAGGAGGCCATATTGAAAATGACACGGCGGGGTACCGTACTCTGTATGCCAGGATTTTGTGCCACGGAATATGTGCCCTTAAAATACACAAAATCCGGCCACATGAACTTAAGCTCGACGTATTCTACGTAAAATTTTCGCTTGTGTTATTGACACAATCCCGTCTTTTTCACTTGCTCGGCAGGTCGATGTGCGTTCTAGGTATTGATTCCCATGTCATCTGGGACACAAATACACCATCTACGTACGGCATCGGAGATGTGCGTGTTGAAGCAGTTTACGTCTTGCTGCTAGAATGCGGAAGGCAGTGTGTTCGACACCCGCTGGTGTTCAACTGCGAATTTGATAAATATATTTCTTTCACGAACACGTCGAGTTGCTTACTCGGTAACAAAGCTTCTCTAGCACTGGTCAGTCGAAATGGCTATGGAAAATGTCCGTGTTTTACATGCGGTATAAGAGGAACGACGCGACGGTGCCAAGCAAGTGCTTGGCAACTCCGGCAGGAATAAGATGTAATTTCAAATGTGTGTGTATGGGTCGATAAGGGTCGCCTTAGATGCACGTAGGTCCTGTACTGTAGGTCCCTTCTCTTATTACCTTACTTGATGATAGGGTTGAGCCTGCCCGGGTTGATACCACCGCACTGAATGAAAGGTCGGTTGAAACGGCTATGTAAATAGTTTGTGTTTTCTGTAAAGTTCAGTGTAGCCGGCACGACCGAAGGGCAGCACTGACATAGCACCTAGTTCACCAAGGTGCTACGGGACTGACATGACGGATGTGTAGGCGATCTAGCCAACCGTGTCAGTTTCCAGTAAACCAGATTGGGCATGTCCTCCAAAAGGGTCAAGTTAGGTCCTATGAGCATTTATGAAAAACAATTATGGGTGCGGAAGTGGCGACAAAGAGGCGTCAACAGTCGAGAACGGTGACGCGTGAAGAACCGTCGCCTATTATGACTACCCCATTAGGAAACTGGCTTGACGTAGTGTTCTGTGTAATTGTGACGTTGTGTGCACAGCGTGTTTAGCTTAATCTCGATCGTGACTGCGACATTTGCCATCTTCGTCACTCGCCACACATCATCAGCTCATCTCATATAATTTGCGGTGGGATTTTCGCAGTCCTAGTCAATGGAAATAAATGACAGTGACTAATTGGACTAAACTTAGCACTAAACATTTATAAGCAAACAATTATGAACTAACAGCGACATATTTGGATGCGTTGGCCCTGGCAGGACCGAAGAAACTGTATGTATATACATATGTATATATTCTTTATTGAACAACAATTTATACAAATTTAGTCACAATGGTGAGCTTAATGCCGCGATTCTATTCTAACCATTTGGGATGTGGGAGAAGCATATGCAGGATAACAAAAAAAAAATATTGGTTGTCTGTAAAGTCGGTTTACGGACGATAGTTTTACGTGATAACGTCAATATTCTAAATTTGGAATCTTTTCCGACCGGCCAGATGCGCTTAATATATTATGGTACGAGTAACCTCCATTCAATTTGTGCTGCCCTGGTACTTTAGAACCAGAGAGATAAATGTGTACAAGCCGACGCTTGGGCCGATTGTGCCTCTCTATCGCTTGTTACGTGCTCTCGCTTGCACACACAGGCTCAAATGGAACGTGACACTTTTTCGTGTGTGCAGCCGGTGTTCATCAATTTATAAGACGTTATCACGTCAAAAATATCAGCTTACTAAAGTCTGCTGGTAGACTAGTAAGTCATTGCAATTATAAAAATGTTATGGGGACTCAAATATTTCAAGCCAAATTGTTAGCTTTCCGTACTCCGTACGGAAGCCTTCCTAGATATAAGCCTACAACTTCTGTCTGTCCGTCCGTCCGTCCGTCCGTCCGATGGCTGTATCTTTGGAACCGTAATAGGTAGCCGGTTGAAATGCTCATAGAATATGTGTTATTTTGGCGGATATAACAACAAATGAATAACGAAACAAAAATTATTTATAAGTGAAAAATTAAGGAGGGTTAATTAAGAAACCTGTTTTCAACGTTTTTTCGACTCGCACCAGGCCGGTTTTTTATCTTGTTGTTCATTCGAAACGGTCTTCTACGAAGATCCTAGCCCTGTATTTGCGCATTGGTCAAATTGGCCCTTCCGCCGCCATGTTGGATTCTTTTTCTTTTCAACCGCTCATATCTCGGGTTCTAATTATCCCACAGCATTCCAACCGGGGTCGTTGGACTCGAAGTCCATCTTAGAACTAGAACTTAGAATGGAAATGTTTGCTTCTAACGTATAAAATTTTCCTAAATACACACGGACTACGGAATTTTGAGCGTGGATGGGCGGGCAAAAAATCAAGCAATCGTAATGAAATATATTATTATTCGTACTTCTCCCACATCCCAAAGGTTAGTTAGAATATGTATGTATGTATATATTCTTTATTGAACACCAATTTATAAAAATTAGGTACAACAGGCGAGCTTAATGCCGCGAGGCATTCTATTCTAACTAAGCTTTGGGATGTGGGAGAAGTACATGAAGGCGAACAAGAATAGTTTGTGGCAATGTGTTAAGACTGTAAAGAAATATGTATTATATGATTATAAAGAAATATAATGACTCATGGCATTAAGCTCACCTACTGTACCTAATTTTAATGTATTGGTGTTCAATAATGAGAATATATATAAACATATACATACTGCAAGTAAGTCAGGAACACACACAAATGTAGCATATTGTCCCACGCTGACGAATCTCATATATTTGCTCGAAGCGCGTCTGGTTTTTCGCAGAACGAGCGATATTTCATCCGGTTTGTAGCGAAGTGTACAAACAGCGTGACGCAGCGTAATACGAGTTGTTATGAGTTTTTTTATAAAAACGATTTTTTTTTATTTTGTGTTTTTTAGTTTTTTCTAGTTTTTTTTATCCTTGTGCGCTCGGGGCTCGTCAGCCTTAATTTATTTCGTTCCGCGAGATGCCATTTTCAATGCCACGTTCGTACCGCGGGATGCCATTTGCATTGTGCTGCGCTTTTGTACGGGAAATTCGACATACATAAAAAAAATTATGCGGTGACGGTGACGTTTTCTCTGAGTTTACTTCTAATATTCAGAACTTGAATTTATAGAGGATTTTGTACGTTCGATGATTGTCCAAACGCCAGATTTATATAACCGATTGTAGTACACAAACCGTTCGCTAGTGGCGCTGGCATCTTTCCTCATACAATCTCTTGTGTCCGCAATCCGCATGATCATCGAACGGACGCTAACAATTCGTAATCGACATGCCGAGACTTTGGCGGGAAGTCATTGTACGACTATTTGCTTTAATGGTTAACACTATGGTGTGTGACTGGGTATTTTAAAAGAATAATCCCACTGCATACCTCCCCGTGCACGTTGTAAAAGGCGACTAAGGGGTAAGGGCAAGATGCCGTGCTAAAGTGCGACAGGTGAGTCACCTCCTACTTTGGCACGGTCCTTTCACCGAATCATGAAGTAAGTATTCGTTGCTCGATAGATAGCGTGCCCCAATTATTTTCTAATTGCTACTTGTAAATTTTAACTTGTAATTTACATGTAGCTCTTGCAGCACAACACTGATTACACTGCTTACTCAGATTGTCGAGATACAGCGTGTGTGTTATGTATGTATGTGCGGAGAACTATAGTCCAACTCGCGATAAACAGTAAACACATTGCCTCTATTGCGAGAGCTGACTGGTTCGATAGTTTAATATAAATATATAGATAATATAGTATAATATTTAAACGGTAAAATATAAATTTATTAAACAAACAACACAACAATCTAATAATAACTAAAGAAAACCAAAATGAATGACTAAATTAAATATAAATATTAAATATATATACATTATTATACTATAATATAGATCGATATTTAACAGATAGGTAGATAAGTCCATATTTATTATGTCAATATTTTGCATGTGGAAATCTAGAGAAAATATTCTCTCACATAATTAAAAAAAATACTACGAGATCCCCTGCTTGTGGACAAAGTGCAAAATTAAATGACCTAATAATAATTTTTTTTTTAAACACAAGATTTCTAACAAGAATGTACCCAGAACCGGTTGTTAAGTAAATGCAAATAAATTTCCCATAAAATCGAATATTCAGTACTCAAATGCTGGGTTCATCTAAGTACTGAATATTCATCACTCAAAACTCATGTTTGTTCCAAGGACGAGATCTTCTCTCTGGTTTAACTCGTTTCCAGGAGTTGTTTAATTACGTCACACATTCAATTACACGAAATTAAATTAAAATATACTTTTTCGCACTTATAAAGGTAAAAAAAAATGATTTAATTAATAAAGTCATTATCTACCAGTTCTGCCCGGGATTGTGGGTAAAGTGTCTGATTGGTGGGGGATTTTTTTTTCTCTTTCCTTGACTTGAATGTGTAGGTATATATATCATTTATGAAAATAATCATTTAATTTTAGGAGAAATTTAAAAAGTTTCAAATAAAATACCCATACATGACTTCTGCTCTTCTCCACATGCCAACGGTTGGTTTGTAAAGAATTCTGTATTTAATTAAACTCGCCTTGTGTGTTCAATAGTTTATAGTGTACAATAAAGTATATTTGAATTTTACTATTTGGTACCCATAAAATGAAATCATCATCTAAAGGGCTTAAAAAAATACTCAAGTAAGCGTCCTTTGAATACTCTACGGCGAATTTAAAATATAAAGAATTCCAAAATTATATAAAAATAGCTGCAATAAAGTTACTCATACATAACTACATTATACACGTTTATTATATAGGTACTAGCTTTTACCCGCGGCTTCGCTTCGCGTGACCTTTGCTGACAGCTCAAACTCCTTAAAACCTTATTACGAACACATAAAAAAATCCAAATCTGTCCAACCGTTCTCAAGTTATACGTTTACCAACGAACAGAATTAAATTTTTATTTATATAGCAGACATAATATGTCAGATAACTATATAATATTCTTATAAAGTCGACTAAGGGATAAGAAAATTCGTCAGCCTCGGTAGCTCAGTGGCGCGGTTGGTTAGTCAACTGTTATTAAGCAACGCTGAGCGCGGTCAGTGATTGGATGGGTGACCGCTCGACCGTTGGAGGCTGACCGTGGTTCGGATTCCACGTTAAACTGTAGGTCCCTTCCCTTCTTACCTTACTAGGTGGTAGGGTTTATCCCGGCCGGGTTGATACCACCGCATTGAACGAAACGTCGGTCGAAACGGCTATGTAAATAGTTCGCGAATAGACCTGTTAGTGTAGCCGACGTGAAATGAAGGGAAGCACTGACATGGCACCTAGTTCACCCTGTGTTATTGGCTGACATCACGGATGTTGTAGGTGATGTAGCCAACCGTGTCAGGTTCCATAAAAAAAAAAAAAATAATAAAAAATAGTTATCTGACAAACGAAACTTATTTTCAGATAAAAAGCATAATCCAGTTTCTACAATATACTTGCGCAGATAGTAATGCAGTTGCTATTGGATATTACTACTCGTTACGCCTACTCGTATATTAACAACAAATAGTAGTTTCTGGACTAAAACTGTATTATTCTAATTAACTATTTATTTTAAAAGTTTTTTTTTCATAACGTAAGTCATCTCTTTCAAACTTCTCCATTATTTAAGTACATAATATATAAAGTGATCATGTTGTATTCAAAAGGATACCAAAACCTGATTCAGGGTTGCAGCCAATGAGCGAAGAGGTCCTTAAACCCTATTTTCCTTGTCCTTTTTACTGCTACGTGGCTTGCAACAACTCGTTTATACTTGAGAAAGGCTGCCTCAAAGAATGCCAAGTGTTGTGGGTATGCGTGCAAGACATCTTGCTCGATATAGCTGTGTCTTATTATATTTTCTGTATAAAAAAAAATTAAAAGAAGTTTACTTTTTATATATTTTTTTTTGTAAATGAAATTTATTAATGACCTTTAAAGTACAAGATAAAGTTAGTTTAAATATTATTTGTATTAATTAATGTATTTATTTACTTGTATGTATTCTGATATTATCCATTTGTTAATAAACTTTAAATACTTAATAAAATTGATTGTTAAGTATATAAAAATATAAATTATAAAAAATAACTAAAAACATAAAAACTAATGTTATTGTTTATATATATTATCATAAAATGCTGTTGTATAAAGGTTTTTTAATACCGGTTATAATTTAACAAAATTACATTAAAATATTAATAGTTATAAAGAAAATAAAAAAAAAACTAACATTTGCAGTTCCAAGAAAAAAAATTCAATTAAAACTGAAAACATTTCATAAAACAATTTCATTAGGTAATCGTATTTTATATTAATTGACCTGACATTTTGATGCAGGAAGCGTTCGATTAATAGTTTTAAATATTTTAAAGGTAATATATCACTCATTACAACTTTATAACTGTGAATATTATTTGAAAGGATTGTAATAAGATATAAGTTTTAGTTATTTAAACATAATAATTTATCCAAAAGATTCTTAATTATTTCTTAACACATTGACAAGTTACTCATAAGCCTGTAGGTAGACCCGTCAATACTTCAGTTTGACCTTACAGAACAGGAAATACGGAGGTGGTATTAGCATAGCCAGCCCACTCCGGCCGGCTGGTTTCACGGCATTTTATATATAATATATATATATATATATATTTCAATGACTAACATTATATACATATTTGCCCAAAAACAACACTCATAGAAATAACACTTGTGGTAAAGTTTTTTTTTCAGCCACATAAAAATCAAATCGGCAATATAATATCATGCGTGCGTCGCGTAAATACGTGAAAAATCTAAAAAAAAAATAATATTAAAAGTTGAAATCTTCTATAGTATAATTCACAGGTACATAATATTTATATATCATCTCTCTTGTTCAGCATTGGTTTTTTTATTGAAAGCGCGAAATATGTCGCCGAGCCACCCATAAGGTGTCTAACGACGCCCATGGGCATTCGGTCGTATGCGAGGGTTGCGAATGCCACGCCGGCCTGACAGGTGTCCGTTATTGAAATCTAGGTTGGAATGTCACGAGTGTTCTAAGAACAATCCGATCCTTTCGCAAACCAAATTTGGTAAAATATGTTTTATTGTTATATAGTATTTACTTTATAAATATATATATTTTTTAATTAAATACTAACAACTTTTTGTTGCTTTATTTTTATGTAAAACACATATTTTATTAATAATAATAAAAAAGCACATTTATTCATGAAATATTTCGCCCCGATGACTGAAGACACCACCAACATCGGGGCGAAATATTTCATGAATAAATGTGCTTTTTTATTATTATTAATAAAATATGTGTTTTACATAAAAATATATAGTATTTATACATTTATAATTAATGGTTCACCATTTTATTAAATTTATATTTGCTTTAAAAGTACATGAAAACAAAAAGATTTTTTAATAAATACGAAATTGAAAAACCTATGCATGCCCCTATGCGTTGAAGTCTTTTTCACTATCCGAATTTGTGTCTATGCGAGTTTTTTTTTTCGTAGCGCGCTACGCAAGCGCTGCTACGCCAATTTGCCGCGAACAATTTGGTTTAGTGGTTCAAAATTTGCTTAGCTATTGTCAATAAAAAAAAAATTATGTACTTGTAGTTATATCTGATGTCTTCCTTATCTTCTTTATATATATAATTCTTCTGTACGTGTGTTTGTCACCTAACTTCTAAACGGCTGTACCGATTTGGATGAAATGTTGTGTGTATATTTGAGTGAGTCTCTGGATAGTTTGAAAATACAATTGGACCCGGTAGATGGCGTCGTTATAAGTCCACGCGGACGAATCGCGGGCACAGCTAGTTAATTAGAGGTAATTTTGTTTTTTATTTTAATGATCTCGGAGAAATTATTTATTTTAATTTGTAACAAAATTCGTATTAATTGAATATTCTGTGTCGTTTTGAATTCTGAAAATGTTTTTAAGTTATTATGATTTAAAACAATGTTTTTATTATTTCGTTAAAATACTTGTTCGTGACGTAAAATTTAAAATTCATGTAATTAGTGAAGTAGAAGGCACTTTAATCAGTAACAAATACCTACGTATGACATACATACATACAACAAACATCATTTGAATGCCATGAATAATATTTTTATATGTTTTTATGTTCTTTTATGGAACCTGGCACGGTTGGCTACATCACCTACAACATCCGTGATGTCAGCCCATAACATCGGGCGAACTAGGTGCCATGTCAATGCTTCCCTTCATTTCATGTTGGCTACACTGAACTGGACGGAAAACACGAACGATTTACATAGCCGTATCGACCGATGTTTCATTCAGAGGGGAGATACCAACCCGGGCGGGATAAACCCTACCACCTAGTAAGGTAAGAAGGAAAGGCGCCTACAGTTTAACGTGGAGTCCGAACCATGGTCAGCCTCCAACGGTCTAGCGATCACCCATCCAAGTACTGACCGCGCCCAGGTGTGCTTAACAACAGTCGACGACCGCACTATTGAGCTACCGAGGCTGACAATGCCTCAAATTAAATTACCAATCGTAAATATGAAATGGGGGAAAACAAAATGATTAAAATTATCATTTAGTTTTAATAGTTTAAATAAAAACATTGATCTTGTAAATATTAATTAAATAATATTTTATAAATAAAAAAAAAAGATATCATCTTCATCACTATCCTTAACCACCATCCTAGGAATGGTCCCCTGTGTTTAGTTTAAAACGGTATAACCAGAGTGACTGAACGGCGACCTAGTGATATGTCTAAACTGACCTCCGCAGGCCGTTCCACCTGTCAGATGGAACACACACACTGTCTCGCATACGCAAAGCCTACCTGCACCAAGAGCGTTCACCAGATGAAGGCTATCGCGCTTCGTACACGAAAATCGCCCCGCAAGATTGAGGCAACGAAAAAACCCCGAGGACCGGTCCATTCGACTGTTCGCTCTTGCGTCAGAACTGTCCCAAGCTGGCGCGCTGATGGCCGACCGGCCGACCGCGAAGTACCGCGAACGTCTAGCCAGCCGACTTGATCCAGTCTGCCGCCGAACGCCGCGCTGTCGAAGCGCGTTGCTAGCCGCCTTTCTGTGAAACTCTTAACCTTTTTTTTTTCACGTAGTTTCGTAATCGTTACGTATGTGCAGAGTGTGTGTGCTACAGTGCTGTGGGTTTTGACGGAAGCTCCATGTGATTGGGACGACGGGCCGACAACATGCTTATAACGTGAGTGTTGCTTCCTACATGACAAAGTTTATGGTTGAAAGTTTGAACGGCTTTATAGTGATGCATAACTTACTTATGGCAAACGAGCACTAAAGAGAGATGTTTGGTTGCGGTTCGTAAAAGAGTTGGTCCCGAACGAGTTCTTTGAATGCAAAAATTTTTGAACTCCAGTTTTTTCCTATAAACTTTTTTCAGTATAATCAGTACCTATAATCATAAATTAAAAACTAATCGTTAGGGACCTTGTAAATTAGCAATAATCCTATGTGCAACCTTCTGATACTGTCATATATTATTTTTTTTAAGATATGGAGGTTGTGGGGCTGCCTGTGAAGTACATAACTCTACTTAGATTTTTAATTTCGATTCCATAAGATTCGTGTTGCTGCCACATACATACGTAACGTAACGTATGGTGTGAGTCTTAGGATTGTACGACACAATTTTTACGGTTTTTAACATATGTTCGTTAAAGACTAGCGTTTTGGACACGATGCCTCTCCACACTTAGTAGGTACCTACCTTGTGTTAACGACGAATAGGCTACTAAGGGATAATAATAAGATGCCGCGCTAAAGGGCGACCGGTAGGCCACCTCTCACATTGGCATGGTCCTTCACCCGAGTCATGCAGTACTGTCTTCATGCCTTACTCATGCTTGATAAGTTGTCTTGCCCTGAGTTACCTAAACGTAGTTAGGTGTACCTCACAGCACAACAGCGACTACTCTGCTTACCCCGATTGTCCGGATTCAGCGTGATAATATTTATGTACCTACTTCGTTCGCATGAAGTTAGGTTCGACAAATATTTTAATGTATTTGTTAAGTGAGCACCACCATTTCAGGTGCAGAGGTGGCCTAGATAAGATGTATTGAGAGTAACAGACAGGCACCATATAATGTATATTAGTAGGGATATATTTTTCTGAATATGTGAGTACAGTAGAAGGGGCGCCCTAGACGCAAGTACCTAGACCAGTACCCTAATCACGAGATTAACCTACTACGCTATGCACGCTACGCCGTGTTCTCCGCGTCATTTTGTATGGAGAAACGGAGCAGCGCCTCTAGTGATAGATTTGCGAACTTCGTTTCTCCATACAACATGATGCGGAGAACACGGCGCGCGGCGGCGTAGCGTGCGTAGCGTAGTAGGTTAAATCTCGTGATTAGGGTACAGATCGTGAGTACTTAGAAGGGAGCTCCCTAGACACAAGTACCTAGACCAGGGGGTCTACCGGCGGTATCTCACTCGCTAACTCACACAAATACTCGCATATTTCAACCAATAGCCGGGCCGGATGCCTCACCGACCTCCTTTTGATTGGTTGAGTGAGATCATTTCTCAAACTCACATCGGTGAGTGATTGATTACTGATTAGTGCCTGAAGTGATTAGTGAATAGTGAGTAACGCCGGTACAGGGGCTGATTGTGAGTACTTAGAAGGGGGCGCACTTTTTTTTATATATATAGAAATCGCGACATGTGGCTCCGAGCCACCCATAAGGTGTCTAACGACGCCCATGGACATTCGCCCTAGACGCAAGTACCTAGACCAGATCGTGATTACTAAGAAGGGATATTTAGAAGGGGGCGCCCTAGACGCAAGTACCTAGACCAGATCGTGAGTGTGCTCCAAAAGTCCTCAAGTACTCATAAACCGAAACGTACGACCATGTATGAAAAAATAATTAAGAGATGTCAGAGGCTTGGCTGGTGCTTGGCACGTGCAGATCCATTGTTTATGAAAACTGACACGGTTGGCTACATCACCTACAACATCCGCGATGTCAGCGCATAACACCGGGTTAACTAGGTGCCGTGTCAGTGCTTCCCTTCATTTCACGTGGGCTACACTGAACTGGACGGAAAACACGAACTATTTACATTGCCGTTTCGACCGACATTTCATTCAGTGCGGTGGTACCAACCCAGGCGGGATAAACCCTACCACCTAGTAAGGTAAGAAAGGAAGGGACCTACAGTTTTACGTAGAATCCGAACCACGGTCAGCCTCCAGCGGTCGAGCGGCCACCCATCCAAGTACTGATCGCGCTCAGGGTTGCTTAACAACAGTCGACCGACCGCACCACTGAGATACCGAGGCTGACAATGATGTATGCATGTAAATTTTTCCTTCAGAAAAAAACTCATTGGTTCACGCCGACCGAATTCGAACCTCGGACCTCTCGCAAGAGAAGCCGATGCCCAGATCACTCGGCCACCCGCCGCTTATTTACAATTCTGAAGTGAAAATCCTTTTGTTGAGGTTCCTTTGTATTTCCGTTCAGTTTCCTTTTGCGGCATATCTTCGTCATGAATACTAGGTGTCATTAAATTGCGCCCACAACATCTTAGTAACTTGTTATACATAATTGCTTCGCCTTCAATGTTTTTCTCGTCTAGATTGTTTTCCCCATTCCTTTGTACGTTGAATTTAATAATAATAGATTTATTTTAATTATCAATAATTGTGAAATTTTATATTTTATTCTATATAGATTGTTCTTGAATGTTCATTATTATGTAAAGTAATTCTTTAGACTTTAGAGATATATTTTCTTTATAAAGATAATACATAATTACATACTCACCGTGACACCTGTCTCCAACCAAATGGAGAAAGAGAGATAACTTGTTAATCAATTAGACAACCAAGAGCGTTGAATAGGTTTGATAATATAGGCATAAGAACGTTGAACGTTGAACTGTAACGTTCTTGTAGACAACGACCTCTTTGTCCGCCTTATAGCTGGCATGGCGTCTCTCTTATCACGGTTTCGCGAGGAGTGGTGTTATTGGCTGTGTCTGAGCTTATTTTGAACGTTTGGGCACAGCCACCCGTGCGGGTTGTCCATAAAATAAAAACCTTTAAACCACTAAAAAATATCGATACAGCATACGGCAAATACATTTCTCATAGAAACGCACTAAGCACTCACAAAATGTTTACATTACATAGAAACACATTGTTGTTTCATAATGCATTATTGGCTATCCCGTGTTTCGTGGTGCTGGTTAAAAGCTCATTCACCCTTTAATATGAGTGTAGGGTGGTATGGGTAAATATCGTCTTTATTTTGGAATTTTTAGATAGTTTAAGAATTAAATATTTTTATTTTCACCAATATTTGGTACTTATTAGATTTTTATATACATTTATTTCATCATCATCATTTGACACATAAACTTGTATATAGGTACCTATATTCAATCTGACGACTAATAAAGTCGAAAAGTTAAGATTTAAAATATGTGTGTTTTTTATTTATTGTTCAAAAATATATATCTAAAAATCTAGGTAGTTTAACCCTTCTATTTTGGGAGCAAAAAATGAAAGTAAGCTGTTTTATTGAAAAAAGGCAAGCTTCTCTTAAACCTCATATTAATAAGTAATTCACTTTTTTGTGTCTCCTGTAAAATTTGAATTTTGACCTATGTGACGTTTTCAAAATGACCGGTTCAATTATGAAACTCACTCACTGTACTTATGCGTGGTTGTAAGTTGGCGTGATTTAGAGCTAGGTATGTATGTATGTATGTACCATGTGCACGCAGTACGAATTATATTGGTATGTTATTGCTTTATTTAGACTAATATATCACGTATTCAATACACAGCCTTTCCGAAGGTTGCTCGAGTGAAATCGCACACGTCGAGAAGGCCAGCTGACTCGTATGTTTTCCGCACTTCCTACTGTTATACCTTCATTGAATAAACTCAAAATCACGTATACCGCGAGAGGTGAACTGATCTGTACGTGTTTTCTCGTTATATCGATCGGTATGCTTCGTTATTTTGTTGGTTATTGTTGAAATGATAATATACTTTATTGCACGAAAAGAAGAGACAAAAGGCGGACTTAAATCCTAAAGGCTTTCTCTACCAGTATGGTGCCTTCGATTGTGTATAAAGTTGATTGTTAGTGTGAAATTAAATGAACAGAAATAAAACAAAAATTATAATAAATAAACTTACTTATACGCGGTGTTGCAGTTGCCCCCGTAATATTTTTAACTGACATAAGGGGGTTATTCTATATGTGAAACTAAACAACTTCTGTGGCGAAAAAAAATATTTTGAAACAAAGAAAAAATAATTTTTTCCATACAAATTTTAAATGCCTATTCTCAAAATGTATGGAGAAAAAAAAATTTTTTTTCTTCAAATTAAAAAGTCGTAGAACAAAAGTTGTTCTATTTCACGTACAGAATCACCCCCTTTCGGGTTTTACGGTTGGGGTTGCAACACCGTGTATATTTAACATACAAATAAATACATTCATTACATACATACTTACAGCTTCAAAGGTACATAATTATATAGAAATATATGCACATTACAGTTTCTATACAAGCGATAACACCACAGAGCACGGAACGCCCCCCGCCCGCGCCCCCTACTAGAGGCGCCCTAAGCGATAATATTTGAAACCCAATAACTGGACGCAGTGCTACTAGCGCTTCGTATGTGTGCGTGTGTGTTAGTATCGACACTACACACAAAGAGGGGCAAGTTAGGCACACGCACAAAACAAATGCACACGCACAACACACATATGACATAGGCCACGTCTACAGGCTTCAACGCGGTTGTAAGGAAATCGCGCTCAGGGCGCCTCTAGTAGGGGGCGCGGGCGGGGGGCGTTCCGTGCTCTGTGGATAACACACATTACTAGTTTGAAAACATATGTTCCCCCAAACGGGATTTGAAAATGTTGTGGGAAGCAGAAATACGGAGAGTGGCAGGCATTTGGTTCCAGAGACGAGCTGATTCAAAAGCAAAAGAATGTGTATTGAAAGAACTGGAAAGAATCGGGATACAGAAAAGGTTACCACCCATGGACCTCAAAGAAGCACCGTGACTAACGTGAAATTTGAATTTCGAATTGAGATATTCCAGCGTACTGGGATCGAACAGAACGGTAAATAGAAGGGGAGGAATGGGTATTCCTGTGCGCTCGTTTTTTTTTTTTATGGAAACTCTTACTGTAGCCCTGGTGCGGCACCTACTCAGTTATTTGATCATAATTTCTGAGGTTGAAGATATACCTGACGCGCGTATTTTGTAGGTGCTCGACTTTATTTAATACCGACTCATTCAGATCTAGAAAGCAGACGTCAGCATAGTCTGTAATGGAGAATGGAAGAGATTGTGCTTGGCTAGGGTTTTCTGTGCTAGGGATTTTGACCGTCACTTGTAAGTTGTAAGCCAGTTGGACGAAATACTAGTGAGATTTCAACTTTATGTAAAAAAAATCTACAATATATTGTAATTTTGAAATAATATTATCCTACATGGCACTATGTGGCTAAATTACTAAAGATAAGTAAACCAGCCAATTTTTTTTTTATAAAAAATAAAATATTACGCTATTGTTGAAGATAGGTTTTTTTGTTTATTTTACCAACATTTACTATTTTATTCTTTATTTAAATGTCATGTAGGTAGGTTATGTTAGGTTTAGGATATATTTTCTTTTCTGTACATAAATACAATCTTACATGAACAGGTTTTTTTTTCTCTTTTTGTTTTTTTTTATGGAAAGCGCGACATGTGGCTTCGTTTCAATTACGAGTAGGTGTCTAACGATGCCCATGGGCTTTCTGTGATGCACGGGGATTGCGAACGCCATGCCGGCCTGACAGGAGCCTTTTCATGCCCCTTTTGAGAAACCCCAGGCTGTACTTGAGAGTAAATACATTGTTATATTATGTGTTTAAATAAACGTGTTGCTCATATGTCCTATTGATGTTTATCTTCGAAAAACTGCTGAAAGTAGAAATTTTGAGAACAATGCCCAAAATACAGAGGGGCTGTTTTCTCCGACGTTCCGGCAGCAGTAATTTTGGCTGCGCATGTTTAACATATTTTGATCTCATGGAAGAAGAGTTTTTTCCAAATTTCAAAAGTGCCTTAGTATTGTATGATTTTGCATCAACTACCGCGTACTCGTATTTACAGAAATTTATGTTAAATTTTTTTAAAGGACAAATTTAATAAACATTCTTGATTACTATACTGATAAAAATTTCCTCATTATTTATGATCGCAAGGATCTTATGAAATTTTCGAATACATGCTCCACCTACACACATCATCTTAACTGTATTTCGTTAATGAAATGACTAATGACAGATAAAACAACCTTCATTTTGCGTCACAGTGACGTGCGGTCCAACTCGTATGTAAAATCGGAACCAGTTTTTGAGGCGACTGTAGGTATTTGGCAACTGCTGCTGCAATGATTTAGCAAATTTGATTTAGGTTACTTATAGTTTTTAGGTGCGTATAATTTGGATTAATACTCTTATAATTTATTTTAATAATGTATAATCTATAATGTATAATGTGGATGGATGAGAAGAGCGGAAGACCGCGTGTGGTGGCGTGCCTTGGGAGAGGCCTATGTCCAGCAGTGGACCGATACAGGCTGATGATGATGATGATGATGATGATGTATAATCTACCTACAGTGGCGCCCCCCCCCCCCCCCCCCCTCCCCCCCCCCTTCTCTATCCGTCAACGGCGCAGTGTCAGCACACGTCCCGTTTCATCCTTCTTTCCACCTTACATTTATTTAGTTTTTGTATTTTTTTTTTATATGTTCTTCATTAGGTTAATTTCATTTTAAATATGTGTTAATGTAAATAAAAAGACAAATATATTCGTTTAATTAAAGAGAACATATATTATTAAAATATGAATTTATGCACTTTCAAGTTTTCAATTGAAGATGGTACTTTTTATTTTAAATAGGATTTATTTTATAGTAGAGAAAAAGTGTTTTTCTTTTCTTCTTTCAAGGTATAGGATCTAAGAGTATAGGGAAGGAACACTTTCCAATTTCTAGTGTATATATTTCATAGCTATATTTTCCTTCAAGGGAGCAGTGGTATTGTGCATTTCGATCGTATTTTTATTAGAAATACTGTACCTACGTGTACTCATATTAATTTTTTTTTTGTCAATCTACAAGTATTTTATAATGCTAAGGATCTTATTCAAAATATTGCTAGATAGCTAGAGATACAGATATTCCAAATACATTACAAAATTAACTCTCTATATTACACTACACCTTATAGATTAGAGAATAAAGTTTAAATTTGCTGAATCTTAGATACTTATTTTGTGGTTAATACATAAAATAAGTTTAAATGAATCTTCTACGCAATTTTTCACGGCTCACGTTTCCTCATAACATTTATATTTTCGAAACCAGTCAGCTAATTAATGCGATGTCAAGATTTTAACCGCCACTTGTAAACCAGTCGTGCGAATTACGAGTGATATTTCAACTTTTATGTTGCAAATTGTGTAAAACGATTGTAACATTCTGTAAATTTGGCGTATCAATATAAGGCTAAATTACTAAATGTATACAGGCTGAATAAAAAATTATAATTCACCGCTGTGGAAGAAAAAATAGGAACATTTTAAAATGCAACCCGCCAAATGTATTTTACCACGAAATTTTATTTTTTATTTTTTTATACATTCATTTAAATTAAAAAGTTATATACATCTATATTAAATATATATAATATTAGATATTATCAAAGTTATCTTAAGGAATTAATAAAATATAATCCAGTCGAATTATTTCCCGCACTTCGCGCAAGGTTTTCGTTTACCTACTGATCAGACATTTTGAGAAATATCGTAATGTTACATCATAGCTTAAAACCATCCGCTTGGTGAATACTGCATGTAAATCGGATTAGCCGTTTTTTTTTTTTTTTTTTTTTTTTTTTTATTGCTACCGAACTGGGTGGCTCTGTCCGAGGTCGCAACCTCAGGCGCAGCCAATTTCACCCCCGAGGAGGTGCCAGTCCGGCTTGGAGGTGGACTAATGTTGCTGGGGAAAGGCTATTAACCCGCGATTTGAAGATCTGTGGATTGTAGGAGTGGGGGAAGATATTTCCTGGGAGCCCGTTCCACACCTTTGCAGTGCGGCACAAGAACGATTTAGAGAATCGTGCAGTTCGAAGAACTCTTCTGTCGACTACAAACGGGTGTTCCGCGAGAGTATGGCGGGTTTGGCGAAGGCGAACAGGAGGAGGAGGGATAAGGGAAGCAAGTTCGTCAGAGCAGCGGCCATAGTAGTACCGATAAAACAGGCTCAATGACCCAACGATACGTCTGTGCTTTAGAGGTTGAAGGTCCTTTGTGAGTACGGAGTCACCAATGAGGCGAATGGCTCGTCGCTGAATAGAATCCAAGGCTGAAAGAAGGTACTCAGGGGAACCCTCCCAAAGATGACTGCAATATTCCATCACCGGTCTTACTTGTGCTTTGTAGAGTGTAAGCAGTTGGACCGGCGTGAAAAATCGCCGACAGCGGTAAAGGACTCCTAATTTTCGAGACGCTAGTTTCGCCTTGGACTCTATGAACGATCGAAACCCAACGTCCCTGGACACCTCCATACCCAGGACGCCCAGACTACCATCGTTGGGGACTTGGCTGCCCTGAAAAGTGGCTTGGAGAGGAAACGGATCGGCCTTAGTAGAGAAGGCACAAGCTTGCGTCTTGGCTACGTTGAAGTTGACCAAGTTCTTCTTCCCCCAAGAGGATACTTTTTCGAGAACCTGGTCAACCCGAGCAACAGTTTCGCGTCTCGCGTTTGCTGCTGAGGCCTCTCTACCCTTCCAGTCCTTGATGAACCCTTCGTGCACCGTGCTGTCGTCCGCGTAACAGTGTATTTCGCCGAGCGAGAGCATGTCGTTGATGAACAATAAAAACAGCGTAGGCGACAGCACGGATCCTTGTGGAACACCAGCATTGATTGAGTAGTCGGCCGAGCAGGCACCATCTAGGGTGACAAATATCGACCGGCCACTCAAAAAGCTGGAGATCCAGGTGCACAGTTTTGTAGGGACACCGTAGGCCGGAAGCTTGCTTAAGAGTCCCCGGTGCCAGACGCGATCGAATGCTTTGGATATGTCCAGAGCGACCGCCAGCGATTCCCCAAAACCATCGAGCCTTTCAGCCCATAAATGCGTGACGTACGCTAGAAGATCTCCAGTCGACCTTTGCTTGCGAAAGCCGTATTGTTTGTCGTCGAGGAGTTTAGAGTCTTCTAGGTACGTCAGGAGCGCTGAGTTGACAATACGCTCCATAACCTTACTCAAAAGTGAGGTTATCGCAATAGGGCGATAGTTCGATGGGTTCGCTGGGTCCCCCTTCTTGGGGACCGGCTGGACCGAAGCTCTCTTCCAGCAAGAAGGCATTGATCCGGAGGAATAGGAGCGTTTGAATAGGCGGGTGAGGACTGGCGCCAATTCCAGAGCACAATTTTTCAAGACGATCGCCGGGACGCCGTCAGGCCCACTACTCTTCGAAATATCCAACTCACGTAGTGTTTTATGGACGACTCTGGGGTGGAACCTAATATTTGCCATCATACGCCCGCAATGGGGTAATGAAGGGGGGTTGGCGCCCAGGTCGTCCATGTTTGAGTTGGATGCGAAAAGGCGTGCAAAGATATTCGCCTTTTCTTTCGCGAGTATAGCGAGCGAGCCATCCGGACGTTCCAGCGGAGGTGTAGCAGGACGGCAGAAATTCCGACCGATGGATTTGGCGAGAGACCAGAAGGCGCGGCTACCCGAAGGGCTACGTGCAAGTTTCGCGCCAATTCCACGGTCGTGCCTGAACTTGGCCAAGTTTTGCGTTCGTTTGCAGGACCTAGCAACGACGTTGAGCTCTCGTCTGTTCTCGACAGACCTATTCTGCAGCCATTTCCTATAAGCCTTGTTCTTAGTGTCAATAGCCAGTCTGCATTGACAATCAAACCAAGGCTTATGGCGGCCGCCGATGGGAACGGTGGAGGTAGGTATGAAGAAATTCATACCCTGTGCGATCACATCGACGACCGATTGGGCACACAGGGATGGGTCTGGAGAAGAGAAGCAAACGTCGTGCCAAGGGTAGGCTCCCAGGAAGGAACGGAAGTCATCCCATTGTGCTGACCGGTAGTGCCAAACTGTTCGCGTACTACATTCACGTGCTTCCGCGAAGTGTACAGTTGGCACAGTTGAGCGTACAAGGCAATGGTCGGAGTTTCCGAGGGGAGCTTCGACCCTCACCTTGTAACCATTTGGCTCGGTAGTCAGCACAAGGTCCAACAAACTAGGTCGATGGGCAGGGTTATCAGGTATCCGAGTGGTTCCGGATACCAACTGCGTCAACCCGTGCGCATTGGCCAAGTTGTACGCCTCCCTGCCGGCATGGTCAGTGATGGGGGAGCCCAACCAGTCTTGGTGTTTAGCATTGAAGTCACCCAGCAGCGTTTTAGACGTTTACTAGCGGACAGATATATGTGACATTTTAAATAATGATAGAATTATAAAATGTAAATGAGGAACCCGAACGGGTACGCTTATCACTTATACACAGTAGTCTCGGGTCGTTAAACGTACGAGTAAATAATAAACTTATTTCAAGGAAACATATTCCGCATTGCTGAAGTCTTGGCCTTCTTACTCTTCTTCCTATAGTCTTTGTTCGCTTATATATATAGTTATATTGGTGGGAGGGATGACGTAATCAATCCAGCGATCAAATTCGCATCGAAACTTATAACGTCTATCCCAGGTTCGCAGTTTTACACCGACTCCGAACGGTGAAGCAGCACTGCAGGTGTAGAACATGATTTTTTTAGTCAGAGAAACTTATTCCTGCATCTAGACCGGGTTCGAACCTCGGACCTTAGGATTAAGAGTCAAGACAGCGCCGACCACACGCAGCCGCTTTGTTCGCTTAACTACATATTATTATGTTGCCGCAATATTGTTTGAACTTCATAAGTTTCTAAAACGTTCACTTAAAGTGATAAATCCGCCTTTACACGCGTCTGTTCTCTTGTTTCTGTGTGAAGTATTATACATTTCTATTGCTCTTCTGTATGTTATCTTCTGTCTTCTGTATCTTTGTTAGTATTTTCGTGTGCAATAAAGTATTTCTATTCTATTCTATTCTATTTAACATTTGATCGATCTTTGACAGATCGATGGTAGAAGTGATCTTGATTTCTCTTATCGAGTTACGGATTTAAGCTGTCGTTAGTTAAAGGATCTTTAGAGATATTTGAGTCTGTGTTGCTGCATTCGGCACTTACTTTGATAAGTGCTCAACTTCACAAGTGAATTTTCCTCATAAACGCGAAATGTTGCTCCTCAGTTCGGCTTTCTTATAAAAATTTAGGTTCCTTCCCTCACCTTAGTGTTGGCCGATTTCATCACCTCGGCGTTAAATCTCGGTTAACAAGGGCGTAGCCAGGTACAGGCAGTGGGGGGAGGGGGGGCGCCGCCCCCCTCTAGCAGGATGTGGGTAAGTGCTCGGAGTGCTCCCGAATCGAATAAAAAAATGTCCAATGTTAAATTGTCATTGGTTGATTTTAAAGAAAAATCACAAAGTTTCTGCGAATACTACCATTTAGAATTCTCCGTTTATGGAGCCGAACAATGGTATAAACTATGGAATGACAAGAGAATACCTCGATCTACCACGAGTACTGATAGTGATACTGATACTGAACATTGGTTGTGTTAAAATGAAAATTAAAATTAAAAATTGTTTCCATTAAGTAATAAACGTATTTACCTATTAGTTTTCCCTTGTCTGCCCCCCTCTGAACAAAATCCTGGCTACGCCCTTGTCGGTTAATTATCTGTCGGTGGCAAAGTGACATTTCTCATACAGCCGACAAGTGTTAACCGGCACCTACATTTTAGCTGAAGGTGTTGAAATCGGCCCAAGGCGGTAGAGTAAACCCCGCTGGAAGAAATTCAATGAAATTCCTACGAAGAAAATTCTGCGTTCACGTTCATGGTTTCCGTCCAATTCATGTGACCGGAACGACAACAAAGGAGGCACTGGCGTGGCATCTAGTATCGACAGGCACATGGTAATGGCCTGACATGACGAGTGTAGCGAACCATGTCCGCGTTACATAGAACACGTGTACGAACGTACAATTACATTGTACGTACTCTACGTATTAAACATTTCTGCGTTATATTCAAATCAATTCTTCAATGCAAAATGCAAGTAAGACTTCAGTTCTGGTACCGTTGCAAGCTTGCTTACTGGAAATTTTTCGTTCACACAGCTCCGCTAGGGCCAAATCAAATAGGTACGAACTTTAAAAACAAATTCTTTTTTGCACTATTTACGAATTTATCTTCTTCGCATGAAAATAGAACTGGCGGTACCGCGTGAGGCCGGTACTTAAAAATAATAGCCCCACTGTATCTCTCCCTGTGCATGCCGTAAAAGGTGCCGCGCTAAAGGGGGACAGGTCTTATATCAGAGGTTAGCTTAACTAAATTCTAATAAATAAATATCTCCTTCATTGGGGCTGTTATCGTAACTTACTTCAGTGTAGCCGACATGAAATGAAGGGAAGCACTGACATGGCAACTAGTTCACCCGGTGTTATGGGCTGAGATCACGGATGTTCTAGTTTGGTGATGTAGCCAACCGTTTCAGTTTCCATTAAAAAAAACCGGCCAAGTGCGAGTCGAACTCGCGCACCGAGGGTTCCGTATCGCCATGTCATGGTCAGCGTTGCGTCATACTGTTTTCGGTAGATGACGCTCATACACTTTTTAGTTTCTTGTATGGAGACCCGTGATTTTTTTACTTTTTTTATTATTTGTTGTTATACCGGCCATAATAACACATATTCTGTGAACATTTTATCGGGCTACCTATTACGGTTCAAGAGATGCAGCCCGACGGCGTACACTTTGTCATAGGTTCCCGTACGACGGATACGAAACCCTAAAAACTACCTACTTATATTTTTTGTATATACATACATATATATGTTTTTTCTATTTATACTTTTACCAGCTCGACGTGTTTATGCAGCTTCTATCTTTACAAATGTTTGCTCGCCAGCTTAATGTTAAAGGTAAACGGACGTTTGGGTAACGCCTCTTTAGGTAATAATCTTCATTTCGTCAGCCCACAAGTCCACGGCGGATGGGCTCAAGGCTAGAACCGTTTCCTTCGTGTGCACATAATATCTTAGCTCAGTTGGTGTGCGGCGTTCGCTATCGTCGTCTGCAGATTTAACAGCTGTGACGACGATAACTACTACGGGTTTGACACCTGACAGCTCAGGCTGATCCTGCGCCTCCTCCTACGCTCCTTTCGGAAACACTCGGGTTGACTCGGCTCGAAAGCGAACCAACAGAAGCCGATATTCGTTTGGTCGTTTATGTAATTTGTTGGCTCAGTGGTATAAGAGTGTAGGATTTTTATTTTTTCGATCTCGACCATGGGTTCGTGTCCCAATTTTCAAAATTTGTTTTGTTTTGTTTTTTTTCAGCAATGTTAGGGTGTTAAAATTCCTAAGAAAGCTTATTTTTTTTTAAACCACCAAAAACATTACTAATACATGCCACACAACATCACTCATACCACACATTACTCCTTCGAGCCGAAGTTTGCCGAAAGGAGCAAAGGAGTAGGATGCAGGATCGAGCAGCTCTTTCAGGTGGCGGACCGCGATAACTACAGCCTGCGCAACTCTCTTCAACTCTACCGAGACGCGATGTCGGCTACGAGCTGTACACTGTACACTTGATTATTATGTACTAGCTTTTGCCGCGGCTTCGCTCGCGTGAAATTCGTATTTAAAAAGAAGAAAGTAAGTAAGCCCGCTACCGTAACTTTATTTCGGCGCGCGGAACAATTCGGTTTGTATGAGAGTCACATCTTAGCGTACCTGGAACTAGAATTTTATTTAGCCTATCCTGTGCCCCGTATTATCAAATGTGCTTGTACTAAGTTTCACCAAATTAGGATGACCAGTTTAAGAGTTATGGAGGAAAATACATACATATATATATATATATATGTATGTATTTACAGAATTTATATACAGAAAAGATTTCTAAAAATCGTGAATTTAGTTTTAGTATCATACGAGTACATAGCGTCTACAAACGCATCTCACTAATATCATAAATGTGAAAGTATATTTGTTTGTTTGTTTGTTTGTTTGTTTATTTGTTTGTTTGTTCCTCTTTCACGCCTGAGCGGCTGGACGGATTTTGACGAAACTTTTTATAGTGGTAGTGTATATCCCGGAGTAACATAATTTTGAAAAAAAGTGGTCAAGTTCGAGTCGAGCTCGCGTAAAGAGGGTTCCGTACCATTCCGTTTTCGGTGAGAACTAGAAGGCTTAGGATTTTCGTTCAGGTTTTCCTGTAAATTAAGTGTATATCCAAAAAAAGTGATCAAGTTCGAGTCGACCTTGCGTAAAGAGGGTTCCGTACCATCCTGCGTTTTCTGTGAAAACTTGAAGGCTTAGGATTTTCGTTTAGGTTTTCCTGTAAATGAAGTGTATATCGCATGGTAATATAATTTAAAAAGAAAGTGGTCAAATGGTCGGGAGAGGAGCGTAGGTAGGGAGATGAAGGAAGAGGAAGGAGGTTGGGGGAGGAAGAGCAGCGATAGGAGGGGGGAGGAAAAGGAGGGAAGGGTGAGGAGGGGGTGGGTGGGACAAGAGGGAGGGATGGTGTAGGGAGAGATAGAGGGAGAGGGAGAGGGAGAGGGAGAGGGAGAGGGAGAGGGAGAGGGAGAGGGAGAGGGAGAGGGAGAGGGAGAGGGAGAGGGAGAGGGAGAGGGAGAGGGAGAGGGAGAGGGAGAGGGAGAGGGAGAGGGAGAGGGAGAGGGAGAGGGAGAGGGAGAGGGAGAGGGAGAGGGAGAGGGAGAGGGAGAGGGAGAGGGAGAGGGAGAGGGAGAGGGAGAGGGAGAGGGAGAGGGAGAGGGAGAGGGAGAAACATTTTATTATCATATTTGCGTTTAAATAGGATTTGCTGTTAAATCGAGTCTACAGCGAGCGAAGCCGCGGGCAAAAGCTATAGGTATTATAAACGAGAAATGGATGGATGTATGGACCTTTATTCCTCTTTCACGCGAGAACTACTGAACTGATTCAGTACATCAACATAACATAAATAGGCTATAATTTATAAATTCATTGTGTAAATTGGCCCAAATAGGTATATCGATAAAGTAAGTCGGAAAAAATCCTGCCATCTGAGAGCTATCTCGGCGTGCGCTGCATAAACCGTTAGACGAAGATAATGTATGGTGAGGTTGTTTCTCTTAAATAGTCCTAAAAAAAAGTCCGCGACAGCATATATCTTTTTGTGGAAACCACTGTAGCCAAAATAGTGAACCATAAATACATTTAAATTGGATACTGTATTTACAATGCACATTTTATAATATTGGATTAATTCTTATCAAAATACATATTTTTATCGCTTCTGGTATTTAAAGTAGGTAAACTTTGGCTTTTACACTAAGTAATTTGGACAAATAGTTTAAAAGTTACGACAGAATGTCTTGATACCATGTCGTCCTGCGGCGCACAGTACGGGCGGGGCGGGGGGCAGCGGGGCGCGGCGAATATATATGTATGAATTTCCTCCATAAAATTTAAGCCTATCATCTAAATTCGATTAAAATTAGTACACGCACATTTAGCTATACGAGACACAGGACAGGCTAAATAAAATTCAGTTTTACTTAGTTAGGTATCTAAAGTATTTGATTTATTTGAACTGAAGTTTCTTATTTTAATATCGATAGATTTTCCCGCGGATTCGCTCGCGTAAAACTCGTATTTAAAAAGAAGAAAGTAAGTAACTTAGGCCGGGGCCGGAGGGTGAACTGGATTCAGATAAACAATAAACGTTCTCAAAGAAAGGAAGTAACATACTAAAGAGCAAGGCCGAAGGCCGAGCTGCGTTAAGGAAGAGTATAAACCTTTTCGAAGAAAGTAAATAACAAAGGGCGAGGCCGAAGGCTGAGCTGCGTTCAGGAAGACCTTCAACCTTCTCGAAGAAAGTAAGTAACTGAGGGCGAGGCCTAAGGTCGAGCTGCGTTCAGGAAGTCTATAATCCTTCTCGAAGAAAGTACGTAACTAAGGGCGCGGCCAAAGGCCGAGCTGTATCCTGGAAGACGCTAAACCTTCTCGATGACAGTAAGTAACTATGGGTGATAGTCACTTACTTTCTTCAAGATGGTTTATAGTCTTTCTGAACGCAGCTCGACCTTCGGCCTCGCCCTTAGTTACTTACTTTCTTCGAGAAGGTTTATGGTCTTCCTGAACGCAGCTCGGCCTTCGGCCTCGCTCTCGGTTACTTACTTTCTTCGAAAAGTTTATCGTCTTCCTGAACGCAGCTCGGCTTCGGCCTAGCCCTCAGTTACTTTCTTACATCAAGAAGGTTTATAGTTTTCCTAAACGCAGCTCGGCCTTCGGCCTCGCCCTTAGTTATTTACTTTCTTCGAGAAGGTTTATAGTCTTCCTGAACGCAACTCGGCCTTCGGCCTCGCCCTCTGTTACTTACTTTCTTCGAAAAGGTTATCGTCTTCCTGAACGCAGCTCGGCCTTCGGCCTCGCCCTCAGTTACTTACTTTCTTCGAGAAGGTTTATGGTCTTCCTGAACGCAGCTCGGCCTTCTGCATCGCCCTCTGTTACTTGATTTTTTCGAAAAGGTTATCGTCTTCCTGAACGCAGCTCGGCCTTCGGCCTCGCTCTCTGTTACTTACTTTCTTCGAAAAGTTTATTGTCTTCCTGAACGCAGCTCGGCCTTCGGCCTCGCCCTCAGTTACTTACTTTCATCAAGAAGGTTTATAGTCTTCCTGAACGCAGCTCGGCCGTCGGCCTCGCCCTTAGTTACTTACTTTCTTCGAGAAGGTTTATGGTCTTCCTGAACGCAGCTCGGCCTTCGGCCTCGCCCTTAGTTACTTACTCTCTTCGAGAAGGTTTATGGTCTTCCTGAACGCAGCTCGGCCTTCGGCCTCGCTCTCTGTTACTTACTTTCTTCGAAAAGTTTATCGTCTTCCTGAACGCAGCTCGACCTTCGGCCTCGCCCTCAGTTACTTACTTTCATCAAGAAGGTTTATAGTTTTCCTGAACGCAGCTCGGCCTTCGCCTCGCCCTTAGTTACTTACTTTCTTCGAGAAGGTTTTTGGTATTCCTGAACGCAGCTCGGCCTTCGGCCTCGCTCTCTGTTACTTACTTTCTTCGAAAAGTTTATCGTCTTCCTGAACGCAGCTCCGCCTTCGGCCTCGCCCTCGCAGTTACTTACTTTCATCAAGAAGGTTTATCGTTTACCTTAACGCAGATCGGTCTTTGTTACTTACTTCCTTCCTTTGAAATACGAATTTCACGCGAGCGAAGCCGCGGGCAAAAGCTAGTTAACTCATAAAACAAAGTAACTTACTCCATGAACATCCCTTACAGATTTATTATTAGTAGTATATACTATCAGAGTCATTTATGGGGAACAAATATAATGATGTATTTTTAACCATAGAATACAAAAGTCGAGTTTAATGCAATGAGGCATCTTTAAAAGCTAACCTTTGAGATGTGCTCTGACCTTGGCGCGGTCGTTCCACCGAGTCATGCAGCAGGTGGGTCTTCATGTCTTACTTGCTGCTTGATAGTTATCTTGTCCGAATACTTTGCTAAACTTGGTGGTCGGTGTTGTGCAGTAATTTACCATAGTACTTGCAGCACAACACCGATTACTCTGCTTACCCCGATGGTCGGGATACAGCGTGTGGCATGTAGGTATTCGAAACCCGGCGAGCGTGCATGAAAAAATATGAGTGTGGAAGGAGCGTCAGAGGTGTACCAGCAGCGGGAGCACAAATGATCGATAAAGCGTCGATAAGCCTATACCGATCGATAAATATCTATTTGCTTCATTTATCGTGACGACCGAGCACAAACAGTTATAATATCGCACGTCATCGATATAATATAGCGATGTCATAGACAAAGATCGAGATGAAGGCGGTTTTATCTACATTTGCGAGCACAAACTATGTTTATCGTTCTCATTTGACGTTTGACATCGGTTGTCTTATCGCTCCCAACATCAGTGGACCATAAACGATTTCTGTGATTATGGCTCAAGTTTTCGTGAATATGTAGATGGTGAGAAGGCTGCGACAAGTACAAATGCGGCATAGAAAGGTGCAGAGGAAGTTGATAAGGGACTTTAAGCAACCCATGCGGGTTGCATAAATCGGAATTCCGCGATTTATACCGCATCTCACGGGAAATGGATCGGAATATTTGTATGGAGTTTGTGGATGACCTCGCACCCAGAAAAACCATCGGTGTATTACATGTATAGGTACTTGCACTAGACTATGAAAAAATTACGGCACCTCATTGAGGTGCTTGGCACCGTAGAGGCGCTACTTCTTATTTAAAACTAACAAAATGGCGGCGTGGTTTGACAGTTCCGATCGATATAAAGTAAAGTATTGCCATTATTTCGTCGTTGTTCTACACTGTCGATATACATATCGACCTACGTGTTTGTGCTCGCAATAATAGATAAATTTATCAATTTTCATATCGAGAACGATAGTTTATCTATTTGTTTGTACTCCCGCTGCAGGACGCAGGATCGTCGTGAGTGGCACAGTGCCTACCTGAGACAACGCGTGACATTAGGTTATGTACTTACGGGTTTACATGAAAAGTTCCTCAACCTCAAAAACCCACGCATAAAAAAACTTTGAAATAAAAAACTATTTAAAAAAATATAAAAACCGCCTTCAAAAATGTAAGAAATAAAAAAAATCGAACCCTAGTTTTTTATTTCACAGTTTTATTTAGTAATTTTTTGCTATTAATATACTCGGCGGAATCGCTCGGCCTTCGGCCTCGCGATTCCGCCTCGCTTTCCCATCCGATCTTGACCAAATTGCACCAGCTTTCAAATAAAAAAAGAATCATCAAAATCGGTTCACCCAGTCGAAAGTTCTGAGGGGACAAAAAAAAATACAGTCGAAGTGAGAACCTCATCCTTTTTTTGAAGCCGGTTAAAAACGGAATTTCCGCGACATACATCAAATTATTATTTTTTTGCCCAAACGTACAGTTCCCTCAAAACTTAAAAGCCGCTCGTGCTACCTGCGCAGGCAAGGATTTTTAGGTTATGCACTCGTAGATCATAGGGTAGATAATTGCTTCACTGCACATGCGCGAACCCAAGATTCGAGCGACATTGAAGTCTACCCAACATCTACGAATTATGACCTAAAATTAGTTGACTGCGCAGTTAGGTCAAGCGGCATTAAAGTTTTGAGGGAACTGTATTAAATTTCACCAGTTTTCCATACGACCGAGTCCGAGTGCACACAAAGTCAGCGTACTACGTGGTTTTACGTAGTAAATATTGATGCGACGATTTCATTGATTGGTCAAGCATTAGTCGTGTTCGTCGTTACAACAGAGTCCACCGGCAGAGGTCCTAACCTTCGGCGCAGCACGAGGCGCGCGGTGCGCGGCGCATGCGCGGCGCGCGGCGCGCGACGCCTGAATACTAATGTTGAGCACCCCTGACTCAGTTCGGTGCAATCGCGTCGCGTTGAGAAAGAGATCCGAACATTCGGCTTAGATTTTTTGTTTGATTGATTTTGAGCTTCTACAAAAAAAAAATTACAAACATTTTTGAAGATGCATTTTTTTTTAAACTGACACGGTTGGCTACGTCACCTACAACATCCGTGATGTCAGCCCATAACACCGGGTGAACTTGGTGCCACGTCAGCCTTCCCTTCGGTCGTACCGGCTACACTGAACTGAACGGAAAACACAAACTATTTACATAGCCGTTTCGACCGACCTTTCATTCAGTGTGGTGGTACCAACCCGGGCGGGTTAAACCCTACCACCTAGTAATATAAGAAGGGAGTCATATCCCTTAGTCGCCTTTTACGACATACACGGGGAGAGATGCAGTGGGGCTATGCTTTAAAAGTACCGGCCCCCACGGTACACACGGTATGCATGCATTGCACTTACGTTGCTAAAGGCGAACTTATTCAGAATGAAATTTCTTACAGTTAACCTTGAGTAAAACATTGCATTAGAATTATTAATACGTACATCATTTTTTCAGACCTATCTAACGATACCCCACACGCTTATAATATATGCACTGAATTTTTATTTCATCCCTCAGTTACATGGTATGTTGTGCCACCCCTAATTATTTGTTTTCTTAATTTCACCACACCATTGTATAGCGGTTCTTAGAAAACACCTTCCTTCCAAATTTCATCTATATTGTGCCAATAGTCTCCGAGGAATATGGCTGAGACATGCGGACGAACGGACGGAAGTCGGACGGAGAGAATGAAATTATAAAGGTTCCTTTTTTGCCATTTGGCTACGAAACCCTAATGAACTAAACTAGTTTAATG
Source organism: Nematopogon swammerdamellus (assembly GCA_946902875.1). Taxonomy (NCBI): domain Eukaryota; kingdom Metazoa; phylum Arthropoda; class Insecta; order Lepidoptera; family Adelidae; genus Nematopogon; species Nematopogon swammerdamellus. The sequence continues at coordinate 9,969,906 of OX336358.1, read as the reverse complement.
AAAGCTACATAACTATTGTAATATTAAACTGTTATTGTGATCAAGAATTGATTTGTTCCTAATACGACTACTGTTTTCCCCACTAAATAACTTGACAATTGAATACACTTTGTATCTTCAGATTTTTTATATGACTTATTACATTTCTTTGTAATAAACTTTTACTAATTGTTGTTGAATTGGCTTGATATATTTAAGTATCAAATTGACGATGGCACTATACACCAGATATAGGTAATTTAAATAGGCAGAGTGGTCAGATTCTTCAGTATTCATGTTTATGCTGTAAGTATTAATGCTCTTGTGAGCGGGTTAATTATTTGTAAGTTACTATAATATAATACTTATAAGGTACTAACATAAACATTGTGACTTGCGAAGTTTGTTTGTCAGTTCCTGTTCGCATTGAATTTAGAACTGGCGGAATTTCCGACAAGTCCAAGCGTAGGTTACCTACCTATGGAGGAAATTATACAATAAACAATACGAAAACATATGAACATTATCTTTCGCATACGTTACAGATTTGTATTACGAGACTAACTTTTACTAACAAATTATGTTTTGGATAAACCAAGTCACGCTAAAGTTTCACTTCATGACTACTTACTTTCATACACTTATTTTTGCACTAACGCCTTTCATTTGAAGAAACTCAGAAGGTAAGTATAGCTATTAAGTACAGTGTGACCCAATTTATTCACTTTTCGTTTAGATGTAATTTAAATAATTTTAAATTTGCATAATAGGTTAATTAAAAGTTGAATTAATAAAATATAATCTAATTAATATATTTAATAGCAAAATTTAATTTGAATTTGTGGAGTAATTTAAATTGTATCTTATTAAGAAAATGACATTACAATATTTATCTGTTACTACTCAATTCAGATAGCGCCTATTTGTATAAGGTCTGTTGAAATATATGGTATGAAATATATAATATATGGTCTGGTGCAGTCGACAGAGCCAAAATTACCTCTCCTCGCGAAACCACGCTCAGTTAGGCGATATGCCAGAAGATTTTCGGACTGTTGCTAGGCTGTCCAGCCCGTTACTCTTAAATCCTTTATCTAGGTCACTCGTCAACGTGAAATTAAGCAAACGGATTACCGACCTTCTAACGAGAGCGAAACCGGAGCAAAGAGTTAGTGACATACAATTCTAAATCATGAAGATATTATGTATTTATGCTAAAATCTTGATGTGAAATCATTTCTTATTAGCACAAAATTCATTAAACATTTAAGAAGATTAAACATTATTACAAAAATTTAACTATATTAAAATAAATAAATAACTTAAAATGTAATTGCTGAAACCTTAAACCAAAGTATTCCTTCCGCCCTTTGCCACCACACCATGTATATATTGTAATGAATTACTTAATTTAATATTTTCGCTTCGCTGCTTTCGTCCGAGATTCGAAAAGCGTGTGATGTCATGTTGAACTAATTGCACTTTACGTGTGCAGGCGCAGACAAAGAGCTACCTACTCATTTTGAGTAGGTAGCTAGGTACCTATGTACCTTTATCTTTATATTATTACAATTTATTATAAATCAATACATATATATATTATCTACATACTTACATACTTATAGATTTGGCATTTGAATCAAGGTCGACCTATTGAGGTTTTATTTTTCGTCTATTTATTTACACTTATATTGTCAATATTTATTTGTTTAAATTATAAATTTTATTTTTTACGTTTTTATCCCTTCTAAAAAGCGACAGGCCAGCCACCTCTCACTTTGACACGGTCTCCAAATCAGGCAATAAGTAGGTGGGTCTTTGTGCCTTACTTGCTGCTTGAGAATTATCTTGTCCTAATACTTTGCTAAACGTGGTGGTCGGTGTTGTGCTGTAATTTGCAAAAGTTATTGCACCGCAACACCGACCACTCTGTTTATTTTTTTTTTTTATTGAAACTGACACGGTTGGCTACATCACCTACAACATCCGTGATGTCAGCCCATAACACCGGATGATCTTGGTGGCACGTCAGTGCTTCCCTTCGGTCGTGCCGGCTACACTGAACTGGACGGAAAACACAAACTATTTACATAGCCGTTTCGACCGACCTTTCATTCAGTGCGGTGGTACCAACCCGGGCGGGTTAAACCCTACCACCTAGTAATATAATAAGGGAGTCATGTCCCTTAGTCGCCTTTTACGACATACACGGGGAGAGATGCAGTGGGGCTATTCTTTCAAAGTACCGGCCCCACACGGTACAAAAACGGCTTATCCTGATTGTCGGTATACAGCGTAGCATATAGCGGTATATGGTGTGGTATAAATTAGATATGGTTAAAAATACATACACATACATTGTATGTATTTTTATCCATATCTAATTTATGATTATTTTTATACGCAGCAAAAAATGTTTTTAGATACGAGTACATACATACATACTGCGTTCTATTTAAGTCGCGCGTCATTGCGGTAATATTGGAAAATCCAACCTTCTGGGGCTTTTTTATTTCAATTTAAAGATTTCTTTAAAATATAGTCTACATTTATTTATAATGAAGTTAATTAACGTAGATAGCGATCGGAAAGGTCAAAGTTGTTGAGTCTCCTGTCCATATTATAATGCAAATAAATAACGCAGTCGCTAGCGCCACTGAAGAAGTCAAAATAATAGAAGACCCATCACCTACTCGATCAGTGATCATCATGAATTGTGTAGAAATTGACAAAATTACAAAAATATATTCATGTCTGTCACACTTTTTGACACAATTTATATCTTTATTAACACACGTTTTACAAGCCAGAAATCTGCAAAACATGTAAAGAATATTTAATTGGTCTAATTATAATGCAATATTAGTATTAAAAAATAAAACGAACTAACTAAAGACCCAGTAGGTAGTTTCGGGGATTAGGGGTGCTAATTGGGGTAATGCTCGATTTTCGTATATTTTCTTTAATATTTTTTCAACTAAAAATTGATTTGTATTTTATTGTTTATTGTACAAATTTTTGCTGTAAAATAAGGTTCAAAAAGGTCGGCTTAATGCAGTTCTGCATTATATTCAAACAGTCCTTTGGGATGTGGTAAAGTGTGTCGAAGTAGGCGTACGGGTAATGTGAGAGAATAGTAAATTCCATGTATAATTAAGTGCCAATAGACATACAGACATGATTATAATATATAAAACAATTAAAATAGATACCCACTGCTACAGGTTGATCCAAGGTAGACGATGATCGTCTGAAAGACGTAGATATATCTTTCTTGACGAACATCCGCCAATGGGGTTGCACCATAAGCAAAGCACGGACATAAAATTATACAATAATTGTTAATTACACAAGCCTGGCGATCCAGCGCGGGAATAGGCTGACTCTCTGCCTGAAGTATTCCCCAGCACGTTTAATTGTGTAATTAACAAATTATTGTGTAATTAACAATTATTGTGTAATTAACAATTATTGTCTAATTTTATGTCCGTGCTTTGCTTATGGTCCAATCCCATTGGCTGTTCGTCAACCAAGATATACCTACGTCTTTCAGACCATCATCGTCTACCTTGGATCAACCTGTAGCAGTGGGTATCTATTGTTCCACCTATGTGACCCATGTTTCCTATCACTTCATCAAGTTTATGTCAACACCAAAAAACAGAGACAAAGCAAATAAATTCGAGTTGTTTACGAATGTGTCGCGCTAAGTGCGGAGCGTCGCGGAGGCACACAACACGCTGAGCGGACAATTTGCGCGGAAAGGTCGAATGTCGAGATACTCGACGGCGGGATCCGTACGTATTTCCGAAGATGCTGCTGTCGGAATAAGTACAGATGTATCTCACGAGCGCGGGTGAGCCATACTACAGATTACTTAATAGTTACTTCGTAACAGATAACTCACTCCATAGAAAATTTTCCTACCTTCGGGCTTAAATAGCCTACTGTTTCACGTCGCCAATCGCTGCGTGCGAAAATGTACCTTAACGATCGAGTGTAAAGTGATTATTGCTTTGCAGCTGCGCGCAGTTGCGTGGGCGAGTGTCTATGTATACTTCGCGCAGCTGACGAATTTTCACTGAAATAGACCGCCGGCGGCCCGTCGGGCGGTAGGTAGTTAGCGCGCGCAAGTACATATGTAGAGTGCGTGAGGCCTGGCCATACTTGTAGTTGTAATGCGTATAGACACGCGCTCCAGTGTGTGTAGGTAGCCAACACTGAGCGCTCCCGATCTTACGCAGGAAAGACAGTGTGCATGTATTTACACGCACGCGCTCGTGAGATAAAACATCTGTATCGGGAAGAAACGGCCAACATATCCGTCGCTATGCTGGAAAGAGTAATGACAAACGCCAGAATTCGGTTTACCCAGTGTATTGACACTGGACATACAGGATATAGCGATAAGGAACCCTCGGTGCGCGAGTTCGACTAGCACTTGGCCGTTTTTTTTTTTTCATTTGATTGATTTCACCAGGATATCGGATATTTGGCTGTTCCCATATCCCAAAGGTGAGTTTGTAAAGAATACCTTTCGTGTACCTTTAAGTAATGTATATTATTATAGTAATGTGTATATTTAAGTAATGGCATGCCAGAAACAGTATTTTGATGTTTTTATTTAACATAATATGGCTATCGTGGTGACAGTGCGCATAGTTAGTGGGACGCGCACGCGCCGTAGGGGGGGGGGGGGGGGGGGGAGAGAAGGCCGCGTAGCTAAGCGAAAATGGCGCCTTGGCCCAGATACGCTTGCGCGGGAAAAATGCGCCTTCCTGTCTGCTCCGCCGTCTTGTTTACACTCACTCTACTTTTATATAGTTTGACAAGCGACGCCTTACTTTATAGCTTAGCTACACCAAGGCAGGCCTCACGCACTCTATGTACTTGCGCGCGCTAACTACCTACCGCCCGACGGGCCGCCGGCGGTCTTTTTCAGTAGAAATTCGTCTGCCGCGCGAAGTATACATAGACGCTCGCCCACGCAAGTGCGCGCAGCTGCAAAGCAATAACCACTTTACACTCGATCGTTAAGGTACATTTTCGCACGCAGCGATTGGCGTTGTGAAAGAGTAGGCTATTAAAGCCCGAAGGTAGGAACATTTTCTATGGAGTGATTTATCTGTTACGAAGTAACTATTAAGTAATCTGTGACCAAGGCTCTATTGCGCGTAGCAGGATAATCCCTGATTCCGCTAACCTTAAGATTACCCACGGATACAGAAAGAGATTATTCATATACATTTGTTTGTAATATCAATGTACCATAAGTAGGTATTACTTCTGTATGTATTATTGTATTTTTTTTTCTTATAGATAGCGAATCATGTGGCGCCGAGCCACCCATAAGGTGTCTAACAACTCCCATGAACATTATAAAAAATTATAAATATGTAATGTATTGTCTTTCTATTATTAATATATGTAGGTAGGCGATCAAAAACCACTGCAACTCCGTAGGATGTCGGATTGAATATCGGGTGGCTAAGCTCAAGTGGCAGTGAACTGGGCACGTAAGCCGAAGAGAGGACGACCGTTGGAGTAACAGTGTCCTACACTGGCGGCCGTAGACAGGAAAACGGCGCGTACGAAGACCACCCGCCAGGTGGGGGGACGATATCAAGTACGTCAGCGGAAACCAGTGGTTCCGTACCGCTGAAAATGTGTGAGGCGTATGTCCAGCAGTGAACACATACACGCCGACTGACTGACTGACTGAACGGCAACATCATCAATTACGCCGCTTTCCTGCTGAAACAAGTTGCTATCGTACTTACCTTGCATTCTTATCCGGCTACACTACACTGGACAATAAACAAGATCGCTTCAGTTGTTCCACTCAACGTTTACGTTTCTCTTCTAACTTTATATTTATTTACAAACATTATGAGAATATTGCACGCCTTTGAGATAATTATGATTTTGAATGCAATGCTGTAACTGCAGGCTTTGTGCATTGTACTTGATGTCAAATAGGTTTATTTTGTTCCTATTTAACTATTGTTTACTCCAAGGTTTTCTAAATGGCATTTGAACATTCATTTATTAGAATAATAATATAAACGACACCGAGGGTTCCGTATCGCCATGTCATGGTCAGCGCCACTCACGCCATCTATGTATTAGTTAAAATGCTTTTTACTCTTTTCGGTACATGGCGCGCATACACTTTTTAGTAGCTTGTATGGGGACCCCCGTGAATTTTTCACTTTTTCTTATTTTTATTATTTGTTGTTATATCGGCCATAATAAATAACACATATTCTGTGAAAATTTCAACGGGCTAGCTGTTACAGTTCAAGAGATTCAGCCCTCGGACAGACGTACAGACAGACAGGCAGACGGCGTAGGCTTAGTAATAGGGTCCCGTACGACGGATACGGAACCCTAAAAATACAAAACGGAAATTTTGCGTATGTTCGCCCTATACTTCTCGGTTTGTGATTTCTTCGATTCAATCTTTATTCAGTCGGTTACGGGTACTACGCACTTGGCCCTTTTTGAGCACATACCCGATCGTGCGTCTTTCACTCACATTCGCTTCATAAATTTATTTAATTAGTCTCCTATCATCCATTCTTCCAACATGACCGAACCACTGAAGCATTCCTTTCTCAATCCTTGCCACTGTATCTTCTTTCAGACCACAGCGCTCTCGCACTACACTATTTCTCAATCTGTCTTTGATTGCAACTCCACAACATATTCCCATCCTCAACGCGCGCATTTCCACAGCATTTATCCTGCTTTCATGCTTCGTCTGCCATGCCCAACTTTCACTCCCTGTACATATAAGTGTAGGGGCCAGCACTCCACCATCTTGTACTAATACTTTTCTAAACGTGGTGGTTGGTGTTGTGCTGTAAGTTAACCCGTTCTTGCCGGGATACAGCGTCTGGTATGTACTCTTATGTATGAAAAGATATCAAGAGAAGGCATTTGAGTATGACAATGGGACTAATCGGAAACGGCCCTAAGTGGTCGTCAGGCATACGTATACGGCCGCAGGTCAAGCTTGCGCAAAGAGCCGACTTTCTTCAGTCTAAGAACGGCTGACAAAATTGTTATGCAAGAATATGGTCCATGGTAATACATATCCCAGAAACGGTATCGACAGACATTGCATACATTTTTATTTTATGGAAACTGACACCGTTGGCTGCCATGCCACCGTGAGCCATGCTGGGAATAACGCTACGTGATATGGTGCGTAACGAGGCAATCCGCCGACGCACCAAAGTAGTCGATATTGGATACCGGGTGGCTAAGCTCAAGTGGCAATGGGCTGGGCACGTCAGCCGAAGAGACGACGACCGCTGGAGTAACCGTGTCCTACACTGGCGGCCGTGGACAGGAAAACGGAGTGTGGGAAGACCACCCGCCAGGTGGGACGACGACATCAAGTACGTCGGCGGAAAGCAGTGGTTCCGTACCGCTGAAGGCCGGGAGGACTGGAGGAAAATTGGAGAGGCGTATGTCCAGCAGTGGACGCTTACACGCTGACTGACTGACTGACTGACTGACACCGTTGGCTACATCACTTACAACATCCGTGATTTGATCCCATAACACCTTGGTGAAATAGACGCCAGTGCTTCCCTTTGGTCCTGCCGGCTGCATTAAGCTGTACGGAAAACACGAACTATTTCCATACTTAGCTGTTCTGACCGACGCTTCATTCAGTGCGGTGGTACCCGGGCGGGTAAATCGGCACCCAGTAAGGTAATAATGGAGGGATTCCACTTTTACGTGGAATCCGAACCACGGTCAGCCTCCAACGGTCGAACGGTCAACCATCCAAGTTTTGACCGCGCCCAGGTGTGCTTATGATCACGAACGACAGTAGCCCGACCGCACCACTGAGCTACCGAGGGTGACACTGGCTGAATGTAATCTAGTTAACACCAATTGATCGGTATGCACTCCATTTACAACGAAGACAAAATTTATCGCGAGTAAGCAAATATATACATACATACATAGCGTCACGCCTGTTTCCCGGTGGGGTAGGCAGAGACAACGGATCTCCACGTGCCACGCTCCCGACACACCTCTGCCGCCTCTTCCACTCCCATAATGTTCTTCATGCATGCTCGTCGGTTACGGGTACTACGCACTTGACCCTTTTTGAGCACATGCCCGATCTGGTCCAGGTACGTGCGTCTAGGGCGACCCTTCCCGACTCTTCCTCTCACATTTGCTTCATAAATTTCTTTCGTTAGTCTCCTATCATCCATTCTTCCAACATGACCGAACCACCGAAGCATCCCTTTCTCAATTCTTGTCACTATATCTTCTTTCAGCCCACTGAAATATGAAAGCAAGCAAATATGAAAAGTAAGAATGCATGCATATAGCTGGCATACCACTGAGCGTGCTTTCGCGAGTAGAGGTGTCATTAGCTCTACCTTATCTTCTGACGTACTATTTGGCACAGCCATCCTTGACAAATCTTCATGAAAAAAAAACGGCGTTATTTCAGTAACTGGATGTAAGAAGGCCGCATAGCCATCGTCTGTGTTCTCCTCTAGTACAGAGAAACGGATACGACACCTACCTTCTCAGATATGATATTGGCTGATCGGAGCATCTTGCTTTGGCCCATCTGGCTCAGCCACGCATAGCGGATTACATAAAAAAAGCACGACTGCAAAAACGTAGAATACGTCGATCCGAGACGCTCCTCTCAGCTGTTATATTCAACAAACGATAATGTCCCCCCCCCCCCCCCCCCCCCCCCCCCCCCCCGGCTGCTTTTAATGCCATCTATTATGCAATTAACTATATAGTTTATTTCATAAGTCATTTCCGTTTCTCGAATCTCGTGTATGCCACCTTATAGCCACTCGACACAACCCGAAATCTAATTAATACATATTGTATGTAAGTCGTTTGTAGTGCATATTTCTTTTGGTCTGGTGCCTCTTCTACGTATATATTGCATGCTCGGAACTACGCGCATAGCTCATTGTCATTATGTCACTTTATGCTTATGAATCTCTTCGTATCTCATGATTGGCGTTATATAAATATTGGGCGTGCGAGTATATTGTGAAAATTCGCTTGTTGATTCGCTAATATGACATTGCGTGTGACCTAGTTTTTTATTATAAGGACTAATGTACATAATATCGTGTACGTTACAATCCGTATCCATTATATTATACTAGCTTTCGCCCGCTGATTCACTTGGCGTGACTTTTTGCTCACAGCTAGGGCCGCCGATGTCGTAGCTTTATAATGTTCCACCATCTTGATAAGTGACAAAATGTAACAGTGAAAAGTGTATGTAAATCGACAAAGTGGACTATCGTGCATCAAAAGTGCAGGTAGAATCTCTAGGCATCAAAATTTAAATTTTATTATAAAGTCCACGCTTCTGACAGCAAACATACCGTGCATCCTAGAACCTTGCGGCTATTCCCGGCTGGATGGCAAGAGGCCCGATGGATGGTATCACCCTAGTGCCATGGGCTAAGGGTAGGTCATTGATGTGGGACGCCACTTGTGTCGACACATTGACTCCAAGTCACGTTCGGGCCTCTTCAAGAGCGACTGGCTCGGCCGCGGCCGGAGCGAAGAGCCTCAAACGCAACAAATATAAAAATATAATTCAAGATTTCGAATTTGTTACGTTTGTAGTTGAACCCTCGGTCCGTGGAGCAGTCAAGCCAAAAGTTTCTTGAAGAGGCTTGGGTCTCTGCTGGTGGACGCAACTGGCGTCCCGCAATCAAGGTCCTACTTCATTCAAAGGGTACGTCAAGTGTTCTAGGAACATTTGAAAACGCCCCTTTTGATAGTTATTTTAATGTTTGTTAGGAAGGTTTTCAATTCTTTAGTTATTAGTTTTTTTTTTATATTTTACCAGCAGTTATAAGAAATACAAATTGATAATTCGTTATTATATCACCAGCCGTCAAATGACAATATGTGATCAACAATAGCGGGAAGCATCACACACTTTCAAGATCCGACATCATCGCGAGAAGCGGTTGTGCATACAACACACAAGTACATCATTACATCATGTGAAGTCGGTGAATGGCTATAACAATATGTCTTATTATATTAGAATCATCATTTTTATATACGGCTCGTGGTCGATCAGTAAAGGTGCCATGGAGAGGCAGCGGGTTCGAAATAGAAACGGATTCGCAGCGGGTTCGAAATAGAAGTGGATTCGTAGCGGGTTCGAAATAGAAGTGGATTCGTAGCGGGTTCGAAATAGAAGTGGATTCGTAGCGGGTTCGAAATAGAAGTGGATTCGTAGCGGGTTTGAAATAGAAGTGGATTCGTGGCGGGTTCGAAATAGAAGTGGATACGTGGCGGGTTCGAAATAGAAGTGGATTCGTGGCGGGTTCGAAATAGAAGTGGATTCGCAGCGGGTTCGAAATAGAAGTGGATTCGTGGCGGGTTCGAAATAGAAGTGGATTCGTGGCGGGTTCGAAATAGAAGTGGATTCGCAGCGGGTTCGAAATAGAAGTGGATTCGTGGCGGGTTCGAAATAGAAGTGGATTCGTGACGGGTTCGAAAGGTGTGCACCATTTATATAAATCGCGGAGTGTTCATTGACGTCTTTAAGGCACCTACTCGTAGGTGTAACGATGCCACATGCCGCGCTCTCCGTAAAAGAAAAGGTGCGCATTCTTAAGTACGCGCGTTAGAAGTTATACTTCTTTGGCGTAATCCTCCCCCTCCCACTCCCTCTCCCACTCCCACTCCCCCTCCCCCACCCCCTTCTCGGAAATCCCCCTGCTCCCTCTTCGCCACCTCCTAACTCCTCCCTCCCCCATCATCCTCCCTCTTTCCGCTTATCTATCGGGCAGCGATTATAATAATTTTTATGCGGTGACGATTTCTGAGTTTACTCCCCATTTTCAGAACATATTTTCATATAATATTTTTTCATACCACATGTTCATAACGTGCGTAAAGAATTATAACTTCAAAATAAAATGCACGGTGGAGATTTCACCCTGGGCGGGCATTCATTTCATTTCATTTATTCGATTCAATCTTAGGTACCATCGGTACACTTGAGTTCGTCACAAATTTTAAATTTCAAACTTACTTCAACTTTACAGTTATAACTTTCGGGATCCATCCATGGCAAGGAACTAATGATTGGCTATTTTCTAGCCTAAGCAATTATATACACAACTACATATCAAGCGAGTTGTCAACGAACTAAATAATAATCAAAAAATACAGTTAAAAAATAAAAAATAAATAGTTTTGTGCATAAAATAGCAATTAAAACTTGTAAAATTATTCACCAGTACCATATGGGGTAAAACAATCGTTTTTTCATAAGAACTTGAGTACACCAGGGCACAGTTTACTTAATAGTTACTTCGTAACAGATACATCACTCCATAGAAAAAGTCCCATACCGTCGGCTTTAATAGCCTACTGTTTCATGTCGCCAATCGCTGCGTGCGAAAATGTACCTAAACGATCGAGTCTAAAGTGATTATTGCTTTGCAGCTGCGCGCAGTAGCGTGGGCGAGCGTATAGGTATGCTTCGCGCGGCTGACGAATGTACATAGAGTGCATAGATAGCAAGTACATAGAGTGCGTGAGGCCTGACCAGGGTGCGGTCGTTATTTAAATGGGTGACTGACATCACGGGTGTAATAGGTGATGTAAGACGTAGCCAACAATTTCAGGTTCCATAAGAAAATATTTTGTTAGTCTCCGAACTCAGGCTCCATATTATTCAGCATTCAAGCACGATCTTTCATGTCAACGTATCGTAAAGTAGATATTTACATGCGGAAAATGTTTCGCATTGAAACATGTCAGATTGGCATTATATTGACAAAACTATAAAGTCTTAAGTGTTTTTATTTGCTCGCACAGTGTAAACTATGTAACGTCGACATAAATGCACGTACATGCTTATTCAGTATGGTAGAGTGTTTTCATTTTACGAAGGCACTAGGGGTATGAGGTAGGAAGTGGTGTGAGACCGCGCGGAGCTCAGTAGGGAACGACTCGGTTCGACAGAGCGACGCGGAGACGTGTAGAACATGTGTACCGACCGGGCACAGAGTTCATTCTCTACTGAGCTCCGCGCGGTCGCCTCTCGCACCACTTCCTACCTCGTACCCCTCGTGCCTTCGTAAAATGAAAACACTCTACGTTGATATTTTGTTTTGTCCCGTTTAACAATACAATCTGTTTATACGTTAACCAGTGTATACAAATGTCCAGTGTAAACAATTTGTATACACTGTATATGCTAAGAATGATGTCACCATTTAATGTTCATAAGTGTAACAATCGTACAAATGTGTTTGACTGGAAGAATCTAAAACATGCCCGCCCTTATGCGTTACATAGATTTTTTTAAATATTTACTTTCACAACCTTATTAATATTTTATACTTACTTTTCTGAATTATTTACACATTGATTGAATCCTCAGAAATTAGAACAGAAAGATTAGGAATAAAAAACCGGCCAAATGCGAGTCGCACTCGCGCACCGAGGTTACCGCACCACAAAAAAAAAACCGGCCAAGTGCGAGTCGGACTCGCGCACCGAGGTTTCCGCACAACAAAAAAAGAATTGAAAAAAAAACACGTTTCTTGTATGGGGTTCCCATACAAGAAATTTTTATACCTACATACCCTTAATTTTTTCTTTTTCTATTTTTTATTATGTGTGGTTATATCCGCCAAAATAACACATATTCTGTGATAATTTCAACCGGCTAGCTATTACGGTTCAAACGATACAGCCATCGGACGGACGGACGGACAGACAGACAGACGTTGTAGACTTCCGTACGGGGTACGGAAACCTACAAAATGTGCTCGCACGCGATATCTGAGATGGGACTCGAACCCACGAACTTTGGATGACATGTAAGTACCTAGGTACGTGTGGTCGAGTCCCACTTCAGCTTCAGGTATCCTGTATCTACACAAAAACAAGAACTATACATTTAAATAAACCGATTTTTAGCGATTTAAAATAATATTATTTATACGGTGGGTAGTCAGGCACATAGTTATACAGTTTACATGATAGTGTCAGTCAGCGTATAAGCGTCCATTGCTAGACATACGCCTCTCCAATTTTCTTCCAGTCATGATAGTGTATGGTTTATCAATTTGTGTATATAAATTATTGAGTAACGTGTTTGCCGAAAGTGATGAGTTTTAAGATTATTTTGCCGATTTGTCGTAATAAATAATTGCAAGCGACGAAGTTTGATTGTACTGTGCGTGCAGTATGCGACATTGACCTTAGCGCGGGCACGCGGAGGAATTTCTTATTCACAATACTGAGTACATTCTTCTACACGTTTCGTGTTGTGAGTATAGTTGACAGTGGAAAGACAGAAGGGCCTAACCGCCAACAATTTGATTTTCGAATTTAAACTTAAAGCTTAAATCTTATAGTGGTGTGTTCCTCGAAATGTAGCCAACTGTGTCAGGCAAAAAAATCATAAGTTAACGTCTGCTTAGGTATATATTTTTGTGTTCTAAATAAATAAACCGTTGGAGGCTGACCGTGGTTCGGATTCCACGTAAAACTGTAGGTCCCTTCCCTTCTTACTTTACTAGGTGGTAGGGTTTATCCCGCCCGGGTTGCTACCACCGCACTGAATGAAACGTCGGTCGAAACGGCTATGTAAATAGTTCATGTTTTCCGTCCAGTTCAGTGACATGGCACCTAGTTCATCCGGTGATATGGGCTGACATCGCGGATGTTGTAGGTGATGTAGCCAACCGTGTCAGTTTCCATAAAAAAATACATACAAGCAGTTTTTTATTAGAATGCAAGTTACATTTCTTTCCTTAACTTAATAGTTTTGAAAATATTGTTTCATAAAGAGTTATTTTAAATTCGTCGTAAGACCAGCGAGAAACTACATTACACTACTTTGTCATCATAAGATTAGTAAGTAACTATATAATTTAATTTACAAAAAGTGTGAAACTCGCTACTACTATCGCTGGCACTGTTACTATTATCAAGTTGCGATTCATTCCAGCCCCGAAAAATCCTCGGGGTTCCTGTTGATATATATATTCATAAAAATACGTGCAGCATTAGCACCATATCTCCGTGTCTAACGTTCTCTGTAACTATGATAGTCTGTAGATACTATTAGATGCGTAGATATCTCGTAGCGGCTCTACGACGACGCCTCGTAGCCGCGTCCCTCGTAGCGGTATCCGCTGTCTATGCGATTCTATATATTATACTATGTTTAGGTAGACGATATTTTAGATTGAGATTTTTTTTATTATAAATGGATTACAATAAATAAATACAGAAAACCCTACCGAACGACTATCAAACTTATTAGTCCATTTTCTTTCTATTGTCGGGGTTAGTCTCGTGATTACCTTTATTAGAATAGAATATAATCTAAATTTGTCAGTATACAAAACTTCTATACTACTTAAATATAGAGTAGGATACTATGTCTGAATAATCTTCAGAAATATAATTAATATGCAACATATTATGTAAGTAAAAAAACATTAAATATCTTGTAAACCCTAATAAACGACGAACGACGACGAACTACGAATAAAAAAAAATCTTGAAACATTCACGGTAAGACGTAAAAATTTATTATTATTTATGAAAATAATATAAAGTATATAAGGATGGCTGTGCCGAGGGATCAATGTTGCAGTCGACACTGCCCAGTAAATTTTATATACCTAATTGAATATGTTATTTCTAATGCACATATTACCTATAGAATAGAGTATCAGTCAAAGCGGCTATGATAATCGTTCCGTCCGGTCAGTGTAGCCGGCACGACCATAGGGAAGCAATGACATGGCACCTAGTTCACCAATGTGTTACGGGCTGACATCACGGATGTTGTATGTGATGTAGCCAACCGTATTATTTACCATTACAAAATAAATCAATTTGTCTCAAAGAGTTTGAAAACGTTTGTCTGTTCTCTCGGCACCGAGGAGAGGACGGCCGCCGATCGCTGCTCTGTGGTTCTCTCATTCATTCATAGCATTCTAGATAATTTACATCATGGAACACACAACGTACAGAAGCGATGAATATAAGCAGGTAAGTATGTAAATACTAACTTTAATTACGGATTCTATGTGCGTGCCGTTTGTTGGGTCATAATTACATATTTTATTTATTACTTGCTTTAACTTTGAGGTCATAAATTATAATGACAAGGCTGTGGCTTGGACGAGACATGACATTCTATTCATGCAGATGCGAGAGCCCACATTAAGCTAGCCTTGCTAGAAAATCCTCGCCTTATTTTCATTACTTCATCGGTGATGGCAGAATCCAGCAAAAATTTAGTATTTCTTTTGGCTTCGCCGTAGTCTCGTAAAATTTATATATAACATTGTATTAAAAGCAATGAGCCATTAACATTTTAGCATATTACGTGCAATAAATTCAGAAAATTACATTAAATATAGCCGTTACATCGACTTTAACAAATAAAGTTCGACAGATTAGGATATTAATGTTCGTAGTTGTGTAAGAGTCGAGGATCGTCTAGATATATTTTTTTATTTAATTTACTTAATTTAATATGATAAAATAATCTTAATGGATAGTTATAGACTGTAATAGCTTCTATCAAATGATCAATTGCTCTACTTTAAATTCCAACTGATATGAAAATTGCATTTACCTCCTAAATGAATTGTCGACCACTGAAGTTAGTTAATGTAGACTGGCCATAGTCGTGTGTAGGTGAATGTGGCATCGTTAGACACCTACTCGTAGGTGTCTAACGATGCACATGTCACGTAAAATATACATAAAAAAGGTGAGTGCGGGCTCCACACAGTAGGTAGTTACTGTTAAAATTTATTTCAACAATATTTCAACGTCTTTCAAAAACTAGGATTGAATGTATCAAGCAAGGTTTGGAAGGAGAAGAAAAACGGGATTTCAACAGTACCTAAGCTGCCGCATTTCTTTAGCTGACGATATCAAGGAAGCCATACTTAACTATCAAGAAACTAAGTAAGATTAAAGGAAACAACCAGTCATCATTCTGCATTAAAGTATCGCATGTTAGCTCCACAATAATCTATTAAACGTTTCGCAAGACAAGAACACGCAAGCTCTCGGCCGCCACCACCACCGGTCGGCCGATCTGCGTCGCCGCTGTCCGGCCGCCATGATGCAACATGCATGGCCGTTCTCCGCAGCTGTCAGTTTGACGTTGCGAAAGCGCGGGACTTTGCACTTGAATTTGGAATTAGACGTTCAAAGATTGGGTCTTCCGCGTTCGACTGGCTTCCTTATTTCGATGTGGCTACGCGCCCGTCCAGACGTGCATTTCTTAGTCGCCCGTCTATAAATGAACGTCTACATAAATGTGTGTAAAAACAAGGAAATGACAAAGGAAATATCCGTAATGACAAAATTATTTAGATATGATATGAATGACCTTATCGTCGGCGAGATGTCCAGGAACACGCCTGGCATAAAAACTGAATTCAAATAATATTTATTACAAAGAAATAATATGCAAGATTATACTTGTAGACTTGTACCAATTGTAAAGAGTAGTTCTTGAGGCTCACTATAAGCTATAATATCGTCACGCTAAATAGCAATAGGGCTCAGCAGTATCAAAGAAATTATAGTATGAACGGAATTTAGTGTTGAATGGTAGTGCGGATGGTCGAGAGGGGAGATAAGGACGGAGGGGAGGCGGTGGGAGGGTAGGATGCAATTGAGCGAGGGACGGATGGATAGAGAGAGAAAGAGAATATAGATTATATCATATTTAAGTTTAAATCGGATTTGCTATTAAAGCGAGTTTAACGCGAGCGAAGTCCCCGGCAAAAGCTATATCTAATAATTTCGTCTCCAAATAACAGATTATAGTGACGTTCTCAATATTAAGATACATGCATAGAAAGCGTTCAAATTTTCAAATTAATTACATTGTGCCCTTACGAAACGAACACGTAATCGACTAACAATCAGCGTCCCTACTCATACGTATCAAGGTCATGCGTATTAAAACGAGACAACACTAGCCCGCGTAATTCGTCGTAATGTTTATAATTTCGCCACTGCGTCGACCGTGAAGTCAGTATGTCAACACGTGTGTACCGGCCTTATAGGTCGCGGGGACTTGTGTCCAAACGCTCCGGCGTGCATAGACAATGAGACAGCCGCCATAGACACTCCCGCCAAGACTGGCCGCGTTGCTTCGTGGTGGGCATAGTAATGGACCAATTTTAACACTTTAGCATTTTTGTGGTATTTTTTTATTCTTTGTTGGTACAATCAACTTGAAACAGTGACCGCCAAAGTTAATGTTATGCCATGATGGTTATTGACCATAAACGTTTGTTATTGAACCGAATTCAGGATTATGAATCGGTAATATCTAGAAGCCTAGGTATTCCATTATAATATAATTTACAAGATCACTTAGTAAGACACAAGAACATATCTACATAGTCGAGTTATGCGAACCGTACAAATGTCATATTATTCAAGATAAAAAAAAACCGGCCAATGTTCACGTGTCTAGGGTCCCGTACGCGCTGCCTTGCTTTCATCTAATAATATTTTCTACAAGGGTGCGGTCAGACTTTGGACGGCCAACCGTCCGACCGCAGAAGTTGGCCGTAGTTCGGATTCCAGTTTAGACTGTCTGTAGTTTCATCCCTCTATATTTACGCATTTAGGCGGTAGGGATTAACCGGTCTGAATTGGTGAAACAACACTGAACGAAGGTCGGTCGAACAAAGAATGACTCTGGTCATTATAGGTATACCAATCATTACACGTTAGAACAAATGTTTTCGGACTTTATAACAATACATACCAAAGATTTAAATATAATACATACATAACAGTACCGTGTGGTGCCGGTACTTAAAAAGAATAGCCCCACTGCATCTCTCACCGTGCATGTCGTAAAAGGCGACTAAGGGATAAGGACAAGATATCGTGCTAAAGGGCGACGGGATCGCCACCTCTCACCTTGGCACGGTACTTCCACCGAGTCATGCAGCAGGTGGGTCTTCGCGCCTTACTTGCTGCTTGATCGATTTAATCTTGTTCGAATACTTTGCGAAACGTGGCAGTCGGTGTTGTGCTGTAATTTACTAGAGTACTTGCAGCACAACACCGATTACTCTGCTTACCCCGATTGTCGGGATTCAGCGTGTGCGATATGATGATGATGATATGATGATGATCGTACACAGGTTAGATGAAGGATAAATAAAAATAAATGAACGAAATAAATCATGTGTAGTAATAACTGCATAAAATGTGTCAGCGATCTGATGAACTGTTTGTTGTCTGAATGCATTAAGAGGCGATACGGTTAGTTTGTAAAGCATAGCTGCATAAAATTAACGACACTTCGTTAATATTAGACATCTAGTCTTATACCACAGCATCTGGTGTGATCAAAGAGATTGAAATATATCCAGGTTATAGAGGGATATTGGAAATATTTTTAACCCTCGTCTCAATTTTGATGTGTTTTAATTTTGACGCCTCCGTCGTCTGTCTGTCTGTGGCATCGTATCTCCCAAACGGATGGACCGATTTGGATGCGGTTTATTTTATTAGAAAGCCGGTTTAACCGGGATGGTTGTTAGCTATGTTAGTAATCAAGTAATAAAGTAGTTATGAAGTAATAAAAAAATTACGCATCATGGAGCGATTTGGATGCGGTTTTTTTTTAAAGCTTGAGATAAAAGTTAAATTACATATTTCAAAAACCCCCGACCCTAAAGTCAAAAATAATCTCCGATTACTTACTTAAAGGAGTGGGGCCGCTAAGTAAATAAAATTTAAAACTCAAAGCTGCGCAGGTATTTACTAAATATTTTTTTTATATTTTAGTATATTATTTAGAAAGTTCGCTATTAATATTATTAATGTTTAAAATCAGTGTTTTTCCGGTTGTTAACTTTGTAATTTATTTGTATTTCATACTAACTTCGCTCGCGTGAAATTCGTATTTAATAAAAAGAAGAAAGTAAGTAAGCCCAATACCTTACCTTTATTTCAGCGCGCCGAACAATTCGGTTTGTATGAGAGCCACATCTTGCGTAACCGGAACAGCCTATCCTATGTCACGTGTAGTTAAATGTGCTTGTACTAAGTTTCATCGAATTCGATGAAGGAACATACATTCATACATAAAATATTTCTAAAAATCGTCAATTTAGTTTTAGTATCATACATAGAGTCGCAAACGCAATATCTCATAAAACAAAGTAACTTACTCCATGGCCATCCCTTACAGATTTATTTATTAGTATTGATTGATAATAGTTTTATTTCGTGTACTTATATAATTAGGTTTCCGTATCCCGTACGGAAGCCTATTACTAAGCCTCCGCCGTCCGTCCGTCTGTCCGAGGGCTGTATCTCTTGAACCATAATCGGTAACCCGTTGAAATTTTCACAAAATATGTGCTACTATGGCGGATATAACAACAAATAAGAAAAATAAGAAAATGTTAAAAATGAAGGTGGGGCTCCCATACAACAAACGTCCGAAAAATCGATTAGTCACACTATTGAATAATAGATGACGCCACAGGATTTTATTTATTTTTTTTTTTTTTTTATGGAACCTGACACGGTTGTCTACATCACCTACAACATCCGTGATGTCAGCCCATAACACAGGGTGAACTAGGTGCCATGTCAGTGCTTCCCTTCATTTCATGTCGGCTACACTAAACTGGACGGAAAACACGAACTATTTACATAGCCGTTTCGACCGACGTTTCGTTCAGTGCGGTGGTACATTGCATTGTTGAAAGACAAAAGATAGGCGGATAATAGCGGATAGATACGGAAACCTCCGTGCGCGAGTAAAACTCGCACTTAACACATTGTATTTTATTTGAATTTTATATAGAGCACTAGCTGAGCCCGCGGCTCCGCTCGCGTGAAATTCGTATTTCAAAGAAGACATTAAGTAACTGAGGGCGAGGCCGAAGGCCGAGCTGCGTTCAGGAAGACTATAAACCTTCTGGAAGAAAGTAAGTAACTAAGGGCGAGGCCGAAGGCCGAGCTGCGTTCAGGAAGACTATAAACCTTCTCGAAGAAAGTAAGTAATTAAGGGCGAGGCCGAAGGCCGAGCTGCGTTCAGGAAGACTATAAACCTTCTCGAAGAAAGTAAGTAACTAAGGGCGAGGCCGAAGGCCGAGCTGCGTTCAGGAAGACGATAAACCTTCTTGAAGAAAGTAAGTAATTAAGGGCGAGGCCGAAGGCCGAGCTGCGTTCAGGAAGACTATAAACCTTCTCGAAGAAAGTAAGTAACTAAGGGCGAGGCCGAAGGCCGAGCTGCGTTCAGGAAGACGATAAACCTTATCTAAGAAAGTAAGTAATTAAGGGCGAGGCCGAAGGCCGAGCTGCGTTCAGGAAAACTATAAACCTTCCCGAAGAAAGTAATTAACAAAGAGCGAGGCCGAAGGCCGAGCTTCGTTCAAGAAGACTATAAACCTTCTTGAAGAAAGTAAGAAACAAAGGGCGAGGCCGAAAGCCGAGCTGCGTTCAGGAAGACGATAAACCTTCTGGAAGAAAGTAAGTAACTAAGGGCGAGGCCGAAGGCCGAGCTGCGTTCAGGAAGACTATAAACCTTCTCGAAGAAAGTAAGTAATTAAGGGCGAGGCCGAAGGCCGAGCTGCGTTCAGGAAGACTATAAACCTTCTCGAAGAAAGTAAGTAACTAAGGGCGAGGCCGAAGGCCGAGCTGCGTTCAGGGAGACGATAAACCTTATCTAAGAAAGTAAGTAATTAAGGGCGAGGCCGAAGGCCGAGCTGCGTTCAGGAAAACTATAAACCTTCCCGAAGAAAATAAGTAACAAAGAGCGAGGCCGAAGGCCGAGCTTCGTTCAAGAAGACTATAAACCTTCTTGAAGAAAGTAAGAAACAAAGGGCGAGGCCGAAAGCCGAGCTGCGTTCAGGAAGACGATAAACCTTATCTAAGAAAGTAAGTAATTAAGGGCGAGGCCGAAGGCCGAGCTACATTCAGGAAGACCATAAATATTCTCGAAGAAATTACGCAACTGAGGGCGAGACCGAAGGCCGAGCTGCGTTCAGGAAGACTATAAACCTTCTCGAAGAAAGCAAGTAACAAACGGCGAAGCCGAAGGCCGAGCTGCGTTTAGGAAGACGATAAACATTCTCGAAGACAGTAAGTAACTATGGGCGAAGCCGAAGGCCAAGCTGCGTTCAGGAAGAGGATAAACCTTCTCGAAGAAAGTAAGTAACTGAGGGCGAGGCCCAAGGCCGAGCTGCGTTCAGGAAGACCATAAACCTTCTCGAAGAAAGTAAGTAACTGAGGGCGAGGCCAAAGGCCGAACTGTGTTCAGGAAGACGATAAACCATCTCTAAGAAAGAAAGTAATTAAGGGCGAGGCCGAAGGCCGAGCTGCGTTCAGGAAGAGGATAAACTTTTTCGATGAAAGTAAGTAACAAAGAGCGAGGCCGAAGGCCGAGCTGCCTTTAGGAAGACTATAAACCTTCTCGAAGAAAGTAAGTAACTGAGGGCGAGGCCGAAGGCCGAGCTCCGTTTAGGAAGAGGATAAACCATGGGTCAGGCCGAAGGCCGAGCTGCGTTAAGGAAGAGGATTAACCTTCTTGATGTAAGTAAGTAACTATGGGCGAGGCCGAAGGCCGAGCTGTATTCTGGAAGACGATAAAAAAGTAAGTAACTAACGGCGAGGCTTCAGGCTAAGCTGCATTCTGGAATACAATAAACCTCCACGAAGAAAGTAAGTAACTAAGGGCGAGGCCGCCGTCACACCCATCCCCCCTCCCCCCCCCCCCCCCCCCCCCCCCCCCCCATTTATTTGTTTTGAGTAGCTATAATTATGATTTTCCTTTTAAAAAAAACGATATTCCCATACAATCTTTAACACTCCGTTTCCTCCCCTTATATGTGAAAATCCAACAATCCTGGACCTTAAGAAACCGATACTCCCATACAAACTTTCGCATCTCCTATTTCACCCCCTTAAGGGTTGTTTTTTGAGACTATGTCCTTCCTCAGGATGCAATTCATCTCTGTACAAAATTTTATAAACTCCTAAAATCTAATTTTGAAATCATTCCCTATTTTAATCTCCCTCTCCCTCTCCCTCTCCCTCTCCCTCTCCCTCTCCCTCTCCCTCCATCTCCCTGCCTCTCCCTCCCTTCCGTTGAGTCTCGCTATCATCGATACTTCGAGTAAATATGGCAACCCCAAAGATGGTAAACAGACAGACATACATACAGACAGACAGAAAGCAGACGTTGGATTTTATTAGAGGTAAGGAAGAAAGGTCCATCGCTCTACCTCCACCTCCCCTCCCGCCCCTCCCTCACCCCCCTCCCTATATGCCTCTACTTATCCCCCCACCTCCCCCCCCCCCCCCCCTTCAGGATATTGTAATGTCATCGGTTCTTACTCGGGTGAATGATTCCGTGTCCGTTACATACAAATATTGCCAAGTGCTCTCATATTTCACTTCACTGCTAACCTCATAAGCCATTTAGCGTGATAGTAAGTAGCCTATAGTTGATGGGAAGAATCAAGCTATCCGTAGAATTTTGTTTTATTAAAATCGGTTCAGTGGTTCTCGAGTTATAAGCGGACAGACAGACACTCAGACATTCAGACAGAAAGCAGACGTTGGATTTTATTATAGGTAAGGAAGGATAAGGAAGGAAGGAAGTAATAAGTGTTATTTTCTTTGTTACAGAGAACCCACAACGCCGGCTACGGTCAATGGCACAGACCTGAAGGAATCAAAATTGAACATACAATACTCGCAGCCCTACGAGGAGAGTACGGTTCGTATTGTTCATTGTGTGCCAGCCATCAGATCACCCCTAAACATCCTCTTAACCAGGGATGGGCAAACTTTTTTCTACGCGGGCCAATATTTACAAACATAATCTATGGGGGGCCAGGTTTTAAAATTTTTGGCTATAATTCTTTATTGAAATAAGGATATTTGTATTTTCCGAAATAAAGTTATTTATTTACTCATAGGTTTCAACAACGTTAAAAGTTCCCTTATTTATACAAAATTTTATTATATGAATATACTAGCTGAGCCCGCGGCTCCGCTCGCGTGAAATTCGTATTTCAAAGAAGACATTAAGTAACTGAGGGCGAGGCCGAAGGCCGAGCTGCGTTCAGGAAGACTATAAACCTTCTCGAAGAAAGTAAGTAATTAAGGGCGAGGCCGAAGGCCGAGCTGCGTTCAGGAAGACTATAAACCATCTCGAAGAAAGTAAGTAATTAAGGGCGAGGCCGAAGGCCGAGCTGCGTTCAGGAAGACTATAAACCTTCTCGAAGAAAGTAAGTAACTAAGGGCGAGGCCGAAGGCCGAGCTGCGTTCAGGAAGACTTTAAACCTTCTCGAAGAAAGTAAGTAATTAAGGGCGAGGCCGAAGGCCGAGCTGCGTTCAGGAAGACTATAAACCTTCCCGAAGAAAGTAAGTAACAAAGAGCGAGGCCAAAGGCCGAGCTTCGTTCAAGAAGACTATAAACCTTCTTGAAGAAAGTAAGAAACAAAGGGCAAGGCCGAAAGCCGAGCTGCGTTCAGGAAGACGATAAACCTTATCTAAGAAAGTAAGTAATTAAGGGCGAGGCCGAAGGCCGAGCTACATTCAGGAAGACCATAAATATTCTCGAAGAAATTACGCAACTGAGGGCGAGACCGAAGGCCGAGCTGCGTTCAGGAAGACTATAAACCTTCTCGAAGAAAGCAAGTAACAAACGGCGAAGCCGAAGGCCGAGCTGCGTTCAGGAAGACGATAAACATTCTCGAAGACAGTAAGTAACTATGGGCGAAGCCGAAGGCCGAGCTGCGTTCAGGAAGAGGATAAACCTTCTCGAAGAAAGTAAGTAACTGAGGGCGAGGCCCAAGGCCGAGCTGCGTTCAGGAAGACCATAAACCTTCTCGAAGAAAGTAAGTAACTGAGGGCGAGGCCGAAGGCCGAGCTGTGTTCAGGAAGACGATAAACCATCTCTAAGAAAGAAAGTAATTAAGGGCGAGGCCGAAGGCCGAGGTGCGTTCAGGAAGAGGATAAACTTTTTCGATGAAAGTAAGTAACAGAGAGCGAGGCCGAAGGCCGAGTTGCCTTTAGGAAGACTATAAACCTTCTCGAAGAAAGTAAGTAACTGAGGGCGAGGCCGAAGGCCGAGCTCCGTTTAGGAAGAGGATAAACCATGGGTCAGGCCGAAGGCCGAGCTGCGTTAAGGAAAAGGATTAACCTTCTTGATGTAAGTAAGTAACTATGGGCGAGGCCGAAGGCCGAGCTGTATTCTGGAAGACGATAAACCTTCTCGATTTCTCGATGAAAGTAATGGCGTGTAGATAAACGATAAAACTTCTTAAATAAAGTAAGTAACTAACGGCGAGGCTTCAGGCTAAGCTGCATTCTGGAATACAATAAACCTCCACGAAGAAAGTAAGTAACTAAGGGCGAGGCCACCGTCACACCCATCCCCCCCTCCCCCCCCCCCCCCCCCCATTTATTTGTTTTGAGTAGCTATAATTATGATTTTCCTTTAAAAAAAAACGATATTCCCATACAATCTTTAACACTCCGTTTCCTCCCCTTATATGTGAAAATCCAACAATCCTGGACCACTTCGTTATTTTATATATGATGAATAGCTATACTTATGAGTTTCAAGTTCCTACCTTTAAGAAACCGATACTCCCATACAAACTTTCGCATCTCCTATTTCACCCCCTTAAGGGTTGTTTTTTGAGACTATGTCCTTCCTCAGGATGCAATTCATCTGTGTACAAAATTTTATAAAATCTAATTTTGAAATCATTCCCTATTTTAATCTCCCTCTCCCTCTCCCCTTCCTCTCCCTCTCCCTCTCCCTCTCCCTCTCCCTCTCCCTCTCCCTCTCCCTCTCCCTCTCCCTCTCCCTCTCCCTCTCCCTCTCCCTCTCCCTCTCCCTCTCCCTCTCCCTCTCCCTCTCCCTCTCCCTCTCCCTCTCCCTCTCCCTCTCCCTCTCCCTCTCCCTCTCCCTCTCCCTCTCCCTCTCCCTCTCCCTCTCCCTCTCCCTCTCCCTCTCCCTCTCCCTCTCCCTCTCCCTCTCCCTCTCCCTCTCCCTCTCCCTCTCCCTCTCCCTCTCCCTCTCCCTCTCCCTCTCCCTCTCCCTCTCCCTCTCCCTCTCCCTCTCCCTCTCCCTCTCCCTCTCCCTCTCCCTCTCCCTCTCCCTCTCCCTCTCCCTCTCCCTCTCCCTCTCCCTCTCCCTCCATCTCCCTGCCTCTCCCTCCCTTCCGTTGAGTCTCGCCATCATCGATACTTCGAGTAAATATGGCAACCCCAAAGATGGTAAACAGACAGACATAACTACAGACAGACAGAAAGCAGACGTTGGATTTTATTAGAGGTAAGGAAGAAAGGAAAGGATAAGGATAAGGGGGATTCCATCGCTCTACCTCCACCTCCCCTCCCGCCCCTCCCTCACCCCCCTCCCTATATGCCTCTACTTATCCCCCCCCCCCCCTCCCCCCCCCCCCCCCCTTCAGGATATTGTAATGTCATCGGTTCTTACTCGGGTGAATGATTCCGTGTCCGTTACATACAAATATTGCCAAGTGCTCTCATATTTCACTTCACTGCTAACCTCATAAGCCATTTAGCGTGATAGTAAGTAGCCTATAGTTGATGGGAAGAATCAAGCTATCCGTAGAATTTTGTTTTATTAAAATCGGTTCAGTGGTTCTCGAGTTATAAGCGGACAGACAGACACTCAGACATTCAGACAGAAAGCAGACGTTGGATTTTATTATAGGTAAGGATAAGGATATACATACATATTCGAACCTGGTGCACTATGAAATTTAATTGCACTAGGAAATTTATATTTATTGCAGGTAATGTATAAAATAGGAACAAAGATTTAATGTAACCAAGACAATATTTAATGTACAAAGTAATGTATAATAAATTTAAGTACTTCTGGGTCGATGGTCGCGGGCTGGATTGCAACCGTTCGCGGGCCGGTGATGGCCCGCGACCCGTAGTTTGCCCATCCCCGCCCTAAACTAAACCGTCTACGATGAGCTGTCTGTCGATATTTTTACGATTTGGGAAATAACACCATATTCCTACTCAAATGTTTTGCTACTCCAATCGTCTATTTCACGGGAAGTGTTCGGAGGAGCTGTTTAACGCGATTCCGGCGTCCCCATTCCACCTCCGCACTACACGTACTGGGCAGGGGATGCACCCCTATTCAATCGACCTACCACGGCAACAACCGGTTCCGTAGGTCTTTTATTCACAGAACCGAGAAAATGCGGAACGCACTCCCTGCCTATCTATTTCCTCCCAAGTACAGGCTGGGGTTTTTCAAAAGGGGCTGAAAAGGCTCCTGTCAGGCCGGCATGGCATTCGCAATCCCCGTGCATCACAGAATGCCCATGGGCATCGATAAACACCTACTCGTAGGTTAAACGAAGCCACATATCGCGCTATCCATAAAAAAAAAAATATCTAGGCTTTGTTTGAGTTGCCTTTTATGAAAATAAATGAAAGTTTCCATAATTCGAAAGATGTATTTCAATAAGGAGTAATTTAATTTACTTAATGTGGGACCGATACTTAAAAATAATAGCCCAACTGCATCTCTACCCATGCATGTCGTAAAGGGCGACTAAGGGATGAGGACAAGATGTCCGTGCTAAAGGGCGACAGGATAACCATCTCTCACCTTGGAACGGTCCTTCCACCGAGTCATGCAGCGGGTGGGTCTTCGTACCTTACTTGCTACTTGATGGTTATCTTGTCCGAATACTTTGCTAAACGTGGTGGTCGGTGATGTGCTGTAATTTACAAAAGTACCTGCAGAACAACTGCAATTACTCTGCTTACTTCGATTGTCGGGTATAAAAGTACCTACTAGGTTTAAATATATAACATTTAATCTCTCCAAGGCGATAATTTAAAAAAATTGCTCAATAAATGTAAAAAAAAAATATTGAAGTCCATTTATGCTTACGGCATGAAAACAGTTTAGAAGTACCCATGTATATCATCAGAGGTTATAGAGAAAATCGCATTCATCTAAGCTTAGAAGCGCCTCACGAGCGCGCGGTGCTGGTTTAACCCAAGAGACGCAATGCAAATTTGTTTGCAAGTCGATGCCCTTTCATCCTTTTGAATTAGGTATTTGATTGTGAGTGCGTGATGTTTTTTTATTGTGAGTGCTGCACCATTCAAGTCACACAAACAAAAGGAACCCTCATTAGACACAAAGGATAATATTTATATAGTACAAACGAACAAATGAAAAAAAAACAAAAATATCCAGGTGTTGTGGTAAAGGGTAACCAGGTCATAGCCAGGACAGTCACATTTAGTCATTCGTTTAGGAAAATTTAGGAATCTTCAAAAGGCGTGTCAATAAATAAGACGACAACCATTTTGTCCGCCTCGTAGCAGGCATGGCGCCTCTCTGAGCGCGGTTTCGCGAGGAATGGTGTTATTGGCTGTGTCTGATCTTCCGTTGAAGTATTGGGCACAGAAACTCGCGCCGGCGGTCTATAAAAAAATCGTTGACTTCGCAGCTGAAGGAAGACGACCGCCGATCGCTGCTCTGTGTTTAACTCACTGCCTTCAAGCAACTCTATCCTTATCCTTCCTTCCTCCTTATATATATATATATATTATATTATATTATATTATATTATATTATATTATATTATATTATATTATATTATATTATATTATATTATACTAGCTTTTGCCCGCGGCTTCGCTCGCGTGAAATTTGTATTTCAAAAGAAGAAAGTAAGTAACTAAGGGCGAGCTGGGTTCAGGTAAACGATAAACCATCTCGAAGAAAGTGAGTAACTTTTTGAGGCCGAAGGCGGAGTTGCGTTCAGGAAGACGATAAACCTTCTCGAAGACAGTAACTAACTATGGGCGAGGCCGAAGGCCGAGCTTCGTTCAGGAAGAGGATAACATTTTCTAAGAAAGTAAGTAACAGAGGGCGAGGCCGAAGGCCGAGCTGCGTTCAGGAAGACGATAACCTTTTCGAAGATAGTAAGTAACTATGGGCGAGGCCGAAGGCCGAGCTGCGTTCAGGAAGAGGATAAACCATCTTTAAGAAGTAAGTAACAAAAGGCGAGGCCGAAGGCCGAGTTGCGTTCAGGAAGAGGATAACATTTTCGAAGAATGTAAGTAACCGAGGGCGAGTCCGAAGGCCGAGCTGCGTTCAGGAAGACCATAAATCTTCTCGAAGAAAGTAACTTCTTTGTTACTTACTTTCTTCGAAAAGGTTTATCCTCTTCCTGAACACATCTCGGCCTTCGGCCTTGCCCATAGTTACTTACTGTCTTCGAGAATTTATCGTCTTCCTGAACGCAGCTCGGCCTTCGGCCTCGCCTATAGTTACTTACTGTCTTCGAAAAGGTTTATCGTCTTCCTGAACGAAGCTCGGCCTTCGGCCTCGCCCTCTGTTACTTACTTTCTTCGAACAGGTCATCCTCTTCCTGAACGCAGCTCGGCCTTCGGCCTCGCCCATAGTTACTTACTGTCTTCGAGAAGGTTTATCGTTTTCCTGAACGCAGCTCGGCCTTCGGCCTCGCCCTCTGTTACTTACTTTCTTCGAAAAGTTTACCCGCATGCTGAATGCAGCTCGGCCTTCGGCCTCGCCCATAGTTACTTACTGTCTTCGAAAAGGTTTATCGTCTTCCTGAACGCAGCTCGGCCTTCGGCCTCGCCCTCTGTTACTTACTTTCTTCGAAAAGGTTATCCTCTTCCTGAACGCAGCTCGGCCTTCGGCCTCGCCCATAGTTACTTACTGTCTTCGAGAAGGTTTATCGTTTTCCTGAACGCAGCTCCGCCATCAGCCTCGCCCTCTGTTACTTACTTTCTTCGAAAAGTTTACCCTCATCCTGAACGCAGCTCGGCCTTCGGCCTCGCCCATAATTACTTACTTTCTTCGAAAAGGTTATCCTCTTCCTGAACGCAGCTCGGCCTTCGGCCTCGCCCTTTGTTACTTACTTTCTTAAAGATGGTTTATCCTCTTCCTGAACGCAGCTCGGCCTTCGGCCTCGCCCATAGTTACTTACTGTCTTCGAGAAGCTTTATCGTCTTCCTGAACGCAACTTCGCCTTCGGCCTCAAAAAGTTACTCACTTTCTTTGAGACGGTTTATCGTTTACCTGAACCCAGCTTGCCCTTAGTTACTTACTTTTTTCCTTTGAAATACGAATTTCACGCGAACGAAGCCGCGGGCAATTTTTTATCATTACTTATGTCCTCTAGAGGGCGCCATATCCTATAGCCTATAGACGTTGGATGCGTCTTGACGACCAGCGTACGGTCAAGACGCATCCAACGATACCTCATTTGTCAAATTATGATAAGTAGTGTCGAAGTTATTATGAGGGAACAGTTGAACATACATACATACATACATACCGGTCAAAAACATAACTCTCCTTTTCGCTTCGCCGTAATCGGGTAAAAATAAGAATCTCTTCGCTAATATACCGCGCATACTACACTACGTGCAATATAATAAACATACGATCAATTAACTTAAATAAAATAGGAACTTCAGTTAAATAAATATCCGCTAACATCGACTCGCAATAACACTTTTACATAGGTTTGCACCTAAAATTAATCAAATAGATACCTAACGAAGTTAACCTACATAATATTATGAATCGAATTAAAATATAAGAAACTCTGCCGAGACAATGCATACACACACACACCGCGCTCCGCCAGACCACCGAATAGACCGCACCCCGCGCCGCTTCCCGCGCCTTCGCCGCCGCCGGGCTGCCAGTCTCCGCGAGACGCGCTACTAACCCCCGCCGCGCCGCGCCGCCCATTATTTCGGCGCTTGGAACAATTCGATTTGTATGGGAGCCACATCTTAGCGTAGCCGGAAGTGAATTTTAGTAAGCCTATCCTGTGTCCCGTATAGTAAAATGGGTTTGTACTAAGTTTCATCAAATTCGGATTATGGCTTTAAGAGTTATGGAGGAACATACATACATACATACATACATACATACAGAAAAGATTTCTAAAAATCGTCAATTTAGCTTTAGTATCATACATAGAGGCTACAAACTCAATATTTCCTAAAACAAAGTAACTTACTCCATGACCATCCCTTACAGATTTATTATTAGTATTGATTATATTATATTATATTATATTATATTATATTATATTATATTATATTATATTATATTATATTATATTATATTATATTATATTATATTATATTATATTATATTATATTATATTATATTATATTATATTATATTATATTATATTATATTATATTATATTATATTATATTATATTATATTATATTTTAATACCTTTAATAAAATCCAACGTCTGCTTTCTGTCTGTCTGTCTGTCCGCTTATAACTCGAGAACCACTGAACCGATTTTAATAAAAAAAAAATCTACGAATAGCTTGATTCTTCCCATCAACTATAGGTTACTTACTATCACGCTAAATCGTTTATGAGGTTAGCAGAGAAGACAAATATGAGAGCGGGCGGAGCCGCGGGGACAGCTAGTATTATTATAATTTCGACTGGGGCCAGCAATTCAGACATTAGAGCGGGAAAATTAGGTTCATCGAAAAACATATTTCTCCAGATATTTTTTTTTTCGTTGGTTTATTTACCGTGTGGGCCCGGTACTTCAAAATAATAGCCCCACTGTATCTCTCCCCGTGCATGTCGTGAGAGGCGACTAAGGGATAAGGACAAGATACTGCGCTAAAGGGCGACATATTAGCCACTTCTCACCTTGGCGCAGTCCTTCCACCTAGTCATTCAGCAGATGGGTTCTTGGGGCCTTACTTGCTGCTTGATAGTTGTCTTGTCCGTATACTGTGCTAAACGTGGTGGTCGGTGTTGTGCTGTAATTTATCAGAGTCCTTATAGCAAAACACCGATTACTCTGCTTACCCTGATTGTCGGGATACAGCGTGTGTTATGTATGTAGGTAGAGCAACTCTTTGTTAATAAAAAAAGAGAGTGATTTGAGAAAATATAAATTGCGTTAAACTTCGTTTATGTAGATGAAGATATTATTTCTCTCGTAATTTTTTCACTTTAATTACAATGTTTCGTTCAGTGCAGTGGTACCTGAACGAAACGTCGGTCGAAACGGCTATGTAAATAGTTCGTGTTTTCCGTCCAGTTTAGTGTAGCCGACATGAAATGAAGGGAAGCACTGACATGGCACCTAGTTCACCCTGTGTTATGGGCTGACATCACGGATGTTGTAGGTGATGTAGCCAACCATGTCAGGTTCCATAAAAAAAAAAAAAAAATTACAATGTACTTAACATATCACGTGAGTGTATGAATAACTTTGATGTAGTAACAAACACATATTACATTAGAACGTCATACTTACGAGTATATTATTTATTACGTTTTGTCTTTAGAAATTCCCTGGAAAAAGCATCAGTTTAATTTATTTAGATTTCGTCGGTTATACCCATATGACGTAACATTTTCGGCTTTTTTTCCTTCCGCTTAATAAAAAAAACCGTACTGACTCACCATCACGCTTTTCCCTCGCAGATGTGGCAGAACTCTATTCGCAGCGCGAATTTTGCTTCGAATCACGAATTTTGGCTCGCAAGCGAATTTTGGTTCGCAACGCGAATTTTGGTTCGCGAGTGAATTTTGGTTCGCAAGTGAATTTTGGTTAGCAACGCGAATTTTGGTTCGCAAGTGAATATTGGTTCGCAAGCGAATTTTTGGTTCGCAAGTGAATTTTGGTTCGCAAGCGAATTTTGGCTCGCAAGCGAATTTTTGTTCGCGGCCCGAAGTTCGTGATGTGAATGCTTACAGTGAGTAGGAGGAGGCCGCACCGAGGAGTAGGCTCCTTTTTTTTTCCTTTTTTTTTATGGAAACTGACACGGTTAGCTACATCACCTACAACATCCGTGATGTAGGCCCATAACACCGAGTGTACTTGGTGCCACGTCAGTGCTTCCCTTCGGTCGTGCCGGCTACACTGAACTGGATGGAAAACACAAACTATTTACATAGCCGTTTCGACCGACGTTTCATTCAGCGCGGTGGTATCAACCCGGGTGAGTTTAACCTTACCACCTAGTAAGGTAAGAAGGGAAGGGAGCTACAGTTTTACGTGGAATCTGAACCACGGTCAGCCTCCAACGGTCGAGCGGTCACCCATCCAAGTACTGACCGCGTTCAGCGTTGCTTAACAATCAATAACAACAGTCGACTGTCTGCACCACTGAGCTATCGAGGCTAAAAATTTAGAGAAATGAATGATTATTGCCTTACAATGACTCGTTTTCCGCGCAGATATGGCAGAAGCGTCAGCAGGCGGTGTGCGTACGGCACGCCTTCAAACACTACGGCTCCAACAAGAATCCGAACCATGTCCTCAGCAACCTCAACATGACTGTCGCTAAGGGCACCATGTAAGTATCTTATCACTTAATTCTTCTGCACTAGCGACTGTACTATTCGTACCAGTTTATTGTTTATTTAGCATCTATTGGCAGTACACTGCGCTTGTAAGTGGACAGGAAAACGGAGTGTGGGAAGATCACCCGCCAGGTGGGACGACGACATCAAGTACGTCGGCGGAAAGCAGTGGTTCCGTACCGCTGAAGGCCGGGAGGACTGGATGAAAATTGGAGAGGCGCATGTCCAGCAGTGGACGCTTACACGCTGACTGACTGACTGACATGTTGTAACATTCCGCCAGTTCGATTATCACAGCGAAGTAGAACTGACAAGAAACTTCACTGGAAATTTTTTCAATGTCATGATGTCAATGCGTCAGAGACGACGCTCTAAAACCGCTCTCTATTGTCTCTTTCTAAAGCTCTCTATTGTCTCTTTCTAAAGCTCTCTATTGTCTCTTTCTAAAGCTATCTATTGTCTCTTTCTAAAGCTCTCTATTGTCTCTTTCTAAAGCTCTCTATTGTCTCTTTCTAAAGCTCTCTATTGTCTCTTTCTAAAGCTCTCTATTGTCTCTTTCTAAAGCTCTCTATTGTCTCTTTCTAAAGCTCTCTATTGTCTCTTTCTAAAGCTCTCTATTGTCTCTTTCTAAAGCTCTCTATTGTCTCTTTCTAAAGCTCTCTATTGTCTCTTTCTAAAGCTCTCTATTGTCTCTTTCTAAAGCTCGATGCTCTCTTACTTACTGCCGAGTGCTGTACGTCGGAGGCGAGTAGTCGTTCCATACCGCAGAATGTCGGAAGGACTGGAGAGAGATTGGAGAGGTGTATGTCCAGCAGTGAATGCATAAACGCTGACTGACTAAGTGACTTCATGATGTTGCATAATCCTACTTACTAGTGAACACACAACATTAACAAAAATAATTAAATCTAGACCTATAACTATTAATAAAAATTCACAGATTTCGTGCCTTACACGACTATCGAGCACATTGAAAATGAATCTACGGAATTCAAAAAAATATTGTCGCTGAGCGACACGAGAAAGTCGGGATAAGGAAAAGGTTAGTTGGGTTCTGATGATGGAGCCGGAAGGAAGCCATAGGAACTCCTAAACTACACATGATAAGCCCATCGTGTTTGGGCTCGTTGGATTTGTCTTTCTTACAACCTTTACGCTCTTTTAACCTTACAGTCTTTGGTTTAAAAAAAAAAATAAACCATTGTCAAATTTCTAGCTGACCTGCACAATTCATTCGGTCAGACCTGTCAGCATATCTCTATTACCGATTCTGCTCATGTCCACACCAGTTGAAGAACGAGCGGTGAGCCACTTTAGGCGAACCACGCCGCACTCAACAGTTGAGCCGAGTAATGATCTATTGTTAGGCTCTCAAATCGACGGTAGAGAATAAGTGAGGAAGATATGAACTTCCTTAATGCTTTATTGAAACCTGTTGAAAGAAACTGGCGTCGAGGAAATGAATGGGAAGGTTGAGGTCGCGTGATTAGTAGGTAATGTAGGTACGTTCCAATTGCACTCATACGACATTATTGAAAACGCGACATATCGCGACTTAAGGTGTCCAACGACGCCCATGGACATTCAGTCGTATGCGGTCGTTGCGAATACCTGACCCATTCACGCCCCTCTTGATACGCAAAGTGCTCTGCGGCGACTGCGCCCGTAGACAATAATGTGTGATTTTAACATACAATCGTAAAGTACTCCGTACCTCAGTATCTAAATGGTCGTAAGTGCGCGAGCATTCTGAGTCAATTTCGTTTTGATTTTGAGGGCTTTCGAAAGCGTCGGCGGCGTTTCGAAATTAGTCACATTAGTTAGTTCTTAATGCTCTAACTTTAATCCTTAATCTATCAAAGACTAATTTTGTGCTTCTCAGACGCGCAATACAGCGTGCCCGAGTCCGACCGGGTTTGCTTACCACCAAAGGATTACTCATTCATTACTCAAAAGCTCAGTAGCATTTTTTCCTAGTAAAGATATTTTTCGAGATAATCGAGGCTTCATGCGTTGGGAAAGGGTCGCCAAACCAACATCGGAAACTGACCTTAAGCGCAATCCACACAGAAAGTACGTCGGAAGCGGAGACTGACTGACGTCTTGCATATTCATTCAAATTGTATACATAACATCATGGAAATAAGGTCCAATTTAAAAACACACCGAATGACATCATCGAACGACCCGGCGCGCCACG
The DNA here is from genome assembly GCA_946902875.1 of Nematopogon swammerdamellus. NCBI lineage: Eukaryota > Metazoa > Arthropoda > Insecta > Lepidoptera > Adelidae > Nematopogon > Nematopogon swammerdamellus. The sequence continues at coordinate 9,935,272 of OX336358.1, read as the reverse complement.
TTGTGTTTTTAAATTGCGCCTTATTGCCATTTAGTTTTTAACCCCCGACGAAAAAAACGGAGGGGTGTTATAAGTTTGACGTGTGTGTGTGTGTGTGTGTGTGTGTGTGTGTGTGTGTGTGTGTGTGTGTGTGTCTGTCTGTGGCATCGTAGCTCCCAAACGGATGGACCGATTTGGATGCGGTTTTTTTTATTAGGAAGCCTGTTTAATCGGGATGGTTCTTAGCTATGTTTGTAATCAAGTAATAAAGTTATTAAGTAATAAAAAAAATTATTATCTTAAAAAGTGGACCGATTTGCATGCGGTTTTTTTTAAAAAGCTTGAAATAAAAGTTAAATTACAAATTTAAAAAACCCCCGACTCTTAAAAAGTCAAAAATAATTTCCGTTTACTTACTTAAAGGAGTCGGGGGACCGCTAAGTAAATTAAATATAAAGACTCAAAAGTTGCGCGGGAATTTACTTAGCGGTCTACCGACTCCTTTAAGTAAGTAAACGGAAATTATTTTTGACTTTTTAAGAGTCGGGGGTTTTTTAAATTTGTAATTTTGTATGAAATTTGAATGAAACGGTAAGGCGTCCGCGCCTTGTCCGCTTCCGACGTCGCTACTGTGTGTCTTGCGCCTTTAGTGATGATTATTTAGAAAAATACGAGTCCTAGAAAAAAAACCACTATTAATTCAATGTCAACGAGGAATTCCGTGGTGGTAAGCAAATCCGGTCGAACTGGGACAACCTGTATACTATTATATGGGATATGACTCCCTTCTTATATTACTGGGTGGTAGGTTTTTAACCCGCCCGAGTTGGTACCACCGCACTGAATGAAAGGTCGGTCGAAACGGCTATGTAAATAGTTTGTGTTTTCCGTCCAGTTCCGTGTAGCCGGCACGACCGAAGGGAAGCACTGACGTGGCACCAAGTTCACCCGGTGTTATGGGCTGACATCACGGATGTTGTAGGTAATGTAGGTAAGGTACAACCGAAAATATACCGCAACATGTAAATGCAACAATATACATATCGTAATATAACGTTCGAAAGCGGAATGGCAAAATGATCTAAACGTGAGAAATTGAACATTTTGGATCGACATTTTGGCGCTTAAATAATTTTTCCTCTCCACCGATGAACGTAAAGGTAAATAAACCAGCCACATTTTCAAAAGCAGACGACCTTTCCGAGGTCCAACGCGGAACTGACCGAACCTTTTTATAACTACCAGTACGGCCGGTACTAAAAGTTGAAAAAACACCTGCAGAACCTTATCTTACTCACTGATAAACGGCAAGTAAATACGTACCAAGACCAGATCCGGCATGTACTTAAAAAGGGTCAAGTGCGTAGTGGTTACAAGTTACCAGTAACGGACGAGCATGTATGAAGAAAATTATGAGATCGGGGGAGAAAACCAGGAGTGGAGGGTAGATCAGGCAGGTTCATGGCGCGTGGATTAGATTCAAAATCAAGATCAATGTAATTTATTTAAAAAAAAGCCCCAGTTGCACTCCGGGAGTGCCGGCAGAAGTGAAAACTTTTTGTATTTCCGAAAATAATTCTTAGGTGGTCATAAAAAAAACTAAACACCCTAAAAAATTTAAACACCGTAACATTGCTTAAAAAAGAAAACAAAAGAAAAAAAACAAACTAAATTTTGAGGGATTCGAACCCTGGTCAAAAAATACAAATCCTACACTCTTACCATTGAGCCACGAAACCACATAAACGACCAAACGAATATCGGATTCCCTTGATTCGCTTTCGGCTTTACTGTCACTGAGAGACGAACAGAATTGATCCCGAGCCACTCGTAACTTAACCCTTAATGCAATGACTTAAGGTTACATTTTAAATAATAAAAATAAATCTGACGCTTTTCGAGATCTGACGCGAGTTTAACATTTTTTACCCACCTAAAAAAGTGCCAAGCGCCGCTGAAGAGGTTTTCACTTCAATAATTTTATTTGTCTAGAACCTAATTGCATGCATTAAAATAAAAAATAAACTATTTAAAAAAATTCTTTAGCACTGCCTTCAACTCTAGGGTTTTATTTTTTTTTATTTCATCCATTTTTGAACGCGGTTTTTATATTTTTTTAAATAGTTTTTTATTTCACAGTTTTTTTAGTATTTTTTTGCCAATAATCTACTCGGCGGAATCGCTCGGTCTTCGGCCTCGCAACTCCGCCTCGCTTTCCGATCCGATCTTGACCAAATTGAAATGAGACCACACGGGAAGCACCAGCTTTCAAATAAACTACGGAACCCTAAAAAAGAATCATCAAAATCGGTTCACCCAGTCGAAAGTTCTGAGGTAACAAACATAAAAAAAAAATCAAAAATACAGTCGAATTGAGAACCTCCTCCTTTTTTTGAAGTCGGTTAAAAACAGAATACAAACCGCACCTAAATACCAAAATATCAAATAAAAAATACAATGTGTCATAAATAAAGATAAAATTATAATTTTATTAAAATAAAAAAACTCAAAATAATTACCATTGTCTACATTGGCGAGAGCGGCAACTCAACAATACACCTTGCGAGGGTACGGGACACTGAAAAGGGTACATGTACACACATACATAGCGTCACGCCTGTTTCCCGGAGGGGTAGGCAGAGACAACGGCTCTCCACGTGCCACGATCCTGACACACCTCTGCCGCCTCTTCCACTCCCATAATGTTCTTCATGCATGCTCGTCGGTTACGGGTACTAAGCCTTTTTTGAGCACATGCCCGATTTGGTCCAGGTACGTGCGTCTAGGGCGACCCTTCCCGACTCTTCCGCTCACATTTGCTTCATAAATTTCTTTCGTTAGTCTCCTATCATCCATTCTTCTAACATGACCGAACCACCGAAGCATTCCTTTCTCAATCCTTGTCGCTATATATCCTCTTTCAGATCACAGCGCTCTCGCACTACACTATTTCTCAATCTATCTTTCATTGTAAAAGGTTCTTACGGTATATTTCCGCTTATCAGTGCAACTGTACAACAAAACAAATTATTACAACCATTTCACATATCAGTGCTAAAACGATACGAAGGAATACCATTTGGTTCATGCCCGTATACATTTCGCGTATTCTTGTCTAATTTTATGATTACTTTATGATATTTAATATTGACGAAGAGTCACTTGAGTCATATGTCCCTTGATTATTGAACCATCATTGCTTAGATAAAACTATTTATTTTACTGATTTTTTAGTTTCCAACTTCAACATGGTGTCCGTGAACTTTGAGCTGTCTTATTTCATCCGTCTATGGAAAACTTGTGTAGGTTAGTTTTTTATAACAACATTTATAATATAAACAGGAAACCAAACCATAGTAACCACAAAAATTCAGAAAAACTTGCCATTAAACACACTAAAATTTTCCGGAAATACGGCCGATTGGGTAGGTGCATGTAAATAGGTTGAACCTTTCCCGAGTTATAGGCCAATATACACACATGCGTACAATGAAACAGATCGGCAGACGTATCATTTCGCAGGAAATAATTTTTAAAATTAAATTATTAAAGACTCAATTATAATCCTACCCTTCAAAACTAAATTCCTAAACCTGCTACTTTACCGTTCGGAACCGGTGTAAAACTGTAGGTCCCTTCCCTTGCCCCTTACTAGGTAGTAGGCTCAAATTGTAGCCGACTAGGTTGGTACCACCGTACTGGATGTAAGATGGCCGCATAGCAGCCTCGGTTGTGTTCTCCTCTAGTCCAGTATAGCCGGCAATCCAGGGAAGTCTCCGGTATGGCACCTACCTTCTCGGAGGTAATATTCGCTGGTCGGAGCATGCGCTTTGGCCCCTCCGACTCAGCCATCCATACCGGATTACATAAACAAAATTAATCATTTAATTTATTTTATAATAAACTTTAGGATAAGAATGACTAAAATCATATTAGATTTTAACTTAAAGTCTAGTCTTAGGTGTTGCAACTGACACAAGCCATTGTTTTCCATCTCGGCCGTGTCAGCCAAGCTTGCAGAGATCACGGTCGCGTGCGCATGTCAATGAGACAACTACAAGCTTGCAACGGCTAATTATGATGTAGCTATATTATCCTCGTGATGTGTGAGAGCGAGACTGTGCACGATGCTTCGTCTTCTGGTGAACATTTCTGTGTTGTTTAATCTGACGAAGTTCTATCTGTTCTCTAACGAAACGCTAATTCAAAACGCAACGCATTATCTATATGTATTTTTTTATTGCTTCCGAATTGGGTGTCTGTGCCAAAGGTTGAAGCCTCAAGCGCAGCCAATTTCACCCCAGAGTAGGTGCCAGTCCGGCTTGGAGGCGGACTAATGTCGCTGATGGGGACAGGCTATTAACCTGCGATTCGAAGATCCGTGGATTGTATAGGAATAGGGAAAGATATTCCCCGAGAACCCGTTCCACACCTTTAACACAAGAACGATTTAGAGAATCGTGCAGTACGAAGATCCCTTGTATCGACTACAAAGGGGTGTTCCGCTAGCTAGAGTATGGCGGGTTTGGCGAATGCGAACAGAAGGAGGACATTCATCCGTTCTAGACGTCTGGAACGGGTGAAATCGAAAGCATCTAACCCTACCATTTATTTCAAGGCAGTTTTCACAAAATTTCACCCATAAGGTGCCTAAGGACGACCATGGATTCGGTTGTATTCGGGGGTTTGTGAATGCCGGTCTGACAGGTGCCTATTCACGCACCTTTTAAAGGACACCTTTTAGAGGAGACTACTTGGCGGTCTACCAGAATTTGTGCATGCAAACTAGTAACTTCAACTGTCTCGTTCCTTTCAAAATTATTTTGTTTTATTATAAGTAATCATAAATTTATACCATGCAGCGCCGTCACTGGATACTGGCAGTAATAAACGAATTTCCTATTCGTTTAGTTGCCACTATTTAAAAAAAGAAGAAGACTACTTGGCGGAAATATAATGGGCAGGGAAAGCGTTCCAGAGTTTACCGGTTCTTTAGTTAGAGGAAAGATCTGTAGAACCGATCTGTACTGTGTGGGGCCGGTACTTAAAAAGAATAGACCCACTGCATCTCTCCTCATGCATGTCGTAATAGGCGACTAAGGGATAAGGACAAGATGACGTGCTAAAGGGCGACGGGTTGTCGCCACCTGTCACCTTGGCACGGTACTTCCACCGAGTCATGCAGCAGGTGCCTTCGGTGCAGCTTCGTGCCTTACTTGCTGCTTGATCTATTGAATCTTGTTCGAATACTTTGCGAAACGTGGTGGTCGGTGTTATGCTGTAATTTACCAGAGTTATTGCAGCACAATACCGATTACTCTGCTTACCCCGATTTTCGGGATTCAGCGTGAGTGATATGTATCTATGTATCTGTAGAACCGAATGTTACGCATCCGGGGTAAGTTCAGCGTTTATGCAAATTAATGTGGCATATTTCGGAATGGTAAGTAGGTATGGGCTATGCATTAATATATGTGTTTTACCTTAGTAATGCAAAGATTCTGCGAACATCTTTAAAACACGTAGAACCGGGATCGCCAATACAAATACAGCGGTTCGATCGAGCCAGCCAAGGGCAAAATCCGAACAAAGGTTTGCAAAGGTCCAACGGCCGGCGAGCGAAAACAATACACATTTTATTTGTCCATTGTTGTTCATATTAGCCGCTATTAATGATTTTGTTGACACCTAGCCTTTGGCTTCCTCTACCCAAAAGTACGGAGGTCAATACTTTGAGTCTGAAAGGCAGGCTTGGAATCGTTAAACATTGCCATAGTTGTTATTCTCTTTTTTTTTTTAACCGACTTCAAAAAAAGGAGGAGGACCTCAATTCGACTGTTTTTTTTTATGTTTGTTACCTTAGAACTTTCGAGTGGGTGAACCGATTTTGATGATTCTTTTTTTATTTGAAAGCTGGTGCTTCCCGTGTGGTCCCATTTCAATTTAGTCAAGATCGGATTGGAAAGCGAGGCGGAATCGTGAGGCCGCAGGCCGAGCGATTCCGCCGAGTAAAATTACTAAAAAAACTGTGAAATAAAAAACTATTTAAAAAAAATATTAAAACTGCCTTCAAAAATGTATGAATTAAAAAAAAATCGAACACTAGAGTTGAAGGCGGTGTTAAAGCAAGCAAAAATGATGCATGAAATAAAACATGAGTGGATGATATCCTTTGTGATTTGTGTAGCCTTCCTTAGCACCGCCTTCAAATCTAGGGTTCGATTTTTTTTTATTTCATACATTTTGAAGGCGGTTTTTATATTTTTTTTTAGAGAACGCTCTGCAGTCTTACTCTGCCAAACACGACGTAAGGTAGGTGCCACTTTTCTCGCAGGTACATGGATGATATTTCAACTTATTATGATGGTCATTATCTCGCGTAACGCAACATAGGTAGGCCGGGATCGTGACGTTAATTCGACGTAAACATGTGATTAGCGTTAGCGTCATTTCGAAATGTAGTAACGACAGAAATACCTAGAGTACCTATACGCTCCTCCATCACGACACCGACTGATGTGTGCCAGCCTCGGTAGCTCAGTGGTGCGGTCGGTCGACAGTTGGTAAGCAGCCCTGAGCGCGGTCAGTACTTGGATGGGTGACCGCTCGACCGTTGGAGGCTGACCGTAGTTAGGATTCCACGTTAAACTGTAGGTCCCTACCCTTCTTACCTTACTAGGTGGTAGGGTTTATCCCGGCCGGGTTGATACCACCGGCTATGTAAATAATTCGTATTTTCCGTCCAGTTCAGTGTATAGTCGACATGAAATAAAGGGAAGCACTGGCATGGCACCTAGTTCACCCGGTGTTATGGGCTGACATCACAGATGTTGTAGGTGATGTAGCGAACCGTGTCAGTTTCCATTAAAAAAAATGTAGGTAAGTATACTTAGTTTTCTATTCCATTTGGGTGTCGTATATTATTTATTATAGGTACATAATATTACATACATACATAGATACCACACGCTGTATCCGTAATCGGGCGTAATCGGTGTTGTGCTACAAGAACTCAGGTAAATTACAGCACAACACCTACCACCAAAGGTGAGAGGTGGTTTGCCTGTCGCCCTTTAGCACGGCATCTTGTCCTTATCACTTAGTCGTCTTTTACGACATGCATGATTGAATTCTTATATGGCATACTTAATTTTGTTCCATGAAAAAAAAAACTTTAAAAATGAAACCTGACCCAACTTTTGAATGGCAATGAACGTTAATTAAAATAAAATAAAAAAACAAATCATGCAAAAATATTTTACTGGTGTAGAATTCACAAAACCAAATGTTGTTATGTTTACCCGAAATGTTAGACCATTAGTGTTTTTTTTTAATTATTAAACCTGACATAACTATTATGCTTATCTAAATTATCTGCTACATCCGTGATGCAATGCAAGCTCCGATATGGCACCTGCCTTCTCGGAGGTGATATTTGCTGGTCGGAGCATGTCTTTGACCCCTCTGACTAAGCCACAATTAATTACATTACATTTTAAAAAATAATTAACTAGATAAATGGCAACCAACCACCTACCTTGTACTGTGTGGGGCCGGTACTTTATATCCCCACTGCATTTCTCCCCGTGTATGTCGTAAAAGGCGACTAAGGGATGACTCCCTTCTTATATTACTAGGTGGTAGGGTTTAACCCGTCCGGGTTGATACCACCGCACTGAATGATAGGTCGGTCGAAACGGCTATGTAAATAGTTTGTGTTTTTCGTCCAGTTCAGTGTAGCCGGCACGACCGAAGGGAAGCACTGACGTGGCACCAAGCTCACCCGGTGTTATGGGCTGACATCACGGATGTTGTAGGTGATGTAGCCAACCATGTCAGTTTCCATAAAAAAAATTATAAAAAAAAACCGAACACGACAGTACTTTCGTTCTACCCAATATTTCTCCTAACCGTTTCGACCGACCTTCGTTGAGTACGTCTCGGTAGCTATCAGGACGGATCGATCTACTAACCAACTAGCGCCTCATACTTGCCCGAGGAAAGAAACAAGAGGTGAGCCACGTTCGGTTTACGGTCTGTTTGTCGGTCGGTCTGTCTCTCTGTGTTGGCCAACTGTCGCGGCCGGTCCGCGCTTGCGCAAGCGACGTGGGTTATGTGCGCCCGCCTTGAGAGCGCGCGAGCGCACGCTAGATCGACCGGTCGATGGTCGACGGTTGACGAAGTCTCATTCGTGATCGGTACCTATACGCGTTACCCAAAACTATTTAACTAATTTTAAACATCTTAAAAAAATTATGGGATTTAATTTTTTTTTATGGGATTTTCTTTCTTTTCATATATTATAACTTTAGACATGACCCAGACTACGTACACTAGCACTCATTTAACTCAGTTATTGTAAACTTGATATTAGCTTTATAAATTGACTGAGTAACACCTGTTAATGATTTTCATAATAAAAAAAAAATATTTCATGTAAAGACAGTTCAAACATACCCAATAAATACGCTAAACCCTTCCGCTATCGCTGACCCTGACATTGTAATGTTATTTTATCTAGGTGTTACAAAATAACTGTGCCCATTGCTCCGTGTGAACTGTGGCATGATGTAACATAGCCTATACCTTATGTCAAATTACACATATGCGATTGCATGTAAATCGGTTGAGTTGTTCTCTGAGTTGAGCAAACATTCATACATACTTACATTATAGCAGACGTTGTATTTTATACTATACTAGCTGCGCCCGCGACTTCGTCCCCTTGGACTTATCACGGCGCCATCTACCGGATTCAATTGTATTTTCAATCCATCCAGGGACCCACTCAAATATACACACAAAATTTCATCCAAATCGGTCCAGCCGTATAAATTCAAATTCAAATTCAAATTTTTTATTATTAATAATTTTTCATATTACAAGTCATACAATAATTATTACACCAAAAAATATTTATATTATTATAGAACAATAATATAATAGAATTTATTGTATATAAAAAAGAATATAAAATTCAACAATATAAAATAATGGCCTTTTATTTGTTATCCTATTATCCTATTTATATTATTATTTTATGATATCATCACGGTCTAAGAACTCCTCTGCGGAGTAGTATGCTTTGGTGACCAGAAACTCCTTGAGCTTAGATGAAAAGATGCCGTCCGAAGGAGCATTTCGAATAGATTCACTCAGCCTATTCCAGATCGTAATAGGAGGAGTTTGGTGACAAACACACTACAGAAGAATTATATATATAAATAAGGATAAGGATAAGGATAAGGATAGAGATAGAGATAGAAAAGTGGTTTCGAGAAGTCGAAAACAGAAGAAACTGGTGTCGTATGGGGGATATCTATGTCCAACAGAGGACAGCAGCAAGTCGATAAAGAAGGAGACGAACAAGAAATATAGAGATGATCACTTTTTTTTGTTCATAGCAAGCGCATGTCGCGACTCGACTGCGCGATATCAGCGGAAAAATCTAAAGTCGACCCACGCTTAAGTCGACCCACGTTAAAATCGACCCACGTTAAAGTTGACCTTACCAGACTCGACATATGACTTGTCGAGGCTAGGTCGCGTGCTAGTGAAGTGACGGCGGCGACCGGCGGAGGCGCGCGGCCGAGGACGCGGGTTTCAGCATTTAATGGATTCTAGTGGAAAGTTTATATGATGTTTCTTTTTGCAATGCGCCGGCGCCGTTATAGTTCCTCATCTGACGCGATATAAGTAGGTAATTGAGATTGAGATATGAAAATGCTGTAATATGGGCAGTTGGTCAATTATGGTGGTGGGATAGCCCAAGCGCCGATGACGGTATCTATCTCGTGCGATAGAACCGTTAAACTATTAACAATGCCCACGGGGTAAGACCCGCTCGGATTGGTACCACCGCACTGAATGAAGATCTTTCAAAGCGGCTATGAAAGTTCGTGTTTTTCATCCAGTTCAATTTTCGTTCTTCGTTTTCGTCAGTCAAGAACGAAAGGACGCATTCGCAAAGGAAAGCAGGAACAGACATTGAAATCTCATCTCTACCCAGAAATCTGATCCGCAATGACTTCTATCATGCTCTGACGGTGGCGCATAGCTAAGTGGTAAACATGACTGAATATAAAACAAGAGATTGTTTTAACTTACTTATAAAAGGAACTTCTTATAATCTTCTCTACTTCTTATAAAAGGAACTTGTCTTTTTTTTATGGAAACTGACACGGTTGGCTACATCACCTACAACATCCGTCATGTCAGCCCATAACACCGGGTGAACTTGGTGACACGTCAGTGCTTCCCTTCGGTCGTGCCGGCTACACTGAACTGGACGGAAAACACAAACTATTTACATAGCCGTTTCGACCGACCTTTCATTCAGTGCTGTGGTATCAACCCGGGCGGGTTAAACCCTACCCAAAAACATAATGCCTATTTTAAACTTTTTTTAGTGTTCCGTATCCGGTACGGGACCCTATTACTAAGCCTACGCCGTCTCTCTGTCTGTCTGTTTGTTCGTCCGTCCGTCCGTCCGTCTGTCCAAGGGCTGTATCTCTTGAACCGTAATGTGGTTAACATGTGGTTTTATGGCCGATATAACAACAAATAAGAAAAAGCCAAAAAATCACGGGGTTCCCATAGAAGAAACTAAAAAGAGTATGCGCGCGCGCCATCTACCGAATAGAGTATGAAGCATTTTAACTAATCATGAATTTTAACTAGAAGCATTTCATAAACACGCCATAGGTGGCGTGAGTGGTGCTAACCATGACATGGCGATACGGAACCCTCGGTGCGCGAGTTCGACTCGCACTTGGCCGGTTTTTATGGAAAACGTGACATGGCGCACGCCGGACACTTTACTTGCTTTGTTTATTTGCTTTGTTTATTACATACGACGAATATTTGTATAGTACTAACCATCACCCTATCTCATCAGCGAGTCGCACAGTAGCGAAAATACTCCGAGCGGAGCCGAGGGCAAAAGCTCGTTGTGAATGAAATTGACGTTGTAGGTATTAGTCATCCGTCTCCATTCAGGTTTACCAGTAATAAAAAGCTAGGGTTGTTGATTAAAATGATTAACTAATGGATTATGTTCACACGTGTAAGACGTAGTTTTTCGAAAAGGTAACATGTAGGCTAATAGATCGCGACTAGGTTGCCTAGCTATATCTTGACCCCGATGATCCCCATTATATTCGAACCTATTAGGTATAAGATTCTGTGAGAAATCATACATGTAAAGAATTGTAGACAGGTCAATGAAACATTATAAGGTCCGATTTTTATTACTTTTTGAGATTTAGTAGTAAATCGGAAAAAAATATTATTTTCACAAAATATTGTATTGCTTTTTCTGTAGCTAATAGGTTTAATGTATACATAGGTAAGATAGGTTCGTAGGTAGACATCATCATCAATACTAATAATAAATATGTAAGGAATGGTCATCGAGTAAGTTACTTTATTTTATGTGATACTGCGTTTGTAGACTCTACTAAACTAAATTGACGATTTTTAGTAATATTTTCTGTATTTATGTATGTTCCTCCATAACTCTTAAACCGATGATCCGGATTCGATGAAACTTAGTACAAGCACATTTTACTATACGGGGCACAGGATAGGCAAAATAAAATTTACTTCCGGTTACGCTAAGATGTGGCTCTCATACAAACCGAATTGTTCCGCGCGTCGAAATAAAGGTACCGTAGCGGGCTTACTTACTTTCTTATATTTAAATACGGATTTTACGCGAGCGGAGCTGCGGGCAAAATCTAGTACTTACTTAAATACATCTATAGGGTTTATTAAACTATACATCGGGCGCAATTCTGGACGGGCCGTCCAAATGCCAGACAGTTCAGCCCAATTCCGGACGCTAAGTGACCATATTCTGTCACTTAACGTCATTCCCAAAGAGTTTGTATTACGTCGCTGCGCTCGCGACGTAATACAAACTCTTTGGTCATTCCTAGCCCTAAGTGAGAGTTGACATATCTGTAATCCCATTGATACAAGTTTATTTTTTTTTTTTTTTTTTTTTTTTTTTTTTTTTTTTAATGAATTAATTAATAATATTAATAATAATAACTAAATAATTAAACAATTATTATTATTATTATTAATTAGTTTATTTGTATTCCTTTAGTTTATTTTCTAGTTTGGAATGCTTCAGTACATACTTTTGACACTCTTGCGTATCGTTTAATTTAATTACATACAAATAATGAAAGACAATAAACTATTTGACAATATGCTTTATTTAAATTAACGCTACTTATTGCTGTACGTGACTCCTTTGTAGTTAAATATTTGCTACATTAAAATACATTCAAGTTTCTGTACACTTATTGTCACAAAGGAAGTTCACTTACTGTATCTGTGTTTTATGGTAGGAGGATCAGAACCTTTCTTAAAATAAAATGTCATTGGGTCCAAACCAGCAATTTTTTTTTTATTGGTCCTCTAAAGGGGTCGAAACCTTCCGAGATCTATTAATATTAGACAAAAGAAGAATTTCTATTAAAACTGAACTATCTTAAAAAATAATTATAATAAAACAAATTATAAATTAAATGATGATGTCTGCAGATACGGTCTTCTGGGTGCGTCAGGATGCGGCAAGACAACGCTGCTCTCCTGCATAGTGGGGCGGCGGCGACTCAACACAGGAGAGATCTGGGTTCTGGGAGGCAAGCCTGGCACTAAAGGTATGTTTTAACTACTTATGATTCAAGTCACAGAGTATGCACCCTAGGTTATCTAGGCTAGGTATCGCTACCTTAGCGAAAAATCAAAAGTTCCTATTTGAAAGAAAAATAAATTATTTTTAAATTTTAGTTTTGTTACGTTTGAATTACATTTATAGCAATATGTTTTTCGAAATCGCTCCTGTGTCGAACAGCGAAAATATGGAACGGTCTTCCGGTGAGTGTGTTCCCCACCACCTATAACCTGGGAATCTTCAAAAGGCGTGTCAATAAATTAGACGACAACCTCTTTGTCCGCCTCATAGCCGGCATAGCGCCTCTCTGAGCGTGGTTTCGCGAGGAATGGTGTTATTGGCTGTGTCTGATCTTCCGTTGAAGTATTGGGCACAGAAACCCGCGCCGGCTGTCTATAAAAAAAAATGTATTAATATATTAATATACATAGAAATCAATATTATAATAGCGCGTGCATTCCATTATGTTTTGTATAAATAATTTATCGTTCGGAAATTACATACGTTTGAGCGTTTCTTTTCGAAGAATGGAAATACTTTTTTACAGAAGTTAAAAGTGTGTCGACCAAAAATTAAGTATGAATAATCAATAAGTTGAAATCAAGGGAAGCACTGACGTGGCACCGCCCGTGTAGCTACCACCGCACTGAATGAAACGTCGGTTGAAACGGCTATGTAAATAGTTTGTGTTTTCCGACCAGTTCAGTGTAGCCGGCACGATCAAAGGGGGAAGCACTGACATGGCACCTACCTAGTTCACCCGGTGTTATGGGCTGACATCACGGACGTTGTAGATGATGTAGCCAACCGTGTCAGTTTCCAAAAAAAAAAAAACCTAGTTCACCCGGTGTTGTGGGTTGACATCACGGATGTTGTATGTTATGTAGACAACCGTGTAATTTTCCATAAAAATTTTTTATTACAAAGTATAGTTGGCCTATCTGAAGTGATCCTTGATTTTTACAATCAGTTGGTTCATTTTAAGTTTCACGTAAAACTGTAGGTCCCTTCCCTTCTTATACCTTACTAGGTGGTAGGGTTCAACCCGCCCGGGCTGGTACCACCGCACTGAGTGAAACGTCGGTCGAAACGGCCATGCAGATAGTTTGTGTTTTCCGTCCAGTACAGTGTAGCCGGCACGACCGGAGGGAAGAACACTGACATTGCACCTATGTAGTTCACCCGGTGTTAAGGGCTGACTTCACGGATGTTGTAGGTGATGTAGCTAACCGTGTCAGTTTCCATAAAGAATAAAATACTGTTCTTATGAAGATTATCAAGATCATAATCAATTGACCTACCACGGATGCGCACCAACCGGTTCTGTAGATCTTTTATTCGCAGAACCGGGAAAATGTGGAACGCACTCCCTGCCCATATATTTCCTCCCAAGTACAGCCAGGGATTTTTCAAAAGGGGCGTGAAAAGGCTCCTGTCAGGCCGGCATGGCATTCGCAATCCCCGTGCATCACAGAATGTCCATGGGCATCGTTAGACATCTACTTGTAGGTGAAACGATGCCACATGTCGCACTAACGATAAAAAAAAAATTATCTACCTCCTGCAGCCTGCTATTCCGGTATATTAATACAGCGGTGGTGTTTGAACAGGGTCAGGAGTTCCCGGAAAGCGAGTGGGCTACATGCCCCAGGAGATTGCGCTGTACGGCGAGTTCACGATCAAGGAGACGATGATGTACTTCGGCTGGATCTTCGGTATGAACACGCCGGAGATCAACGAGCGGCTGCAGTTCCTGCTCAACTTCCTCGATCTGCCCAGCCAGAACCGCATGGTCAAGAATCTCAGGTCAGTCCCTCTCTAGACACTACCAGCAGACAGGGCCGTACCAAGGATTTTGTTTCGGAGGGGGTCAGGAGTTTCCGGAAAGCGCGTGGGCTACTTGCCCCAGGAGATAGCGCTGTACGGCGAGTTCACGATCAAGGAGACGATGATGTACTTCGGCTGGATCTTCGGCATGAACACGCCGGAGATCAACGAGCGGCTGCAGTTCCTCCTCAACTTCCTCGACCTGCCCAGCCAGAACCGTATGGTCAAGAATCTCAGGTCAGTCTCTCTCTAGACACTACCACCACACCACAGAATAGATATTAGTACTGGCGTACAGAAGCGTCTCTGTACAAAAACTCACAAAGAAATAGCTACTCTGCGACGACGCGATAAAGTACAAATTGACTCGCTATCATGCCTAACCACGATAACCACCTACATTTCGCTTCTCTTTCTGTCGCGCAACTCTATCTCGAAAGCGCGTGTTCAGCGCGTGTAGGGGCTGTGTCTTTGGGCCTCGCGCACCTAGGTTTCCGTACCAGTACCTACGTAATTGACGAGTTTTTATTATTTATATTATACTTTAAAACTTGCACTATAATCACACCAAGTTTGATGTATGTATACAATACCGTTTAAACAATACAACAAAAACAAAAAACCTCGAAAAAAATGGGTTTCTTTTATGGGGACCCCATGAATTTTAACATTTTTTTTTATTGTTACGTTATCCTCTGTAATTACACACACTCTGTGAAAACTTCAATTAGCCAGCCATTACGGTTCAAAAGAGCAATTTTATTTAAAGGTATTACAGTCGCGGCAGCCCACTGTTTAATAGATTATTCGAATACTCGCGAACCGGTAGGCATTTATCGCGCGACCTAGAGCGAGTGATGGAGCACTGACCACACTTATAATGGCAATGGTCCAATAAGTTCTACCATAAAAATACAAAGAAGTTCTACCAAGGAAAAAATGTTTGGAAAACTTAGGTTTCCCGTTTTTTTTATGTAATGGGTGACTGTGTCGAGGGACCAATGGTACAGTCGACAGAGTCATCATAACCCCTCTCCTCGCGAAACCACGCTCAGTGAGGCACCATGCCAGCAGATTTGCACACTGTTGCTGGGCTGTCTAGCCCGTTGATGCGACATTGACCTCGCGATATTATAGATTAGCGTTATATGTCAGCCTTGGTAGCTCAGTGGTGCGGTCGGTCGACTGTCGGTCGGATCATAAGCACACCTGGGTGCGGTCAGTGGATGGATGGGTGATCGCTCGATCGTTTGAGGCTGACCGTGGTTCGGATTCCACGTAAAACTGTAGGTCATTTCCCTTCTTACCTTACTAATAGTAGATGATAGGGTTTAATCCGCCGGAGTTAGTGCCACGGTATTGAATGAAAGATTGGTCGAAGCAGCTATGTAAATAAATAGGCTATATAAATTTTCAGTTTAATGTAGCCTGTACGACCAAACAGAAGCATAGGCATGGCACCAAGTTCACGCAGATGTTATCGGCTGGGTGATGTGGTCCACCATGTCCGTTTCCATAAAACCGACGGAACCCTTAGATTCCGTTCGCCGTTATTCAAACTCGATATAACGCACATGTCCCTAGCAACATTACACAACGACTTGTCCCTATTGTGGCTAAACTGTGTCCAATTCAGCTCTTTAAATCGATTGGATCATCTATGTGGACTTTCGAAAAACATAGCGCTCTCAAAATGGTCCAGTATTAATTGTCTGTATTCAGGTTCGTTCGCACTATACCGAGCCTTTAGTCTTGAACCGGTCGACCTAAAAAGCACAAGTTGTGTGGAAACGATTATTTAGAAGGGGCATAGTCTTGAGGAGGAGATGAAAGAATACAGTATTGTTTATCTTCATTGCACTCAAATAAATGTAATGCCTAAGTCATTTTTAGGTTTTCGTATCCCGTACGGAAGCCTATTACTAAGCCTCCGCCGCCGTCCGTCTGTCCGTCCGTCTGTCTGTCCGAGGGCTGTATCTCTTGAACCGTAATAGGTAGCCCGTTGAAATTTTCACAGAATATGTGTTACTATGGCGGATATAACAACAAATAAGAAAAATAAGAAAATGTTAAAACTTAAGGGGAATGGAACGAAAATGAAAAGAAAATGTTAATACAACAAACGTCCGAAAAATCGATTAGTCACACTCTTGAATAATAGATGGCGTCATAGGCTTTTATACATTGCATTGTTGAAAGACAAAAGATAGGCGGATAATAGCGAATAGATACGTAAACCTCCGTGCGCGAGTAAAACTCGCACTTAACATATTTTTAATCCCGACGCAAAAGGAGGGGTATTATAAGTTTGACGCTGTTTGTCTGTCTGTGTGTGTGTCTGTGTTTCTATCCGTGGCATCGTAGCTCCCAAACGGATGGAACGATTTTGAGACGGGTTTTAACCGGGATGGTTCGTAAAGTAATTATGAACGAAAAAAAAATTACGTCTCACTGATGATGGGCCAATTTGGTTGCGGGTTTTCTTAAAAAAACCGGCCAAGTGCGAGTCGAACTCGTGCACCGAGGGTTCCGTATCGCCATGTCATAACGCCACTCACGCCATCTAAATGGCGTGTTATGAAATGCTTCATATTAGTTAAATGTCATGATTAGTTAAAATGCTTCATAATCTATTCGGTAGATTATGCAGAGACAACGGACCTCCACATAACTATCTCAGAAAGAGCCGAATTCGACATTAAATTTGTCGCGAAAGTGTTACAAATTGTCATATGGAGATACGTCCGTTTTGTATGTGGCTGGGTAAACTCGGTGTGACAGAATTAGTGAATTATTACCCGACTGTTTTGATTTTATTATGTAATCCGGTATGGGTGTCTGAGTCAGAGAGGCCAAATCACATTCTCCGACCGGCCAATATCACCTTCGAGAAGGTAGGTGCCATACCGGAGACTTCCCCGGATTACTGACTATACTGGACTAGAGAACACAACCGAGGCTGCTACGCGGCCATCTTACATCGAGTACGGTGGTATCAGCCCAGTCGGCTACAATTTGAGGCTACCACCTAGTAAGGGGCAAGGGAATGGACCTACAGTTTTACACCGGTTCCGACCGGTGAATCAGCAAGTTTAGGGTTATGCACGTAAATTTTTTCGTCAGAAAAACTCATTGATACACGCCGACCGGATTCGAACCTCGGACCTCCGATTTCATAAGCCGATGCCCAAACCACTCAGCCACCCGCCGCTAATTAGACGTCGCCTCTATTCTATCATTTCCCCGAATATGCAATAAGGTAAAGTGCATGCAATGCATCATTGCCGGATTTAAGGGAGGGCAAACGAGGCAACAGCCCGGGGCCTCCACAAGAGAGGGGCCCCCACATAAATGATACTTATTAAAAAAATATATGTTCTGAGTCTGACAAAACAAAAGAGTACCTAGTATACGATTTTAAAACTGCTGAAGCTGTTCTACTATTAAATTTTTGAAAATTAAAATGTCAAGAGCTACATTCCCAAACATTGAAATTGCACTGAGAATGTACTTGACTTTAATGGTGTCGAAATACACTGGAGAGCGATCATTTTTAAAAATAAAAAAATGGGCTATGCACTACGATGAGACAAAACCGCCTATCAAAGTTTTGATTACTCATCATTGAAAGTGATTTACTCCGATAGCTGGATTTCAGCGAAATCATCGATTTTTCGTTAAAAAAAGCTCGCAAGGTACCATTCGTATGATAGGCTATAATTTAAAGTTTATTACTTATCTAATATGTTTGCTGAAAAGGTTTGATTTGTCTCGCAATAAATCATTGAAAAACTTGCAAGAAAAATATTACTTAACCAATTTGAAAAAAAAAAAACAATAAGGTGCCCTTTGTTGCCCCAGGGCCTCCACACCTCTAAATCCGTTCCTGCAATGCATGTCATTTGTCTATCGCGTTTCTGAGTATATATTTCCATTCCCTATTGTTTATTTTAAGTAATGCTCACGTACGAAGAGATTTGTCAACCGAATTGTCCGGCAATATTGTAAATCTCACAAAAAGTGATCTACTTGCAAGCTCCATTTCCGTAACCTCATTCATTCTGTCAGTTTTTCTTTTTAGTAGACTGCCTCAACTTGTTCTTGTAACACGCACTGAGACGCAATGTAACGTTTCGCTACGCACAGGTAGACATCATTTTACTCGTTAGAATTCGCGAAAAATGGCCACAGTGCAACGCGAAATTACAAGATTTGAGTTATTGCCCCAGGTTCTCTTTTGGCAGATTTCTTGCCTTAATAGAAAACAAATAGCTTTTAATCATAATTATCATCAATCATCAATCAATCAATACTAATAATAAATCTGTAAGGGATGGTCATGGAGTAAGTTACTTGGTTTTATGAGATACTGCGTATGTAGACTCTATGTATGATACTAAAATAAATTAACGATTTTTTGTAAATATTTTCTATGTGTATGTGTATGTGTAATGTTCCTCCATAACTCTCAAACCGATCATCCGAATTCGATGAAACTTAGTGCAAGCACATTTGATTATACGGAACACAGGATAAATAAAATTCAGTTCCGGTTACGCTAATATGTGGCTCACATTTGATTATACGGAACACAGGATAAATAAAATTCAGTTCCGGTTACGCTAAGATGTGTCTCATACAAACCGAATTGTTCCGCGCGCCCAGAAATAAAAGGTACGGTAGCAAGCTTACTTACTTTCTTCTTTTTAAGTACGAATTTCACGCGAGCGAAGCCGCGGGCAAAAGCTATTAGTCAATATGAACACATCAGATTCGCTCGTTCATCTTAATAAAATAATAATCATAAATTGACTTAGGCATTGAGTCATTGATTTCTATCGTTAAAAAATGCGAAATAGCATGCCAAAATGGTCAATATAAACTGCACCTACTATTATGTAAATGCTCAGGTGAACAACCGTCCTTTGGCCAACAGATTGGCGGGAAATCATTCGCGTGTGACAAGCTGTCTGCGGCAACAATGAGATGTCGATCTAGAACAGTTACTCAGCTGCTGGGAGCTTTGCCATTTGAGTCTTAATTGCTTCGAACGGTTAGTTGATTTTAGTGGGGCAACAATGCTGAACTAATTGAGACAAGTATTTTGTTTGAGAATTCAATGAACGAGTTAGTTACTGTGTCAAAAAACAAGCGTTTTCTTGGAAAAAAAAAATACCGTTATTTATAGGTACCTACCTACAAAGTACACTTTTCTATGTTTTTACAAGTCGGCCTTTGCGAAAATGATATTTATTTAAGTCAAGTTTCTACACAACAACCTTGAACGCTTTCCCTGCCCCTTATCACCCCCCCCCCCCCCCCCCCCCCCCCTTCAACTACAGTTTCGGGTTCTTCAAGTGGGGCGTGAATAGGCACGTATCAATCCGGCATGCCATTCGCCACCCACGCATACGACCGGATATCCATTGGCGTCGTTAGACACCTTATGGATGGCACGGCGGCGCCACATGTCGTGCTTTCAATAAAAAAAAACTACCTACAGGTTTCCACCTAGTAAATTCGTAAATTTTAAAAAAAGCTCATTCTTATTTGCGAAGTCTAAAATGTTGAGCTATAAATTCTGAGGACTACACGAGAAATGGCAAAAAAAGAACGCGCTAAAACGACGAACCAATAATAGCATAACTGCGCAGACTGGTATAGACACAGGTCGTCAACCGTCTCGCGCAAAGTTCAGCTTGTTCATACCTATCTGACATTTAGAGTTAAAAGCTTCGATTGTAAAAATATGTTTTCTGTTAAAACTTCAATGCAGAAAATCAATTTCTTTCAGTAGATCATTTAGCTTTTCCAGTACCGTTTAACCGACTTCAAAAAAAGGAGGAAGTTCTCAATTCAACTGTATTTTTTTTTATGTTTGTTAAATCAGAACTTTCGACTGGGTGAACCGATTTTGATGATTCTTTTTTTATTTGAAAGCTGGTGCTTCCCGTGTGGTCCCATTTCAATTTGGTCAAGATCGCATGGGAAAGCGAGGCCGATGGCCGAGCGATTCCGCCGAGTACATTAATAGCAAAAAAAAAAGAAAAAAAGTGTGAAATAAAAAAAACTATTTAAAAAAATAAGTAAATCGTCGTCATGTTTTATATGGCGGCGAGATTTCTATATAGATAGATAGACAGAAAATGCTTTAGTGCTCCAATAAACATCCAACAGTAAAAAGTAGGTACATTAGAAAATTTACATAAGATGGAAAGGCGGACTTATCTCTTACAGATATGTCTTACAGTCAAACCTTTGGATGTTTGAGATTAAGTAGGTACCTAGTAGCAAGAGTTTATTTACGTGTCTCGAATTATACCTATGCTAAAATAGGAAATGTTAGCATTGAGCCGATAAAATTGTTCATGTAAGTCGGTCAGATTGAAGCGAATGAATACCTATCTGAGATAACGAACAGTGCCTCCGGCAACACTAACCAGTTGAACGCTGCCACACGCCAACCAATGCTTTATGTGGTGTTAGCTATCCAACTGCACAGAGACGTCGTCATTACTAAAATAAAATAAAAAAACTATTAAAATTGCTCCACATGCGAACAGACCACAACACAGGTTTTCTCTGCCCTATAATAGCTAATTATTACACACACAAGCGGCGGGTGGCCGAGTGGTTTGGGCATCGGCTTCTCACGCGAGAGGTCTGAGGTTCGAATCCGTTCGGCGCGTACCAATGAGTTTTTTCTGACGAAAAAATTTACGTTCATACCTGCACCTGCTGCTTCGCCGTTCGGAACCGGTGTAAAACTGTAGGTCCCTTCCCTTGCCCCTTACTAGGTGGTAGGCTCAAATTGTAGTCGACTGGGTTGGTACCACCATACTGGATTTAAGATGGCCGCATAGCAGCCTCGGCTGTGTTCTCCTCTAGTCCAGTATAGCCAGCAATCCAGGGAAGTCTCCGGTATGGCACCTACCTTCTCGGAGGTGATATTGGCTGGTCGGAGCATGCGCTTTGGCCCCTCCGACTCAGCCGCCCATACCGGATTACATAAAAAAAAACATACACTGTGTGTGTATGGTTTTTTTTTATGTAATCCCTCACACGCTTGGTTATTCTTGAATTCGTTCCTGTGTCGTAAGCCGAAAATGTGGGATGGTCTTCAGGCGAGTGTATTACCTAGTACTATAACCTGGGAATTTTCAAAAGACGACGACCTTTTTTTGCCCCCTCTGAGCGCGGTTTCGCTTGGAGTGGTGTTTGGCTGTGTCTGATTGATCATCCATTGACCTTTGGGCACAGATATGTGCTGTCTATAAAAATGTATGTATAATTTGAGAATAAATAAAACAAACAAAAAAATCTTTCTCTAAACATGAATGTTGGCTCGAGACATTAGCTACCCCCGTTAAATATTTTGTGGAATAAGGCCTAAAGGCAATATGAATTGTCCATAGAAGTTACAATAATTTAAAGCGAATAAGGGATAAGGACAAGGTGCCGTGCTAAAGGGCGACAGTCTAGCCACCTCTCACCTTGGCGTGGTCCTTCCTTTCACCGAGCCATGCAGCAGGTGGGTCTTCGTGCCTTGTTTGCTGCTTGCAAAGAGTTGCGACGTAATACAAACTCTTTGGCTGCTTGATAGATATCTTGTCCGAATACTTTGCTAAACGTGGTGTTGTGCTGTAATTTACAAGAGTACTTGCAGCACAACACCGATTACTCTGCTCACCCTGATAAAAAAAAGTACGAGTATTATGGAGCATGTGTTTCAAAAGAGCATACTTAGGTATTTAGTACCTTAATCCGACGAGCATGTCTAATAAAGCAACTTTTCTCACATTACAGCGGAGGCCAACAGCGTCGCGTGTCGTTCGCGGTGGCGCTAATGCACGACCCCGAGCTGTTGATCCTGGACGAGCCGACGGTGGGCGTGGACCCGCTGCTGCGCCAGTCCATCTGGGACCACCTCGTGCGCATCACGCGCCCGGGAGACAAGACCGTCATCATCACCACGCACTACATCGAGGAGGCGAGGCAGGCGCATGCGGTGAGCGTTTGTTTAGTGTTGAGCACTTTTCTATGTTAGTCTTGTGCACCGTTCAATGTTTAGTGTTGAGCACTGTTCAATGTTTAGTGTTGAGCACGGTTCAATGTTTAGTGTTGAGCACTATTCAATGTTTAGTGTTGAGTACTGTTAAATTTTAGTGTTGAGTACTGCTCAATGTTAGCGTTGAGCACTGTTCAATGTTTAGTCTTGAGCACCGTTCAATGTTTATTTATGAGCACGGCTCAATGTTTAGTGTTGAGCACTGTTCAATGTTTAGTATTGAGCACTGTTAAAATTTTTGTGTTGATCACTGCACTGCACTGTTTATTGTGCGCTTTCGCGATATCTTGCTCACATATGGTGAATGTTGTAGAATGTGGGATTCGAAAATGGATAATATTCCTTGGAATATAATCCCTTCTTCCACTCAGTGAACACGATCAGTGAATATATCCACCTTTCTCCACTCAGTCGGTGGCATGCCTTATTATTATAAAGAAAATGGCATCATTAATTCATATATTTGTGTATCTATTTTCACTCATACGTTCGTTTAGTTTGGAGAAAGACAAAAATAGTGCATACGGTGAGCACTGTTTAGTTTTGAGCATGACTCCCAAACCCGCACACGATGTGCAATGTTTGAACACATTCCCAAGTGATTATTCGGAGCATTAAAATACGACAAACGTGATTCGAGCACAGACTCAAGCAAAGAATAGACTCAAGTGTGCATGCTGTGGGCATTCATTACTTTTGAGTGCAATCGCAACAAAACCCTGCTCAGTGAGTCCATGATCAGAAATTGTTTGGATAAGTCATTTAACAATAAGAAGTTCCAGTACCGTGATCACTTGTTAATTAATTAAGTTGCAATTTGAATTAACGTCAATGGCCCCTCATTTCATTATCAAACTATCCTTGGCATCCTTACAAGTGGGTATTAAATAGTTTATAATGTTTACGATTGTAAGTAATTAATGATAAAATTAAACGCGGGTTACGATTACGATTAATTAAATCGTATGATTTAAACCTTCCGGCTGATATTATTTACTTCATAAATTATTCTATAATTCGAGGAAACCTTTAAATTTTATTACTCATATAGATAATAAAATAACCGTTACAATAATATTTAATGTTGCATTATTTGCCGTGTCATATTATAAATCTAATTATTTTGCATCTGGTACGTTTGGCACTTAGCATTGTCCCTTACCGAGATAGTAAAATTAGATTAAATTGATAATGATCATTTCACATTGCACTTTAAAATGTGCAGTTCAAGTGGTGGAATCTTCGGAAAGATTAGTGAATAAATCTTTCAACCTTTTAATAATAACATTTATTTTTTCATGTATTTATTTTCACGTTTTCTTATTTATAATCGTGTACATATTTATATTAATTCTATACAATTTTAAAAATACATACAAAATTAATAGAAACAGACAAAAAAAAATAAAACGGTAATACCGCCGGCGGCGGCGGCGGGAGAAAAGCCTCCAAGCGCGCCGGCGGGTGCAGGCCGTGGCTACGGAGCTCTTCGAGACGACGCGAGACTAGCTTCGAGCGATGGGTGGTGGTACTAGACACGTAGGCCACCACCACGCCAATTATTACGTTCATTCATTATGCATTCTAATAACGCTAGAAAGCGTCTGCACAAAAATCACAGAGTGCTTCTAAAAATTATGTTAGGTATCTATGTACTAGTAGAGTAGGGAGTAGGCACCACTAGGTACTGTACAAACCGCGCAGATGGCGCTTTATCCTTTAGTACCTGGTCGACCGAGCTTTGCTCACCGTCTACACCTATCTAGATAAACATCACATTATCTAAATACAAAATTTCATCCAAATCGTTAGAGCCGTTTCCGAGAAACCAATATCTCACTAAGTAATAGTATTTCATTTACATCTATGATGCGGGTGTGGAAGAGTACGCTTCTTCCAGACAGAAGTCACGACCGCGGCACGAGGTGTCATGTTGCGAGGAGAGATGCTGACCGGCAGACTGTCTGTCCGCAGATCGGGCTGATGCGCAGCGGGAGGCTGCTAGCGGAGGAGTCGCCGCAGGCGCTGCTCACGATGTACAACTGCATCTCCCTCGAGGATGTCTTCCTCAAGCTGTCTAGGAAACAAGGTGAGTCGCGCGCTCTTCCCCGCATCGAGAGCTGTACCCTAATCACGAGATTACGATTACTACGCTACGCCGTGTTCTCTGCATCATTTTGTATGGAAAAACGGAGCAGCACCTCTAGTGATAGATTTGCGAACTTCGTTTCTCCATACAAAATGATGCGGAGAACACGGCGTAGCGTGCGTAGCGTAGTAGGTTAAATCTCGTGATTAGGGTACTGACACGGTTGGTTACACCATCTCCCAACCGGCAAAATGGTTGTATACGGCCGGGTTATAGAGAAGAAAGCTGTAAAAATATTCTATAAGTGCTTCAGATATCATTATCAGCTGTATAAGTGTTTCCGTAACGACTATTACCCGATAACTTAAAAAGTAATTGTAAAAATATTGTGTAAGAGCTTCCGAAATCATTAACAGCTGTATAAGTGCTTCCGTAACGACTATTACCCGATAACTTAAAAAGTAATTGTAAAAATATTGTGTAAGAGCTTCCGAAATCATTAACAGCTGTATAAGTGCTCCCTTAATGACTATTACTCGATACCTTAAAAATGAGTTGTGTAATAGTACATTATTCCTTCTTATACAGTCACAATAGAGCATCTCTTAAAAGAGCACTTATACAGCATTTATTCAGCTTTAAGCTGATTTTGAATGTATTATACAAGTGTTTGTGATATAAAGGTGAAAATTACATTATTACATCACACAGAGCTGAGTTAATGTTGAATAAGTGTGATATAGTTGAGTTATAGTGTTATGAGAGCACTTATACAGCATTTATTCAGCTTTAAGCGGGGTATTATACAAGTGTTTGTGATATAAAGGTGAAAATTACATCATTATATCACACAGAGCTGAGTTAATGTTGAATAAGTGTGATATAGTTGAGTTATAGTGTTATGAGAGCACTTATACAGCATTTATTCAGCTTTAAGCACTATAAAGTGTTTGTGATATAAATTATTACATGACACAGAGCTGAGTTAATGTTGAATAAGTGTGATATAGTTGAGTTATAGTGTTATGAGAGCACTTATACAGCATTTATTCAGCTTTAAGCGGATAATATACAAGTGTTTGTGATATAAAGGTGAAAATTACATCATTAATCACACAGAGCTGAGTTGATGTTGAATAAGTGTGATATAGTTCAGTTATAGTGTTATGTTCTCTATAACTGATCCTAAAAGAGCGTGCTAAGAATTAATCATGGATCTCGCAAAAATTAAGAAAATGAAGCGAACTGGAGGTTTTAAAAGAAAAGTTATTAAATATTACAAGGAAATGTGTGGAGCAGAATTTAAAAAACAACGCCATAATCAGTCGTCGTCGTCACAAACACATACAACGTGTCAAGATGCGCAGGGTTCCGTGGAGTTTGTGGATGAATCGGAAAATGAGGAATGTATCAGAAAACATGATTCAGAAGAAGATGGAAATGATATCACAGATGAGTATGAGAAGAACAGCAACTTTCGAGATGACATAAAAAAATGGGCTAATAATCACAACATAAGTCACGCTGCTTTAAAAGATTTGTTTTGTATTTCAAATAAAACTATGAAGTGTACCTTGCCAATTGATCCACGAACACTTTTGAGAACTTCAAGAAAAATTCAGACTATTCCATTAGATAATGGAGAGTACTAGCATCCTGGAATAACAGAGCCCCTGGAATCACGATTGAATTTTTTTACCAGTTTACCAGACAGCGTTTCACTCAATGTGAATATCGACGGCTTGCCAATATATAAAAGTTCCAAACATGAACTTTGGCCAATTTTGTGTAACATATACGAAAAACCCAACATGACACCATTCGTTAATGGCATATATTCTGGTGTTGGAAAATCACACAATTTAGACATCGCTCGTGCTAGTTTCGAATAGAGTTTAGCGTAAACATTACACATGCGTTAAAAACACTAAGTTGTATGCTCTGTGTCATATTACTTAAAAACAAAAGGAGCGAAGGATGAGTCGTGCCGAACTGTACTGTCTTTAGTAATTTATCTGCTCTTTAGTGAAACTTTAATTACGAGTATAAAAAATATGAAAACCGACTTCAAAAATGTATGAAATAAAAGAAAATTTAACCCTAAAGTTGAAGGCGGTGCAAAAGAAGGCTACACAAAATCACAAAAGGATATCATCCACTCATGTTTTCTTTCATCCATCATTTTTGCTTGCTAACACCGCCTTCAACTCTAGGGTTCGATTTTTTTTATTTCATACATTTTTCAAGTCGGTTTTTATATTTTTTATAAATAGTTTTTTATTTCACAGTTTTTTTTTAGTAATTCTTTGCTATTAGTGTACTCGGCGGAATCGCGTTAATTTCATTCTTTACATAAAAAAGAATAATCGAAATCGGTTGAAGTGGTACAGAATTATTCGCCATGTGTCAAACTGCAAAATTTTGAGCGTGTTTCAGTATATCGACGTGCTGAGGTATCGAATTGCTTATGTTTTTATTGCTGAAAAAGTCCACATCAAAAGTTTTGCTGAACGTAACCACAAAGCATAGTTTTTTGTTGATTTTTTTTTTAAACCGCGGAATGAATTTCAATAAAATTTATATGGGAGCACCTCTGAAGTATGACCTACCGAACAAAAAAAGAATTTTTAAAATCGGCCGTAGTAATCGCGTACAATTGACGTAGTAACAAACATACAAAAAAAAAAACATACAGTCGAATTGAGAACCTCCTCCTTTTGAAGTCGGTTGAAAAATGGAAAGCTTGACTACTAAACTGGATTTGTTCATATTTTAAAAATGCAGATAAGAAAAATGTTAATCTAAAATTATTTGAGGCAGTCGTATCCCGATTGAACTACACCCTTTCTAATGAAGAAAGTTCGACCTTAAGAGAATTTTGTCGACGTTTCATTGGCTACTGCAATGAAGAGATGGCAAAATACTCATCGAAAATTTGAAATCTTCAAAAAGGATTATGGAGACTGGCTTGAGGCAGATATTCTTTGGCCATACTGCATTCGAGCTGATTCGTTAATGCTAGGGGCATTAAAGAATCAGCATTTTTCATAATTATGAACAAATCCAGGTTAGTAGTCAAGCTTTCCATTTTTCGTAATTAAAGTTTCACTAAAGAGCAGAGAAATTAATAAAGACAGTACAGTTCGGCACGACTCATCCTTCGCTCCTTTTGCTTTTAAGTAATCAAATCAAATCAAATCGTTTATTTGTTCAGGCACTTGTCCCATCGCACACACAACAAATTCAAATACAGCATTCAGTAAACAATAAATATTAAAGTATTAAAATAAATACAAATTAAATGAATTGAATTAATTGAAATAAAATAATAAAGAATAAAATAATGCGTCTTCAGTCATCAAAATAAAAAAATAAAAATACAAATTGTCTACACATACTAATACTTACAAAAATAAAATAAAATAATAAAATTGTCTTTAATAAATAAAATACCTAATACTTAATAATTTATTCATTTTAAAAATTCATAATAATATATATACATGCCAACATTTTCAATAATTAAATTTTCGCTGGTCATGACGCGACCAAGAAATGCTGCCTTCTGCTTGCGCAGCACTCCAAAGAAGTCATCGATCCTGTTCTCGGCGAACATGCCCGACGCACTACACCGCCACGGCAAACCCAGCATGCACCGCAGTGCATTGTTATATTGTACACGCAGCGAGTTAAACGCTCGCTGCGTGTAGTTGCACCACAAATGCCCGGTGTAGAGCGCCTGACAGTAGGCCTTGAACAGTGTGATCTTGACCTCCCTCGAGCACCGCGCAAACCGTCTGGCGAGCATGTTACTCTTCATGGCAATTACTCTTCGCTGGCGCTCCATGTCTTCATCGTCCTTCAGTTTCTCCGTTATAATGTGACCGAGATACTTTAACTTTGTAACGGTTTTCAGAGGAAAACCGCGCAAAGTTACTGGTGGCACATTTTCGGGACCGCTGCCGTGTCGGAAGACCATCAATTCGGTCTTTTTTACGTTGTAAGTCAGTCCGTGTCCGGCAGCGTATTGCTCACAGATACCTATCAGCCTTCTCAGTCCCTTCACAGAGGGGCACAGCAGCACCATGTCGTCTGCATAACTCAAATTGTTCACGCAAACCGCGCCAAGGTGTAATATGACACAGAGCATACAACTTAGTGTTTTTAACGCTCGTGTAATGTTTACGCTAAACTCTATTCGAAACTAGCACGAGCGATGTGTGGAGTGTACAAAGAATGACACGTCTAAACTCTATTCGAAACTAGCACGCTCGATGTGTGGAGTGTACAAAGAATGACACGTCTAAACTCTATTCGAAACTAGCACGCTCGATGTGTGGAGTGTACAAATAATGGCACGTCTAAACTCTATTCGAAACTAGCACGAGCGATGTGTGGAGTGTACAAAGAATGACACGTCTAAACTCTATTCGAAACTAGCACGCTCGATGTGTGGAGTGTACAAAGAATGACACGTCTAAACTCTATTCGAAACTAGCACGCTCGATGTGTGGAGTGTACAAATAATGGCACGTCTAAACTCTATTCGAAACTAGCACGAGCGATGTGTGGAGTGTACAAAGAATGACACGTCTAAACTCTATTCGAAAATAGCACGCTCGATGTGTGGAGTGTACAAAGAATGGCACGTCTAAACTCTATTCGAAACTAGTACGAGCGATGTGTGGAGTGTACAAAGAATGGCACGTCTAAACTCTATTCGAAACTAGCACGCTCGATGTGTGGAGTGTACAAAGAATGACACGTCCTGCCCGAGCGAGGCCCAATCAGTGTGACCAGATTAAATTTTACGAAAATACCGTTGCCACCTTGAAAAAATACTAAAATATACTTTCTATGACAGGTCAAATATACCAATAAAAATACCGATTTTCATAAAATGTTTTACTCATCATCATCATTATAAATATTCGAATTTTACTTTAACATTATTTTCGAAGGATTAAACAACACACGAATTTAAACAACATCCTTCATCTTGCTTTGTTTTTAAAACTGCCGATAAATTTTTATTGTTAGATCTGTTTCTTTGCTCGGTTATTAATAATAACCGAGCAAAGAAACAGATCTAACAATTATTAAATTTATCTTTGAGAATATGCGCCCGCATGCAGCTTTGGACACGGGTATAAATAACAGTTCCATCACTGTTAGAAAATTTTCCAACTTCCACCCAAAATTGCTCACAAGAACGGGGTGAGCCAGTACATACTTGAGGATTGTAACAAATGATTTACTGTGCGATCAAGTTTTAGGGCTCTTTAATCTATATAATCGATAACAAAGGATCGGGATCGGGACGGGAACTTACCTATGTTGCTCTATGACTACACAAAGTGAAACAATTTTCGGGAAATTCCCTCCCATAATGCCGATGTTCGCGGCAGAAGATAGAAGCAAAGTTCGTGGGGACGATTCCGTCCAGTGTTTACCATGAAAATGTAATTTTATGCTAAATATACCAAAAAATACTAACTTTTAATAATATACCTATAAAAATACTGATGGTCAAAAAAATCGTCAAAATATACTGAAAAAGTATTAAAATACTGAATCTGGTCACACTGGGCCCAATGCCAGACTGCGACTGCGCACTGCGCAGGCAAGGGTAGGTAGGTAGGGAGGGAGGGACGCTTCAGGCCGCGTTGCGCCCGCGTGCGGGCGGGACGCATGAGTTTAGCGTGAGCGTGAACGCGTGCGAGCTACACTACACCTATAGGTACACAAATAGCAAATACCTACTGAACTGTAAACTGCATGGTTCTTTAACATACTCACGCACAGTATAGTTATCAAGATATTCAGTTTCTTAGCAAGCGGTTGATATGCGGAGTATAA
This sequence comes from Nematopogon swammerdamellus, assembly GCA_946902875.1. Taxonomy (NCBI): domain Eukaryota; kingdom Metazoa; phylum Arthropoda; class Insecta; order Lepidoptera; family Adelidae; genus Nematopogon; species Nematopogon swammerdamellus. The sequence continues at coordinate 9,904,762 of OX336358.1, read as the reverse complement.
AAATTTTTCTTGAATTAATTAAAAAATAAATCGCAGTTGTGCGCGAAATTCTAAGTATGCCAAAATAAGTAAAAATAATAGCGGAATCACACTGTGCGAAGAAATAACGCGCAACCGAGCGATTTAGGAGATATTGAATTTTTTTATGTAATTTCCATACAATTTTTTCGACAAAAAATCATAACTTTGTAGTAGACCTTTTATATGGTCTCGATAAACATATTTAGGCAAGACCTACAGTAAAGACCTACAGTAGGTCTTTCAAAACATTTTCAATAAAAAAAGAGGATTTAAAAAAATTTTTTTGAATGTCTATGAAACTCGAAATTCAGCCTAATGTGCGACGGGGCGGTGGCAGTGGTGGCGGAACGTGGCCAAGGCAGATTGGGTGATATGTCGCACGCAATTTGGGCTACCTCACAGCACAACCGAAATTGCGACTTGTTTTACGTATTTTGCGACTGTCTCAATTTGGGCGACTTTGACAAATTTTTGTGGGATTTTTGGGCTACTTTACTGACACCATTAATTTTAAACAATGACCTGGTATTTGAAAGGAATAAATGGGGAAAATATAGCCTTAAAAATGATTTATCTGAATGTCGTTCTTGCACATCTCTAAAACTTTTCTCGCCATTTCCCTTGCTAGAAGCAAAAAAACTACTTTCTTCTATTGTGAAATAAAATCAAAAAGAAGTAAATAAAATATAAAAACTCATAGCTGCTTCGGAAATTTCTTAGCGGTCCACCGACTCCTTTAAGTAAGTCAACGGAAATTATTTTAGACTTTTTAAGGGCCGGGGTTTTTTAAATTTGTAATTAAACTTTTTTAAAGACGAATCACGAAACCCTTACGAACTTACATATCCAGTATTACTGTTTGAGTTGTATAACATTGTTATTGAGAGCAACATTTGAAATAAGAACTTCCACCGCGCTGTTTCACAGCTAGGTGTTGTGTAGGTGCTCGGTAATAGTTGCAATAGCTGTATAAGTAAGGTCGCCATTTTATGTCATAAATATTGTATTTTAAATAATTTTGGATACATTTTTGCAAAGAATTCGCCTTAAAATATGTGTATGCCGGTCGATATTATAATATTAGTTTAAATATTCCACTTAAATGGTGAATAAATCACACTTAGGTTATTATTATAGGTTATGTTTTACACTCCAGCGCATATTTTTATTTTAAATAATGTGAATTATGGGGGCCCATTGAAACTGAAGTATGAAACCATACCTATATTGTCAACAAAGTGGTCTTCCCACGGAAAATGTAACCAAGAACGGCGAAACCACTGCAAGTTTGGGCTAATATATGTTGTCATGTCATGGAGATATAGAGTTACATTTTTGAGAGTCGCTTTTCGACCGCTAGCGAACACAACGCGATCTATACCACTTCCTAAATAATAACCGGTCCTGACTGCTAAATATTGTATTGTATATGTAGCTACAACATCACCAGGTGCTGTATAGTATTAGTTATAGAAGCATTACACATTAAATACGGAGCAGACAGCTCGTTAAATATTGTATAAGTAGCTACAACACCACTAGGTGCTGTATAGTACTAGCTGGTTAAACGTTTACACAATATTTACACAGAACCTTAAACAGTCGTTATGGAACAACGTGCACTATAATTGGGGCCCATTCTGGAGATATAACTGCTGTGTAGCATTCTACACAGTATTTACACACCAGCGTTATACAGGCACACAACTGTATAAGTGAAATTTGTGTTTGTTGGGTGTCCTTCACGAACGAACGACTTCAGTTTCTTTTGGAAATGTGGGAGCTGCCTCTGAAGTGTGGAAGCGAATGGGAAGGGTGATCCGTTCCATGTAAGAGCTCGGGTATCTGGGGTAGTACCGCCTGAGCGTCAACGTACAGCCGAACGTTTTGAGGTGTCAGTGGGGAGAATTTCCCCTACCCAAACAACAACAACAACAAAAACAACAACAACAACACAAACCACAACCACAACAATAACATCAACAACAAAAACATACCTGGTCCTTGTGGTAACTAAGCGTCTTGTCAAACGTGTCCCCTCTCAAAAATATATATTTTATCCGCATTGTCCCCTGCATGGTACCTCTCTGAGCGCGGTTTCGCGAGCAGTGGTGTTATTGGCCGTGTCTGATTGTTCGATGGGCAATGCCGCAGCCTCCGGGCCCCGGGCACAGCCACCGTAGCAGGTCTTTATAAAAAATATTTCTGTATATGATAATATTTATAATATATATTTTTATATACATTAAGCAGGCGTGATGGGGATAATAGGCAAGGTCTAACGATCAGCCGTCTCTGTCTTAGGACTATGGTAAACATGAGATAGCAACTCTCAGTACTGGCATGTTTCGAAAAATAAAGTATAGTATATTTTTATTAATAGCCATTTCGTCCGCCGCCCTTCAATAATTCAACGCGGACGGGTTTAACCATAGGTACTACCACCACAGAATACTTATTAGTACCTACTTACAAAGTACGTACAAAGATGCGGCTCGTGATCAAGTTGTATAAAATTCTTGCCATACTGCAAGTGGCATGTTGCAATACCCGTCGGCATGCATCGCATGCGCTCACTCATTATTGCAATCGATATTAACGCAAGCGAAGCCGCGAGCAAGAGTTAATAATTCATATTAAATCTAATAATAATAAAAAGAGACGATTCGATATATTCATGACTCGTTTGACAAATGACTCTTTATGTTTGGTAAGAGGTAAACATTTTGTTAAAAGAACACACATTTGAAATACCCAATAACGGTAAAAAATATTTCCTTGTCTCCAAATATTAAATAATAAATAAAAATAGGTTATCGACCCTCGTAAAAAAAAAAATGGCGCCATTTCTGATTCATACGTTCTTTTTGCAATACTCTGAAGGTCGCCTCGCTTCGCCGCCTATTTTACGTAAAAACTAGTTTATAATCTCTGTCCTACTTACCCGGAGATCTATAGAGTGAAGTTGAACAGAAGTAAGCCACCACGTAGAGAGTGTCACAAGCTAGTCACCACTAGTCACCCGGCGCGGAGCACTAATAGTGACTAGTCACATTGTCACGTTGCATAAGCAGCCGTCCAACCGGATGGAAAACTCGCGAGGTCGCTCGTTTTTATATCAATTAGCATAAAATTGTCTTTATGACGATCACACACAGGAGCAAAGTCTACTTGAATATTAGGTACATTTTATCTTCAGTCATCTTTATGTACATACAGACATACCACACGCTGTATCCCGATAATCGGGGTAAGCAGAGTAATCTGTGTTGTGGTGTAATTACTCTTGCAAATTACAGCACAATGCCGACCACCACGTTTAGCAAAGATTAGGACGAGATAACTATCAGGCAGCAAGTAAGGCACGAAGACCCACCTGCTGCATGACTTGATGGAAGAAACGTGCCAAGGCGAGAGGTGGCTATCCTGTCGCCCTTTAGCACGGCATCTTGTCCTTATCCCTTAGTCGCCTTTTACGACATGCACGGGGAGAGATGCAGTGGGGCTATTCTTTTTTAAGTATCGGTCCCACACGGTATTATATTTATGTATCCACTAAGTACATACCTACGCGTAACGTCGCCTATAACCATCCCTAGATATGCCAGAATCTATTAGTGCAAACTGCAGGTAATTCGGTTCAGCCGTCTTCGAATTTACCCTTTACAAACAGACGTTTCACGCCTCATACATAATGGTAGAGATGTTTTTCCACGCGCGATGGCAAAGTACCAAAAACATTTACGAGGACTATTAGTCGGCATGAGGAATAATCTTGTGACAGAAGTCGTCTGATGTTTTTCGCAAGAATGGATATGTCATGAGGTGAACGGGGTGGGCAGTAGGTTGATAGTGGTAGGGGTCTTGCAACAGCGAGTCCACTTTAATGCGTTGCGGTTTTTAAGTCGTTAGAATAATCACTTGAATTAACTTCTTGTGAACAAACAACTCTGTTATGTAGAGTAGCTAGTTTGAATATATCAAACCAAATGTATGTGTAATGTTGGTGAGTAATTTCCTTGCGTAGATATAAAACTTTTCCATAAAAAAGGGCGGCAGTGGGTACAGAATACAGATAAATGAATGATGATAAATAATGATGGTACCGTGTGGTGCCGGTACTTTAAAAGAATAGCCCAACTGCATCTCTCCCCGTGTATGTCGTAAAAGGCGACTAAGGGATATGACTTTCTTCTTATATTACTAGGTGGTAGGGTTTAACCCGCCCGGGTTGGTACCACCGCACTTAATGAAAGGTCGGTCGAAACGGCTATGTAAATAGTTTGTGTTTTCCGTCCAGTTCAGTGTAGCCGGCACGACCGAAGGGAAGGCTGACGTGGCACCAAGTTCACCCGGTGTTATGGGCTGACATCACGGATGTTGTAGGTGATGTAGCCAACCGTCAGTTTCCTAAAAAAAAAAAAAATGTTTTTATTAATCGTGCGCGGGCGTATATAGCTCGTAGCATGTTTTCTTACCCTTCTCATTAGAATCGCTTACATGTTATGTATGTTTGTAGATGAAGCAACACATATATGTATATGTACCTAGATATCTATCTACAAGCAATGTAGAAACATGGCATCTAAGCAAGTAAGCAAAGAATTCAAAAGGGTAGACTCAGCTTAAGACGTGTGTTTGCGTGGGAGCGTGGTGTGTATGTGTGTGTGTTTTTAGGGTTCCGTATCCGGTACGGGACCCTACTACTAAGCCTACGCCGTATGTCTGTCTGTCTGTCCTTCCGTCTGTCCGAGAGGGCTGTATCTCTTGAACCGTAATATGTAAAACGTTGAAATTTTCACAGAATATGTGTTATTAATTTATTATAGCCGATATAATAAGAAATAATAAAAATAAGAAAAATAAAAAAAATCACCGGGGTTCCCATAGCAGAAACTAAAAAGTGTATGCGCGCGCGCCATCTACCGAACAGAGTATGAAGCATTTTAACTAACCATTAATTTTAACTAATATGAAGCATTTCATAAACACGCCATAGATGGCGTGAGTGGCGCTGCCATGACATGGTGATAGGGAACCCTCGGTGCGCGAGTTCGAATCGCACTTGGCTGGTTTTTTTTTATGGAGAGTGCATCATTTCACCTACGAGTAGGCGTCTAGTCTAACGACGCCCATGGACATTATGTGATCCACGGGGATTGCGAATGCCATGCCGGCCTGAAAGAAGCCTTTTCACGCCCCTATTGAAAACCCACAGGCTGTGTTTGTGATGTCACCAAACTTGACTCATTTCGGAGTTTCCATACCATTCAAATAAACTTGATATAATATTATCTACTCATGGATACTCACCAACCATGATGAATTATTAATACTATTTACATAATTCGTCAACTCGGTGAAGAGTCAATATGAATGGTGGATATAAAAGCTAAACTACAAAAAAAATTATAATATCTAAGCATTTCAACTGTTTGGCCTCGGGGATGATAAAAATGTATATTTTCGCAACATAGGTATTATTCAATATTGTTGGTTGCTCTCCGCACTAGAAGCATTGAGCATAAAAACAGGTTGTGGGTGGGGTGGTAGTGCTGGTAGGTGGGAAGCACCAGCATGGCACCTAGCTATGCTATACTCTATGTAGCTGTGGATGTAGCCAACCATTTCAGTTTCCATATTTTTTTTTATGGAAACTGACACCGTTGGCTACATCACCTACAACATCCGTGATGTCAGCCCATAAGACCGGGTGAACTTGGTGCCACGTCAATGTTTCCCTTCGGTCGTGCCGGCTACACTGAACTGGACGGAAAACCCAAACTATTTACATAGCCGTTTCGACCGAAGGTGGTGCAATTCAGTGCGGTGGCACAGATTACTTAATAGTTACTTCGTAACAGATAAATCACTCCATAGAAAATGTTCCTACCTTCGGGCTTTAATAGCCTACTCTTTCACAACGCCAATCGCTGCGTGCGAAAATGTACCTTAACGATCGAGTGTAAAGTGGTTATTGCTTTGCAGCTGCGCGCACTTGCGTGGGCGAGCGTCTATGTATACTTCGCGCGGCAGACGAATTTCTACTGAAAAAGACCGCCGGCGGCCCGTCGGGCGGTAGGTAGTTAGCGCGCGCAAGTACATAGAGTGCGTGAGGCCTGGCGGTGGTATCAAACCGGGCGAGTTAAGCCCTACCACCTAGTAATATAAGAAGGGAGTCATATCCCTTAGTCGCCTTTTACGGCATACACGGGGAGAGATGTAGTGGGGCTATTATTTTAAAGTACCGGCCCCACACGGTACATATGAACGATCGACAATGGTATTTCTGTAATTATTAATTCTTCGCCAGTTACAATATATTTAACGCAGTTGTACGAACACTTTCGCTCTCCGCTCGTCACGCCACTTGGTTCAGAAGTGAACAAACGCCAGTAATCTATCTATTCTTGTGGTGTAATTCATTTGCTTTGATTGTGGGCACGATTTCATTCACACAATGCATCTACGAGCCGGTCGTCTTGTTGAGTTGACAGGAAAAGAAATAAGTAATGACGCGGTGGCCAAAGACCGTACCCAACGGTCTTTGGCCATGACGTCATATTGAAACTATGTAATTCCATGTTTGAAAATGACATTTCAATTCAGTCGTTCAGTCGAGTCTCGGAGTTTTCAATGTTACTTTGCGAATCATTAGCATTAGACTTTTAGATACCTAGTACAACACTGTAGGTAGCAATAAGCAAGCATCCATAATGTCTTCAGAGTACCAATTACCTATTATATATAAACAACAACATTATAATCATTGTAATAAACCATCATTAAGGGCTCCCTTCTTATATTACTAGGTGGTAGGGTTTAACCCGCCCGGGTTGGTACCACCGCACTGAATGAAAGGTCGGTCGAAACGGCTATGTAAATAGTTTGTGTTTTCCGTCCAGTTCAGTGTAGCCGGCACGACCGAAGGGAAGCACTGAAGTGGCACCAAGTTCACCCGGTGTTATGGGCTGACATCACGGATGTTGTAGGTGATGTAGCCAAACGTGTCAGTTTCAATAATAAAAAAATAAAAAAAAATTATCATTACTCTAAATGTTCGTATTCATCTGTAGTTAGTGTAGGGTATTTACACAACATCATATTAACCTTATTAGCCGCGTGTGGTGGCGTGCCTTGGGAGAGGCCTATGTCCAGCAGTGGACCGATACAGGCTGATGATGATGATGATATTAACCTTAGTAGGTATGGGTATGTGTGTAATGAGAACCACAGGTTTTGTTATTTAATAGCTGTTAAAACACACAATAAGTACATGCCCTTTGTTTTACTAACTCCACCAATCTTAGACCTTCATGGCCGCCCACAGAGAGCAAACAGCCAATGCGTCTTCCCAGACAGGTTTTTTTTTATTGCTTCCGAACTGGGTGGCTTTGCCCGAGGACGAAGCCTCAGGCGCAGCCAATTTTACCGCCGCCGAGGAGGTGCGAGTCCTGCTTGGAGGTGGACTAATGTTGCTGGGAAAAGGCTATTAAGAGTCCACACCTTTGCAGTGCGGCGCAAGAACGGTTTAGAGAATCGTGCAGTTCGAAGAACTCTTCTGTCGACTACAAAGGGGTGTTCCGCGAGAGTATGGCGGGTTTGGCGAAGGCGAACAGGAGGAAGGATAAGGGAAGCAAGTTCGTCAGAGCAGCGGCCATAATAGTACCGATAAAACAGACTCAATGAACCAACGATACGTCTGTGCTTTAGAGGTTGAAGGTCCTTTGTGAGTACAGAGTCATCAATGTGGCGAATGGCTCGTCGCTGAATAGAATCCAAGGCGTTGACTTGATATTGACGTTTCTCGCTGCAGGTCAAGCGAACCAAGCGGTCGAGCTGAACGTGGCCGGCGGAGCGCTGAGCCGCGGGCGGCTGGCGCGGCGCGAGGAGGCTCCGTACGCGGTGGAGGACGCGCAGGTCGTCGGTCTCAACTTCCACCAGAGCAAGGAGGTGCTCATCGCGGACCACAACGGCCTCTCTAATGGCGATGTGAGTATATATGGAAATCCGGCTCGAAGGACCAACATGACAGCGTCGATAGATTAAGGCCCGGACTTCATGCATCCGTTTCTCCCCGGAGCGGAGTTGACTAAAATAGGCCACACCCACCGGTGCGAGCGACAGAGTGAGAATCGGATGCATGAAATTCTCACTCTGTCGCTCGCACCGGTGGGTGTGGCCTATTTTAGTCAACTTCAGGGAGAAACGGATGCATGAAGTCCGGGCCTAAGATGTTAGATAATAGATAGATAGACAGGCAGATAGATAGCAAATTCTTTATTGCTCCAGTAAACATTAAACAGTAACAAATACATTGGAAAATTTACATAAGGTGCAAAGGCGGACTTATCCCTTACAGAGATTTGTTACAGTCAACCTTTGGATGTTTGAGATTCGATAATATAGTGGAATGTAAGTAGGTAGTAGCAAAAGAGTTGAGCGTGAGAATTGAAGATAAAATAATAATAAGAATACTTATTAACCATACATATAAGTACATGCTAGTAAAATACAAGCCATACATGTGTTAATACATATAAATTACTAAATATATAGAATATTATGTACAAATAAATGATGTTCGAGTCGGTGAACCAAGATATCCGAGACGATGGATCAAGATGGATCGAAGAATCTTATCTGGGTCCCCAACACGAGTACCAAAATGCTTCTCTCGAAGACCAATATTTGGGTCTAAGCACTGGTATTCTAATCTAACCTAAGGACTAATACTTCCTGTGCAAAGAACCAATATACCTGCGATTAAAATAGTTTTTTGTTAGGCTCAAAATATTTCAATGTTGTAACTTGCCATACTTAAATGCTAATTACTAGTATTATGTTCCAGTTACCTGGCAAGGTAGTGACAAGCGACATGGGAATGGACTGCAAGGAGTGCGGTGGCTTGGCTGACTGCTTCAAGGTATGTCATTACTTATCTACTCATCATAACATTATGCATACAATGTGGTGACTTTCATGGGATTACTTATAGATAGATACGTTTGTATAGATAGAACAACTTTTTTACTCCACAAACATTTTACAGGAAATAATTAATGAATTATAAATTAATAAAGTTACCTACATGAGGTACAAAGGCAGGCTTATCACTTGAAGATGTGTCTTCCAAAGAACATAAGACATTTGAAATGTGTATATAATTAAATGTGCTAATATCTAGGCAAAGATAAGGTGTGAAATTAGAAGGTGTGGATCTAAGCTTGCGATGGCTTCACCGAACATATCCGGGCCCATCGGCAGTAGAGGAGGGTATTAATCGAGGCCGGGACTAGCGAGTGGCCACTCTAAATTTCCCGCGCATGCTTCACGTTTCGGCTCGCTTCAAGCCCTCGTCAGCTAGTCTGCGTTGACTAGGACGCGGGGAAACCACCAGTCCCGCTCTCGACCTCCCTCTCTCTACCTATCCATATTCTGTAGGATGCTTTCAGTGACGTTTTCGAAGCTCTCTCCATATATGAGCTTAGCGTCGATCTTGGGAGCCCTAGATTCTTGAAGTGACTGTAGAGCGACTTCGCTGGTAGTCCTCTTGCTCCGACTTCCACAGCGAAGAGATCAGTCTTGAATCCGTTTCTCACAATCCGGTCTACTAAGTTGCAGTACTTGTTAAGTTTGATGTTGTGGTAATTTACTAAATTTTAATTATGATAGAGATCACGGACTCTGCCGCTAAGTATAGCGAGTGCGCGCTATACCCCCCACTGTTCTACACCGGCAGATTTAGAGTGTTGATCTCTAACATAAAGTTAGATGACCTCTTCGCACTCTGGGAGTGCGTTTCGTCCACTCGTTACTATAAGTGGGTACTTTGATATTTTTCGTCCATCCCTATAGATAGGTCACATCGGCATAGGTAAACTTGTGTGATAGTTACCAACAAACTGTCTGAAATGCCTGCTATATGTACTGTGTGGGGTCGGTACTTAATAAGAATAGTCCCACTGCATCTCTCCCCGTGCATGTCGTAAAAGGCGACTAAGGGATAAGCGGCCTGCAGACACCCCGGTCGACTTGTGGCTTCCATGGAAGACATAGGTTGGCTGGGGTAGCTGGAGACTGCGGGGTTTTGCACGAAGGTCCCCAACCAAGCGGGATTAGTTTGCAGGCTTAGAGCCAACCCCAAACCAAAACAACAACAACATGCCTGCTATGTGATGTCCGTACAGACGTAGGTCTTTTATTTGTGTTCTGTTTTATTTGTTTCTCACTTCTGTATTTTTTATTTATTTTTTGTTGTTGTATAGTTCTGGTTAGTTTTTCATATTTATTGTTGAATATCGTAATTTTTTTTCTTTTTTTTTTTTTTTGTAAAAATGTTAGGACCTCTTTTTTTATTTACTTCATCTATGTATGTTTAGCATGGACGTAAAAATAGTACCTATGTAATTATATGTATTTCCCGGCTAAATAGGTTCAACTGAAAATCAGCGCAATAAGCTGTCTATTGCACACGCTGAGTTGGGGTCAATTTGTCGCCAACATTAGTGAAGGATTGAAGTTGAATGTAAATTGTAATCTGTAATGGCCGCAAATAAACGTTTCATTAAATTTATGTTGGTGTTGCCAGTTCACGTCGCGCGGTAAGATCAAAGCGCTGATCCAGAAGAACTTCCTGCGTATGTGGCGCAACATCGGCGTGATGCTGTTCATCTTCGTGCTGCCGGTGATGCAGGTCATCCTCTTCTGTCTCGCCATCGGGCGCGACCCCAGCGGACTCAAGCTCGTGAGTGTTGCCATTGTTGTGATCACATGTCATTACTAGTTGCTCTAATGGCAGTGCGTCAGCCTCGTTGACGTAAGTAGGGAATGGCAATCCGGATTCTAATCCTAATTTATAATGCAGATTTTGAAACCGGATTTCGTAATAGATGTGGATAATCCGAGTAAGTCAGTAGAATATTAATATTAGGTATGTAAACATTATATATTAGTAGATACTCTTCTATACCTAGATCTAGTTATTATTTATTCTTCCAATTTTGAGCTAACACTAAGGGCGTTTTTGCACTTGCGACGACACGACACGACAAAATGCGGTCACGACTCCGAGCGCCATATATGTATATGAGCCGTTTACTCACGCAACGACATCGCACAGCACGACACACGTTTTGCAAACGACTTTTTGGCTATGTCGTCCGTGCCGCTATGTCGTTACGTTTTTTTGCAGTGACGACATAGCGGCTGTACGAAACAAGTTGGAACTTGCTGACGACGCACCGCACGACACGACGACGATGAGCGTGCTCACGTGAAGACTACTAACAAGCCACGACTGCCGTGTAGTCAGGGGCGCCGACTTTTAGAAATCCTCGTGGGTGCTCATGCAATTTTTTTTTATTGAACAATCATCATCATCATCAACGTGTAGCCGTCCACTGCTGGACATACGCTTCTCCAATTTTTCACTAATTCTCCCGGCACCCGGCAGCATGGATTCGCAAAACTTTCGCACAATGTTTTGCATTTGCCGCATTTACACATTTGCACGATGTACCTACGCATGTAGTTTCCCTATATTCTATTGAATGGTATGGAATAATTTAGGAGTAAGTACTATAGTAACGTTCGCTATTCGTCGCGCCACTAGTGTGAATGTGTAAATGTGGCCGCTCAAAGGCTTGTAAGTAAATAAGGCACTTTTATCGTAGCTCAAATCCTATTACTGATCAGTTTTTTATATCCATCGTCGTGGGTGCTCCGCACCCACTGCTCACACCTCGTGGGTGCTGGAGCCCCTGAGCACCCACGTAGTCGGCGCCTATGCGTGTAGTTGCTGAATCGTCACTAGAGGAAAAACGTACGAACGACATGTCGTGTGCAGTACGTCGTGTGTTGAGAAACGTGACCGCAAATCGTGTCGTGCGGTCGCAAGTGCAAAAACGCCCTTACAGTCATTCGGTGTCATTCTAAGAAATTTCTAATAATATGACAGAATATAAACCCCACATACGTAACGGACTTAAACCTTTATTATATTTTTAGAGTATGGCAACCTGATCAAATTAAAATTTACCAAATAGATCATCATCACCATTTATTAGGAGATTGTCTAAAAGAGTGTATTTTTGCCTTTTTTTTTATGTAATCTGGTATAGGTGGCTGAGTCAGAGGGACCAAAGCACATGCTCTGACTAGCCAATATCACCTCCGAGAAGGTAGGTGCTATACCGGAGACTTCCCTAGATTGCTGGCTATACTGGACTAGAGGAGAAAAACCTAAAGAAAGAAACCCTAAGAAAGGCCTAAAACTACTTTTGCCGATGTAGGCAAATTCTGCATCATTTAGCTTTTTCGACTATTTTGTAAATTATCTGCTACTTCGTTATGTATGCGTATGTACATATTTTTGTTAGTCCACTGAATTCTGTAAACTTAATTATTTGCCAACAGTAACATGTTAAAAGTCTACAAGATGCTTTCCCCTTGCCGGCGAAACTGAACATAATGAGTTAACATCGTACATACACTCGTGTTTTAATACAAAATATATTTGTTTTCAGGCCATCGTGAACATGGACACAGAGATCGTCGACGGTTACTGCCCCTACAACAACACTTGCTCTATGAAAAATCTATCGTGTCGATACCTGGCGCATATCAAGAACACTTCTGTCATAAAGGTATAGTAATGAAATACATTAAAAAAACATAAAATGGAAAATTTGATTATACTTTTTAACTTAGTTAAAGCAAAGCAAAAAGCAACATCTATGAATATGATATGAAATAGTAAATATATCTGAGTGTAAATGATTGAGGTTTCGCTATGTTGCCCGCCCGGATTGGTACCACCGCACTGAATGAAAGGCCGCTTGAAACGGCTATGTAAATAGTTCGTGTTTCCGTCCAGTTCAGTGTAGCCGACACGACCAAAGGGAAGCACTGGCATGGCACCTAGTTCACCAAGGTGTTATGGGCTGACATCACGGATGTAGTAGGCGATGTGGCCAACCGTGTCAGTTACATTAAAAAAAATATATGCGTGAACTGTCTTGAATATTGGCAATTACTTTTTACGTTCAACATGCGTTTAATTACAAGACAGTTAAATCTTTTAACATTTTGGCAGTTACTAAAATTGCCTTGTGACAGTCTTGTGACATGATGGCATATTAGTAAGAACTGCCCCTTGTAACATATTGAGTTGAACAGTGTTGCTTGCGAACCGTACCTAATGACAGTTTAATGTTTTTAGGAATACTTCGCGAATTTGGATGACGCACTGGAATCGGTCAGGAAGGGGGAGTCGTGGGGAGCTATCTACTTCAACGAAAACTATACTGACTCACTGGTCGCTAGGCTGGCTCTTGGTAAGGCTTCATTTCAATATGTCATCAACATTTCTAAATTCTATATTATGTATGTACTTACTACAAAAAATTTCGTCAAAACCTAACTAACTAACCTAACTTAATCTACAAACAGAGTAAATATGCTCCCAAAGTTTACATGTAAAACCTCAAAAACAAAACCCTCGACAAATGTCAAAGCCATTACAAAACTAACACTTCTCATGCATGACCTATATTTTAGTCTAACTAAATGGAATCCATCGTCTCTAGATAATGTTAACTTTATTTGGGCTGCAGGTGAGATCGCGGACGTGGAAACAATCGACTCCTCTGAAGTGAAGGTGTGGCTCGACATGTCCAACCAACAGATCGGTCTCATGCTCAACCGGGACATACAGTTCTCCTATCGAGACTTTGCGCAGGTAACAAACACATCACAGTCGTCATATCAGCATTTCAAAATGAATTTAACATTACTACAAGCTTGGTTTTTTTAATGTTTAGGTTGTACGTCCCTTTAAATTTTTTTATTCCATAGGAATATATTGTATTTATACAGGATGTCCCTGGACTGGTGTAGTTCCTTTAAGGAGGCTATTCTACGCTTTGTAACAAACATAATTAGTAAAAGAAGTACGGTTCTAGGTAGGCCCGTTGCGGAGATATAAATTTTTAAAGTTATTAATGTAGTGTAATGTGGTAATGCTCTAATAGGGCGCGCGCGGGCGCGGGTCAGCGGGCAGCGGGAATACGGACGGACGCGACGCGAGTGAACGCAAACAGATAGCCCGCCCCGCCCGCGCCCCGCCGCGCCGCTAAAGGCGCCCACACATTGTAGTACGCATTTAGTTAGTTAGGAAATCCAAAAATTTTAATGAAAGCACATATCGAAAATATTCATCCACCAGTGCTTTTGTTACAAGGCGTAGAATTGCCTCCTTAAAGGAACTAAACCAGTCCGGGGACATCCTGTATATTTATTAGATAAAAACATTAGAAGATGCAACAGTAGAATTGCTTTTTTTCTGTGTGCTGAGTAAATCCCGTTTGAAGCCCTCACGTCAGTCTGTGCATTTACTACAGCGGACATAGCGTCCTATATGTTACTGTCTAGTTCGAATGAAAGTCACACAGGTGTTTCTAGATGGAACAGAGCATTCAATGCATGCGAATAAGTAACGGCGTCCATAAGAGTCATATCATAAGACCCTTGTTACATTTTGCAACCCTTCCATTACATGTTGTGATAAAGTCTACAACTACACCTCTCCCCTTTCCGTTGTCTACAGTGAAACATTTTCCAATAATTTCAGGATCTTTTGAGGAAGTGTGATTACAACCCAAAAGTGGGCGACATTCCCATAGACTTTCAAGATCCCATATACGGCAATAACAATCCAAGCTTCACGGACTTCGTTGCCCCGGGAGTTATATTGACGTAAGTATTGCATTATTCTTTTGCAGGCATGTTTCTAGCATATTTAAATGCTGGCTCATTTGTACTTCTTACATCCCTCTGGGTGCTACGAACGATTTGGTGGAGTGTGAAGTCTCTTATCAATTGGTTTCATTGATGAAGTCTCAATCAATATGAATAAAAGGAGGTCTCGGAACTAGCTCCAAGCGCTACTGGAGGTCACTGAAACTTTGCTAAAATGTTTTTTCTTTATGGGTACTGCTCTCGGAGAGCTTGATTTCCTTAAGAAAACTTGAAGAAATCAATAATTCTAAAGTGATTACTGTAGAATTTAGAACAAGTTTTACAGAAAAAAGAGAGAAGATTTTTATAAGCCCGCCTGCTGCCTCTCTCAAATTTACAGTGAATGGTAAATTCAAATAATTTAACAATTGCAGGATCGTATTCTTCTTGGCCGTTGCCTTGACATCATCAGCTCTGATCGTGGAGCGCACCGAGGGTCTCCTCGACAGATCGTGGGTGGCGGGAGTGTCTCCAGGAGAGATCCTCTTCTCCCACGTGGTCACTCAGTTCGTGGTGATGTGCGGGCAAACGGCTCTGGTCCTTATATTCATGATATTAGTGTTCGGTGTCGAATGCAAGGGTAACATCACTTTCGTTATCATGTTGACTATCATTCAGGGTAAGTTTGTGTTTTTGGTTTATTTTATTCTTAGCAAATAAGAAAAATATTTTTCTTTCAGCTTAGTATATAGAAATCATGCCTTGCTTAGTGAGCGAAAAGTCGCAGGTTCGATCCACATTAGGTGCACAGTAGAAAGATGTCGAGCGTAGCTTGCAGTGGCTTCAACGAACATATCCGCGCCCACTATGGGCAGTAGGGGAAGCAATCAATCGAGGTCGGGACTAGCGAGCGGCCTCTCTGTGTAGTGCTCCAGCATACGTTTGGGCTCGCATCAAGCCCTCGTCAGTTAGTCTGCGATGACTAAGACGCAGAGAACCACCAGTCTCGCTCTCGACTTACCTCTGGTTAACGGTGATATCGCGAGGGAAGTGGTTTGGGAAGAAGCTCTGGTTCTATAAATGTAGAAATAAAGACATCCAATGTCCTGGATGTCAATGATGAAGGTTTATAACTCTCTTTCCTCATGCCCCCCCCATCACTAATTCTTGTTAGCTATGTAACCTCAGTAATTAGTTATTAAGTATTATATGGTTTGTCCTTTTTGGTCCCAATAAGTTATTACAGCAACATAAAAACTAATAAAATATGAATATTTTCAGGATTATGTGGAATGTGCTTCGGCTTCGTAATATCAGCGGCGTGCGAACTCGAACGAAACGCCATCCAGCTGGCACTAGGCTCATTCTACCCCACTCTGCTGCTCAGCGGGGTCATCTGGCCGATCGAAGGCATGCCCCTCGTTCTACGCTACGTATCCACCTGCCTACCGCTCACACTCGCGACCACATCGCTCCGAGCCATCCTCACCAGGGGCTGGCCCCTCACCGAGCCGGATGTCTACATGGGCTTCATAGCGACCCTAATATGGATAGCACTCTTCTTAGTTGTAACCATTACGATCCTTAAGTTTAAGAGAGGTTAGATAGCTTTTAAAATTGGTTACGTGTTCTGCAGACCTGTTGTTTATTAGCAATTGTTGGCTATTGAGCATTTCAGCAACCTACCGTCGCGCTCCGTGTGTACTCTATCTAAGACCCGTCCTTGTCTTTTTTGTAGCTAAAAAGGGTGTGAGGGTAAGTCGTTTAAATGCAGCTGGCATTAATCATTGGTTTTATAACAATAGCTAATATACAACAGTCCTCTTAGGGAGTTGCATAGGTCTATTTGGCTGCGTTCCAGGTGACCGCAGTCGCCCGAACGGAGGAGTTGTCTTTGTTGTAAATCGGATTGTTATATCAGCTTGACATACCGATTCTATTTTGACTAGAGAGACTATTTGTTACGTACATATGTTCGAGGGACCAAGGTTTAAGAGTGTGTCGATAGTCAAAATGTTAAGCTAAATTTTTGTCGTTAGAGCATTTGGTTCTACAAAACAGGTTGTACAAAGATAAATCAAGGTCCCTTCAAGTCTTTGATGAATTGCTCAAGTGTGGATTAGCCCACCCTTAATTACTTTAGAACAGGTTTTCGTGTCGTGGTCTTTTTTTTTGTACTTTTTATAAATTATTAGGTAGTGAAAATAGGTGAATGACAGCTAGAACCGTGTGTACATAGTAAGCATATATATTTATAAGCATCATATCGAGTAGTAGTTAAGGCGCACTTTCTGTTCTCTGAGCAAAGGTGTATTGTTTTAATATGATCATTTACTTTGAGTTCAGAGATTGTGACCTTTATCGTTGAGCGTTCACTAATAAATTAAAAGGAAACATATTTTTGTGTTTTTTTTATCTGATAATAACAAATCAAATTAAATATACAACAAATATATAATTTAACAGTGAACCTTACAACAATTCGTAGCAATAAGGTGCATAGATTCGGGAAAGTTAGCAGTAATCTTTGCATAGGTCCACACATATCACTTGTAACAGAACAAACTCTATGAAATTTTTATATAGAATCATAGTATTGTAATTAATTTCATATTATTCTTGTAATGGGTACTTTCTTTCTGTCTTGACTGGAATTTAAATAGTTTTTTTTTTTTTTCAAAAAGAGTCCGATACCTGAAGTATAGTTACCAGAGAAGACGTAGGTGCCATAGTGACTTAGCGAAATGAACAAACAATTTTTAGAAATGATTTTGCCATCAAATTAAGACAAATGTCCAATCACTCTACCATACATTCTCATCTTATTCATACATATTACTATTATTATAATTCTATGACAAATTGTGTACAGTTTAGGTAAGTGGTTTAGCGTAGCTGTAAATGTTTGTGGGGCATGTTTCAAAATGTTTTTTTTTTTTTCATGAATTGTCTAGACTTTAGCTTTAGACGAGAAATGGAATAGAGTATGGGTTATCGGACGAACGGACGGCCAAGCAATGTTAGTTGTACCAAGTGTTTGACTGTGATTATTTCTGCTGACATTGATGTTTTTATAATAATAAACATTATACACTTAAACATGTGTTTTATTTATGAATAGTCACGATTTTTTATATTTCACAATTATTATTTCCTAGATGGTACAATCCATAATTTCTTAACATGAACATTGTGATAAATAAACACTAACTTCAAACAGTTTTCACTAGTCAGCCTATGGAAATAAATATAAGAAATAAAAACCTACAATAAAATGTACAAACTTGTGTTAGAAAACTGGAAAGTAATTGGATACAAAGTAATTGGAACAAAATGTAACTTAATCTAAGTTAACATCAATCTTACGCTCAACCCTTTTTCAGTCATAAATTTACAAATATGTCAACAAACATACAACCTGAGGCTAGAAGGCAAGAAATAAAAACCTACAATAAAATGTACAAACTTGTGTTAGAAAACTGGAAAGTAATTGGATACAAAGTAATTGGAACAAAATGTAACTTAATCTAAGTTAACATCAATCTTACGCTCAACCCTCTTTCAGTCATAAATTTACAAATGTCAACAAACATACAACCTGAGGCTGTACTTGTACACAGGGCTCATTTATTTTGTTTTGTTATGAATTTATTCTTCAGTGAGACATTAAGTACCGGCCCCACACGGTCTCATACATTTGACAAGACTTTTTTATTTGGATTTAGGAATTCTCTAGCAACTGGATATCAAATCCATCCATGCAATAAGGATTTTACACTGTATGTATACTAATAAAATCTAAAAAAATCGTCATAATGAAAACAGCTTCTCCAATAACTAGCAAACATTTCAATCGAAAGCTACAACAGAACAATGAAATGGAATAAGTGATCAGCTGAATGAATGTGGTTTCACTTACAATACAGATTTACCTCTTCGTGAGTATTTCGCTGAGTTTCTGCTTCTTTTTCTGGCCTTTGTCGAACTTCTTCTTCTGTAAACAAACAGAAGAGAACGAATTAAGTAAGCAGAAACATTGACAAGGAGTTGAGGTTCGGAGGTTGTTTGAAATGATAAAACAATTGCTCCTTGGACAAGATAAACTACCAGTATCCAAGCTGCCACCAAAAGATTGTAAGAATAATACACAAGAAGAATATACTGGATCGTATAATGATCGTACAGTGCGACAAGGCTTGAAATGAACGTGGATGACGTTTGTGGGAGGGCGCTGTTGCAGCATTAATGTTGTCAATTTTGAAAATTTCCTTACACTAGGGGAAAATATTGTTGCAAAAGAAAATTTACCTATAGTATCTATAAGGTAAGTAGGTACTTACCTACTTATTTTTTATTTTATGTATTGAATTTTAGGAAGACTTGCTCTCTAATAAAATAACAGATAGACTTCGATTTCTGCTAACAACACCACAGACTAAGAAGTGATACTAACGTACGCGTGAATACTCCTGGGAAATATATTATATAGCAGGCAATATATTCTATTATTTTACAGCAGTTATAACGTTATAAATAGAATTAGACTGCTGTTTGTTAGAAACAGCAACAGCAACAATAAAACAGCAGTATAACAGTGCGCGCTCGTTGCTTGCTATGAGCAGACTTATACAGCAGCAGCAGACAGCAGTTTATATAGCAACTTAACGTGTCTAGCAATTATTGTGTCTAGCTAGTGTCTACTAGGAATCTAACTAAGGAATCTACTATATTTTAATAGGAATAAAAACATGGCTTATATAATATAGTGAGTGAACCATAGCATTAGCAATATTAGTGAAAATGCCGCCGAGCTGAAGATTACAATGACAAGTTGTGCAATCTTAAAATTACTGATTTATTAACTGAATAAAAATATTATAAAAGCCTTTACAAATACATAATAAATACCATCGAAAAAAAGAAATGGAAGAAGAACCCGGCATCCAAGCCAATAATTAAAAAAAAATTGACCACAGACAGATTACTGATCTGTCTGCCTGCTGTATTCCCGTGATTGATATAACACTAATATTTATCTCTTATTTCAATTATGCTAGTTATTCCAACAGCGTTAGGTTCAAATTCCAAAAACAGCAATATAGCACTTTAAAACAGCAGCTCTATATAAAAACAGCAGATCATTCTAACGTGCTGTTGAAAAACAGCCGTTATTCCCACGACTACGCGTGAACGGGTGAATTGCGAGACGGTCATCTGGCAGCACTGTGGCGGCGTTAGTTCAGCTGTCACCCGCGTTCATTTGAAGCCTTGTCGCACTGTATATCATTCACTACTGGAAGATACGCTTGACAGCTGTCAGTTTAATACATAACATAAAGTAGACATATATAATCTTTGTTCTACATTAACCTATGGGCTCCCGCAGGTTATAATAATGCTTTAATTTATTGTTATGTAAATAATCAGTAGTATACATTGCTAAGAAAATTTGCACGCTGAAATGGCAGTGGACTGGGCACATATGTTGCGGACCCAACAACCGCTGGGGCAAACTTTCTTTTCTATCATTTTGTTTTGATTTACGTTTTTGTTTATAGACGTCCAGAGATACCAGCCTTTTGGCTACAAAATCCAACCGCTGGGGCAGACGGGTGCTCGAATGGAGGCCACGTACAAGCAAATATAGCGTGGGACGCCCCCGGCTAGGTGGGCAGATGACCTAAAAAAGGTAGCCGAGACTGGATGGATGAGAAGAGCGGAAAACTGCGCGTGGTGGCGTGCCTTGGGAGAAGCCTATGTTCGGCAGTGGATCGGCACGTGCTGATGATGATGATGATGTAAATAATATCTTGATAATTACCTTTTTCTTCTCAGCTGTCATTCCGACAAACTCTTTCTTGGCCTTCTTCTCTTTTGCCGGCTGGTCGAGACTTTTGGGCTTCTTCTGAGGTGGTGCAGAGCTAGCGGGTGAGCTCTCCTGAAATTTTGCGGACAATAAATTTTAGAACCACATTAGAAAATGACTACTAGTGCATGCCTAGTACATTCACAGACTGCTCCATGGTTCTGATGCCATGTAAAACTGTAGTCAACCTAGTGGTTCCCTACATCATTGGTCAACCTAGTGGTTGACTCGAGGAAATTTCCTAAGGCAATAAGTACGCCCTTGCCACACATTAAATGACATAAATGGTAAAATTATTATTATTATTCCTAAACAATTTACTAAAACACAGCTTGGGAATAATATCTCATTATTTTAATGATATATTAAAACATGTGGTCGGTGTTGTGCTGTAATTTACCAGAGTTCTTGGAACACAACACCGATTACTCTGCTTACCCCGATTGTCGGGATTCAGCGTGTGTGATATGTATGTATGTATGTATTTGGGCCTGATTACCATATGACTGAATCCCGACAATCGGGGTAAGCAGAATAATCGGTGTTGTGCTGCAAGAACTCTTGTAAATTAAGAGCACAACACCGACCACCACATTTAGCAATGTATTAGGTTAAGATAACTATCAAGCAGCAAGTAAGGCACGAAGATCCACCTGATGCATGACTCGGTGGATGGACCGCGCCAAGGTGAGAGGTGGCTATCCTGTCGCCCTTTAGCACAGCATCTTGGTCTTATAGCTTAGTCGCCTTTTACGACATCCACAGAGAGATGCAGTGGGGTTTTTCTTTTCTAGTACCTATCACATGCCGAAGGTTAGTTTGTAAAGAATGCCGTAAGGCATTAAACTCGCCTCTTGTCACCTTTTTAACCTAGTGTAAAATTAAGTATATTTAGATTTTTCTGACTACAGTCAATGTACCTGGAACTTCCTCTTATTGTTTATCCTCTTCAAGGCTCCGCTCTCTTCCCTAGGTTTCATATTGAAATTGGTATTCTTGCTCCACTGGTCGCCTCTGTTACCCTGGTTACCACCTTGATAACTTCTGCTGCCCTGCTCATTCTGATTGCCATGCCCGCCCCTACTGCCCTGGTTGAACCGATTGGGGCGTTGATCCTGGACCTTGGATTTGACCTTCTGGCCCGGCGGAGCTTGGGTATAACGTCGCACCCTCATGATGCGATTTTTTATACTGAGGTCTTCTTCTGATAGACTTAAAGCGAGCTCTACGCCGTCGCTTGATGTAAAGTTTACGTAGCCAAAACCTGCAACGTTTAAAACACATCATACAGATTTTTTTATCTTTATTTTATTTAAGGCTTTAGCCATTTTTGCCTATACCAGACCCATAGTAACTATATTGATATTTTAATCTACTTTAGCGCGAATGAATGACTGTGACTTTACAAAAAAACTTAGGATGGATTCAAAATTTTCCCCTGAGCTCGTCCCAAGGATCCTAGGCATCCAGCGGTGGGGTTATAGCAGCGGGTACCAGGTTGTCACTCTCACTTACTGCAGATAAACTGAGAGGAGAATTACATTTTAACATAGCGCTTTTAGTGATGGTTTTTGACGGGTGCCTAGTAAAGTGTGTCTGTCTTAAGTGTGTCGGTCAGTGCTTGGATGGGTGACTGCTCGACCGTTGGAGGCTGACCGTGGTTCGGATTAAACGTAACACTGTAGGTCCCTTCCCTTCTTACCCTACTAGGTGGTAGGGTTCAACCTGCCCGGGTTGGCACCGCACTGAATGAAACGTCGGTCGAAACGGCTATGTAAATAGTTTGTGTTTTCCGTCCAGTTCAGTGTATGTAGCCGACATGAAATGAAGGGAAGCACTGACATGGCACCTAGTTCACCCAATGTTATGGGCTGACATCATGGATGTTGTAGGTGATGCAGCCAACCGTGTCA
This sequence comes from Nematopogon swammerdamellus, assembly GCA_946902875.1. Taxonomy (NCBI): domain Eukaryota; kingdom Metazoa; phylum Arthropoda; class Insecta; order Lepidoptera; family Adelidae; genus Nematopogon; species Nematopogon swammerdamellus. The sequence goes on along the minus strand of OX336358.1, from coordinate 9,882,223 downwards.
GTTTCCATAAAAAAAACATACTGATAATAACGAAAACATGTTCTCACCTTTACCAATCTGAGAAACTTTATCCCTCACGATCCGCACCGAGTCAATTTCCCCGCACCTTGCGAAGGTGGCCCTCAGGGTCTCGTCCTCGATGCCGAACGGTATGTTGCCGACGAAGATTGCGGTCCGTGGGTCGTGAAGGCCGCTTGTACCGCTGCGTGTGACTCGTAAGTGATGCTCGCCCATCAGACGGTTGTTCTCGCGAAGCGCCTGGAGAGGATGTATGAATTTGACATCTTCAAGTGACTTTGTCGAGTGGCAGCTTAGTGATAAAGAACTCCTTGACAGTATCTTGTGCGAGAAGTTGGAGGTTCGAATGCTAACTTTTCAAATATTATTTTCAATGTTTAAACATGTAAAAGGAATTGGCCCTTGGCCTATTGGTCAAAAGTTAAAGAATGCAATGGGATAGACATCATCTAATCAAGCAGATGGCAAGTCGATGGATGAATGGAAAACGACCGAATATGGAACCTAGTTCACCAAGATGTTATGGGCTGACATCACGAATGTTGTAGGTGATGTAGCCAACCGTGTCAGTTTCTATAAAAATAAAAAAATAATAAGAAAACAATTATTAATTTCTTGTACCGCTGTCACAGATGACTCATCGCTGAACTTGACGTAAACATTGACACTAGATCTCTCCGGATGGATCTCGTTCTTGATGAGAGCCACTTTGGGATTCGTTCGGAGATCTTTCACTGGGATTGTACGAATTCTGGAAAAATAAAAACATTTTGTGCTTTTATAGTTGTACAATAATGGCATACTGGTCCCTTCCCTTACGTTACTAGATGGTAGGGTAACACCGGTTCAAATTCTGAACCATCTTACTGAATGATGGTTAGTCGAAATGGCCACAAAAAATAGTACCTACATGTTTTCCTTTCAGGTCAGTTCAGTAACTCTCATCGCGCCAGTTAACACAATGAAAGGTACTGGCATGGAACCTAGTGCCAACAGTAATACAGTGTAAGGAGCTGACACCGCCAATGTAGCAGACGACATACGCAACCATGGCAGATTCTAAGTGCGAAGCTTGTTCACACAGAGGGTTCCGTGGACATTTACTTCTTTCACATATAGAGTACTAGCTGAGCCCGCGGCTCCGCTCGCGTGAAATTCGTATTTCAAAGAAGACAGTAAGTAACTGAGGGCGAGGCCGAAGGCCGAGCTGCGTTCAGGAAGACTATAAACCTTCTCGAAGAAAGTAAGCAACTAAGGGCGAGGCCGAAGGCCGAGCTGCGTTCAGGAAGACGATAAACCTTATCTAAGAAAGTAAGTAATTAAGGGCGAGGCCGAAGGCCGAGCTGCGTTCAGGAAAACTATAAACCTTCCCGAAGAAAGTAAGTAACAAAGAGCGAGGCCGAAGGCCGAGCTTCGTTCAAGAAGACTATAAACCTTCTTGAAGAAAGTAAGTAACAAAGGGCGAGGCCGAAGGCCGAGCTGCGTTCAGGAAGACGATAAACCTTATCTAAGAAAGTAAGTAATTAAGGGCGAGGCCGAAGGCCGAGCTACATTCAGGAAGACCATAAATATTCTCGAAGAAATTACGCAACTGAGGGCGAGACCGAAGGCCGAGCTGCGTTCAGGAAGACTATAAACCTTCTCGAAGAAAGCAAGTAACAAACGGCGAAGCCGAAGGCCGAGCTGCGTTCAGGAAGACGATAAACATTCTCGAAGACAGTAAGTAACTTAGGGCGAGGCCCAAGGCCGAGCTGCGTTCAGGAAGACCATAAACCTTCTCGAAGAAAGTAAGTAACTGAGGGCGAGGCCGAAGGCCGAGCTGTGTTCAGGAAGACGATAAACCATCTCTAAGAAAGAAAGTAATTAAGGGCGAGGCCGAAGGCCGAGCTGGGTTCAGGAAGAGGATAAACTTTTTCGATGAAAGTAAGTAACAAAGAGCGAGGCTGAAGGCCGAGCTGCGTTTAGGAAGACTATAAACCTTCTCGAAGAAAGTAAGTAACTGAGGGCGAGGCCGAAGGCCGAGCTCCGTTTAGGAAGAGGATAAACCATGGGTCAGGCCGAAGGCCGAGCTGCGTTAAGGATGAGGATTAACCTTCTTGATGAAAGTAAGTAACTATGGGCGAGGCCGAAGGCCGAGCTGTATTCTGGAAGACGATAAACCTTCTCGATTTCTCGATGAAAGTAATGGCATTGAGATAAACGATAAAACTTCTTAAATAAAGTAAGTAACTAACGGCGACGCTTCAGGCGTAACTAAGGGCGAGGCCACCGTCACACCCATCCCCCTCCCCCCCCCCCCCCCCCCCCCCCATTTATTTGTTTTGAGTAGCTATAATTATGATTATGATTTTCCTTTAAAAAAACTGATATTCCCATACAATCTTTAACACTCCGTTTCTCCCTCTCCCTCTCCCTCTCACTCTCCCTCTCCCTCTCCCTCTCCCTCTCCCTCCCTTCCGTTGAGTCTGGCCATCATCGATACTTGGAGTAAATATGGCAACCCCAAAGATGGTAAACAGACAGACATACAGACATACATACAGACAGACAGAAAGCAGACGTTGGATTTTATTAAAGGTAAGGAAGAAAGGAAAGGATAAGGATAAGGGGGATTCCATCGCTCTACCTCCACCTCCCCTCCCGCCCCTCCCTCACCCCCCTCCCTATATGCCTCTACTTACACCCCCCCCCCCCTCCCCTCCCCCTTCAGGATTTTGTTGTAATGTCATCGGTTCTTACTCGGGTGAATGATTCCGTGTCCGTAACATACAAATATTGCCAAGTGCTCTCATATTTCACTTCACTGCTACCCTCATAAGCCATTTAGCGTGATAGTAAGTAGCCTATAGTTGATGGGAAGAATCAAGCTATCCGTAGAATTTTGTTTTATTAAAATCGGTTCAGTGGTTCTCGAGTTATAAGCGGACAGACAGAAAGACAGACAGAAAGCAGACGTTGGATTTTATTATAGGTAAGGATGGAAGGTGGAAGGTGTGGATCTAAGCTTGTGATGGCTTCACCGAACATATCCGGGCCCATTGGCAGTAGAGGAGGGTATTAATCGAGGTCGGGACTAGCGAGTGGCCACTCTAAATTTCCCGCATAAAAATAGTAAATAGTTTCATGCCGAAAGGACTCAATGGACTACTCCATGATTTTGTTTTTCATTTATTGAGCTTCACCTTCCTGAGTAATCACCTCGGACAGAATTTGTGACAGAGAGACGGATGGACTGACAGATCCCTGACTGATTATATAACGGTCCCTGATAGCAATTCTAGCTACTGAACCCAAAAAATAGCAATTAGCGTAAGCGGCAGGTGACCCAGTGGTTCGGGCATCGACTTCTCATGCGAGAGGTAAGAGGTTCGAATCCGGTGCAATTGAAAAAAACATGCATACCTACTGATTCATCGTTCGGAACCAGTGTAAAACTGTACCTTTCTCCTTACGAGGTGGTAGGCTAAAATTGTAGCCGACTGGGTTGATACCACCGTACTGCATGTAAGACGGCCGCATAGCAGCCTCGGTTATGTTCTCCTCCAGTATACCCAGCAATCCAGGGAAGTCTCCGGTACGGCACCTAACTTCTCGGAGGTGATATTGGCTCGTCGGAGCATGTGCTTTGACCCCTCCGACTCAGCCACCCATACCAGTTTACATACAAAAAAAAATTTTATAAAATAAAAAAAAAAAAAATCATATATCTACCTGACACTCTCAATAGTCCCGTACTTATTGAATATCTGCTTGATATCCTTCTTACATTTCTTCGATAGAGGAACGTTGCCCACAAACAATGTTCTTCTAGTTTCCTCTTCATCTATAACTGGTCTTTCCTTCTTCGTGCTGGTCTCCTGCTCTTTCTTCTTCTCCACTTTGGTCTTCTTTGGCCTATGCTCTTCATCATCGGAGCTGTTTTCACCTTCAATGGGCCCACTATCCAGGATCTGTTTTACGTCTGAAAAATTAAGGTGAATAAAGATGGACTTCAGGAACTTGTCTAGACACATACAGATGATATAACGACGTAACATTGGATTAGGAATTATTTAGTACTTAAAATTGGTTGTCTGTAAAGTCGGTTTACGGACAATAGTTTTACGTGATAACGTCATATAATTTCTGCTGCCCTGGTACTTTAGAACCAGAGAGATAAATGTGTACAAGCCGACGCATGGGCCGATTGTGCCTCTCTATCGCTTGTTACGCGCTCTCACTTGCACACACAGGCTCAGATGGAACGTGACACTTATAGATGGGCTCCCGTCTATTGGAATGCCACATATTATTGTTACATACTACTACGTCTACACACCTGATTACACCATTTTCGATAAACTTTCCTTGTTATTTTATTTGTTTTTCTAAAATTTTCATTTCATTTTTTATTAAATCCCTTTTAGCTCTAAACCATTCAAACCAGCATGGTATTTTTGAAATAACCTTTTCAAGCTCTTGACTTTGTTAAAGTAAAAAAATTTACTCATTGGAATTTTAAGACTATTTTATTTTAGAGCTGGGGCTGATTGGTATGTCTGAATCCACTTTCCAACACATATACCTAATATGTTGTAAAATTACCAAGTAGACGAAAAAATAAAACAAATTACCTTGTTCTGTCTCCGACTCGATCTCATCGTCAGAATCATGTTCAGAATCTGATTCATTGTGTTCATCATTTGTTTCAACCAATTTTCTATTGTCAATAGAGGTTGCATTTGATTTGTTCTTTTTCTTCTTTCTGTTCTTTTTCTTTCCTTTCTTTTCTAAAGTATTTTCTGCAGCACCCTGTTCTTCACTTTTTGTGTCAGATTTCTCGTTCTGGATTGTTTTCATTGTTTCAGTATTGTTATTTTTCTTTCTTTTCTTGCTCACAGTTGAACTGTCTTGCGTCACTTCAAATGTTGAAATAGTTTCTGTATCATTTTTATGTTTTCCTTTTTTATTCTTTTTGGATTCTGTCATTTCTACTGCAACTGTATGCTCTTTGTCAATCGCCACTTCTAAATCATTGTTATGTTTTTTATTCTTTGTTTTAAGATCTGTCACTTCTAATTCTTCCGTAATCTCTTTTTTTATCTCCAGCGTTCGCTTAGGACTTCTAACTTTATCGCTAACCTCTTTGCTCTCGTCCAGATCGGCTTGAAGATGTTTTTTCACCTTATCTACTTTAGGGCTTTTAATGATGCTTTCTTCAGCAGTTTTGTCCAGATCGTCGCGCTCAAAGATTCTTTTAGGTGATTTCTTGACGATGGCTTTCTTGCGCAGCACACTGGGCGAGAGAAGTGCGTCTCGGCCACCTGAGACACTCTCACCGCGGGGGGTGACACGGGGTGACGCACGGTGTTTCACAGGGGTTAGGGGTCGCTTGACGGACGCTGGGCGGCTTGGAGTTAGGTTACCTGTATTAGATTACATTAAAAATTTTCTAAAGTATCATGGAGGTTACATTTTTAGGGTTCCGTATCTCAAAAGAGGAAAAAACTGAACCTTTAATTAAAGGATCACTCTCGTGCCTGTCTGTCACAGCTTATTTTCTCTGAATCTACTGGACGATATAATGTTGTTCAAGTGCATGATGTGACATATCAATGGAAATGGCTCATTATAAGGAATACAAATATATGTTTTTATAGTTTGAAAATTCATAGTCAAAAGATATTAAAGAAAATATATGAAAATAGAGCATTGAGTGATTTGATGTTCATAACATATTTCAATTGGTATTAGTTTACACAATTGCCATTGTTGTTTTAAGGTACCATGGATAAACTAGACTTGATTATTCATTATCGTCCTCAGCAAAGAAACCGCGGTCGCCACGAAAGGGGTAAGACGACGGCAAGCGGGCGGGGAATGTTGCGTATGCGATGTAAGTCAATGTGTGACGTAGTCATTTTCCATCTCTGTCGATCACGCGGTCGCACAGTATTTCCTTCCTAATCTACGAATTCAGCTACACACAGCAGCACACAAGGCAGTTAGTGCGCCTGGCGCACGTGGATGGTTACTCCGCTCGCCTGCTCCGTCTGCTTTATGTAAGGTACAGACAGGAGTACAGACGTTATTTTGAGTTTTTATGAAGGGTAATGATGAAGAATAATAAATTTTACAGAAATAAATAAAAATTACTCACCGGCTATTAGGTCAGCAACGCTCCCCACTACGTATTCCATATCCATTCTTACCACACGATAAGATGCGAGGCTCAATGTCCTCCTCGACTCAATGGCTTCATAAATAGTACTTCATTCAATTATTTGTTGAAAAAAAAAACACGTGGTATTCTTTCTGTACCGTCTCGCTATATCTCATCTAATTCGCCTTTGGGCAAAGAATATAATACTACTAGGGCGTCCTTTGGGAATTTTTTAGGTTGACTTGACGCACATTTGACGTACGGATGGACGTACAGACCTACCAAGTTATCTGTGAAGTGGCAGATCAGGAACTAACAGAAGTGTCATTCGGCTGTCATATGTGTCAAAGCGTGTTCAGTTCGAGTTTTCTGTCTCTTTATAGCATTTTATCATGCCGAAAGCTATTCACAGTGATGCTCGGAAAATAATCCTAAAAGTAAAATAGTTTTTGAAGAGGATCCTCGACAACAAGCGCCGATAATTCCATTTCATCAGATTTACAAAAGAATATAAACTGCTACAGTTTAGTGTTGTCAGTTGTAAACCAAATTTTTCCCACATAACAGATACATTTTAATTTGATGTTTTGTGATTCATTGAATTTTCAGGTGTAAGCAAAGGGGTCATTTCCAAAATTTTTAAGGAAAAGAACGCTGCAGAAGCAACACGTACAAAAGTTACAACAGCTGGTATAATATGGCAGACAAATAAAAATGGTTTTATTCATGTTGATTCATTTGACCGTGGGGTCATCTGAAGAAAAGTTCATAAATTGTACTCGGTGAGAAAAGAAATACCGACCTACGAATGGTTTCTGGATGTACTAGAAAAACAAGGAAAAACACGAAATAACTGCTTGGAGAGCCAGATATTCACAAGAAAAAAAGAAAAAAAAAACCATCTAAAACAATATGCCTGGGGTGTGGCCTATTGATCACGACTATATAATACGTGTACAACTGAAATCACAGCGAAATCAAGTGATCATACTTATTGTAAACCAGGATTTGAATAAACACAATTATTTTTGAGTACATACACATTTTTTACATTGAAATTGTATCCTCTATTTATTTCACTATTTACGAATAAGATATTTGTTTATACCAATATTTGGTTTTTAGTTATTTTTAGCATAATATACTCGCATGCATAGTTTTGATAACAAGTAATAAAATCTATGGAGGAGGTTCAGCAGTAGACGTCTTCTGGCTGATAATTGTAGCAAAATAGCTATTCTAAATAGTCAACCACATATTATGTAAAATATCTTGACTTAGGGCCCGGCCACATCACCACGGCGCGGCGGCGCGGCACCGTCATCGCCCTGGCGCCGCGCCGCGCGCCGTGACAACACCGCAGTAGTAGTAAAGTTCCGGTGCAATCGTGAATGCCGCCGTTTTATTTGATATTACACTCTCGAACCGTTCCTCTATTATGAATATCAATAAATCAGTATCAATATTGTTTGCACAAAGCAACATACGAACTGAACTGTTCGATAATGAAACATCAAATAAAACGGGGACATCCACAACACTGGCAACAATGAAACGATGGCAGCGCACCACTCAGTTCACAGATAACTTGGTCGGTCTGTACAGACCTACCAAGTTATCTTCTTCTTCTTTTTTTAAATAGTGGCAACCAAACGAATAGGAAATTCGTTTATTACTGCCAGTATCCAGTGACGGAGTTGCACGGTATAAATTTGTGATTATTTTTTATAATATAATAAAACAAAATAATGTTGAAAGGAACGAAGCATTTGAAGTTACTAGTTTGCATGCACAAATTCTGGAAGACACATACTTAGTTGTAAATAAGATGAAAATAAATAACTAAAACATTATACATATATTTATATATAATTAATTACAGTCTTACGTCATTACATTTTATAAATTTTAATATATATTTTATAACATGGGAATTGTTAGTATACAGTATCGTTTGTATGTTAGTAGGAAGTGGGACTTTAAACAAATGTAAAGTGGCATATAACGGAGGGGAATTAACCGCGAGGGTAATTGGACAACCAAAGAGGATATGGTCTAGGGTTCCTTCGTCCAGTCCGCACTCGCAGATTGATGAGTCAAGTATACGAAGTCGGGCTAGATGCACTGGAGTGCAGCAGTGTCCAATTCTCATTCGGCACAGAACTGAGGTTTCCTTTTTATTAGCCGTAATTTTAAAAAACCAAGGCTTTGCGGGTATGACCCGCTGAATGGTGGCATAGTAAGACCCTCTCGCTCGACTGGACACGGACCATTCATCGGACCAGGAATCATGAAGGTATGTTTTTGGGAGTGCCAACAAATCATGGGGAAAATTAATGAACGGAGCCCTATCTCCACACACCACCGCCTCCTTGGCTAGAGCGTCTACACGCTCATTGCCTCGAATGCCGGTATGTGAAGGTATCCAGGCAAAAACAAGTTGTTTTTGACCTAAGGTGAGTAATGTATCTTTAATACATAGAACTATGGGATTATGAATTTGGCAATTGAATGGGTTCTGTACCAATGCCTGAAGAGAACTGCGGGAATCTGAGAAAATTATGATCCGTTCCAGTGTGTCGGAGAGGGACACAAATCTGACAGCCTCCAGTAGAGCCATACACTCGCCCGTATAGACCGAGGACTCGGGTGGGCACTGAGTGCGCATGTAGTCGTTGCTTCCGGGCTTATATACGGCAACTCCTACGTTACCTTTTGGTGTTAATTTTGAGGCATCCGTAAAAATTACATCCCACCCGTGCCAATCTCTATCAAGAATAATCTTGAACGATTCTTCAGCGCGTGGCATGTCCTTTTCAAGGCCAAAATCTAAAATTACATTCGGTTTTAAGATTACGGCCTCATATTTCGATCCGTGCAAAGGCAATGTCGGAGAGCGATAGGTAGGGGCTTCAAGGTTGCTAAACCTAGTGACGCTCTGAATGAGTCTGGGCTTCAGTTTATTAAACCAGTACCTCCCATTCAGAGTGTGTTCTGCGAGTAGGTTTAGCTTCGGAAACAGGGAGTGATTAGAAAATCTACTAGCTCTGAACAAATACCTGTCTGCCAGAAATTGCCGGCGTAGATGGAGGGGTGGATCTACACATTCCACCTGAAGAGCATTGACTGGGCTGGATTTCATTGCGCCTGTGATTATGCGGAGGGACTTTGACTGTACGAGGTCAAGCATTCTCAATGCAGATTTGTTGCAGGGCTCTAAAAGGAAAATACCGTAGTCCAAGTGACTACGAATCACGGCGTTGTACACGAGTTTTAAGGAGAAGGGGTGGGCTCCCCACCATACTCCCGCCAGGCAGCGGAGTATATTGATGTTGCGCTCACATTTCTTTACAACATAGTTAATATGAGGGGCTCCAGACATTTTGGAGTCCAGTATGACACCCAGGAATTTAACCTGGTTCTGAACGGGAATGCGGGAAGAGTGGCACACTATATCAATACGGGGTCTGAGCCGCTTTCTTGAAAACACCACTATATTGCTCTTAGCTGCGGATAGGTCCAAGCCATGAGCAGTTAGCCACGAGGTCAAAGATCGAATGGAATAGCCAACGGACCCAGAGGCCCTCACGATTGATTTGTGGGAAGAATAAATAAGAAGATCATCCGCATATTGTAGTATACGGGAGTGAGAGATGATGGACTGTTCCAGGTCATGGGTATAAATGTTGTACAGGAGGGGACTAAGGACGGAACCTTGGGGAAGGCCTTTCCAGATGACTCTGGGGTCAGTGGCTTTCCCGTCGGTGCGGAGAAAGATCGTGCGTTGAGTGAGGAGATTGCAGATGAATTGTATCATCTTCTGTGGCAACCTCAGTTTTTGCATCTTATGCCTGAGGACGGGAAGAGATACGTTGTCGTAGGCTGCCGACACATCCAAGAAGGCAGCTACAACTGATTCGTCTCGACTGAAGGCCAAACGAATGTCCGTAGTAAATATACTGAGGCTGTCCATCGTACTCTTACCCTTCCTAAACCCGAATTGGCTTTCCGCCAACAGGCCTCTACTTTCCACAAGCCATTCCAACCTATTTTTGACCATGTGTTCGGTTATTTTCAAGAGGGTAGGCGAAAGAGCAATAGGGCGGTAGGATGATCCATCATTTGGGTCTTTGTGAGGTTTAAGAATGGGGATAATGAGTTGTGTTTTCCAGGACTCAGGAATAAGCCCAGTATCAATAATCAAGTTTATCATGTCCAGATAATATTTTCGAGTTTCTGTGCTGGACGTTACGAGAAAAGAGTATGGAATTCCATCAATACCAGGGGCTGAATCCTTGACGTATTGAAGAACGATTTACGATTTTTACCAAGTTATCTGTGAAGTGGCAGAGCAGGAATTAACAGAAGTGTCATTCGGCTGTCATATTTGTCAAATCGTTTTCAGTTCGAGTTTTCTGTCTCTTTAAATCATTTTATCATGCCGAAAGCTATTCACAGCGATGCCCGGAATATAATACTAAAAGTAAAATAGTTTTTGAAGAGGATCCTCTACAGCAAGCGCCGATAATTCCATTTCATCCGATTTACAAAAGAATATAAATTGCTACAGGATAGTGTTGCCACTTGTAAACCAAATTTTTCCCACATAACAGATACATTTTAATTTGATGTTTTGTGATTAATTGAATTTTCAGGTGTAAGTAAAGGGCTAATATCCAAAATTGTTAAGGAAAAGAACGCTGCAGAAGAAACACGTACAAAAGTCGCAACAGCTGGTAAAATAAGACAAAGAAAAATGGTTTTTTTCATGTTGATTCATTGGACCGTGGGGTCATTTGAAGAAAAGTTCATAAATTTTATTCGGTGAGAAAAGAAATACCGAACTACGAAAGGCTTCTGGTACTGAAAAAATAAGGAAAAACACGAAATAACAGCTTGGAGAGCCAGTTATTCGCAAGAAAAAAAGAAAAAAAAAACATCCAAAACAATATGCCTGGGGTGTGGCCTATTGATCACGACTAATCATAATACGTGTACAACTGAAATCACAGCGAAATCAAGTGATCATACTTATATTGTAAACCAGGATTTGAATAAAAAAAATGATTTTTGAGTACATACTCATTTTTCACATTGAAATTGCATCCTCTATTTCACTATTTACGAATAAAATTTTTTGCTTATATCAATATTTGGTTTTTAGTTATTTTTCGCAAAATATACTCACATGCGTAGTTTAGATATCAAGTAATAAAATCTATGGGGGGCTATGTTCAGCAGTGGACGTCTTGTGGCTGATAATTGTAGTAAAATAGCTATTCTAAATAGTCAACCAGATATTACGTAAAATATCTTGACTTAGGACCCGGCCATATCAACACGGCGCCGCCGCCACCGCGCCACCGTGACAACACCGTAGTAGTAGTAAAGTTCCGGTGCAATCGTGAATACCGCCGTTTTATTTGATGTTACACTCTAGAACCATTCCTTTATTAAGAATATCAATAAATCAGTATCAATATTGTTTGCACAAAGCAACATACGAACTGAACTGTTCGATAATGAAACATCAAATAAAACGGGGACATCCACAACACTGGCAACAATGAAACGATGGCAGCGCACCACTCAGTTCACAGATAACTTGGTCGGTCTGTATGTTTGAATGACGGCCAGCCGGGTTTTACACCTGACAGCTCTGACGGCTCCTGCGGATCCTGCGGATCCTTCCGGAAGCACGGCTCGGGTTGACTCGGCTCGAAAGCGAACCAACTGAATCCGATATTCGTTTGGTCGTAATTTGGTGGATCAGTGGTAAGAGTGTAGGGTTTTTATTTTTTCGATCTCGACGATAGGGTCGTGTCCCTTTTGTCAAAATTTATTTTCTTTTATTTTTTTTTAAGCAATGTTAGGTTGTTAAAATTAGGTTATGGTTATTTTTTTTTATAACCACCTTAGAAAGCTTTATTTACGGAAATACAAACGTAACAAAAACGACATGAGCCGCTTCAACATTAGGTTAGGGTTAATATAGAGTTGTTAAAATTAGGTTATGGTTATTTTTTTTTATAACCACCTTAGAAAGCTTTATTTACGGAAAACATTAGGTTAGGGTTAATATAGAGAAGATGCGTCGCTCGCTAACCCTGGTTATTTTTTTTTAACCACCAAAGCATCACTCATACCCTTCGAGCAGCTCGAAGCTCATACCACACTTTCCTTCGAGCCGAGTGTTTCCGAAAGGAGTTTCCGCAGGATCCGCAGGAGCCGCCTGAGCTGTCAGGTGGCGGACCGGTGAACTTGTTGTGGCAGTGTTGCCAGGTCAGGAGATTTTCTCCTAGATGTGCTGCCAGGTCAGGAGATTTTCTCCTAGATTCAGGAGACTTTCAGTGGTCTAAGGATAAGTTTTTGCCAGTCAGGAGAGGAGGAGAAAATCTAGGAGAAAGAAATCACTACAGGAGGAGATTTAGGAGTGAGAAACTAGGGATTAAAATAAAAAAATGTACTAGTAACAAACAAATATGTCGGTATGTACGGTGGAAACACAATGAATGAACTGCCTGCCAATCAACCAACCAACTTTTCAAGTCACACAATATACGATAGGATTTGCTCTTTTAGTTAAAAGTAAGGTTCACCTTCTTGCTCTTTGAATAGGATAATGTGACACTCTGCGAGTGTCATTGCGTGCATGAATTGATCAACCAACCGACCACTGTGCGGGCTGAACCGAACGAACACTTTGTTAAAAATCATGTTATTTATATAAGTATTCTTTGTGATAATCAGTGACGAGACGAGGTGAATGAGTGTGAGAACGAAGTGACCTTTTGGCGTTATTGAATATAGCTATAATGTTACCTATGTACTATTATAGTATGATTTTAGTTAGGGTTCCGTACAGTAAGGGTACGGAAGCCTATTACTAAGCCTACGTTGACTGACAGTCTGACCGTCTGTCAGCACTACTTTATGGGCTGTATCTTTTGTAAGTATATTATATATAAGTATGTACAGTATATAAAATGCTATTGTGTAGGTAATCTACCTAGGTGCCTTACTAAAATTCATTTCAAATGGTCCATATTTGAAGACGAATAGCTCTTTCGAACCCTGAAGTTACGAAACCCTACCCTGAAACACCCTGTATATACACGGTGTTAACCTAAATAGGCGACATTCCCGAAAGGGGGTTATTCTGGGTCACATACTGATGCCGAAAAAGGTGATAATTTTTGAAGTGAAGTTTTTTCCTTATCGGCGCTTGGCACTTCTTTTAGATGGGTATAAAATGTTAAACTCGCGTCAGATCTCGCGTCAGATCCGTAGCCTGATCGAAAAAGCGTAAGATTCGTTGAAATTATGGATGAAAGTTGATTTTTCTGAGAAATAAACTTTTTGATGTAAAATAATTATAATAGTTAGTGTAAAAATGTTTATGTAATATTAATTGTAATGTTTGTCTACGATAGCGCAATAAATGAATATTGTATTTTACTACATAAATGATTTTATACTGATAAATAAAACAATTCGTGCGAAATTATTCCCTAACCATTCCAAAATATTCAAAAATGCACAACGTTGATGTTTAAGTTTTCACTTCTGTCGGCACTCCCGGAGTGCGACCTTAGGCTTTTTTTTTAGCTTTGGTTTTAAAATTTTCAATTTCTATATTTGGTATAAAAATATGTTCGTAATAGCAATCGCACTGCATTACCAAAATAATCGAAAGCTGGGTAATTTTTCAAATAAATAAAAAAAATCACATTCATATCGACACGATACAACACCTAGTGCGCGACACGTCGTCAGTCAGCTGGGTACGCACGAACTATTTTAGATTTTATTATTAAGTACCACACAATAATCAGTACGAAATTGTTTAATATTCGGTATTAAAATTGAAATGTCGCGAAAAAAGTTAACATCGTGTATATTTTACATTTGCCCAGCGAGCGATGGAGCAAGCCGTGCTGGGAGCATAGCTACACGAAATGGTGCTTAATGAGGCAATCCGCCGACGCAAACCAAACTAGTCGATATTAGACCGGGTAGCTAAGTTAAAGTAGCAGTGGTCTGGGCACGTTAGCCGAAGAGACGACGACCGTGGAGTAACCCTGTTCTACATAGGTGGCCGTGGGCAGGAAAGCGGAGTGTGGAAAGACCACTCGCTAGGTGGGACGACATGAATTACGTCGTCGGAAAGCAGTGGTTTCGTACCGCTGAATGCCAGGAGACTGGAGGAAAATTGGAGAGGCGTATGTCCAGTAGTGGACGCTTACACGCTGACTGACTGACATAGAACCCTCGGTGCGCGAGTCCGACTCGCATTTGACCTGTTTTAGGGTGCAAATACTACCTACGGCACTTTACAGACAGACGGGTGGACAGACAGACGGCCTAGGCTTAGTAATATCGTCCCGTACGGATAAGGGACTCATTAACATTAAAATTTGCTGAAATATTTACAATTTGAATGACAGGAGAATTTTTTACATTGACTTAAATATTGATATGATTTTTTAGAATGAAGTTTTTCTAGGAGATTTTGGAAATCAATCTAGGAGTAATTCAAAATTTGCGTTGGCAACACTGTGTTGTGGTGAAAACGGTAATTATCTTTGGAAGCGTTCTCTTCAGGATTCTGTCTGGCTTTGATTCTTTCTGGCCGGCGGCCGGCGCGCCTTCTTTTCTTTCGTCTTGTCTGCGTTTTGTTGTTGTAGAGTGCTGTGTTCGACGATTCTTTCACTGTGAATCTACATAATTTGGTAAGTAAGTGCGATAATGTTGTGTCCCAGCTATCTTTACGAGCTCGCTTTTGAGGCACGCACCTCTCGGGTTTCCTAGCGCGGTTTTGCGTTGCGTTGCGCACAGAACAGAAATATCGTACGGTTTATCTTGCAGTGCCACCATAGGTGGTTTGTACCTATCTAATCTAATTATAAATAAAGAAACCCTTATTTTATAAGCTGTTGTAGTAGGTAAATTTCTATTCTATAATCCAGGAAGAAGGTTCAGACCCTTGGTCTCAGGAATAAGGTATGAATTATTTACAAACAATTATACTAGGTATGTGCAAAACATTTTCAAACAAAAAGGAGACTGAATAAGTTTCGTAAGGTAATAATTTCATAATAATTTATTATTTCCAATTATTCTGTAATATTCCAATTCTATCAATAGAAAATTCACTTATATCTGTACACCTATAAAACAAATTTCGGAATTTCACAACAAATTAATGAACAAAAGAATGTAAGAAAATAATGAGATAACATAGTTACCTAATTGTTTATTTTACATGGAATTTATTTTTAACTTAGATCACAATCAAAATCATTTTAGATTTCATTTTTCAGATTTTACCTATCTTTGCAGATAATCTGTTGAAGTGTTGAAGATTTAGAACTTGTACGACAAACTGATAAAAATTGTAGGTTGCGTTGCCTTTGTAAACAAGGCCCATATCATGCGTAAATAGCTCGTTTTAGGGTGTTGACCTATGTGTAGTGTGAGTTTAGAGCAATTTATCAAAATTAAAAAAATATAATAATTAGACTATAAGATCTGTCTATTCTCTGTTACTCTAAATGCCTCATCCAGGCATCCTATGAACCAGGCGCGGATAGAGGGTTTCACTTATTTTGGGTTAATTACAGAGTGATTTTACTTATCTTCCTGAAACAATATTAAATCAATTATTGTTTATCATTAGCTATTTATTAGTCTCGAAAAGAAAAGGGTGAACATTGTTCATACACAGACATATTTCCGTAGCCATTCCTTTCTTACGCGCAAGGCGAGCGTGTGCGCGGTCGCTGTGTGGAACGCCCTAAGTCCCCGTATCAGATGCGCGGAGTAAGCAGGGAAGTAAATAAAGTACTTCAGTTTTGCTTAACTCTGGCTCTCAGAAATGCACGCATTGCCCCAAAATTCGCCCCTGCTCTGAACCTGAACCAGCTCTGAATCTGATTTTATATGGCGGTAGCGAAGCCTCTTGCAAACGCTAGTACCTACGTGAAATAAATAACACTTTATAAATGTATTAATTAATAAGCAGTTAAAATGTAGTTGCTTACTGTCAGTTCTGTGGAATTAGGTTGCTAAATTTCTTATCAGTTTCTGAAGAAAAAAACTGGCCAAGTGTGAGTGGAACTCGCGCACCGAGGGTTCCGTAACGCCATGTCATGGTCAACGCCACTCACGCCATCTATGGCGTGTTTTATGAAATGCTTCATTGTGATTTGGACTTTACTGCTAATGAGCATAAACTATTAGATATACTATCACTATTCTTAAAATAAATTAATAAATGACACAAATTGCAAGAACTAATTTCAATATTCCATACATTGCTTTCACTATCCATTAGCACATCTAATATAGGCTGTAAAAATTGAAGCTACACATAATTAAGCTCCATTACCAAGTAATTACTTTGTTCGACCGTCGTTCTTGCTCCTGATGTGCCCCCTCTGATCGCTATGACTTCAATATGTCCGTTTAGGCTTTTATCGCTATTACACATTGTATCTATGAATTCATTGGTGAACGCCTGTCAATATGAAAAAGACACAGGTAGATCTTCCATAGAACAAGATCCAAGCGTTTGCGGTATGATGAATCAACATTGTCCATATAGCGTAGCATTATAATACAATTTTAACCTCTTTTCTTTTTTTTATTTTATGCATGTATGTTTGTTTAAATATCTTGAGAACGGCTCAACCGATTGTCTGATGGTTTTCACCCACATAATCCGACATATCTGTGGCAGGTTATAGGTGGCAGTATATAATATACCATCCGACTATTTTAACCGGTTCCCTTCCGATGGGCCTGCGCGGGCCTGGTTCGAAAATAGACGCTTGCTTTCGCTGGGCCCACGCGGGCCCTGATGGGCGGAGTCGAAAGTATTTGTCTAGTACTGTTTCAATGATTTTTTCTTATTAGAACGAGAGAGCACTTTAGATAGATGATTAAAAAAACCATTCCATTGACATCAAACACACCTGCAAACAATTCAATAGCGAGAAACGCATTCAAGGCTGATCTTTTCGTTGTGGAAGTCGGAGTAATAGAACTACCAGCGAAGTCGCTCTACAGTTTCTGCAAGAACCTGGGCCTGCCAAGATCGATGCTATAGCCCGGTTTTCTCAACCGTTCACTCCGAAAGAATGCGGCGCGCACCCTCTGCTCTCCGCCCCCACCGCAATTGCCCGTCAGTACGGTGGAGGCGGAGAGCGGAGGTTGCGCGCCGCATTCTTTCGAAGTGAACGGTTGAGAAAACCGCGCTATAAGCTCCTATATGGAGGGAGCTTCGAAAACGTCACTGGAGACATCCTACAGAACTAGAACGATAAAAAAGGTATGGACGCCGGACTGTCAAATGCTCATATGAGAACTAGCGTCGCCGAGTTGCGGGTAGCGGAGTGTACTTACTGATGATAAGATATTCCACTATTGTGCACACTAAACTTGGCTGTAGTGTTTTTACACGTAAACACAGAGCATGCGGGCATTTTAAACAGGTTTTTGCGAACGCGGCCGATGACAGACTGACGGGCCAGCGCGCGACCATCCAATGAAACAAGTATGCTTGTACTTATGCTTATTATTATGCTTTTACTTATATCGTGTTACGCTGGCTAGGATAGGGTTCGGGGTTCATACCTTTTTTATCGTTCTAGCTACAGAATATGGATAGGTAGAGAGAGGGAGGTCGAGAGCGGGACTGGTCGTTCTCCACACCCTAATCATACTAGCTGACGAGGGGTTGCTGCGAGCGGAAAGGTAACACTTGCTGGAAAACTGTCCATTAAAAAAAAAAGAATTATCTACACAGAAAGCCCACTCACCAGTCCCGACCTCGATTGACACCCTCCTCTACTGCCAATGGGCCCGGATATGTTCGCAGAAGCTATCGCAAGCTCAGCACGACACCTAGCTTCTTTGTTTTGTTTGTCGAGCACATGTATTTTATCACACACACACATCACACATACACACATCACACATATCACACGGTGCCTCTATCAGGGGGTGTTTTTTGATGGCCTCCTGTGTAGTATGGTTGTGTGTGGATGTTTAGCGTGCTAGCCTTCCACAGGTGGGTGCGATTTCAGTGCTTCCCTTTGGTCGTGCCGTCATATTCTCACAAATAACGCACAAAACTAGGTGAATAAAACCATCACACAAAGGGATCGAGTTGCCACAGTCTCGCTACGTTGAGCGTTACGCTTCGTTTGTCTTCCTGTTCGCATCAGTAGTGATATGTCTACTTGTAGGTGTGACTTTAGTGATTTTAATGCATGTATTTCTTGCAAATATGACTGAAGGAGGGCTCATAAATCAAAGCACTCACACAATGACTTGAGCTAATAGTGATTAGCTCAAGTCATTGTCATTGTGTAATGTGACATTACACAAAATAGCTGTACCCGCGGCTCCGCCCGCTCTCATATTTGACTTCTCTGCTAACCTCATAAGCCCATTAACGTGATGAAAAGTAGCCTATAATTAATGGGAAGAACCAAGCGTAGAAGCAAACTGTATTAAAATCGGTTCAGTGGTTCTCGAGTTATAAGCGGACAGACAGACAGAAAGCAGATGTTGGATTTTATTAAAGGTAAGGATTAGGAACTATTTGGGTCATTCCATTGTGAGGGGCATTACAATTGCATAGTTTTAAACTTTCAGAAACACAGCTAAAAATTTTTTTATTACATTTGTTTTATATCTGTTTTATTCATGCGGGGTACTGTTATGTATAACTTATAAAGCTTGTGGTCACACAATCCATTGTCAGATAAAGAGACATGAAAACAATGTCTTGAAACCACCTTCGCTTATCTATCACTACTGTGGTCTGAATATCTCTATTGAATAATAATCACTTGGACCCTCTATACTGCAGCCAAATTTATATTGACACTAGCTGTGCGCGCGGCTCCGCCCGTTTTCATATTTCACTTCACTGCTAACCTCATAAGCCATTTAGCGTGATAGTAAGTAGCCTATAGTTGATGGGAAGAATCAAGCTATCCGTAGAATTTTTTTTTATTAAAATCGGTTCAGTGGTTCTCGAGTTATAAGCGGACAGACAGACATACAGAAAGCAGACGTTGGATTTTATTAAAGGTAAGGATGCACACTTACATACATACATTACACAATACCAGGTGCCTAGTAAAGTGTGTAGGTTTTGTAAACTGTGTTTATTCAATGGTTTTAGAATTTTTTTTTCGTTCACTATATTTATCTTAAAAATATTTGACAAAACTTCCTTGCTTGCCAATTTCATAATTTTTAAAACGGTTTTCTTTCCTAAGATGCATAAGAAAAATACAAAAAAAATATTTTTTTTTCATTTTCTTTTTTATTATAAACCTAATTCTATCTAATTCTAACATTTCTTATCATTGTCTAATTAAAGAAGTAACAAATACCAAAATATGTTTTTCTCAACCGTGCTTATACATTTTGTGTATTCGGCCTTGAGGTCTAAATTATATCTATCGTAGATTGTCTGGCCTCCGAAGCAAGCTAGGTATTGAGTAGGAAGTTCTCCTAAGCGGTCGTTCTGTCTAGCTAGCCAGTCACCTACAGCTCGGTCGAATAACTGTGCGACTGGCTTTCACTCTGAACTTTCCTGCATCAATCATATTGGAAATCCTACCTTGTGGTGGAATAATTCATTTTATTATTGTAAGGTTACCTTCTCGTCCCTATCTTCTAATTTCCACGTATAATAGGCCATAATCATTTATTTATTTATTTACTCAAGAGAGAGTAGACAGAGGCAGCAGCCTTGGTTGATATTTTAAAAAAGTTGTTGGTTTTGTCATTATCTTGATTTAGTTTTTTTTTTTTGTTTTTGTTTTGTTTTTGTTAGTTTAATTGGTTGGTACTTACTAAGTCCGTTTATTACTTCCGTTAAAAGCTGGTTCTATGAAAAACATTGTGGACATCATAATTATTGTAGTGTGGTGGGTTTGTTAATTTTTTTTTATTTCAGTTATTTTTTTTATTATAAATATCATAGGTACCATGTATCATGGAATTGCTCAAGTGAGTTGCACAAATCATGAAAACAAATTTCAAAATATATATCGTTTTCATTTCTTGTTTGTGCATTTAAATAATCTTCTATATTATTTTCCATCAACAAATATTAAATTTTAGTAAAATGGCTCCTCTCTCACTGTATCAATAGGTATAATGATTAAACTCTTCTTACATACATCTTAAACTAAAAAGATA
Source organism: Nematopogon swammerdamellus (assembly GCA_946902875.1). Lineage (NCBI taxonomy): Eukaryota > Metazoa > Arthropoda > Insecta > Lepidoptera > Adelidae > Nematopogon > Nematopogon swammerdamellus. The sequence goes on along the minus strand of OX336358.1, from coordinate 9,861,837 downwards.
AAAGAATGCATCAATCATGGTTCATATTTTTTGTCCATCAAATAAATTGAGATCCCTCCTCATTATATGTGTCTGTGAGTGTGTGCGTGTGCGTCCGTGTGGTGGAATCGACGGAGAAGGCGTGTGATTGTATTAGTGTAGGGGAGTTCGTCGAACTTTGCGTGTTGAGCTATTAATGACACTGTACAACGCTCAGGGCCAAGATTCCGAAGAGTTAGAAATGTACTGGATGCTACAATATAAAACTTATTTACACTTTTTAATCAAATTGGTAAATTTTTATGAGGTAGAGAATATAGTTTGGAAGTAAGGAGCACAGCGGACGAATGGACAGACACGAAAAAATTTCAAAAGTTCTTGTTTAGGGCGCTCCAACAATTCTATGAGCGCCTTAGTTGTAGTATTATAGATTTTAGAATACCTTCATCATCATCATCAGCCTGTATCGGTCCACTGCTGGACATAGGCCTCTCCCAAGGCACGCCACCACACGCGGTCTTAGATGCAATAAATAATTAATAAATAATAAATAATAAAACAGATGTACCTAATTCAAATAAAAATTAATATTTATATCATTTAACTTATGATACCTACCTATCTCTTTAGAATATTAATTCACTTTTAAAACATTGTTTCTCATTTTACACAATAATGCTGTGTCACACATCCATCATCAATAAAAGTCATTAATTGGAATTAACTACCTAGGTAAATTAGTTGAATATATTCTGTCTTGATATATATGAATATATATGTATGTATATTGAATATATATGTCTAGATATGGTCACTCATTTTATGTTCATCTGCTTAATTTATATTCATACACATTATCTGCATTATCTATACCTACATACATAATTACTCTATACAATCAACTCTTAAAACTCTCAAAGTGAATGTACACACCATACGTATCTGCTTCCGGGATCCACCTGATCACATGAGTTCATTGTCTTCTTGCAAGACAATGTACGATGGTGTGTAGAACATTTTTTGGTAATTTGTATTGGAAATAGGCCAGATAGGTTCGTTCACTTATTTTGTTTTATTTTTAATGTAAATAGTAGTTTTTAGCGTTCCATACGGCATGGGTACAGAATGCTATTGTCCGTCTGTCTGTCCTACATTTACTGTCAGGTATCTTTTGAACTCTAATAGGTAATTAATTATGCAAGAATTTTCACATAATATGCGTTATGGCAGAAATCCTAACAAATAATAAACAAATTAAAAAGTAAAAAATGAAGGGGGTTCCCCATACAAGAATCACCTACAGTTTTACGTGGAGTCTGAATCGTGGTCAGCCTCAAACGGTCGAACGGTTACCCATCCAAGTACTGTCCGAGCCCAGGTTTTTTTTTATTTATGGAAACTGACACGGTTGGCTACATCACCTACAACATCTATGATGTCAGCACATAACACCGGGTGTGCTTATTATCACGATCGACAGTTGAGCGACCGCCACACTGAGCCGTCTCGCAAAGTAATAGACATATTAATTATTATACTAGTGTGTGTACATAAAATACTAGTATGTCTATTATTTATCTATCACAATTTATTTATTTATTAATTATTTACTCTATTTGTACCGTGTGGGGCCGGTACTGTAAAAGAATAGCCCCACTGCATCTCTCCCCGTGTATGTCGTAAAAGGCGACTAAGGGATATGACTCCCTTATATCACTAGGTGGTAGGGTTTAACCCGCCCGGGTTGGTACCACCGCACTGAATGAAAGGTCGGTCGAAACGGCTATGTAAATAGTTTGTGTTTTCCGTCCAGTTCAGTGTAGCCGGCACGACCGAACGGAAGCACTGATGTGGCACCAAGTTCACCCGGTGTTATGGGCTGACATCACGGATGTTGTAGGTGATGTAGCCAACCGTGTCAGTTTCCATAAACAAAAAAAAAATATTGAAATAGACAGCCTAGCCAAAACAACATTACAAAAAACACAAGTCAAATATTACGTCATTTAACATATTTCCGGTTAAAAGAATCTTTATTGATCTCAAAGAATGTTATTACATTCGCTTATAGAGATTGATACATTTATGCGGTTGCAAATAAGTACAAGTATGCAATAGAAAGTTTAAACTATTAATAAAATAAAATTATTGTAGGTACAATATAAAGGTTAGATAATCTTATAAATATTCCGAAGACAGACAGACAGACACAAAGAACTGAAGACAAGTAGGTTAATAATTCTAAAATATTGACAAGTTCTAATTATTCAAGAAGTATATTTTGGCAGCCGCATTATTTCCATTAAAAATCTAAAATTATAGTGTAGAATAATTTACAGAGTGATGTGTGTGTACTGTATCAGGTAAACGCGAAAACGTCTGAACCAATTTACACATAGCTTTCACTAATGTGATCTGGCGTACCACAGGATAGTTACAAGCTCACAAGGGGCTGAGCAGTGAAATTAAAACATTCACTATTACAACTATATATTGACATGATACGGCGTTCACTTGAGTGCAATTTGAAATTCCTTGTTTGCGGTTTGTTATGTGGTGAAATAAATAGATAGCAAGAAAGGGACAGGATAATGTTATGTGAAATATATGAAATTCTTATGCTATCGTAGTAATGTTCTATTGTATGTGCAGTAAGTGTGTTTATGGATATTGTTTTTGTACTGGTTTATTAAATAAAAAATAAACAACTAGGTATGTGAAAGAATGCATTCCTTCCTGATTCCTGAGAAAAGCAGAGAAAATAAAAAGTATAATTTGTTCAAAAAGTAAATAATTTGTTCAAAAAATGTTTTTTGTTCATAGGTATTATTAATTTTGAGAACCTATCCTTGTAATTATGTAGGTGAATCCTTTTACATTTCATTTTTAATATTCTACATAAAAAATCTAACCAACATTCTGAATATCAGTATTTACGGTTCCGTAGCCAGCCACATTGCCACCTTTATGAAATCAGTCACATGTCTGTCTGTCCACCTGTCACACGCGCTGTCCGAGGTTACCACTACTGATCGTTAAGCTCAAAAATAATACACGGTGTTGCAGTTGCCCCTGTAATATTTTTAACTGACATAAGGGGGTTATTCTATATGTGAAACTAAACAACTTCTGTGAAGAAAAAACATTTTTTGAAACAAAAAAAAAATATATTTTTTCCATACAAATTTTAAATACCTATTCTCAAAATGTATGGAGAAAAAAAAATTTTTTTTTTCTTCAAATAAAAAAGTCGTAGAACAAAAGTTGTTCTATTTCACATACAGAATCACCCCCTTTCGGGTTTTACGGTTGGGGTTGCAACACCGTGTATATAAAGCTCAATATATCTAAAAAATATTGATTTTTTTTTATGGAAACTGACACGGTTGGCTTCATCACCTACAACATCCGTGATGTCAGCCCATAACACCGGGTGAACTTGGTGCCACGTCAGTGCTTCCCTTCGGTCGTGCCGACTACACTGAACTGGACGGAAACCACAAACTATTTACATAAAGGGATATAGAGAAAATAGCCACTCACTGTTCCTTCAAGAAGGAAATGGCTACAGAATCCTCTGCGTGTGAACTACAAACAAACTCATTTTATTTTGGAGATTTAGTTTTCATACTTCAGGTGTAAGACATACTTAGATGTACCACACAGACTGTAAAACTCCTAGAAATCTTTTACAGTAACCTTCCATTTACCTAATACATTTGTATCGAGAACAGTGGCAGCAAGTTTGCACCGGCTCAGATCAGTTAAACCTGTCACATGTATGTCAAGCATGCTCTATCTGTTCACAGGTGAGCCATGAGTCAGAAAACGAAACGCGGGAGCGCTTCCCTCGACGAAAAAGACAAGGTTGGTAGAAACATTTCTATGTCTCCTTCAGAGTTCAGTATGTTGTTGGACTTTAAACTAAGGACATCTAAATAATATATTTATCTATTCTAGATATATTTCTCGATTCTTAGTCTTTACTGTAAGGTTACATAAAAACCTTTGTTGTACATACAATACATGCCTATTTAAAAAAGACTAATTTGTTCCATACCTAATCCTTCCTTGAATATTTTCTTTTTTTGAATGGGACAGGGAAATCAATCGTAAACCATAATGACATATTCATTGTGGAAATTTTATTGTTAACGTTGTATGTTCTTTATAGTATAGACTCTAAGAGAGAGAACAACAAGAGATCTAACAACTAAAACTATATAAAAATGTGTCCGTGATCAATCAAAACATGTTTCCACTCTCTATGGTCTTAATCTTAATCGAACGAAAAAATTATATCAGTCCATGCCGATGGTCATTTTATCAACGGGAACATAACCTATTGTTTCCTTCCAGATCAGAACAGACAGTCCGGTAAAGGACATGAAGAAGAAAGCCGCAGCGAATGCCGAGAAGGAACGCGCCGCCGCTGAAAAGGCAGCGGCCGAACAGAACAACGGTAAACCGGCCCCTGCGGCCAATCAGACCGGTGGTAAACCTGCCTCTGCAGCCAATCAGAACAGTGGCAAAACTGCGCCAGCGGCCAATCAGAACAGTGGCAACAAGGCTGCACCGGCTCAGATCAGCAGTAAATCTGCGCCCGCAGCCGCCCAGAACAGTGGCAAAACTACTCCTACGGCCGTGCAGAACAGTGGCAAAACCACTCCTACGGCCGTGCAGAACAGTGGCAAAACTACTCCTACGACCGTGCAGAACAGTGGCAAAACTACTCCTACGACCGTGCAGAACAGCGGCAAAACAACCACAGCCAGTCCCGCCGCGGTACAGAACCTTAAGGATATTCCTCTCCCGGCGGACAAGCCAAAAGACGACTCAAAGGCGGAGAAAGTAGAGAAACCGAAGGTAATGTTTGATCTTGTTTTAAGGGGTGCCTTTGACAGGTTCTTCTGATATATGATCCTTTAGTTTTATTTTTATCTTTTCGCCACCACAGATGGGTAAATCTACTCCATTCTAATACCCTACTGCCTACATCCATATCCGTCGCACTCGCCGGACAAGCTCGGAATATCCCTGTGTGGTCGACAAACAACTTAACTAAACACACCTTTTCTAAAAATATCTCCTGTTCTGTCACACCGCGAAATTATGGATCGGTTTCCCGGTGAGCCTGTTTCTTGACTCCTGGCTGCTGGTGACAACCACTCTCAGTGACATGCCATGCCTGGCTAGCTGGCATGCCATCTCACCGAGTGTGGTTGCGCAAGGAGAGATGTTATTAACTTTTAATCACTCTCTCTCCCTTTTCACTTTTTAACCCCCGACGCAAAAAACGGAGGGGTGTTATAAGTTTGACGTGTGTGTGTGTGTGTGTGTGTGTGTGTGTGTGTGTCTGTCTGTGGCATCGTAGCTCCCAAACGGATGGACCGATTTGGATGCGGTTTTTTTTATTAGGAAGCTTGTTTAATCGGGATGGTTCTTAGCTATGTTTGTAATCAAGTAATCAAGTAATTAAGTAATAAAAAAAATTATTATCTTAAAAAGTGGACCGATTTTCATGCGGTTTCTTTTAAAAAGCTTGAAATAAACGTTAAATTACAAATTTAAAAAACCCCCGACCCTTAAAAAGCAAAAAATTATTTCCGTTTACTTACTTAAAGGAGTCGGGGGACCGCTAAGTAAATAAAATATAAAACTCAGAGCTGCGCGGGAATTTACTTAGCGGTCTCCCGACTCCTTTAAGTAAGTAAACGGAAATAATTTTTTGCTTTTTAAGGGTCGGGGGTTTTTTAAATTTGTAATTTTAATTTGTGCGTCCATTTGTGCTTCCCCTCGTCTTTCTCTCCTTTCTTCTTTCTTATTCTCTCTCCCATCTTTCCATTCCAATAACAACGTAACCCTCTAAGCCTCATCATAAATTTTTTAATTCCCCAGCAGACGGTGGCGCCAGAGCCCGCGAAGCCTGTCTCCGACACGGCCAAACAGAACGGCTCCGGCAAAGACGGCCGCGCCAACGTCAACACGACCGGCGCTGTCGGCGTCAGCGACGTCGCGCTCAATCGCAACGGGCGCGCCGCCACACCCGACGCCTTTAACGGCACCACGGTGAGTCGCAGTCCGGCGCTGGAGGACGAGCTGAGAATAGTGGAGGAAGACGAACTGTTTCCGGAGCTGACGTACGATGATACGTCGGACAACGACGCGTCCGGGGACGGAGGACGCAGCATGACGAGGCGCTCGCAGGTTTGTCGATATGGCGGCCATGTTGGATTTTATCCTTGCGAGTTTGTTTTGGTTTTTAACACATCTTGGTTTGTTAACTGGGCCGTTTGTTTGTGAATGTTTGTCTACAATAATTTTTCGAGCTAAAAGTCGGTATTTAGTTTGGGATGTGAATTATAGCCAACTGTAGATACTTGTGCACCCGTAACCAACGAGCTAGTGTGAAGAGCATTGTGTGGAAGAGGCAGCAGAGGTGTGTCGGGAATCGAGGCACGTGGAGATCCATTGCCTCTGCCTATCCTATTGGGGAACAGACTTGACGCTATGTATGAATGTATGCAGGGGCGTGCACAGACATTTAAGTCAGTGTAGGCAGCGATTTAGTGTCTGTCTTAAACAATTTCACCAAAAAAGGTGTGTAGAAAAAAGTTACATTCAGTATCTACTTATTTTAAATGCATTGGAAGCTGAACTACGTACTACCCTTCAAGGGTGTCTCCATCCCTTGTGCTTTCCTTTTAATCCTTGGCGTTCCAACTTGACCGCGCGGTCGAGCCATCCTTTACACCCGTTGACTCCCAACTCGACTGCGCGGTCGACCTATCTGGTTTGGACGGACCGGGCAGAAGTTTACTTCTATTGCTATTTTAGCCTATTGCTATTTCAATTTATTGTTTTTGTTAGAACGAGAGAGCACTTTAGATAGATGATTAAAAAGCCTTTCCATTGACATGAAACACACCTACAAAGAATTCCGTACTCAAAAAGAAAAACAACATATTCTGACGTCTTGTCATTTTTTACTCAAGCTTCCTTGTTTTATTTTGTGGATAGGATTCAATAGCCTCGTGCGGACGTTGTTCGGCGTTTTAGTGGCAACATTCTTCACCTACAATTTGGTTACCAAATTGTAGTAAAGGGGAATTGGCAATTTTAGTTAAAAAAATATCGGAAAAAATATTGGCCATTTTATTTTTCCTGGAGTTCAAAAATCCGCCTATGCTTCTAAATGAGTGAATCCCCGCTTGTTTTACATAGTTTTGTGCATAATCTTGTTGGCTACAAGTGTAAATATAGTTTATAGATCTGACTTCATTATTTTACGAAATATTCGAGTTTATGTGTTCGCGCGAAATTTCGGAAATATTCGCGCGGCGAAAATTATCCATAAAAGTGACCAAATGCCACATCGCAAGTTATTGCTGCTTTGCAACCCAACAATCCGGAGAGCATTACCTTTTATTTTTTTGGGTGAATGATTGGATGTTAATTTTGATTGGGATGGTAGACATTTAGTTTTATGTGATCATAATGTCAATATTTAAGAGCGTTCCGTGCAAAATGACAGGCGACGGTGCTGCCACTCAAGTAAATAATATATATCTCATAAACAAAGCCATAACTGGAAAAAACGAGCCATGAAGTTGTAGTTGATTTTGATTATGATATTCTAAGATACTGGAAACAGTTTTGTATTGCTCTGATCATCCATAAACATAATAACGGATTACAGGTGGCCATCGAAATCTGTTATTATGATTGTGCATAAACTGAGCAATATAAAACAGTTTTCAGTATCTTAGAATATCAGAATCAAAATCAACTACAGCTTCATGGCTTGTTTTTTCCAGTTATGGCTTTGTTTAATTTTTTAAAAACATTACTAACCAGTTTTTATGTGTAGATTAGCGCTGTTGGAGACAGGTTTGTGAATAATGTGAAATTGTAGTGGAACTAACGTTTTGAAAAAAATATGATTTTAAAAATTAAGGTAATCGTCACTTTTTATTGTAGTGACTTTGTAAAAATGATGTTAATTTTGAGTATGTTACAATTGTAACACCAATACAATTTTTGGTCAAGAGAATTGTGATATGTATAGGTAGTTTTTAAGGACATGGGCAAATCTTCGGTAGTAAATTTTTTTTTCACAGTGATTTTTCAAAAATTAATCACTTTTAATGTAAACTGAACAAAAATTCACTGAAAGGGCTATAACAACAGTACAGTCTAGGAGTAAACCTAAAAACGATTCATTACGTACTAGCTACATGTCTCCTCTACTTCCATACCAAATTTTATTCGATTTTGTGGAATAGATATCCAACTAGAGCGGTTTATGTGACTAAAATAGAGAAATTAAAAAAAAAGTTAAAAAAAATCATAACTTCTAAACTATTGATTTTCGCGGAACTAATGTTTTTTTTAAATGAATCAACATGATGTCCTCCATCTAAAAAAATTTTTTGGACCACTATAACTGGGACAACCTGTATATTATTTACTTGAGTGGCAGCACCGTCGCCTGTCATTTTGCATGACACGCTCTTAACTGATTTGCAATAATTTCGTTGTGGAACTTGTTCATTATTACATATCACAATTTGTTTATTCATAATACGCTGTATGTTGTCCTAGATAATATGTATACAATTTTTTACTTTTAGCTCACACATTAATAATGGTGTAGTTTTTGTAATTTTGGGCTTAGTAATTAATTTACAAATTGTAAATATTTGTTCGTCTAACTAATCTCATAACCTGTATAACTACATTCATTTCATTGGTTTAATATAAATGTTGTAAATATTTACTGTATAATTGCCAAATATGCTAGATATTTCTACTAAAACAGGCTAGTAGTAGGATGCCACAGAGGTAGTTATCTTAAAATAAATATTAGATAGTTAGAAATACTTCACAGCTCTACAAACACAGAGAAGCAAACACAATTGAATAGTTTATGTGAGGTGCAAAGATGGATTCATCCCTACAGAGATTTTTTTATTCCATTTAATCTTGAGAGTTAAATGTAGTGAAATATACATTCATACCACACTACTCTGTATGCCGACAGTCCGGTTAAGCAGAGTAATCGGTGTGGTGCTGCAAGAACTCTCCTAAATTACAGCACAACACTGACCACCACGGTTGGCAAAGTATTAGGACAAGATAATTTTCAAGCAGCAAGTAAGGCACAAAGACCTACCTAATGCCTGTCTCGGTGGACGGACCGTTTCAAGGTGAGAGGTGTCGATCCTGTCGCCCTTTAGCACGGCATCTCGTCCTTATCCCTTAGTCGCCTTTTACGACATGCATGTGCAGAGATGCAGTGGAGCTATTCTTTTTAAATACCGGCCCCACATGGTGCTATACAAATATACAACATGGTGCTATACAAAACATTATTAGCATCGAGGGCTTAGGGTTTATGTGTAAACATAATATTGTATATAGTTTATTAAGCGTTCTTGTGGTAGTTTTAACTATTTGTTTTTTATATCTGCGATTGCACCCACGAATAAGGGTCCACAAAAAACTTGGCAGGGATTCTTATAAGTTGTGAGGTGCATGTATGACGCGTCACGCGAAATCTCAATTCTCTCTACCCCTGGTATAAATGTTTACACCTCAAAAATTTAATTATCATTAATTTTCACAAGCATCGCATAGTTCATATAAACTCCTGCACGCCCGCGTGTATCGAATCTGCGACCTCTCGCCGCGAGAGCGTCACACGCGCTAACCGCTAAGCTGTAACATGTGTGTGTTGCGCGCTTGCTGACGACGCGTGCGTGCATGTGAAGGTGAAGGCGGCCCGCACTCCGGAGACGCCGCGTCCAGTTCCGCACAAACTGGCGTCCGGCGACGACAGAGCTGCAGCGGAGACCGCGGACGCCGATACTGTGAGTGATTTTTAAGGTTCCATAATTACCACAATCTGGGACAGCAGCAAGGGAAGAAATTGGACACACCAGAGCCGGATTCTGAAAGTCAGGAAAACAAAAAACAAAAAAAACCGGCCAAGTGCGAGTCGAACTCGCGCACTGAGGGTTCCTTATCGCCATGTCATGTCAAGCGCCACTCACGCCATCTATGGCGTGTTATGAATGCTTCATATTAGTTAAATCATGATTAGTTAAAATGCTTCACGCTCTATTCGGTAGATGGCGCGCGCGCCACACTTTTTGGTTTCTTCTATGGGAACCCCCGTGAATTTTTTACTTTTTCTTATTTTTATTATTTGTTGTTATATCGGCCATAATAACACATATTCTGTGAAAATTTTAACGGGCTACATATTACGGTTCACGAGATACAGCCCTCGGACAGACAGACGGACGGACGGACGGACAGACAGACAGACAGACAGACGGCGTAGGCTTAGTAATAGGGTCCCGTACCGGACACGGAACCCTAAGAAATCAGCTTATAGTTAAAAATAAAACACTCATTGCAGGTAGCAAAAGAACAAAAAAAAAATATCACAAATTTTTTTTAGTGAAAGCTAGACATGTGGCGCCGCGCGTCCTAACGACGCCCATGGACATTCGGTCGTATGCGGGGGTTGCGAATGCCACGCCGGCCTGACAGGTGCCTATTCAAGCGCCTCTTGTTCCCTCATATCCGTCTACATATCCTTCTTATTCTTTCATTTCTTTTCAGTTCAGTTTATTGATTTGACTTCATTATTTTACGAAATATTTGAGTTTATTACAGCGAAAGTGGCCTGGGACTCAAGGGGCGTAGCATGTTTTTAAATTGCGAGACTCAACGGGTTAAGCTATATTTTGAAATACCACATAACCTTTGCATGACTGTGGTATTTTGACAAACCACATGTATGGGTTGGGTATTGTTATTTTATTTAAGTAAATTATGTGAATTGTGTTTAGAATATTTTCTTATTTGTATTGACAGAAACCTTTCCCAGACAGGCCTGGTCAGCCAGGGAGAGTAGACCGCACCTCGCGAACGCGAGAGGCCGAAGCCCAGCATAGGGTGCGCTGTAGCGTTTTAAATTACTTATTGTTGAATCAAAAACAAAAAGAAATGATAATAAATAAATAAATAAAAAATAAATTATAAAAAAGTTAAATTATAAATGAATATAGCGACAGCGCATTAGGCTATAATAATATATATTTTTTTTTTTTGGAACCTGACACGGTTGGCTACATCACCTACAACATCCGTGATGTCAGCCCATAACACAGGGTGAACTAGGTGTGCCATGTCAGTGCTTCCCTTCATTTCATGTCGGCTACACTAAACTGGAGGGAAAACACGAACTATTTACATAGCCGTTTCGACCGACGTTTCGTTCAGTGCGGTGGTACCAACCCGGCCGGGATAAACCCTACCACCTAGTAAGGTAAGAAGGGAAGGGACCTACAGTTTAACGTGGAATCCGAACCACGGTCAGCCTCCAACGGTCGAGCGGTCACCCATCCAAACACTGACCGCGCTCAGCGTTGCTTAATAACAGTTGACTAACCAACCGCGCCACTGAGCTACCGAGGCTGACGAATTTTCTTATCCCTTAGTTGACTTTTACGACATGCGACGGGGAGAGATGCAGTGGGGCTATTCTTTTTAAGTACCGACCCAACAGGGTACAAAATAATAATAATAATTAAAACATGTATGGGTGCGTTCCCTTATGATTGATATTGGTGAGACACGTGATTGCTAGACTCTGGTTCTTGTGTGGCTCGTTGTCAACACTGAGACTATAAACGGTCCATGCTGTGTCGTATCTCCTTGTGGTGCTACCCCAACCAACCAACGGCGTAGGCAAGATGTTGTCCATGATGGTGTAAGCAGTGCAGTTAAAATGTAAAATATAGTATTGTGGTATGTGTGAGTTAAGCCTTACTATAGCTATAAGCGGTCGCGGTCCGTCGACTGTTGTTAAGCAACGCTGAGTGAGGTCAGTACTTGGATGGGTGACCGCTCGACCGTTGCAGGCTGACCGAGGTTCGGATTCCACGTTAAACTGTAGGTCCCTTCCCTTCTTACCTTACCAGGTGGTAGGGTTTATCCCGGCCGGGTTGATACCACCGCACTGAATGAAACGTCGGTCGAAAATGGCTATTTAAATAGTTCGTGTTTTCCGTCCAGTTCAGTGTAGCCGAAATGAAATGAAGGGAAGCACTGACATGACACCTAGTTCACCCGGTGTTGTGGGCTGACATCACGGATGTTGTAGGTGATGTAGCCAACCGTGTCAGTTTCTATAAAAAAAAAAGCAACTTTCCCCTGTGGAAATTTCACTAGCTGCTCTTCATCATGTTTGTTTGTTTACAGTCCAAAGGGGACACGAAGCTCCTGAAGCTTCGCGAAGAGTATTCAGCCAGCCCGATGAAGCTTCGCTCCTCGGACCGGAGCACCCCGGAGCCCACGAAGGCAGCGGACGGTGTCAAGACGCAAGTAGGAGAGGATAAGAAACCGGATGATGTTAAGGACAGCGATGAAATTAAGAATGATAAAGAAGATGATGATGCTGGTAAATCATCTTAAAAACTCTATAATTTGATTCATTACACTTTCTTAGTACCGTGTGGGGCCGGTACTCTAAAAGAATAGCCCCACTGCATCTCTCCCCGTGTATGTCGTAAAAGGCGACTAAGGGCGGCGGTCTGCAGACACCCCGGTCGACTTGTGGCTTTCATGGAAGACATAGGCTGGCTGGGATAGCTGGAGATTGCGGGGTTTTGCACGAAGGTCCCCAACGAAGCGGGATTAGTTTTCAGGCCTAGAGCCAACCCCAAACCAAACAACAACAACAACAACATACACTTTCCTATCCAAAATATCTTTACATGGTATAAGATAACTTCCTATGGTACATCTATGTAACCTCTGTAATGCCCGTTTTCACCACCTGTGATTAGTCTTGTTTAAATTTGACAGTTATAGATTTGACAGGATTTGATAGCTACAATTTGAAGGTGTCCAACTGTGCTTGAGCCTGCGTACCCCTGCGGGTACGCGTACCACTATTTGGGAACCGTTGGTCTAGCGTGTTGTAATAGAGCAAGGTTGGCCAATCGCTGGCCTCGTGTTCCTACGTAAACCTTCTACTTGCAAATGGATTAGTCTTGTTTAAATTTGACAGTTATAGATTTGACAGGATTTGATAGCTACAATTTGAAGGTGTCGAACTGAGCTTGAGCCTGCGTACCCCTGCGGGTACGCGTATCACTATTTGGGAACCGCTGGTCTAGCGTGCTGTAATAGAGCAAGGTTGGCCAATCGCTGGCCTCGTGTTTCTACGTAAACCTTCTACTTGCAAATGGATTAGTCTTGTTTAAATTTGACAGTTATAGATTTGACAGGATTTGATAGCTACAATTTGAAGGTGTCGAACTGAGCTTGAGCCTGCGTACCCCTGCGGGTACGCGTATCACTATTTGGGAACCGCTGGTCTATCGTGTTGTATTAGAGCAAGGTTGGCCAATCGCTGGCCTCGTGCTCCTACTCAAACCTTCTATTTGCAATGGACCCGAATGTGTTCAGTGAAGCCATTGAGTGCTGTTTCATACACACCACACGCTGTATCCAGACAATCTAGGAAAGCAGAGTGATCAACGTTGCGCTGCAAGTACTCTGGTAAATTGCAACACAACACCGACCGCCATGTTTAGTGAAGTATTCGGACAAGATAACTATCAAGCAGCAAGTAAGACTGACCGTGGTTCGGATTCCACGTAGGTTCCTTCCCTTCTTACCTTAGTAGATGGTAGGGTTTATCCCACCCGTACTAAATGAAACGTCGGTCGAAACGGCTATGTAAATAGTTCGTGGTTTTCGTCCAGTTCAGTGTACCCGGCATGAAATTAAGGGAAGCACTGACATGGCACCTACTTCACACGGTGTTATGGGCTGATATCACGGATGTTGTAGGTGATGTAGCCAACCGTGTCAGTTTCCATAGAAATAAAAATAAACAGCTCACCTGCATGACTCGGTGGAAGGACCGTGTTAGGCTGAGAGGTGGCTAGCCTGTCGCCTGTAGGTATTCTTTTTTAAGTTCTTTTAAAGTGTGGGGCCACAGTACATTGTATTAATTTTTTTTGCCAAGTAGACATTGTTCTAACCAAATATCCGCAAGTATGAGCTACAAGGTTTAACCAACTGTTCCTGCTTATGTCTTGGTAACAGCACAATATCGTTGTTTACAGAGAGGGAGTCAAAAAACGACGGTGAAGCGCCGACGAAGCGCGACACGAACTTCTCCAAGTCGCGCATCAAGATCTCTCCGTACAGACGCAGCACGCGTCTGCAGGACTCGATGCTCGCTAACTACACCGGTGCACGTCCTTTTTTAAATTATTTTTTTTATAGAAAGCGCATCATTTGGCGCCGAGCCACCCATAAGGTTTCTAACGATGCCCATGGACATTCGATCGTACTTGGGGTTGCGAATGTCATGCCGACCTGACAGGTGCCTATTCACACCTCTCTTGAAGGACCCGAGACTATACTTGGGGGGGAAATATGTGGCCAGGGAGAGCATTCCAACAGTTTACCAGTTCTGTCGAGGAAAGATCTGCAGAACCGATTGGTACACGTCCGTGGTAAGTTATGTTCCATCCTTCTGTTATGTTCCTCATATTAAGTGACAAAAAATTGTTTTAAGTGATGGATGAGTGAAATTGTACCGGGTACTTAAAAAATTAGTCCCTATGCATCTATCTCCGTGCATGTCGTAAAAGGCGACTACGGTGTAACTAAGTAAGGACAAGATGCTGTGCTAAAAGGCGACGGGATAGCCACCTGTCACTTTGGAATATTTCTTCCACCGAGTCAGTCGTGCAGTGGGATTTGGATTGTCCGAATACTTTGCTAAATGTGGTGGTCAGTGTTGTAAGTGCACCCGAGTTCTTGCGGTCGGAAGTACATTGGCGGAAAGCAGGCGGGAGGATTGGAGAGTCCTCCCGGCCTTCAGCGGTACAGAACCACTGCTTTCCGCCGACTTACTTGATGTCGTTGTCCCACTTGGAGGGTGATCTTCCCACAATCTGTTTTCCTGTCGATGGCCGCCAGTGTAGGACATGTTTTCTCCAACGGTGGTTGTCTCTTCGGCTGACGTGCCCAGCCCACTGCCACTAGAGCTTAGCCACCCAGCATCAAATATCGGATACCATGGTGCGTCGGGGGATTGCCTCATTTCACACTATATCACGTAGCGATTTTCCCAGCATGGCTCTGGTGCGACTAGCAACAAGACGTGACAATTCTTGTATGATTCTTTGCTAATGTAGTCTTAGCGTCAGCCTCGGTAGCACAGTGGTGCAGACAGTTGACTGTCGCTATTGATTGTTAAGCAACGGGGTGCGGTCAGTACTTCCCTTCCCTTCTTGCCTTACTAGGTGGTAGGGTTCAACCCGCCCGGGTTGATACCACCACAGTGAATGAAACGTCGGTCGAAACGGCTATGTAAATAGTTTGTGTTTTCCGTCTAGTTCAGTGTAGCCGGCACGACCGAAGGGAAGCACTGACACGGCACCTAGCCCACCCGGTGTTATGGGCTGACATCACGGATGTTGTAGGTGATGTAGCTGTATGTGGATGTAGATGTAGTGTGGAACTGTCTTCCGGCGAGTGTATTTCCTGAATCCTTTAACCTGGGTGTCTTCAAGCGTCGTATTAACGGGCTAGACACCCTAACAACAGTCCGCAAATCTGCTGGCATGGCACCTAACTGAGCGTGGTTTCGCGAGGAGAGGTGATGAGGTGAGTGGCTCTGTCGACTGCACCATTGGTCTCTCGGCACAGCCACCCATGCTGGTTTACATAAAAAAAAAACCTGTCAGTTTCCATAAAAAAAAACATTCTTGTCGCAGGCAACAACACGACAATGGAGATGGACATCAGCGAGCTGTCGGAGCTGGCGACAACATCGTCGGACCCCGCGCTCGCGGACACCTCGTACGTCCACGGCCTGAAGAACATCCGCGGCCGGCGCAGCTACAAGCCGCTCGGCGAGTTTGTGGTGCGCTCCGTCACGTCGCGCAACGAGAGGCCCATACCGCGTGAGTTTACTGTCTATTGTGTACGCGCCGATCATGTTGGCATCTCACTGAGCGTGTTCTCGCTATTAATTAAAAAAAAATTGGTTGTCTGTATAGTCGGTTTACGGACGATAATTTTACGTGATAACGTCATAATTTCTGCTGCCCTGGTACTTTAGAACCAGAGAGATAAATGTGTACAAGCCGACGCTTGGGCCGATTGTGCTTCTCTATCGCTTGTTACGCGCTCTCGCTTGCACACACAGGCTCAGATAGAACGTGACACTTTTTCGTGTGTGCAGCCGGTGTTAATCAATTTATAAGATGTGAAGTTATCACGTCAAAATATAAGGTGCTTCGTTATTCACGTCAATAACTTCGGTAGGGTTACATACGCAGTCAAACAAACACTTTAGGTAAAAAAAATCATAGTTTATTCATTTTTTCTCCTAACAAAAAAATTAAATCAAATAAGTAGCTGTATCACTCATAGTGACCTTGTGACTTACTTACAACAAACACCTGTTCTGCGTTTGAACATAGTACTGTCATTGACCCCGTACAATGCAAGTTACCTACTGTTATACACAGGTTAATGTTTAGCTAGCAAACATGTTATGTTAAATTTCTCGAAAAGTAATGCTAAAAACATATATTTTTTTTTTGCGTAACGTGTTTATTTGAATGTGTATGTAACCCTCCCGAAACATTTGACATGAATAACGAAGCACCTTATATACCTAATCTATGCTAACTATACAGGGTGTTGTAACAGCCAGTAGATTAATTTCGCCAGCGCAATCCTCATGTTTTTCTGAGACAAAAAAAGTAAACATAAAGTTTTTTCTGTAAAGTTTTTTAGTTTTGGAGTTATTAATTTTAGAAATGTATGTTTTCGTCAAGTGTAATTTGACGTGCACGGGGGGAGGTTGCTGGCGCGGGAACTGTCGGGGGCTCCGCGCACTCGTCCTTGATCGCTCACCGCGCGCCTTTCATTCCCACGTTCGTGCGGTACATTGGATCCTTTTTACACTAATCAATTTGTTTGTATGAAAACTGTAACTTTTTATTGAATGGGAATTCAGAAAAAAGTTCTGTGACTTTTTTGTTACTATTGATCCCAATAATAATTTCCTAAATTTTATGTAGTGGCCGTTACAACATCCTGTATAAAAATGGCTATTCTAAATGTATGGGAATTCCTGTTTATTGTCATAAATTTTGTGTTTACATAGAGTTGACATTGGTGCCAATTTCAGAGTGTAGTAAGAGCATGTTACTTTATAATTTATAAATAACGAGTGACTTTGGATGGGTGATCGTCGGACAGTTGAAGTTGGCCGTGGTTCGGACTCCACGTGAAACTGTAGGTCCCTCCCCTTGCCTTACTATGTACATAAATGTAGGTTGTAACATCACCTATTATAGGGACTGAGTGTTTGGTCGAAACTGTTAGAAATTTGCCTTTGAAAAATTGTGACTTTGAAAAAATCCTCTTTGAATTTGTAATGTTGATGCCATCTGCTGGTACAGTGGGAAAACTCACCGAATTTTTTTTTTTATTTTTTTTTTTTTATGAATCCTGATACGGTTGGCTACATCACCTACAACATCCATGATGTCAGCCCATAACACAGGGTGAACTAGGTGCCATGTCAGTGCTTCCCTTTGACGCTTTTTTTTTATTTGATTTGACGGTTGGATGTGGTGTGGAGGACTTCCAGCTTCTAATTAATGATATAATGACATTTCGAATGGTCTTCTTCCTTTCATTCAACTTGAATATGATTCAACTTTGAATATGCAATATATGTATAAGGTCTTTCAAAATTAGTTAATAGTACGCTAAGGGGGGGTTCTGTATTAGAAATAGATCACTTTTGAAGAACAAAGAATCTTTTTTTACAAAAAAAAATTGTTTTAATGTAAAATGTAAAAAAAAATTTTTTTCTTAAATCGTTTCAGTTTCATGCCAGGAACAAAAACTCTTCCAACACATAGATCTCTTTCTTTCAGAAATTGTGAAAAACCACAATTTTAATTTTATTAGTATGGAATAGAAAGAATTTGATTTTTTTTACCAACCTACACGTCACAACACATAATGGTAATGAAGATTTATGAAACTGAATCGATTAGGCTATAAAAATCAACCACCTATTTTTTTATTTAAATACATAAAACAATATTTTACATTAAAAAAAGCCCAAGGTCCAAAAAATTTTATATAGGTTTTACTCTCTATATGATACAGAACCCCCCCTTAGCGTACTATTAACTAATTTTGAAAGACCTTATATTTAATTTTAGAAAAAAAAAGTTTTTTTTATTGCTCTTATTAGTTTATTGCGGAATTGTGTCTCGGGAAGCACTTTGGGAAGTCAGTAACCATTGTTCTGTTGCCATACTTCATATAGCAGAAAGGGCACATATTGGTGTGCAGTGTGCCCTTTTTGCGTTGAAGTTTCACGCTGTTGTTAGAGCATTCCCAGATGTGTAGTTTTTCACAGAAGGTATATTTACTTACAAAGTCAAAACTGCAAATAGCACAAATTTGCTGAAGTGCCCTTTCGGCGTTTAGTGATTCAGTTCAGGTTCACATTTTGGGGTACCCTGTACTTGGCACCGAACTATTAGACAAATGTATTTATGATCGGTGTGCAGGCAAAAATCCTGCGTATTTTGGAATTTGTTTGATCAAAATCGGTTCAGTAGATCCAGAGTGATACAGGGTGTCCCAAAACTCAACGTCAAGCGGGAACCAGGGAGTAGGCCAGTTTATGAGTACCCAGGGAAAAATAAGAAAAAAATCGGAGTCATTTGTTTTTTATGATATGAGCATTTTTTGAGAAACGTTGAAAATTGACATTTTTAGGTAGTACCTAAAAATGTTACTACCGACTACAAATTTGCAAATATAATTTGTTAAAAAAAAATTATTGGTAGCCTAAATTACTCTGCTGTTGATCAGTATCCCAAACAAACCAGAATGCCTGTAGTTTTACCAAAAAAAATATTCAGTTAAATTTTTTTCTAAAAAACTCCAATTTTTTTTCTTATTTTTCCCTGGGTAGTCATAAACTGGCCTACTCCCTGGTGCCCGCTTGACGTTGAGTTTTGGGACACGGTGTATGCGTGTGACCAACAGATGAACATACAGACACCGGGGTGATCCCATAAGGGTCCTTTTTTTTCGCAATTTTTCGACAGGACCCTAAAGACATCGAAACCACAAAAATATAAAGTCCATATTGCAGTTACAGATGAGACAGACTGGAATGAAAGTGACGATGAAAATTATGACGAGAGCGAAGTGTTTCTCAGGATTATGGCATTGTACCACGGTACGTATACTGGCACTATATTCAATTTGTCGCTTCATTCATGTCACTTTGCGCTAGAGAGTAATTCGACCGTTTTGAAACGTGATTGTTTTGCCTTTTTGAAGATTTTTCCTTGATTATTTTTATTATTTATAGCACTAACAGCTTGAAGCTGATGCGTGCATATCATTTTTTTTTCTTCAGAGTGCACTTGTTTTTATTTTAATAAGTTCTTTTTTTTTAGGCTATTTACATGACATTAGTAAAAAAAATTTTTCTTTTTTTTTCTTTTATGTGTTTATCTAACTGGTTTTTAAATCCATTTACACTTTTAGCACTTATGACCTCCTGCGGTAGTTCGTTCCAAGAGTCCACAACTCTGTTCACCAAGAAGTGTTTCCTCGGGTTAGAATGAAATGCTGAGCGGTTTAGCTTTAAGCTGTGTCCTCTAAGATGTGCATTGGTATTTTTTGTTCTTCAAGTTCACAATATTAATTTTATATCAATGTGATATTAGGTTTTTTTTTATGGAAACTGACACGGTTGGCTACATCACCTACAACATCCTGGATGTGAGCCAATAACACCTGGTGAACTTGGTGCCACGTCAGGGCTTCCCTTCGGTCGTGCCGGCTACACAGAACTGGACGGAAAACACACACTATTTACATAGCCGTTTCGACCGACCTTTCATTCAGCGTGGCGGTACCAACCCGGGCGGGTTGAACCCTACCACCTAGTAATGTAAGAATGGAGTCATATCCCTTCGTCGCCTTTTACGACATACACGGGGAGAGATGCAGTGGGGCTATTCTTTTAAAGTACTGGCCCCATACGGTTTTGTCACTGAAATTATTTTAAAGTGAAAAATCATAAATTAAATTTGCACACAACTCCGTTGTAAGGCTTAAGTATATTTCTAATGAAAAGTGCAGTATTCTACTTTACTCTCTCTCTCTCTTTCTTCTTCTCTCGCGCAAGGGAGAGAGGCAATGCGCGAAGAGGACGAGCAAAGACGAGCTGAGGAGAAGAAATGGCGGGAAACCTTACAAGCTGAAAAAGCTGCAGGTGAGCTGAAAGAAAACGCTTTGCAACACATTAGACGACCACGTTCATGGGTTACATATGTGGGCTATTAAATTAAAATTGTTTAACTTAACTATCTATACCTTAATACATTATGTTTTACATCGCGGCTGTCTAGTGCGTTCATGAAATTATTAATTTTCTTTTTTATATTCTGAAAAGGTTCTTTAGCCTTTTTGCTGTAGCAAACGGATGAACAGTCAACCCAAGTGCACCTAGGAGGCAATGTGTACTCAAATTTGTGTTGAAATGTTTTCACGACTGCATTGTGAATAGTATACCAATCGACATTTACAACCTGAGACTCTTACTACGCTCTGAAAATTGTATACAGCTTAGAATGTAACATTTTATTTTATCTGTGCTGTGTCTATCTGTCTAGGAACTGCTTGATCTGTCTTGTGTGTTTTGCTATGGCAGTTGACTATAGGGTGAAAGTCGATGAGAACATTGTTTGTCCAGTGGAGGCAGCGTCTCGTCCCACCGTGCACGTAGTGGGACGTAAGAGGAAGCCACTCGAAGAAGACGACATCACACCTCACACCAGTAAGCTTTTGTTTGTTACATTATTGAGCTCACTTATGTTGACTTATGCAGAAACACACAAAATGGAAAGAAAATCAGAAAGATGTTATTGTCTGTGTGTGATTGTCTTTATTCGACAGATGCCTACCAGTTCTCTTTAAAAAAAATCTCTGTTGCTCAAATCACATTTGAATACAAACTAAAATACATCAGCACTCTGACACGCCGGTACTTAATAAAGCCAATACTCAAATCACAAATACTGAAAATATTAATATTCATGAACACCATTACCTACTCAGAAACACCAATACTGGCCAACACTAATATTAGGAAACACTAATACTGACAACACTAAATTTGGGACACGCTAATACTGACAAACAATAATATTGGTAAACACTAATACTGACAAACACTAATATTGGGAACACTGATAACAGTTACATAGCCGTTTCGACCTACCTTTCATTCAGTGTGGTGGTAGCAACCGGGGGGCGGGTTGAACCCTACCACCTAGTAATATAAGAAGGGAGTCATATCCCTTCGTCGCCTTTTACGACATACACGGGGAGAGATGCAATGGGGCTATTCTTTTAAAGTACCGCCCCCACAGTAGACATAATAATAATAAAAAGAAGAAAAGCTGTCAGACTGACAGGGTGGAAAACATTTCTCTGTAAAAATGAAAATTTTATAAAAACCAGTCGCCGACAGCCTCGGCAGTGGACTACCGGCGACACCGCCTCAGCGCCTCACCACCCCGCTGTGTCAGAGGAGGGACAAGTGATGCAACGCGTCCAAGTCAACAGCGCCTCGCCCGAGGCCTCGCCCTCCTCGCGGTGTGCCGGAGGATCCAGTGACAAGACCTGCCGCTTCTTTCAACACCAGCAGCGCACCCAATACACCACGGTTTGCTACTCCATCGCCCGCATCTGCCGGTGAGGATGGCGAACCAGGGACGCGCCCCGCCACACCAGCTACGACGGGACGAAGTCCGCCGCCACCGGTTAGCTTGAGGCTATCGCGGCCCTGTGTCCCGCTTGCAGCCTCCGCTACCGGTGCGCGCTGTGCGCCACCCACAGCGACGCACGCGAGAGGCCTGACAAGAATAGAAGAGCTGCGTGACGTCGCCCCGCAGTCCGACGGATACGGAGCTCTCCGAGATGGGGGTGGTGGTGGCCTACGTGTCTAGTACCACCACCTATCGCTCGTAGCTTGCCTCGCGTCGTCCCGGAGAGCTCCGTAGCCACGACCTGCACCCGCCGGCGTGCTTGGGGCTTGTCTCCCGCCGTCGGCGGAACTTTACCGTTTTCTATTTTTTTTTTGTCTGTTTGTATTAATTTTGTATGTATTTTTAAAATTGTATAGAATTAATATAAATATGTACACTAGTTTATGAAAACGTGAAAATAAATACATAAAAAAAAAAACACTAATACTAACAAACACTAATATTAGGAAACACTAATATTGGGACACACTTATAATAATTGGTAAACACTAATACTGAAAAACAAAAAATTTACTGACAAACACTATTATTGTGAAACACATACCAACAAACACAAATATTGGGAAGCACTAATACTGACAAACACTAATATTGGTAAACACTAATACTGTCAAACAGCAATATTGACAAAGAGCATATTGTGTTGTAGCAGGCGAGGAGTTTGTGTCAGTGAAGCGCATGCGGCTGCTGGACCGGGTGGTGTCCCCGTTCGCGTCGCTCGTGCGTCGCCGCACCGTCGCCAGCAGCACTCCGCTCCCGGCCCGTCGCAGCCAGCCCGTACGTTGTTCTTTTGTTAACTACCGCAAATTTTTTTTTTCTTTATGTAATCCGGTATGAGTCGCATTTTCTTTATGTAAGTCGGGAGGGGCCAAAGCGCATGCTCCGACCAGCCAATATCACCTCCGAGAAGGTAGGTGCCATACCAGAGACTTCCCTGGATTGCTGAACACAACCGAGGCTGCTATGCGGCCATCTTACATCCAGTACGGTGGTACCAACCCAGTCGGCTACAATTTGAGCCTACCACCTAGTAAGGGGCAAGGGAAGGCTCATTGATTGCTCTGGAGTTATAAATGAATATAATATTTTTTTCTCTGCTTAAGATAATAAGACGTCCGCTGACGGCATGTGCGTATTGCATGTTATAACTCGAGAACAGCTCAACGGGTTTAGGTCGGATGAAAATAGTTTGTGTTTTCCGTTCAGTTCAGTGTATTTGTCACGACCAAATTGATGCGGTCGACATAGCACTAAGGTGTGATTGGCCGACATCACATGTGTAGTAAGTAGGTGATGTAGCCAACTATGTCCATGTCTAATTTTAAAATTATATAATTTAAAAAAAATCTAATTTGGTTTTCACCGTTGTAATCTGACGCAATATTTCAGTTTAGAATACAATATCTTATATAGGGTCTATTATAATCAAAATTGATCGAACAGATTTGCTGTTAGTCTGATTTTAACCCGAGCAGTTGTTAACATGGACACATTCCAACAAATAAGAAAATGTACCTTATGAAGATAGCACAATCACCCAACTGTAGCATATGTGGGATAGAAGAGGACCTACTCCATATACTGTTGGAATGTGCCCGGAACCAAGAACTGAGGCAGAAGCTATTGAGAAACTTAAGAACTGACAGACTCAACCTGTTTTTTAAAGTACATGAAGCCTTGGGGCGAGCTCAGGGGGAGGAGTTTGAATTCATACTAAGTTTTTTTGTAAAGTCACAGGCGTTGAATCGTGCTGAAGTACAATAAAAAATCAATATAGTTACTATGGGGCTGGCATAGCCAGGAATGGCTAAAGCCCTAAACAAAATAAAGATTAAAAAAAAAAAAAATTACCCGAGCAGATCTGCGGACACAACTAGTACTATTTATACAGTTGAGAAGTATGCAACCGCGTAAACTAGTCTAAGGTATCTAAATGTTCCCAGTACGCTCACCATTTTAAATGACCGGTTTCCCTCGTAGATCGTGGGCATCAACACAGATCTGCCTCTGCACGGGCCGATCGGCATCGAGCCCGAGATCCTGCCGCTGCCCGAGGAGGCCGAGGTGTTGAAGCTGGCGCCAGCGGAGCTCCCGGCCCCGGAGCCGGCCGCGGAGGCCCGCGAGGACTCGCGACAGAAGTGTGCCGTCATGTAGACGTGTACATTTCCCATGTATGATCCGCGCGGGCAAAGGTTTTTTTTATTATTTTACCGATAGCTCGTAACAGCTACTGCGGTTTTGTAGAGCTCGTTCATCGGGCTGGGACTAAAAGCAGTCCGTTCTATGGTATGTTGTTTGTAAGGGCGGTACTCTCCCTCCAAACTAGTCTTTCTTGATTGACCTTCGCGCAAGTCCATTGTGTGTTTGTCGTGATCTTAGCGTTGAGTCGTCGTCAGTTGAAAAAAAAAACAAAAACAAAGGATTATTTCCTAGGACACTACAAAAAGAGAGTGATTTTAGCTCTGAGCTCCACCAGATTTCAGGAACACGTGTAAGCTCATAATAGCGTGCAGTCACAAGTCCGCACCGTCTTGGAAGTGTTTAAAAAAACCATTGGTTACTCGCTCACATCACAATTACTTTTAGTACATATTAAGAAAAATGAGTTTCATAACAACCGTTATGAGGTTTAAATCCATTTGTAAGTTGCTTCAGCGACAAAGTTGTGCAATACAGACACCTAGTTAGCCGGAACTGGCTCAGGCCAACTTATTGTCCGTGTTGTTCGGTATAGGTTGCACCTTGTGTACCAAACAGGGTTGCAAAAACAAAATAAAATTATATTTTTTTACAGTAAAACACGTGTTATACAATATCAAACTGGTAACGTTTTGTTTTTGTACCAACCCTGGTTTTAAAGTATAAAATCGACTAACAAAAATAATTTGTCAATTTTGAAATGTTTTTTTTTTTCTAGACGACTTACGAATCAGTTCACTTATTTAAGGACATGTTTTTGCTCATACGTGCATTTGATCGAATCGAATCAAGATATGAAGTGAAGAAACATTAGGGTGTTTTCTGTCTTACGCGGATGCGGGTGCAGATTTCAACTGTGCGCGGAGCTCTCCGCTCGCCTGTCCGCCTGTACGGACGGATGCTTTGCTTAAAATTGTACTAAAGAAAAATGGATTGCGGACCAACCGCGTGCGGACAGAATCCATACGTGCACTCGCATCCGTGTAAAACAGAAAACACCCTTTCTGTAACATTTAAAGTAAGTAAGAGCCTTAGAAACATTGCTAATATTTTGAAAATATTACATAAACTGTCTGAGTGACGCTACGATGAAATCGAAATCGGACGTTACGTTGGAGGTATTTTTACATCGGTATGTTTTCTTTATGGTTTTTACAACCAATGTGACCTAAACTCCTTGATTTATTATTATGCATTTGTTTAGTAGCTACGTTTATATCTAAGCTAATACTTAGATTACTATAGAAGTGTATGTCTACTTAGTTACTATACGGCACATATATATTTATGGTATAAGTCAACATGAATAAATCCATGTAAATGTAAGAAACACTTCAACTTGCAGAGCACCCGCTCGCGTCGCATACAGCTCACACCCGTCGCCTTCCAGCAAGCCGGTCGGGTCTGCGTTTGCGCCATATTATGAGTTCACATTAAGCCTGTTCCACCCATGCCACAGAATGTCTAATTTCATGCGCTCAAAATAGAGACGGCTATGGCTCATCGGAGTGGGGAGCGTCGCGAGACAAAGCGCGCGCGAGGCAGTTTCCTCTTTACTAGAGCGGGATGAATTCGTCACAAGGCGCTTACGATAAAACAAAGCTAAGGCGAATGATGCGCAAATTTTTTATTTTAATAAGTATGAAAAATTTTAGCTTTGTGACTTTTTTAAATTGCGGTTCACTAAAGAATATAAAATTGTATTTGGAGAAAAATTCTAAAAAATGTGCATCAATTGTATATATTTTGACAATAGAAATTGCTGTAAAAATAGAGGAATATTCGTTTTTTTTTTTCTATCGAGCGAAGTTAAAAAACTTGCTGTTTCAACCTCATGGTTCACTAAAGATAATACTGTAGATTGAAAACCTAGAACATCCCCTATAGGTACTTATTTATAACTTTTCACAGGTGTGCATCAATTCGAAAGTACAGATGACCCGGGTTGGTGTTCTGTGTCCCGAGGAGTAGCCTCTTAAAGTATCACTACATAAATACAATAAAATCCTCACGTGCTTGACATTATGTTATAGGTAATTAGCTTTTGCCGGCGGCTCCGCTTGTGTTATTTTTTGTTTGTTAGAAACCTTCGCGGGCCCGCTTTCCCCCAACCCATCAATTGTTTCATCCTAATCGGATGAATGGTTTACGAACGCATGAAGATGTACGAATGAACAAATATAAATTTTTATGTATAATATTTCATTGGCAATAAGTGACCTACTAGTTTTTACTAGTTTTTGCCTGCGGCTTTGCTTCGCGTGACTTTGCTCACAGCTCAGGCCGCCGATGACCTAGCGAAAACCATCTTGAGAAGTGACAGAATGTAACAGTGAAAACAGTATCTCTAAATGGATAAAGTGGTTCTCGAGTTATAAGGATATTCATATATTTATATATGTTACACGCCCGTACAAACTTTGCTTTATTTATTAGGGATGGGATTAGCGCAGGGGTGAACCAAGCGCGCCAGTAGGGGGGAAGGGGTGTGGCAATGAGAAGGGGTGGAGCTTGTTTTATGTGCGCAAGTTGAAGGGTGTTTACTAGGGACAAAATTGAGCAACAAGTTGCAGGAAAAAAAGTTAAAATTCGGATGGAATTTTATATTTAGTTTAGTTGACCTCTAGTATTTCTAGGTTATAAAAAGCTGTCTGCACTTTCCTTGGAAATTGTAGTTTAGATTTATGTTGTAGGAACTAAAACCGTGTTTCAGATACCCTTTGTTGCATAGTTTGAAGGTTGGTCATTATCATATTCATAGATAAAGACGAATAGAGAAATTGTTGAAAGTAAAAAGCTTTAACAATTTTTTAACCACTGTAATTTAAAAACCCAAAGACAGTTCAGTGTAATGCTACAAGCACTGCGTGGTCTCTGAGACACGGTTTACATTTTATTTGTATGACTTGCACCCTTCTCAAAGTAGACATAGAATCCAAGATATTTTGTACCTTACTATTTACCTATGTATTTTGGTCTTCCTTCGAAATGCATATTCTTTTCAGTTGTATTGTGAACATTTAAATATGTAAAGCCGCGTAGAGATATACGCAACACATCATGCAACACACGAAGGTTGCAACCAATTCCCACAGTGTGGACGTCACTCCGCGCACGAACTGCAATACAGCAATACGCTACAGCATTGGCTTTTCGCTGCGGGTTGTCACTTTTGTGAACGAACGTAAAGGACTCCAATTGTTTCGTTGTTCTCGCATTGTTGTCATTGGACGGTTGTGCGGTGACTGTGACTAGTGTGAGGAGTCCACATAGAACACGAATGTTGCATTGCATGATGCATTGCTGCGAATGTCTGTACCCGTCTTAAGAAATATGTGTGTAATTGGTAGGTAGCCTGAAGCAAGAAAACTATTTGCAATTTGAACGTAGAGATCGTCTATTCTAAAAATTAACGCCCCTACACAAATCTTGATTGTTTCAATGTGGGAGAGGAAATACCTATTGCAACACTTACTTGTGTCCGTGCGGCGATTTTACGATTCACCCGCGAGACTAGTAGGTCAACTAATCGAGCGATCAGTGCATGTATTGCCTTTGTATGGCGGAGAGCTGCGCTTTGTATGGAACGACACGTCCGCTCTGTCGTGCGGTCGCGTCTTTAATGCACTAGTTGCCAACAGATCCGGCTAGATCTAGCTGGTGAATAAATCCGACTGAATGACCAATGACAAAGAAGGAAGGTGTGGATCTAAGCTTGCGATGGCTTTACCGAACATATCCGGGCCCATCGGCAGTAGAGGAGGGTATTAATCGAGGTCGGGACTAGCGAGTGGCCACTCTAAATTTCCCGCGCATGCGTTTCGGCTCGCATCAAGCCCTCGTCAGCTAGTCTGCGTTGACTAGGACACGGGGAAACACCAGTCCCGCTCTCGACCTCCCTCTCTCTACCTATCCATATTCTGTATGATGCTTCCAGTGACGTTTTCGAAGCTCTCTCCATGTATGAGCTTAGCGTCGATCTTGGCAGCCCTAGATTCTTGAAGACACTGTAGAGCGACTTTGCTGGTAGTCCTCTTGCTCCGACAAATTTGTGTGTATTGCCACGTATTGCGTCTGTAAACGTACTGTGCATGTGAGCGTAAACAAAGTGGAGGGGCGTTCATTTTAAGATTAGACGATCTCTACTAGAATATTAGGTCAGAGACCGGCACAGTTTACTAGGCACGTCGGTTGTGTTACTCTCACTCACTCGCTGGTGAAATTTCAAGATGACCCGTCTAGTTAAAGTGTTGGCCGGGTGCCTAGTAAAGTCTGTAAGTCTACTGAACACTTGTATGTAGAGTGAGCCCAAATATGATTTTACAATTATAACCTTTCATACTCGCACTAAATCAAAAGTGAATGATTTTTTTAGGTTAAAATTCACATACATCATAAAATTATTTGTGTTAAATTATATCCAATTAATATGAAGCAATTATCGCAGGAAGCCGGATAGATTTTTTTATGAAGCGTAGAACGTAGTTTGTGTCTGTAGAATCATGTAAATACTTAAATCCATGATCATACATTTTGTAAATCAATAAAATATTGTACTCCATGATTTTTGCATTTTCTTTCATCAATTGACTTGTAAGTATATTATGGAGTGATTAATTGAAAGTGTTCATTTTTTTTTAAAGAATTATTTCAATGTAATATGTACTTCTATACTTCTATATTCAATAATAAACATAACAGAGATATATTGCGATTGAACAAATAATTTGTTAATAAATATTAATGATATAAACATCTGGTTTTTATTTTTCCCACTAAGCATAATTTGTTGGGCAGTGGGATGGTCAAAATGGAAATATAACTAAAGAAACTTGCAACAAAAAACAGAATTCTCCTCAAATAGTTTATTTTATCTTCATAAAATGTTGTTAGCATTGCTAAGTTATCACAAATATTTATTCACAATACAACAACGCTATTAAAATAAAAATATTTAACAAGATCTTTCTTACATAAACTGAGAAACAGAAACCTTTCAATACTTTTGTTGTATATAAACCAAAAAGTTTTACATTCATCCTAGTTTCCAACATTACAAAATTTCATCCATCTTTATCTGCCCAAAAATACTGTTTTGAAAATTATAATATGCAATTATTAATTTTGTACTATGTATGGCCCAGTAGTTGAAAATAGCCCACCTGCGTCTCCCCGAGCATGTGATAAAAGGCGACTAAGGGATAAGCACAAGATGGCGTGCTGAAGGGCGACAGGATGACCACCTCGCATCTTGGTACGGTCCTTCCACAGTCACGAAGTAGTGTATTCGTACCTTACTTGGTACCTGGTTACCTTGTAACCTATCCTATACTTTCCTAAACATGGTGGTCGGAGTAATTTACCCGGTTTCTTGCATCACAAAGCTATTGCAGCAGGTGGGTCTTCGTGCCTTACTTGCTGCTTGATGGATGTCTTGCTCTAATATTTTGCTAAAGGTGGTGATCAGTGTTGTGTTACCCAAATTCTTGCAGCGCAACACCGATTACTCTGCTTAACCAGATTGTCGGGAAACAGCGTATACATATATGTAATTTTGTAGCGCCAGATCGCATCTACGCCTTCAGCAAACAAGCATCGAGCATGTCAGCTTCGGTAGCTCAGTGGTGCGGTCGGTCGACTGTTGTTAGCACACCTGGGCGCGGTCAGTACTTGGATCGGTGACCGCTCCACCGTTAGAGGCTGACCGTGCTTCTAATCGCACATTAAACTGTAGGTCTCTTCCCTTCTTACCTTACAAGGTAGTAGGGTTTATCCCGCCCGGTTTGGTACCACTGCACCGAATGAAATGTCGGTCGAAACGGCTATGTACTTAGTTCGTGTTTTCCGTCGAGTTCAGTGTAGCCGACATGAAATGAAGGGAAGCACTGACATGGCACCCAGTTCACCCGGTGTTATGGGCTGACATCACGGATGTAGTAGGTGATGTAGCCAACTGTGTCAGTTTCCATAGAAAAAAAGTGACGTGACAGATTAACACAGATAAAGTTGAATGTTGTGCTAATAACAAAACAGAAATGTGTCCTAATTTCTGATGTCACAAATTTAATATTTGATTTTTTTTTTAATGCAAAGTCGAAAATAAATAATACATACAGGTCGAATCGGTACTGTGTGGGGTAGGTACTTAATAAGAATATCCCACTGCATCTCCCCCCGTGCATGTCGTAAAAGGCGACTAAGGGATAAGCGGCCTGCAGACACCCCGGTCGACTTGTGGCTTTCATGGAAGACATAGGCTGGCTGGGGTAGCTGGAGACTGCGGGGTTTTGCACGAAGGTCCCCAACCAAGCGGGATTAGTTTGCAGGCCTAGAGCCAACCCCAAACCAAAACAACAACAACAGGTCGAATGGATGAAAGTTCTCACTTCCTCCTTTTTTAAGGCAATTAAAACTTCGAAGAGAATTCAAACCTGGAGCTTTAGCATTAGTAGCACTTTGAATATATGTAAAATAATAAAAATGACAAGTGAGGTACATGATTAGTATGAAAAAAAAATATATATATATAAATAACATTCAACATTTAAACTTAAGAGCATGCTGTACACTCATACACATACTAAGGTAATCAAACGATCACTTCATAAAACAGAATTAACTTGTGTTACAATTTTACTTTGTATTGACTTTTCTATTCAAGATTTCTGTCACAGTAGGAACAAATTGAAACAGTACATTTTAATGTAACCTTAAGCCGCATCTCCTGCGAATGTTTTTTTTCGAAACATTACACAGAAACATCGAAACATTGGGGCGTGGCCATACACAATTGTATGAAAACCATAGAGAAATAATGTTTTTGAGTAATGTTTCTTGTGTAATGTATTGAAAAAACATTCGAAGGAGATCCGGCTTAAGCCATCGAAATAAAACATTATCGGGAAGCGGCATACAATGCACTGACATGGGGCACGCAGGTCATGAGAACATCTCACAACCTGTTTCGCGAGCAGTCAGTCCGGCGCCGATGTGTGTTAGTACACTCTCTCTCGCAAGAGAATGTGAGCGTGAAAAAAACCATATAGCTATCTATATGGTTTTTTTTATGTAATTATGGTATGGGTGGCTGAGTCGGCAGGGCCAAAGCGCATGCTCCGACCAGCCAATGTCAGCTCCGAGAAGGTAGGTGCCATACCGAAGACTTCCCCGGATTGCTGGCTATACTGGACTAGAGGAGAACACAACCGAGGCTGCTATGCGGCAATCTTACGGTATGCGGTAACGCAGTCGGCTACAATTTGAGCCTACCACCTAGTAAGGGGCAAGGGAAGGGACCTACAGTTTTACACCTGTTCCAAACGGTGAATCCATGTTACTCGGTTAGTCAGTGGCGACTGGCGAGCTGAGGCTAGTCGCGCATGGGACATTCGGAACGTACAATTGTTGTCTCGCTTATACATATCAAATTGCCATTGAATCATCTTATATCTGTTCTCAGAACGGAAACGTAAATTATGAATAAAGTGTTCGCTCACTTACGCTGTTTAGATATTAGCAATATGTAGAAAAACTTCTATCGCCCTATCCCTTTTGCATTCACGGCGTTTGCGTCTACACATCTTATTTAAGCATATTTTACATATGTGTATAAAATGATAGCTTAGTGTGTATATGCGAGAGAAAGACAATATTTTTTTTATTTTTTTTTTATGGAAACTGACACGGTTGTCTACATCACCTACAACGTCCGTGATGTCAGCCCATAACACCGGGTGAACTAGGTGCCATGTCAGTGCTTCCCCCTTTGATCGTGCCATTTTCTACAGTGGGAAATGTATGGCGAGGGCCTGTCTACTTGTTTGATTTCAATGACCTTAATTTGATTAAAGTGTTCCTCCTGACACAAACTTTGATGAGAAAGTCGTTATAAATTAAAATGTTTTACTCTATGCCAGATTTTTGAAGCAATCATTCGTTTACGTTAACACGGGAGCCAAGGTGCACAGCTTGCCTTTCATCATTTCAAGGATACAAGACCCTAAACATTTAATCTGCAGACAATATTTAAATATTCACAACTAGACCTTCTACTATTCACTTCGTACAAAAGCATTGCTTATTCCATCCTGCCTGTCTGTTCAAAGGCACACTCCGCCTGAAATATGAACGGACGACCGTTCACAATTCAAATTTCACAATACGAAAACAACAGTGTTGTGTTGTTTTCTCTTAATGTTTAATGTCAAGCTGTATTTCGATTTGGTAAAATCTCATGCGAAACAAAATAGGAAGGTGTGGATCTAAGCTTACGATGGCTTCACCGAACATATCCGGGCCCATCGGCAGGCCCGGATACTATGTGGCGTTCAATAACGTAATCTAATCCTGAACATTCTCTTCTTCTTGAGCGAAACATAACATTGTGAGTTTGCTCAAGTTTGCAAAAGTTATGGTTGAAATTATACAATAAACTATTTACTGATATAATAATAATTGTACATTTGTCAATTGTTAAACTGACATCAAAATGGATGAAACAACGCAGTTTTGTCACGCTCACCACTGAAGTACTCGTACAATTGACGTACATACGTCTCATCCATTTTCATGTTTGTGTGATAGTTGACAAGTGAGTGCGAAAAGGTTGCTTTGTTGTTCATTCATTGGTCGAGACAGTTGCCATCAAACAAAAGAAGCAGAACATTCTGATGCCTTCTTATCTGCCACGAGTAATGTCTGTTTTTACGAAACTTCCATAAAATTACGTTAACCCGCCCGGGTTGGTACCACCGCACTGAATGAAAGTTCGGTCGAAACGGCTGTGTAAATAGTTTGTTTTCCGTACAGTTCAGTGTGGCCGGCACGACCGAAGGGAAGCACTGACATGGCACCAAGTTCACCCGGTGGTATGGGCTGACATCACGGATGTTGTAGGTGATGTAGCCAACGGTGTCAGTTTCCATAAAAAAAAACAATCAGAATGAAGTTTTACAATAAGCGAAATTTGTTAAATTGTTTGGATGCAACTATCTCGACACAAGTGTTTAATAGATCCAGGATCAAGATGCCATCACGGGAACAGACCGTGGGTGTGGGTGTGGAGTACGAGCTGGCATGTCGGCTCGCATTGTATACGGCCGCCGGTCTATGATCGCAACGCGTGCAGCCTGGTCTGCATCTCGTCCAGCTCGCTCTCGTCGGCGGGCGCTTCGGCCTCGGGCTCCTCGCGCGCGGTGCTCGCGCCCGCTGCCTCGGCGGTCGGGGGCGCGGGCGCCTCGCCGAGCTTGCCTTGTGTCAGCTCCCACAGCACCTGACACATTTGTTGTTTTATTCTTTACTAGCTTTTGCCTGCAGCTACGCTTCGCATGTTTAGGGTTTTACCTTTTTACCCACAGCTCAGGCCGCAGATGACGCAGCGTTATGATTTATAGCTTAAAACAATCTTGAGCAGTGACAGAATGTAATAGCATATGTAAATCTATGAAGTCCTTCTCCAGTTGTAAGGATATTCATATATTGACGTACGTTACACGGTTGCCTGTAGAAACTTTGCTTTATTTATTAGGATTCTTTATTCTTTAGCAACAGACAACAGGGCAGCAAAGCCAAATTACGAGTCAAGAAGACAATTTTGCATTCTCCATAAAGGCGCAAAGTTAGGTGCTTAGCTTGGGCGGTAAAAAAACGAAATGACAGTGGCGGTAATAAATCGATCAGAACCACGGGGTAATGTTATTCGCGTTCATGACGCCTGAAGATCCTAAGTCACACATGCTTCCTGGGTGGTGCCAAATGAACAAATTCATGGAGGACACGGCTGGGGCGGCTGTAGATCAAGGGGTATTTCATGAAGTTCCCAGACCAAGAGGGACTAGTTTGCAGGCTTAGAGCCAACCTCTACAAGAACAACAAAAACAGTTTTATTGACACAACACCGCTGTCTGTTTCAATGTATAACAAGCTTTTCAACCGAAGCAAGAAATCACTTCCGGTTCCGGACTAATAGCATCGCGAACAGCTGAAATAAACTGCCCGAGAAATTCATTGAAGCACGCAGGATAAACTATTTAAAAAATAGGCTTGACAAGTATTTAAACAATGAAGAAAGATAAAAAAAATTGCATCACTAGCGATCATCATCAACATGAACACATCAACATCAGCATATTAAGATGTTAGTTCATTAACAAATAATAAATAATAATATAATTATTTATTTATTTATTTATATACACTAGCAGCTTGCAGCTGATGCGTGTACTTCACGTGTTGAGTGCACTGTTTTATGATAGATCTTATTCATATATATTTTTTTTTATTTATATTTTTTTATATTATTAGTATTTGTTTTTATTTTTTGTTTACTATATTTAACAAATGTTTGTCAAGTTGATTTTTAAAACCATTCACTGAGATAGCACTTATCACTTCTTGTGGTAGCTTGTTCCAAGAGTCCACTACTTGGTTAGTTAGAAAGTACTTTCTTGGGTTGGAGTTGGAAGTGTTTCAGTTTAATTTTAAAGAATGACCACGAAGTTTCTCATTTGTGTTTATTGTGTACATTGAGTTAAGGTTGGCTATGTCGTAATGACCATTGACAATTTTGAATGTTTCGATGAGGTCCCCTCGTTGTCTTCTTTGCTCTAGTGTAGTAATACGAAGTGCGTCCAAGCGGCTTTCGTAAGACTTGTTCCTCAGGGATGGTACCATATTGGTTGCCCGCCTCTGCACTCTTTCCAGAAGTTCAATGTCCTTAATGAAGTAGGGGTTCCACACTTGGTAAGAGTATTCGAGGAGAGGACGGACATACGTTTTGCAGAGTTTGATGAACAAGTAGGAGAAAGCTTTTCTGATCATGTAGAGAAGTGAGTTTGCTCTTTTTACAACTTATACTATATGTGGTTCCCATTTGAGGTCATGTGACACAGTTACTCCGAGATCTTTCTGTGCGTTGACTGGATGAACAAGGATTCCCTCGATCGTGTATTTGTGATGCGGATTTTTGGGAAAGGAAATATTATACAAATAATGTTGTACCTTGTCGATCTCGCCCTGCGCCTCCTCCTCCATCTCCTCCTCGTCCTCCACCGAGGACATGGTCTCGTCGAGCATCTCTTCGATGATGCCCGCCCGCATCATCTCCTTGCTCAGCTCCCGCATCGTGTTGGCCACCTCCGGCAGCCGCACCAGGGTCTGCATCGCTTGCATCACCTTCAACACAACTATATTTTTAAGAAGTGAAAGTGGAAACTTAAGCCCAGCCGGCGTATGGGCATCTTTTTTCGCCGCACCGGCGACTTGGGTTACAATTATCCTTTATCTTCATACTGAATCTGCATTGCATTTAGTTAGATGGTTAATATTCCTATTGCCTGGCCTATTCACAACTAGACACCGCATGTGGCAGACACCAGCGACACCGTGCGGCACAGAACACCAAAAACAATTGCATAATTATCTATGAACGTATTCACATATGTACGCGGCAGTAAGTTATGTACATCAAGCTTTAGAAAGAGACAAGCTTTGTAGATCGTCGTCTCTGTCGCGCAAAGCACTAATGACGTTTTATTGCTGACGTGACTTGTCGCTCGCTTTGAGAGATTGTCTCTTTCTAAAGCTCGATATACATAACTTACTGCCGGGTACTGTACGTGAGCATATTTTCATATTTTTCTGTTATCAATGGAATTCTTCTTTTTTATTGCCACAACTGAAAATGCTCGTGAAGCGTGTGCCCTTCGTGCGGCCAGTAGGTTGTCTGGCGATGTCTGTGGGTGCCGCTGCTGCAGTTAGATGTGAAAGTTCGTGCTTCTGCCGTGTCTGCCACGCACCGTGCATGGCAGACACGTAACGCGTCTTAGATGTGAATAGACCTTTATAATCGCCGCAGACTTAAGTTGCGCCGGGGCTAATGGCGTGACTCGCACATACGCCCATCTGTCTGTCACAGGGTCATACCTTCTAAACGGTTGGTCAAATATGTGTTTATGTTGACTTATAGTTAAATTATTTAAAATTCACACGGAAAAATGGCAAAATTCGCAAATAACACTAACCATAACGAAATACAATAATATCATCAAACTTCCCCTTTTACACAGAACCTGAGAATACAATCAGGGCCGTACCCAGGATTTTGTTTCGGGGGGGGTCAAGGTTCGAAAAAATATTTGTAAACTCATGTACCTACGTTATATAAGGTCTTTCAAAATTAGTTAATAGTACTAAGGAGGAGGGGGGGTGGGGGGGGGGGGGGGTGGGGGAAATAGATCACTTTTGAAGAACAAAGATTTTTTTTACAGAAAATTTTTTTTTAAGGTAAAATAAAAAAAAAATGTTTTTCTTAATCGTTTCAGTTTCATGCCAGGAACAAAAAAGTCTTCCAATATATAGATCCATTTCTTTCAGAAATTGTGAAAAACCACAATTTTAGTTTTATTAATATGGGATAGAAAGAATTTCATTTTTTTTACCAACTTACACGTGTTACATCATAATGGTAATAAAGACTTTTTTGTTACTGTTATGAAACTTAATCGGTAAGGCTATAAAAATCAACCACCTATTTTTTTATTTAAATACAATATACAATAAAAAAAAATTACATAAAAAAAAAAGCCCAAGGTCCAAAAAACATTATATAGGTTTTACTCCTTATATGATACAGGGGGGCCCTTAGCGTACTATTAACTAATTTTGAAAGACCTATATATGAACAGTGTGCATGTAATGTAGGTATTTCATTAAACGCCTTGTTTCAAAAATGGGTGTTAGCATGAAGGCTGGGCGTGTAGTATTTCATATTCTGAACATCTTTTGTTCCACCACTTGGGGCAAAAAAAAAAGATCTTCACCCGTATATTTCAGGAATAGGTATTTAAAAATGTATGGAGAAAGTAAAACTGTTTTTTCTTTTAAATAAAACATTTTCAGCGAAAGCTATTTATTTTCGGATATAAATCAATCAATAATGTTAGCTAAAAAAAATCGAATTCTTTTGTTACACGATTTTTTAGGGTTCCGTGTCCGGTACGGGACCCTATTACTAAGCCTACGTCGTCTGTCTGTCTGTCCGTCCGTCCGTCCGTCCGTCCGTCCGTCCGTCCGTCCGTTCGAGGGCTGTATCTCTTGAACCGAAAAGTCATAAATAGTAATTTCCGTTCACTTACTTAAAGGAGTCGGGAGACCGCTAAGTAAATTCCCGCGCAGCTCTGAGTTTTTATATTTTATTTACTTAGCGGTCCCCCGACTCCTTTAAGTAAGTAAATGGAAATTATTTTTGACATTTTAAGGGTTGGGGGTTTTTTAAATTTGTAATTTAACTTTTATTTCAAGCTTTTTTAAAAAAACCGCATGAAAATCGGTCCACTTTTTATAATAGTGGATATAATAGCGATATAACAACAAATAATAAAAATAAGAAAAACTAAAAAATTCACAGCTGTTAGCTACATCACCTGCAACATCCTTAATTTTACCTTGGTTATCTAGGTGCCATGTCAGTGCTTCCCTTCGGTCGTGGCGAAGGGAAGCACTGACATACCACCTAGACCGTGCATAATAGTTAGAAATATAAAACACCCCGGTGAAAGAAAACACCTTGAGAGAACCTCGTACATTCTCTTGGATGTGAATAAAGCTTTGGCTTAAGTTTTTAATTTTAGCTTACTTAGTATCTTAATTTGTTCATGTTGTGTTTAGCCTTAAGTACAGATAGTTCTAGCCATGTAATATATATTTTTAAGATTTGTATGTACAGAACTCAGGTACAGAACGATTCTGTGTGGTTAAACCTAATAAAAAAAAAAAGCTTGACTAGAAGAAATGCTCTTCGGCCTTCCACATCGCAGTAAAATTCATACTTATTTATTTATTTAATCAAATCGGAACTCCTAGCAGACCCCTCTCAAAAAAATTCAAAGAGATAAGTATTGTAAATTAATACTACTTAACACCTGTCTCCCATTGGGCTAAGCCAACGGGCCTCAGTTTGACTTTTATATCGCTTTACTAAATCAAACAGTTTGTATAAAATTTATGAAAATTAATAAGTAGGTAATTCTGATTTATGTACTCACCAAATAGATTCCAAATTCACTAGTGTACAACGTCAGTAGGTACATTCACACACTATGAACGTAACGGAATTAAGAATTACGGTGGATAACTAAACCAATCTCTCGCTTTCTTATCTACTACACCTGGTCGTCTGCTTGCGGGGTAGCTAGGAAGTAGGTAGCACCAGATGTTTTGTCTTGAAACAATAGGCGCCTCCGAAATAGCCCGATGTTTATTGCCCCAACCCAATGCAATACACGTGGTCCTTTGTGTTGTGATTTAGTTGGAACTTCCCACGGAATCTTAAATTGTTTGTCTGCTCAAAAATATATTTTCTGAACACCGGCCATAGTGGATACCTATTTCGGGGGGGGTTACAACCCCCCGAACCCCCCCCCTGGGTACGGCCTTGAATACAATCACCCAAGCATAAAGGTAGATACTTAATATAAATCCTCAAAAAATAAATCTCACCTCAGTTGATTTTGACAGTGCCCCGGCAACTCTCAGCGTTGCTGAAAAATTTGTATTTTGTTATTACACGTTTAAGTAATTATTTATAACATTATAAGAATGAAATATATTAAATATATGCATGAAGGTCCCCCCAACCAAGCGGGACTAGTTTGCAGGCCCAGAGCCAACACCAAACCAAAGCAATTCCATGTTCTCATGGAGTGTGGGCGGAACGTCGACCTGAGAAAAGATTTAGTCATCAGTTTACAGACGGATGGGATGAACTTGGTGTGTGCTATACATTGTGCACTGGGTGATCCACTCTCCGCGCACTGTCAAGAAGTTATAAAATTCTTTAAAAGTTCTCTCACTTTGAG
The DNA here is from genome assembly GCA_946902875.1 of Nematopogon swammerdamellus. Classification (NCBI taxonomy): domain Eukaryota; kingdom Metazoa; phylum Arthropoda; class Insecta; order Lepidoptera; family Adelidae; genus Nematopogon; species Nematopogon swammerdamellus. The sequence continues at coordinate 9,822,869 of OX336358.1, read as the reverse complement.
GGATGTTTAATTAATTTCTTAACTCTATCAACTTGAAAGTCACAATGGGGCTGACATATCCGAATACGGCTGAAGCCCTAACTTAAAATAAGATTTAAAAAAAAAACATCAACAATAACATACTGTACGTCTAGCAAGAAAATGTCGCGGGCTCGGCTTGTTTCACCATAACATTATGTTAAAACAAGATGTTTACCCAGTTGGTTCTTCATCTGCATCTGGACAGAGTTGATGTGGGCCTTGCTAGTGTATATCTTGTTGACGGCCTTGCGAGACCGTATCACCTCCTTCGCGAGGATCGTGCACACTTGCTTGTCGTTTTTCGCAGCCGCCTCCTTCAGCGAGCGCTTTATCTTCTCTTCTTCACGCTGTATCGCTGTGGAAAATCACTTTCGTTTTTAACCAATTTGAAAATAAAAAGGAGGAGGTTCTCAATTCATCAGAATTAGAAGCACAGATGGATGTTTTTTAACTCCAGGAAAAACAAAACACGCTCAAAATTTTTTCTGAATTCTTTCAAACATAAAATTTACAATTTACCCTATACAAATTATATATACACGTACAGGTTAAAGAACGCTGCCTCTAACAAGGTGCAAAGTTTTAGCAAGTATTAGGGTGTGACACTTGAATCCAATCCCACAAATAAAAAAAGAAACTTCAGTCAAAAATGGCAAGACAAAATGGCATATTAGTTAGGTGGTAGGGTTTAACACGAACCCGGGCGGGGTTGATACCACCGCACTGAATGAAAGATCGGTCGAAACGGCTATGTAAATAGTTTGTGCTTTCCGTCCAGTACAGTGTAGCCGGCACGACCGAAGGGAAGCACTAACGTGGCACCAAGTTCGCCCCGGGTTATGGGCTGACATCACGGATGTTGTAGGTGAGGTAGCCAACCGTGTCAGTTTTCATAAAAAAAAAAAAAAAACCACAGAAGGAGCTATTTTCAAAAATGTTACCGTTGCACCGATACAGTTGAATACAAAATGTTGTCTCTAGCTAGACGAATTTGGTGTCATACCTAACTTGACACTCACTTTTGCTGCGGCGCTTATTAACCATAGAGGAAAAAATAAATAAAGGCGGGATTAGGGCATCAAATGTATCCCACAAAAGTGTTACCAATTGTCACAGTCAGGTTTGTATGTGGCTGGTAACAATTTGGTGTCAGAATTTGTAAATTATTTTGTATCAGACTGCACCTCTATTTATTTTACCTCTAAGCAAATAACTGTCATAAGCGTCTCGTTTATCTACTGTTTATTTCCTAAGCTTACATCGAATTTGTCGATCGAGGTTATAGCCTTCCTTGCGTAGTTTGTGAGACCACTCGTTCACCTAAAAATAAAGCAATTGTATAGTCATTGTTGCGCAGTGTGACTAAATGAATGAAAAAGAATAAAAGGTGAGGGGCCCGTCTTAGGGTATGGGCGTTTAGTGTCTGAATCACAGGAAGTGAAACTTTTACAAACGATCTAGTACCATTAAATGTAAGGATGAACATTATATACCATCTCCTTGGGACTTCGCTCCGGCGATTTTCCAAACAAACCCATTATCATAAAGACACAATTATATTTTTTCCGCAAACAAAATACAAATTATTGTTTTGATAAATGTGGACGTCTGACAGTGACAGATATTTGACTAGAATGACATCACCGCTTTATTTACCGGCCCGAGACTAACGCGTTATCGTCGTCCTATCCTTGTCTAACTTATATAAAAACACAACATTCTGAGAGAGAGACACCTAGGGGATAGGACTTCATTTGACTGAACAAACCCATTTCCAAGGTGGGCTTGAATGATTGAATGATTATTTTCTAAGGTCAATAGTCAATACCACAGATCCGTTCCTGTATTCAAGTTTTATCTCTGTTTTTTTACACGTAAAAACAGAGAGAAGTCATAACTAGTTTTTTTTCTGTTTGACACGAAAGGCGTGCGGACGGACGGACGGAAAGTACGGTTGTTTGCTTGCTTGCTTGTCTGTCTGTCAGTCTCAGTGATTCTGATTAGATGCTTTGATTAGACCGTGGATTAGACGTATGATACAGTTTTTTTCTGAAATTTCTAACCTAATTCTTTTCTTTTTTTTCTATAATTTGTTAGCCTGTGCTGTGAGTGTACGACTATAGTTATATACGGACGAAGACGAGGTAGTTTTTTTTTCGAAAAAGTCTACAGCTGCGGCTTGAAAGGTAAGAGAAAGCATGGTTTATTGCATTACAAAACCGATAACTTTGAACTAATCTTCCAAACATTTGTCTCCAAATTACTTAGCTCATGGTCACTAAGGGGACAGGCTGGTCTGTGACGGCCTTATGAATATAACGCGGCCACTAGTGGTCATATCAACCACCGCATTATGCAATGATAATTCGATGCATAAAACCTTTTTATGCATCGAATTGGAATAGAATGATGAAATCTTGGCTGCGGATTTCAAACGACCGCGGCACCGCAACTAAGCGGGAAGTTTAAGGGCTCCGGCACACGAACGATTTTTATCAAACTAAACTGTTTAGCCGTAATAAAAAAAAACCTTCTAAAATGCATGCCCATAGTCTTGTGCGTGCTCGGTCACTCAGCTAATTCGGATCGATCAGCAAAATGATCCCGATCGATCACTCGGATCAGTGGCACGTAACGTACCGCGCGCGCGTGCGATCAATCACTCACTAGAGTAGCGAGCGAGGGCAAGTCTCGAATCGAACAAACTGATCGAGTGAGTTGTCTGACAACGAGGGAGCAAGCAAGCAGACGGAGCTGACGATCCGCGCCGCGAAGCAGATCAGTAACTGATCCGTCTAGCTAAGAGTAAAAGATTTAAATCACTCAATCACTGAATTGTTGTGACTCTGTTGGCTCGGTCAATCACTCAGTTGCCAGCGACGTCTCACGTCTAAATTAAAAAGTTGTACAACTTCATAAAGTATATTGAACGCCTATTAGCGGTCACACGGCCAATTTTTTTATCGGCCGCCAACTGTTTAGTCGTGCGCCAACCTAACGGACGCTGCACTTTCTGACCGTGCCACCACCTGCAGAGTGAACGACTGAATAATCCTATATATAATAAATAGTTGAAGACACAATTGTTCGTGTGTTGTAGTCCTAAGTCGCTCAATTTGCTCGCTCCCCCAGCACCAACCCCCTTGACTCCCCGCTAGCCTCGTGGCATACCGTGGCGCAGAGAAGCACATCTCGACGACATAAAAAAATTTTTTTTTAGGGTGTGTGCCCTACTAATTATGCTTCTTCTTGTTGTTCTGTTGACCGATCGCACCACTGAGCTACGGAGGCTGACAATCTTCATATAAAAGAGGGTACAACTATGAATACATATAACATAGCACTGTGTACACAAAAAACTTATGATTATGTATATCTGAAACATTAACACAAACTAATAAAAAATAATAATAAAAATGTTTGTGATAGAAATCAAACACTGACTCATTGTGTTTACACTTTTTTTTTCAGTACAAGGACCCTGACTTGCTCAATATAACACAAACAGTATATTTGATAAGCACAGAGTTAGCTACGTCTTATTGTATTAATGTATGAACGATAAAAATATTAAAATTTTCACAAAATTGATAGGTTTGTTTTTGCATAGGATACAGCCAAGAATCTTCACTCAAGATCAACCTTGATAGTCTTTTGTTATGAAAAACAGACTTATCTTTTGTTGTTGTAAATCATTTAACAGTATCATACGCAACGCACATTTTGGTCATTGACCTGAGTCCTTACTAGTGGGTAGGGTTTTACGACAAAGAAAAGGGAAAATAATGTAAATATATGTAAAATCATCGCACTAAGGTTTAGTTTTTAGGGTTCCGTATCCGGTACGGGACCCTATTACTAAGGCTACGCCGTCTGTCTGTCCGTCCGTCCGTCCGTCTGCCCGAGGGCTGTATCTCTTGAACCGTAATAGGTAGCCTGTTGAAATTTTCACAGATTTGGTATTATTTTGGCCGATATAACAACAAATAATAAAAAAAATAAGAAAAAGTAAAATATTCACTGCGTTCCCATAGAAGAAACTAAAAAGTGTATGCCCGTGCGCCATCTACCGAACAGAGTATTAATCATTTTAACTAATATGAAGCATTTCATAAACACGCCATAGATGGCGTGAGTGGCGCTGACCATGACATGGCGATACGGAACCCTCGGTGCGTGAGTTCGACTGATACTTGGCCGGTTTTTTTGTACATACGACCGAATGCCCATGGGCGCCGTTAGACACCTAATGGGTGCCTCGGCGCCATATGTCGAGCTTTCAAAAAAAAAAAACATGAGAGGTGTGTTTTCAAATAACAACCAGGATTTTCTATTTATAAGCCAGTATATTTTCCGAAGATGCAGCCCAAGTGCTTTCCGCATAATATAATACCGGTTTAATCAATGTATAATATCCGTGCAATCCAACTTAAAACATTTATAACCTTTATATGTCCTGTCATAGGTATGTGTGTGTGTGTGGTGAAATAAAAGTGTAACTATCTGTATCAAGCATGTTGCTTCGATTTTCTACAGTGATGATCAATCACAGATTTTCCGCTTTCTTTACTAGGTTTGTGTGTTAGTTTATATGCGCCAGCTAGCGATTTGTGTTGCAAGCTGCGTCGTCCGTGTTGAATTTCTTCTGCAACCGCAGCCCTGGGTCCTTGTCCAACACTTTGCACAAATACAATGGCGGTAATAAATAAGTAATACCTAAAATATTTTGGCTGTTTATTATTTACATGTTTATTAGATAAAATTATGTAAGATGTTATATATAATATATTATTTTTACATTTTTAATTCTTCACCTTAACTTTAAATTGGCTGTTTCACATTAATTATGTATACTAACCAGTCTCGGCATGTACACTGTACAGCTGAGACAAAATCGAAAGTCAATATAAAAAAAAATTGTACTCTCCGCATGGTACAGATGTGGCAGAAACAGAAAACCGAAACTCAATATTAAAAAATGGTACTGAAGGACCAATGCAGTTTGAGGGAGAGTGGAAGTTACATAGTCTAATAAAAAGGTCTATAAGGGGAAAGGGAAAACATTATAGAAAATTCGGTTTCACGACAATCGTTGAGTCAGCGCCACTCATCATAGTTGATTTTGATCATAATAGATGTTAATATAGATAGCTATTCTTTATTGCTATGCAAACGTGTTATGAAGGTAGCATACATTGTAAACATAAAGCCGAGTCTCCTGCGCGTTTTTTCGAAACAATACACAAAAAACATGAAACAAAAACATTATTTCTCTATGGTTTCATTTCTCTATGGTTTGATACAAATGTGGACGGCCACGCCCCACCCAATGTTTCGATGTTTCTGTAATTTTTCGTAAAAAACATTCGCAGGAGACCCGGCTTAACATGCAAATTGCAAAAACATTGAAAAATATTCAAAAAAGAAAAACAAAAACTATTTGTATACTTATTGAAAAATTATTAAGCAAAAACAGACAGATGGTGTTTGAGGATGGCTTAGTAAATAGGCTTCCGAATTGATACGCAACCTTAAAAACATAATGCTCGTGTTTAATGTATAGGTAAGCAAGACCTAAATTCCTATCTCCAAATCTGTCTGGCTTATATTTTACTAGCATGTAATTATATGTACGTATTAATAAGTATTCTTATTATTATTTTTATCTCCAATTGTCACGCAACTCTTTTGCTACTACCTACTTACATTCCACTATATTATCGAATCTCAAACATCCAAAGGTTGACTGTAAGAAATCTCTGTAAGGGATAAGTCCGCCTTTGCACCTTATGTAAATTTTCCAATGTATTTGTTACTGTTTAATGTTTACTGGAGCAATAAAGAATTTTCTATCTATCTATCTGTCTCCTATCATTGGCAGAGTACCCACATTATAACTATGTAGGTGTAGGTGGGCTAATTACCTAGTTGTAATGTATTATATTAATAGGTAGGTACAAAGGAACATTCCTCGGATACCTACTCGCTAGGCACTGTCCCAGATGTCGGTCAATGGTCGATGATCATTGGTAGGGTGGCCATGTATGGGTAATGGATTTGCGGGACATTTTAACAGAATTATCAGATATTAAATGTTTTTTTTTTTTTATGGTACTCGACACGGTTGGCTACATCACCTACAACATCCGTGATGTCAGCCCATAACACAGGGTGAACTAGGTGCCATGTCAGTGCTTCCCTTCATTTCATGTCGGCTACACTAAACTGGACGGAAAACACGAACTATTTACATAGCCGTTTCGACCGACGTTTCGTTCAGTGCGGTGGTACCAACCCGGCCGGGATAAACCCTACCACCTAGTAAGGTAAGAAGGGAAGGGACCTACAGTTTAACGTGGAATCCGAACCACGGTCAGCCTCCAACGGTCGAGCGGTCACCCATCCAATCACTGACCGCGCTCAGCGTTGCTTAATAACAGTTGACTAACCAACCGCGCCACTGAGCTACCGAGGCTGACGAATTTTCTTATCCCTTAGTCGACTTTTACGACATGCGACGGGGAGAGATGCAGTGGGGCTATTCTTTTTAAGTACCGACCCCACACGGTACAAAAATTTTTGGAACAACTTTAATAAAATAATAATATTACACTTCAAGCCACCTAATGAGCGGCATGGCGGATTTATTGCCTTAGTCAATTTCCTCCTGTCAACCCGGTGGACCTACATGGAATCCGAACCGTGGAGCAGCTGAGTGTGGAAGTAACCAAAGAGGTTTGTCAGGACAGTTGTACGATACGATTGTGTGGAGATACCTAAATTTTCTGCACTTACCCCACTGGGTGCCAGACGCGATGTTATTGCTGTTGCGATGTTAATTGTGCCGCTGCACTCCGCAATGAATGAAAGGTCGATCGTAGTGGCTGTGTAAATGGTTCGTGTTTTCCTTTCAGTTCAGTGTAGCCGCCGGCACTATCAAAAAAGGGGAAGCACTGACATGGCACCTACTTCACCAAAGTGTTATTGGCTGACATCACGGATATTGTAGGTGATTTAGCCAACCGTGTCAGTTTCCATAAAAAAAAACCCCTCTCTATCAGTGTAAAACCATAGCCATATTTTATTTATGAAACATTGATTGATGGTACGTTAATACATACATATCCATCAATCTCCATATTCTCCATTAGAAGAACACTTTTGTATTCTTGGCCATCTGGAAACCCTAATCGCAGACTCTCGAGGTTATCTAGTGGTTGGCTAAATGTATAATGAATGTTACTCTTGACAAGTCTAATTGCTGTCACTCTGTGACCAATACAATACCACGTGGTGTTTCAGAAACTATCAGAAACATTGTTTCTCGATAACTTGGCTTACGAATTAGAATATGAAAATGAATTAGAAAATTTAGAAGAAGTTTACATTTTATTACGTACTAAACTAATATTGTAAAGTGGAAAAGTTTGTAAGTTTGGATGTAGGAGGTAATCTCCGAAACTATTCATCCGATTTAAAAAAAATCTTTCACCAATATTTAGATTGGGCTTGCCAAGATAATCTACACCCATGGTAGTGCGCAGGCTGTATTTTTCTAGCTATGCTTGTTTAGAAAAGGCGCGATTAGCTTGTTTTGTATAGTTATGTTACGTATGAAAGATAAAATTTGAAATAATGGCTAAGGTACCTGCAGTCATAAGGTTAAATGCAGATATTATCTAAGGCTGGTAATATTATGGTAAGGAAAAAAGTTAAATTACAATTTTAAAAACAAATTTATAAACTCCCGCGCAGCTCTGAGTTTATTATATTTTATTTACTTAGCGGTCTCCCGACTATACGTAAACGGAAATAATTTTTTACTTTTTAAGGGTCGGGGATTTTTTAAATTTGTAATTTTACTTTTATTTCAAGCTTTTTGGAAAAACCGCATCCAAATCGGTCTATCCGTTTGGGAGCTACGATGCCACTGTGAGATATTGCGTTTGTAGCCTCTTATCTATATGTTACTAAAACTAAATTAACGATTTTTAGAAATATTTTCTGTATGTTCCTTCATAACTCTTTAACCGATCATCTGAATTCGGTGAAACTTAGTACAAGCACATTTATTATACGGGACACAGGATAGGCTAAATAAAATTTAGTTCCGGTTACGCTAGATGTACCGTGTGGGGCCGGTACTTTGAAAGAATAGCCCCACTGCATCTCCCCGTGTATGTCGTAAAAGGCGACTAAGGGATATGACTCCCTTCTTATATTACTAGGTGGTAGGGTTTAACCCGCCCGGGTTGGTACCACCGCACTGAATGAAATGTGTTGTATCAAATTAGCGTTGTTTTATTATTTATTGCAAGTGTTTGTTGATGATGAATGCGCCTGGTAGGTAGAGAATCATTTGATTACACAGTACACTTGACATTCTGTTTATGCATTGAACTGTGCCTTTGATATGCGATTTTCGCATTGGCTGTTGCACCGTCTCGCCGCCGTTGTCGACTCATAACATCGTTGGCGTTGTATTTCCATAATGTTTCCGCAATGAATGTCGCACCGCACATTCGCCGATTCATTGCCATACTTATCGACTTTTACCACGGAACCCTGTGTGTTTATAATTTAAAAAAAAAATCTGTAGTAATTATACCTAAATTGTAAAATGATAAATAATCCTAAATTTAACTGAGTCCATGATCTAGATTCTACAGGGATGGGAAAACTTTTTTCTACGCGGGCCAATATTTACAACCATAATTTATGGGGGGCCAGGTTTTTTAATTTTTGGCTATAATATATTTCTTCAATAAAGAAATATATTTGTATTTTCCGAAATAAAGTTATTTATTGGCTGATAGTTTTCCCCAACATTAAAAGTTCTCGTATTTATACTAAACTAGCTGAGCCCGCGGCTCCGCCCGCTCTAATATTTGATTTCTATGCTGACCTCATAAGCCATTTAGCGTGATAGTAAGTAGCCTATAGTTGATGGGAAGGGTCAAGTTATGCGTAGAATTTTATTTTATTAAAATCGGTTCAGTGGTTCTCGAGTTATAAGCGGACAGACAGACATACATACATACAGAAAGCAGACATTGGATTTTATTAAAGGTAAGGATTAAATTATATGAATATCTATAGATAATCGAATCAGGTACAGTGTACCTGGTACACTATGAAATAAGGAAATATATATTTATTGCTGGTAATCTATAAAATCTATAACAAAGATTTATTAATTAATTAATGTAATGTAACACTATTTAATGTATAAAATAGTGTAATGTATAAAATAAATGTATAATAAACTAGCTTTGCCCGCGGCTCCGCCCGCTCTCATATTTGACTTCTCTGCTAACCTCATCCATAAGTCATTTAAAGTGATGAAAAGTAGCCTATAATTGATGGGAAGAATCAAACTATCCGTAGAAGCAAACTGTATTAAAATCGGTTCAGTGGTTCTCGAGTTATAAGCGGACAGACAGACATACATACAGACAGAAAGCAGACGTTGGATTTTATTAAAGGTACAAGCTGTGCCCGCCGCTCCGCCCGCTCTCATATTTCACTTCACTGCTAACCTCATAAGCCATTTAGCGTGATATTAAGTAGCCTATAGTTGATGGAAAGAATCAAGCTATCCGTAGAATTTTTTTTTATTAAAATCGGTTCAGTGGTTCTCGAGTTATAAGCGGACAGACAGACACTCAGACAGAAAGCAGACGTTGAATTTTATTATAGGTAAGGAAGGAAGGAAGGAAGAGTAAGGATGCACCTAACTACATACCTACTTCTGGGTCGATGGTTGCGGGCCGGGATGCAACCGTTCGCGGGCCGGGATGCAACCGTTCGCGGGCCGGAGATGGCCCGCGGCCCGTAGTTTGCCCATCCCTGATCTAGATTAATGGTGCTCGCAATCTCAATCCCATAAACCATTCATAGCTGAAGGTAATCGGGGCTTTCGTAATCAGTAATCAACGTAATTAATTAGCGCTTTCGTAACATTCCTCACAGCGTTTACGGAACTAGCGACGATTCAATATGCGGCAAAATTGTCACTTGATCAGTGAGTGTTGGTTTGATAAGGGAAGGTCGCCGAAGGTGGTCGGACTTGGGACTTGCGCACGCGCGGGCGAAACGGGCAAGAATCGAAAGGGGCAGAAGAGGCTTTCGCATGTTGAGTAGGTTAATAGTCGACAAAATCTACGACACGAACCAACCCCTTCCCTTCTTACCTTACTGGGTGGTAGGGTTTATCCCGGCCGCGTTGATACCACCGCAATGAGCGAAACGTCGGTCGAAATGGCTATGTAAATAGTTCGTGTTTTCCGTCCAATTCAGTGTAGCCGACATGAAATGAAGGGAAGCGCAGACATGGCACCTAGTTCATCGGGTGCTATGGGCTGAAATCACGGATGTTGTAGGTGATGTTGCCAACCGTGTCAGATTCCATAAAAAAAACCCCTGCCACGCGACAGCGTCGAGCGTAAATTGTGTTAAAAAAATCTACTTGCATATATTATATACATTTTACATTTTCTAGAACTTATTTAAACTTATAACTACCTGACTTGAGCCCACTTGCACCAACACGAATTTAAGATATAAACCAGTTTAACTCGTTAAGCTAGCACCCGTTGACTGTGGGAACCGCGTTTAAATCCATAACTCGCTACTTAACTCTAAACACGTGTTGGTGCAAGTGGGCCTTAACGCTTAGAAGTCAAGGCGTTGTTAAATTAAAATTTTTTTTTACTTTTTTTACCATATTGGTACGGCACCGTAAAAAGGGTGAAAAGTCGTAAATGATATGCAAAATGACAAAAATTACAAATATTTATAAATCTGAACATACATACATACATACCACACGCCGTATCCCGACAATCGGGGTAAGCAGAGTAATCGGTGTTGTGCTGCAAGAACTCTTGTAAATTACAGCACAACACCGGCCACCACGTTTAGCAATGTATTAGGACAAGATAACTATGAAGCAGCAAATAAGGCACGAACCTGCTGCATGACTCGGCGGAAGGACCGTGCCAAGGTGAGGCTTGGCCAACCTGTCGCCCTTTAGCACGGCATCTTGTCCTTATCCCTTAGTCGACTTTACAACATGCACGGGGAGAGATGCAGTAGGGCTATTTTTACCAAGTACCGCGGCCCCACATGGATGGTAGGTCTAAATCTGAGCACCGACATCGAAACACTTGTGGACTGAATGCCATCGATATCGATGCTGACTGCTATATCTTTATCAACACGCGTATTATGTGCCGTCTGATGCAAATTGTGTGCAATAGATTATGCTGAGGACTAAGTCTCCGGTATGGCACCTACCATCTCGGAGGTGATATTGGCTGGTCGGAGCATGCGCCCCATACGCTGGACCCACCGCGGATGCGTACTAATCGATTCTGCAGATTTCCTCTACAGAACCGGTAAACTCTGGAACGCTCTCCCTGCCCATATATTTCCCCCCAAGTACAGTCTGGGATCCTTCAAGAGGGGCGTGAATGGGCACCTGTCAGGCCGCCATGGCATTCGCAACCCCCGCATACGACCGAATGTCCATGGGCGTCGTTAGACACCTTATGTGTGGCTCGGCACCATATGTCGCGCTTTCAATAAAAAAAAAAATGCGCTTTGGCCCCTCGGACCCAACCATACTGGATAACATAAAAAAAAAAGTAAATTATACCTAACGTCGCTAGTGGCAATTCTATGCCTTTGGATTCTTCGGGAAGAAGCCAATATGGCGCCGGCCGGTGAATCACGTTTCTGCTGCACGGACATTTTATTTTAATGCAGCCATTTACACTTTTGGCTGTTCCCTTGCTTAGACAGGTGGATCAAGAAAGACTGAAGAACAAAATAATGAAAAATGAAATCTTGAAATTTTGTTTCGTCAAAATCCTCGTAAGCTTACTCTGAAGTAAGTTGAGTACCTGCGACTTCGCTCACGTTAAGATTACACAATATTGGATGTAGCCTGCTATTGCTAAACACCGCATGTAAATCAGTTGAGCCGTTCTCGGGTTATAAGCGAAATAAATATGGCAGACGTTGCAATGACGTCGGCTTGTACAACCCGTCCGAAATATCTGCGGACCTGACCAAATGCACATTTTCACATTATTATTATAGTTTTTATTTTCTGGGATGTAGAATGCAGCTTTTTAAATTAAAGTAGGTACCTATAAAAAAGATATTACAATAAAATGTTTCTCGTTTTATTTGTTTGCTGACCCTCCAGTTTGTATGACAGGTCCGCAGATATTTCGGACGGGTTGTACTAATGAGTTTTTTCTGACGAAAAAATTTACGTGCATACCTACACCTGCTGCTTCACCGTTCGGAACCGGTGTAAAACTGTAGGTCCCTTCCCATGCCCCTTACTAGGTGGTAGGCTCAAATTATAACCGACTTGGTTGGTACCACCGTACTGGATGTAAGATGGCCGCATAGCAGCATCGGCTGTGTTCTCCTCTAGTCCAGTATAGCCAGTAATCCAGGGAAGTCTCCGGTATGGCACCTACCTTCTCGGACGTGATATTGGCTGGTCGGAGCATGCGATTTAGCCCCTCCAACTCAGCCACACATACCGGATTACATAAAAAAAAAATTGTAACAACCTATGCGCGCCTCCGCACCGTCCGCGTCGTCGTCGTCGCGGTCATCGTCGACTCTATGATTCCGCCACTCGACTCTACTATTCAATAAATTCACACAGGATTTACACTGACGTTTTCTCAAATCAAATCAAATCCATTTATTAGCACACATTATTAAACAATTAAAATGAGGCATCGTCAATAAACATACAAATTCTTAAATAATAAATAAATTGTATTCCCATTAAATAGACAGATGGTCACAGTAACAATAATTTTCATATTTCACCTTAATTTATTTTAACTATGTAATAATATTTTTTTTTCAATGTATTCACACACTTTTAATGCAGGTGTAATGCTAGCAAGTAAAACCTATAATAATTGCCAGATTAAGTTTTTTGAAATGAAATGAAATGTTTATTAATACCATTTTACATGCAATTTGCAGTCCCTCTCCTCTAAACTAGCTTCATGGCTGTAATATGAAGGAGAGGTATTCAGTAAGGTGTATTTCACTTGGGTATTATATATTCTATAGAAATGTGAGATGTGGTGTGCTGTGTGGTGGTGTGTGGTGGTGTATAATTGTGGTGTGGTGTAGTGTGTAGTGTAGTGTGGTGTGTACTGTGAGTTTAATTATGTTGAGTTTTTTTTTAATGTAATAATCAAGTACCTACGTACATCTTGTTTTGCCTTTAGGCCACAACCGAGAGTTGTAGTTCAGTACCTTCGTAGTTTATTTTAATAAACCAACTATTCACTTTTATTTTACAATTATATCGTGTAATTTTCCTTATTCCTTATACACTATCAACTCTGTTGTAAATATACGGACCCAGAAACCATGCAAAGCGCTGTGCAAAACTAGTCTCGTAGCCGGGACTGCTACCTACTTGATTTGCGAATCTAGTTTCGTGATTGTGCGTAGACCTAATTTGTACGTCTTGACATTTCTGATGCCCTATTATTTCTGCAATAAACAGCTTGCGCACGCTTAGGAGGTTGCTTTCACTCAGAAGTTGGTGAGTGGGATATCGGAATCGGGATATCGGATATTGAAATCGTTTAAATCATATAATGTTTTTCCTTGTAGCCAGGTATTCAGGTGTAATTTAAAAAAAATTGTGTCCTTATTGTTTTCCCGTACGTAACTCTTTTAGTAGTTTATTGAAAATATTTATACTATTAATAGCAAACATTTTTTAAATTTCCCCGTATTATGACTATAATTCTGGCACGTCTAAGGATGGTTATAGCTAGTACCTAGGTTACTTACTAGTAGTATAACACAATGAGCAATACGAGTGCATTATGTTTATGTAGATACCTACATGTTTTGCTTTTACGATAATCGATAATAAAAAAGGCAATCCGTTCGAACGAACAATGGCAAATCAACGTTGTCGCGGTTCGGTAGCGGATCGCTCGTCGAATCATCGTCATTGCATCGTATCCATCGACTATCACTGATCGTATCATACACCTACTACACGGGTGTACACCACACGACGTCTCGTCGCGTCGCGTCGTCGTCGCGTCAGTGAAATCTGGAATCTGCGATGGAAAAAAAACCCCTTAAAAGTCAAAAATAATTTCCGTTTTCTTACTTAAATGAGTCGGGGACCGCTAAGTAAATACCCGCGCAGCTCTGAGTTTAATATTTAAGGTATTTAAATTTGTAATTTAACTTTCATTTAAAGCTATGTAAAAATACTTGACCAATGGCGTATTTGGCAAATCTCATAATTTGACGAAAAAAAGATTTGACGATTTACCGATTTGACGAATATGAAATTTGGCAAATGTCTGAACACCCGTAAAATTGTAGGTCGCTTCGTGCTTGCCCCTTACTAGGTGGTAGGCTCAAATTGTAGCCGACCCAGTCTCACGGTCACACGGCCATCTTACATCCAGTACCACTGTACTGGACTAGATGTAAGATGGCCGCATAGCAGCCTCGGTTGTGTTCTCCTCTAGTCCAGTATAGCCAGCAATCCAGGGAAGTCTCCGGTATGGCACCTACCTTCTCGAAGGTGATATTGGCTGGTCGGAGCGTGCGCTTTGGCCTCTCCGACTCGCCACCCATACCAGATTACATAAAAAAAGCTTTTTAAAAAAAACCTCATCCAAATCGGTCCATCCAAAAACTAAACACGAACACATCTTAGCAATAGAAGATATTATTACTAACGATATTGAAATGGATATAAGCGTTCGGGGCCGAGGCCGGGCCGCGCCGGACACCCGCGAGCTTGGGCGTGATTCGGATTCCACGTGAAACTGTTAGCTCCATCCCCTTATGTACAATAATTTATATTACACTATGTACAATATACATTATGTATGTATAGTAGTAGCATAGGGCTTAGCCCGTTCAATTGGTACAACCGCACTGAATAAAGATCGGTCGAATCGGCTATGACAATAGTTCCGTATTTTCCGTACAGTTCAATGTAGCCGGCACGACCAAAGCGAAGCACTGATGTTTTGCAATTATTCACATTATTGTAACAACACGTCATCTCTTGTAGGGACTGCTGAGTGATAGGGTGAAAGAATCTTTTTTTAGATATTTGCCGTCAAGAAATGCCACTTGTAATTTATAAAAAAAAAACGTTTTTATATTCACGTTTTGGGGCACCCTGTACTTTGCACCTAACTACGTATAAGAACCATTTATCTATGGCCTGTCTGCGGGTTAAAATTCGGAATATTTTGGCCTCAGTTTCATCAAAATCGATTCAGTAGATCCGGAGGTGTGACCGACAGACGGACAGACAGACCTGAGTGATCCCATAAGGGTTCCTTTTTTCGCATTTGGCGACGGGCTCCTAAAAAGCCTAAAGTAATTAAAGCAGACCTAGGTTTCCTTGACAAGCAATGCCGGTCACTCACAAAAGGCGTATTTTATTTTTGCAGAAGGAAAACTGGTTCTCTGACCAGTTTTGTATAACCAATTTGTGCTGAACGCATCTATGTGAAGATGCCATTTCGAATGTTCTGAAAGAAGTGGTTTAAAATTTACAACTGCTGTTATTATTTTATTGGAAATAAGTAGATATAAATAAAAATCCTGTATACTAAAAACAAAACTGTATGATATTCTAAAGAAACCTGTCCAGTTATGCTTCTTAATTACTTCTTAATTAACGACAATATAATTACCAGGGATGACACCCCCCACACACACTTTTGCTCCTCCTTACCCCAAATAAAATTTCACGTAAGATTTTATCCTGTAGTAGTAAGCTTTGAGGCTTGAGCCGCTGCAGAGAGTACGTCTTAATATTGGACTTATTTTTTCTTTTTGCAATATATCGACTTACTGCCGAAATTCTGTCGTTCTTGTGATTACTAAAGTTATTTCCACCTGTTGGGTAATTAATTACCGTATTGATCAAACGTGTATTGATCCAACTCGAAGCCCTGCCTCATTAGAAAACAACACTGTCTGAGCCTATTTCGGAGTCCTGATAGGCTTCATCTACTGATATAATTGGCTGTTTTCCTGTTCATGCGGTATGTTAAACAAACGACAACCGCACTATTGACGTCTCGCAGGGTACAAGTGGCAATTTTACCGTCTCCTTGACATCCTTCGCACTATAGGATCCTCATATTTCTTTAGGATTTGAGATTCCTGAAACCATTGCTCACGATGCTTTTCATTTAATATTGAAGTATTTCTTCGACTATATCTTGTCTCTGTGCTCTACGTTCGTCGTTCTCAATATTACAAGGTTTTTCAAAATCGGCCAGCCGAGCTCTACCATTCCGAACACGACGCCTCAGTCACAGAGCAAGTAGAACTGAATGAGCGACAATTGAACAATTTGCAAGAGCTCGCCTGTTCCGTTGTTGCGTGATCGGTTGGTAATTGCTTTGGATTCTCGTTTTATTTTCGCGACTGTCGGTGTCCACTTGAATCGTTTAGGTCCTTTCGCTTTCCGTGCGAATCGATGATGATGATGCCTCTTGTTTGGTCCCTCGGTGCCTCATTTGCTTGCTCATTGAACTTGGCCATCAATGTAGTCCTACACAGAAGGACTGTGGTAAGTTATACGCTTAGAGCTATAAAATGTGTCTGGGCGAGACGATTAGCCTTCAAGCTGAGCCAATTTCAGCACCTATAAGTCCTCAAAAGTACATTTGGCCTTGGCCTTTCGTTAATATAATTTACGACTTCTTCAGTTACTTACAATCTATGCATGATGTTTTCTTTTTAAATTCACACGTAAATGTAATTAAGCTTTAATTTAATCTGGTTGACTCGATAAAAGGACAATAACATCGACTTAGCAACGCAAGTACACCGAAGATCGCACTTATGATTAGTCAGTACAAAACAATCCATCATTTTACATCCGTTTACGTATAATTGCTAATCGCGACCCCCCGCGATTCCATGATTATCGTTTTACTTGTTCTTGCAGCGTCTCTAGATAGCACTTTAAAATCTGTGTTTAGCAAATAGATCGTCTACCAGTGTTCTCATAGATCATTCATAATTGGCCTTTCTCTTTGTTATTAACATGTTTCTTTATTTTCACGTTTTTTGATACATTTTTACATTAATTTTATATAATTATAAAATAAAATACCTATACAAAATTAATACAAACAGGCAAAAACAAAAAACGGTATTCTCGCCGGCGGCGGGAGGCGGACCTCCAAGCACGCCGGCGGGTGCAGGCCGTGGCTACGGAGCTCTCCGAGACGACGCGAGGCAAGCTACGAGCGATAGGTGGTGGTACTAGACACGTAGGCCACCACCACCCCCCCCCCCCCCCCTATTAACATTATCATTAAGATAAAGATACATACATATAAATATAATTTTAGCTATCTTACCAACATACTGTCTTACTCCTTCTCGCAAAGATCTGCCTGTCAAACTACATCTTAGCCTACATAATTGTAAGTTTACATAATAATCCTTTTTTTTTCGATTTTCAAACTTTCCTTATTTTCTTAAATCCATACATTCTTTACCGTGCTCTTCTTTGCTAACTAAGCCTTCCACATATATTGCCTAATATTGTTAGCAACAAAATACAATTCTTCATGTAGTCTTCAATATGTCACTGACTCCTAACCTAACTGTCTTAATGGTGCTTTTATGAACAATGCAAATTTATTTATTGTGGTAGTGTGTGGGTTGTTCCAACTATTTAGCATCGCGGATAACTTTTGCACGGCAACCCGCCTCCCACATCTTAGGTCGTTGAATGATTTCAGTTGCGTAGTCTTAAGGGACAGCAATCATACAATAACAATAAATACAATAACACCAAAAATAGGACCAGATCCTAAACTGACTGCGAGCGAGATGCAACATACAATGTGCTTGGTTGAGCGAGGACGCTAGAGATATCCCTTAGAATGGAAGGACGTAAGTGCCAGATCAAGAAATATTTAAAGTGACTACCAGGATTTAAGTAAAGTACTAAAATTATTTTTCGTTGGATTGAAGCGCTTATGTAAAATTGCATGATTTTAACATGCTGAGAATTTTCATAGTTTCGAGAGCATACTTTTGTTTTACATTATAAAATATTGAAACTTGCATATATTTTTTTTAAAAAGAATAACAAAAAATGGCTAAAGTTCTAGACATAGCTTTTTGCTAGTCCGACATGAATTTAAAACGTTAACAGCTGATTTAAAGTATCGTTTACATACGAAAGGTATTAGTGACATACACAAAGTAAACAAAAATTATGAAAAACAAATTGTATACAAACATAAACAGTAGCAAACATCAATAATTCAACCCAAGAACCACACAAAATTAAATATAAATCAAGAAAGCTAAGAAAACATACATAAAGACGAATCCGAATAATTGACACTCATACATCGTTATAGTTATAAATTCTAAAAACTAATTTGTTGGCCAATGTTATAAATAAATAAACACAATCATCCACAAAATAAAAGAAATCAATCCAATAGTAGGAACCTAATAGGTCTTCATATTACACAAGACCCGACTTTTGCAGCCTTAGCAAGTTAATTGAATAAAATCAACACGGATGTATGAATCTGATTTTTGTTGCAGCCCCTTAAAAGTCTTGTTTTCGTGGGTACCTATACTGCATAGATACTCCGTGTTAGACTGTCGAAAGCTTTGCATGAATCATCGGCATCGTGCAATTCTTTAAATGGATTAGTGACGCAGGTGGAATACGGTTATCCAAGTGGCTAGAAGCTAGAACAATCGAAACTTGTGACTGCAATGTCTGAATGATAGACATAACTAACTTGCATAAATAGACAAGTAAAATTGCGTCTTGGTGCCGTCGTCGTCATAATGGCAGTGCACTTGCCTGCATCCGATTACTAAAGGCACCGCTTGCAACATTCAAGTGACTGAGTAATACATTTGATTTGTTTTTGTTTTTTTGTTTTTTTATGGAAAGCACGACATTTGGCATCGTTACACCTACAAGTAGGTGTCTAAATAGATAGACGATAGAACACAGTTAGGGAGCCGAAGTGCCTACGTAGTTGCAGCTGTTCCAAGTCGCGGTACACCACAGATTCATCCACCGGTTGCATAATATAGGCACAACAATGCTGGATTGAGTCTAGCTGGTATTTAGCTGAGCCATCCCACAAGTGCGAGCAGTACTCCATGCAAAACGCAACTTGCGTTTTATACATAAGTTTTTCACAGTTTCGCCGTACATGGTTAACGAGGACCTGAACGCTACGCCCGTGTAGGAAGTTGGTGATCCAGTCACCAGTCACTAAGACCAGAGCGGATTCCGTACGCTGCGCTGACCCAAAAACGCCAGACCCAGTCACCCCTTGGCAATATCGATTCCCATTGCAAAGGATTCACCTTAAAGCGCTTAAAGCGCTCCCCCAATGGTGAGTGACGTAAGCTAGGAGATCACCAGTTGATTGGTTTGGCCGGAAGCCTTACTGCCGATCGCTGATGAGATTATTCGTCTACAGGTACGTCATGATTTGCGCATTGATAACGCGCTCCATGACTTTGCAGAGGAGGGAGGTAATCGCTTTAGGTCGGTAGTTTGACAGGTCAGAGCGGTCGCCCTTTTTGGAGACAGGCTAAACAGAAGCATTTTAATGGAATCTCCACTATAGAAATGAACACAGAGCCTAGTTTAATGGCGAACCATTGAAGCATGTTAAATAATGAACTCGGCTTACCGGTGCGATAATGGCGAGCGCATCGCTGCAGCTCGACGTTTCGAGTCCTCTATGAAGAAGAGCATACAGACGGTGTTACACCCGCATCGCAAGTTTTCAAGCATGCTGCGATCGGCTAAGGACAGGCTGCCGCTACAATCATCAGGGGTATACAAGATGTGTTCCTTCGGAAAATCTTACATAGGACAGACAAAACGGAGTGTCAGTACAAGGGTTACCGAACATATTCGAGCGGTCAAGAAAGGTCAAGCGGATAAGTCAGCGATTTGTGACCACATCGACTCCGGACAAAATCATTGGATTAGATTCGATCAGGTGAAGATTCTCGCCACCGAAAAACGACATCTGCCACGTATTGTCCGTGAGTCGATAGAAATTGCCAAACACGACAACTTTAACCGCGAAGACTCGTTCAAGATCTCGCCGATATGGAAGCCGGTACTGGCTACGCTGCAGTCAAGACAGAACCGAGGCGACGATGTCATAGAGCTCGACACCGTCAGCAATTTTTGTAGGTCCGAAGAAGCAAGGAACGCAGCGAATCCGGAAGTGATACCTACCCACCACTACAATTTGCGAAGCAGGCGGGCTCCTGTCAGTGACGTGCTGGCTGCCGGAGGAGCTAGCACGTCCTCTTGAGAACAGGTCCCATAGAGGACTCGAAACGTCGAGCTGCAGCGATGCGCTCGCCATTATCGCACCGGTAAGCCGAGTTCATTATTTAATATGAGTTACGGTGCGGGACTAAAAACTAATATTGAAGCATGAATAATCAGCAAAAATAACAGCATTGTTAGTTAACTAAGAAATGATAAACACAATAATTTAGGTACATTCTTAAGCCCGACGACGATCCGTAGACTCTTGAAGCCATTACACAGATTACTCCTTCTCATATTTATTATTAAAACTACGCCACTCAGATGTTACCCAGCCAGAAAAACGAGAATAAAAATAAAATCAAACGTAACCACACTCACTAATTTGACGCTATTAAAACTCCTTGAGGCACCACACAAGAATTCTTCCTTACCTATAATAAAATCCAACGTCTGCTTTCTGTATGTCTGAGTGTCTGTCTGTCCGCTTATAACTCGAGAACCACTGAACCGATTTTAATAAAACAAAATTCTACGGATAGCTTGATTCTTCCCATCAACTATAGGCTACTTACTATCACGCTAAATGGCTTATGAGGGTAGCAGTGAAGTGAAATATGAGAGCACTTGGCAATATTTGTATGTAACGGACACGGAATCATTCACCCGAGTAAGAACCGATGACATTACAATATCCTGAAGGGGGAGGGGAGAGGGGGGGAGGGGGGGGGGGGGGGGTAAGTAGAGGCATATAGGGAGGGGGGTGAGGGAGGGGCGGGAGGGGAGGTGGAGGTAGAGCGATGGAATCCCCCTTATCCTTATCCTTTCCTTTCTTCCTTACCTTTAATAAAATCCAACCTCTGCTTTCTGTCTGTCTGTATGTATGTCTGTATGTCTGTCTGTTTACCATCTTTGGGGTTGCCATATTTACTCCAAGTGTCGATGATGGCCAGACTCAACGGAAGGGAGGGAGAGGCAGACAGATGGAGGGAGAGGGAGGGGGAGAGGGAGGGGGAGAGGGAGAGGGAGAGGGAGAGGGAGAGGGAGAGGGAGAGGGAGAGGGAGAGGGAGAGGGAGAGGGAGAGGGAGAGGGGGAGGGGGAGGGAGAGGGAGAGGGAGAGGGAGAGGGAGAAACGGAAACGGAGTGTTAAAGATTGTATGGGAATATCGGTTTTTTTAAAGGAAAATCATAATTATAGCTACTAAAAACAAATAAATGGGGGGGGGGGAGGGGGGATGGGTGTGACGGTGGCCTCGCCCTTAGTTACTTACTTTCTTCGTGGAGGTTTATTGTATTCCAGAATGCAGCTTAGCCTGAAGCCTCGCCGTTAGTTACTTACTTTATTTAAGAAGTTTTATCGTCGTTTATCTAAACGCCATTACTTTGATCGAGAAATCGAGAAGGTTTATCGTCTTCCAGAATACAGCTCGGCCTTCGTCCTCGCCCACAGTTACTAACTTTCATAAAGAAGGTTAATCCTCTTCATTAACGCAGCTCGGCCTTCGGCCTGACCCATGGTTTATCCTCTTCCTAAACGGAGCTCGGCCTTCGGCATCGCCCTCAGTTACTTACTTTCTTCGAGAAGGTTTATAGTCTTCCTAAACGCAGCTCGGCCTTCAGCCTCGCTCTTTGTTACTTACTTTCATCGAAAAAGTTTATCCTCTTCCTGAACGCAGCTCGGCCTTCGGCCTCGCCCTTAATTACTTTCTTTCTTAGAGATGGTTTATCGTCTTCCTAAACACAGCTCGGCCTTCGGCCTCACCCTCAGTTACTTACTTTCTTCGAGAAGGTTTATGGTCTTCCTGAACGCAGCTCGGCCTTGGGCCTCGCCCTCATTTACTTACTTTCTTCGAGAAGGTTTATCCTCTTCCTGAACGCAGCTCGGCCTTCGGCTTCGCCCATAGTTACTTACTGTCTTCGAGAATGTTTATCGTCTTCCTGAACGCAGCTCGGCCTTCGGCTTCGCCGTTTGTTACTTGCTTTCTTCGAGAAGGTTTATAGTCTTCCTGAACGTAGCTCGGCCTTCGGTCTCGCCCTCAGTTGCGTAATTTCTTCGAGAATATTTATGGTCTTCCTGAATGTAGCTCGGCCTTCGGCCTCGCCCTTAATTACTTACTTTCTTAGATAAGGTTTATCGTCTTTCTTAACGCAGCTCGGCCTTCGGCCTCGCCCTTAGTTACTTACATTCTTCGAGAAGGTTTATAGTCTTCCTGAACGCAGCTCGGCCTTCGGCCTCGCCCTTAGTTACTTACTTTCTTCGAGAAGGTTTATCCTGTTCCTGAACGCAGCTCAGCCTTCGGCTTCGCCCATAGTTACTTACTGTCTTCGAGAATGTTTATCGTCTTCCTGAACGCAGCTCGGCCTTCGGTCTCGCCCTCAGTTGCGTAATTTCTTCGAGAATATTTATGGTCTTCCTGAATGTAGCTCGGCCTTCGGCCTCGCCCTTAATTACTTACTTTCTTCGAGAATATTTATGGTCTTCCTGAATGTAGCTCGGCCTTCGGCCTCGCCCTTAATTACTTACTTTCTTAGATAAGGTTTATCGTCTTCCTGAACGCAGCTCGGCCTTCGGCCTCGCCCTTAGTTACTTACTTTCTTCGAGAAGGTTTATAGTCTTCCTGAACGCAGCTCGGCCTTCGGCCTCGCCCTCAGTTACTTACTGTCTTCTTTGAAATACGAATTTCACGCGAGCGGAGCCGCGGGCTCAGCTAGTAATCATATATTATGCATGACCGGTCCGCTAGGGTCTTGGAAGTGCAGTAGATACTGGTTAGTCAGTTTGGAAAAAAATCACAGAGATGTAATTTTTTTTTGTATACAGGATGGCCCAGTTATAGTGGTCCAAAATTTTTTTTTAGATGGGCATCATGTTGGCTTATTTAAAAAAAACATTAGTTCCGCGAAAATCAATAGTTTAGAAGTTATGATTTTAATTTTTTACTTTTTTTGAAATGTCTATTTTAGTCACTATTTTTTTCACGACGTTAGTTCAACTACAATTTCACATTATTCACAAACCTGTCTCTAACAGCGCTAATGTACACATAAAAACTGTTTAGTAATGTTAAAAATAAGATTTTTAAAATTAAGGTAATCATCACTTTTTATTGTAGTGACTTTGTGCAAATGATGTTAATTTTGAATATGTTACAATTGTAACACCACTACAATTTTTGGTCTGGAGAATTGGGATATGTATAGGTAGTTTTTAAGGGCATGGGCAAATCTCCGGTAGTACTTTTTTTCATAGTGATTTTTCATAAATTTATCAGTTTTAATGTAAACTGAACAAAAATTCACTATAGCAACAGTACAGTCTAGAAGTAAACCTAAAAACTATTCATTACGTACTAGCTACATGCCTCCTCTACTTCCATACCAAATTTTATTCGATTTTGTGGAATAGATATCCAACTAGAGCGGTTAATGTGACTAAAATAGAGAAATTTCAAAAAAAGTAAAAAAAAAATCATTTCTTCTAAACTATTGATTTTCGCGGAACTAATGTTTTTTTAAATGATTGATTAATGAGTCAACATGACGTCCTCCATCTAAAAAAACCACGGTTACTGGTTTGTACCACGATAACTGGGCCATCCTGTATATAGAACTCTCACATTGGCTATGCCCAAGAGGCCATGGGACAATCAGATACAGCCAATGACACCACTCCTCGCGAAACTACGCTCGGCGAAGTGCCATGCCATGCCATGCCGGTGATAAGGTGAACAAAAATT
The DNA here is from genome assembly GCA_946902875.1 of Nematopogon swammerdamellus. Lineage (NCBI taxonomy): Eukaryota > Metazoa > Arthropoda > Insecta > Lepidoptera > Adelidae > Nematopogon > Nematopogon swammerdamellus. The sequence continues at coordinate 9,798,757 of OX336358.1, read as the reverse complement.
GTGTTGTCTATGTAATTAATGCTTTTTAAGAGTCCCACCCAGCCTATACTTAGGAACTAGGGACATCGGAAAATCGTACCATATTTTCGCCGTAGGACACGGGGATTATTTCGAAAAACCATGGATTCTGCGAATTTAGTAATAATTGGATTCGTTCAACATATTTCCTTAAACGCCTCTAAATAGGTACACAACACATTTTTACGGGTATTGCAATAGTTTTGTGTTGACGGATATTGGTAAATAATTACACAGAATTAGAACAAAAACCCATCATTAAAGTAATTTACATAGGACTAAAAATGTGAAAACCTGTTATGGCAGGTGAATTTTAATATATTTTGATTAATTCAATTTCAAGTTCTTATAATAAACATGTTTATTAAAAATAAAAGTTGGTATATAATTTCGAAGTTTCGAAAAAAAAAACTCCTTAATTCAGAAACCAAAATTTATTATCAAACAGGAAATTGTTGACTTGTAGTGTAGATAGAAGAAGTTATATCTGATATTATATCTCATACGCTTGGCCCGAAACGTCGAGCCACATAGCTGGGAGTGGAACCGTGAGTAAAGCTGATTTGATTTAAAACAATGTGATCAAAATATTACCCTGGGCATTTCTCAATCATAAGTTGACTTTATTCAATGCTGTCTTTAGCTGTCTGCGCTTCACCGATCGTTTATATCACAACAAGTGCATGCTCTATTCCCGTCTCAGTCTTGCAGTATAGAAACGGCGGAGAGCGGCCTAGAACTCTGTAATGGCTCAGCCAGTGTGCACGGTGAAACTCTATAATGTCACTACGGATAGAGTATCATCGTCATGATTAATATTATGCATCATAGACGCAAATCTCTATTTTATAAAAATTCAACGACAGTCTGTTTGTAACGGGCAAACTTTAAAATTACTCAACCGATTGACAATCAGTTTTCACTAATGTAATCTGGCTGTTCTTGGGATGGTTATAGGCTATTTATCATCCATCACGCTGTTCCTCCAAGAGGCGGAATAGTGAAAGAAAACTGCGCGAGGTACTGAAGAAAATACGACCACGCCACTTTATATCGCCATCGTGCGAAGCAGTGGTGCCCAATCTTTTTTGTATGAAGATCTACCTAAAAAAATTAAAGGTTGTGATATCGACAGTTGTACCAAAATTTTTCGTTGTTCAATAATTTGTAGTCATTATTGTTAGAATTGAAAGTTATGTTCATTACATCATTTATATTTGTTACTATTGCTGTCCTTGCGGAAGACGACACCACCCGGAAAATGTTTTTTCACATCAAATATTATGAATTCTTTGATGTTTCTACGAGTCACTTTTTGCTCTACATATCTTCAGCGATCGACCTAAAAGACTTTAGGGATCGAACAGCACATCAAATATGATGAATTCTTTGATGTTTCTACGAGTCACTTTTTGCTCTACATATTTTCAGCGATCGACCTAAAAGACTCTAGGGATCGAACGGCACATCAAATATTATGAATTCTTTGATGTTTCTACGAGTCACTTTTTGCTCTACATATCTTCAGCGATCGACCTAAAAGAGTCTAGGGATCGAACGGCACATCAAATATTATGAATTCTTTGATGTTTCTACGAGTCACTTTTTGCTCTACATATCTTTAGCGATCGACCTAAAAGACTCTAGGGATCGAATGGTCTACCGCGATCGACCGTTTGGGCACCACGGAAATATAGCATTTAAGTAGTTCTATAATAAACAAGTTCAATGTAGCATATATCCAAGTCGTGAACGGAGCCTCCTCGGATAAAATCTAGGACAGTTCCCGGCAGCAAATGATGCGTGTCGAAAGAGACAATCCGGTTGTAGAGCGTCGTCCCTATCGCACAGAGACGTGCGAGTTCGTGCAACAGGGAGGACTCTACAACCGGATGGTCTCTTTCTAAAGCACGACACGCATTATTTGCTGCCCCGGGAACTGTACTTACCTAATTACTCTATAATAGACAGCCTGCATTTGCGGATTCTCGAGCCAATGACCCCCTCCAAGTCACAATTCGAAAACAATAAAGAGTACAGAACTTTGAGCCGGAGCCGGAATCGATTTTATCAATTAAGTTTGCGTGTTGTTATTTTGTTATATCAGATAGCTTTGCGGCCGAAGAATTCAAAAACACAGAACTGGTATATTATCGTCATAACTACATTGCGCAACATTTACTTCTGCCACACTCACCAAATATGCACAATTTGAATATCGTGGCTCGTAACACGCGTCTCTTTATCAGATGATACGTGAACCACAAGTGGTGATAGTTTATAATTGTGTCTTTGTGTACAACATTATTGTGACTTCACCTGCTCGATACTTCTTCCGTAGTTTTGAATGTTTTTGTTTGAAAACATAATCTGAAACGCTGCTTTATCAGCACTAAGCTACAGTAATCCGTATCGAAGTTCAGATTTTTCGTGAGATTGTCATGTCGAAAATGGATCGTCATCGATCTTTTCAGCTAAATACTTCGCTCTTTTCTCCACGAGTATACTTCTGGCAGCTGCGCTAGCGGCGCGGCATTGTCACGTTTTGGTGAAGTCTTCTATGTGACATATCTTAGGAGTATGTATAATATGCTAACGCTCAAAGTTTATAGAGCTAAAGTAGTATAATATCTTCATAATTCATATTCATAATATATCTAAGAGATTAACCAGCGTTCGCCGATTTATGTGGAGTAGTCGTATTTTTCAGCGCCTCTCTCGCGCTTAATTCACTGCTGAGCTTCTTGGAGAAATATCGCGACGACAAATAAGTAATTTACGCGTTCCGACATAAGCCAAATTCCATTTAGTGAAGACTGCATGTAAAACAGTTCACACGTTTTCGAACGTTCAGAAGTTGTATTTTATAGTAGCAGAGGTGACATACAGAAGATTTATAGTATGGTTCGCGAAATCACACTGAATACTGCTGCGCAAACTCTGCTACTGCGCCGATTTGCGCCTGAGGTGTTGGCGCGGTTCGTTGTCCTACGAGTATCGTATACTCACCACGCGCGTCGCCCCTCTTGTCTAACTCGTTTCAGATAACCTTCCTTATGCTAAAGGTGTCACGGTCGAGATTGATTCGATAACAGCGGAGCTAAAACGTTTCTCACTGAAGCATGTTATATATGCACTTATAGAGGATTGTCAGACCACTATTCTAGATACGTGAGTACTTAGTAGTGAATATAGTATAGCTTTTAACGTGGTTTTCCGCGCTGTTCCCTCATATCATAACATTATTGACATAGGAACGGCCGTTTCAAAATTTTCCTTCTATCTGATAGCAAGTTTGCTGACCTTTCGCTTTGTTTTTATGATTTGTAACGCGCAATTTATTATTTTAAATGTCATTCATTACTCATTATTTAATTGGATTAAGAAGGCTAGCCTTAGATCGCCTGCTTCTGTCGTGGGTTCTGTTTATTGTCTGTTTGTCGATTTGTTCATTTCAACTTTCCTCGATTTTAACATCGTTTATTTTGCGTCGATTGCGTCTTACACCCCCGTTTTCAGCACCTTCGGTTAAGTCAACAGACGAAGACGACAGTTCATCATAATCTTAAATAATAATAATTAAACATCATCACCTTGTCAGTAATGGCTATTGTCCCCGTTTGTTGACGAAAGCCTAATAATGATGTGACGCTACGATGAACGGGCTTGTTTCTTCGAGACTTCTTTCTCTGGGTCGTCGGTCAGCGGGCGCGCTTATTCAAATGCCAGTGGAGTAGACTGCCAACAATGTGGGTGATGTGGGCTCAGGTGTGTGTCCGCCGAACTCGTGTTCGTGCCATCGTGTGTCTCTCCACCCACCGCAGCGCACTCTCGTAGCGTTCCGCCACGCCCGCCCGCCACGCAGTCGCAGTTAGTCGAGCGGTGCGCGCGCGCAACTTCGTACGTCTCTGCGCGCGCAGACGACACATAATACGCGATCGATACATCCAGTGCTGAATTCAAGGTTTACATCCTCCCTGGACTAAAACAGTAGCGCTACCACAGGTTTTGGACTTCACTTCACTTCGATTCAAGTTGCGTAAATTTCTATAGAAAGCCGTGCAGCGCCCCTAGCGTTAGATGTGATGAACTAAATTCGGTACCATGAGGCTCCTTTGACGTTTGTTGTCGTTCGACGACGACCATTTTGGAACGATCGAAAGTGTTTTTGTATGAAATTCGCTACCACGAGTGACCATATTGGTAGTTGCCATCGAACACTTCGACAACGAACGCGTTCACGCTCTACACTAGCCAGCCACTAGGTGAAACGGTAATGCCACAGGGCCGAGCGGGGTGGCGAGCGGCGGCGGGGAGCGCGGGAAGCGGCCCGCTAGCCTAGCGCGGCGGCGGCGAGTGCGACCATACCACGGTAGTGAGCGGAGCGGCGCGGCGGCACGGCGCGGCGCCGGCGGCGGCGATATCAAATTTGTTTGAATAGACGGGACGCGCAAAAAATCGCCCGTTTCGCTAGCCCCACCATCGCTCGCCGCGCGTGGAGCCGCTAGACGCTTCCCGCGCTTGCGTGGCCTTCTAGATACATTCTTGCCGCTTTGCCGAAAGGGCGTGTTATGTTTTTTTGTTTACCTATTGAAAATATCTGAAAAATAATGCATCGGGGGTATTTCGCTTGGAGAATGTGGTTGAGGAGGCCCGGGAACAAGATCTTCACCGAGAACTCCAAAGAATCCTTCTCCTATCTGAGCGAGGAGCTAAGCTCATTTAGCTATAGTTGATTAACTATTCGTGGTCTATTATTTAGCTTGATTCTATTCACTTCACAAATTCACGCTCACTCAGACGCAGTGATTATATTCTCTTTGCACGCAATCCGGCAGGCATGGCATGTTTCTACGTTTCAACAAAAACGTAAGCGACATTTAATGCGAACTAGCGCTATCCTTCTTTAACTCACTTAAAAGAAGCATAAACACTAGTACAGAACGTACCCTTGAAATGTGAGCCCGAAGTTGTTCTTAATGTTGTCTATGATCGAACGCGAGAACCTTCGAACGATCGATACGCGTTCGATGCGTTATGGATGTAACTCATGGTACCAAATCGAACGCAAACAAAATCGTACGTGATGAGTCGACAACACTTACAGTTAGTTTGACAGAAATCCTGTGGTAGCCGTACATGTTTCAAAGTTCCCTGGATTTGACATACCACAGCCGCTGAAGATTGTATTGGTGTACTTGTACGACGGGTGCCGGCATTTTATCCGGTGCATCGGTCTCATTGCCAACTGCAGTCTTCGCTCGGATCGTTTTCTAAAGCTTGATGCGTTGCTGTGCACTCTTTGAGTATATTATAGTCCATCAATTCGTCTAGATTTCGTAGGTACGGCTCATTTGATGGTTACTTTCACAAACTGTGAACGGCTTTCCTCTTGTTTTATTGGTGTCACATCTACGTGGAACCCAGTTGTATATTTCGCACGGAAGCTTCATTCATAGCCAAACGCGCTTCCTTTTGATTCGGCATCGTTTCGGCTATTTGATTATACTACGCGCACATGCCGGTCGGTATGCGAGGGACCGTTATTGGTTTTCGCCGCTCACTAGATATCGCGATTCATTCCACGTTGCGTGCGGCCATGCGCCGCTCGGACCGAGCCAATTCCAAATTTAATTGCTCAGGTAAAGTTATTATTGGTTTCCTTGTCTTCCTCAGTTTTCTGTTCCAGCAATGTCACACTTCCTTCCTTACCTTTAATAAAATCCAACGTCTGCTTTCTGTCTGTCTGTCTATTGGCTGAACCGATTTTAATAAAAAAAAAAATTCTACGGATAGCTTGATTCTTCCCATCAACTATATTCTTCTATACTTATTATCACAGTAAATGGCTTATGAGGTTAGCAGAGAAGTCAAATATGAGAGCGGGCGGAACCGCAGGCACATCATTTATATACCGCAAAAGATGTGAGAAAACCATCGAATTCGATGGAGAAAACATAATATACTCTATCTTTTAATTTGTGGTGTCACTATGAAGTCTAGACGCACGCAATCTGAAATGCAAATTCCGAATCATCTGTTCACGGATGTGGTGTGACTTTTTACGGACAGGAGAGACTATTAAAATTGTTTATGGTATGTCACTTTACCTGTGCACTCTACAGTAGGATTGTGGATGTCACGGCGGTGCGGGGTCGCGTCGCAGTAGTCTCGGCCATTCTACGTGATTGTGTGTTTAGTATGGAACCTGAGAGGGTTGGCTATATCATCTACTACACCCGTGATGTCAGTCCATTACACCTTGCTCATATCATAAGAACTAGGTATCATGTCAATGCTTCCTTTATAGGGTTCCGTATCTCAAAACACTGTACGATCACTTTGTTGTTTTCCGTCAAGACCCTTTTTCTCGGGAACGGTTAGATGTATCAAGTTGAAATTAATATCAAATACTACGGTCTAAGGTCCCTTCGAGGTGGAAAACATTAAAGCTTTTAAGTCGGCGCAATCAAAAGATATGGCCATTTATGCCACATATTTTGATACCCCTTCGGAACCTTAAGTCTTATTACCGGAATGTCCAATGAACTCGCAAACACGCTAATCAAACCTATGCATACGTCCCATTTGACCTCGAGAATAGTGAAATTTGGCAAGAAGCAGGCAATCTCACAGCACAAGTAAAGCAAAACATTAAAATAAATCGATAATTTTTAATAGCCCAAAAAATATTTATGGCGATTATTTAGTTTTTAATATTAATGATATAATAAAATATATAATTTATGTTTATCGTAAAAACGGTGATACATACAAACTTCCAACTTGGTGTGAATATAATGCAAACTCTAAAGTAAAACAAGAAATAATAAAAACAGACCCTCGGTGCGCGAGTCCGACTCGCACTTGACAGGTTTTTATTCGTATGTCATCTATGCAACTATTGTAATGATATCATGATTCAATTGCAGACAAACTAGCATGTTGATCGTTACTCATTAATTCACTTTGCTGCAACAATAATTCATACGTGCCTAGCATTCAACACCTCTGCTGGTACCACACACAGATGTAGATGTAGGTACCTTTCTGTGGCTGTAACTATGCAATGTGACAGTGTTACTTCTTTTGTATTTCACTCACGTGCTGTGAAGTCGCCTCGAACATCAGGATAATCGACCATCTTCGAGAATAACTTCACCTTCTAAGGTTGAACGACGTTCAACCATTTTTTCTCATGTTTTTTTGCTCAAAGTCTGTCCTTTGTCGCACAGCACAGTGAAATTGTGCGAATCCGGGTGCGACGCGGCGGCAAGTCATCGAAACTTTTAACCGAAGGGGTCTTCAAGCGCAAGAGTAAACTCCTGTGTCTTCAAGCGCAGGAGTAAACTCCTGTGTCTTCAAGCGTACGTGAGCTACAGGTTGGACATCCCTCTAATGGAAATAATATATAATATATTTTTATTTTTCACTTCAGTATTTGCCATAATCTCCTGACATGGTATTTATTTATTAACCCCCGACGAAAAAAACGGAGGGGTGTTATAAGTTTGACGTGTGTGTGTGTGTGTGTGTGTGTGTGTGTGTGTGTCTGTCTGTGGCATCGTAGCTCCCAAACGGATGGACCGATTTGGATGCGGTTTTTTTTATTAGGAAGCCTGTTTAATCGGGATGGTTCTTAGCTATGTTTGTAATCAAGTAATTAAGTAATTAAGTAATAAAAAAAATTATTATCTTCAAAAGTGGACCGATTTGCATGTGGTTTTTTTTAAAAAGCTTGAAATAAAAGTTAAATTACAAATTTAAAAAACCCCCGACTCTTAAAAAGTCAAAAATAATTTCCGTTTACTTACTTAAAGGAGTCGGGGGACCGCTAAGTAAATTAAATATAAAGACTCAAAAGTTGCGCGGGAATTTACTTAGCGGTCTACCGACTCCTTTAAGTAAGTAAACGGAAATTATTTTTGACTTTTTAAGAGTCGGGGGTTTTTTAAATTTGTAATTTTCCATGTGAATTTGACTTTGTCGACTGAACCATTGAACCGTTGACACCGCCTCCCATGCTGGTTTTCATAAAAACAATTCCAATGATCAAATCCATGTAATCTCTTCGAACATTACGATTATTATGTAGATAGATTAGCTTAGCTATGAAACTAACGAACTTCGGTCTAATCATCGAATTAAATTAACTTCCATTGGTTTAGGCCCACTTGCACCAACACGAATTTAACTATAAACCAGTTTAACTCGTTAAGCTAGCACCCGTTGTATGTGGGAACCGCGTTTAAACCGCGTTTAAATCCATAACTCGCTACTTAACTCTAAACTCGTGTTGGTGCAAGTGGGCCTTAAGGTCTAACTTACTCAATTTGACATCATCGCAATAAACGAAGCCTGTTAAACATTCCATAGTGAACTTTGGGTCAGCTTAATTAACGTGTTTCAAGATTATTTTCATCTTCATCTGGAACTTGCCAGTCACGTGTTTCTGCAGTGGCATTTTTATGTATGACTTATCTGCGTTGCATAAGTACCTTAAAGTTTGTTTTGTTTTTTAAAGTGAAATTATTTCATCATTTTACGACCAATTAGTAGACTATTAACTGTATGTATAATCTTTCTTTAAGATTTTTTGAGTAAATTATGAGTATGTTCTATGCTATTGCTGTTATAAATTTATGGACTTCGTCCCTTAGGATTGCAGAAAATGGCATTGTATTATTAGTAAAACAACACTAACTACTGTTAATAAAAATGTATGCATAGGTAATCAATCATTGATTGCAATGGTATTCGTAGCAATGGTTATTATCCAAATACTGTCACAAACTAGTCAAATAAAATATAAAAAAATATAAACCTTTGATAACGAACAATATTTTCACCCTCTCAACGTAGGTAACCATCTATAACTGTCGTTATTTCAGTGGTTCAGCTTAATTCAGTGTAGGTCCTCTCTCGATCAAATCCTTATCAAATAAAGCTAAAAATTTGTTACGACCGATTCTATGCGTCGAGAACTAGGCACTCAATCAATTCACATGGGTTTTTTACTGACGTTTTCTGGCATATCTAAGTGTGATTATAAGATGTAAATGTCAGCATAACTATTCCGCCCGTTCTGTGAGAAAGAACGGACAAGAAAACTCGTCTGCAGTCAATATGACATATATGCATATATATTATGCAGTTTCTGGGTTCGTGACCATACGATGTCGCTCGCACAACTTGCGAAGTGGCCTTGAGTGAGACAACATACATTCCGTGAATCCTGAAGTTGCATCTAGTTGGATGGATTCCAATAAAAGGGAATTCGTGGTCACAAGTATACGACCATAATGTTCTCTGTTTTCATTCCCTACTTTCTTTCGAACTCCCTTTTGCCTGAAACCTGACATGGTTGACAATATCACCTGCTACACCTGAGATGCCAGCCTAATATTATCACTTCTATGTTCTATGTTATTACTTCCCTTTGTTTGTGCTGTCTACACTGAACTGAGCCGCTGAACCTAGTCTTACGTCTTGTCTTACATCCATCTAAGTTTTGTCATTCATCTTGGTATGTGCAGATGCACTCTGGTCATTTGTTACCGTTCCTGGGTTGTTGAATCTTTTGCAACTTCAACTGTATTTTTCCTTCGACCTTTCGATTCTCTCCTCTACCTCCGACATTTCCTTCTTATTTTCGTTCGCAAATATTACGAAGCCAATGTAAACGAGATCTTCGTGACACGGTGGTTTTACTGGAATGTTTATATGTTTCCGGATCGGAAACATCTTTTCGGCCGTTCAGCGGTGATTACTGAACAGGAAGCACCGGTCATTATTGGCACTTTCTTTACAAGATACATAACCCCCGCCGGTTTCATTATATCCGAATAAGGGATATCCACGTGCAACGGTAGTCCTGACACCTCTGACGCATCTTCCACACTATTTTTGTTAATTGTTTTTTTTAGCAGTGGTCAAGAAGTTTGAAGGCCATCAAGGTATAATGAGGAACTGTGAAGGAAAGTAAAGGAAGGATTTTGGAAAGGTATGGCTGATAACCAGCGCTACCCTCGCCTCAGCAACGAGTGTAGCACACTCTAGTAAGTAAATTTAAGTCTTAATTTGTTTCTGAATGGCAATAGATATCGATGTATCTATTGATGTATTCTATGAGCTAGAAATCAGAGAAAAGTCCTTATTATTTCGAAAGTATACTTGGAATATTTCTTCAATGTTGCCTAGTGCACTAGTAGTTGTGATTGTTACTTGTGAAATGTTCTACCAATCGATTATAGTCTACGGAAGATGGCAGTTGAGTAGCGGTTATATCCTCTTTGGCAGTTGACGCGTAAAATTGCATAGTGCAGCATGCAGTTGACAGTGACGCAATCTCACTTCCATACAAGTTCCAACTCTGTGCAAGCGATTATAAATGCGGTACCATTGCTCTTGTTATCATATCGCGTGGGTTCTTTCATTGCAAATGCAATGGTAGTTTTGGTTGTATATATATATACCTATGTTGTTTTGTCGCTATGTCGCATGGATTCTTTGTACAACACAATATTCTTTGTGGTCAGAAAATGTGTTGCCCAATTAAATGTGTAACATTATTCCGTTCTTTCATCAAGTTTCCGTTCAGTTCAGTGTATCCAGCAAGACCTAAGATAAGTCCGACTGGAATAATGTGTAATGGGTTGTCATCACGGATGTAGCAGGTGGTTTTGTCAATAGTGCCAGGTTGCACAAGAGATATCTTTTTATGGTTTGATTTGAATGTCTTTAGTATACAACTTTCAATGGAAATATTGTGCATTGCATATTATGTGTTTGAATTCTAATTGAACAACAAAAGCACATAGGTGATAAACGTACTATTATTGTATACGTTTACTCAAGTTTTATCACTTTTATAGCGTCCGTATTAGATTCCGCTAGTCACCCTTGTGTACATTTGTTTACCCTTGTTTAATCTTGACCCTATATTGGCTATATTACTGAAGAGTCTCTACTGGTATGTGTAAGTGGATTTGTACTGGATTTTATTCGAAAACCATCGATCTTTCGCTACACTTAGTTGTGACAGATGGTCGAATTCATTTGGATAAGCAGAACTAGTCGTGCAGGCTTTCCAACTGCCGCTGTCTTCTTACGTTGCGAATTCTCACCTAATTAACATTGATTTGAAACTTAGGGCAATCCTTTGTTAATTATTCTGCTCGACCTATTGCTGCAGTCGAAATTGTCTTTCTTTGTTTTGGAGCAATGACACAACGCGCCGCTGAATAAATAGGTAGAAAGCTGTTTTTAACCGACTTCAAAAAAGGAGGAGGTTCTATGTTCGGCTGTATGTATTTTTTTTTTATGTATTTTCAGCAATATCTTCCCCAATTGTGAACCGATTTCGATGATTCTTTTTGTGTTCGGTTCAGTCTAGCTCCAAGGTGGTCCCATTTTTTTTTGTCAAGATCGGATTGGAAAGCGAGGCGGAATCGCGAGGCCGAAGGCCGAGCGATTCCGCCGAGTACATTAATAGCAAATAAAAATTACTAAAAAAACTGTGAAATAAAAAACTATTTAAAAAAATATAAAAACCGCCTTCAAAAATGTATGAAATAAAAAAATAAAAATCGAACCCTAGAGTTAAAGGCGGTGGTGCTAAAGCAAGCAAAAATAACCGACCGCCTTCAACTCTAGGGTTCGATTTTTATTTTTTTATTTCATACATTTTTGTTGCTCCATTCGTATGCGCCTTGCTGGCACGCGGTCAAAGGGTGATCTCAGAGCGCCTTGCCTCATCAAGATGCCAGGAGACCAATCAAAACCCTCTCTTTATCTGCGGCCTACCGTAGTAATCCAAGACCCGCTCTTGTCTTTTTAATATTGATGAACAGAAACGTGTACCCAACCAGTACATTTTCGTAAAGTTCATAAGAGGGACGCGAAAGGGGCAAGGAGGTGGTCGGTGGTACACAATATTGGTTTTTCTTCACTTGTCGCATTGGAAAGAGCAAAATAATTGCTCTTGGACAATATGTACTTGTAGAGTATGTATATGTACTTAGTAGCGTAGCTCTAGCTAGTAGGTAGCCTAACACCAAAATATTTAAATACTATATGCCCAAAAAAAAAAAAAAATTAAGAATATAACTAGAAATCCCTGCTTCTGCTGCTGCAATACTCTCTTGCTTCAATACGTACTTTTAGAAATAAAAGTACATCTGTCCAATTTATCAGGTAAGTTAGGTAATTTATCCAGAACTATGGAATGGAAGACCACGGACTTGCCAGAAGTTAATAATACATTAAAACAAGAAAGAAACAGGAAAACACTGGATACATCTAACGTTATTTGGATTAGTAGACCATAATTTGGTGCACGGTGCTGAAGTTTCATTCTCATTGACTTCTACCACTGAACAGAGCCAAGGGACCACATATTATCAGCGAGCCTGCCGTTTGTATGGTACGGTATGCGCTGGAAGCTAATCTAGCGCCAAAACCGAGATGCACGCAAGTACGGTATTATGCGCTGGAATGGAAGCCCATATAACGCCAAAACCGAGATGCACGCAAATATTTTTACACGTTGGGGGAACGAGCGGTGATTCAACCGTGACAACGTACACGCGCCGCTGAACGACCTTACTCGATTGGCCGTCACTGCATCCTGCCTGACTCCCCAGCTTCATTCTTCATCCCTCGATTGTTGGCGCACCCAGTTTCCATATAGCAAAGACGTTTTTTTGTTTCTTTAGGCTCAGTGGTCATTGCCTTCTACGAGTAGCATCGAATGGTAGATCACGCCATCCAATGGAAGCTGAGGCCGAGCGGTCACTCGTTTAACGTACTGTAACACGTGTCTGGCGATACAACACGTCCGACCTTTGACTAGTGCTCGACGCGTGATGTATCCATGCGCGTGATAAGGAAAGGACAGCATTGAGTCAGGGCCTTGGAAAACTGTTGGGAAATAGGGCAATCATGAATTGGAGTAACTAGAGATGGCTATGGATATAGCGTTTTTCAGGAAATGGGTTTGCACTGTTAGAGATCACTATGATAAAAATAATCCAATAATGAGGCTGCACTGATAGATATCACTATGATAGAGACAACCCAAAATGAGGTTGCACTGATAGAGATCACTATGAAAGAGGCAACCCAAAAAATGACGTTGCACTGATAGAGATCACAACGATAGAAACAACGCAAGTATGAGGTTGCACTGATATAGATCACTCACTATGGTAGAGATCACTAAGATAGATACAACCTGAAAATTAGGTTGCACTAATAGATGTCACTCTGATAGAGACAACCCGAGAATGAGGTTGCACTGATAGAGATCACTAAGATAGAGACAAGCCAAAAATGAGGTTGCACTAATAGAGATCACTATGAAAGAGACGACCCATTTGTGAGTAGCACTGATAGAGATCATAAGGATTTGACACTTCATTTTACTCTTCTATTGTAACCAGAAATGCGGAAGTCTTACCAAATTATGTATGTACATGAATGTTTTGCTGTGATATGACAAAGAAAGAGACGATTTAATGAAAGATAAGTTATCGGTAGTGAGACAGGTTTCGTAGGGAATACTAAAATAAATGTCGCATCGTTAGTATTCCGAGTATTTTTATAATTTTTTTACAGAATATATTTTCGAATACGCGATGTCGCCCTCGTGCTAAAAATATAATTCGTTCTGAACGTAGGACAGTTCTTGAAGCGTAATAGTCGTACGCATGACATGATGACATATTTATAGACATTTCGTCTAGCAAAAATGTGTGATAGTGGAACGTTATCTTTTCGACGTTTAAACCTTTGAAGTCTTAAAATACTTTGATGTATATTGTCAAATTCTACGTGTTCAGTTCTTAATGTACTTCCAATGTTCTTGCCTTTAGAACATTTACTTCACACACACTTATCTCTCCTTTCTAATACCTGGACCTGGATAATACTGGATATTGTATAATACTGGTTAGTGTATCAAAACCTGCGTAAAATTTATCATAATCTGCATAGAGTTTATCATAATTCTGAAACCAAATTCACTCTTGGATTTTTTTTTAAGTTTTATCAGTTTCAGTGGTGTATTTGCTACCGTGTTTATAAAATAGAATCGCTGTTTAATTTTATAATATATACACGACCTAGTTTATTATCTCATATGAAGTACCTATGTAACTCATGTGATCTGATCATGCGTGTTTTGAGTTCAGCCTGGATTTGTTGAAGTTGCGGACTTTGCCTTTATTTATTTTTTTATCATTATTTTAGGTGTCTTGTCAGCAAGTCCGGTCACTACTGGATTTTCTGTCGGTTTTTTTTTATCTTTTCAAGCGTTCTTCTTTTATTATCTCCTTTACAACTTCAAAATACAAAAACATCAAGATGAGGCGCACTTGCGACGTATTTTAACTAGAGATTTTGAATTGTCACCAGTTTGAGTGGGGAGGCTCTGACGCACATTGCTCAAACGCACTCGTCCCTTTTCGAACTGTTAGCGATTTGTGGCTGTTTTGCATACGATCAGAAATACTATCAGGTTAAAGGGGCTTATACTTGATAACGTTTTATCTGTTAATTATTATACGAAGCATCACTCAGATGTGATTAGTGCTTCAACAGCTGCGGTGCGGAGCTGACCAGCTCACCTTTAGACTCTCCATTTCCTTTTCTTTGTTTTAATTCGTATTGTTGTCGTCTTTATCTACGTTGAACATTGAACTGAAAATATTTATAACTTCTTTCCAGATTATAAAATAAACCTATTTAAATATTTTAACATAATGAGAAACATTGGACGGACCGTGAAATCAGTGAAGTGAATTAAAAGCGCGTGTATGGAGGTTTTCGGTGTTGTGGACTAAGAGTTTAATTTAAAAATGTGGACCGTTGTAGAGAACATTAGAATAATGAGTGGGATGGTGGAGCTGGCCATCTTCACTGCTTTGCTGTATTGGTTCTTCACATCCAGGTTTGTTATTTTTATTTAAAAACATTAATTTGTGTGTATCTGTTAAAATGTTATTTATGAATGTAAATGTTATTTATTTATGAATATAAATATTTTTGGGTTGGCTATAGAATTGGAGCACAAGCTTTTAGAGTAGCTAAGGATGGAATTTTTTAGGGGTTCCCCCTCTCCTCACCCCCTCCCCCACATTCTAGTATATTTCTTATTTCTATATATTTCCCATGTTTTATAGTTGTTTGTGTTTAATGTTAAATGATAAAATAAAAATGTATACTTAATCTAAATTTTTAAAACCGCGTCGTTTCTGTTGTTTCTCATTTTCGAGCTTTTGGCAATTCACTGATGGATTTTGTACTTTGTAATTTATTATATTCGTCTCCATCCATTATTATATGCATCTATCTTTTTTCGGCGACAAAGTAAAAGAATTACTTCTGGTTTATTATGGTTTATTTTAACTAAAAAGTGCATGTCATGCGGACATTGGATTTTTAAAATTATTTTGCCCTGGCTCTGTCTGGCACCAAAATATAACGTTTAAATATAAACATGCAATACTCAGGAATCTCTAAAGAATTCTAGAATCTAAGAATAATCTACTTTGTGAAACTCGTGTATTGACATTATTATACCTACTTAATTGTTTTTTTTATCCTACTATTTATTTTTAACGAGAACTGCCCAATACTGCTTATCAGGGAGTAAACTGAGACATCCGCACAGATTTATTTGCAAAACGTCATCGGTGCGGTGGACTATTTAAACAATTTTATGAGAAACTAAACAGTTCGAAGGACAAACTAGTTGCATTTGTAGTAACCGAATTCGGCCAAGGTACATCCGACGGAAGGATCTCGACAGCGAAAACCAATCCATTCCCAGCGGATATTGGCTCACGGGTGGCAAATATTTTCTCTACACTTCATTTTACTCTTGTATTATAACCAGAAATGAGCGAGAATGACTCTCAATTTTGTGTTTTCCTCTGCGATTTTCGTAGTATAGCGATGTGTAGAAAGTCTAAGAAAAAAATCGTTT
Organism: Nematopogon swammerdamellus; assembly: GCA_946902875.1. Classification (NCBI taxonomy): domain Eukaryota; kingdom Metazoa; phylum Arthropoda; class Insecta; order Lepidoptera; family Adelidae; genus Nematopogon; species Nematopogon swammerdamellus. The sequence goes on along the minus strand of OX336358.1, from coordinate 9,782,751 downwards.
CACCTTTGGCGAGTAAAAGGTTGACCCTTTGGTCATAGTTCCCGATTTTCCGCGAATACAATACAATACAATATAATCACGCAAAGTTCCGCGCGCGAAACTTTCTCCGCGCTTTTTCCATTATAAAATCATCATAACTCTGAAATTTGTTTATTCTGTAATCGTCTTCTAAAAGATACGAACAACAGTCAGCAGGTACGGAACGAAGACATAATATTGTTTTAATCGGGAGGTTCAAATGTGTCTCGTGATAGGTGACAAGTGTTTATCAATGTTTGTTGAGGTGTTCACTAAACGCAGCTTGGCAAACATGAATTATTATGAACTTTGAATTTATATGAAATGTTATGTAATTTTTATGGTTCTTAAATAATAGTGTGTGGCTAACGAAAGAACTAGACATACAGTCGACATCCTCTTGTGTTATCTATGACCTTATCGTAAGCTTTTTCGCTGCAATCTTTTGAAATTGATCTGACTTGCCTGCGGTGCATGCTATCATTTCATTACATGAGCTCATACATAATATATAAGCATGTATATAGCATGTATGAGATCCCGTCGCCCCCACTCCACCTCCGCACTACGCGTATTGAGCAGGGGATGCATACCTGTACAGTCGAACTACCACGGATGCCGGTTCAACCGGTTCTGTAGGTCTTTCATTCACAAAACCGGGGAAATTTGGAACACACTCCCTGTCCATCTATTTCCTCCCAAGTATAGTCTGGGAATCCCAGACTGGGATGTTTCAAGAGTGGCGTGAAAAGGGCTCCTGTCATGCCGGCATGGCATTCACAATCCCCGTGCATCACTTACATGCCCATGGGCGCAATGACGCCACATATCGAGGCCTGTGCGGTGTTGAGTTTTGGAAATCGGTTTTAGGCGTTCGCGACTACCGGTTTTTCAGTCCGTGTACCGGTGTCAACACCAACACCGGTGTTTTGTTTAACACGATGTCGAACCGGTGTCAGTGTCGAACCGGTGTCGTGATCGAAACCCGTGTAGTAGTGCAGAACCGGTTGTGGCTATAAAATCGGTTCACCGGGCAGTTCAAATTTTGCAACCGGTGTTAACCCAACACCGGTGTTAAACCGGTATACCGGTTTTTGGAACAGGCCTACACATGTCAATCGTTCCATAAGAAAAAATTGTACATCCTAAATAGCGAGCTTCCAGCGAAACTCATTTGTGTCCGTCCACTCATCGCTCATTGGCCTAGCTAGACTGGCGACTCTAATTTAGCGTGCACCGGTTCTTGAGTTCATGAAAGAAGGCTTTTACATGATTCATTACATTCATTCATTTTCACGCTTCAACTTCTCAGCGTTCGGACGTGCGGATTTAAATGTGTGAGTGTAGTTGCACCAGTGTGTTAAGATAAAATGAGTGATACTGATGGTGCAGGGTGCAGAAATAAGAGTCATTTTATTATAAATGTTGGTGCTTTGTCAAGCTCTCAGTCTGGGTTTGATAGCGAATGTATGAGTACTTATAGGATTGTGGACATTATTAGATAAGGTTATTAGGCTATGATGTAAATAATATTTAATAGTTATTCTAATATTATCCAATTAACTGATAATTCATATAAATAGTATATAATGTGCTTCGTTATTTATGTCAAAAATTTTGGGAGGGTTACATAGACACTCAAATAAACACGTTACGCAAAAAAAAAAGTTTTTAGCATTACTTTTCGAGAAATTTAACAAAACATGTTTGCTACTTAAACATTAACCTGTGTGTAACAGTAGGTAACTTGCATTGTACGGGGTCAATGACCGTACTATGTTCAAACGCAGAACAGCTGTTTGTTGTAAGTAAGTATGATTGGTTTTTACAGCTACTTATTTGATTTTATTTTTTTGTTAGGAGAAAAAATGCTCCATTCTCATTCTCATGCTCCAACATATGTTTTTTCTTACGTAAAGTAAGAAATCTAGTCTCTCTATTTGAGTGCGTATGTAACCCTCCCGAAATTTTTGACATAAATAACGAAGCACCTTATATACATGATGTTTGATGTGTGTGTGTGGTGAGTGTGTATAACTACCTGGGGATCTTCAAAAGGCGTGTTAATAAATTAGAAAACGACATTTTTGTCTGGATATATGGCTGACATGGCGCCTCCCGTAAGGTGGTTTCGCGAGGAATGGTGTTATTGGCTGTGTCTGATCTTCTTTTGAACTTTTAGGCACAGCCACCCGTGCCGGTTGTCCATTAAAAACATTATTCAAAAAATGTTTATTCCAATCACCAATCGAGTAAAAACAACCACCATCCCTGAACTCTACGTGGTCACAGCAAAAAACTCCACCGCACAGCTTTTAACTCGAACATCCGAAAGCACTTCTTAACAAATCGAGCGTTGGACGCCTGCAATAAATTTCCAAAACATGTTGATTGATTCCCCAAACAAAAAACACTTTCAAAAACCGATTAGATAAATACATAAAAAGTACATCAACAAAATAATTGCAACAGTGTCCAAGAACGAAATCTAAAAAAAAGAAAAAAAAAGAAAACAATACTAAAATACCGAAGTACATGAACATCATGTCTGCAGCCTGCATCAGATGAAGTACCTACCTGGTTTTTTAGCTAGCGCACAACCAACCATGCAAGCCTACCTCCGGCGGCCGCGCGTTCTGTCTGATCAATAAACGCCCAAAATTATGTCTCCTGGGAGCTCGCTATTAGGAGGTACTAAGAATACCTTTTTATTGAAACTATTTATTAGAATCATAATTAAAAAATCAGTTTTCTGTTGACTTGTAAACCTACGCTTTTAACTATTCTAAGTGATGTTACAATGTCACCGTCCGGTTGTTGTCCAGTCGTTACTGCATTTTTCTCTTAATGTGAAAAGTGATAGCAGCCAGACGACTTTCCCTGGTCTTCTCTCGTTAGAGTACTAAACACAGCTGCGGTCTAGCTGTTCTCTTAAGGGGAAACGGACAGCGTTTTGTCCATACAGACATATTCCCCTATTTACTCCCTGTATTATGTATGACACTAGCTAGAGCATTGTTATTAATATACCATAGGCATGGGGCACCGGCATTTCTGTAGGTTTTTTGTTTGTCCGCTTTTTTTTAAATTATTTATTAGAGGAGCTGGCACCCTTTAAAAATGATCAAATTTGAAATCATCAACAGGCGCCAGTACCTACCTAACTTTCAGAACTGTTTAAAAAATACGTATAGACATTCAATATTTTCTTCTAATACTTTTGACGATTTTTTTTCAAAAATCGGTCCAGTTTTGGAGAAGGAATCTTAAATAGGAAATGTGAATTTTGTCGATTTTTTTCATGATGATTTTTTATTAAATATTTGCGGGGTGAGATTCTAGAACGCGACAGCAACAAGTTTTTTTAAATACTTGTTCTTCAAATTTCTCGCTGCCGGCATTTCACCTTAAATTCATTTGGTTTTTATTATATCCCAAATCCATCTCTATGTTCATTTATTTAAGGTTTTTAAGTCTTTGTCTAAGTTTGCATTATTTTCTGAATCTAAAATGTTGTAAAATGTTTTGGGAAAATTTATGTATTAATAACTATTTAGATAATTAATATCAAAGTTAGCGCTTGTCCACTGCGAGGTCTCCTGCCTTCCATGATTTACTAGGGATGAAATGTCAGTCTTTATTTCACGTTTAAAAAAGTTATATTAATTTTACATATATTATACAAAAGTAATATAAATACACAAAATTAATACAAAAATTAAAAACGGTAATACCGCCGGGGCGGCGGGAGACAAAAAGCCGTGTATTATTTAAAGTATGTAGAATACTGTATTTCTAAAATCTCCACCTCCTCACCTGATGACAGACCTCTCTCATGCGAGATCACATACCTCTCGGTAGTGATGATGGCACCTCAGAGACCTTACTATTCCCTACTACTATAGCCTCTCCACCTGGCGGCTAGCCTAACAGTATATGTGTGTTGGTTGACCCGGCAGCCGCGTGGCCGACATGCTCGAGCTGGTGAGCGAGCGCGTGGGCGGCTGGTGCGGCGGGGTGGGGCTGGCGGGCGGCGACGAGCCGAGCGGGGCCAGCTCGCTGCGGAGGCTGGCGCTGCAGCAGCGGCGGCGGCACCGCGACATCTACTCCAAGCTGGACGCCGAGCGAGCCGTGAGTACAGGCAGTCTGCCCCCAACCCGACAGCATATTTCCAAAGTCTACTACGCGAGTTGCTCTGATTGGTGGAGAGACGAGTCTGGCTCCGGCTCCGGCTCCGGCGGACCTAGCGGGTATGTTGTGTTGGTTGACCCGGCAGCCGCGTGGCGGACATGCTCGAGCTGGTGAGCGAGCGCGTGGGCGGCTGGTGCGGCGGGGTGGGGCTGGCGGGCGGCGACGAGCCGAGCGGGGCCAGCTCGCTGCGGCGGCTGGCGCTGCAGCAGCGGAGGCGGCACCGCGACATCTACTCCAAGCTGGACGCCGAGCGAGCCGTGAGTACAGGCAGTCTGCCCCCAACCCGACAGCATATTTCCAAAGTCTACTACGCGAGTTGCTCTGATTGGTGGAGAGACGAGTCTGGCTCCGGCTCCGGCGGACCTAGCGGGTATGTTGTGTTGGTTGACCCGGCAGCCGCGTGGCGGACATGCTCGAGCTGGTGAGCGAGCGCGTGGGCGGCTGGTGCGGCGGGGTGGGGCTGGCGGGCGGCGACGAGCCGAGCGGGGCCAGCTCGCTGCGGCGGCTGGCGCTGCAGCAGCGGCGGCGGCACCGCGACATCTACTCCAAGCTGGACGCCGAACGAGCCGTGAGTACAGGCAGTGCGCCCCCAACCCTACAACCTTAGTATAGAGCGTTCCATATAAAAGTTCCCTTCGCCATTATGTTGGCTCCACTGTTGCCACAATTCCTGTTGCCAGATTGTGAAGATTATATTACCTAATAATGTAATCGGTATTTACCGTACAAAAAATACTGTAAATACCGATAATTACGGGTAAACACATAGCAACCCTCAACGCTGTTTTGACAGATAGACAGTGGAGCCAACATAACGGCGAAGGGAACTTTAAGTTGAAACGCTCTCTACCTCAATTTCATTAACGATTGACTACTTGATACTTCAAGTACCTAGCTTAATATTCATATAATCATATTTTTGACAATTATACTACATTATAGTATGTTTAATATACTATCATATTTATGTTGATACAAATTACGTATCAAAGTTAGCCAAAGGCTCTTTCCACCTGATTCACTTAATTAATAAGTCTTTGTAGTCAAAACTCTCAGCAAAATTGTTAATCTTGCTCCCAAGCTGTCTTTTCGATAGACTATGGGCGGTGTTATTATGTGGCTAGTCACTAAATACTTTTAAAAATATGTTAAAAAAAAAATACCCTGCGAAGTTTCTTGTCGGTTCTTCTTCGTGGGTGTAATCGAACCGGATAGAACAAATTGTGACAAGTTCGAGCGCAGTCTAACTGCTATATGAATGATCATTGAACAATACAATACAATACACACACACACACACACCCTCACACACCCTCCCTCACACACACACACACACACGGGGGAGGTGCTACCGGAGGAGGCTGCAGCAGCGAAGGCGTCATCACGTCGTAAACCAGCGCTGAAGTTCTCGTTGGGGAAACTGCAGAGTTCGGTTTTTTTTAATGGAAACTGACACGGTTGGCAACTTCACCTACAACATCCGTGATGTCAGCCCACAACGCCGGATGAACTAGGTGCCATGTCAGTGCTTCCCTTCATTTCATGTCGGCTACACTGGACTGGACGATTTATTACATAGTCGTTTCGACCGACGACGTTTCATTCAATGCGGTGGTGGTGGTACCAAACCCGGCGGGATAAACTCTACCACCTAGTAAGGTAAGATGGGAATGGACCTACAATTTTTCGTGGAATCCGAACCACGCTCAGCCTCCAACGGTCCAGCGGTCACCCATCCAATTAGTGACCGCGCCCAGGTTTCCTTAACAACAGTCGACCGACTGCACCATTGAGTAACTATTTAGTAATCTGTGAATGAGCTACCGAGGCTGACATCTCCCTTTTTAAGCCGTCAGAGCGACTAGTTTCTTAAAGACTAATCTGGTAGTCCAGCTACGCTGATCGATATTTTGACATTGTGCTATGAACTACAAAACAAGCATGTCCTACGTGCAAGCAAAAACCAGCTGTCTTGCCTGTACCAGGCCTCACGCACTCTATGTACTTGCGCGCGCTAACTACCTACCGCCCGACGGGCCGCCGGCGGTCTATTTCAGTGGTAATTCATCAGCCGCGCGAAGTATACATAGACGCTCGCCCACGCAACTGCGCGCAGCTGCAAAGCAATAACCACTTTACACTCGATCGTTAAGGTACATTTTCGCACGCAGTGATTGGCCACGTGAAGCAGTAGGCTATTAAAGCCCGAAGGTAGGAACATTTTCTATGGAGTGATTTATCTGTTACGAAGTAACTATTAAGTAATCTGTGCCTGTACGCACAATGCACTGCTTGCAGTTCCAGTCCAAAGAACTGGACACGTTTAACTGGACATGGTAGGAGCCGCAGTCGCACCCAATTTCGCGCCCGATAGAAAACTGTCAACCGTGTATGTTTGTTGTCTTGATAACTCCAGCAGCCTGGTATCTGGTATCTGCATCTGTAAAAAAGGTATTAGTCGTAAGACTATCATACCGCAACCGGTCTTTTTTGCGCGGTAGACCGCGCGAGGCCTGCCGTCACTTTGTCCGCCCTATATAAAATAGTGCAGTCGCCGTGGCCGGCCGGCTGGCGATTTAGTAGCGGTCACTTTGTCCGCCCTAAGTTAGGGCGGTCGCAGTGACCGACTGCTGGCTAAGGGCGAGCGGCATCGAAGCCGCTACTGCTGCTGGCACGTTCTGCAGTCTCTCGACTGCTGCAGCTGCCTGTGGTGAGGAGAAAAGCGAATGAGTCGCGAATGTCGGTCGAACTGCCTGTTTGCTCGACATCGTCCCCGGCGCCTGCCGGGGCGATGGTGCTAGAAAGGACAAGTCCGCCATTTCGATTATCGCAGCGAAGAAGAACTGGCAAGAAACTTCACTGGGTCCTCCAGCAGCGTACTGATGCTACTGTTTCCCTGTCGACAGAGTCGCGCCGCAGTGCTGCACCGAGTGAAGGAGAGCGCGGTGGTGCCTGCGCCCGCGCCGCCAGTGCGTCCGCCCGCCGGCCTCGCGTGCCCGCGCTGCGCTCCACTATCTAGGGTAAAATTCACTTTTTATTTAATATAATATTATTTTATATTTTATTTTATTTTATATAAGGTAGTTTTTAATGTAATACGTTATTTTATAATAAAGCGGCGGGTGGCCGAGTGGTCTGGAGGTCGGCTTCTCTTGCGAGAGGTCCGAGGTTCGAACCCAACCGGCGTATAACAATGAGTTTTTTTATGTCTTGAAAAAGTTTACGTTCATACTTTCACCCACTGCGCCATGATTCGGATTCCATGTAAACATGTAGGTCCACCGGGGGAGGAAATTCCTTGAGGCAATAAGTCCGCCCTTGCCACACATTAAGTGGCATAGTATTATATTACATACTAGCTTTTGCCCGCGGCTTCGCTCGCGTGAAATTCGTATTTCAAAAGAACAAATTAAGTAAGCCCGCTACCGTACCTTTATTTCGGCGGTTGGAACAATTCGGTTTGTATGAGAGCCACATCTTAGCGTAACTGGAACTTTATTTTATTTAGCCTATCCTGTGTCCCACATAGTTAAATGTGCTTGTACAAAGTTTCATCGTATTCGGATGATCGGTTTAAGAGTTATGGAGGAACATACATACATACATACAGAAAAGATTTCTAAAAATCGTCAATTTAGTTTTAGTATCATACTTAAAGTCTACAACAAGAATATCTCATAAAACAAAGTAAGTTACTCCATGACCATCTCTTACAGATTTCTTTATTAACACATTTTCTTTTTATAACAATTTTACATTTTACAGATTTATTATTAGTATTGATGATTGATGATTATTATTAGTATTGATATTTATTTATTTAGTATCCATTATTTTCATTTTCCCTGGTTGTATAATATCTTGAATGAAGTCTGCGAAATTATTGGGAAGAGTGTAATCTCACGAATTAATAAAATTTAATTTGCAACCAAACCAACCTAACCTTACGGCCGCGACAAAATGTATGTAAGTATGCAAAGATACAGAACAAAGCAAAATGTAATTGTGGACGGAGTTCTACAGTGATAACTAATACAGCGCCATCTAGTAGCACAATCTGTATAGACAATGCTGATGCTAGATGGCGCTAGTTACACGTTTCTTAGATAATACTCTCTTGTATAGCGGTGTTTCATGTCCAGCATAGAAAAACACATTTTTAGGGTTCCTTATCCATACGGAAGAACTAAGCCGATGTTGTCTGTCTGACTTTCTTTCTTTCTGTCCGTCCGAGTGCTGTATCTTTTAAACCGTAATAGGTAGTCTGTTGAAATTTTCACAGAATATGTGCTATTATGGCGGATATGCCAACAAAGAATAAAAGATGCAAAAAGTGAAATTAAGGTGGGTCCCCATACAAGAAACGGGCTAAGAATCGTTTAGTAAATATTGACACTACTAAATAATATTTGGCGCCACAGGTACGTACTTTGGCACTGCAGACAGATAAAAGATAGACGGATATGGCTTTTTTGACAGGTATGGTATAGCGAATTCACGGAACCCTCCGTGCGTGTGTAAAACTCGCACTTGCCGATTTTTTGAAGAACTTGCACCCTTGGCTATGTCCAATAGTCAGTTGTATAACCCAATTTTTATAACTGTGCACTTCGAGCTGTCTTCACCCCCCGCTTACTTCCTCACCTCTCCGCCGACGCCTATCAGTACACACACACACACACACACACACAGCAAGGGCGTGTACTGATAGACGTCGGCGGAGAGGTGAGGAAGTAAGCGGGGGGGGGGGGGGGGGGCGGGGGGTGAATTCAGTCCTGCCAACCTAACGACTTTGACAGCTCAAAGTGCACAGTTATAAAAATTGGGTTATATGATCATCAGACACACACAGCTAATAACACCATTTCTCCTCTTTGCGAAAACACGCTCAGCTAGGCGCCATTACAGCTGTGATTGGAACAAAAAGTTCCAAATGGAGAGAAGATGGAGAAAAGATATTCAAATGGAGATGACAATGATGATGATAATACCTACCTATTTTGAATGTTGCCACAGTCTACAGTCACGCAAGACGCGCTTTAGATGATGCCAATGACCATTGCAAATACAGTTTATTATTCATAAACAGAAATTTCAAAACATGCGGATGTTATTACCCGCAGTTGGTCATTCATTACATTACAGACAGACAGACACATTTTATTTTATATATAACATTTTATTTTATACATCATTTTATATAATTAACCACAGACAGAAGTTCGTAGGTGTGTGAGCAAGTTTATTAAAATTTAAAAAATTAATTCTAAATAAAAAAATAAGGAACTGCCAGATTCTCCGTACATGCCGTTCAAATACCGCAAATAAGTATTCCGAATTCGAAGTAAGTTGAAGACAATAGATTCAGGAATTGAGTTCGTATTGATTTCTTGAATTTGGGATTTAGTTCACGCAGCCGGGTCACGGTTGTGATCAATATTCAGCTATTGTGCCGGCGGCTGTCCGTATGTCGCCTCTGACGGGGGCCGCCTTGTGTTGTCATCTGCTCGCTTATCCATGATCGCTGATACATGACGTCATGCCGGTTTCTCAATGGGGGCAGGCAGAGACAACGTATCTCAACGTACCTAGGTCATAACACATTTATTATGTTTTTCATACGTGCTTGTTCATTTGGGGCACTACACATTTGCCCCTAAAATAAATAAAAATATTATTTACCTACATATTTTATTTTATTCCTTTATTTCACATTTTTATATTACATTTATATTAATTTAACATATATTATAACTATAAAAGGTAATAAAAATACACAAAATTAATACAAACAAATAAAAACGGTAATACCGCCGGTGGCGGGAGGCAGGCCTCCAAGCACGCCGGCGGGTGCAGGCTGTGGCTACGGAGCTCTCCGAGACGATTTTATTATTATTATTTTTTTTATGTAAACCAGCATGGGTGGCTCTCCCGAGAGACCAATGGTGCAGTCGACAGAGCCAAAATCACCTCAGCTCGCGAAACCACGCACTCATTAGCAAACATATTTTATTCTCTACTTTCTCTAATATTGAAAAATGCAGTGTCTCGTCTGTTTGTATGCGGTTAAACTAATGACCCAACCAATTACATTCAGTTTTCACTAACGAAATCTGGCAATCATAATCAGGATCGTTACAGGTGATTTCATCCAAATATTTCTGCAAGGAGCAGTTAACGAAAACTTAAGAAAATTAGGTATGTCCGCTCCACCTATGTACATTTATTTTATTTTATAGAAAGTGCGACCTCTAGCGCCGAGTCACCCATCAGATGTTTAACGAAGCCCATGGGCATGTACTGTTAGCGCGCACGTTCGTGGCCTCTGCGGGCGGAGGCCGATAGATCTTTAAACGATTATCCCTGTTTTGTCTTCGTACTTCAACCACGCAATAAAACCTTATTAGATAAATAATTTAATGCCATAAATAAAAAAGAGGTTTCGTAAATGTCGTTACTTTCAGAGATTGATTCACAACACTACACATTCCATTCTCGCTTTCCTGCCGGAGGCCACGAACATACGCGCTGACTACATAAATGACTCTCGCTTATATTATGTTACAGATCTATGAAAATTGTATACGAAGGCAATGTAGCATTTAATTCTTTCTATGATAAAGTGTATGGTAACATATATCTAACCTGCTAATCATAAAAAGAAAGAAGATTATTGCGTCCTTGGATTCGATACAGCGCAGAGCCATCCGTCTTGTTGGTGACCCGAAACTAGAGTTGATCTAGAATCTCTGAGTCACAGACGTTTTGTGAGTTCGCTACAGGTACTATCATGGACGCTATACACTGAGGAACTAGCATCCCTTATTTCCTGCCACCCGTCCTATCTCCGCACCACTCGTCGCAGAGAGCCTCAGCACCCTTTTGTTATTGATATTTTGCTTTTGAGAACAAATCGTTCCTCAAAATCGTTCCCTTGTCGCACCGCTAGCAAAGGTAGTTTCGTAAATCCTAAAACCTGGGGTATGACAGGTCTCCATGTTTGCCCACTGACAGCTGTTACCATAGTAACATCACTTTATTTTTAAACAGTTTTTTAAAAGTGATCTGTCAAACATCAAACTTCTGAAAATTCTTTTTTTGGAACGAGCAAAGAGAAGCGGCTATGTTTTATCTTTCAACAATGCAATGTATAAAAGCCTATGGCGCCATCCATTATTCAATAGTCGACTAATCGATTTTTCGGGCGTTTGTTGTATGGGAGCCCCCCTTAATTTTTAACATTTTCTTATTTTTCTTATTTGTTGTTATATCCGCCATAGTAACGCATATTCTGTGAAAATTTCAACCGGCTACCTATTCCAGTTCCAGAGATACAGCCCTCGGACAGACGGACAGACGGATGGACGGACGGACAGACGGCGTAGGCTTAGTAATAGGCTTCCGTACGGGATACGAAAACCTAATAATAAAACAAATAATTTGTTGCGTATACATTTATACATAATTCACCAGCTTTCGCCAAACCCGGCAATGCAGCGGTAATCCATCCAGCCGTCTACCTTAATTTATCCATCTTTATCCATCGGTAATATTTTATGTGGGCTGCTGACTGAATGACTCATTCCACGCAAGTTCATTTACTTCCACTTGCATGAATAAAGAAACCTGCTTATGAAGCATTTGAACAGCAACCTTAAACTTGATGTTGGAAAGTGTTATTTCAAATACACTTTATCATCACATAAAAACATAAATTTTCCTTTCGTCAAACTTATCTGAACCTTATTCTCTTGCTTTAAGGTGTTTATTTGTGCGTCCGCTGCGGCAGTTACGTTGTCTATGATGCGCCAGCCTGACCGGCGCCACTCCGTCTTCGGGCTATCACGCGATTGGTCGTCGTGCAGTCACGCCACTCGGCGCTATTTTTAAATTTGGAACATAATAATAATAATGGCGCCCAATAAGGCAGCTTTTGCGATGCTCCCGGTTGGAAGAATTCAATGTGATTATGTAGGTGCGCTTATATGTATTGTAGGTGAAAGAACTTTGCTGAAGCACGCAGCCACGGTCTGCTTTTTCACGGATGCCGGCGTTTTAACGAAGACTGATCTCGGAAGGCCGAAACTTTACGACGCATTAAACCATATACGCGAAACACCAACTCGAGGTTTTGTGGTGTTTTGCGGATTAGTAGTTACGTCAAAAACCACCTACTTACAATTCCACAAAATCCGAACGGATGGTAACTCTAGTTATGTATGACAGACGTAGTGGACTCAAATCAAAATCAAAATCCTTATTTTTTTTTTTTTAAGTTTTTTTTACAGTGTCTTCCATTAAGGGTTTTCTGCACATGCAAAATGCTTGAATGGGCGTAATTGAATGTAAAAACTTGCAAGAAATTTGTATACTAATGAGATGAATGAAATAGCATTCTACAATAGCTGAAAACTTTTAACACACATCAATTAGTAATATTAGCTGTTCACGTGGCAACATTCTAGTTAAAATTTAACCTAATGTAAAATCAACTCCAGGGGAGGCATTCTCTAACATCCTACCGTCAACGTCGGTGACGCTGACTAGCTATGTCTGTGTCTAATTATATGAACTAGACAGAGACATAACTAGTCAGCGTCGCCGACGTTGACGGTAGGACGTTAGAGAATGCCTGCCCAGTATTATATATAACCGAACTAGGTAACAATCTGGAGATGTCTCAGTTTTCCTTTATCGAAAACCGCGTTCTAATTTGTTGAACCGTTTTCCAGTAATAAGTGAAAATACACACAGAGAGTGAGCCTACAGTGGGAGCCAAAAGACAGAAGATTTACGTACCGTACTGACATTCTATAATTATTCTATCTATGATATTATTTAGAGATGAACACATACTACTTTGTTAAAAATAGCAAACATAGTTTGGTACAATATAACATCGGCAAGGGGGAGTGTGTGCAGATTCTTGCATTGGGACGCCAGCAGAGAATTCAAAATAATGGAAATGATATTGTCATAAATTACATGTCATTTACTAGGTGCATAATATGTGTGACGCGTAACAAGTGTGTTGACATTTGATTCAAACTAAACTTGTGGAAGTAACTGCAAACTGCAAACACGTAGATTATATAATGTAAGATAATTTCGTCTTTATTTAAACAATGACGTTTTACGAAAGGAGGGGGGGGGGGGGGAGGGGTTCTCTTTAATTGAATAGGACTTCATTCCGCCTGCCCCATCGTACCTATTGATAAATTCTCCAAAACATCTCTAAGCTCAAGTTAAATGGTTGGAAAAATTTAGTCAGTATTGAGCATTTGTCTATCAGGAATTGACCTATTGCCCTGTGCATCGCAAACAAATTATGTAATCTGTCCAACTCGATGGATTGATTATATTTTTTTTAATAATATCTTTGGCCCGATAACCCTTGATAGTTGACTATGTCTTCATATGTAATATATATGTTTGCCAGTGCCGTGTTATGTTGATACATACATTGATAAATACTTTATTGCTATACAATCTTTTTACCTAATGAAAACGCAGTAAGTAAGTGCAGTAGTATGAGGTGCAAAGGTTGACTTATCTTCGAAGAGATATCTTCAGGTCAACGTGTAAAATTTTTTAAGGTTTAGGCCGTGTATTACATGATGGAGCAGCGGTCATTTAAAAACAGACTGAGAATTTGTGTTTTTCTTTATTAGAACAAGGAGATGCTACTTCGATTCTTCTCTCCTCTAGAATTCTTCCTGACGCCAGCCAGCCACATGTGTCAAAACGCTGCAAAAATAGCCCCGACCGCACGGCGGTTATTTAGAGTTTGCATCAGTCTGCCAAGGCGGGTGCATGTGGGCGCCTGTCTGCAAACATTGTCGATAATATAACCTCAATGCGCGGTGTGGACTTTGTGCAGACTTTGTGTGGACAGGGAATTCACCTGTGACCTTGGCTAATGACGGGTTTGTGGAGACAATGACAAAAACAATGGACTCAGAAGTGTCTGGGATTCAAATATGTGTATTAATGTTGAAAAAATTGTGCATTGTTTCTGGTGTGCATATAATAAATATAATTATTGCCTTTGAGTGTTTTCGGAAGATATACTTTAATAAAAACTTATGAGGCAAGGGCACGCCATGTGGTTTAAAGTTAGTATGACATATGCACACATACAGTGCCCAGCATGAACATCGAGCCGGATCCGAATCCGGTTGTAGAGAGTCATCTCTATCTGTCGTCTGTGTGTCGTCTGTGACACACAGACGACACACAGACGACAAAACCGGATCGTCTCTTTCTAAAGCTTTAGAAAGAGACAGCCTTTTTTGTCAGCCTCGATAGCTCAGTGGTGCAGACAGTCGACTGTTGCTATTGATTTTTAAGCAACGCTGGGCGCGGTCAGTACTTGGATGGGTGAACGCTCGACCGTTGGAGGCTGACCGGTCCCTTCCCTTCTTACCTTACTAGGTGGTAGGATTCAACCCGCCCGGGTTGATACCACCGCACTGAATGAAACGTCGCTCGAAACGGCTATGTAAATAGTTTGTGTTTTCCGTCCAGTTCAGTGTAGCCGGCACGACCGAAGGGAAGCACTGACATGGCACCTAGTTCACCCGGTGTTATGGGCTGACATCACTGATGTTGTAGGTGATGTAGCCAACCATGTCAGTTTCCATAAAAAAAAAAGACGATATGGCAGACACAGGCGACGGGCAGAGACGACTCTCTACAACCGGATTGTCTCTTTCTGAAGCTTTAGAAAGAGAAGATCCGGCAGACACAGACGATGGACAGAGACGACACTCTACAACCGGATCGTCTCTTTCTAAAGCTTTAGAAAGAGACGATCCGGCAGACACAGGCGACGGACAGAGACGACACTCTTCAACCGGATCGTCTCTTTCTAAAGCTTTAGAAAGAGACGATCCGGCAGGCACAGGCGACGGACAGAGACGACTCTCTACAACCGGATTGTCTCTTTCTGAAGCTTTAGAAAGAGAAGATCCGGCAGACACAGACGATGGACAGAGACGAATCTCTACAACCGGATTGTCTCTTTCTAAAGCTTTAGAAAGAGAAGATCCGGCAGACACAGACGATGGACAGAGACGACACTCTACAACCGGATCGTCTCTTTCTAAAGCTTTAGAAAGAGACGATCCGGCAGACACAGGCGACGGACAGAGACGACACTCTTCAACCGGATCGTCTCTTTCTAAAGCTTTAGAAAGAGACGATCCGGCAGGCACAGGCGACGGACAGAGACGACTCTCTACAACCGGATTGTCTCTTTCTGAAGCTTTAGAAAGAGAAGATCCGGCAGACACAGACGATGGACAGAGACGAATCTCTACAACCGGATTGTCTCTTTCTAAAGCTTTAGAAAGAGAAGATCCGGCAGACACAGACGATGGACAGAGACGACACTCTACAACCGGATCGTCTCTTTCTAAAGCTTTAGAAAGAGACGATCCGGCAGGCACAGGCGACGGACAGAGACGACTCTCTACAACCGGATCGTCTCTTTCTAAAGCTTTAGAAAGAGACGATCCGGCAGACACAGGCGACGGACAGAGACGAATCTCTACAACCGGATCGTCTCTTTCTAAAGCTTTAGAAAGAGACGATCCGGCAGACACAGGCGACGGACAGAGACGAATCTCTACAACCGGATCGTCTCTTTCTAAAGCTTTAGAAAGAGACGATCCGGCAGACACAGGCGACGAACAGAGACGACTCTCTACAACCGGATCGTCTCTTTCTAAAGCTTTAGAAAGAGACGATCCGGCAGACACAGGCGACGGACAGAGACGACTCTCTACAACCGGATCGTCTCTTTCTAAAGCTTTAGAAAGAGAAGATCCGGCAGACACAGGCGATGAACAGAGACGAATCTCTACAACCGGATCGTCTCTTTCTAAAGCTTTAGAAAGAGACGATCCGGCAGACACAGGCGACGGACAGAGACGACTCTCTACAACCGGATCGTCTCTTTCTAAAGCTTTAGAAAGAGACGATCCGGCAGACACAGGCGACGGACAGAGACGACACTCTACAACCGGATCGTCTCTTTCTAAAGCTTTAGAAAGAGACGATCCGGCAGACACAGGCGACGGACAGAGACGACTCTCTACAACCGGATCGTCTCTTTCTAAAGCTTTAGAAAGAGACGATCCGGCAGACACAGGCGACGGACAGAGACGACTCTCTACAACCGGATCGTCTCTTTCTAAAGCTTTAGAAAGAGACGATCCGGCAGACACAGGCGACGGACAGAGACGACTCTCTACAACCGGATCGTCTCTTTCTAAAGCTTTAGAAAGAGACGATCCGGCAGACACAGGCGACGGACAGAGACGAATCTCTACAACCGGATCGTCTCTTTCTAAAGCTTTAGAAAGAGACGATCCGGCAGACACAGGCGACGGCGTAAATATCTTTCGTTATTCTGCTGTTACTTATACTTTCAACATTCCTTTTTCAATAACTTTCTCTCATTATTCTTTTTTCAGCCCACCATGTTCTCTCGCTACACTGTTTCTAAATTTATCACAATGTAAATAGGTCGGGTCAGTGTGCATGTGGCCACTGCTGGACATACGCCTCTCTAATTTTCCCCCAGTCCTCCCGGGCTTTGAGTGGTACGGAACCACTGCTTTCCGCCGGCATACTTATGATGTTGTCGTCCCACCTGGAATTATTTACCCATAAATATGTATGTGTGTATATATTCTTTATTGAACACCGATTTATACAAATTAGGCACAATAGGCGAGCTTAATCCCGTGAGGCATTCTATTCTATCCAAACCTTTGGGATGTGGCAGAAGTGGAATGCAGGCGTACAAGAATAGTTGGTGGCAATGTATTAAGCTGTAAAGCAATAACATAAACTCTACATACAAATACTACATAAATACTTGAATAAAATATGTTTTATGTTTTTAGGTTTTATTATTATCAATCGTAGGCAAACAAATTTTGCACTTGAATTCATTACATCACTTTCTCTCACACTATTCTTTTTTCAGCCCACAATGCTCTCTCGTTATACTGTTTGTCACTTTATCACAATATAAATAGGTGACGTCAGCGTGCATGTGGGCACTGCTGGACATCACCTCTCTAATTTTTCACAATTATCTTTCAAATGCTAACTATAATATGAAAAGTAACAACAATTAAAAGCAATGAATAACAAAGAATATGTAAATTATAGAGAATAATTTTCCTTGTTGCAGGAGTCATGGCACGGTGCAAGGGACAGCGGGCCGGGCAATTTCAAGGATGCGTCGGTCATCAATATTCTGGACATCGGCCGACAGACGTACGCGAATGGTGGCGTCGTGTCGCGCTACCTGTGCGACGTGGCGCAGTGCTGCAACCTGCTGACATTTAACTATACTGATGTAGTACCGCAGGTGTGTTTTGCCAGCGGCTTAGTGTCTATACACCGATTTCTTATTGTTCGCGCGCCGACCGCTTAGTTTTCATACTCCCATGGCTTAGTGTCTATACCTCGAGGACTGAGTGTTTATAATCCGACGGTGGTTATACGCGACGCCTCAGTGTTCATACGCCGATGGCTTAGTTTTCATACGCCCATAGCTCAGTGTCTATACCTCGACGTCTGAGTGTTTATACTCCGACGCCGACGGTGCTTATACGCCGACGCCTCAGTGTTCATATGCCGATGGCTTTGTGTTTATACTCCCATGGCTTAGTGTCTATACCTCGACTTCTGAGTGTTTATACTCCGACGGTGGTTATACGCCGACGCCTCAGTGTTCATACGCCGATGGCTTAGTGTTCATACTTTCATGGCTTAGTGTCTATACCTCGACGTCTGAGGGTTTATACTCCGACGGTGGTTATACGCCGACGCCTTAGTGTCCATACGCCGATGGCTTAGTGTTCATACTCCCATTACTTAGTGTCTATATCTCGAGTACTGAGTGTTTATAATCGACGGTTGTTATACGCCGACGCCTCAGTGTTCATACGCCGATGGCTTAGTGTTCATACTCCCATTACTTAGTGTCTATATCTCGAGTACTGAGTGTTTATAATCGACGGTTGTTATACGCCGACGCCTCAGTGTTCATACGCCGATGGCTTAGTGTCTATACGCCGACGGCTTAGTGTCTATACCTCGACGTCTGAGTTTTTTTACTCCGATTGTGGTTATACGTCGACGCCTCAGTGTTCATACGCCGATGGCTTAGTGTTCATACTCCCATGTCTTAGTGTCTATACCTCGACGTCTGAGTGTTTTTACTCCGATTGTGGTTATACGCCGACGCCTCAGTGTTCATACGCCGATGGCTTAGTGTTCATACTCCCATGTCTTAGTGTCTATACCTCGACGTCTGAGTGTTTTTACTCCGATTGTGGTTATACGCCGACGCCTCAGTGTTCATACGCCGATGGCTTAGTGTTCATACTCCCATGTCTTAGTGTCTATACCTCGACGTCTGAGTGTTTTTACTCCGATTGTGGTTATACGCCGATGCCTCAGTGTTCATACGCCGATGGCTTAGTGTCTATACCTCGACGTCTGAGTGTTTTTACTCCGATTGTGGTTATACGCCGATGCCTCAGTGTTCATACGCCGATGGCTTAGTGTTCATACGCCCATGGCTTAGTGTCTATACCTCGAGGTCTGAGTGTTTATACTCCGATGCCTTAGTGTTCATACGCCCATGGCTTAGTGTTATACCTCGAGGTCTGAGTGTTTATACTCCGATGCCTTAGTGTTCATACGCCCATGGCTTAGTGTCTATACCTCGAGGTCTGAGTGTTTATACTCCGATGCCTTAGTGTTCATACGCCCATGGCTTAGTGTTATACCTCGAGGTCTGAGTGTTTATACTCCGATGCCTTAGTGTTCATACGCCCATGGCTTAGTGTCTATACCTCGAGGTCTGAGTGTTTATACTCCGATGCCTTAGTGTTCATACGCCCATGGCTTAGTGTTATACCTCGAGGTCTGAGTGTTTATACTCCGATGCCTTAGTGTTCATACGCCCATGGCTTAGTGTTATACCTCGAGGTCTGAGTGTTTATACTCCGATGCCTTAGTGTTCATACGCCCATGGCTTAGTGTTATACCTCGAGGTCTGAGTGTTTATACTCCGATGCCTTAGTGTTCATACGCCGATGGCTTAGTGTTAATACGACAAAGTCTTAGTGTTTATGCGCTTTGGAATATCCTTTATACGTGTGTTACACGCCTACAGCATTGTGTTCACACGCCTACAGCATTGTGTTCACAGGCGGATAGCTTAGTTTTTCATACACTTAACACATAACATTAGCTCTCGCTGGCAGGTGGTGAAGGACGAGCAGTTCCAGAAGGCCGTCGAGGCGGGCACGCAGGAGGCGCTACGGAACTCGCCAGCGGGTAAGGAGGCGAAGCAGTACGCCGCCGCCAGGAAGGCCGTCGAGAGCAGGGCCATGAGGATCCTCATCGACATCAGCTCGGCCATGTCTAATACTGTCCTCAAGTGAGTACATTGCCATTACTGTTCGCTAAAGTTCGCTTCAAACCGCACAGTATTATTCAAACTTTTTTATACATTTTTGTAATGGACAAAGGCTATTTTTTGCTGGATGCACATTATAACATTATTTTTAAATGTACTATGACTTGTCCGAGTGTGCACAAACACCTAATGGATGCATTATAAAAAATATATATAAACAATAAACATCGAGTCATTCTTTTTGAATGAAGAGGCAGATGATGCTATGATCCGGTCAATATTACGAGAGATCTCATTCCGCCTTAGTGTGCCATACCAGTGCTTCAGTTTGGTCGTGCTGGCTACAATGAACTGAATGGAAAACACCGGCAATTATGATCAACCTGTGCTGTGTCTGTTTTACATGGAATTTGGATGGTGGAACAACTCCTGTTTTTAACATGCGTTTTATTCTTAAGTTCTTCTTTGAATTTGATTTCGTGTGTGTGTGTGTTCGTTTTATTATATTTATTAATGTAAGTGCATCGTGTTATTAGCAGTAAATGTGTTCATTCATTTCATAATAAGTGCAATCAACAAAAAAATTGCAACAGTGCCGTAGAGTAAAAACAAAAGAAAGAAAACTGAAAATGATAATATAATATAAGAAATATCTCTACAAAAAAACTTGATATGGCTGGATCAACTTTTTATTGTTTTTGGTATCTGTCTGAAAACAGGATATTATCTTGATAAATTCACCTTATTTTAATAGTTACAGCAACTCTCAGATAAGTAATTGATTAATAAGAAAGAAGCTGCACAAAGAATTTTGAGTAATTTTTTAAAAATATTGGTTACCCTGAGGACAACACCTTTTTTTTCATACAAAACTGGGGACAAAATTGTCCCCTGGGTCACCCCTAAAAATTTCGTTAATTTTTTATTTTAAATAGTTCTCTACTTTTTTTTCAATCGCCTGTAAACCTTTTTCAACTTAGTAATAAATTTTAATTAACTTTTTTTATTTGACTTTGCAGCTGGTTTTTACGTTACAATAAAAAGTTGATCCACCCATGAACACATCAGCTGGAGCTGCTCTGTTCATTAAAAATAAATCAATAAATATAAAATTTTCATTGTTTCATGTTGTTACCAAATGCACATTTTCAAATAGTACATATTACTTTTTATGTTTATACATAAATAGCGCTGAGCACCTCGAACTCCCCGCCGCTATGATGTCAATATGATTTGTAGGGTGGTCGCGTGGCTGTGCCACAAGGCGATCCGTCGTGTCGCGGGCGGGGGCTGCGGCACGCGCGCCGTGAACGTGGAGCGGCTGCGGCGCGCCGCCGCCTCGGGCCTGCCGCTCGTGTTCGTGCCTCTCCACCGCTCTCATCTGGACTACATCCTGGTCACCTTCACGCTGTACCTCACCGGCATTAGGGCACCGCTGGTAGCCGCCGGCGATAACTTGAGGATACCGCTGTTTGGGTGAGCACTTTCGAGAATTGGACAACCATAAAAAAAAAAATTAAATAAAACTAAATAAATTAATAAACAAAAACAAAAATGCATAACATAATATTAACTAAATAAGTGTTGTGATATAGGCGCATCAGCTAATAGCTGTTAGCCTATTGATAATAATTAACTAATAACTCCATTTGTTTTTATACCAATTTTAGATTAAATTTTTATTTATAAAAAAAAATTAAAATTGTTATAAAAAGTAAATGTGTTAATAAAGAAATAAGAATAGGAATAATTGTTGGGGTAGACTGTTTAGGATAGAAGGGGACTGTAAATACATAAGTAGCGGTATATGTACTCAGAATTTTTTTTTGTGCCTTTAGTTATAATATTTTAATGTTTATGAATTAATCAAATTTATTAAATTGTGATAATTTAATTAAGAACATTCATTCTTTTGAATTTAATGGCGCAAGTCACAATTATAACACAATTAACACAGAGTGTCTAAAATCTGTTACGCACAAATTATTAGCCATGGCTGAAAAAGACCCTGACGTGATTGAACCCAAATTGTATGATAATATTCCTGAAAATTTTAAATATATAAATAGTGACAATGTGTTCCAGAGTCAGCTGAAATGACTCCTTTTAGATAATCCATTTTATTGATCATATATTAATTTTTTATATGTATAAACTCAATGTTTATCAACGACTTGACTGAACCCTATGTTATTTGTATTATATTATCTTTTACTAAGGTAGGCAAGCGTAGCTTAAACTAAGGCATGACTGTTTAGGATATGAGAGCTCTGCATAGTCCAGGAGACAATAGTTTAGTTGTTGAGGAGTACGGTCTGACCAAAGAGCAGTGATGTCTATAGTATATTATTCAACTGTCTGTGTTTTTTTTTATGTAAACCAGCATGGGTGTCTTTGCCGAGGGACCAATGGTGCAGTCGACAGAGCCAAAATCACCTCTCCTCGCGAAACCACGCTCAGTTAGGTGCCATGCCAGCAGATTTGCGGACTGTTGCTAGGCTGTCTAGCCCGTTAATACGACGCTTGGAGACACCCAGGTTAAAGGATTCAGGAAATACACTCGCCGGAAGACAGTTCCACACTCTAGCGATGCGACAAAGAAACGATTTGTGTGTGTGTTCTGTGGATCTGGTGGCTAATGGTAAATTTACTCAAAATCCAAATACTTTTGAAGCAACATGGAATATTGTTTGCAGATGGATTCTGCGTGGATGCGGTGCCTTCTACATTCGTCGGAGGGTCGATGGATCTGAGTACCACGGGGATCCCATTTACAAAACTGCCCTTAGGTGAGTATATTATTTGCTTTGTCAGACAGCCTGTTTGGGTCCGATTCATATTCAGGTCAGTATTGTATTAAATTTCTTGGTGCTACTTATGGATTAAGTTAGCTAAAATTATATGTTTTGGATCTTTTTTGAGGAATGTTTTGCATACATATATGTTATGCTAATTAGAAGCTAATAAGTTAACATGTCAATGACCATTAAAAAACTGTAGATTTCTTGACAAGTAATGCCTAAAAATTAACTTTTGACACAAACACTGAAAAAAAAGTAATGCCTTATTTGCTACATTTATTGCCCATTGCTGAATGAAATAAAACAGCCAAGTGCGAGTTGGACTCGCGCACCGAGGTTTCCGTACCACCACGTAATTGGTAGATTTTTATTATTTGTGGTTTTATTTTAGAGTTTGCACTATAATCACACCAAGTTTGACGCTTTTATGTATAAATGTTTTTAAAATAGAGCAAAACTAAAAGACTTTAGACGTTTCTTGTATTGGGACCCCTTGAATTTTTTAATTTTTAATTTTTTTTATTATTTGTTGTTACATCTGCCACAATAACACATATTCTCTGAAAATTTCAACCGGTTAGCTATTGCGGTTCCAAAGATGGAGTCCCATCGGACGGACAAACGGGGTACGGAAGCCTAAAAAATGTGCATTTGTGTCAATGTGATATTGTGACATTGTACGACCAAGTGAACGAGTGAAACTCTTTGTCTCAGGGCTTACATTCTGAGCAGCTTGGCAGAGAAGAACAATCTGGAATTCTTCATTGAGGGCGGACGCACGCGCACCGGCAAACCTCAGTTGCCTAAAGGTCAGTCTGAATATATATTGAATTTGTTCTATAGTAGTCTCATTTTGTATATAATAGTTTGTGTATGCTTTGTTACCAATGCGAGGGCCTTTTTTAATGATTGTTTATTGATTTTGCGTGCAATGGATTACTGCAGGCCTTATATGTTGTAAGTAGAAATTAATTTTTATTTATTATCCCTCATTTAACTGCCACCGTTTTCTCATTAAAACCTGTCTCTATACCAATATCCAATCCAACCAATTCAAAAATAGACTAAATAAAAATGGTTCTTAAAAAACAGTGCTCAAGAATTGTATCTAAATAAATAAAAAATAGTAATCTAAATAATGAAAAAAACGAACAACTTTTAACTGAATTTAGAAGTATCATAAATATATCAATAAAAAAATTATTACCGTTTCCCACAGGACACATTTAGTCCATTGGCAAGTGACATACAATTTATAACTGTAAAAATGTATATAATAAATAAATTATAGCGTAGTTTTCACTAATGAGACCTGGCATATTTCAGGATGTTTGTAGGCTAGATATTGTCACAAAGTTTCTCCAAGGGGTGGAGCAGTGTACCAACACCCTGTATTTGGGAAAAAAGTAGAAAAGAACCATCTTACCCAAATAATGCAGGCGCGAGCATAGTTGTGGGCAATCACTATATTTTTTATGATAACTTGTAAAGTTGATTTATTGAACTGAACTATTTCAGCGGGCATTCTGTCAGTGATCATGGACGCGTACCTTGAGGGGACGATCGAGGACGCTCTACTGGTGCCGGTGACTCTGAACTACGACAAGCTCGTCGACGGCAACTTCGTCCGCGAGCAGCTCGGCATGCCCAAGCAGATGGAGACGTTCTGGTCGGCGCTGAAGGGCATCTGGCACATGATGAACACAAATCACGGAGGAATACGCGTGGATTTCAACCAGCCTTTCTCACTTAAGGTCAGTGCTGCTTCACCGTTCTGAACCGGTGTAAAACTGTAGGTCCCTTTCCTTGCCCCTTACTAGGTGGCGGGCTCAAATTGTAACCGACTGGTTTGGTACCACCGTACTGGATGTAAGATGGCCGCATAGCAGCCTCGGCTGTGTTCTCATCTAGTCCAGTATAGCCAGCAATCCAGGGAAGTCTCCGGTATGGCACCTACATTCTCGGAGGTGATATTGGCTGGTCGGAGCATGCGCTTTGGCCCCTACGACTCAGCCACCCATATAACATATAACATAAAAAAAAAACAAAAAGTATTCACTACTCACCATGGCTACAGAGCCACCCATGTTGGTTTAAATAAAAAAAAATTATGCTCTTTCACGATGACTGCCATGACAGCTGTGTGGATTCAAGGGAGGTTTCCACATTGGCGGTCATGGACAGGAGAAAAGAGTTTTAGAAGTGTTGTGCTGCAAGTACTCTGGTAACTTGCAACACAACATGGACCACCACGTTTAGCAAAGTATTCGAACAAGATTCAATCGATCAAGCAGCAAGCAAGGCACAAAGACCCACCTGCTGCACGACTCGGTGCAAGGACCGTGCCTAGGTTAGAGGTGGCAATCCTGTCGCCCTTTAGCACGGCATCTCGTCCTTATCCCTTCGTCGCATTTTACGACATGCACAGGGAGAGACGCAGTGGGGCTATTCTTTTTAAGTACCTACCGACCTCACACAGTACAATTCACCTCAATTTATAAGGCGATCAAAGGAGAATTTATTTTCTAATGTCATCTCCTTGGTTGCAGGAGTTGGTGATGTCGTTCCAGAAGTATCAATACCTCAAGAGTCCAACGAGCGACCACCTCGCGCCGCCCAACAACAATTTGGCCGCGAACCTCGACCGCCGCATCCTGTTCAATCACAGCAACTCTAGTCTCTATGGTGTGGACGTCAGTGAAGATCACAAGATCATGGTGGAGGCGATTGGCAGGCATCTGGTCTATGGTGAGTGTCTGCAGTCTGGACTGAAATATGTTTTTTTTATGGAAACTGACACGGTTGGGTACATCACCTACAACATCCGTGATGTCAGCCCATAACACCGGGTGAACTAGGTGCCACGTCAGTGCTTCCCTTCGATCGTGCCGGCGACACTGAACTGGGCGGAAAACACAAACTATTTACATAGACGTTTCGACCGACGCTTCATTCAGTGCGGTGGTACCAACCCGGGCGGGTTGAACCCTACCACCGAGTAAGGTAGGAAGGGAAGGGACCTACGGTTTTACGTGGAATCCGAACCACGGTCAGCCTCCCAACGGTCGAGCGGTCACCCATCCAAATACTGACCGCACCCAGCGTTGCAACAGCAACAATCAATAGCAACAGTCGACTGTCTGCACCACTGAGCTATGAGGCTGGTAATGTAATTTTTGTCAGTGAGTTTTGCCATCGTAATCTGTAGTTTCTTGTCTATGACGCCCTGTTAATGTTTTGTCTATGGTAAATCTTTGAGGCCTTAGTCTCAGACCGACCACAGCGATTATGCCTTATGCGGATGATAACGTTGCAATTAAAATACCATGTGGGGCCGGCACTTAAAAATGATAGCCCCAATGCATCTCTCCCCGTGCATGTCGTAAAAGGCGACTAAGGGATAAGGACAAGATGCCGTGCTAAAGGGCGACAGGATAGCCACCTCTCACCTTGGAACGGTCCTTCCACCGAGTCATGCAGCAACTGGGTCTTTGTGCCTCACTTGCTGCTTGATAGATATCTTGTCCTAACACTTTGCTAAACGTGGTGGTCGGTGTTGTGCTGTAATTTACCAAAGTTCTTGCAGCAAAACACCGATTGTTCACCCCGATTGTCGGGATACAGCGTATGGTATGGTATGTATGTATGTAAAATTACAAAACAAGGAATGCATCAACCAAAACTTTAGAAAATCTACATTAAGAGCAGATAAGGGTAGCAACCCCTAATATGTCATATGTTTATTTCTAGAATGATAAAAAAGGTATGGACCCCGAACCCTATCCTCGCCAGCGTAACACAATCTATGTAAAAGCATACTTGTTTCATTGGACGGTCGCGCGCTGGCCCATCAGTCTGTCATCGGCTGCGTTCGCAAAAACCTGTTTAAAATGCCCGCATGCTCTGTGTTTACGTGTAAAAACACTACAGCCAAGTTTAGTGTGCACAATAGTGGAATATCTTATCATCGGTAAGTACACTCCGCTCCCCGCAACTCGGCGACGCTAGTGCTCATACAAGCATTTGACAGTCCGGCGTCCATACCTTTTTTATCGTTCTAGGTTTATTTAATGTCTAATATAAAATTATTCCCCACTCGATGTTCCATCTATGGCAACACCGATCGTCACTGACAAACGTAACGCATGCACAGACGCGGCGAGCGCGACCGCGGTGATGTGCACGGACATGGTGGCGTACGCTCTGCTGACGGAGCTGCGCGGCGGCTGCACTCTGCAGGAGCTGTGCGCGTGCGTGGAGGCGCGCGCGCGCGAGCTCGCGCACGCCGGCCGCGACCTCGGCTACAGCGGCGACACACTCGACGTGGTCGGCCGCGCGGTGAGACTATGCACGCACAACATCTGAGTCTGAAGACCTCTTCGTCTAATAATATTTCAATGAATTTTTCATGTGAAAACGAGTGAGAATGGCGGGTTCTATGGATAAAAACCTTTGCCCTGCCTATAGAACACGCTTTAAAAATATTCCCAGTTTAAAAGAAAAACATTATTTTGATGGAGGTCAGTTTATACTTACGTCATTTCCGGTTTCTACTCTACTGGTTTCTAGTATAATGTGATTTAAAATGCATTATATTTGTTCAAGTCTTCACCTAAACATCAATAATATGATTTAGGCAATTTGGGAAAAAATTTCGAGTGTTTTGCACAAAGAAGGTCCCATTTTGCATTTTTCAAATAAAAGCAAAAATCTATTTTTGTCATACATTGCTTTTATTTGCAAATAAAATCGACCTGTTTTCGGACCTTATATCTCGACAACGATTGAGAATTGGTAAAAAGTGTATATATCAAAGTTGTAGAGAATTTTATCACCTCTTATTCCGTAATTGAACAGTTTTTCCTATGATGCACCGTTTTCGAGATATATGCGAAAAACCGAAAAATGGGACCTTCTTTGTGCTCACCCCCTAGGGCGCACCACCCAGTGATGGGGACTTTTAGTATGTTTACCTCCTAACTAGTCACAACAAAGTTCCGAAGTGAAACTTTCTGCTTTCGAGCTTTCCGGCTAGACCCCTTATTTGAGCATTCATTTACTACACTATAATGCGTCCCGCATTTTCCATATTTCCAAGTCATTGAAAAATTGCCTGGCCATCGTCTAGTGCCTTCTTAGTTTGCCAGGGACGAACGAACCTACTGAACTAGTATTTTCGTTGATGAATGCCTTATGGACATCGCAAAAATCGTCACTTAAAGTTGAAACGTTACGTGCAATGCTTGTTGTGACACTCACGTCACAATCACCCCCCCTATCCCCAAGAATGTCCCGCATTGACTTTTATAAAGTTGGCCGCCTAAACCTGACGTCACTGTATCCTCCGCAGCTGGAGATGCTCGGAGCGGGCCTGGTGCGGCGGGAGACGGCGCCGGGCGGGGACAAGATGCTGGTGCGGCCGGCGCTGTCTGTGGCCGCCGCGCTCGAGCTCAGCTACTACGCCAACACGCTGGTCGCTCACTACGCGCCGAGCGCTATTGTCGGTACGTACGTTCAGTCGAGTGTGTGTTCTTGTGCGGGTGGCCTGGGCTTCTCTTGCGAGAGGGCCGAGGTTCGAATCCAACCGTCGTGTACAAATGAGTTTTTTTCCTAATTTGAAAAAGTTTACTTGCATACCTTCCATACCCACACATACCTACCCATGGTTCAGATTCCATGTAAAAATGTAGGTCCACAGGGTTGACTGGAGGAAATTGCCTAAAGCAATATGCCCGCCCTTGCCACACATTATGTGGTGTAAAGTATTTATAATTGTTTTATTAATGGTTTTTATTATTTGCAACTGCATGGTGTTCTTTAAAATGTGCACATTACTGCAAGAGGTTGATCGAGGTTGAGAGATGCATTGGGGCTATTCTTTTTAAGTGCCGGCTCCACACATTTTGTGGCTACAGACCTTTGTAACAGAAGTAATGGAGAATTTTATTTTTTTATGTAATCCAGTATGGGTGGCTGATTGGGTCAGTATCCGTGGTCAGACTGGATAGTTAGATTGATCTGACCACGGACACAAAAAGGTTTCCGTGGTCAGACTAGTCGATCGGACCACGGACACTATCATAAAATATTTATTTTCGGTATCCGTAGTCAGACTAATAATATCGCTATTATTATTTAGCGATTTACTTATATAAAATTATGGAAACCTCCTATCAATTTCTGCGGCCTTGGTACTTATTATATCTTTATTTTCACATTTTTATAATACAATATTTATATTAATTCTATATAGATAATAAAATTAAAAATATACAAAATTAATATAAACACAAAAAACAAAAACGGTAACACCGCCGGCGGCGGGAGACAAGCCTCGAAGTTTATTAATATCGCTATTATTATTATTGTAGCGATTTACTTATATAAAATTATGGAAACCTTTCAATTTCTGCTGCCCTGGTACTTTGGTGACTTCATGTTTGTTAATGTTTCTTAATGCTGGCCTATTAAATATAATATATTTTTTATAATTTTTGTATTCCAAAATTTACACATATTTTAAAAATACTTAAAAAAACAAAACGACTTAAAAAATGAATGAAATAAAAAAACCCCCTAGAGTTGAAGGCGGTGCAAGCAAAACTTATGGATGAAAGAAAACATGAGTTGATGATATCCTTTTGCGAATTTTATATAAGTAAATCGCTATTATAATAAGCGATATTATTAGTCTGACCACGGATACTGAAAATAAATATTTTATGATAGTGTCCGTGGTCAGATTAATCTAACTATCCAGTCTGACCACGGATACTGACCGGGCTAATTGGCCAGCCAATATCACCTCCGAGAAGGTAGGTGCCATACCGGAGACTTCCCTGGATTGCTGTCTATACTGGACTAGAGGAGAACACAGCCGAGGCTGCTTCGCGGCCATCTTACATCCTCCGTCCGTCCGTCTTAAGAGTACACTCCTCCGTCCTATGCACAGTGATATGTGAATCTAACCGATTGAACAGCTTCAAAAACAGACTTGACATCTATATAAAAAACCACAAAGTTTAGAAGAACGAAAAAAAAAAAAAAAAATCAAACAAGTGCACCAGCAATTTACCAACTTCGATGTACACACATCAGCTCTAAGCTGCTTGTGTATCTAAACAATAATAATACGCGCTGTGCAGTAACGGCGCTGGAGAGCATAGTGCACGAGTCGCAGAGGACAACAGTGAGGCAGTCGGAGCTGCTGGAGGCCTCGCTGCAGCTGTGCGAGATACTCGCGGAGGAGTTCATCCTGTGCGCGCCGTGCCAGCGGATAGAGGACCTCATAGTCGAGACAATCGACCTGCTCATGTCCAAGGATATACTCTGCACGACAGAGGTATTATTATACTTACTTTTATTTTGCCTTTCTCTTTTGTACGACTCTTTAACACTTTTACAGACGCTCAGTCGAGAGGTGGTTACTTTTTCGAGTACGGTACGACGCCACTTCTGTGGCCGCTGAACTTAAGCAAGCTGAAACTGACGAACCGGCCGAAGGCGGGCGAATTTGTATAGATTACTATGGAGTCACGTGATCTTGTGTCGTACTGCACTCACTCGTTTTTAATTTGTGTCGTAGGAAAGAAATCTAGAATGATTGCACACAGGCGGCGTGTGAGTTTGTATGGATATGTGTTGTATCTTGAAACCTAAGATCATCTTTGTCAGTGAAAGTGTTAACCTTCACTTACTTGTTTGCGCGCACATAAACTCAAATATTTAGTAAAAAAATAACGAAGTCAGATCAATAACCCCTATTTGCATTTATAGCGAATGAAATTATACAAATCTATGTCAAACAAGTGACAATATTATATAGATTATTTAGAGGATATAAACTTATTTAGAAGCACAGAAGGATTGTTTTTAACTCCAGGAAAAAGGATGCCTTGATGAAATGTGGTGAAACTTTAAACATAACCTCAAAACGTACGAGTACTCCACCTGGCGCACTTACAGACGGAATCTGGCATCGAGGAGGTGAGCTGGTCGCGCCGGTTCGCGCGCACGTTCGAGGAGGAGGACGAGGGGGAGGAGGGGCCGGAGCGGCGTCCCGCCGACCTCGTCTACACGCTCGGCACCGCGCCCGAAGCACTCGCCGACAGGTGTGTTGTATACATAGAACATTCAACGACGCATGCTATACTCCGTTCATCCTAGGAACTAATGCCGAGCGGTTTCTCGCTCTCGCAACGGTTATTACTCTTCTTTACACAGGACACAAGGTTGCGTTTGTGAGTCAATAGGTGTATGCGAAAGTCATCTCAAAACCATAACGGCGCGCGCGCCGCTGCGCCTGGAGTTAGTTTTGCGGTTTTTATTTCAGGTAGCCAGGTGCAGTCGGCCAGTCAGTCGACGCATTACAATCAGTAGGCTTTCCTACGCGTCATAATAATAATGTATTAATTGTTTTGCATATCTTTCACGTGTTATTTTGAAGTTTTGTATATTATTTGTGTTGGTGGGTTAACTTATCCACCTACAATAGAACGAACAGCTGAAGTAAGTAGATCAGGCACAAAATTTAAATAATATGTAATTTTAATATTAAATAATTTACAGTGAAAATATAAATATTTAACTTGATTCCAAGCAAAAAATAAAAATAAACAGGTTTATTGAAAAATTTTCATTCATCAAATAAATAAACAATAATTCAAATTTTTTTTAAATTAAACTATATTCATAACCTCAGTTCACAGTCACTTCAATCACCCTTTGCGAGAGTGAGAAGTACAGAGAAAGAGAAACCGCTCGGCATTAGTTGCTATGATGAACGGAGTGTAAAGAAATTCATTATGATAAAACTGCTATCTGTACATTTAATACCATTATGCACCTTGTTATCATCCTAATAAATGAAAGATTGAGAAATAGTGTAGTGCGAGAGCGCTGTGGTCTGAAAGAAGATATAGTGTCACAACAACATAGTCAGAACTTGGATGGGTCACCGTTCTAACGTTGGAGGCTGACCGTGATTCGGATTCCACGTAAATCTAAGCAGCTATAAATAATGAATCCTGTCCAGTTCATTGTAGCCGGCACGCCCAAACGGAAGCACCGACATGGCACCTAGTTCACCAACAAGGTGTTATGGGCTGATGTCGGATATTGTAGGTGATGTAGCCAACCATAACAGTTTCCATAAAAAAAATTATGTTCTGTGGCCTAGCAGGTCATAGTGTCTTATAGTAAGTTGTTATTTGAACAGACGAAGACTGCTGCTGAGTATACGGCCCCTGATGGAGGCGTACGCAGTGACGAGTTGCCACCTGGAGGACGGCACGCAGAAGTCCATAGTGAAGGGCACACTGGACGACCTATTGGCGAGGCACGGGGACAACACTATGCCTTACGGTTGGTTCAGACTTTTGTGACTGATTATCTGGCAGAAAGTGACCTTTTTAACCGACTTCAAAAAAAGGAGGAGGTTCTCAATTCGACTGTATATTTTTTTTTATGTTTGTCCCCTCAGAACTTTCGACTGGGTGAACCGAATTTGATGAATCTTTTTTTATTTGAAATCTGGTGCTTCCCGTGTGGTCCCATTTCAATTTTTGAAAGAAAGGATGGAGGGAGACTAACGAAGACTTACTAGATAAGCACACCTGTTCAGTACTTGAATGGGTGACCGTTCGAACGTTGAAGGCTGACCGTGGTTTGGATGCCACGTAAAACTGTAGGTCCCTTCCCTTCTTACCTTGCTATGTGGGAGGGTTTAACCCGCCCGGGTTGGTACCACCGCATGAAAGGTCGGTCGAAACAACTATGTAAATAGTTCGAGTTTTCCGTCCAGTTGAGTGTGACCGGCACGACTGAAGGGAAGCACTGACATGGCACCTAGTTCACATAGGTGTGACTGGCTGACGTCATTGAT
The DNA here is from genome assembly GCA_946902875.1 of Nematopogon swammerdamellus. Classification (NCBI taxonomy): domain Eukaryota; kingdom Metazoa; phylum Arthropoda; class Insecta; order Lepidoptera; family Adelidae; genus Nematopogon; species Nematopogon swammerdamellus. The sequence continues at coordinate 9,750,407 of OX336358.1, read as the reverse complement.
GTAGTAGGTGACGTAGCCAACCGTGTAGGTTTCCATAAAAAAAAATTCAAAATGGTCACCTCTTCGTTTAGTACCAGAAACTGATGATAGGTGTCGCAGTGTTTCACGACGGCGGCACATTTAGATCTGTTTTCTCTACATCTGTATTGTGAAACGGGCGAGACAGGATAATTTTTTTTTTTTATGGAAACTGACACGCTTGGCTACATCACCTACAACATCCGTGATGTCAGCCCATAACGACGGATGAACTTGGTGCCACGTCAGTGCTTCCCTTCGGTCGTGCCGGCTACACTGAACTGGACGGAAAACGCAAACTATTTACATAGCCGTTTCGACCGACCTTTCATTCAGTGCGGTGGTACCAACCCGGGCGGGTTAAACCCTACCACCTTGTAATATAAGAAGGGAGTCATATCCCTTAGTCGCCTTTTACGACACACACGGGGAGAGATGCAGTGGGACTAATCTTTTAAAGTACCGGCACCACATGGTACAATATTTAAGCATACATTTTCGCACAGGTGAGGCGGTATCGACGGACGCAATCCGAAATTGCCTACAGCTCTATAAGCAGTGGGGCGTCGTGGAGCTGCGATCGGAGAAGCGCGAGAGGCTGGTGCGGGTCCTCCCGCCGTACGACAACGAACTGAACATGAGCAGTGTCTGCGCCAACGTCACAAAGTTCAACGTACAGTCGCCGCTTCTTAAGAACGTTTGAACGACGCAAACCAGCGGCTGGACAATCAACTGATGTAAATAGGAGGTTACAACATCGTCTCAACACTGTCTTTGACAGTCGACAGTGAACATTTCCTAAAAGATCCCGTTTCGAGTTCATCGGAATAGTGGTCGGCAATAAGTTGTGAATGAATACGAAGAATGAACGAGAATGGTTAGTATGCGATCTGTTCGCACGTAATTTGCGTAACAATAAGAACGAAAGAAGAAATAAGGTAAGTTAGGCTCAGATTAGTACGGTACGCAAATTACGTGGGTACAAATTTGATTTACACTATATTCTCAGGTAGGGGTTACCTCGTGACGCAGCTACGTTCGTCTGTGTTGCCAGTATATTAGACTGAGGTAGATAACATTTTGAAAGAAATATATATAGAAAGGATTTAAGTTATGTATTCGAGTTGTGTTTCCATCATCACCCAGAAGGCCAGTGACAAATACATTGTCTACTCGCACTGCCAATTAATGGTGCCAAAAGTGTTTCTCCCAGCCCCATTGTGAATTACAACGACCTCGACACTTAGAAATACACTAACCTGCAGTGGTTTCCACCCAAGGCAAATCCACCGGCGGAAACTGCAAGAAGAATAAGAAAAGCTTTTTCTGTCACTTGCTCCATCATAAAAATGCCTAGATGAAAAGGTGTAGTTAGTCGAAAGAAGATGCAAGCGATAGAATGCAGTTTAGTTCAATTTGGATGTTTGTATATTGCACACGGCTGCGTTTGGGCGAGCTTTTCTTTACCACTCACGCTTCGCACGCCGCGCGCGCACATATTCCGTGAGTGTCGCGGTGTTCGCGACACTTACGGACGGGGTTACGGGAAATACGCTTCTTTTCGGAAAAATTATGTGAACACCTATAGCAAGTTTAGCATGGATGTAATCGTTACAAAATTTCCTACAAAGTTATGTATAATTTGAATTGTACTGACCTTTTTTCTTATTCAAAGTCGTGGGTTGAGTGCTGCACTTGGTGAGGTGAAGTTTTATTACGTCAACACAACGTGTTGAGGCCTTTTCTAAACAAGATCTCAATAATATGATCACTGCACTACCAAATATGCACTCTACACTCAATTGCGCTTCTAAAAACACCAAATACGAAATATATCTTGCCTTCGGCGCTTGGGATACATCGTTCGAACATGGGCACTCGCTCACCGCCATGACACTGAACTGACTGGCGCGCACGGGCGTGGTTCAAATATTTTTTTCAACGAGAGACGATGCTGTCATCATTTGAACTATTGAATCAGATCGAAAGAGCATATCTTCACCTTATTTTAGAGGTAAAATAGAGCCTTATCCCCATATTAAGAGGTTTATTTCTATGGCAAAGGTCGACTGCAGCGCTGGGACATACATCTGTCCCAGCGACGCACTATGACCATTTTATCGCTGGGACATACGGTCGTCCCAGCGACGCGCGAGTGGTTAAAAGAAAACCAATTATAGTGAATGTATCCTAATTTCAGAACAAAACTATAGTTATTTTAGGTTATGTCATAAATGAAAGGTGTAGTTTCGTTTGCTCAATATGCTCAAACTACGTAGACAAAATCTTTAGCGAATGTTTTTGATGTCATTCTAACAACACAATATGTTTTGAGGTAGGTAAGTCGTGGAATTTATGTATTGTGATACCAAATAATTGTGAAATCAAAGAATTTAAAAGGATTGAACTCCTTTATTGTGTACCATTTACTGTCACCAACATGGATGGATGGAAACTTTGCAAGGACAGATTATAACATGTGTGTTGATAAAGATACGCGATGTCCTCAAGTGTGACAAAGATGCATATTTTGCAGTATCCGTATATCTGACGCATATGATCGATGGTGTGGACGGTTAACGATAAGCGGTGACGGATAGTACACGAGCCTGTTCCATTTCGAGTCGCTTTTTGTCCGATCATCAAAGGAGACTTGGAATACGGATACGGCACCGAGCAAGGCGTGCACAGCTATATACGGTGATACGATACGACGATTTGATATGTATGTGGACCCAATTTTATCTGTAATTTCCCACATACTTATGACTGCATCTGCTCAATACAGCTTCCTTTTATAAATTTTAATTTTTGGGTGAAATTTTAAATTCATCAACGTGAAAGGTGTTGTCTAGGCAAATAAATAATTATGTATGAGTGTGGTACCTAATTATTAGTCAAAATTTACTTGTTTAATTGCCTTGAAATTGTAGAAAAAATATCTATTGGAACAAATCAAATGTGATATGGTTCTGTAAATATATCTGTACTATTAGAGGCAACCATACATTTCAATAGCAAAAGTAAAAAACTTTTGTATAACCCTGAAAAAAAATGTATGCAAGTTTATTATAATTTTTTTTGTTTTTTTTTTTTCAATTTCACAGCTCTGAGGCGTGTAATGTAAGTGAAATGTTTTGTTTTTTCTCGAGGCATTTTGTATTTCAATGAATGTAGGTTATGTTTAAACGGTTGCAATATAGGACATATTTTGTTATAATTAAAGGAGTGACCGAGGTTCTCATGAAGATAATTTTTAGGATCATACATTTTTGGAACTAATAACACGTGAGCTATGTGTCTTAAGTTCCTTGATGATTTGATAGATAGGGTGTTTGTATTGGAAAATTTGTTCTGCAACTTATCTTGAGGTGAGAGGAATTTTAGATTAGTTTGTTATGAAAGTTGAAGTTTAAAGTGTAGAACGAAAGTGCTGGCAGTTTCAGATATGCCTTATAATTTTTTATTTATTTTGAAAAGGCAACAGAAACTAACACAATAAATAAGGTCGTATGGATGGCGTACACTATTATCGCGACAAATTTACACTGCGCCTGTATTTAGGTAGCTCAGCGTGTAATCGGGGACCACGAGACTACTTGGTACTTGTGATATGATTTTTGTAAATGTAGAATAAGATAGGTAAGATATGTTTTGTAACTGTGGCTCTCCTGTATATGAGTCGACAAGGGATGAATGTAGCAATGTGAGATGACTGGAGGAAGACAATACAAAGATTTGACAAACTGACGGCTTTTATTTTACCCTTTCACATTTATCTTGGTACATTTTATGTAATTTGTCATTTGTATTACATTAGTTAGACGGGCATGCTTTTTGCGCAGAGTAACTCCACAACAAGTAAATATTGGTAGGCAAAATCAGTTTGGTCCGAAATGTCGAGCCAGGCAAGTCAAGGTCGTGTGACCGGCCCTGCTTATTGTAACCCTAAATTAAAAACTAAAAACATAAAACTTCAAATCATTTTACCATCTACAAAAATCTTGACTCAACTGAACTGCCGATCGCCGACTGCAATACACGGTCAATTCTACTTGATCCAATCGGCAGCGTCATGCCGATTGTACGATAGGAAGGATGGTGTATGGCAACCATCCGGTGTCGGAGAATTCAGTCACGAGTTAATCGCGTAGCGCTGCTGTGCTCCCTGGTTCTTCAATTAAAATAAAAATGGTGTTGCGAGCACTAAACAAAACTACCAAAATAAATTTGCTTTGAGTTAGACCACCGTGACGGAGAAGACCGTGAGTAAAGCCGAAAAAAATATTGGTAGGCAGTTCATTTTACGAACTAGTAAACCAACGCAATATGAGAATTAGGTAGACTTTCATTAACCATGTTACTATGAAAGTCCAATCCAGTATTCTGAATATATACGGTGTTGCAGTTGCCTCCGTAATATTTTTAACTGACATAAGGGGGTTATTCTATATGTGAAACTAAACGTCTGTGGCGAAAAAAAATTTTTTGACAAAAAAAAAATATTTTTTCCATACAAATTTTAAATACCTATTCTCAAAATGTATGGAGAAAAAAACATTTTTTTTCTTCAAATTAAAAGGTCGTAGAACAAAAGTTGTTCTATTTCACGTACAGAATCACCCCCTTTCGGGTTTTACGGTTGGGGTTGCAACACCGTACCCATAACTTGCGGTCTGTCAATCAACAACAAATTCAGACTTTCAAAATTTATTACTGAAAAAAAAAACTTAAATTACACGCATGGAGATGCAGAAACTTACAACTATTTATATCATAGTGTTGTCTTTTAGAATTATTTGCCGGCAGTGACGGCGAGAGGGTTTCTAAGGATGAGGATCACCGAGTCTCCGCGCAGGAACATTTTGGAGATGAATCTGTCCTTGTTGACAGCTTTGCCCTGAAAAATATCAGACTTAATGATTACAAAGGATTGAGAGTAGTACAGGCATTACACCTAGTCATGGGAGAAATGGAGTGTAAAGCCCAGACTCGGATGTGTCAGATCAGTGTAACAAGGAAATTCTACATTACAATAATATGTATTTGCCGATCAGCACTGATGGTAAGCATGAGACTAATGGAAAAAGTTGGTTTAGTTAGAGAAGACTAATACAATACTAAATGTCATAAAAAAAACAGGCCAAGTGTGAATCTGACTCGCCTAGTCGGACACCTAGAGTTTGGTACCACTACGTAATTGGTCAGTTTTAATTTTTAATAGGTGAAGGGTTAAAAATTTTTTTTTTATGGAAACTGACACGGTTGTCTGCATCACCTGCAACATCCGTGATGTCAGCCCATAACACCGGGTGAACTAGGTGCCATGTCGGTGCTTACCTTCAATCGTGCCGGCTACACTGAACTGGACGGAAAACACAAACTATTTACATAGCCGTTTCGACCGACCCGGGCGGGTTTGAACCACCTAGTAAGGTAGGAAGGGAAGGGACCTACAGTTTTACGTGGAATCCGAACCACGGTCAGCCTCCAACGGTCGAGCGGTCACCCATCCAAGTACTGACGCGCCCAGCGTTGATTAACAATCAATAGCGACATCCGACTGTCTGCACCGCTGAGCTATCGAGGCTGACGTATGAATAAAGTATGTACCTTCTTGCCCTTGCCGGTGCGCGGGACTTCGGTCCACATCTCCTTGACGTTCTCGAGCACCATGTTGATGTGCCGGTCGAACGCCTTCACGCGGCCCAACAGCTTCTTGTTGTTACGGCAGTTGATCAACACCTGCAATGTGCGGTGACATCTGTCAAATTGTACAGTCAACCTCATCTCAGTCGCGCGAACTCGCAAGTCTCTGTGCGACAGGGACGGCGCTCTTCAGCCGGATTGTCTCTTTCTAAAGCTCGTTGTTCATAATTTACGACCGGGTACTGTAATTACAACTTGTTACCCTTGTATTAAAAGGGTATGTGTTGTCGTACCCGCCCACATAACTTAACAATGGAATGGAAACATTTACCTTATAAAATTCCAATAAAGAAGTGCGCAAGTTCTTTATAGTTTATGACAACAAAACAAAATGCGCCTTGAGCTTGCTTGTCAAAGAGAATACAGATGGACTACCGTTTTGACTACTTATTTTTAGACAAAATGGGGTGGTTTCCATTTCGTTGCATGTGGAGGGATGGCGGGAGGAGGGGTTACCCACTGAAAAAGGAGGTTGCCTAATACGGGGAGGGAAGGGTTTGGTATCTATGAATTTTGACCATGTCAATTTTGCATATATTTCTATTAAAAATGTATGCTTAGGTGATTAAAAAAATATCAGAAAAATAATAAATAAGTTTTTGAATTCTATTTTAGAAATTATATTTGATGAATTTTTATATATTAATATTATTTATAAAATTACACAATTAATACAGATATTTCGACTGTGTTGTCGTCATCAGTGAAAAATATAACATACAGTGCGACAAGGCTTGAAATGAACGTGGATGACGTTTGTGGGAGGGCGCTGTTGCAGCATTAATGTTGTCAATTTTGAAAATTTCCTTACACTAGGGGAAAATATCTTTGCAAAAGAAAATGTATGTATAGTAGTACCTATAAGGTAAGTAGGTACTTACTTATTTTTTATTTTATGTATTGAATTTTAGGAAGACTTGCTCTCCAATAAAATAACAGATAATCTTTGGTGTTGTTAGCAGAAATCGAAGTCTAAGAAGTGATACTAACGTACGCGTGGAAATTATTATCTAACAGGCAATATATTCTATTATAAATTTACAGCAGTTATAACGTTAGAAATATTCCACCTTTCCTGCTGTTCGCTATAATGCTGTTTTGCTATTTATACTCGTACGTACCGCCATCTAGTTGATATAATAAAAAATATTTGTAGTGTAGCCTGTAGGTATGTGAAGCTCTCGCTCGATAGAGGGCAGTGTTAGTAGTATTTTGTAACTTAACCATTAATACAATGACTAAAGGTTAAATTTTAAATAATTAAATAAAACAGCAGACTAGCACATTAGAAATATTATAATATAATTAGACAGCTGTTTGTTAGAAACAGCAACAGCAACAATAAAACAGCAGTAGGTATAGCAGTGCGCGCTCGTTGCTTGCTATGAGCAGACTTATACAGCAGCAGCAGACAGCAGTTTATATAGCAACTTAACGTGTCTAGCAATTATTGTGTCTAGCTACTGTCTACTAGATATATTTTAACCCTTCGCCTCCCGCCGTATTAATATTCTTACCTGCAGTTACCTCCCAGCCCTTTTCGCCGCGCGCAAAAACGCAAAATTTTGGCGCGCGCGCTCCCGCACAAATTCGAATATCCCGCCTCCATCGATCGAATCATCACTGATATGTATTCAGTCTTCTTTGTACTGAAATTGCGCGTTCAGTCATACCAAACACTTCAGGATTCACTTATTTAGAAGCACAGACCGATTTTTTGAACTCCAGGCAAAACAAAACACACTCGACTTTTTTTTCGATTTTTTCTGACCAAAACTGTATAATTTCCATAGACGAGTCATACCTCTAAATAAAGCTAATAAGACGTACTCTCGAATACGGGTACACAAAATACGGTACAAGATCTGTGTATTCCAGTGTCTGTGGAAATGTCAGTTGTCTTGGGAACCCTTTTTTTTTTGAAAAAATATTTTCTGTGTTAAGGTGAAGTGTTGCCCCCAGTCTGTTTGTACTAGTTCTAGTACTTTTAACCAAGAAGTGATACCAGTAATCAGTTCTTTGGTCGAAAATTGGTAGAATTAGTGATGAATTTAATAGTGAGAGGTTGGTGTTGTCAACACCAACACTATCATTCATCCAACAAACTCTACACAATCATACAAGTCCCAGCCATACTCAACCTGCAAAACCTCTTCATGTGTATACATCTTGGAATGCCGTCATTGCACCTCATACTACATAGGCTCAACCATCAACCCAATACACATTAGGATCAATCACCACAGGTTCACGTCCACCTCAGTAAACTCGCCTCTTCCCATCCCAACACACTGCCGTAACCATCAAATTTCATTCAATCAATGCTTCACCGTCCGCATCATTAAATCATTCAGTCCACCACTTAAAGAAATAGATTTAAGAACTTGGGAATCATCATTCATATGGAACCTAGGCACGCATCATACCTCGGGATTAAATATCGTTCATTAAAAAAAAAAAAAAACCATATCAACCACTCATATGTCATAAATATCAACACCATACATAATATGTTATATTTTTCACTGATGACGACAACACAGTCGAAATATCTGTATTAATTGTGTAATTTTATAAATAATATTAAACCCTTCAGCTCCCACGATTTTAATAAACTTACGTACCGTTGACTCCCAGCCCTTTTCGCCGCGCGCAAAAACCCAAAATTTTGGCGCGCGCGCTCCCGCACAAATTCGAATATCCCGCCTCAATCGATCGATTCATCACTGATCTGTATTCAGTCTTCTTTGTACTGAAATTGCGCGTTCAGTCATACCAAACACTTCAGGATTCACTTATTTAGAAGCACAGACCGATTTTTTGAACCCCAGGAAAAACAAAACACGCTCGACATTTTTTTTTGGTTTTTTCTGACCAAAACTGTATAATTTCCATAGACGAGTCATACCTCTAAATAAAGCTAATAAGACGTACTCTCGAATACGGGTACACAAAATACGGTACAAGATCTGTGTATTCCAGTGTCTGTGGAAATGTCAGTCGTCATGGGAGCCTTTTTTTTTTTACATTTTCAAAAAATATTTTCTGTGTGAAGGTGATGTGTTGCCCAGTCATGTTTGATAATAGTTATTAGTAAATTTAACCAAGAATGTATACCAGTAATCAGTTGTTTGATAGGAAATTGGTAGAATTAGTTATGAATTAAATAGAGAGCCGCGCCGCGCCGAGACCCGGCCGGGTCTTCTGGGAGTTATCAGATTGGCGCGTCATAAGACCCGGCCGGGTCTTCTGGGAGCCTACTAATTTCATCCACTGTACCATGCTACCTGCATCAGACAGCACCGTGTCCGTTGATTGACGCGCATCTTGACGTTTAATAACCATATGGTGCACGGTACTGTGTTCCGACAAAATAGAAAATGTGTGAACCTGCGTGTTGTTCTTGACTGACTGAGTGAGAACGGAGAGCGGTCCCGTGCTGAACTCTTCCTCCTCGATCTTGGCGAGCTCCTCCAGCGTCAGCTCTGAGCGAGGTTTAGCAGCTGTCGTCCTGTGAATAAGTCATAAGCTTACTATATTCGGTTCGGTTCAAAGAACTAAGGTAGTCGACATTGCTAAGAAAATAAGCAAGCTGAAGTGGCAGTGGTCTGGGCACATCTGTCGCAGACCCGACAACCGATGGGGTAGACGGGTGCTCGAATGGAGGCCACGTACAAGGAAATGTAGCGTGGGACGCCCCCCGGCTAGGTGGACAAACGACCTAAAAAAGGTAGCCGGGCGTGGATGGATGAGAAGAGCGGAAGACCGCGTGTGGTGGCGTGCCTTGGGAGAGGCCTATGTCCAGCAGTGGACCGATACAGGCTGATGATGATGATGATTCGGTTCAGCGACAATCAGATAGGCAAGCATGCAATATTCTATGACCCTAGTGGAGTGTCTTGATGATGGTGGTTAATTCATCGTGTATAAATTTCATTGAATCTATCTTGTTTGTAACTAGCTGCACAACTAAATCACTGCAACAAATTATTGTCTTCGGCGTTCGGCGACAAATTATAACCTAACCAAACGATTGCATAGTTGAGTAAAAACTAACATAGTGCAAGAAAACTTACATGGTTGAACAGCAGAATGGAAAATTACACGGAACAAGTAGAAAATATGGAGAAAAAGTGTCGATAATCGCCCTTTCCCACAAAATCCACAAGAAAATCGGCGGTACAAAAAGCTGGATTGTCTATGGTGGTGAAACGCGTCGTCAAAGAGCAAGAATAATAAATGATGAAATCCATAGAGTAACTTCGAAAGTGAATGGGTGGCTGAGTCGGATCGGAGGGGCCAAAGCGCATGCTTCGACTAGCCAATCGGAGGTGACTCCGAGAAGGTAGGTGCCATACCGGAGACTTCCCTGGATTGCTGGCTATACTGGACTAGAGGAGAACACAACCGAGGCTGCTATGCGGCCATCTTACATCCAGTACGGTGGTACCAACGCAGTCGACTACAATTTGAGCCTACCACCTAGTAAGGGGCAAGGGAAGGGACCTACAGTTTTACACCGGTTCCGAACCGCCTGAGTTCCGAACGGTGAAGCAGCAGGTGTAGGTATGCACGTAAATTTTTTCGTCAGAAAAAACTCATTGGTACACGCCGACCGGATTCGAACCGCGGACCTCTCGCACGAGAAGCCGATGCCCAAACCACTCGGTCACCCGCCGCTTGAAATTATATTATATTTTCTTAGGTATTCCACACGAGCCTAACACCAAAAATTGGTGTCAGCGAGAAAATGTTACGTGAACGAATTGTCATTCAATAACTAACAATCTAGTCTAGTTTTGTCTCGTCCTAACACGAACTGTTTGCATTTACATGAAAAATATACTCTACCTACAACTACAATAATCTGCCTCCTTTGTTCACGTTGCATCTCTAGTGTTCTTGCTCTATCTATAGCCGTGAACGGAATAAATCAAGAATAATTTGGCTGTATGGTTAAATGATCTTTGCCTGCCTATTTATGGCGAAAACAATAACAACAACAACAAATCAAGAAATATAACCTCACTTTTTTCGCGGTGTATTTATTAATTTTTTCATATTTCGCTCGTCTGCTATTTCCGGCGTTTGTGGGCTGTTATAATATAACAAACTGGTTTCCGTATATTTTTAAAATGAATTTTGTAAAGGTAGGTTATCATGTCTATAATAATTCTCACAATAGTTCTAATATGTAGGTAAGTATGCAGTAAGTATAACTATTTCCAAAACAATGAGAAAAAATATCTCTAAATGCTCAGCTACTAATATTCATGAAACATTTTCACCTAAAAATGACAATACATACAGTAAACTCAGAAAGTGAAAATACACCTGTAGAACTTTGTCGTTCTAAAAAACTATGGAAATCGAAAAAAAAAATTTATTTGGGTTAAAACTTTTTTTGGTGGTAACATTTTTTTTTACCAATACTAATATTATAAGGGACCATGTCGGGGTGGCCCGTGTCTTTAACCCGCATTTTTAGTGTAAAGAAATAATAATTGTATTTTTTTTTTATATGAAGGAGTGGTTGCCACGGTCTCAAAATTACAGCAACGTGAAAAGTTGACCTATTATACTAGCCTAGCTTACCAATTACATGTGTCCGTTTTGGGACCCCAGTCGAACTAGGACAAAGAAACTAGAGTATCTATCTATTATCAAATTTAAAAAAAGTAGGTAGTTATCACTTTTGAATACCTATACTTTTTAACCGATTTCTTTCAAATAATCCAAAATTGATCCCATCTTTATTATTACAATATTCATATGTCTGCCTGTTGTGTTTGTTACCTAAATAAGAACAAAATAAACTTGAACAGTGCTTCTACCGCACGACGGCCCCAATTCGTCCCTCGCTCCGCCTGCTATCAACAACGGCCACCCCGCCCCTCCCGACCGCTGCCACCCCGCCGGCCTCCGGTGCCGAGCTGGACAAGCTCTTCAAGCGGGTCGAGTTGGAAATGCGCGGCATCGACCCGGCGGTGCTGCTGAGCTATTCGTGGTTCTGTGTCGCGGCCGCCAGCCATCTTGGCATTGAGGTTACGAAGAAGTAAGGTTTTTTTTTGTGTAAACTGACTTGTTTCCAGGTTTCCACAGTACAGAAGGCGGACTTATTGCAGAAAAGTGTCTTAGTCATCATTGCACGCCTTAGTGCTGTTAGTTTACTTACAGGTTTCCTGATGGTGTTTTCTTTCACCGGAGTGATAGGTACTCACATTGTGAGTCTAAGGCCCACTTGCACCAACACGAATTTAACGATATAAACCAGTTTAACTCGTTAAGCTAGTACCCGTTGACTGTGGGAACCGCGTTTAAATCCATAACTCGCTACTTAACTCTAAATTCGTGTTGGTGCAATTGGGCCTTATGCAGTCAATTCTTCGAAAATTCAGTCATTTGTTGGAATTCATTCAAACTCAAATACATTTCCTGATGTTGGTAGAAGAGACATGCTTACACAGATCAAGTGCCCACTCTGTACAACAGGTGAGCCTTGCCTTCCACAAGGGGAAACGTTGCTAACGTCCTGGGGATCTTTAGTATTGACAATTTGAATACTTATTAAATTTAGTCAAAGGTGGGCACCGTTAATTAGAAATTTAACTTCGTTAATCCTACTTCCGTTACTCAAAAACTTAACTTAGTTAATCACCAGAGCGTTAGTTCAACGCTAATGTAACGGAAGTTAATGAAAGTTCGTTAATTTGTTAGCGTTAATCGTATATGTCGAATTGATTATTAAACTTTCATAATTCATGAGTTTTTATTTTATTTTAAAAGTAATTCTATTAATCAGGCACTGTATTGCCATTTACTTAGTTAATCATTTAAACTCGCAACACAACAAAGATGGTTACATTGGCTAGGTTAGCTTTATTTATGTTTAAAATATAATATAATAGGTTATGTTGTGTTAGTGATGTGATGTTACGTACAAACAAGTGGAATAATTTGATGATTCGAACATTGTTTGAGTGAGGCGAGGAACGAACGACACGAAACGGACACGATCAGAGTTGGAATTTCGTACGATAATTATCGTACGTAGAGATAGATACAAGATAGAATTAACGGATAACGGACTTAAAGTTAACGAAATAAAAACTATTAACGGAACTTAAGTCCGTTAATAGTTTTGAACATTAACGCTATCGTTAAAAAGTTAGGCACATTGTTAACTTCGTTAATAACGGATTATAACGATAATGCGCCCAGTTATGAATATAGTATAGAAAAAAAAAATTATATGTATGTAATTAATTATAAAAAACACTATTAAGTATGTAGCTGAATTGTAATAAAAAAAAAAACAGCCAAATGCGAGTGGGACTCAAGCACAAAGGTTTCTGTACCACCACGTAATTGACCGGTTTTTATACTTTAGAGTTTGCATTCCAAATCCAAATCCAAACGTTTACGCATTCAAAGATATATTATGTACTAGCTTACTAGATAAATCACTCGGCCAACTAACATGTTCCACCAAGTTGCGGTTCACGATCCTCAAGTCTCTTAGTCGAGCGCGAGAGGCCGCAGCGCGCAGTCGTCGCCTGCCTGCTGCGATCACGCCTCGCCTACTTTCATCATAATTATCAGCCTGTATCGGTCCACTGCTGGACATAGGCCTACTTTAAACTAATACATTTACACATCTTCGTCAATGCAAAGGTGCGATGGCGAATCTGGAGATGAAGTGTTAGAATGAAAAGACAATATGCACACCGAGGCACGAGTGCGATCGTTCTCTCTACCCCTTGCCTCTCTCCCGCACGCTTCCCGCCCCGCGCGAGCCCCCCACACCGGCCGCCAACCGTCTCCCGCACGCTTCCCGCCCCGCGCGCGCTCCCCTCGACTCTGTGCTCCGCCTCCCCGCTACCTTACCCCATACCTCAGCCGCTGGAACACCGCTTCTCTTTATATTTCTTCGGAGCGATAACTCTATATAATATTTCCTCAAAGTTTGCATTATACTTTTTATACTAATCAATCACACAAAGTTTGATTATGTTATGTATGATAGGGCAAAATCAATAAATGTTGGAAAAACACATTCTTGTATGGTATCCCCTTAATTTATTACTTTTGTTTTTTTTATTATCTGTTAGAAAATTATATTCTGTGAAAATTTCAACCGGCTGCTGTATCTTATCCGGCTGTCCATTGATGTATCGGCTGTCTATTACACGGCCGTGTAATAGACAGCCGGATAAGATACAGCAGCCCTCTAATGAACTTGTGGGTAGGAATACCTAAAAATGTACACCAAAAACCATTCATTATAAAAAAAAAGTTTATCAATGCGATCATATCTAAGATACCTATTGAATAAAGATTATTTAATTGAAGTTTTTATATATTATAGTTTTTATCTATTTAGTATGTACCTATTTTTCTGTTGAATAAATAAATTCACCCACCTACATCATATTTCGTAAAAGAAACCACAGTCATTGAAGTTTGATGTAAACAACACAATATAATGTATTCATAAAGACAACTTATAAGAAAAATAAAAGATAAAAGATTTCCTCTATAGGGGCCAACACATTGTCCCAAGGACGGATGCAGCATTCCCCCTCTGAATGACGATAAAAGATTTATATTTCTAGGTGAATTTAATTCTATTTTATCAAAGATTTCTATTTCACTATTGCAATAAACCCCCCCCCCCCCCCCCCCCCATATAAGTTACCTACTATAAGAATGCAATATACCTTGTTATACCTATATAAAAGTACATACCTCATTTGCATTGTATGTTCTATGAGAGTGCTAGCAGCAGTCCTTGTAATAAAACAGTGTTGTTATTTTGGTGTCAGTCTCTTGTGGCAGCGTGGCCGAGTGGTCTAAGGCGCTGGTTTTAGGCACCAGTCCGAAAGGGCGTGGGTTCGAATCCCACCGCTGTCAACTTTTTTTTTATTTTTTTTACAATTTTTTTTATTTGAGTGATATACCTACATTTAGAGGTAATATTAAAATTTTAGAAAAAAAATTTTTTTTTATATAATTTTTTTTTCTTTATAATTTCTAAAATAGTTTTCTAGCATTATGTGGGCATTAAAAAATTGTCAAGTGTGTACTGTGTTTTGTCTTTGTATTTTCCCCAAACAGAACAAGAAAGAAAAATAGATTAAATTCAGTGAAAGATTTTACCTTACAATAACAATTTCATTCATGTGAATACAATTTTAATAATTTACAAATTATTGTTGAAATTTCAGTTGGTCGCTCAAGAAAGCGGAAAAACAACGCTTCACACTACTGAAGGCCGCGTTCAGTCAAAAAAAGCACAGAGTTCAATACGAAATAAGAACATACTTTCGTTTCATGCATCTTCAGAGATTGACGGGGTCTACATGTGAAACATACTTGGAGTATATTGAGCGGAACTTGCCAGAAGGTTGTGCGTTGAAAGTCACGAAAATTGAATGTGTTCCGCTGCCGGACCATATTACACCGCCTGAACTTATTACACCACCAGAGAAGTAATAATATATTCTATACGATCCCATGTGGAAATGGTATAATTTTATTCTTATGATTTTCTTTATTGAGTAATAAATAAGATTATAAAGCATGTAGTCAGACTAAGGTGAAAATACTGAAAATTGTAAGGTTTGCAATAAATTATTAAAACTGCATGTATATGAGTTTCAATGATATAAATTTTTTAACAATATAACATTTACATAATAATTTGGCATAATATTTTTGTTATACACAATAATGCCATCTACAGGCAAATTCAGAACCTCTAAGCGCCATCTATATGCACGATTCTAAACTATGAATAGCATACATAGCGCCATCTATTGGCGTACTGGAAACCTAAATAGTCCACTTTTATGAAAAATAAGCGCCATCTATGTAAGTTTTACTAAATTATAAGACTAGAATTTTTTACAGAAATAAATACTTCTGTAATAAATAAAAGTTATTTAAAAAAAAAATTACTTGGAACATTTAGTTGAGATTTATTATTTAGAAATAGGATTGACTAGGAATGTAAAAGCAATTAATATCTACTAAAATATTTCAAATCAAGAAAGAAAGGATTATCCTCTGATTCAGCTAATCATTATTATCTGGCGGCAAAGAGTAAATTTGTCTGGCGGAAATGTATTCTCTTTTTATCTATCCATGAGATGATCGCAAGAATAGAGAAACCATAGACAATCATAGGATATTCCTCCTTCCCACAATTGGGCCTTAGCAATTTAAATAAAATATTTACAATGTTAACTTAAATTGTAAACTTACTCTTAACATTAATAATAAGGCCGTTTCCATAGGTACACACGACTGCACTCATTTCTCACTTTAGGAACCTTGTCGAATTAAAATTCACTCATTGCCCCTACAAAATTATACAAATAATCAAATATTTTATTTTGACAGGGTTCCTGAAGTGTGAGAAATGAGTGCTGTCGTCTGTACATACAACTATTTCCAGAACAATGCATTTAAAAAGTTTGACTAGGATGACTTTTTCCCTATTGGGTTTCCACTGAGAGACTCCACTTGTCACAACTGTGACAGCTACGAATGCACTGATCAATATAAAAATAGTATTATTCGGTAAGACACAATAATAAATAGCCTACGGTAGGTTTTCAACTGCTTCTCTCCCCGTGCATGTCGTAAAAGGTGACTAAGGGATAAGGGCAAGATGCCGTGCTAAAGGGCGACAGGGTAGCCACCTCTCACCTTGGCGCGGTCCCACCACCAAGTAATGCAGCAGGTGGGTCTTCGTGCCATACTTGCTGCTCGATATTTATCTTGACCTAATACTTTGCTCAAAGTGGTTGTTGAAGTTGTGCTGTAATTTACCTGAGTTCTTGCAGCACAACACCTATTACTCTGCTTACCCCAATTGTCGGAATACAGCGTGTGGTGTGTAGGTAGGAAGGCTTTCAATGGAGCAGACTTCAAGTGTTGCAGTAGGTCGCTCAAATCTTCAAGCCAGTAATCTATTAAGTACCCCATATTATGATAACTATAAAATACAAAAAGTAAATGCTATCTCTGTCTTAAATTAATATTAATACCTTAGGTACCTTTGTTACCGTAAACAAGTTAAGACGTCCAGCTGCTGTATGTACGTCGATGTTCAATATAAAATATGCAATATGACAGTAGGCCTAACGACGTAGTTGTACGAGCCCTTCTAGCATGACACAACGCCGCTCGGCGACTCATTTTCTTTAGAATTATAAGGAGCCCGTTTGCTGCGGTCACGCTAGATGCAACTTTCGTTTGGATACTGTCACCAGCACAGAAAAGAGTTTTCAAAAAAGTTACCATTGCACCGATACAACTGAATACAAAATTTTTTATGGACGAATTTTGGACAATTACTTGGAAGGTAAATTTTGGACAATGACTGCGGCTGGACGTGTTAATTCATAAACTGATGTATAACATTTTATTTTTATATGTTAATACTAAGCATATAAACACTTTATATTTCTTTATAAAATAGGTGCAAAGCCGAAAATTAAGAGAAAAAAACGCCCCGACCAGGATTCGAACCTGGAACTCCAGCTTGAGCCGCCAACGCATCACCAATTTCGCCGCCGGGTCGATAATATAATCTCTCTAAATTTCGAACAGTTGCATCTTCTATACCTAGTATGATGAGGATGACACAATCTCCTGCATTCTGTCAACTTGCATGATTACACATTACAATGCGAATCATTTATTTATTTATTTATTTTAGACAGGCAGCCCAGGCTGATACGTCTAAATCCAGTTAAAATTGTTGGTTTTCGATTATCTTGAGATATTGTTTATTATTATTTTCTTTTTATTATCGTTCTTGAGCACTCTTTTTGAGATTATGTTTTATTTGTTAGATATTTATCTAGTTTATTTTTGAATTGGTTGGTACTAAGTGCGCTTATTACTTCCTCTGGAAGTTGGTTCCATTCGTCCACCACTCTGTTTGTTATGAAATGTTTGCGAGTAGGTATTGCTGTTAAAGATTGTTCGACTTTGTTTCATGCTGTGGCCTCGAAGATGAACGTTTTGGTTCAATGTGAACATTTGGATCAGCTCAGGGCAATCGTATTTACACGTCAGAATTTTGTACACCTCTATTAGATCCCCTCTCTGGCGTCGAGCTTCCAGGGAGGGCAGCTTTAGCGCTTTGAGTCTCTCTTCGTAACTAAGATGTCGTGGCATATCATGCCAGAGTTCCAGGTTCGAATCCTGGTCGGGACATATTTTTTCTCTTTATTTTGCTCTGTATCTATCTAATGAAGTAATGTACAACATATGGTGTGTCAACTGTGGCGTATCGGTCTACTCGTACGCCTGACTGCGGCACAGCGAGAAGAGGAAGATGAACGCGAAGGCCAGCTCGAGCGTGTGGAAGATGAGCATGACCGCGCACCAGATGTACTCGAGCCGCAGTATGTAGGTCTGGTAGAGCAGCAGGTAGCACACGCCAGCGCCCGCCGGCACCGTCAGCACTACGGACAGTAGCACCGGCACCTCTGTGTAGCGTACAACATCAAACAGTTAACTTTATTATTTATCTAAATTACAATAGTTCACATACTTACATTATTTTGTAGAAAGATACATATTTTATTTACGATTCAGTTAATTTTTCTTTCGAGAGGGGAGTGAATAGGCACCTGTCAGGCCGGCATGGCATTCGTATCCTCCGCGTGCGACCGAATGTCCATCGGCCTCGAAGGTTGGCGTCGGAAATATTGCTAATTTCTTTATTTTCTTTCTTTAAAATTTTCTTAGTAAAACACGCTAGAATCGCAAAATGGTTAGCGATTTAGCGATTTTCATCAAACGCACTGTAGCAACACTTCACCGAAAATACCTATGCCAATAATGTAAAATAAGTAAAAATACCAATTTGAATCTGACGGCTGTAAATTTCACCCTTGGTGGACTTTTACGGGCCGATCAGCCCTTCCACAAGTCTACGGGTCAATCATTCTTACGGTAGTACACTACACTTGAATTTGTCATATTTTGTTTTTACAATCCGGTTCGATTACACCCACGAAGAAGATCCGGCGAGAAACTTCACCAAGCTTAGGACAATGTCGCATAGCGGGGCGACCAACCGTCAATCCGTCAATGAAATAATCCCCTTATTATAAGGCAGGAAGTACAGTTTCAGATACTGAATTGGATAGGCTAGTTTTTTTTTCGAAATTTATATGAAAATATGCCCTTTTTCAATTATTCCTAAGTATCAAGATGCCTTTAAATAACTAAATTATGTCTGCATGCCATCATAACAGTGATGTGAAGTTAAACCCTACTACCATATGTCTTAAGCACGTGATATCAGTTTTCTAGGTACCTACCTAGGTAATATTCTAAAACTTATTAGTTATACAAAATAATAGTTTGTTGCACACTAACAGACCTCAAAGCACTTACCGACTTCATTTTCAGTACAGAAGACAAAAAAATAATAAAATCGGCAAATTATTTTACAAAGAATTTCACTAAAGACATAAGAACACGCTGTCTGCCTTCACTTCAATGCCGACTCAAGATAATAATTTATGACACTGGCGGCGAGCCGCGCCGCCGCGCCGCCCCGCCCCCGCGCCTCCTAGAGAATTTTGCATTAGAATTAAAAGGTCGTGATACTAATTATATTTTTTAATTGAAAAATTGAAAATTGTCCGAATTAAAAAAAAAACTAGCCTATCCGATTCAGTATCTGAAACTGTACTTCCTGCCTTCGGGTGTTCGACAGGTTTTTTGATCAGCGTGTATAAAAAAAATTTCACATGTTGACAATACGATGGCACTATACATCAGATATAGGTAATGTAAATAGGCAGAGTGGTCAGATTCTTCATTATTCATGTTTATGCCGTAAATATTTATGCTATTGAGAGGTAGTATGGGGTCATTATTTGTAAGTTACTATAATATTTATAAGGTACCTACTACACAAAACATTGTAACTTGCGAAGTTTGTTTGTCAGTTCTTCTTGGAATTGAATTTAGAACTGGCGGAATTTTTGACATGTCCAAGCGTAGGTTACCTACCTATGGATTAAAACAATAAACAATATATATTTCATAATACATTCTCAGAATGATGAATTTAAAAGAAAAGGTGCGGAATCGCCCCCCAACGAAAACACTGAAAAATGTCCACTTGCATTTTTTTTATGTAGACAGACACATTGGAACTTACGTTTAGCAGCAAGGTTGCCGCGTCTTCCGAGGAATATACGCAGCAGCTCAACGAGACATAGAAGTAGAAAGAGACCAGCCTCGGTTGCTAGGGCGCCTTCCGGGTACACAACATTGATCGCTTTCAGTGTGCCCAAAGCAACTTCACACACGACGAACATGCCGAAATAGAAAGTGTTCAGGTAGAGAAGAATCTCGTACGCCAAACTCGAGTTCACTACCACCGCCATAATCTGAGTTTTAAATCTCCCTAAATTCTGGAGAAAACATTCAAGTTTCACACCATAGAAAAAAATTCAGATTTTTTTGGTTTGTTTACAAGTTTGGCGGTTTCTTTGACAGCCAGATATTTAGTCTGTGGATACAAGACAGTAAAATTGTCCAACCAATCAGCAAGCGACGTTTAATCTATATTCTACAAGTTCATGTTATGTTAATCAATATTTTAGTTGGCAGTATTCCTGTGTAATATTTACTGAAATGTCGTTATTTTGTAGGTTTAGTAAAACCAGGAACCCTATTCCGCTACAAATTACAATGTCTGAAGAGCTGAAGAAAGATGTAGAAATAATAGGTTCGAAATAAAAATTTGTTTTTAAAATATCTCGTTGAATAGGACTGTACCTATTTAATTTTTTATTTTATTGGATTTAAAATGGGGTTGTGCCAGGGGCCTATGAAAAATCATTATTCCCTTTAGCTGTGATTCATCATCATCATCAGCCTGTATCGGTCCACTGCTGGACATAGGCCTCTCCCAAGGCACGCCACCACACGCGGTCTTCCGCTCTTCTCATCCATCCACTCCCGGCTACCTTTTTTAGGTCATCTGTCCACCTAGCCGGGGGGCGTCCCACGCTACGATGGTTATATTTACGAGACAACCGATGGGGTAGACGGGTGCTCGAATGGAGGGCACGTACAAGCAAGCTGTGATTACCAAAACAAATCTGTAATGTACAGAACATTGAAAATGTTATACCTTTTTTTTATGTATTTGTAAACTGACACGGTTGTTATGTATTTGTAAACTGAAACTGACACGGTCACCTACAACATCCGTGATGTCAGCCCATAACACCCTTAGGTCGTGCCGGCTACACTGACCTGGACGGAAAACACAAACTATTTACATAGCCGTTTCGACCGACCTTTCATTCAGTGCGGTGTTACCAACCCGAGCGGGTTAAACCCTACCGGGTGAACTAGGTGCCATGTCAGTGTTTCCCTTAGATCGTGCCGGCTACACTGAACTGGACAGAAAACACAAGCTATTCACATAGCCGTTCCGACCGACGTTTCATTCTTTCGTCAGTTGTTTTTAAATTATGATGAGACGAGAAGCAAGAATAATACATAATAGGAATTATGTTCATATACTTACAAGAAAAAATGCACTTAAATTGGTACATTTATTTCAATGCTTAGAACAATAAACTGTTAAACCACAAACAATTAAAATTTGGTAAAATTTCGTAAACACTCCGAAAAAGGATAAAACACTTGTATAAATAGGTATGTAATATCTAATTAATAAAATACTGAACAAGGTTGATGCAAACATTTTTGTGCGTAGTAAACGTTAACATTTAAATATTTTATGACTAGATATCTTTGGTAGATAGCATCACACGTGCACAAAAGTCATCAAATTTTGCATTAAAAGGCACAACTATGCTTATGTGACAAATTCATACGCAAATTATATATTGACTAGATTTGTATGAATATAAAAAAAAATGTATGTAGGTACTTAGAATTCACTAATCAATGAATTTATTCATTAAAATTAACAGGATTTGTTATATATGACAATATGAAACTTTCACAAAACTCTAAACTCTAGTGGTAATTTTTATAGTGGTCAGTGCCGTGCGGTGATTTGCCCGAATTCTTGTAGCTAAACACCGATTACTTTACATAATCCGAATTTCGGGGGATATAGCGTGATGGTATGTGTATGTATAAAACTCAAACAAATGAACAATTTGTCTGTTCGCCATTAATTAGAGAATTCCTAATCAGATTTACATGCAGTTTTCACCAATGACAGGGAAGTTGTAGGCTACATAACATCACACAGTTCAACTTTTAAGATTGGAGAAGCCGCAGGCAGAGCTTATAACTTTGACATAATATTACAGACATAAATGGTACCTATATTATTAAAGATCATTGACACGTACGAAGTAATACACTAAGTACTTAATATGGGGTACAAAAGTACTATCAAACGATTAATGAAAACATTAGTCTAAATAAATACACTTCAGACTTACAGATTTAAAGAACCTGAAATTGGTAAAACATCTATAACAATTAGCGTTAAATATCAGTATACATAATGTATTTAACATCTTACTAATTACAGTCCACAAAAATACTTTTCATAGGTCAAATCTTTTGTTTTACATTTCAAAGCAAAGTTGATTCATTGAATACTTCTTCAAATTCATCACATACATTTTGAGGCACATTGTTAGGTATAAGGAGGTGTTTTAAGTTATAGAATATACAATATTTTCATGACTAAATACAACATCAAAAAACTCACATACTTAGTTAATACAATACAGATGCTGGCTTACTTTCTTTGATATAATTTATTTTCCGATATGAAGAAATAAAATGACGTCAATTGTAAACATGCGTAAAATAATGACAAACACATAGTGACGAAGGGAAGAACTTACAATTCCACCGAGCTCCCACAGCCTGTGACTAAATCTGTTTTGGCTCCACAAAAAACAAAGTAATTTATTTTCAAACCCCATTTTGGAGTATGGCTCATTTCCTTCCCTCGATCTGGTTGCCTTGACCGTATAAACCAGCCCTTAGGGCTCAAACGCACATGCACACCTTTCAAGTTTCAATGCCTTCCAAAGAGCGAAGAGTTAAAACGCAGAACGTATAATTTTTCTGCCCGCTGAGGTATATCGTACCAATAGCCCCCACACCATTCGAATAGCCCCACTGCATCTCTCCCCGTGCATGTCGTAAAAGGCGACTGAGGGATAAGGACAAGATGCTGTGCATAAAGGCGACAGGCTAGCCACATCTCACCTTGGCACGGTCCTTCCAGCGGGTCTTGTAGCAGGTGGGTCTTCGTGCCTTACTTGCTGCTTGATAGTTATCTGATCCTAATACTTTGCTAAATGTGGTGGTATGTGTTGTGTCGTAATTTCCAAGAGTACTTGTACAGCTACTAGCACAACACTGATTACCCCGATTTTCGGGATACAGCTTGTACCATTACCAGCCAAAGACCTAGTTAAATAAAAGATGTACAACTAGTATTTAAAAGTGTGTCCATCACTTAAGGAAGCCATCAGTTTTCGCAGCATATCATGAACCGTGGGGTGGGACGCACTAGGTGGCGGGTCACCGAGTGGTCTGGGCGTCAGCTTCTCTTGCAAGAGGTCCGAGGTTCGAATCTAACCGGCGAGTTTTTTTCTGATTAGAAAAAAATTATGTGCATACCTTCAACAATTGCTCCATGGTTTGAATTCCATGTAAAAATGTAGGTCCACCGGGTTGAAATTGCCTAAGGCAATACGCTTGCCCCTGCCACACATTAAGTGGCATAAAGTGTAAAAAAAAAACACTAACACATCTCATAAATAAATAAAAAAAAACATTACCAGCGGTTTCATATATGGAACTAGTGGGAACAAAGCAGTTTTGTATCTATTTTAAACGTTACGTATGACTGTCTATGCATACGTAAGAATAAGTCGACTAAAACAATTAGATTCACTTCCTGATAAAGCCTACCATGTCGCAGGCGAAATGTAGACTTAAGCTGCGTATCGACTGCACGCGCCATGTTCGAGCGCTCCAGCAGCACGATCACAGAGCGCGCGGCAAGTTTTCTATAGTGTATCCAATGAGCACGGCCGCCGCGCGCGACCAGCCGATCCAGTGTTCGTCGGCTCACACACGAACACACGAACACCGCCAATGTCTGTCCCAACTCCGCGCGCGCCACGCACTGAGAATCCTTAGGCGCGCCTAAAAACCGACAACGGATGGAGCGCCGCGCTCCATGTTCGAGCGCTCCACGGCGCGCGCTCCAACCGGTATCGACTGAGCGCGGCTGCCGCGCGCTCCGATGTTCGAAGGTTTGGAGCGCGCAGTCGATACGCGGCTTTATGGAAACATCCATCATTGTTAATCCATAAAGTTTAAAATCCCCATAATGAACAACCAGTGTAAGCTTAAAAACATTAAAGAGCATCATATATTTTGGTATGTGTACGTTCAAGCGCCGTTGCGTTCCGCGACACGGCGGAACCTAAAGCATACGCTAGTCGTAGGAAGGCGCCCGCCACATGGTGAGGATGAAGAGCAGAGCGAAGAAGAACTCCGAGAGCTGGAGGCCGAGCATGAGGGAGCACCAGATGTATTCTATGCGCAGGATGTTGGTCTGCCACCTCAGCAGGTACGCCACACCGAGGATGGAGGGAATCGTCAGCGGCACTGAGAACATCACCGGAACATCTGCAATGATTTACACATCAAAATAAATACATATACATAGGGCACACTAAAAGTTTCCGGAATTGGCCACTTACATAAACAATATTTAAAAAGTAATTACAACATTTGAAAATGGAACTCTTTGGCTGTAGAATGCAGTTTGTTTCATCTGACTGTCAATTGTTTTTCCATTGTGGCGCCATTTTAAAAATTGTGTGTCTACATTAACATAAATTTAACCCGGGAAAATTTTCGTGGTATGATTTTCTACGATTTTAAGTGTAATTTTACAGCTCATCAGAGCCTCGCTCGGCTTCAATCTGCTTTTGGCGATGAAGCACCATGCAAGACCGTTTATTGCTGGTTTGCAATAAACGGTCTATTTATTGCTGGTTTGCAGAATTCAAGCGCGGTCGTGTCAATCTCAGTGACGAATCTCGGGATGGTCGCCCGTTCACCGCTGTGAACAACAAAAACATCGATGCTGTGCGCCGTATGATCGAAACAGACAGGCATGTGACCTACCATGAGATTCGGGCATCCTTAGACATAGGCATGAGTCAAATACAATCAATCCTACACAAACATTTGGGTGTGAGAAAGCTGTGCTCGCGGTGGATCCCACACAATTTGACCGAGGCTCAAAAAACGCACCGCGTCACTTGGTGCAATGCCATGCTTACCAGATTCAACAAAGGCGCCTCAAATTTGGTGTGGGACATAGTAACAGGTGACGGCACCTTGTGACTTTTTTCTGTTCCCAAAAATTAAGAACCAATTACGCGGTCAACGATTTTCATCACCAGAAGAGGCTGTCGAAGAATATGAAAAACACGTTTCTGAGGTCACCACGAAGGAGTGGCACAAAAGTTTTCAAAATTGGTTTAATCGTATGAAAAAGTGCATTTACGCAAAGGGAGAATATTTTGAGAAACAATAAATTCATTTTTGACCTTTAATAGTATTTTATTCTTATTAATTCCGGAAACTTTCAGTGTGCCCCACGTATGTATGTATTACAATTATTGCGTACAGCAGTGCTTCTCAACCTTTTTTTCCTCTGCGACACATCTGAACATTTTTTTTAGACTGGCGTCACACTCAAAGAAAACACAAGTCTTACAAGTAGGTACGTAAATAGTTTTATTACATTTAGAGATTTTGGAAGCATACATATGATTAATATCAATGAACTAGGTTAAAAACTTGTCAGCCTCGATAGCTCAGTGGTGCAGACAGTCAACTGTCGCTATTGAATGTTAAGCAACGCTGGGTGCGGTCAGTACTTGGATGGGTGACCGCTGACCGTTGGAGGCTGACCGAGGTTCGGATTCCTCGTAAAACTGTAGGTCCCTTCCCTCCTAATCTTACTTGGTGGTAGGGTTTAAACCGCCCGGGTTGGTACCACCGCACTGAATGAAACGTCGGTCCAAACGGCTATGTAAATAGTTTGTGTTTTCCGACCAGTTCAGTGTAGCCGGCACGATCAAAGGGGGAAGCACTGACATGGCACCTAGTTCGCCCGGTGTTATGGGCTGACATCACGGATGTTGTAGGTGATGTAGCCAATCGTGTCAGTTTCCATAAAAAAAAAAAAACAAAAAACTAAGTAATACAAGTAAGTAATAGTTTGAACACTAAACACTAGGCTGAGTACATCCTAATGTGATACTTGAGCCTGACGACCTTTACACATATCTTCTATATGTGGACGAATTTTGGATAAACAGACTCACTGTCCACAGTCTTCATCTGCTTTTGGATTTGATGTTTTTCAGTGCGGAAGGGTAAATTTTTTTTATTTTTAGAGATTCGCGCGACACTACTGACCCATGATTACGACACACTAGTGGGTCGCGACTCATTGGTTGAGAATGGCTGGCGTACAGCATAGTAAGCAAACTTATTGAACTATGCAATTTCTTTCAGTCAACCTTGAACACAAGCCTATGACACGAGTGTCATCTCAGCATTTTTATTCACAGGAGTTTATTTTATATATATATTATAGATGTATTTATTGTTTATTGAGCAGTAGCTTTTGCCCGCGGCTTCGCTTCGCGTGTTTCATCTTTTTGCTCACAGCTCAGGCCGCCGATGACGTAGCGTTATGATTTATAGCCTAAAACAATCTTGTGGAGAGGTGACAGAATGTAACAGTGAAAACCGGATGTAAATGGATAAAGTGGTTCTCGAGTTATAAGAAAATTTATATATTAACGTACGTTACATGGTCGGTCGCCGGTCCAAAAGTAAACAAAGAAACAGGTTTTTGTTTTTCTAAGTTTTTTTAGGGTTCTGTATCCATATTTGTTTATGCTCTATCTTAAAAATGGCAATACATACAAGCGTCAAAATTGGTGTGATTAAAGTGCAAACTGTAAAGTAACAAAAAAAACAACAACAAATAATAAAAACTGGCCAATTACGTGGTGGTACGGACACCTCGGTGCGCGAGTCCGATTCACATTTGGCCAGTTTTTTTTATTTATTATTACAGTAGAGCCTCGATAATCCGTACTCAGGCTAATCCGAACGCCTCTATAATCCGAACAGTGCCAAGTGACCCCCTCTCGCTGACGAATCTTTTATTTATTGATGATTCTCCTACTTCAAATTTCAAGAAAATACCCCACTCGCACGCCATATCAGCACTTAACACTTGATTGGACAAGGCTGACGAAAATAACCTCTCGTTATCCGAAAAGATGATGCTACGTAATTTGAGGGACAAGGCTTTTTATCCCATCGTCCACTTATTATTGCAGACTAAAATAGATTAGTTTATAACTGTGTATTTTATGATTCAGAAGGTCACTCAATATATTTTTTCAAAGTATACAGCCGTTTTATTGAATTTGTCTATGTATACTGCGCGGGGCGGATCTTGGCGTGTCGCCGCCGCAGCGGTTCGTCAGTGTTCTCCCTCGCACCCGCACCGTACTTGTATAGTGTATTCGCGTGGCGGGTCGCCCGCTGCGGCGACGACACGCCGAGATCCGTCCCGCGCATTATAACATACTATAATCCGAACGCTTCGTGAGTCCGAACAAGGGTAGTTTTTTTGTAGTTCGGATTATCAAGGCTCTACAGTAGTTAGATATTATTACACTCACCGCGTTCGCTGAGGCTACCTTTTCTGCCAATGTAAAGTCGACACGACTCCACTATGAACAGCGCCACCAGGATTCCAAATTCCATCGCCAGATTGCCCTCACCATCCTTAATATTTAACAGTACCGCTTTCAAGATCAACGTACCGAGCTGGCATGCCGCGAACAGACCAAAATAAAACGAGTTGATGTACAGAAGGATTTCGTACGCAAGGCTTGAGTTCACCATTTTATTATCTCTCCTCTTTCAAGACAGAAATTGCAATGGAGCGTAAAATAAATACACGGAACTGTTGTGTTGTGTCACTTCATTTTGAGCATTCTGCGAAAAATTTATGTTATTTATTGCTTAGAATTAAAATTAGAAAAATTGCAAAGTAAAACCTACAAACATAACCTAAAAGTTCCGACAAAAATGTCAAAGAGAGAATAAAACATTCACTCAATCAAACAAAATGTCATCGAAGAATTGATTTTAGTTTTCTTTTTTTTAACCTAAAGGCCCGTTTACATTTATCACTTTGGAGGTACAACCCGGATGAATCATCCAAAGTGATAAGTGTAAATTGAGTTTCAATGCGAGTTCAACCAGAGTGAACATCCAAGTTGAACGATGAACGAAGTAGACCGTCTTCCTACTTTTGTTGAAAGCAATCTTCATCGAACGGATGATTCAACGATAGTGACAGTGAGGGACAAGTCTAAACAGACCAGCCTCATTTTAGTGAATGCGCAGGACAACTGTTGAAACTTGAAAAAAAATCTTTCAAGTGCCAAGATAAACACATGCCAATATTTTTAGTGTTCCACCATCGATAAGAGTGTTTGTGGAACACAAAGTGTTAGGAATACTCAAAAAGTATCGAAAGGGGGAAGCCTAAAAACTTTGTTTTTTTTTAAATAATTTTATTACATTCATCTAACAATCCTTGACAAATTATATGTATTCCAGCACGCACGAATTCATTACGAACCCGCGACATTTTTACTACAGAATAGATGTTCATCCACAATGAAAATTGAACATGTGTAAACAAACAAACGTTCAATGTTCATCTTCACTTTGGATGATTCACTATGGATGTACATCCATAGTGACATAGTGTAAACGGCGCTTAAGCTAAGGCAAGGAAGCTATCAACTTGATATTTTTTTCTTTTTCTTTCCTTCCGGAAAAGCGAATATTTTTGAGAAATGACCATACAAACGGGTAGACAAGCCAACAAGAGCCAGTGTTTCTTTTTTTCGACAGAGAAGCATTCAAATAACGTTCAGATGGCTGTGCCGTGACGACAACGCGACTATTGAAACGAATAATGCATTCCTGTTCTGAAAAATGTTTTGAAAAATGTTTAGTGCCGTGGAAGATTATTTATTTCCAACACAATACGATCTGTGTTTTGTGTGCACCACGTGTGTACAAACCCTGTAATTCTTTATTGGACTTGAATTCTTAATCCTGCGCGAGGAATGCCATAAAAAAGTTAAGATTTCAAACATGTCCGCCGGGCTCGACCGCCAGTTCTGTTCGTGCGTGTTTCTCTTGTGAATGTGCTTCATTTCTCTCACATTTTTCTTTCGTGCGCGTGATGACCGTCTTTCTGTGAGGCCTTACTCCTTCTCCTTTGATATGTAAGTAATTTTTATTGTATTTTGGTTACTACAAATATTGTAATTTATAATAAGCCTTCGCTCACCGCGTGGTGCGTGATGCACGCGCGAGAAAGGTAGGTCACCTGAGAACAGGTTTTATTGGTATCTGATGTTTCTTGAAATCCCATTTCCATTGTTGTATCCCGTTGTCGCAGTTGTTTCCACAATAAAAAAAAAATCAGACCATACCTATGGCTTCTAAGGCCCTTTATGTTAGTACAAAAGTGTCCGTTTGTTTATGTGAATTGTAAACTAAATGTGTCTGTTCTCTTATGTTTTTATAGGTAATTCCAATTAGAACTTATTTCAAGTAAGACATTCACCAAAAACTGATAGTTATGACATTTTTATGAACCACGTTATGCCCCAATAAGTTCATCCCACACATTTCATCTGGTCCAATAAAGGAGTAAAAGTTGAATGACTTACGCCCACTTACTTTCCAAGTGGATACATATTTATTACAATATAATATTGATCTTGCCACCAATTGGTTGGACATACTATTTAAACCTTTCTTCTTTGCTGTCTGTTATTTATTACACCAGTAAATAAAATTTTAAGGAAATTGAAGTATGCATGTGCCCATGGTAGAAATATCATATTTATGATAATTTTCTTCTTGAAACTGGAAAAAATACCTTCATTCCATGACCAATAACGATTTCCTACAGGTGTGAAGTTTTTGAAGTTGTTGAACTTCTTTAGCGGCGCTTGGCACTTTTTTAGGTGGGTAAAAAATGTTAAACTCGCGTCAGATCTCGAAAAGCATCAGATTTATTTTTATTATTTTAAATGTAAGTCATTGCATTAATGTATAAAGCGGCCGATATCGGCCGCTCCGTCGGCAAAAGGTTAACCCTTAAGTTACGAGTGGCTCGGGATCAATTCTGTTCGTCTCTCAGTGACAGTAAAGCCAAAAGCGAATCAACGGAATCTGATATTCGTTTGGTCGTTTATGTGATTTCGTGGCTCAATGGTAAGAGTGTAGGATTTGTATTTTTTGACCATGGGTTCGAATCCCTCAAATTTTTTTTTGTTTTTTTTTAATTTTTTTTTATTGTAAGCAATGTTACGGTGTTGAAATTTTTTTAGGCTGTTTAGTTTTTTTTATAACCACCTAAGAATTATTTTCGGAAATACAAAAAGTTTTCACTTCGGCACTCCCGGAGTGCAACTGGGGCTTTTTTTTATAGAAACTGACACGGATGGCTACAGTCAAACAGTAATACTAGATCTTACCAACAACACCCTAAATTGAGGAATTAGATGTTTAAGCATTGTTTTTATGGAACCTACCAACTCCCAACTGCTCCGCGCGGGAGCAGGTTTCTTACGCCGCCGGCTGCCATCTGTATCCGCGCGGGTTTTTGCTAGTACTATTTCAGTGAATTTTTCTTATTAGAACGAGAGAGCACTTTAGATATTATTATGTTTAAAACATCTTTCCATTGCCATGAAACACTCTACACACAATTCCATTCTCAAATGGAAAAACAATTTTTTATTTCTTTTTTTGTGGATAAGATTCCAATGGTCATGTAACATTTTGGCGGCGCTAAATATCCGTGTGGCGAAAGTGGCCTGGGAGTCATGGGGGGTAAGCATTATTATAACTTGTGGGGGCCAACAGGTTAAATTATACACAAATAAATTCATTCCAATTTAAGTTCAAGTTTTTCTCAGGAGACAGTTTATAATGTACCTTCATACGTATACATGCATAGTGTATTAATGTACAAAACACAGACAAGAAATGATCTCATTCACTCGGCACAACTTAGCCATTCAAATAATTTGTAATCCCCCTACAGTTTGCTTCCTCACGCTTTGCACAGTTTCATGCAAACATGAGATAACTGTTGCAAGATTGAAACTGTCCCTTTCTACATGCCCATTCAATGACTACAAAAGGCAGGAAATACCTTTTCACTTCTTACCGAGTACATACAGTGCCTATTACAGATGTTATTACTTGTGCGAATAACTTGAAAAAGAAATACTTTTTAAATACAATAAATATAAACCAAGTATATATACATAAGTATGTATTCGTAAAACATTTGGTATAATGACTTCTAAAATAAAATCCAAATTCTACAGAAAGATATTTAACTACATCCCTCATTTGTATATATATGGTATAAGGTGTGGATCTAAGCTTTCGATGGCTTCACCGAACATATCCGGGCCCATCGGCAGTAGAGGAGGGTATTAATCGAGGCCCGGACTAGCGAGTGGCCACTCTATATTTCCCGCGCATGCTTCACGCTTCGGCTCGTTTCAAGCCCTCGTCAGCTAGTCTGCGTTGACTAGGACGCGGGGAAACCACCAGTCCCGCTCTCGACCTCCCTCTCTCTACCTATCCATATTCTGTAGGATGCTTCCAGTGACGTTTTCGAAGCTCTCTCCATATTAGCGTCGATCTTGGGAGCCCTAGATTCTTGAAGAGACTGTAGAGCGACTTCGCTGGTAGTCCTCTTGCTCCGACTTCCACAGCAATAAATTGTGGAATTTGACCGTAACCTAACTATGTAGTAATGTTATATGTGTCCCATTTTAGATCACACATACGTACATCTACATGTTTTGTTGTGGATTGTAGTGCAAAGGCGTTTATTCAATTCAGAGTTATCATCTCTTCATACAAGATAACAAATAATGAACCTTAGCCCCTCTAGTGCTAGCACTTACAATAAACTAGACTGATAACATCACTCCTTTTTTCCCAGTGGGTAGGCAGGCAGTAATAATTAACAAATAAACTCTTAACTCCAAATATTATTGTACTTTCAAGGAGGATACTTGACAAGACATTCTGAAAACATTGACTCGTGATTTGAAAGTGTCTTTTATAATTTCTTCTCGCTTTAATTTTTTCTCCACCTCAAGCCTATGTAAATATAACTGTTTTATTTAATTAATTTTTAGGGCTTTATGCCTTTTTTATTTATTCATTTAATTTGGCATTACGCCATATACAAACGATCAGTGGTTCCATATCACTAATGGCCGGGAGGACTGGAGGAAAATTGGAGAGTCATTTGTCTAGCAATGGATACATATAGACTGATTGACAGACTTATCGGAACAGGAAAAAGCTGTTACTTAAATGAGTTGGGGGACCGCTCAGTAAGGAGCGGTCCCCCGACTCCTTTAAGTAACTAAACGGAAATTATTTTTGACTTTATAAAGGGGTCGGAGGTATTTTAAATTTGTGTTTTAACTGTTATTTCAAGCTTTTTTTAAAAAACGGCATCCAATTTTGTCCATCCGTGAGACATAATTACTTGATTACTAACAGCTAAGTAAGATCAACCAACCATCCTGGTTAAATCCAATCCAAATCTGCCCATCCGTTTGGGAGCTACGATGCCACAGACCACGGGCGTAGCCAGGTTTCGTTTTCGGGAGGGGTTTTAGAAATAAAATCAACGGGAATTATTTTACAACATTTATTTTACATCATCCATTACAAAAAAATAAGTAATCTCCTGTTTTGCCTTAATTTAGGTCCCACTAATCAGAGCTATGTCCGAATGATGAAAATATAAGTATTAGGTTCAATTTGAAATGTCGTGTACATTTTTTATTTCTGGGGGGGGGGGGGGGTCGAACCCCAAACCCCCACCCCCCTGGCTACGCCCGCGCCACAGACAGACAGAAAGACAGTTGGAGGTGTCAAACTTATAAGACCCCTGAAGGGTGACCTCTCTCTTTCTTCGGGGGTTAATAAAACAACCTTTCTTGCAATAAAACCAATGTAATATTCTCAACAAATGTTAGGTCATTTGTTTTTTGAGTTGCGTCATCGATCGCTCCATTGCTTTTGTTTAAATAGTATCGAGCAGGATGAAGCTATACTATTTCTAATTGGACTGTGAAGATCCGTTTATCTTGATGACTGTATTGTTCGATTTGTGTGGACGGAATACAAAATGAATATAATGCGTGTGTGGTATCCTGTATATGACTAAGATGAATAGGGCGATCTTACCATAAAAAAAAACAGATTCAAAACTAAACATTGAATTTTTTTTATAACTGATGTTGATCTACAATAATGAACAAATGTATGATCTACAATAATGAACAAATGTATGATGTTATGGGCTGACATCACGGATGTTGTAGTTGACGTAGCCAACCGTGTCAGTTTTCATAAAAAAAAAAGACTTACCTAAGTCAAAGTCATCCATCATCAAAATCATCATGCACTATGTAATAAACTCTCAAGAGATTTTGAAATTCTTTAAAACTTCTCTAACATTGACGGATGTTTAAGTAATTTTTTAAAATCTCGTTAGATTTATATTAGTTAAGTAGTAAGTATTGTTTTGTTTCTGTGAATATATAAAGTCACCGTGTGGCTGACATAACCGAATACAGCTAAAGCCCCACACTTAAATTTGTTTTGTAGCTTTCCAACATAGGCATAATTTTTTCTTTAATTTTTTTCAAATTTTGTTTATAAATATATAAATTTGACTATTATTTACACATCATTCTTACTGTAAAAGATTTTTAAGAACTATTACGACTCTTCCTACTAATAATTGTTATAAATATATCTAACTGAACTAAAGGTCTATATATTATATCTAATTAAGAATAAAAAAAAGTCAAGAGTTTTCGTTCAATCTAGGTAATTAGTTGCATGTATGTACAATATATATGCCACTTACCGAAGCTTACATGCATGCGAGAACTTACAGGCAACGAAACTGTCTACTCCGAAAATAAAACTGCAGCAGCATGGATGCGCTTAGGAATGCATTTTGAACCAATCACAACTGAAGTTGATTGGCCTGGATGTTTTTATTAGATTCATAAGATAGCTTTTATTATTCTTACTACATTATTAGTGTCATGGCATAATCATTACTGGAATCAAACATCACATGGTTACCTAGCATGTATGTGTGTGTGTGTGGTACCCCTTATATAAATGCCGAAAAATATGTAATATATCACTGTTGATATAGTTACAGTTTATTGTTGTTATTAATTAGAAGCAGTGTGCCTGCGTTAGTCGGCACTGTCACTGCGAGCTTTTGAGATATATTACTTTCTCCGCTTAAAGTTCCTTTCAAATCCAAAATTTTTCTTTACAAAATTTTTACATGCTGTATTAAATAATACTGTTCCTAGTATTCAAGTAGCATATAAAGTTATTCGACAGATAGTGCTTGTCGGAACGTAGATATATATCCTTACGTAACATTATTCTAGATAAAATTGTTTTATTTATTAAGAAGTCTTATCTTCAGTAGCGTATTGGCATTTAAGTTGTTCTCAATTACCGATTGGTGTTTGACGTCACCGTTGTCATCCGGTTGGCTTTTTTTTTAGGTACCGCCAGGCCAGGCGCACTCCGCACTTTAGGTATCAAACTACAAGTACATCAGTGGGCCCAGCTTGGCGGACCAATTCAGTGAAATGTGCCGCATCAGAAGAGATAGAGTTACACGATAGAAAGATAAGCGTGTTGGAGGTGCATATTAGGCAAGCAGTGCTGTGAATTGAATTGAATTGCACTTTATTGCATCGAGTATATATTTATTTAGGTGTCTTTGCAGAGCGATCCTTCTGTACGTTATTATTATTAATGTATTCTGTGGTATCGCTTACAACATTATTCCACATAAATAAAAAAAAACACAACTTGATATTGTCGTTACAGTTGGCGCAAGTAGTGTCCAACTGTCATTCGTACACACAACATCAACAGTCTTTTCGCTTGTTGCAGCGGCGCGGACGGCGTAGTGGCGGCGCGCGCGCGGGTGCGAGCACAGATGTGTTGCCATCGCTTATGATAGTGAGCGCCGGGTGAGAGCGGACAGCACGATGGAGATGTCGCAGCGCGGCGGCGCCGAGGCCGAGAGCCTGCTGCGCCACGATCAGAGGAACGGCGCTCAGATCAAGCCCTACGGTGAGCGTTCATGATTTTGTGCTCCAACATTATTTTACAGGATACAGGTTCGCCCCTTGGTTAACAAAAACAGAGGAAATACACAAATACCTTGAAGTCCCCACTGTAATGGAAGAAATAAATGAGCGTAGCGCTCGATACCACTTCAGGTTGGAAAACCATGTAAACCCGCTAATATGTGCAGCTCATACATATTATGTATGAGCTGCACTGCTAATAACAAAAATAATGTAACTAGACTGAGGAGGCACGATGTCCTGGAATTAAATAAACGGGACCAATAACACCGAAGGTGGCTGATCACTGGATCACAACACCTACAAGCCAAAATGACGCTGAAAAAACCTGCTTATGGTCGAAAGACCGATCGCAAGTAGCTGTAAAATAATAAAAAAAAAAATTAAAAAAAATCTCTATCTCTATCTCTAATCTCTACTTTTCTTATATAAGGGAATATCTGTCTGTGTGTATGTATGTTTGAGGTAAACTCCGGAACCACTTAACAGATTTTGATGCAGTTTGCAACAATGTAAAGCGTGGTTCTTGTGAGCTCACTATTGTAGCAATAGGGGATGAGTAGTATCAAAGAAATTATAGTATGAACAGAGTGTCGAATAGTATTACCGGATGGTGAGGACAGAGAAGGACGGAAGGGGAGGGGGGAGCGAGGGAGGGAGAGAGAGAGAGTGATATAAGAGAAGCGATTCGCTATTATCATATTTGCGTTCGGAAATCGGATGGCTTGGATGTAAGATGGCCGCATAGCAGCCTCAGTTGTGTTCTCCTCTAGTCCAGTATAGCCAGCAATCCAGGGAAGTTTCCGGTATGGCACTTACCTTCTCGGAGGTGATATTGGCTGGTCGGAGCATGCGCTTTGCCCCCTCCGACTCAGCCACCCATACCGAATTACATAAAAAATATAAATAACATCAGGCCTGCATTAACAATTCACAGATAAGACTGCAGTGGGCATATGTGCTTACAAATTCTCCACAAGATTTATAATCACCTTGAGTGAGCTTGCGCAGAGATTACCACCTGCTCACGGTCAAATGTCTATGATTTGAGTCACCCGATGTCATCACGCCTTATAGGCGATGTCATAACAATATGCTATAGCTAATACATATTTATAGCCAGTAGGCAGACAGATAAAGCCCTTTATTGCCCGTGGTCTTACTGCGTAGTCCTACTGGTAGAACCAAGGGTTTTTTAACATTGGAAATGTTTAATGGATCGATTTTGCGTTATACACACTAAAATGCTTTTAACTTTGTTGATATAAGGGGCACGAGGGTCAGTGAGGGCTCAATCGACGCAGTATTTATCGATACGTATTTGATGATTTGAGATGTTGATAATTTCGAAATACTTTTTTTTTAAATCCAAAAAACCAAAAAATTTCGGAAAAAAATCTTGTCATTTTTTCGTAATTATTTTTTTATAAGTTCCGGTTAAGGGTTAGGGCAAAAAGGAAAAAAGACTCACCTAGAGAATGAATTGGGCTACTCAAGGGTATTTTTGGTTGTGGTGTGCGACTTATGGTTGATGAGCAGCGCGACCCCAAAGTTCAGCAATTTTTCGAAAATTTGCACTGTTGATACCCAAAAGTGCTTATAACTTTGTTGATATAAGGGTTACGAGGGTCAGTGAGGGCTCAATGGACGCAGAATTTATCGAGACGTATTTTGAGAATTTCGAAATACTTTTTTTTTTTATGGAAACTGACACGGTTGGCTACATCACCTACAACATCCGTGATGTCAGCCCATAACACCGGGCGAATTAGGTGCCATGTCAGTGCTTCCCTTCGATCGTGCCGGCTACACTGAACTGGACGGAAAACACAAACTATTT
This sequence comes from Nematopogon swammerdamellus, assembly GCA_946902875.1. Classification (NCBI taxonomy): domain Eukaryota; kingdom Metazoa; phylum Arthropoda; class Insecta; order Lepidoptera; family Adelidae; genus Nematopogon; species Nematopogon swammerdamellus. Next base: position 9,713,450 of record OX336358.1, on the reverse strand, counting down.
ACATAGCCGTTTCGACCGACATTTTATTCAGTGCGGTGGTACCAACCCGGGCGGGTTGAACCCTACCACCGAGTAAGGTAAGAAGGGAAGGGACCTACAGTTTTACGTGGAATCAGAACCACGGTCAGCCTCCAACGGTCGAGCGGTCACCCATCCAAGTACTGACCGCACCCAGCGTTGCTTAACAATCAATAGCGACAGTCGACTGTCTGCACCACTGAGCTATCGAGGCTGACTTTTGTCCATTGTACTACCAGTTGAACCATACCTAGGTCATATTACTTGCCCCTAGTCCTGCTGGTAGAACCACAGACAAAAAACATTGCTCTTGGATCTGCCAGTAGGACTACGCAGTAGGCCTGTAGGACCACGGGCAACTAAGGGATAGAACCACTTTGCCCACTGTACCAGGGATGACTGGTAGATAATGCCTGCAGGCATTAAGTCCACCTTTTTTCTGAAACCATCCAAACTGTGAAATAAAGCATATATTTTGATTTCATCAGTTTTAATTTCAATTCATAAAAATAATTGATTGCTCCACCGCGGCACAGAATAGAAAAGAGTACTCCGTACAGAAGCTGCTCTGTACAAACACTCACAAAGAAATAGCTACTCTGCGACGACGCGATAAAGTACAAATTGACTCGCCCAGAGCTGCATGCCTAACCACGATAATTGCCTACATTTCGCTTCTCTTTCTGTCGTGTAACTCTATCTCGAAAGCGCGCCGTTCAGCGCGTTAAGGGCTGTGTCTTTGTGCTGTCTTATTGTGAGGAATAAAATGAAGATGATACCTACCAACTTTTATCATTCTAGCTACCAACGATATGATATTTAGCTACGGCAAATTCATGCGAACAAATTCATGCATGCGTTAGCGTCACAATTAGTTTCTCACATCGAAGCGTGCATTGCGTGCAACCTTCCAGTGATAGTTTTGTTTGATCAATAAATTTAATGATCAATGATCATCTACAATGTACCTATTATCCTTATACGAATTAGGCCATACACACCACGCTGTTCGGCGTACTAATGTTATTGGCAATATAATAATATCATTTTAATTCAATGACCTCCTACTATATGAATAAATAAATTACTAGAAATAAATCAAAATGCTACTAAACAAAATACTTACCTTTCTTCGTCTCTCGGCAATGAAAAAAAAGACAAGTTGTCATTTGTCTGTTGACTTTTGCACCCGTCTATTGACATATCCACCTCCTAATATATTTGACATACCTACATGAAGATACACAACAACAATAACAAGGAAAGAGAGAGAGAGACCACACACCCGGTCTGGCTGGATAGCGACAGCCCACTGTTAATTGTACATTAGTCGGTACGCCAAGCGGTAGGCATTTAACTCGCGACCTTGAGCGAGTGACGAAGGCCTGACCGCGGGCTTATCTCTCACAGAGATTTCTTCCAGCCATGTAGTGAAACATAATAGGACAGTGCTCATAAAGCACTGAGCTATCCTTTCCATTACTTGCCTCCTCATTAGTGTTTAGAATAGGTATATAAATTCGCAGTACTGTGTGGGGCCGGTCCTTAAACATAATAGCACCACTGCATCTCTCCCCGTGCATGTCGTAAAAGGCGACTAAGGGATAAGGACGAGATGCCGTGCTAAAGGGCGACAGTCTAGCCACCTCTCACCTTGGCACTGTCCATCCACCGAGTCATCCTGCAGGTGGGTTTTCGTTCTTTAACAAGTAAGCAAGAAAACTCTTGATAGTTATCTTGTCCGAATACTTTGCTAAACACGGTGGTCAGTGTTGTGCTGTGATTTACCAAAGTTCTTGCAGCACAACACCGATTGCTCTGCTCATCCCGATTGTCGGGATACAGCGTGTGGTATGTATGTAGGTATGAATTTTTCCCCAGTGAATGACTGAATTCACTACACAACCATATTCTAGCAAAAATATACTTTCCCACGAGACAATTGTTTACGAAACGTTAGCTTTTGCGAAGGTTTCTCCGTTTGTAAGCGGATCGTGACCAAACGGTAAAGGCCTTGACACTGTTGCGAGATATATTGGTTCAATACCCGTCACCCACCGTGCACCACTTTCTATTTTTAAGTTTTTTAAGCGCATTGACGCATGCATGTGAGTTTGCTCCACGGTTCAGATTCCACGTGAAACTGTTGGTACCATTACCTTACTATGTAGGTAAAACTCGCCTGAATTTCTACCACCATACTGTATGAAAGACAATCTTCAAATTCAAAAGTGTACTTATTAAATAATTGCATGATTTACACAGACAGCGGAAGAGAAGGAGAAACTTTTTAAAAATGTAATAAAATCAACCACTTAGGAGTTCAGAAACTAAACGAATATGAAATTGGCTAATTTTTTTTTATGTAATCCGGTATGGGTGGCTGTGTCAGAGGGGCCAAAACACATGCTCTGACTAGCCAATATCACCTCCGAGAAGGTAGGTGCCATACCGGGGACTTCCCTGGATTGCTGGCTATACTGGACTAGGGGAGAACACAACCGAGGTTGCTATGCATATGTGTGTGATGTAAGATGCATATGCATATGCATCTTACATCCAGTACGGTGGTACCAACCCAGTGGGCTATAATTTGAGCCTACCACCTAGTAAGGGGCAAGGGAATGGAAGGGAATGTTGTTTGTGTTAAATTCAACAAACGCAAAGGACAAGCTGGCATAGCACTTAGTTTTGATAGGATGATGATAATGGATTCAGCTTTGATTGTTAACCAACCAATGGCTTGGTTAGGTAATATTAGGTATAGTTTACTTAAAAAAAAATTTTGTTATGTGTGATGGTATCCCGTCAGGCCATCACACATAACAAAAAAATGTTTTTAGTCTATATGTAGCAGTAAATCTGGACCAAAAACTCACCTGGAATAGTCACATTGACTATAAACCCGGAAAGCCTAAATAGCATTGGGAACCTGCTCTCGACTAGTGGGATCACGATGGAGCCTGCAGTCAAAATCAACACTTTGACTGTACACAACCGTGGTTAGGCCGGTGGCAACCTACCGATGTATTGCATGGCACAAAAAGACGACACTCTAAACTCCCTGGAAAACAAAATACTGGTGTTTAAAACAATAAACAAACCCGTCGTGTGGACTCACGGGATCCAGCTTTGGGTTAGTGCTAGTTTTTTTTTTATGGAAACTGACACGGTTGGTTACATCACCTACAACGTCCGTGATGTCAGCCAATAACACCGGGTGAACTAGGTGCCATGTCAGTGCTTCCCCCTTTGATCGTGCCGGCTACACTGAACTGGTCGGAAAACACAAACTATGTACATAGCCTTTTGGACCGACGTTTCATTCAGTGCGGTGGTACCAACCCGGGCGGGTTAAACCCTACCACCAAGTAAGATTAAGAGGGAAGGGACCTACAGTTTTACGAGGAATCCGAACCTCGGTCAGCCTCCAACGGTCAGCGGTCACCCATCCAAGCACTGACCGCACCCAGCGTTGCTTAACATTCAATAGCGACAGTTGACTTTCTGCACCACTGAGCTATCGAGGCTGACAAGAGTGACCCACTGGGGCCAAAACCCTCTGAAAGCCACCACAGATAGGTATTCCAAAAATCTGCTAAAATAAAAAAAACAAGAATAAACTGATGGCAGACAGAACAATAAGAAAAACAAATTTTGTGATGAATGACTGATGAGATGACCTTACGAGATAAGTAATAAATTGTACCTATTATACAATATCACTGCAAAGACGTCAACGTAGATATCTTTATTGGGTTGTTGTGCAGTTCATCTGTGATTGGTTCACGCTTGCGGGGTCAAAAAGCTGCAAATTAAATTGCACTCGTCTGTCCGTCATATTTATTGGATTGATATGCCATTTCCATTGACACAGTGTCAAATTGATGTATACGCCATTATACGGGAGCTACTGAAGTGTATATTTAAAATTTCGTATTTTGACAAACTCAAGCGACAAATTTAAGCGGCGGGTGGCCGAGTGGTTTGGGCTTCGGCTTCTCATTTTTTTTTTTTTTTATGTACACTGACACGGTTGGCTACATCACCTACAACGTCCGTGATGTCAGCCCATAACACCGGGTGAACTAGGTGCCATGTCAGTGCTTCCCCCTTTGATCGTGCCGGCTACACTGAACTGGTCGGAAAACACAAACTATTTACATAGCCGTTTAGACCGACGTTTCATTCAGTGCGGTGGTATCAACCCGGGCGGGTTAAACCCTACCACCAAGTAAGATTAGGAGGGAAGGGACCTACAGTTTTACGAGGAATCCGAACCTCGGTCAGCCTCCAACGGTCAGCGGTCACCCATCCAAGTACTGACCGCACCCAGCGTTGCTTAACATTCAATAGCGACAGTTCACTGTCTGCACCACTGAGCTATCGAGGCTGACAATGTCAATATCATGCGGGAGGTCCAAGGTTCGAATCCGGTCGCCGTGTACCAATGAGTTTTTTCTGACGAAAGAATTTACGTGCATACCTACACCTGCTACTTCACCGTTCGGAACCGGTGTAAAACTGTAGGTCCCTTCCCTTGTCCCTTACTAGGTGGTAGGCTCAAATTATAGCCGACTGGGTTGGTACCACCGTACTGGATGTAAGATGGCCGCATAGCAGCCTCGGTTGTGTTCTCCTCTAGTCCAGTATAGCCAGCAATCCAGGGAAGTTTCTGGTATGGCACCTACCTTCTCGGAGGTGATATTGGTTAGTCAGAGCATGTGCTTCGGCCCCTCTGACTCAGCCACCAATACCGGAATAAAAAAAAAAACTCCATTTATCACAGTGTTTTGATCCCTAGACCTTTCATACGAGATTACCACGCCTTATCACGGGATAGACATAATTTAGATTATTACGAACAGACCAAACTCTTATCAACTGTTTTTTTTTCGCTCAGCAATTAACCAATCAGAAGAGTAGATACCCCTTGGCTTCCCAATTATAAATATGCTTACACCCCTTGGCATCCATGCCATTGTGCCATTGTTGCTTCGCAGACATAGCGAAATTTGGCGCGTAAACTCAAATATTTAATAAATAAATTAAGTTAGATCAATAACCTTTATTGGCACTTCAGACCAATGAGATTCTAAAAAAAAATTACCTTCACGTTTGAGCGAACCTTTTTTTTTTTTATGGAAACTGACACGGTTGGCTACATCACCTACAACATCCGTGATGTCAACCCATAACACCGGGTGAACTAGGTGCCAAGTCAGTGGTTCCCTCCGGTCGTGCCGGCTACACTGAACTGGACGGAAAACACAAACTATTTACATAGCCGTTTCGACCGACCTTTCATTCTCCACAAAATGTGTGAAGAATTTCATTGGTTTCAAGTGCCAGCTTTTGTTTTAGTTCTAAAGTTTGATAATTTAAATGTTCACCAAATACGAGTAGTTAAGTAAAATTTTATGTAATTTAGAATCTTCAAATTTGCATGTTTTTTTTGTAAATTTTCATGTAAATACACAGCTCTATAAAAAAAACAAAAAAACTAGATGGCCGATAAATATTACAAAATTTAGTAAAACATTTTGTATTTTACTTTTTGTTGACGAAAAAACCATGTCAAATAGGATGCTCCACCTTGCTTGTGGGCTTAAGTCAGGCATCTTAGTACGACTTACGTACGCAGTTAGTAATGTGATCCACAAGTAGAGGCTACTGTGCGCTTAGTCCAAGGACAAATTTATTCTTCCTCGCTAATTACCGTACAATTTGACCCTTTTGATAACTGTGACATTCTGATAATGGATTGAGTGTATTCGTTCTGCAAATTTCAATAAAACATCAAAATAATTCAATATTAGATAGTTAATGCATAAATATAATACTTAATCAGAATACTTAACCTATAAAATATTTCATTGAAATTAAAAATAAAAATTATGAATATAACATATAGGTATCTAAAAAATTTATTTATCTTATCTCAGTGACTTGTATTAATAAATAAATAAAATAAAAATAAAACATTCATATGTGTGGCTTTTTCAAGGCAGACAAAATACCTATCGTATCGTTCGGGGTCGGTACTTAAAAAGAATAGCCCCACTGCATCTCTCCCCGTGCATGTCGTAAAAGGCGACTAATGGATAAGGACAAGATGCCGTGCTAAAGGGCGACAGGCTCGCCACCTCTCACCTTGACACGGTACTTCCGCCGAGTCATGTAGCAGGTGGGTCTTCGTGCCTTACTTGCTGCTTGATCGATTAAATCTTGTTTGAATACTTTGCGAAACATGGTGGTCGGTGTTGTGCTGTAATTTACCAGAGTTCTGGCAGCACAACACCGATTACTCTGCTTACCCCGATTGTCGGGATTCGTGCGTGTGTGATATGTATGTATGTACGTAAAAAATACCTAAGCGTCACAATTGACTTTCTTCAAGTGAACTAAAGCTGGCTCCGTCCATTGAACTCTTGATGTGAGTCAGGTTCGAAAGTAATTACAAAAATGCAAGTAATAATAATGATAATAAAAAGCTTACATAAATGCTTATCTATCTTAGTCTTATGATAATTTGCATTGATATGGCTTCATTTGAAATTTATTATTATAGAGCCAAGTCGTATGGAACTTTTGGTGATGCAGAGGTCATCCGCCTATCTGAGGAACGTAAGTTTGACCCAAGTTATACTCGGTATCGGTAGAGCAGTTTGGGGAACGTACCAATTGGCCGATGTTAGGCCACTTTTGGAAAAAAATTCCTTTTGATGTTGTTTCATTAATTTTTATCAAATCTTTCATAAAGTCGCCAAAGTCACAAATCTCTAAATTATCGGTACCTACTCAGAGATATTTTGTTGTGAAATAATAACGAATGTGATTTTTTTTCGATGTTACTGTGCCAAACACACTAATGTTTATTATTTGTTAAATAATTTCTAAGATAATTTAGAAGTCCTTGAATTTTAGCCATGAAGTCACGAATTTGTAACATTGGTTAATTTAGCACTGACAATAAAAGGCACATATCTCAGAATGACCAGTTTTGGCATGGGAGGGACGATGATATGTCCAGGCGAATACTTTTTCGTGTAATTGAACAATGCCCGTCGAGCTCTTAAGAAAAATTTCTGAGTAAATTCATAAGTGCTCTGTTGGTTGGATCAATATGTTATTAGGTGTTTTCAATTTCAGTTTTAGCGCTAGTGAAGCATAATCATTATATTGAATGAAATAGCACAACATTATGAAATGATTGCTTTCGCTGTGGAAACATTAGGCCCCTGGTCAGCAGAAGCAAAGTCTCTCTGCAAGGATTTAGGCAGACGTCTTGTAGAAGTTTCCGGGGAGGCCCGAGCCTGGGCCTACCTCTCTCAGCGCATTAGCCTGGCCATACAGAGGGCTAATTGTATTGTATTGTATTGTTTATTGATCATTCATATGGCAGTTAGACTGCTCTCGAACTTGTCACAATTTGTTCTATCCGGTTCGATTACACCCACGAAGAAGAACCGACAAGAAACTTCGCAGGGTATTTTTTAAACATATTTTACAAGAATTTAGTGACTAGCCACATAATAACACCGCGTTAGTGTCTTGGGAACTTTCCCGGGATTGGTCGGTATGGATGTGATTTTTTATTTATCAACTTGATTTACAGATCTCATTCATACCATCGGTCCGGGGTTGTTCTTTTTATTTCTTTATAATGTTTCAGTAAGTTTGTAATAAACATTTATTTAATTGCTTATACATGTCTAATATTCTTTCAATGTGGTATTTGGCTTTGTATGCATTTAAAATTTCTACCAGCCGTATCGGCGGCTCCACTCTCGTAATTTTTTCTGACACGACCGAAGGGAAGCTCTGATATGGCACCTAGTTCACCCGGTGTTATGGGCTGACATCACGGATGTTGTAGGTGATGTAGCCAACCGTGTCAGTTACCATAAAAAAGAAAAACTTTTTTATCACTTGTGTGTGTCTCAACTGTCGAGTCTGTCTATAGCAGTGGTTCTTAACCTTTTAGTAATGAGGGACCATTTGGCGAAATTTTTGTCTTGCCATGGACCACCAATTGCTAAGCGGTAATATAGGTAAATTATTATAAGGTTATAGTTCTATAAATAAAACATGTATAAAATTAGTAGAAGCCTAGAGTACCTATTATATTAGTAGCAAAAATTTTTCATTAATTATATAATTTTAGGACAATTTTTGTTGACTGCTTACTTACTGTTTAACAACTGCTGAATCATTGGTTTAGTGCTACTGAAAGCGAAACGCATGTCGGAACTGGCATCCAAACGATTTCGAGTATGATGATTTCGCGGACCACTTCTGGTGCTTTCAGGGACCACCAGTGGTCCACGGACCACCGATTAAGAACCACTGGTCTATAGCTATGCGATGTACGATCGCATCTGGTGAAAATTAGATTAAAATAATGCTATGGAAATAACAAGCCACATGTCGCGCTTTTCATAAAAATGCAAAAATTAAAATTGCGACTATAATTATTTTCTCACTAGAAGAATTTTATTTGAACAGCTGCCCAAAATTTGCTAATACCGAAATAGGAATATCTGCCACTCCCGTCGTCCCGGTAGGGTTTATCCCACCCAGGTTGGTACCACCGCACTGAATGATACGTCGCTCGAAACGGCTATGTAAATAGTTCGTGTTTTCCGTCCAGTTCAGTGTAGCCAACATGAAATAAAGGGAAGCACTGACATGGCACCTAGTTCACCCATTGTTATGGGCTGACATCACGGGTGTTGTAGGTGATCGTGACCGTGTTAGTTTCCATAAAAAAACTTGTCCACTCTTGAGGAACACATAAAAAATTATGTCTTATTTATGAGCAACCCTATAACCTGCATCTTCTTGGCACCACAGAATATTGGCTTTGTTGTTATTCAAAACCATAATATTTTACTGACGATGTTCTGATTTAGGAAGTAGGTGCAAAATACCACACCAGCGAAGATGTGGGCGATATCTTTCTTTGTATGCCATTCAGCGTGTATCCGTGCACTGCTGAAGATATGCCTTTTTTTTTTATGGAAACTGACACGGTTGGCTACATCACCTACAACATTCGTGATGTCAGCCCATAACACCGGGTGAACTTTGTGCCACGTAAGTGCTTCCCTTCGGTCGTGCCAGCTACACTGAACTGGACGGAAAACACAAACTATTTACATAGCCGTTTCGACCGACCTTTCATTCAGTGCGGTGGTATCAACCCTGGTGGGTTAAACCCTACCACCTAGTAATATAAGAAGGGAGATATTCCCTTAGTCGCCTTTTACGACATACACGGGGGGAGATGCAGTGGGGCTATTCTTTCAAAGTACCGGCCCCACACGGTATAAATCTTCAACTTTCTCTCTTTAACTTTCCTTCAGTCCTCCGAGCCTTCAACGGGCCAAAGCCCGTTGTTGTCTTACATGTAAAAATCGTAATTAATAAACTCTGTGATTGTTCTGTTTGTTTATTATTCTAATAATAATCGCGGTAGACTCAGTTTAATAGCAAATCGGATTTAAACGCAAATATTATAATAACTTATCGCTTCTCTTAATTCTCTCTCTCTCTCTCTCTCTCTCTCCCTACCATCCATACTATACTTTCTTTGATACTGCTCTATGCTAAGGCTATTTAGCGTGATGGTATATGGACTATAGTGAGCATCAAGAACTACTCTTTCCATTGGTGCAAACCGCATCAAGATTTTATTTTAGTTCAGTGGTTCCGGAGTTTACCTCAAACATACAGACACCGAGTTCCCTTTTATAAGATGTAGAGACTAAACAAATTTACATTTCGTTTTCTCGGTTGACTATACTGTTAAGCGCTGTGCCTACTATTTTCATGCTTTTTTAGGTTTCCGTATCTCGTACGGAAGCCTATTACTAAGCCTCCGCTCTCTGTCTGTCCGTCCATCCGTCTGTCCGTCCGTCCGTCCGTCCGTCCGTCCGTCTGTCTGTCCCAGGTCTGTATCTCTTGAACCGTAATAGGTAGCCCTTTGAAATTTTCACAGAATATATGTTACTATAGTTAAAAAAAGAAAATGTTAAAAATTAAGGGGGGCTCCCATACAACAAACTTGCGAAAAATCTATTAGTCACGCTACTGAATAATAGATGGCGCCACAGGCTTTTATACATTGCATTGTTGAAAGACAAAAGATAGGCGGATATTATTGATAGCGGATAGATACGGAAACCTCCGTGCGCGAGTGAAACTCGCACTTGACAGATTTTTTCTTTAACTCGTGTTAAGCAGGGCTGGAAGTTCTAGTTAAACAGTAACAAAACTGTTCTATAAACATTATTTTAATAAATATAACATGTCATTGTCTGCGACATAGCATTGTATGCGGCGTAGCGGTTAAAGATGTCTACCATACTGGTTTGATTGGCTCGTATGGCTTCTGACTCGATTGTGCGGTGTCGTGTCGTGACGGCTAATCTAATAGGAACAGCAGAGCTATTTGGTACAATTGAAGCGTGCGACTGGAATACGGAACTGTGACTGGTCATTGTCAAACCACCGAAAAGAATTATTGCGTTCACAGCGACCGGTCGAGTGTGCAAAATGGGCAATCAACTAACTACTCGCATTCACTTCAATTCTTTCAAGATGCGTGTGTTTTTACGTTCGGTGATTTTTTTCATACAATTTTACATATGCTTTTTAGGTTTCCGTATCCCGTACGGAAGCCTATTACTAAGCCTCCGCCATCCGTCCGTCTGTCTGTCCGAGGGCTGTATGTCTTGAACCGGAATAGGTAGCCCGTTGAAATTTTCACAGAATATGTGTTACTATGGCGGATATAACAACAAATAAGAAACAGTTAAAAATTAAGGGGGGCTCCCATACAACAAACGTCCGAAAAAGCGATTAGTCACACTATTGAATAATAGATGGCGCCACAGGCTTTTATACATTGCATTGTTGAAAGACAAAAGATAGGCGGATAATAGCGGATAGATAAGTAAACCTCGCACGTAAAACTCGCGACACACGTACACCACGCGAATAAAACTCGCACTTAACAGATTTTTTTTATTTTTTATTCTTAAATTTAAGTTTGGGGCTCTAGCCATATTCGGTTATGTCGGCCCCTTGGTGACTTTAAGTTGAGAGATTTAAAAAAATTACTCCCTCAATGTGAGAGAAGTTTTAAAATTTTTTATAACCTCTTGACAGTTCATTGAGAGTGGATGGCATAGTGCATAATGAATGAATAATGAATAACAGGTTAATCCTATCCATCTGTAACATGCTGACTAAATCTTTTCTCAGGCCCTCATTCCGTTCACACTCCATCAGAACATGAAATTGGTCCTCCTCTTTCGCGCAAATGCTACAATTTTGTGTCTCTGTTTTACGCATTACAAACGCGCTTTTCTTAAGTGGAGTATGACCTGAACGAAGTGTCACAATTGCAGCCAGGTACTCGATCTATGGTAGGTAATGCTACTGAGTTCTTGTGCCGAAATCAGTATTTATCCGTCACTCGGTGCAACGCTAAAATTATCAAGGTTTTTTTTTTTCCTAAACGGTGAAATATAGTTTTTAATAAAATCCTAGTAATTAGACGAAACAATGTTCCGACCAGCCAATATCCTCCTCCAAGAAGGTAGGGGCCATAACGGAGACTTCCCTTTGGATTGCTGGCTATACTGGGCTAGATAAGAACACAGACGAGGCTGCTATGCGGCCATCTTACATCCAGTACTGTGGTACCAACCCAATAGGCTACAATTTGAGCCTAGTAAGTAAGGGGCAAAGGAAGGGACCTACAGTTTTACACCGGTTGGTATCGAACGGTGAAGCAGCAGGTGTACAGTAGTCACAACGTACAAATGTGGGTCCAAAAGTCTGCCCGAGGAAGTTATTGAAGCACCCTCAATAAACACATTCAAAAATAAGCTTGACAAGTACTTAAAAATCTAAGAAATATAACAAATAGCAACACCAGTGATCATCATAGACATGAACACATCAGCATATTAAGCTGCTAGATTTGGACCCACATTTGTATGTTGTGACTACTGTAGGTAGATATGCACGTAAAATTTGCCATTAGTAAAAAACTCGTTTTTTATAAAATGTGCTTGTAACTTCACGGGTTCACAACTAGTCCATTCTACTAGTTGTGAATCTCGACCCAAGTGTGGCAATTAGTCCGGACAGGATCAACAGCCAATTGACACTTGGGGATCAATTCAATTTTGCTCGATCAACCTCGCATTGGGCGCCGCTCGACTCTTAGATTGCAAAAAAATTGCAATAGGTAGGTACCTACTTGTATGCAGTTTTACATTATCAGTTGCACGCTCGTTTACGTGATAGGTTAGGTTCGATCAGGGATGGGCAAACCACGGCCAGCGGGCCATCTCCGGCCCGCGAACGGTTGCAATGCGGCCCGCGACCCGGATCCGAAAGTAGATAATAAATAACGTAACATTAATCATGGAAACATTCGGTAAACATTAAATAGTGTAATTTTTTTTTATGTAAACCAGCATGGGTGGCTGTGCCGAGAGACCAATGGTGCAGTCGACAGAGCTAAAATCACCTCTCCTCGTGAAACCACGCTCAGTTAGGTGCCATGCCAGCAGATTTGCAGACTGTTGCTAGGCTGTCTAGCCCGTTAATACGACGCTTGAAGACACCCAGGTTAAAGGATTCAGGAAACACACTCGCCGGAAGACAGTTCCACACTCTAGCGGTGCGACAAAGAAACGATTTAGAGACCGATGGGTTTTCAAAAGCCCAATGTCAACAACAAAAGGGTGCTGAGTCTCTCTGCGACGAGTCATGCGGAGATAGGACGGGTGGCAGGGAATAAGGGATGATAGTTCCACAGAGCAGCGTCCGTGATAGTATCTGTAACACAGTCTAAGCGAACCCACAAATCGTCTGTGACTCGTCTGTGTACTTGGTTACATTAATTAATAAATCTTTGTTCCTATTTTATAGATTACTTATTTAGTTCCCTATTTCAGAGTTTACCAGGTACACAGTACCTGATTCAAATATCGATAGATAGATAGTTCATATAATTTAATTTTGTATAAATAAGAGAAATTTTAATGTTGTTGAAACCTATGAGTCAAAATTAAACTTATTTCCTGAAAATACCTTTTTTTTTCAATAACGCATTATGTATATTATAGCCAAAAATTCAAAACCTGGCCCCCCATAGATTGTGTTCGTAAATATTGGCCCGAGTAGAAAAAAGTTTGCCCATCCCTGGGTTAGATGAAGACGACTCTAGTCGGTGCCGCTACGCCGGCGGTCGTGTGTTGTGTTTAACGGGGCCGGAGTTCAATTGTCTCGCTGATTCCGCAGTCGGCTCGTTGTTCTGTCTTCGGGAGACAATCCAATATTGCATTATGATGGTTTGAATGGGAGTTCCTAAGCGGTCGGTAGTGTATGTAACAATGCAGTTCAAACCGATGCACTTTTATAACATGTGCAGTAAAGTGACTATTAAAATTATTTCCAGATTTAATATAGTTACCTACTGAAAATTTGTTATGACCTCTTCAAGGACGTAAAAATTTTATTTAATTTTGTATCAGAAGAAGTCTACGTCCCGGTATATGTAATAGTTCCTCTTGGATCCTTCTATCTATACCTGCAATGATTGCCAAAATATGTTCCCTCCATGCTCGGGCCCGGGGCGGACAAACTTTCCTTTCCGCCACTACGCAGAGATGTGCATGTACTCACACACATGGGGAACAAGAAATTATAAATAAAAATACATCCCGAACAGGATTTGAACCTGGGTCTCTGGCTTGAGCCGCCAACGCGATAACCGTGTGAAATGTGGAACCGTGCAAGTTGACTGATCGCAAAAATTATGCGACATTATTCATGAAGGTGCAATAGATCGAAAATTTGGAGATAATATGTAACGTCCCGGTGGTGTAGTCGTCATCGCGTTGGCGGCTCAACCCAGGTTCAAATCCTGGTCGGGATGTATTTTTTCCAATGATTTTCGATTTGCATTTTTCTAATAAAGAATATATATAAAGCGAGTACGTGCTTAGTACTAACATAAACATAAAATATTATAAATGAAAACATAAATAGAACATGTATGTCTTCCTCATCAGGGTTTATGTTCGCGCCGGTCGGCAGCGGGCTGAGCGAGGGTTTGGGCGGGAGCGGAGCGCCGGGGCGCAGCAGCGGTGAGGCGACCGAGAAGATGCCCTTCCTGCAGAATGAGCCGGTGCGGCTCACGCCCGCGTGGGAGGGAACCAATCTGCCCAATGACACACTTAATCTGAAAGGTACAAGCCATCTGCATCTTTAATATGTTTGAGTGACACCCTTAATCTGAAAGGTACAAGCCATCTGTATCTTTAATATGTTTGAGTGACACCCTTAATCTGAAAGGTACAAGCCATCTGTATCTTTAATATGTTTGAGTGACACCCTTAATCTGAAAGGTACAAGCCATCTGTATCTTTAATATGTTTGAGTGACACCCTTAATCTGAAAGGTACAAGCCATCTGTATCTTTAATATGTTTGAGTGACACCCTTAATCTGAAAGGTACAAGCCATCTGTATCTTTAATATGTTTGAGTGACACCCTTAATCTGAAAGGTACAAGCCATCTGTATCTTTAATATGTTTGAGTGACACCCTTAATCTGAAAGGTACAAGCCATCTGTATCTTTAATATGTTTGAGTGACACCCTTAATCTGAAAGGTACAAGCCATCTGTTTCTTTAATATGTTTGAGTGACACCCTTAATCTGAAAGGTACAAGCCATCTGTATCTTTAATATGTTTGAGTGACACCCTTAATCTGAAAGGTACAAGCCATCTGTATCTTTAATATGTTTGAGTGACACCCTTAATCTGAAAGGTACAAGCCATCTGTATCTTTAATATGTTTGAGTGACACCCTTAATCTGAAAGGTACAAGCCATCTGTTTCTTTAATATGTTTGAGTGACACCCTTAATCTGAAAGGTACAAGCCATCTGTATCTTTAATATGTTTGAGTGACACCCTTAATCTGAAAGGTACAAGCCATCTGCATCTTTAATGTTTTGAGTGAGTGAGCAAGCAAGTGAGTTAGTGTGCGAGTGTGTGTTTGATGGAGTGAGTGAGTGATTTGATTACACCGTATAATATACTCAATACAACATTTTTCTCATTATTTTTGATGAATGTATAGTTCTTCCAGTTCCCGAGTGCACGTGGACTTTATTACTTTTGTATTTTATGGCAATGTCATAAAAATTAATTGTAAAAATGTAATTTTCCTCACGCAAACACTGACATGTATGCAGATAATATAACTTTAACACAACCAAGAGCCACGCGCGCTCGTGAATTGCAACAGCTATAAGTAAGTATGTGGTCTTTGATTTTACATTTTCCACATTACTTTTACATCTGCACAAGTGAGAAATACCGTCACATCGTAGAGCTGATAATGATGGAAGTAAATTTGCATCTGCTCTAACACAACACTAGCCAGCCACCACGAAGACCATCAGACGCCAGCGTGGATGTAGCCGTGTCCGACGGGAGGCAAGAAACAACGGAGCAACCCCCTTTGTTGGCATTTTTTTCAATATGATCATTATTAGTTCATGATATAACGGCAAAGGTTAGAAAGAAACCACTTTTATTTCATACTTACCTGGATGGACAAGTATGTATGTATGTATATTTATTTGTATATAATATTCTATATATTTAGTAATTTATATGTATTAAACATGTATGGCTTATCTTATACATATGTATTGTTAATAAGTATTCTTATTATTATTTTATCTTCAATTGTCACGCTCAACTCTTTTGCTACTACCTACTTACATTCCATTATATTATGGAATCTCAAACATCCAAAGGTTGACTGTAAGAAATCTCTGTAAGGGATAAGTCCGCCTTTGCACCTTATGTAATTTTTCCAATGTATTTGTTACTGTTTAATGTTTACTGGAGCAATAAAGAATTTTCTATCTATCTATCTATCTATCTACGTCGCGCTGTACGCCTTGTTAACGACCCCGAGGTATCCCGAAACTTAGAGACCTTACAACTCCGCAGGGACGTTGAATCTTTGTGTGTGTTCTATCGCCTATACTATGGAGAGTGTTCCAAGGAGCTGCAAGATGCGATCCCTCCATCCCCATTCTACCATCGTTCCACGCGCAACAGGTTGGGAATGCACCCACACACTGTCGATATCCCTCCACTTAGGACAAATCGATCCTGTAAATCCTTTATATTTACAGGGTTGCCAACATGTGGAGCGCACTCCCACCTGCATCCTTTCCTCTAATGTACAGTTTAGGATCCTTCATACATAATGTGAAGGTGCACCTAGCCGGCCGACATGGTATTCGCAGCCCCCGTAAATATCCGAATGCCCGTGGGCGCCGTCGGACTACACCTCTGCGTTAGTCTGGCGCGCGCCATATGTCGTGCTTCCCATAAAAAAAAAAAAGCCACAGTTGCACTCCGGGAGTGCCGGCAGAAGTGAAAACTTTTTGTATTTCCGAAAATAATTCTTAGGAGGTTATAAAAAAAACTAAACACCCTAAATAAAATTAAACACCGTAACATTGCCGTACAAAAGAAAACAAAATAAAAAAAAAACAAAAAAAATTTGAGGCATTCGAACCCATGGTCAAAAAATACAAATCCTACATTCTTACCATTGAGCCACGAAATCACATAAACGACCAAACGAATATCGGATTCCCACTGTCACTGAGAGACGAACAGAATTGATCCCGAGCCACTCGTAACTTAACCCTTAATGCAATGGCTTAAGGTTACATTTTAAATAATAAAAATAAATCTGACGCTGACGCGTAGACGCGATGACGCGAGTTTAACATTTTTTACCCACCTAAAAAAGTGCCAAGCGCCGCTAAAGAAGTTTTCACTTAAAAAAAAAAATCTCTATCCGCAGGTGTGGGCATGGAGCTGTCGCCGCCCAAGGACAGATGGCGTCTGATCTACCTGACGCTGCTGTTGCACGGGCTGGGCACGCTGACCGCGTGGAACATGTTCATCACGGCCAAGGACTACTTCGAGAAGTACAAGCTGGCCGGCGCCGACAATCTCTCCACTTACTTCCTCAGCTACCTCGGGCTCGCCAGCCAGGTGCCTAACCTCATCTTCAGCTGGACCAACGTCTTCCTTCGCATCGGGTGAGTACGCTCGCTCGCTCGCTCACTCACTCACCCACTCACTCGCTCGCTCGCTCGCTCACTCACTCACTCACTCACTCACTCACTCACTCACTCACTCACAAAATTTTGGCTCTTCAGATGTCTGGTTTTTTTTTTTCAAAATGTATGACTTTTTGAGCAAAATTAAAAATTTTGTGCACAACTACATTCTTTTTTACAATTTTCAAACAACCCTTATTCATCCGTACCCAACTGAGAAACGTGCAACTGTAGAATGTCGATCGCCCCTATGGTAGTTGACGGACTAATAAAATAGTTTTGGGCCGATCGGCCCCTATGGGAGCTGACAATTGTAGCCATGTTATATATTTTTGAATACCTATGTAGAATGACATGATACTCAATTTATTTTAAAAAACAAAACACATTTTTCGTTTCTTATTTTGGGGTACCCTGTACTTTCCACCATACTATTAGACACATTTTTCTATGGTCTGTCTGCGGGCAAAAATCTACATATTTTGGGATCAATTTCATCTAAATTGGTTCAGTGGATCCGGAGATATCTGCGTGTGACCGACAGACAGACATACACCAGAGGTCCATTTTTTTTGCAATTTTGCGATGGGACACTTAAAAACGGTTGATGTGCACGACTTTGCACGCAGGGGGGATCTGACAACGCGCATCGTGTGGTCGCTGAGCATGGAGGTGCTGATCTTCGTGCTGACTGTCGTGCTGGCCATGGTCGACTCCAGCACCTGGACCACCCAGTTCTTCTGGATCACCATCGGCTCCGTGGCCGTGCTCAACGGTTCGCCTCTCTTTCTCTCTCTCACTTGTCAATGCAAATTGTCTTTGGAATCCGATTCGATTACTCATAAAAGAACTAAGATCTGCCAAGAAAGATGCCAGAATTGTTTATACACCGTGTTGCAGTTGCCCCCGTAATATTTTTTACTGACATAAGGGGGTTATTCTATATGTGAAACTAAACAACTTCTGTGGCGAAAACAATTTTTTTTAACAAAAAAATCATTTTTTTTCCATACAAATTTTAAGTACCCTACCTATTCTCAAAATGTATGGAGAAAAAAAAATTTTTTTTTTATTTCAAATTAAAAAGTCGTAGAACAAAAGTTGTTCTATTTCACGTACAGAATTACCCCCTTTCGGGTTTTACGGTTGGGGTTGCAACACCGTGTATATTGTTTATTAAGCATTTAATGGTACAAAATGGACTCTTGAACTGGTCACAATAGATTCTTTTAATATCCGATTTGATTACTCCTACCAATGAGAGCCGACAAGAAATTTAGTGACTATCAACATAATAAATACTCTCCCTATCAACAACACAGTTCTAGAGCAAAATTTGCAAGTTTACAGTTTCCATTAGCAATTCGACTGAGAGAGCATTTAGCTATGTGGAGATTGTATCAGTTTACTTACATTAGTCATGTAAATTGGTTGACCTGTTCTCCAGTTATATGCACACAGCCAAGTATGAATTTAATTTTTTTTATAATATATCGAGATTTCCTCAGCAATCATTGTTAACCTAAAATTCTCTGAAGAAAAAATTCCAAGAAGTCTCCGGTATGGCACGCAGTCCAGTATAGCCAGCAATCCAGGGATGTCTCCGGTATGGCACCTACCTTCTCGAAGGTGATATTGGCTGGTCGGAGCATGTGCTTTGGCCCCTCCGACTCAGCCACCCATACGGGATTACAAATAAAAAAAAAAACCTAAAATTAATAAAATAAAACTGGCTCATATAACAAGAGAAAA
Organism: Nematopogon swammerdamellus; assembly: GCA_946902875.1. Taxonomy (NCBI): domain Eukaryota; kingdom Metazoa; phylum Arthropoda; class Insecta; order Lepidoptera; family Adelidae; genus Nematopogon; species Nematopogon swammerdamellus. Next base: position 9,694,490 of record OX336358.1, on the reverse strand, counting down.
CATTTTTTTTTTATGGAAACTGACACGATTGGCTACATCACCTACAACCTCCGTGATGTCAGCCCATAACACCGGGTGAACTAGGTGCCATGTCAGTGCTTACACTGAACTGGACGGAAAACACAAACTATGTACATAGCCGTTTCGACCGTCGTTTCATTCAGTGCGGTGGTACCAACCCGGGCGGGTTAATTTGATATTAATTATAAACAATGCAATGTTTGTTTCAGCATTCAACTCGATATTCCAAAACTCTGTGTACGGCGTAGCGGCGCGGCTTCCGCCTCAGTACACGGGGGCGGTGGTGCTGGGTTCGAACGTGAGCGGCACGATCACCGTGCTCATCGGCTGGGTCACCGAGGTGTTCTCGGCGAACCTCCGCACGGCCGCCATATACTATTTTATCAGCGGCATGCTGATACTGCTGGCGTGTTTCGACACATACTTTGCTCTGCCGCTCAATGTGAGTATTTATGCTAACCCGTGTGGTAGTTGTGTTGTTGTTGTTGTTTTGGTTTGGGGTTGGCTCTAGGCCTGCAAACTAATCCCGCTTGGTTGGGGACCTTCGTGCAAAACCCCGCAGTCTCAAGCTACCCCAGCCACCCTATGTCTTCCATGAAAGCCACAAGTCGACCGGGGTGTCTGCAGGCCGCTTATCCCTTACTCGCCTTTTACGACATGCACGGGGAGATATGCAGTGGGGCTATTCTTTTAAAGTACCGGCCCCACACGGTACATCTTTGATACATCCCCAAAGGACCTTTGATTTTTCAGGTGGAAATGTTTAAGAAAAAATGAAAAGGGGGACCCATTGATTTTCAAGTACAAAATATTTCATGACCTTTACTTTTGAAAATGAATGGGAGATAGAGTAATAAATAAAAGGGTTAAATTGATCGAATTGATTGCAAAATTGAATAACACAGTAAGATTACCTAGTATTAAAATGTTCTGAAAAATTAAATATTTGCATTGTATAAAGAAAAAACTGCATGTTTTGATGTCCGATTTTTCGTTATTTTGGAGATCGGCCACAAGCCTCAAAATCCGGATTATCTGGTCCAAAACTGCTGGTGTTTTTCTGTCTCGATCATTCAAGTGATTTTTATTTATTTATTGCTTTTAGACAGGCAGCTTAGCTGATGTATATATAAATCTGACAAAAATGTTGATTTTATCATTATTTTGAATGTATTTTTTTTTTGGTTGTGAAATGTCTCAAAAACCTTGGATTTCAAATGCCAAGAGTTTTCGAATAAGAATAAAATACATTTGAAATAAAAAAAATAATTACAATTTAATGAGAGACCTTTTCACCACAAAATTTTAAGTAAAGTAAAATGTATAGTTGAGCTAAATTCTGAGCTCAACTTCGATTACTCTGCTTATCCCAATTTTCGGGATACAGCGTTGTGGTACGTTTGGTGAAGTCTGACCAGATTGGTACCAATGCACTGAACGAGCTGATTGCATCTCTTCAACATTATTATCTTCTTACTGACTTACGTGAACACGTAGCTTACGTGAACACGTAGCGACGTATCAACACTGTTGCAGAGGTTCTACCGCTACCACGAGAAGCTAGCGACGCGTACGCACCGCAACCCCGCCGTGTCGGCGCCGATGCCCGCGCGCCCCTCCTACGCGCATGTGGTTAGCAAGTGTTGGCTGCAGCTCTTCAACGTCTTCTTCATCTTCTTCGTCAGCCTCGCTGTCTTCCCGGCGGTGCATTCCGGTAAGTAGTTTAGGACATTGAAATTGAGTTCATTTATTCGCAGGCGACGAGCACAGCACTAACTGGCATCACTGAACACATCCGGGCCCATTGCAAGTAGGAAAAGGTTTGAATCCAGCACAAAGCGATGGGCCAATTGACGAGGTGACGAGCAGAGCACTAACCGGCATCACTGAACACATCCGGGCCCATTGCAAGTAGGAAAAGGTTTGAATCCAGCACAAAGCGATGGGCCAATTGACGAGGTGACGAGCACAGCACTAACTGGCATCACTGAACACATCCGGGCCCATTGCAAGTAGGAAAAGGTTTGAATCCAGCACAAAGCGATGGGCCAATTGACGAGGTGACGAGCAGAGCACTAACTGGCATCACTGAACACATCCGGGCCCATTGCAAGTAGGAAAAGGTTTGAATCCAGGACAAAGCGATGGGCCAATTGACGAGGTGACGAGCACAGCACTAACTGGCATCACTGAACACATCCGGGCCCATTGCAAGTAGGAAAAGGTTTGAATCCAGCACAAAGCGATGGGCCAATTGACGAGGTGTCGAGCAGAGCACTAACCGGCATCACTGAACACATCCGGGCCCATTGCAAGTAGGAAAAGGTTTGAATCCAGCACAAAGCGATGGGCCAATTGACGAGGTGACGAGCAGAGCACTAACTGGCATCACTGAACACATCCGGGCCCATTGCAAGTAGGAAAAGGTTTGAATCCAGGACAAAGCGATGGGCCAATTGACGAGGTGACGAGCACAGCACTAACTGGCATCACTGAACACACCCGGGCCCATTGCAAGTAGGAAAAGGTTTGAATCCAGCACAAAGCGATGGGCCAATTGACGAGGTGTCGAGCAGAGCACTAACCGGCATCACTGAACACATCCGGGCCCATTGCAAGTAGGAAAAGGTTTAAATCCAGCACAAAGCGATGGGCCAATTGACGAGGTGACGAGCAAAGCATTAACTGGCATCACTGAACACATCCGGGCCCATTGCAAGTAGGAAAAGGTTTGAATCCAGCACAAAGCGATGGGCCAATTGACGAGGTGACGAGCACAGCACTAACTGGCATCACTGAACACATCCGGGCCCATTGCAAGTAGGAAAAGGTTTGAATCCAGCACAAAGCGATGGGCCAATTGACGAGGTGACGAGCACAGCACTAAACGGCATCACTGAACATATCCGGGGCCCATTGTAAGTAGAAGAAGGTTTCAATCCAGCACGAAGCGTTTGGCCAATTGAATCCTTCCTCTCTTACAGCGCCCTAGATGTGGCGCGTGTCAAGCCCCATCGGCTAGTCTGCATTGATGAGGACGTGGAGCAGAACTAGTCCGGTGGTCTATTTCTCTCTCTCTCTCTATCTAAACTCTGTATGAGGCTCTAGAAGCCATGGTGCTCAGGTTTGTTTTACTCATAACACTCGCTCTCGGTTGAGTTGATCACCGTGCAATCTGAGGCACACTTACGACTCTGCCATTGACCTGTACCTGTCCTGAGTAATTCTCTCACTACCCACAATACCCCAATGGAAACAAGCTCGAAAAGTGTTTGAATCTAAAGAAATAATCTGGAATATATAATATTATAGCATTTTGATTTGAAAAATATCCTTTTCTTTTAAATAGATTTTTATCAGCGAAAGTTTTGTGGATATTCTTCCTTTAACAAGCAATGTTGTGCTGAAAATGATGTTTCTTCTTGTAGAGGTGAAGACTTCGACGTTCACCGACCCCGGCACTGTAATGCACGAGAACTTCACCCGGATCACATGCTACCTCACGTTCAACCTGATGGCCATGATCGGCAATCTCACCGCATCAATCTTCACCTGGGTGAGTTTGAGCTGCTGTTCTCTTAACCGAACTAATAACAATACTGTATGTTTCTTTGCAAGGCCGATGGGCCCGGATATGTTCGGTGAAGCCATCGTAAGCTTAGATCCACACCTTCCTTCTACTGATCACGTTCCCATACCAATTTTTTTTAATTCGATGTGCCGAACACCCTGTATATAATACAGGGTGTTCGGCACATCGACCGACACAATTTTTTTGTAGGTAAGTGGGGTCGTTTCCAACGTTTTGACCCCTGATACCTTTTGTCTGATGTCACATGGTATGGAGATACGATATTTTTCTTTATTTTTGAAAATTACAAAAATCCTAGCTTTAATCCCTTGTAACTTTTTTGTTTATGATTGTATCAGCACGAAATAAAATTTATTGATGTTTAGGATGTATCCTTGTTCTAGAAAAAATATTATTTGATGATGTTAATACCATGAAAAGGTCTTATGACCTTCCAAAGTCCCGAGAACGAGTAAAAATATGTATATCTATGTATATCTTAATTTCTTAATTCATAAAAAAAAACTGACAGCAATTGATAGCTTCATTTTCTTTTAAAAAGTTCGCTAGTTTACGCCCTTTCCAACGGTATACCACATGCCATACAAATAAATTCACTATGTGGTCAAAATTAGGGACAGAGACAGAACAGAATGACAACACGCGCACTAATTTTGACTAATCTACGAGTATATAAGGTCTTTTTTTATTAACTGATGAGGCGTAAAGGGGATTTTCTTTATCGGAAATAGATCATATTAAAATTATAAAAAAGGGGGTAACATTTTTATATTTGAATAAATATTAAAAATAATATAAATAGACTCGCTTTTACATATAAAACCCCTTTTGCTAAGAAGCTATGTTTCTATTTCTAACAATTACTGAGATAATAATTGTTCAATTTGTGCACTGATGTGGCACCAAGTTCGCCCCGGTGTTATGGGCTGACATCACGGATGTTGTAGGTGATGCAGCCAACCCTGTCAGTTTCCATAAAAGAAAAAGTTTATTAAAGGTTAAATTCATAAGAAACATACGTTGGGTGGGTAGCTACCTACCTACGTATCTACGCACATTATCTGTGCTACGCGGCGGTTATTGAACTTTGGCCTTGACACACATTAGTAATTTCAATAACGCGCAATCAGCTGATCGGAAGTCGGAGAGTGTACATATGTATGGAGCACTTGTTGCCGCCGAAGTTTTTTTGTTTTGTTTGTACGCCGCCGCCGGTACGCAAGGCCGAACTTCCTTTCCATTCCGAGACGGGGGGCGGGGGTGGGGGGTAATACCTATGTCCGCTCAGCTGATAGCGCGCACATATCCGGGAGCCTGCAGGTAAAGGTAAAAAGTTTTAATAGTTGTTATTGACGGTGCAGCCGGGGCCTCGCGTACTCGCCATCTTCACGGTGGCGCGAGTGGTGTTCATCCCGTTCTTCCTGCTGTGCAACTACGTGCCGCTGGACCCGGCGGTGACGACGCGCACTCTGCCCGTGCTGGTGCACAACGACTGGCTCTACTGGGCCATGTCGGCGCTGCTCGGCTGGAGCTCCGGCCACGGCAGCTCTCTCGCCATGATGTACGTCGGCAGGTGAGCAAATATATAATTTATTATAATTTATAACGTCTTATTATCGAGGTCACTTCTTGCTTGTTTACTATACCATTACACACCTTCATTGTATACTGGATGATTTGGTTACCATGTAGCATATAAATAGAAGAATAAATTTGTCAGCCTCGATAGCTCAGTGTGGCAAACAGTCGACTGTCGCTATTGATTATTAAGCAACGCTGGGCGCGGTCAGATTTTGGATGGGTGACCGCTCGACCGTTGGAGGCTGACCGAGGTTCGGATTCCTCGTAAAACTGTAGGTCCCTTCCCTCCTAATCTTACTTGGTGGTAGGGTTTAACCCGCCCGGGTTGGTACCACCGCACTGAATGAAACATCGGTTGAAACGGCTATGTTAATAGTTTGTGTTTTCCAACCAGTTCACTGTAGCCGGCACGATCAAAGGGGGAAGCACTGACATGGCACCTAGTTCACCCGGTGTTATGGGCTGACATCACGGATGTTGTAGGTGATGTAGCCAACAGTGTCAGTTTCCATTAAAAAAAAAATTGCCAGGTATCCCATTAAAATTTATAGGTACATAAATGTCATACTACCTATGTATGTCCCTACTTGAAGGTGCCAGCTGGGCTTTCTTTTTTTTTTACGTAATCCTGTATGGGTGGCTGAGTCGGAGGGGCCAAAGCGCATGCTCCGACCACTCAATATCACCTCCGAGAAGGTAGGTGCCATACCGGAGACTTCCCTGGATTGCTGCCTATACTGGACTAGAGGAGAACACAACCGAGGCTGCTATGCGGCCATCTTACATCCACTACGGTGGTACCAACCCAGTCGGGTACAATTTGAGCCTACCACCTAGTAAGGGGCAAGGGAAGAGACCTACAGTTTTACACCGGTTCCGAACGGTGAAGCAGCAGGTGTAGGTATGCACGTAAATGTTTTTCGTCAGAAAAATCTCATAGGTACACGCCGACCGGATTCGTACCTCGGACCTCTCGCATGAGAAGCCGATGCCCAAACCACTCGGTCACCCGCCGCTGACAGAAATATGGAAGTAGCTCATAAGGCGAAACCAGTTGAACACCACTGATTTAGGGGTTTGGCGCGGAACGCCTTAATCGCATTTTGACCGAGTAGCAAAAAGACTAAATCGCAAAATGACCAAATCGCAAAACGACCATAAAGCAAAATGACTAACTAGCAAAACGACTAGCTAGCAAAATGACGATGTAGCTAAAAGACTACATTGTGTTTTTTTTATTTGAAGTACAATCAATAACAAAATAGAGTATTTTCTATTTTCTATTTATTTTGTTTAAGAACGTAACAAGGCATTTACAGATGATAATAATTTAAGAGAACCGGGAAGTCCACTTTTCTTCATACACCAGGGGAAGTCTTTTTCCACACTACCATTTTAACATTTTTGTGTGTAAAATATATTATTAATATCTATGCATAGGTATATGCTATATAAATGAAATATATTTGATTATAAAAATGTGAAAATATAGCCATAAAAAAAAATTGCAATTTTATGCCTAATAAACAAAAAAAAAATTGAAATTAAGACATAGGCATCCAGTAGGCTTTTGTTGATAGCAAAAAAATATATCACTTAAATTGAGCACAATGTAGGAAACTAATTGAGGAAGACTAAAGACATGAAAAAAGACTTCGCCTAATAAGACAATTAAATTTTTTTAGTATTTATCATAAATTATTTGTGGCCAGTAAGTATATAGCTAATCAAGGAACATATATAATTCTGAGTGTATAGATAGGACGCAACAAGTAAAAACTTTTTGATGTTGAATGTACAAACGCTATATGTAGACTTTTCGAAAAGTGGTCGTTTTGCGGTTTGGTCCTTTGGAGATCGACTATGCACTACTTAGTCATTTCGCTTTATGGTCGTTTTGCGACTTGGTTATTTTGCGATTTAGTCTTTTCGCTACTTGGTCAAAATTCGATTAAGGCGTTCCGCGCCCAACCCTGATTTAGACTATTCAACTTTGAAGTTCTGTTTACAGATTTTCACTTAATGTTGTCCGTTATTGCAGGCCGGTGTCGCCGGAGAACGCGGCGACGGCTGGCATGATGGGCGCGGCGTGTCTCGTGACGGGCCTCGTCGCCGGCATCACGTTCTCGCGCGTGTGCGCGCCGCTCGTCTACGCGTCGTTCTGGAGCGATCTCTTCTAGCACGCGCCCGCGGCGATCTCTCGCCTCGCGCCCGCCGCCTGGTGGTGACCGATCACAGCTCGTTGTGGAAGATGGAAGAATGTGGAAGAGTGCACTTCTTCTTGGAATTCAGTCACTTAGTCAGCGTGTGGACGCATACACATCCGCTGAACATACACATCTACAATTTACCTCCAATCCTTCCGGCCTTCAATGGCCGTACCATTGAAGGCTGCCAACCACTGCTTTCCGCCGACGTACTTGATGTCGTCGTCCCACCGGGCAGTTGACCTTCCCACGGACACCAGTGTAGGACACGGTTATTCCAATGGTCCTCGTCTCTTCGGCTAACGTGCCCGGCCCACTGCCACTTAAGCTTAGCCACCCGGTGTCCAATATCGACTACTTTGCTGCGTATCGATATTCCCAGCATGGCCGCTCCATTGCTCTCTGGGCAACTTTCAACCTTTGGACAACAGCGACCGTCAGAGTCCACGTTTCACACCCGTACAAGGACACACTGGTCATATACCTAAAGTCGTATTTTTAATCAGACGAAGTAAACTGACGTTTGCTGGGATGCCAGGTTTTGATAAAAAATAAATAGTGTTGTGACGCAAACTGTCGATAATAATCACTCACTCAATAATTAATATAAAATAGCTATAAAATATAAAATAAATCATAAAAAAGCGATAGGGGTTTTCAGGATCTAATAGATGTGTAATCCAAACTTAAAAAATAGAAATTAAAGTCATGCTAAGGATTTAGAAAAGCTTTTTATTAACAGAAAAATGTTACACCCTAAGAATGTTGAATTAAATTGCTAAATCGGAACTTGAACTCACGACAATTAGAAACAACAAAATTTTTACCAGAATCACTGTTTTTCTAGTATAATTTTTGGAAAATTATTTTATCAACCTGGGGAAATTTGAAAAATAGCATCTGGCAACTCTTCTCAATGACAGATAAGTTGTTTATATAATATTTATGAGTAGATAACTATTAATGGTGTTATATTTTTTTTTATCAGAAACACTGTTTTTCTACTATAATTTTGGGGAAATTATTTTTCAACCTGTCGAAATTTGAAAAAATCGCATCTGGCAACTCTCGTCAATGACAGATAAGTCGTTTATATAATATTTATGAATAGATAACTATTAATTGTGTTTTTTTTTTATCAGAAACACTGTTTTTCTAGTATAATTTTGGGGAAACATTTTTTTCAACCTGGGGAAATTGGAAAAATAGCATCTGGCAACTCCTGTCAATGACAGGAGCAACATTATTTTGCAACATTATTTTGCAAAGTGACATTTTGAATTGATTTTGAAAGCAATCGGTCCAGTAACTATAAAGTTCAAAAAGGCGGCCACATTTTTTAATTTTGACAACAGATTCGTATTCAGGGCCCACACATACACCCAGATATCGATTTTGAAAGCAATCTGTCAAGTAACTAAAAAGTTCAAAATGGCGGCCACTTGTTTTAAATTTTGACTACAGATTCGTATTCAGAGCCCACACAGACACCCAGATATCGATTTTGAAAGCAATCGGTCCAGTAACTAAAAAGTTCAAAATGTCGGGCACTTTTTTTAAATGTTCACTACAGATTCGTATTTGGTCTAGAAATAAGATTCAGGCGAAAAAACGCCAACATTCGAGAAAATATGAAAAAATTGGTTGTTTTATTTTTTTCTCCGGAAATATCGACTTAAGTGAAAAACGTGTAAGAATAAAAGTATCTTATATTTTGTTTAGAAATAAGAATTCGCCAAAAAACATCACCAATCGAGAACATTTTGGAAAAAAAAATTTAGATTTTTTTTTCAACGGAAATATCGATTTTATTGAAAAACGTGTAAGAATAAAAGTGTCTTATATTTCCTCTAGAAATAAGATTCAGGCGAAAAAATATCAACATTGGAGAAATTAAATCAGGAAAGGGGGCGGAGCTTTCCATACAAATGCCGTCCTGCATAATTGAGAATCGCGGCGAGGTATAAATCGAGAACCAATGATGGTACGACAACAGATTAGGTCTTGTTTTTCAAGCAGTTCGATACACTCTTAGATTATTTTATCACATCTTCCCCGGTTTTCTAAAAGTATTGTTTATGATCGCAGATGGTCAAACCATAAAAAAAGTTTAGATTTTATCGTAGCACATCACTATTGCATTAAATAAGGCAACATTATTTTCCAAAGTGACATTAGCTACTGTCAGTTTACTTCGTCTGATTAAAAATACGACTTTATAAGGGCCTTTAAATTTTGTGGTAGGTCAGACCTTAGGGCGAATTTTAACTTTCCGAAAGCAACCCAACCCAGTTATTCAATCACTTCTCCGTAAATTTGTGGATGGATCAATTATTGCAAGAACCTTCCAAGTTCCAAGAAAAATGCGTAAATTTCTAGAAGAATGTGCAAATTTCTGAAAGAATGCACTAATTCCTAGAAGAATGCGCAAATTTCTGCAATAATGCGCTAATTTCTGGAAGAATGCGATTCTTCCTGCAAAAATGTACTTCCAGTCTTCCACTTGTGTGTGAATAATCTGAACAGTGAGTGCAGAACTGTGGGAAGGCTCGATGCTGAGCAACATAATGTCATGTGAAGACATCTAATACTGAAGCACAGACTTTCACATGCTCAATATATTCATCAGTATAACTTTCATTAATTCATGTTGATGGAAATATTGACGGTGTGAATCGCAAATTTATGTAACGATGGCATGTAGCCGCGAGCCGTTGGAATTCTAATATTGACAATGCGAAGCCTCATTTGAGGAGTACCGGAATTGTCCGCACAAACAAAATGCATTTGAGATTTTTTTCTAACAACGTATACCTTTCAGAACCTTCGTAAGACGAAAAAGCATTAGTGAAAATTTCACTTATATGCTTTTTCGTTCAGACTACACTTGATAACGAAATGAAAATTTTGAAGCGAATTTATGTAGGGATTTGGCTCTGAACATAATTCTTTAGTGACAGTGACAACTCAGAATATGTATTATGGGAACCTATCAATGATAGCGATGAGGCAAAGTATACCTAGACCAATAGATATTCTTAAAAATAAAATGTTGGTTGATTTTTGAGATGAAAACAATTTCCATTATCCAATTGAAGGTGCTCCATTTAGGCAATGCTTAGGGATCTGAGTGTGATAGAATGTGAGAAAATTGTATTTTTGTATGCGATATAGCACGACATACAAAAATATAAATTTGCATGAAACATTTTCCACTACTCCTTTGTACGTTTTATAACGAATTATTTATTTGCCAGTGGCTGTTTTGTTTGCACTTAAACAAAACTGGAAAGTCGTTTAGTTGAATTGGTCGTTTAAATTGATAGTACATATTAGTTTTAGACATTTCGTTTGTTTGGTAAAAATATTTAGTTTGACATGGTACGCACAAATAAATTAATAATATTATAAATTTATTAACAAATATTACAAAATAAATAAATTACAGGTGTTTAAAATTAATTTAAACGACCATCATTTCAAAATAAGCACTGCGTGTAATCGGTGGAAAGTCACCGCCAGTGTTTCTTAGATAAATAAATATTTATATCTCACATTGATTAAAGTTATGTAAGTGTGAAATAATTGACAAATTAACATAAATGTAGTGATAATAATGTATTTTAAGGTTAAAAATAAAATGCCTTGACTTGTAGTGTAGTCTATAGTGACTATAGACTAGATAGCTCATCCAAAGTCATTTGGGACTATAGTACGTTCCAAATAGCGAGCTCCCAGCGAAACTCATTTTTGTATGCCCAATCACCGCTCATTGGCCTAGACGAGTGACCGTAATTAGCGTGCACCGGTTCTTGAGTTCACAAAAGAAGGCTTACATGATTCATTACGCTTCAGCTTTCTCAGCGGTCGGACATGCGGATTTAAATGTGTGAGTGTAGTTGCACCAGTGTGTTGAGATAAAATGAGCGATACTGATGTTGCAGAAAAAAAAAAGAAAGAGACATCCATTCTCCTCAACCAACAAAGTAAAAACAAGAGCAACATCCCTGCGCATTTACGCTCAATAAAAATTTCTACTCATACAGTTATAAAAATATTTTGTTAAAATTCCCAAGGTACACGGGCATCATGTCTGCAACCTGCACCAGATGAAGTACCTACCTACCTAGTTAGAGTGTATTTTACCAACATTTAAGCCTATCTTTAAAACGGTTTCGAGTAATCATATCTCTGGCCGAGAAAGTGCTCAAAATAACGTCTCCTGGCAGCTCGCTATTTGGAACAAACTATAATCTGTATTTGGATACGGATTGCCCAGATGTATCCAAGTATTGATACAGATTGCTTGTAGAGTAGGGTTATGTTACGTTTGCTTGAGGTCTACTTGTGTGCTATGCCAAGGTTTATTGTTTAGAGCACTTTAAAACTTGAACAAATGAATCAAAGCTGCTTCTAATTCCAAAATAAACACATTTGATATTTAGGCCCGGACTAGATAGAGTCGTTTTTTTCAACAGTCGAAAAACGAACTGCCACGCCCTTGTGGACTACATATTGTCGTGCTGAATAAAAATATGCTACTCTGTCGCCGGCCGCTCTTGGACTCCGATGTGCATCAAGCATGGATAACTTGAATTTAGTGATAATCTTATGTTTGGCAGTCGCAGTTAACAAAGCAAGAAAGAAGAAGAAGAAGAAGAAAATATTGGGTTCATCCAATGTACCAAGACCGTTACCTAACTGAAGGAGTTTTTCAAAACATGTACCCAAAAATTAGAAAATACCCAGATAACGCTCCACGAGCTCGACTGGAGAAGTCGAAAAATTCGACTCGCCGAGAGCGCGTGTAGTCGGCGTCATACAACTCCATACATTCTGTTAACTCAGTCGACAACTTCGACTCGTGTCCACTCGAAGAAAACGCAACATACAGTGGATTTTTTCAACTCGGCACGCTCTCGACTCGCATGAGTTGTGCATGTAGTCGACGGGTGAAAACTCCATACATTTCTATGGAGCGTCGTTTTGGAGGCGTGGCCTATTTATCTCGACTGTTGACAAAAACGACTCTATCTAGTCCGGGCCTTATTGTTAAAACATTTTATAGTTTCTCGCCCTCTCTCTTTGTTGCCTTGTAAACTATCTTTCCCAATATGGGACCTATTGATCTGAATTTTCGCATAGGAGCAGTTCCCGATTCCGAAACAACTGAACAACACGTAGATTGAAGTGCTCTATCCGTACAAACTGTGGTTATCTGTTTGGGTGGTAGAATTAACAAAATAAACACTAGGAAGTGTTGGGTTCGCATTTTCTAAATAAACAATCTATTGTGTTGAAATTCTGATGAGAGAAAGCTCGATAAGTACAGTCGACTCCAAAAATGATGGTATGCTTGTAGAACTGAGTTACAAGTAATTAAATATACTATACTTGTAATGTAGAGAGCGTTTCAACTAAATCTTCCCTTCGCCGTTATGTTGGCTCCACTGTCTATCTGTCAAAACAGCTTTGAGGGTTGCTATATGTACAGATTTACCCGTAATTATCGGTATGTACCGTATTTATTATATGGTAAATACCGATTACATTATTAGGTAATATAATCTTCACAATCTGGCAACACGAATTTAAGCATTGACAGTGACACTAACAGTGGATCCAACATAACGGCGAAGGGAAAATTTAGTTGAAACGCTCTCTACCAACACAATTGGCTTGAGACATGAATGTGACTTGTCTGGAGTAGTAGATAATCTTGTGGAGGGAGAGAGTGTATGCCATGTATGTAAGTAGTGTTTTCATCCTTTTGAAGAATTAATTGGTTAGACAGGCATATCTGCATTTTTGAAGTTGACAATATGAAGGTATGTAGATAGGAAATAGGTAATGAGGTATGTACTGCCGTGTTAAAGTGTTAAAACATTAGGTTTGTATTTGTGGTTATTTTTTATTACATAAGTTATGTATTGATATGAAGATTTTATAATCCTAGTTATGTACATTCTAACTTATAAACATACATAGGTTTATGATAATGAGTAATGTAAATAGATGGTTGCGTTGGTTTGCATGGCTGCGTTTGATACCTTTTGTTTTTTTATAATTATTAGTTTTATTTGTTTTTTTTTTTATTGAATTTGGAATAAACTATAAAATTACTTTAATTATTGCATTTAAATTAAAAACATTTAACGGCCAAAAGAATGCACACCGTTTATGTATTTATAGGTTTTTGTTTAATTTGCAATAAACTTGTTTATTTTACTTTAATTTATTTTATTTTTTACCCATTTTCATAAAAAATCCTGTCACTTGTAGAGACTAGAGAACAGCAGTTGTTTAGTTTACCAAATATTTCTTCATGGAGTATTTTACATAGAGGGGCGTCTCATTCCAATTCATATCAAATTTCACTGGTGGTTTATTTAATTTTTATTGTTTCCTTTTGTTCTATTATTATTATGACACCTCGATTTAAATTAACTATTCTGAACAACTAGCCTCCTTTAGAGCAAAAGTCGCTAAATCAGAAAAGTCAGAAAATAGCAAATCAAATTGTTGAAAAGCAACGGTCCGCCGAATCCAATATTATGTAAAATACTCTATTTCTCTCTCATTTAGACATTATCAGAATCCTGGTGCCTTAAATCCATCTTCCATGATCATCGTTTACGTGCAGTGGGGGCACTCGCCTAGGAAGTTATGTAGTTGCCTTAACAATAGTGGCCGTTACAATAATACCGTAAACATTCAGTTATAAGGACTCGTCACAGTCATTTCACGTGTTGTCTGTTTCAAAATTAAGTGAAGTGTGAGTAAGGGAGTAATCATACCATACGTAATAGGCGGCCGGGGCGCGCGCCCGATGCCATGGACCTAGCCCGATGTCATGGTCCTAGCCAGATGCCATGGACCTAGCCCGATGTCATGGTCCTAGCTAGATGCCATGGACCTAGTCCGATGCCGTGGACCTAGCTCGATGGCGTGGACCTAACCCACTGCCATGGACCTAACCCGATGCCATGGTCCTAGCCCGACGCCATGGTCCTAGCCCGATGCCACGGTCCTAGCCCAATATGCGCATGTGAGCACTAGACAAGTGGCGAAGGCGAGGTGGAGTGGCGAAGTATTAAGAATAAGGCGGCGGGTATGGCCGAGTGGTTTGGGCATCGGCTTCTCATGCGAGAGGCCCGCGGTTCGAATCCCGTCGGCGTGTAACAATAAGATTTTTCTGAAAAAAAAAAAAATTACATGCATACCTAAAACTGCCGCTTCACCGTTCGGAACCGGTGTAAAACTGTAGGTACCTTCCCTTGCCCCTTACTAGGTGGTAGGCTCAAATTGTAGCCGACTGGGTTGGTACCACCGTACTGGATGTATGATGGCCGCATAGCAGCCTCGGCTGTGTTCTCCTCTAGAAAATGTGTTGTATGGCAATGGCAATGAAATGTCAGGTGTAACACCGGCCGACACGTGACCCGGTGCCCACGGTGCTGTTGGGGCTATTGGAAGGAGTGCCCCCACTCTTAGAAAATGTGTTATACCTATATGTATAGCTTTAGAAATATTTTTGCACTGATGTCGCATGTGTTATGTATGTGGAAGTAGCAATTTTCAGTTTTGTATACTAAGTCCTCTGTTGAAAATATTGATAAGTGTGTTCTATGTAGTACCTATATCATTACCAGGAATTACTGTTAACTAGGATTAACTTGAGGCTATATTATTAGTTAGTATACTGAAAAACAAAAATTAAATGTCCTCCATAAAAAGAATAAAAATTAGGACTATTTATGCTCAGTAATTGAGACCGGTTTAAACAAAATGTAACTTTTTAATGAAAATAAAATATTGAAATCTTCTGCTTTCTACTAGTATTTAATAACATAAAAATAATTACATAACTGAAGGAAAGTTTTCATAACACTATGTGACGCTTTACATATTAAATTTTTTTACAAATATCATTAGATGTACTAGACAACATTTCACATTCTTCGATAAAAACATAATAAATATTTACATAACATAAAAATAGATAAAAGGTTTTACAAAATATTGATAGTCTGATAAGATTACTATTGAAAAATATTAATTAAACATGCCATTAAATATTTATTAAGTACGTATGCTTGTTAATGTACAACAGATATCACAGAAAATATAAAAATACAATTCAATCAGAATAACAAAAAATAATTTTTTTAATCCAAACTGCAATATTGAAATTGATTCATTTTAAACGTATCGCATATAACTAACAATATACGAGTACAGCTAGATATTCTAATATATGAACTATCGTAACAGTTTGCAATTCTGAAATGTTAAACGATAGATCGTTTACAACATATCATGTTTAGGCAAAGTTCAGCTTCCACGTAATAGAGAGGCAATGAAGTTTTATAAATGTACGGTATTAGTAATTCTGAAACTCATCAGGTGGAGCATAAAAGCTAAAACTAACTTCTGAAACTGAACTATCTTCTCCAATCTCCAATTCTAAAGATATGTAGGTACAGTCGCGCACATGTTGTTGGGTCACAGATGTTGGGTGTCCAATCCGTCTCAAAAGCGCGGGAATCTGCGAAGAGCATTTATACTTTGGTACAGCTCCCGGCAGCAAATTTTTATTTATTTTAATTTAAGCGGCGGGTGGCAGAGTGGTTTGGGCATCGGCTTCTCATGCGAGAGGTCCAAGGTTCGAATCCGGTCGGCGCGCACCAATGAGTTTTCTGACGAAAAAAATTACGTGCATACGTACACCTGCTGCTTCACCGTTCGGAACGGGTGTACAACTGTAGGTCCCTTCCATTGCCCCTTACTAGGTGGTAGGCTCAAATTGTAGTCGACTGGGTTGATACCACCGTACTGGATGTAAGATGGCCGCATAGCAGCCTCGGTTGTGTTCTCCTCTAGTCCAGTATAGCCAGCAATCCAGGGAAGTCTCCGGTATGGCACCTACCTTCCATATATATACCTACTACCTTCGAGATTGGCTGGTCGGAGCATGTGCTTTGGCCCCTCCGACTCAGCCACTCATACCGGATTACATAAAAAAATAATGTGTGTCGAGCTTTAGAAAGAGACAATTCGGCTGTAGAGCGTCGTCCCTGTCGCACAGAGACGTGCGAGCTCGTGTGACGATCTATAACCGGATGGTCTCTTTCTACGACACCCATTATTTGCTGTCGGGAGCTGTGCGCCTGTTTCTTCTCTCTCCGCGTCCAACTTTTAGCGAGCACCAAACTTTTAGTCTTCGGGGCTTCGTTTCTTTTAACAGTTGATGTTACTGTTTCATTTTAAACGTTTGAAGAATTATGTTCTAACCTATGATCTGTGTTCTAACCTAACGCGATGCGTTATATGAATATTATGCCTTCACCTACACTTCTAAGCTTCAAAATCACACTTAGTAACACTTTACACTTTAGCATTTGATATTACTAATGGCTAATGGTCATATTGGCTGTGAATTGAAGCTTTAAAGTTCAAAAATTCTTCGATCACCTTCAAATTTCATCCATTCCTATAAAATATTCATTCTTCATTCTATAGATATAGGATTTCCTCTAAGGTTTTTTTTATTACTGTCATCATAATACATTCTAATACCTATACTTTCTTTTTACATTAAAATTTGTTTTAATTCAGGTTCCAGCATTAAAATTCCTTATATTTGAAACACTATTTCAGATGCATCATTTCATTATGTAGGAACTATAAAGCGCGTCACAGACGATGAATATACTGTAATATTTTATCTTCAGATGCTCTAAGATGAAATGTTATGGTATCTTCATATATCACACACGGCTAAAATACGATAATAATTTATGACACCTATACATTCTCATAAGAGGCTACCGATTCTACTGCAGCATTGTTGCAGTGCAGGCAGATCTATGAAAAGTAAAAAAAAAAATCCAAACAGCTCTATTTTTACGGCTGTTTCCATTAGGTATACTCCGTAAAGAATGAATGGTTATTTTTTATAATTTTTCTATGAATAAAATTTTATATTTCTTAGTGAAATCCCATCAAAACAAGTTATAAAGTTGAAATTTTTTGTACTAATCAAAATAAACACTATTTGCTAGAAAAACGGGTCTCCATCATTTTGTCATATTATGCGCCTTGAGGTGATTACGTCCCTCTTCACTAAAATGGAAACTGCATCGCACTCTCTTTGTCTCCTGGCTCCCCGTCCCCGCTGAATGTGGAATGACGATTCAGCTGGGCGCATGACGTCATTATGGACTATATCGCCTTAAGAGTCTGTCTAGGTGCCACACGTATATTACGATATATTTCCATATCGCTTGGTATCTTTCGATACAGCTCGATATCAAGATCAAATATACGATGATATTATCTTCATTGTGTGTGATGGTGATGGTTCAAAGTTTATGGTGAGCGATATTATGAAATATATGCCCTAAGATAGATTAATATCCATCGTCTGTGACGCGGTTTATGTATGTAAGAGTTAAAGTAAAATATAATTTCGGTATTTTTCAGTAAATACCAAAATCTTATAGAGTTCAAAGCACTCTTCCAATATTAAATCAAACCAAATTTCACTAACTAAAACTTGAAAGACAATAAACAAAATGTCCACGCAGTATTTTTACACTTTGAATCTTTTCCATCCTATTTCTATTGAAATTTTTCACAAATAGTGAAATATGAAGACAGTTATAACTTATATGTATAGGTAGCTATATAGGTACGCGTGTACATATATACGTAGATGCCTATCACAGTTTGTACCATAGCCGGTTGAGACTTAACACAAAATAAATACATTTGTTGTGAAGCATTTTCTTGTTTTATTTTCCCCAGCCTAGGTATTGTGTACCAGTATTATGTAAAACTAAAATTTACTAAGTAGTCTATTTCCTCACAAGTGCAGCCTGGGGTTCTTCAAAAGGGGCGTGAAAAGGCTCCTGTCAGGCAGTGGCGGCTTTGACCAATAAATTTTAGTGAGGCGACTAAAAATCCACCTATATAATAGCTATTATTTTTTTAATGTTGTATTGCAGTTTTCATTTCGAGGACAAGACATGCCCAAAATCTAGCAATAAATGAACATCCATGTTGATTGCGTTAATTAATGTGCATATAAAACAGATAAATATAACATAGAAATTAATAAAACTTCATTCAACTTATCAATAAACCCTAGGTTCTACACTACGACACGATCGAACAAAAAGTTATAGTTTTGTTTAAATTTGTTCTTTTAATGGTAACTGAAACGGTTAGCTACTTCACCTACAGCATCCGTGATGTCAGCCCATAACACCGGGTGAACTAGGTGCCATGTCAGTGTTTCCCTTCATTTCATGTCGGCTACACTGAACTGGACGGAAAACACGAACTATTTATGTACATAGCAACTACTTATATGTACATCGCTGTTTCGACCGACGTTTCATTCAATGCGATGGTACCAACCCGGGCGGGTTGAACCCTACCACCTAGTAAGGTAAGAAGAGAAGGGACCTACAGTTTTACGTGGAATCCGAACCACGGTCAGCCTCCAACTGTCGAGCGGTCTGCACCACTGAGCTATCG
The DNA here is from genome assembly GCA_946902875.1 of Nematopogon swammerdamellus. NCBI lineage: Eukaryota > Metazoa > Arthropoda > Insecta > Lepidoptera > Adelidae > Nematopogon > Nematopogon swammerdamellus. The sequence goes on along the minus strand of OX336358.1, from coordinate 9,675,545 downwards.
AGGCGTACAAATGACAAACTGGATGTATAATAGTTCTAATTCACTTACATACATTTTAGTTTTGAGGTGGGTTTCCAAAATGTACACCTCGTAAAAAAAAATACAGGAACATAAAGGAGTTCAAAACACTGCTATTAGAAAGACTTAGACTGCGGAAATCAAAACTGGGGCCAAAAATAAAAAAAAAAAAATTCACGAAAAAATTTCATGCAAAATGGCGACTTCGCGAATTTAATTTTCAATAGCGAGTTAGGATTGCCTCTTCTCCGGCTTATAAAAACACTCTAGGGAATAGCCATACTAACAGGTTAAATCGGGGCGGTGGATTTAGTTTTTCCGCAAAGTATGTTAATTACCCCATTGTCCATTCAAATGTTGTCTATATGGCAACACACACCTTATCTATACCATTCTGTACGAAACACTCTTCAAACTATTATACTGACTGTATAAGTCCCGGGTTGTACCTTGTCACATTAAGTAGCAGGAAGTAAGCGTATGTGTAGAGCAAGCGAGTGAGTGTGACAAAGTCGCAGAAACGGAAAAAAGTTTCTTTAATAATTTTTTTCTCCGAAACCACTAATTTCCGCAGAATAAAAATTACATCTTTAGAATCGTAAAAGCCTAAAGTACACGCCTATCATAGCAGCTAGTTGAAAGAAAGGTGTACGTATTGGAAACCCCAACCTGAGTTTTTATCAATAAAGTAATTATATCTAACACCGGTTCCATTTAAAAGTAAAATTTCGTGCAAATATAAATTTGTTTGTTTGTATACTTAATAAAAATAAAATGAAAATCTCTCGAGTTGTAAGGTAAGCGTAGTTTTAGTTTAGAGAAAGTCAACAAAATATAAAGATCGATAACCGCGCGCGTTATCGATCTATTTTGTCGGGTGAGCCAAGACAGACGTGAAGTCAACCTCTCTCAACGACAACATATAATCGACTGGCTGGTAGACGCGCCGCCGCCCCGGCCGGACGGACTGACTGATCGGCTGTTCGGCGCGGAGGCGGAGGCGGCGCGGCGGGACGGCGGCGGGGAGCCTCAGGTGCTCCCTACATTCAAACTTCAAGGTCAAATTATGTCTCTATGCGTGAGTGAAGCGATCGGCGGTGGCGGTTCACTATGCCGCAGCCGCACGGCGCACCTTACGTATGTGTGCGTGTGCGTGCTGTGTATGGTGATGTCGGCATTTGCGCCAACACGCGCGTGGACAAGTCATGTGTATTGTATGCACTAACACATCTTTGGCGCAGAATCGAATTATTTCGCCGCCTCGCCATCGCGCCGCGCCGCTAGAATTCCAATCGCGTTTCGTATTAAGTATTATGTGGTTTCGTCTATAATGTTCTGATCAGTTCGGATACTTTTTAAATTTTCTTTCATGATATTTTGAAATATTTTTTTTTTCTTTAACTTCAAGATAATTAAGTGAGGCGGTGCTTCACTTGCTTCACCTGGGGAACCGCCACTGCTGTCAGGGCGGCATGGCATTCGCAATCCCTGTGCATCACAGAATGTCCACCGGCATCGTTAGACACCTACTAGTAGGTGAAACGATGCCACATGTCGGGCTTTCCATCATATCACTGCTTTACATAACAAAATTAAGTAGGTTATTAATACACAGATTATATCTTTTTCGCTTATGTTGTCCATAAGCGTAGAACATCGTGGCATAGAATAATCAATCATTATTATTTATCTAATTATTTTTACTGCGGAGTAGTCGCACTTATTGTCACACACGTCGACGTATACACGTCACTTTTGAACCCCCGACGCAAAACGAGCGATAAAATAAGTTTAACACACACAGTTTGTTGAGGGTGTGTGTGTGTGTGTGTAAGGTTGTGTCTGTTGCGGCGCCGATGCCACAGGCATCGTATCTCCCAAACGGATGGACCGATTTGGATGCGTTTTTTTTAATTAGAAAGCTGGTTTAATCGGGATGTTTCTTTAGCTATGTTTGTAATCAAGTAATAAAAAAAATTATTATCTTAAAATGAGGACCGATTTGCATGCGTTTAAAAAAAAGCTTGAATTATAAGTTAAAGTCGGGGGCCCTTAAACAGTAAAAGATTATTTCCGTTTACTTACTTTTAAATAAAACATAAAAACTCAAAGCTGCGCGGGTATTTACTTAGCGGTCTCCCGACTCCTTTAAGTAAGTAAACGGAAATTTATTTTTGACTTTTAAAGGAACGGGGTTATTTAAATTTTTTAATTTAACTTTTAACATAGGCATAGCAATAAAAAAGTAAAATAATCCGAATAATTAAGTTGTTTTGGGGTTGACCTGGGTTTGGAAAAGAAGACTTCGTGCTTTTGTGACACCGAGCATACCTACGGGAGTGGCAACCGTCGAGCGCTAATATATAGGAAAATTAGCCGCGTGTTAGAGCATTTGTTTGCACTAATATATAGCGCTGCTGCGGGATCGACCGTCAGTGCGCTCGCGACTTGGGAACGAAGAACACGTATATGTGCACTACGCAAAATGGCGATTTGTGCAGTTCGTGCGTGTCGAAAGAGCTCAAGATCATCAGGAATGACAAAAGATGGCGTAACCTTTCATAATTAGGTCATTTTAATGATAATACAATGCTTAAAGCGTGTAAAATACAAAAATTCCGCGAGCTAGGAGCACGACTGTGCGCCATACTGGGCGCGTACACATGATAGGCAAATTTGACAGACTGGAAAGAAATTTGAAATCAATTATTGTATATGGGTGTTGTTAGTTTTTTTATGGCAATGACATGGATGAATTCAATTTATAATATGTATTGTTATTATTTCTTTAATATTACGTTTTCTATTTTTTATAATTATAAAACAAATATACCTATACAAAACTAATATATTGTATATTATGCATTTATTATCACATTCACATATTTACATTAATTTTAAATATACAGATTATAAAAATACACCACATATACTCAAAATTAATATAAAAATAATAATAAAAATAAAAATATATTATGTATTATTATAATAAGTATTATTATTATCAGTGATAGGAATAGGTAGGACTTATTTACCTAAACTTCGAGGAACAGAGTAAAAAATTGGAGACTTCCTTACGACAATATTTTTTTCCGGTTTAATAATACCTATTCATGGTGTTATAATTTCGCGATTTAAAAAAAGTGGCCGCCATTTTGAACTTTTTAGTAACTGGACAGATTGCTTTCAAAATCGACATCTGGGTGTCAGTGTGGACTCTGAATACGAATCTGTAGTCAAATTTAAAAAAAGTAGCCGCCATTTTGAAATTTTTAGTTACTGGACCGATTGCTTTCAAAATCGATATCTGGGTGTCTATGTAGGCTCTGAATACGAATCCGTTGTCAAAATTTAAAAAAGTGACCGCCATTTTGAACTTTTTAGTTACTGGACCGATTACTTTCAAAATCGATATCTGGGTGTCTGTGTGGGCTCTGAATACGAATCTGTAGTCAAAATAAAAAAAGTGGCCGCCATTTTGAACTTTTTAGTTACTGGACCGATTGCTTTCAAAATCGATATCTGGGTGTATGTGTGGGCTCTGAATACGAATCTGTAGTAAAAATTAAAAAAAGTGGCCGCCATTTTGAACTTTTTAGTTACTGGACCGATTGCTTTCAAAATCGATATCTGGGTGTCTGTGTGGGCTCTGAATACGAATCTGTAGTCAAAATTAAAAAAAGTGGCCGCCATTTTGAACTTATTAGTTACTGGACCGATTGCTTTCAAAATCGATATCTGGGTGTTTATGTAGGCTCTGAATACGAATCCGTTGTCAAAATTTAAAAAAGTGACCGCCATTTTGAACTTTTTAGTTACTGGACCGATTACTTTCAAAATCGATATCTGGATGTCTGTGTGGGCTCTGAATACTAATCTGTAGTCAAAAATTAAAAAAAGTGGCCGCCATTTTGAACTTTTTAGTTACTGGACCGATTGCTTTCAAAATCGATATCTGGGTGTATGTGTGGGCTCTGAATACGAATCTGTAGTAAAAATAAAAAAAAGTGGCCGCCATTTTGAACTTTTTAGTTACTGGACCGATTGCTTTCAAAATCGATATCATATTTTTTATGTTAACTACATATTGTTATTCAGAGCCCACACAGACATGTAGATATGGGTTTTGAAAGTAATCAGTCCAGTAACTAAAAAGTTCAAAATGGCGGCCACTTTTTTAAGATTTTGACAACGGATTCGTATTCAGAGCCCACACAGACAAACAAATATCAATTTTAAAAGCAATCGGTCCATTAACTAAAAAGTTCAAAATGGCGGTCACTTTTTAAAATTTTGACAACGGATTCGTATTCAGAGCCCACACAGACACCCAGATATCGATTTTGAAAGCAATCGGCCCAGTAACTAATAACTTCAAAATGGCGGCCACTTTTTTTAAATTTTGACAACGGATTCGTATTCAGAGCCCACACAGACACCCAGATATCGATTTTGAAAGCAATCGGTCCAGTAACTAAAAAGTTCAAAATGGGGGCCACTTTTTTTTATTTTTTACTACAGATTCGTATTCAGAGCCCACACATACACCCAGATATCGATTTTGAAAGCAATCGGTCCAGTAACTAAACAGTTCAAAATGGCGGCCACTTTTTTTAAATTTTGACAACGGATTCGTATTCAGAGCCCACACAGACACCCAGATATCGATTTTGAAAGCAATCGGTCCAGTAACTAAAAAGTTCAAAATGGCGGCCACTTTTTTTAAATGTTTACTACAGATTCGTATTCAGAGCCCACACATACACCCAGATTTCGATTTTGAAAGCAATCGGTCCAGTAACTAAAAAGTTCAAAATGGTGGCCACTTTTTTTAAATTTTACAACGGATTCGTATTCAGAGCCCACACAGACACCCAGATATTGATTTTGAAAGCAATCGGTCCAGTAACTAAAAAGTTCAAAATGGCGGCCACTTTTTTTTAATGTTTACTACAGATTCGTATTCAGAGCCCACACATACACCCAGATATCGATTTTGAAAGCAATCGGTCCAGTAACTAAAAAGTTCAAAATGGCGGTCACTTTTTCAATTTTGACAACGGATTCGTATTCAGAGCCTACATAGACACCCAGATATCGATTTTGAAAGAAATCGGTCCAGTAACTAAAAAGTTCAAAATGGCGGCCACTTCTTTTTTATTTTGACTACAGATTCGTATTCTGAGTCCACACAGACGCCTAGGTATCGATTTTGAAAGCAATCGGTCCAGTAACTAAAAAGTTCAAAATGGCGGCTACTTTTTTTTAATTTTGACTATAGATTCGTATCCAGAGTCCACACAGAAGCCCATATATCGATTTTGAAAGAAATCGGTTCAGTAACTAAAAAGTTCAAAATGGCGGCCACTTTTTTAAATTTTTACTACAGATTCGTATTCAGAGCCCACACTGACACCCAGATATCGATTTTGAAAGCAATCGGTCCAGTAACTAAAAAGTTTAAAATGGTGGCCACTTTTTTCAAATCGCGAAATTAAAACACCATGAATACATATTATTAAACCGGAAAAAAATATTGTCTTAAGGAAGTCTCCAATCTTTTACTCTGTTCCTCGAAATGTAGGTAAATAAGCCCTACTTATTCCTATCACTGATTATTAGTACAACTTTTCAAAAATATTAAAACAACAGTCTTGTTTAATTTTTCAATATTTTTTTTGGATTCAAACAATAATATTCGTTCAGTAAAAACTATTTGAAATAATATTACAAATAACAATTTCAAAATTCACAGATATACCGCACCATCATTGTCCGTCAGACTGGCATTCGTAGTGATCCCGTCAAGTTGCCGTCAAGCAAGGCTTCCGATTGGTCGGACGGTCGGCTCTTACTACCAGATACCCGAGCCAAGCCAGCGATAACAAACCTGTCGCTCGCCTTGCTCGCTCTGTCTCTCTCCATATCGCGATATGGGTAACCGAGATAGACAAGTCACGTCATAAAAGATTAAATTGCGATTTCGATTTTCGTAGTAGTAGGGATTTTTGGCTAGCCGTGCTCCGATACAAACGCAGTAGCGTTGCGTCTCCCGTAGGTATTCTCCTTGTTTTGTGACTTTAGAGTGGCGCCATAGCCAGCGTCTATGTATCAAAGTTTGACAAAGGCTCTTTACACCTGATTCACTATTAAGTCTCTGTAGTCAGAACGCTCAGCAAAATTGTTAATCTTGCTCTCAAGCTGTGTTTTCGATAGACTATGTGTTGTGTTATTAAGTGGCTAGTCACTAAATGCAAGTCTTGTAAAAATATGCATAAAAAAAATACCCTGCGAAGTTTCTTGTCGGTTCTTCTTCATGGGAGTAATCGAATCGGATAAAACAAATTGTGACAAGTTCGAGCGCAGTCTAACTGCCATATGAATGATCAATAAACAATACAATACATTTGGCAGCGTTTCATCGAAGACGAAGCCTTGTCTTTAGACAGAGACTGTCTCTGAGAGCCTTGACGGGTGCATTCGTAGCACTCAGAGGGGTGCGGGAGGGGCAAGGTCGCTGGAAATCACCTCTTGATTAAAACAAAGGGTTGAATAAAACAATATCATTGATCTTCGATATTATTCAACTAACTACATCTACGGACTGAGTGAGCGATTACAAACGCCTAAACTTACACCAAACCACCAACACAGCATAAAGATTTTATTTTACAATAAATTAAATAATAAATAGTTAAATATGGCCCTTAAATTAGTTCGGTCGTGTGCTCGTTTCAAGGTAGAGGTACCGTTTGTTTCTAGAAGAAAATAAATATTTACGATAATTCAACAATATCGAATTTTCACACATTCACCTAAGTATTTCATTCTAAAACGGTTTGGTAACGATTCCCATCTTTGCTTCTCTAAATTAATTCTTTCAGTTGCATCTCAAGCAGTTTTATGTCGCCGAAGACGAAGAAACTGAAGAAACACTGGAATAACCCGTAGAGGGACTGACGGCCGACTTAGATTCACTGGGGTAGTAAGAACTGTAGGCTAGTTGTGAGGGGTCCCAGACCCTCGCGTAGGGTCCAGAGCTGGAGGGCTCCCAGTGAGGATTGTAGGAGTCTGCGGGTGCCGCTGGTGTGGAGGCGGGGGCTCCGTAGGAGTTCGCCGGAGGAGCTCCGTACTGCGGCGCCGGGGGCGGTTCTGTCGGCATCATCGCCATTGGCATATCTGTGGTGAAACAACGCCCACAGTGTTAGGTAGCAAGGTAATAGAGTATTAAAACAAGGAGACTGATTTTAGATTATCTCAAAGAAAGCAGCTGAAATATTACCTGGATTCTACTGTCAACAATTTATGTCACAATGTCTAAAAACTGGTACAAAGGTGATAATCGTTTTGTCGACTAAAAATGAGATCACAAGTTCGAAAACAGGTACGTACTACATACTCTAGCTGGAGTCTAACTAGAGTCTACCATGGATTTTAACAATACCCAGTGGTAAAGTTCGAAAGTACATAGCTACCGACTGCCGAAGATGTGTAGAAAAACTGTTTCTGATTACTGCAGCAATGGTGTAACTGAACTGAACTGATGTCTGAAACCCCAATACTTACCTCCTTTCTTTAGCAGAAAGTTGTAAACCAGGAATCCAATCACAAGCGTGATCGCCAACTTGCTGAGGATCAGAGCCTTCAGAGCCTTTACTCCGACCAGAGCCACGACTATCGGCATCAGCGCTTTCATCTTCAACTTCAGCAGCAGCAGGACGGGCAGGAGAAGCTTCTTCTTGAGGATCCCGCGGGCTGAAATTTCAAATAGCTTAGTCTAACTCGAAAGTCATGGAGTGGAAATTTTTTTTGGGATTTGCTCAACATGAATTCCACCAAGAATTTAGGAATTTCTTCACACCACAAATCATAAAGTACGTAATGAATTTTATCTTAATTGGGATGGGGCTGTGACTAAGGCTTGCTGAGTCATGGCAATTTGATGTTTCATCTGATGCATTACCTTCGCCATTGCTCTCGTCTTCCTCCGGAAAGTCTACGTCCAAGCCACGGTCGGCCCTGTACGTGACCTCAGCACTCTGGAAGAGGAACTCGGGTAGTCTCAGCCGGAACTCGTTGCTGTTCAGGAGCTTGCCGACGCGGTCGAAGATCACCTTGTCGATGTTATCCTCGTGGAAGGCTCTGGAGGTTTCCGCGGAAACTCCCAGTTTCGTGTCCAGGTACGACAGCACTTTCACTTTCAAGCAGCCGATCGTCGACTCAGCTTCGAAGCACTCACTGATCACACTCTCGAGTAACTCGTCACCACTTTGCACCCTCGCCGTTTCTACAATTTCGTTGTCCTTCACGGAGAAGCAGTTCGTGAGCGCCGCTATGGCCACCAGGAGGAAGAGCCGTCGAATCATGATTACGGTTTGCTACCTATATCATTAGTTTTTGTTTTATTAATTTTTTTTTTAATTAGGAGCGTGAGGCTCGGTCGTCTAACGGAACGGCAGTGACTTAATTTTCCATTGGGCTTGGTTTATATATGTGATCCTTTAGGCGTCGTCGGCGCATGCGCGTGGAGTTGCGTATGGAATACTGATCACTTTCGACGTCGCAGTCGCAGGTTTGTTTTCTTTAAAGAAAGTCTAGGGAGCGACGAATTTGAAGTGAGAGTGTTGTTTGAAAATGTCTCCCTATTGTTGTATGTTGGTTGGCACAGGAGAACGCATTGAAAAAGCTTTGATATTAAATCGACAGACGAATCAACCGAGAGCATAACTCAGTAGTTGACTTATCAAAAGAAAACATTCCTTGCTCCCTGCATTGAAATCTTTTGTTCTAGGTTTTACGTTGTGAGAGTATTAATTTTAGGGTCATGCCTACGCAGGGGTATTTGCATCAGCAGCCATTATATTAATAACGACATTCGTATTACAGTAATGAAACAATTACACACTAGCTAGCTAATGCCCACAAAGAAAAAGCCGCTCCAAAAGACATTGCCCCAAAATAGTCCTTCTAGATGTCTGACGAAATTATTGTAGGTACCTACCTACATGTCAATGGAATTCACTTCTAGCTAAATTATGTTAAATATCTGATTTGTTATTAATTTACCTCAAAGGGGGAAAAACGGAACGCTTATAGGATGGCTCGCATCTGTCTGCCTGTCTGTCCGTCTTCGAATCTACTTGTCGAAAAAATTTAAATTTGGTAGTTAATATGTAGAGTTTGGTGACCCAATTACGGACGTATAGATTGAATGAACGAATTTCTATTTTGGGGTTAACATTGGGTAACAAATTAGAAAGTTAACATTTTTTTAAGCGCATTATGTCACGTTTCAAATGAAAGAACTCATTATAAGAAAAACAATTTTTATAGATACAACAAATACGAAATGCAATAAAATTTTAAAAAGTTTAAACACGAAAATCGAGCATTTCCCCGAAAGTTATCTCCGAAACTACTGAATCAAAAATTTTGAAAAAATTGTGAACATAGAGAACCTCTCTTATAGGTTTACTTACAGGAAAACCTAAACGAAATCCTAAGTTCTCATCTTCACGTTACAAATAGTTTTCTTATGAAGGAAGGATGAGTACCAATCCCGGTTGTGCACGTTACTTATACAGATAACTGTGTGTTTGTCCAGTAATTGGACTACAAAATCGATGAACGTTAACCATGATTTCGTAACGTTCGGAGCAACAATAAAGAACAATTTAAAATGTTTATCAATTTTAATATGTATTGCATAAATAATGAGGTAAGTACATATTATTTCTTCATTGCCAATCAAGTTTCAACAAAATCTAAAAATCAAATAGTTGTTCGTATCGACATGCGATGCATGCCCACACTCTCTCGGCGTGGTGACAATATTCATACCAATTAGTTTGGGCTATCTCTGCATACGATTGATCGTGTGAAGTCTCTCTTGGCACCCCTTGACAAGTCTACTAGATGGTCCATTGATTGTTCTTTGATGGGAACGTATAGAAGCGTTTATTAAAGAATAGCTGTATCGTATATACAGAGTGATTTTATTAATCTAAAAATATAAAAGTAAAAAGAACATCTCCGGACCAATGATATGAATGAGATCTGTAAATCAGGTTGATAAATAAAAAATCTCATCCATACCGACCGATCCAGGGAAAATCAAGATAATTGCATCCATTATGGAAACTATTTAGTTTTTTATGTATAATAATATACTGAATTGTTTAACAATAGGCACTCCATCGTTGCGAATGAACGTCTATGTAATGTGACATTTATTATGAAAAGAAATAATAATAAATATTTTGAAGTCAATATTTTTGCCACGTATTGTCGTTTCTCTTTCTTAGATGCATAATAAATGTTAATCTATTACAACATTAACTACATATAGTCTTCCCAAAATGTTTAAATTGCTTACCTCCCTTGGCTTTCTAAATTCACTGAAATAGCATGGTCGCAAAATTTGTGAACATTTGGTGTGACAATTTTTGGCATCCGCGCGGATACCAGAGAAGTCGAAGGGAAAAAGAGATAAAATCCGCACGAATACCAGGGAAGCCTTAATTTGGTAGTTAATATGTAGAGTTTGATAAGCCAATCACGGACCTTTATGTCCACTGGGGTGTCCGCCACGCACACATGTGGGGTAGGCAGAGACAACGCATGATAATGATACCTTGATTGAATCGAAAACTGTTCGAAGAATCTCGGTTTGTGTAAAGTAAACCAACCCAATTCCCAATCTTCCGTTACACGGTTAGATTTCCCCCCACATTGATTGACAGCTTCTTTTCAAGACACACCTTCGCTAGTTTCCCTCGCTGATGCCACAACTTACGCAACAAATTGCGAATTACGCGGCGTTGGAAAAAGCTTTTGAACGCACCCGTAACACAGGATTGACAGTCTTCGCGCGTGCGCTTTACACGCCTACTTACCCGCCACACCGCCGCCGCCGCGCGACAACGCTTGCATTTTGAGACGCGCATTTCCGGAGTTCTTGTTGAAATTGATGAGGACAGCACAACGACAGCATCTTATTTATGGTTTTCTACTCTACTCGAGGGTTGTAGATAGCTGAGATTTATGAATTGATTTCCTTTGAATTTGAATGGCCCACTTTTCCGTGGACCAGAAGAGAATTTACTGCATTATGTGATTTCTTCCAGACATCTCTGTACCTAGGCTAATTACGCTAAGTACCTAAAATAATAGTCTTAAAAAATCACTTTAGCACTGTGTGAGTGATTTCCTTAAAATTTGTTTTATTATTTTTCTTTCCCTAAGCATCAGTATAGTTATATCTTGGTTGGATAAAGACACAATTAACGATGAAGTGAAGTCGGACAAGTCCGGCATAGTTACTCTTGGAGAAATTAAATTTGAATTTAGAAATATTTCGAAATTACATTAAATATGCATTTTTCTCCTATGGACTCAATGCGCTATACTTTTAATGTTTTATCTCCATAATGGTAATGGTGATATTCCTAGTTACCGAAAAAAATTATACTTCGAACAAAAAATTATATGTGTCTAGCTAGGCGCACTTTTACTCCTAAAAGGGGCACCTCAGTACAAAGTTGCAACACCTAGATAGATGATAATATGTGTCTAGCTATAGGCACACTTTTCCTCCTAAAAGGGGCACCTCAGTACAAAGTTGCAACACCTAGATAGATAATATGTGTCTAGCTAGGCACACTTTTCCTCCTAAAAGGGGCACCTCAGTACAAAGTTGCAACACCTAGATAGATGATAATATGTGTCTAGCTATAGGCACACTTTTCCTCCTAAAAGGGGCACCTCAGTACAAAGTTGCAACACCTAGATAGATAATATGTGTCTAGCTAGGCACACTTTTCCTCCTAAAAGGGGCACCTCAGTACAAAGTTGCAACACCCCTAGGTGTTGCACCGTGCATGACGCTTCTAATACGGTCTCTCAAACCTTAGGATAATGTTTTTTTAAATTATTTAGTCAAATTGAACCTTTCGGAAAAGACTTTAGAATTAGTTAGCACATATTTTATAAAAGACATTCACACGCTTGCATTAGAAACACTTTTAACCGCAGACGCAAAAGGAGGGGTTTTATAAATGTCAGGATGGTTATTGTACATACAATTTGTATTTCTAAAACCATATTTAAAAAGTAGCCCACAACTACGAATTAGCATTCGGCAAGGCACACTCTCAGCACCGCTGTCGTTCCAAGTAGTTCCAACCATACTTGCTTCTTACCATACCATACATTCCTGCGCATGCGCTATGGGTAGCTCAAGTAGGTGCCATACCGTGACCCCGTACCCTGGCAGCAGTTCCATAAACATACTAACAGCGTATCTCTTCCTGTATATGGGCATCATAAATAATATTTTACGGATGGAAAGCAATCGTCGTTGTGTGCAAGCAGCTCAGCTATAGTCTGCAAATCCACTTTATTTTATTTATTTATAATGCATCCATTAGGTATCTGTGCACACTCGGACAAGTCATAGTGTATTTAAAAATAATGTTATGATGTGATATTGTGCATCGAGCAAAAAATAGCCTTCGTCCATTACAAACATGGATAAAAAAGTTTCAATACTACTGTGGTTTGAAGCGAACAGTAAACTTACACTACAATTTATTAGGTACTACGGTTACTCACTGAGCATGAGGAAAGGTGAATTTGGTTCTTTTGACTGGTACCTCCTTACAGCTGCAATGCTGGTTTTCATAAACAAGTTTTAATAAACCTAAGAGACTAGGTAGATTTTTTTTATGGAAACTGACACGGTTGGCTACATCACCTACAATATCCGTGATGTCAGCCCATAACACCGGGTGAACTAGTAGGACATGATGTCAGTGCTTTCCTTCGATCGTGCCGGCTACACTGAACTGGACGGAAAACACAAACTATTTACATAGCCGTTTCGACCGACGTTTCATTCAGTGCGGTGGTACCAACCCGGGCGGGTTGAACCCTACCACCGAGTAAGGTAGGAAGGGAAGGGACCCACAGTTTTACGTGGAATCCGAAACACGGTCAGCCTCCAACGGTCGGGCGGTCACCCATCCATCCAAGTACTGACCGCGCCCGGCGTTACTTAACAATCAATAGCAACAGTCGACTGTCTGCACCACTGAGCTATCGAGCAGGGCTCCAGGAAAAAATAGGGCCCTCTATAATATGTAAATACAATATTAGGTATTAACACTACTAACCACTTTTTTGTTTTAATTAATTATAAGAAAATTATATGTTACCTAATTATTGAAACTTTCGCCTGTAAAATATGCATATTTTTGATAATAAATATTTTTTTTACATTACATTTTTTACAGTCCACAGCAGTAGATTCACGGTTCATTTTATAATTAGTACTCTATCCCCCCCGTTATCACCATTTCCGGTTATGTCAAGCCCAATAGTTTTTGTCTGTTATAGTTATAGTATAGCACAGAGGTTCTGAAATTTCTCATACATTTGACAGGACGTATATAACTGGCAGGCAGCCGCTCTACATTGTAGCCGGAGGTGGTGGAAATGGCCATGGCACATTTTCTTTGTTAAAGGTTAATTAATTAATTAATTAAAAGTTCATTATTTTCTGATAAATTTATTTGTGTTCATTATTTTCTGATTACGAGTGCTCAGTCAGTCAGTCAGCGTGTAAGCGTCCACTGCTGGACATACGCCTCTTTAATTTTCCTCCAGTCTTCCCGGCCTTCAGCGGTACGGAACCACTGCTTTCCGCCGACGTAATTGATGTCGTCGTCCCATCTGGCGGATGGTCTTCCCACACTCCGTTTTCCTGTCCACGGCCGCCAGTGTAGGACACGGTTACTCCAACGGTCGTCGTCTCTTCGGCTGACGTGACTAGCCCACTGTGGTATAAAACTATTAATATACAAACTTGGTCAAATATTTTAGTCTTTTTTGAAGTCGTACGAATCGTACACAGAGGATTCCAGATAAAAGTAGGGACAAGCTTTCGAATTTTGCGTGATATGCTACCTCACTGGACAATTAATTATTCGACGAAACGGTTATATATGTAAATAGGGCCAGCGAATTGGAAGCTCCGGCATGGCACCTAGTTTCGGTACGGTATAATGGGCTGATTGATATCACGAGTCTAACAGTACATAGAATCAACCGAATAGAAATTTATGGTGTGGTGCATACTCGTAGTTCGACAACTAGGTCTGCAAAGGACTACTTACTTACGGAATAATGTTTACTAAGTAACTCCTAACTGTAATGTGGTACAGGTGAGCTATATATTTCTGAAGTTGGAATGCCTTCCTTCCTATCTAGCCTAGGTAATACATACCTATATTCGTTTGATCTAGAAATATTATGTACTATCGAGGTCGTATTTACTATGCATACATACATACATATGTGTATAAAATGTTTATGTAGTATATGTAAATAGTTATGCAAATAAAATAATGGTTCTTTTATCTTCCTTCATCAATTTATGAATCAGATATTTTTCAGATTATCTATATTATTTGTATAAATATATTTTTGAGACAAATTTAAGACGCACCGAAAATATATAAATATATTATATTTATATATTTTCGGTGCGTCTTAAATTTGTCTCAAAATATTCAGCGTTTCTTAGACAAAGTGGCAGCCTAAACAGCTTTCATAAGAGGATTTTCAGACTTTACAAATTTTATAGAGCATTTACATATTCCGTGATTTTCGTACATTTACATGTTTTGATTCCATGAGACACGGAAATTTTAGAGGTTTCAAATATATTTTAATAGATTATATAGTAATGGTGATAAAAAAAGAATAAAAAAAATTGTTACCAACCGTACTGAATTTGCTTATAACATCTCAATAAAATATTGTTAATGTTGTTTGTTATTTATGGCGAAATAAATATCTGATATCAGACAATAATACATTTAAAAAAACCAAACCGACTTAGCTTGTTCTTACAGGAATAATATAAGAATATATGGGGAAAATTATATAATTTAATCTTTAAGTTTCAATAAAGACGACATAAATTGATTGATTCGTTTATTAAAATAAATACAGCACTCGCACATTCACACAACACACACTCTCAAAATAAATTAAAATATTCAATGTCTAGTCCACTCATTTCAGTCTCCAAACCACATGGCTGAAACTCACTCATAATACCTGGGAATTTAGATTTCCTACTCTACCAGCGTTAGAAATTCCCACTAATTAGTAAATTACCCTATTAAAATACATAATATTTACATTTCGACTAACTCAAAAGATCGTCCCTGAAATAGGTATCAAATTTTCTTTTCAAACGCAATGAGGTAGTTAGTTTTATTATACAATTATTTTTTTGGTTCAATCTCTGTTTGTTCGTTAGTGAGGACTTAGGTCTTCTCTAAGAGGTAATTCAAGGACACTCCTTTAAAGTTTGATCGTTTCATCCAAAGTGTTCAAGTTAGGTGGTGGAGTTTAGAGATGGGCACTGTAAGCAAGGTCCTGGGCGAAGGCCTGGGGCTCCGCGGAGCGCTTCTGGCGGTAAGTGGCTGCGTAGGCGGCGTCCCAGGGCCCGTGAGCCGAGATCTGTGGGTGTGTGTTGTCGGCGGCGATCTGAGGACAAGGTTAGGCATATTGGATTAAAATAGTTGAGTAAAAGTGTTTTTTTATGGAAACTGACACGGTTGGCCACATCACCTACAACATCCGTAATGTCAGCCCATAACACCGGGTGAACTTGGTGCCACGTCAGTGCCGCCCATCGGTCGTGCCGGCTACACTGAACTGGACGGAAAAGACAAAATATTTACATAACCGTTTCGACCAATCCTTCATTCAGTGCGGTGGTACCAACCCGGGCGGGATAAACCCTACTACCTAGTAATATAAGAAGGGAGTCATATCCCTTAGTCGCCTTTTACGACATACACGGGGAGATATGCAGTGGGGCTATTCTTTTAAAGTACCGGCCCCACACGGTACAATTTAAAAAAAATTTCAATTTATAAGTAATACAAATTTTTTTGTAGGTCAAGTAGAAGACATCTTGATTTGATCGTGAAGAATAGACCATTTTGAGAACTGTTACAACAGCAAGGAAGGTGTTTAAGATTCATTTTAGAAGCGTTGAAAATTTCGTTTTGTGAATCAACCCAAAATCCTTAAATTCGAATTCGAGTCGAATTAGTTTCACCTTGACCTAACATACACAAAGGAAGATGATGGTACTTTTTGAAAGGTCACAGGACTATTAATTTAAAACAATGTATGTGTTTACCTTCTTGCACAGCTGGAAGATGGCGAGAGCGACGGAGACAACGAACGAGAAGAAGGACAGCTGAAGCGCGTTCCAGGCCTTCAGACCGAGCACGCCGATAGCCAGGGGAATTAGTGTCATGGCCTTGAGAAGAACAAACACCATGATGGGCATGATGATCTTCCTGATCTTCGATTTGCGAGCCTCGCCTGCGCTCTTTCCTTCGCTCTTATCTTCGACGTCGTCGGCGAAGTTGATGTTCAGGCTAAGCTCATCCTTGTCCAAGTTTCTGGGGCTGACGGTGACCTTGGTTCCCGCAACCGGGAGTTTGAAGGTGACGTCGTGAGACTGGATGTAGTCTTCGATAGAGTCGAAGAAGTCGCCGCTGGAGCGACCGGTCACTTCGTTGGCGGCTCCATTCCGGACCACCTCCACTGCATCTGAGACCTGTGGCAGAGAGGAGAAATTTGTTTGTGACAGAAAATACGTATACGTATGCACGAAACACTTGAATACAATTTAATGGAGTTAACCAGTTAATAAACGTTGAAGTTACAATAATTAAAGGTGATAAATAATTTATAGATGCCGTTGTTATTACAATAATTGGAGTATCGTTACCAAGTTACAATAGGAAAGTCTAATTATGGCTGACCTGGAAGGAATCCTTCTTAAAGATGGTGTCCAACAGTGACATGACCTTGTATTTAATACAGGCCATGGGGTCATCGCCATCGGAGCAGCCAGACCGCATCTCCTCCACCATGCCGTCCATGGGGGTGCCTTTCCAGAAGCCCTGTTTGGCGGGCTGCGCCGTCACATACCCGAACATGGCCACCGCCAGTACGAACACTACTTTGCTGGACACCATCTTGCGACCTCCGATGTTCACAGTGCAAGTGCTTAAGTGTCTCTGATGGACTGCCGAAGGACGTCTAGGTATTTATACAGCTATTTCCAATTCAGAACGTCGAGCCGGCGAGTCGTCTTTCTCCTTGTCATCGTATCCTGCAGTTACGACCTTTGAATACCGAAGCAGGCAGAATGCAAGGGAAAGCTATTCGATACAGATCCTCGTCGTGATTATCATTCCAAAATGCCGCAAGTTTCATTGGGCGGCATTGGTCGAGTGCTGTTGTGGAAATTTCAACGCGCGCTCCTTCTTTGTTTGTAGCGCTCTTATCCCCATTTCAAAGGTGCTGTGGACTGTTTTTTGTCGCTTTCCTTCTAATCGATTAAGTGTGAGGTAGGAAGAGATAGAGGCAGCTCGGTCAGGTGAAGGTTTAGTATGCGCTTAGTGGTCCTGCGCACGCGTCGTAATGAATACTGAGGCGGCGGCGGTGGTGCCGTGACGCTGATGGAGTGACGGATATAGCAATGAACTTGGCACGAGGCGGTGATACCTAGTAGCGCTGAGGGGAGAATTAGTTCAGTAATACTATATGATTAACGTAAATAGTTTGGTTTTTATTACATACAAGCGATCTGGACCCTAAGGTGCTGGTCCATTTTCCCAAAGGAATAGGAGAAAGAAATGTAAGGTATGTATTTAGAAAATATTATACTATAGCTATCATACAGTAGTTTTAGCGAGATAGAATATTTAATTATGTGTTATTATATGTTATTATTAAATAATTCTAGGTTGTAATAACTATTATTTTGTCTTAATGATGGATATTATTTGAGTTGTATTGTTCGAGAAACGTTATTATTTTACGTTTCAGTAAATAATATTTTCTCTCTTCATAAAGATAAAGTTTCCGTCCCCTTTTAATGTGTTTTCCATCATCAACATTTCTGGTCAATACCACACTTACCGCGACATCGTTTTCTAAAGCCGTTAGCACTTCCCTATTATTTCTAATCATAATTATAACATCAGCTGTTACTTTCACAACGACTAGTGGAACCTTATATCCGGTTCCCTCTACAATTGCTCCAAATAGTGAAGAATCCTCGCATTTGTATTCTGCACGCCTTTCGGACATTCCTTTCGATTTGATGGCGATTCGAACTATTGGCCCGTGAGTAGATATTGTACTTAGTAACTCACTTTTACCTATATAGTACCTCTAGGAAAGAACTTTTCTTGAGGCAGTTGCTTTTTGTAGCAGCAGAGCAACGTTTTTACGATCTGATGTATAAAATTCAGATGCCCTGATAATGAAGATAAGTTCGAATATTTTTTTGATAATTAGCTGATTGTTTTGAATGTTACGCGAGGGGTATACATACGGAACTCGGAAGCTCTTCTCTATTCTAAATATCAGATGGTGGTTGGGGTGAAGGTTAACATAGCAGCGTAAACTGGAGCAATAGTAGTGTTGTTACTATAAACTGATAACGACTTCGTTGAATTTCATGGTAAACCTCATTAAGATTACACAAAAGTAATGTACCTCGACGCTTTGTTATAATGACACGACTGAATATCTTTATCCAAGATGTACCTACTCCAAATGCGTATGAATTCCTCATGATATCAGTGAATCCACCGGAAAATGTGATTCATTATGCAAACCAGCCAGTGGGAGTAGTAGATAGATAGATATAGATACACGCAAATGGTTCCGTAGTAATTTCTTTTTTGTGCGCTTAGCGAGTACGTTCGCGGTCGACTGTTCACAATAATGTATTATTTTCTCTATTAACCGTTTAAAAGAGAAGAGAGAGAGAGAGAGAGACTATACATAAAAATTGTATTCATTTAAAATTTATTGGGCTTTACGTTTCGGAATAATCATCTAGGACTGCGCCTGTGACTGACAGACTGACACCTGACCTATTTTACAAGGCCAATGCCACTGTTATTGGCTACGGAACCCTAAAAACGACATCTGGCCGCCAAAGCGCTCGCTCACTATCCAAACAAAGCGGAACATTGCCTGCACCTTGCGCGTCCCACACCACACGGCCGCGTCACCGCAGTATTCATAAGCACCTCATTGGAATTCGGAAGCGCAATCAAACCAAAATTAAGGAGCGGTCCACATACACGGCCAACCCGGAGCCACCGTCAGACCTCAGCGACCATTATATCGACGAGGAAACGGAACCATAGCTGACGCGTCGTCTGCTCCGTTTCTGTGAAAACACGACAGTGAAAAGTGTGCCAATTGTAGAAAGCGGGAAGTAAAAGTGCAAGGACTGACCTTAAAAGTCATAGGACTTGGCGGAAATTTATCTAGTGATCCATTAAATATTGTGTCTGCAAGAAAGACAAAGGCTAGACGATTCCAATCATGCAGTGCACAGACTTTCGTAAACGAAGAGGAAGTCCTTTTCATAACAAAGCTACTGAAGATCATTCAACTGGAACAGAGAGAGCTGAAACCATTGAAAGTACACCACATATTGACAAACACAAACAAATTCAATCTGACCTCCTCGAAAGAGTAAACAAGAAGTCTGCAGAGATTGCGTCGAGTAAACCTACTGCCAGTGATGGAGTTTTCACTGAAGTGATAACTCATGGAGCCTTCACAGCTCCGAAAACCACCGAGAAAGACGTAAGGAAATCTCCTCAAAAATCACCACCACCGGCAACAATACCCAAATCTCTGTTAGGATTCCCTTCATCAGCAAATACTCTCGCTCTTGAAGCAAAAGCGGACCTTGAATGTGATCACGGAATCAGTCAAGATGTTAAAGAAAAGGTGATCTCCAAACTCTTCACTCTGGCTACAATGGTTCAACATGTCTACGAGTCCAAAGTGAGATTGGCTGCTGACTTCGAGAGATTTAAGGAGAAGCATTTCAGAGACGACTTACGCCGCGAGAAGGAGCAATCAGAGCAGCTTTACAAGATAAACATGAGTTTTCAGAGCGAAGTTGTACAGATGATACAACAATTAAAGATGGATATTGATACTAGAGGGAGTCTCAAGAATTGTCCTGAAGATTTAAACGACAACCAAAATGATAAGGAAGATTTTGATTCTATTGAAATATTTGGTATGGAAAACAAAGACAGCGACGAGCAAATTAAAAAGGCGGCGGAAGATAAAAATGTTGCAGTTGCTGAAGAAGTCACTGAAAAGGGTGCCAAAGAAAGTGATAGAATGTAAAATGGATAGGAGGCAGGAAACATTATTTATCCTTGTTCATATTATTTTGTATAGTACGATTATTGTTTAATTAAATTAATTATATTTAAATTAAATCCAGTAGTTACAATGTACAGAACTAATCTAAAGCTCGTTACTTCTAAGGTAGATGCATATATAAGCCTGCATAAGCTTGTCAAACGCACGTTAGCTAGGCGCATGCAATATAAAATTATTTAGGACGCTGCTAAAGAAGTTTTATGACAAAGTTCTTACTTCATTCAAGACAAAGTAATTAATTAATGTAACTGTAATGTTTAGAGCCAATTGCAACAGATTCGCAGGACTTGATGGAATCTCACCAAATTATATAACACAATTGTGTACACAATAAATAAGTAACATAACTATTTTTGTATTGTTTTCCTTTTCTTTGAAATTCGTTTCGAATGATTTATGTTAGAGGTATGTTTGTTACTTACCTAATAATATGCATCAAATAGACTACAGTGAAAGAATAAAAAACTAGTGTTAAACCATACAGATATGAAACCTTGACCTCAACAGTCAACGTGTAAAGATTTTCAAAAATATACCTATTGAAGTTTATTTTTATCATTCTGCTATATTTCTGCAATCTGCACCGAAGAAAAAAGTGCATTAAAATACACACATACCCTTACACTGCCTACTTTCAACTTGATAACCGGTAATACTGCTTTATTTTTACCGTCACAACAATATTTACATTTATTAGAGTCATTTCATTTACACTTGCTGCAAAAAGGGAGATGGCACTAGGCCATATGATAAGAATTAAACTTTAGTGATTCATTTAGTACCACCTCATTTGTTCATTCTGGTTATTAAACCAACTCCACGCAAAGTGTGGAATCAAACAGCTTCTCAGTGATAACTTTGTGTACTTGACCTGTGTATACGACAACTATCGAGTCGATTTTGCGATAAAAATTTGTATAATTTGGACATAGTGGAATTAGTAGATATAAAGTGGCGCATTTTGTTTGGATTTAGCGGATTTGTGTGTACATTTGGTAAGTTAAGTTTGATTTGGGTTAAAATTTTACGCTAAATTTGTTTTTTTTTTCGGCGGTCTAATCGATTTTTTTTAGTTTGCTATACATAGGAATGCTTATTAAATAAAATTATTCTAAAATAACCCTAAAGAAGAGCAAAGTACGAGTGAAATAAATTAATAATAATTAAATATCTGAATATATTTTAATCTTTGAATAAATTATTACCGTTCATAACAAATAAAGAGGACAAGGTGCCGTCGTGTCTCGTCGTCACTTCGTCGTTCGCATATAAGTCGACAACTACTCCACACAATTTTGTACCGTGTGGGGCCGGTACTTTAAAAGAATAGCCCCACTGCATCTCTCCCCGTGTATGTCGTAAAAGGCGACTAAGGGATATGACTCCCTTCGTATATTACTAGGTGGAGGGATTTAACCCGCCCGGGTTGGTACCACCGCACTGAATGTAAGGTCGGTCGAAACGGCTATGTAAATAGTTTGTGTTTTCCGTGCAGTTCAGTGTAGCCGGCACGACCGAAGGGAAGCACTGACGTG
Organism: Nematopogon swammerdamellus; assembly: GCA_946902875.1. Taxonomy (NCBI): domain Eukaryota; kingdom Metazoa; phylum Arthropoda; class Insecta; order Lepidoptera; family Adelidae; genus Nematopogon; species Nematopogon swammerdamellus. The sequence goes on along the minus strand of OX336358.1, from coordinate 9,653,682 downwards.
ACACCAAGTTTACCCGGTGGTGTTATGGGCTGACATCACGGATGTTGTAGGTGATGTAGCCAACCGTGTCAGTTTCCATAAAAAAAAAAACGATTCACATGGGGTTTTCAATCACGTTTTCTGACACATTTAAAGAATTGTTATTGGATATTTTACTAGCGACGTACTTGGATTTGTCATCTATTCCTTGTACACGTATATTTGTATTACGAGTAAAACTCTACAAAACATCACGATATCCTTAACACGAGTGGATCACAGGGAACAGCAGTAAACTAAGATTATATTTCAAAATATCCTAGAACAGAAAGCACTCCGAAATTATTCAAATCAAAACTACAAAAGAATTATTTGAACATTAACATTTTCAGAAATGCCGTTGAAACAACATTTGCTGTTCATACTGCAGCTCAGCCTCGCGCTGTCCGCGCCGAGCTGCAAGTTCACCGGCAGCCACGGCACCACCTTCACCTGCCGCGCCGGAGCCTCCGACTACAGCCTAAAGCGAGGACTCGTCTCGGACAACAACCGCACTACTGTCGTAGTTCTCAAGTCCTGCAGGATCATCGACGTGGACTACGAGTCCTTCGACGGCCTCCCATCCGTGCACACAATCGACCTCTCCCATAATAAAATACAGACCCTCAAACTGGGCGTCCTCGACGAATCTAAACGGGTTAAAAAATTCAACATCTCTTTCAACTTATTCACAGATATACCGCTGGGACTCTTCGATAAGATGCCAAATCTGGAGTTGTTAGACGCCAGAGGCAACAAGTTCAAGAATTTCGAACTAGGAATCTTCGATACCACGATGAAACTCTTAAATTTAGACATTTCCAGCAACGAACTTAAAGGCGACACGCTGAGCCCGTTCCTACTCGACCAGACCAAAAAGCTGTCCTTCTTGGATTATTCTCGAAACGACATGTCTGAGGCGCCAAGCAACATGCTCAACTCCCTGGAAGTTCTGGACTTTCTCAACCTGGACAACTGTCTTCTGAATAGGGTTCCCCTGTTCGCGGTGGAGAGCAACTTGGGGAGCCTGCGACACTTGATCCTTTCCAACAATCAAATATCCTCCATCACCGATGCGAGCACGTTCCGAAATATGATCGGAATCAGCATCCTGGATCTGTCTGGTAACCAGATCGTGTCGCTGCATCAAAATGTCTTCAAACCGATGAGAAAGCTGTCGATCCTTGTACTTCGCTACAACCGCATTCAGGTTCTGCCGAATACAATATTCCACAGTTTACCAGAATTGGGTAACCTAGATTTATCGCACAATGCGCTGCAGATCGTCTCGAATAATGCCTTTCGGGGTTTGCCGAAGCTGAAGAGGTTGAACCTTTCGATCAACAGGCTGACGTATTTGCCTGAGAGCTTTTGCGAGCGTTCGGTAGCATCGGGGACGAACATGGTCAAGTTTTACTTCAACCAGAATCCTTGGCAGTGTGCGTGCTTGAAGGAGCTTTTGCAGGAAGTGAAAAGATATTCCCTGATGTACAACTCCAACAAGTATTTGGGAAAGGAGCCGGTGTGTGCTGAGCCTGAAACCAGCCGGTTCTATTGTAGGAGAAATTTGACAGAGAGCGAGGAAATCGCGCAGCTGTTTGACGCACAGTTCAAGGAGTGGGCGAAGGGTGGAAAGAAGTGAAACTGAACTCTTTTTCGGACTGGGACATAAAGAGGAATAAGGTCGCGTAAACGGAATGATCGAATGGTCTAAGAAATAATGAAAAAAAAGTAATAACATTTTTTAGTTTTTTGTTTTTGTTCTATCTTAAACGATCATACATATAGTGCCCGGGACGGATCTCGGCGTGTCGTCGCCGCAGCGGGCGACCCGCCACGCGAATAAACTATACAAGTACGGTGCGGGTGCGAGGGAGAACACCGACGAACCGCTGCGGCGGCGACACGCCAAGATCCGCCCCGCGCATTATACAAGCGTCAAACTTGAGTATAGTGCTCTAAAAACAACAAATAATAAAAATTCGGGACCATTATCGTCTAGTCAGAAACTAAGTAAAATTGTAAGTATCCATTGAAAGAAAAATGAATGCAACCAAGTAATACGTTTTATGGTTAGATAGGTAAACTTAATGCCTTGAGAGAAGCCCATGTCCAGTAGTTTACCGATATGGGTTGATTATGTATGATACGTACAATATTGAAATATGCCCAACAAGTAAGTACTGGCTTTTGTCCGGCTTGTCGCTGGTATGGCACCTTGCTGAGCGTGGTTTCTCTAGGAGTGGTGTTATTGGCTGTATATGATTGTCAGATGGACTCTTTGGCAGCCACTGTAGCAAGCACTGTGTGAAATAAATGCATAATTGTTTTTATTCGCGGAAATTAAAGAAGACTCGCCATCTAGTGTTAGTTAGCCAAAACTCTACTTACTACTCAATTTTCCCGTAGCAGAAGTTCCTCATTTGTCCGCGAGATGGCGCTGGTGAATATTTACTTGTTATACTTCAATTTACATGTATGTACGTAAATTATCGTAATAATGATACCGAAATTAATAAACACAAAAACAAAGACAATTAAATAAAATAAAAACCTTTAATTTAAAAATTAATACCTCACGGCCTGCACCCGCCGCCGCCGGCGAGCTTGGGGCTTGTCTCCCGCCGTCGTCGGCGGAACTTTACCGTTTTCTTTATAATTTTTTTTGTCTGTTTGTATTAAAATTTTATGTATTTTTGAAATTGTATGGTATTAATATAAACATTTACACGATTATTAATAAGAAAACGCGAAAATAAATTCAATACATAAAAGTGAAAATAACAATCCAGGAACATAGGATTAGGATTCAAAAAATAAAACCTTTGAGCTATCATCACTGCATGAACCTAAAACAATTTGGATAAATGTTTGATTTATTTTAATTACATGATTAATTATTAAGTAGGTTACATGATTATTTTTAATAAAAAAAACATTATCAATAGCATGTGTGTGTTTATTTTCACAATTTCACTAAATTCCGTATATATGTTGCAGTTGGTAGGGTTTTTAAAATAAAATAATAAAATTTACATTCCTGTGCAAATTACACATACTTTTTTTTACATTACTTTTACTTGTATATGTGCACTTAGGACGGGCCTATTGTACATTGGCAGAAATGAAGCTAGGACCACAAAGAAAAAAAGGCCAATGTACCGTTTTTCAGCAATCTTCAGTTTTCAGGAAAGTTTACATAGATGAAAAAATAGATATTTTTTTTGACTATTACATCCTCTTGAAAAAAAATCTGAAATGTAAACGCAAATCTACGACCCAGCCTCAAACACGTTTTTGCTTCTCCTGTGAAATTACGATTTTGCTAGATAGGCCTTTTTGGCTTAGGGCGGCAGTACACCTGCTGCTTCAGCGTTCGTAACCGGTGTAAAACTGTAGGTCCATTCCATTGCCACTTACTAGGTGGTAGGCTCAAAATTGTAGTCCACTGGGTTGGCAACACCACCGTACTGGATGTAATTGTAAGCTGACTGCATTGCAGCTTCGACGTCGTTCTGCCTCTAGCGCAGAATAGCCAGCAATCCAAAAGAGAAGTCTCCAGTATGGCACCTACTCGGAGATGATATCAGCGGGTCGGAGCATGTGCTTTGGGCCCTCTGACTCAGCCGGATACATACCGGATTACTTTAAAAAAACGTACATATATAAGGTCTTTCATTAGTAGGTAACGACACGCTAAGGGGTGTATGTATGGGTGGGATCAGATACTGATCACGTTCTCAATTGGTACGGGAACGTGATCAGTATCTGATACACATACACCCCTTAGCGTAGCGTTACCTACTATTGAATGACTTTATATATCATCCATCACGCTGTGTTCCGACAATCGGGATAAGCAGAATAATGAGTGTCATGTTGTGCCGCAAGAACTTGGTCCATTACAGCACAACACCGATCACCACGCTCAGTACAATATTAGAACATGAGCAGCAAATAACACCTACTGCAGGAAGGATCCGTCCATCGCTTATTCAGCTCATTAGTATTTCAAGCGGATCGTGAGGAGACGCTCCAAGGTTCAAAGCTCAGGTAGAACGCGGGCAGATTCACTTTTTATGAGCCTCAAGAAAAAAGCCTGAGACATGCGCGCGCGACACAATGCAACGCTTTTTATAGATCCTTTATTTTGTGGAATTGATCGTAATAAGGACACATCAGTTGACTTACAGGTAGTTTATAGTGAATTTCAATTTAAGTATATTATTTAAATGTTTTTTTTTTATATATTATCACAGAAGACATTATCAATCTTTTTTTATGGAAACTGACACGGTTGGCTACATCACCTACAACATCCATGATGTCAGCCCATAACACCGGGTGAACTAGGTGCCATGTCAGTGCTTCTGGTATGGATACGGAATGCAAATTTTTTGCACATTTTAAGCTAAGTATATCATTAAGACCACTGAACTTAAAATTCCAAAAAAAATATTAGTAAAACACGCGAAGTAAAATATTCGATAAATATTCGGTATCTTACAACCGAATACGAATACGGATACGAATATTAAAAATGAACCGAATATTCGGAATTTCGAAAGCGAATACGGATATTCGTTTCGTTACAATACAACCCTAGTATGTACTAGGTGGTGTAGCCAGCCAACCACGTGAGGGTCCATACAAAAACATCCATACTATGAGCAATGTGATATGCTGAATAATCAATATAATTTAAAATATAAACTAAACAGCAAAATAAGAACAGATGTTCCTTATTTAAAAAAAATGCATCTCTAAAACAGTTTGCAATAAATTAAATTAACAAAATTTATTTAACAAAATGAGACCACAAACACGAAACACCAAACCGCTAGTCCCGAACTCTGGGCAAAAACTTCAACACGTGCAAGCAACATATCGCCCGCGTTCTAACATCTGCGAAAGTGTTTTTATGAAAATTTCTTTAGTTTACTAAAAAAATACGGACCCGAGAGTTTTTTACGGACGCCAATCGGATTGAATGCTCTTTGGCCTGTCGGTGACGCAGGGTGTTTCGTGGGATATTGTTTATTTATATTGTAGGGTTCCTTAGCCATTGGCGTTGGCAGCTACTCTTACATAAGAATAAAACATTTTTACCTTTCATCCTTCCTTCCTTACCTATAATAAAATCCAACGTCTGCTTTCTGTCTGTCTGAGTGTCTGTCTGTCCGCTTATAACTCGAGAACCACTGAACCGATTTTAATAAAACAAAATTCTACGGATAGCTTGATTCTTCCCATCATCTATAGGCTACTTACTATCACACTAAATAGCTTATGAGGTTAGCAGTGAAGTGAAATATGAGAGCGGGCGGAGCCGCGGGCACAGCTAGTACGGGTACACCTATATAATAATTACCTATATAATAAATTAAGTAGGTTTTATAGGTCTGTTAGTAATGCTTTATAGATAGGTTTATTTAATTTATTTTTTTAGTTTTAGATAGTTACATTTTAGATTTAGTACAGTTTTTAATTTAATGTTTTTTTATAGTTAATTTAGTTATTTTTAGGTCTAGATTTAGTTGTTTTTGTATAGAGTTGAATAGAATATGACATCTTTAAATAGAGTAGGGCTTCAGGCAGAGCTAATAAGCGCTAAGTAGGCATCGTATTTAGATATAATACAAAAATCTAATAAAAATAATGGAAGACAATTTCCAATAGATAAAAGTAATAGAAAAAACTAATAGAAAAGGAATAAACAAAGCATCCCGTATCTCTCACAATTTTTGATAGTTCAGGTAAAATGAGACTTTTTTATAAAAAAATGCACATCAAAAAGCATTTAAGTAATGGCGTGTCCGCTGGGCTGTATTATGTATGAAGTAGTTTTTTGGCCGAGCTCGATGGGACGGCATCAGTTGGTCGCGATCGCGACTGGCGTTTTGTATATTCTTCTGTTCTTACACCGATCTATAGACGCTTCTTATAATGTGTAAACTTGTTCTCTTGTTTTAAATTATAGGTAGTAATTTTAACTTCGTCGTCCCCTTTCCACCACCGCGCCACACGCAGGCAGGGATTGCATCCTGGACTTACAGCAGATGCGTACCAATCGGTTCCGCAGATCTTTCCTCAACAGAACAGTTAAACTCTGGAACGCTCTCCCTGCCCACATATTTCCCCCCAAGTATAGTCTCGGGTCCTTCAAGAGAGGCGTGAATAGACACCTGTCAGGCCGGCATGGCAATCGCAACCCCCGCGTACGACCGAACGTCCATGGGCGTCGTTAGACACCTTATGGGTGGCTCGGCGACACATGTCGCGCTTTCTATAAAAAAAAAACCCACAAGACATAGTTCAAAAGTGTTCAATACTATCTACCTAGGCGGCCAATTTACTGCACAATTAAGCGAAAATGAAAACACTTGTTACTGTCAAAGCAAAGGTTACCCTTCTTACCTTACTAGGTGGTAGGGTTTAACCTCCGGGGTTGATACCACTGCACTGAAGACACGTCGGTCGAAACGGTTATGCAAATAGTTCGTGTTTTCCGTCCATTTCAGTGTAGCCGGCACGACCGAATGGAAGCACTGACATGGCACCTAATTCACCAATGTGTTATGGGCTGACTTCATGGATGCTGTAGGTGAGGGAGCCAATCGTGTCAGTTTCCATAAAAAACAAAATTAAAAAAAATCAATCTGAGGGAAGGCTGTGACCCCCCTCTGCGCAAATTCAGACGTATTTCACAGTCAATGATGAAGATTGAAGCCTCAGGTAGGTGGTGTTTTGGTTTGGTCGGCCCCGAATCACACGGAAGGGTAATTTGGTTCCCGCCCCGGGCGGAGGCGCATCCAATACTAATACCGACCTTTTAAGTTTTTTAACAAAATTATATAGATCACGGATACTGAACGCGTAGGATTAGTTTGAGCAAAGACTCGAAGAGAGAGTTTTTTTTTGTTAATTTTCAAAGTTCTAAATAATGAAACGCCGGTAGCTCCTGAATAGATAAAAAACCGGTCAAGTGCGAGTCGGGCTCGCGCACCGAGGGTTCCGTACCAACACGTAATTGGCAGGTTTTCATTATATTTTGTTATTTTTTACTTTAGAGTTTGCACTATAATCACATCAAGTTTGACGTTTGTATGTATTAGGTACCGTTTTTACGACAGAGCAAAAACGAAACAAAAAAAAAAGCGGCCAAGAGCGCAAATTATGGTTCCGTACTAAAACGAAAATATGTTTTTTCACCGAAAATATTACATTGTCGAAATAAACTGCAGTTTTCCTGTAATCTATGACTTAATATTTACTAACCCTATGAAAATAAATAATAAACCGATCATCCGAATTCAATGAAACTTAGTACAAACACACTTTACTATACGGGACACAGGATAGACTAAATAAAATTTTGTTTCGGTTACACTAAGATGTGGCTCTCATACAAACCGAATTGTTCCCCGCGCCGAAATCCGCCCGTCGAAAACCGCCGGTAGCGGCCTACTTACTTTCTTCTTTTTAAACACGAATTTCAAGCGAGCGAAGCCGCGGGCTAAAGCTAGTATCTAATATAAGGGCACGCCTGTTTCTCAATGAGCTAGACAGACCCAAGTGATCCTGATAAACCTCTGTAGCCTCTTTCACTCTCGGAATGTTCTTCGTACAAGCTCGCAGGTGATATGGCTTGTTCTGTATTATCCAAACTTCCTACAGTAGCTTATTATTCTCCTATTATCTGTCCTTATATTGCTCTTGAGTCCGTGTACACTTATATAATGTATATATTTATTATATATTTATTATATGTATAGATAATATATATATATTATATTTATTTATGTAGTTTTTATTTATTAAAATATTACTTACCTATAATATAATTAGGCCCACTTGCACCAACACGAGTTTAGAGTTAAGTAGCGAGTTATGGATTTAAACGCGGTTCCCACAGTCAACGGGTGCTAGCTTAACGAGTTAAACTGGTTTATATCTTAAATTCGTGTTGGTGCAAGTGGGCCTTAGTATATATTAGATTTAATCTTGTTCGAATACTTTGCGAAACGTGGTAGCAGTGGTGTTGTGCTGTAATTGACCAGAGTTCTTGCAGCACAACACCGATTACTCTGCTTACCCCGATTGTCGGGATTCAGCGTGTGTGATATGTAGTATATGTATTTTTTTCTTTCCTTTTGTAATTAGATTTATGCACTAGTTTCACGTCACTTTTTTCCTGCCACTCCACAACCACTCTATAAATAATAATAAGGCGTACTGTAAGAGAACCCTATATTTAGAGTTAAGTATTTGCCTGTTGTACAAATTTCTGAGTGCAATAAAGATATTTGATTTGATTTGATTTGAAATTTGCAACTGAAAACGAAACCAGACGTTTCTCTTATTTCAGAAAATTCACCATCACTCAAGCGCTTTGTCTGGAATACTATTTGAATGTCTTCCCGCGCTTCGGTTGCGGCTCGCCGCTAAACACCAATCGTTTTTGTTCGGGTTTCGTATCCATACGAAAGCATAGTAAAAGCATGTTGTACCGTGTGGGGCCGGTACTTTAAAAGAATAGCCCCACTGCATCTCTCCCCGTGTATGTCGTAAAAGGCGACTAAGGGATATGATTCCCTTCTTATATCACTAGGTGGTAGGGTTTAACCCGCCCGGGTTGGTACCACCGCACTGAATGAAAGGTCGGTCGAAACGGCTATGTAAATAGTTTGTGTTTTCCGTCCAGTTCAGTGTAGCCGGCCCGACCGAAGGGAAGGACCGACGTGGCACCAAGTTCACCCGGTGTTATGGGCTGACATCACGGATGTTGTAGGTGATGTAGCCAACCGTGTCAGTATCCATAAAAAAATAAAAAAAAGTTTTTTTTATAGAAAGCGCGACATGTGGCGCCGAGCCACCCATAATGTGTCTAACGACGCACATGGACATTCGGTCGCACGCGGCGTTGCGAATTCCATGCCGGCCTGACAGGTGCGTATTCACGCCTCTCTTGAAGGACCTGAGACTATACTTGGAGGGAAATATGTGGACCGGGAGAGCGTTCCAAAGTTTAACAGTTCTGTGGAGGAAAGATCTGCAGAACCGATTGGTAAGTACGCATACAGCGTATAGGGATGCAATCCCTGCCCAGTGCGCGTTGTGCGGAGGTGGAAAGGGGACGGCGGGATCGCGTTAAACAGCTCCTCCGAGTATTCACCATGGAGAACCATTCGACTGTAGTTTTTAATGCGGTGATGTGGTGTATATGTTTTTCTTAAGAGTTTTTGTAGAAAGCACTTTGTCAAACAAGTAAGCAATATACCATTTGCGTACTAAAAAGATAAAAAAATATAGAATGGTAAAAAAAAGCACAGGCTGGCTCGTGCCATACGTTCGGTTTCACGCAGCCGCGAACGCTGTCATTATTATGAAACTATTGTTCTTCTTAAAAAACTTCTAATCGAGAAAAAACTTCGCAAAGAAAAAAAAACAAAGAAAAAAGAACGCGGAAGCAGCGACATTTGCAGTTCCGCCAGTGATAGAAATATGAGGAAAGAATTCTAAAACCAAGACCACTGAGAGATTTAGTATGCCCAATATTTAATTTATTCATTACAACGTCTACCCTTTGCCCGCGGCTCCGATAGCTGCACTGGCAGAAATATAGAACGTTAAAATTTTGACAGATTTATAGAAAGTAAAGTTTTATTTATATAACGTTATCTTCATGAAAATCTCTGTAAATTTGATCCTATTTTTACACGCATTACGCGCATTTTTGATTGCTGTTCGGGGGTTTGAGGATATTTTTATAGTAAGCGCGACATGTGGCGCCGAGCCACCCATAAGGTGTCTAACGACGCACATGGACATTCGGTGGTACGCAGAGGTTGCGAATGCCATGCCCAGGCCCATTGCCAGGTGCCCATTCACGCCTCTCTTGAAGGATGTGTCAAAATGCCCAGAAAGGTCAGAATATGTGTGATATTATAAGTTTCCTCTGTTCTCTGTGATCGGATCGAAGTAGCATCAAGTATTACGAAACGGTAGCACATTTTTAATCAGTTTATTTATTGGTCCAGTCACTACAAGGAAAAGACAAGAAAACACGCCTGTAGTCAATAATATGTAGATTTTTTTTTCCTGAAAACATTCAAACATTTTACTTTCTGGAATAATCGCCTCGGACAGAGCAAAATGTAGAAACTTCAATTAAACCTAACAAAATATATGAATCTAGGCGGTGAAATACCTTTCCATCGATATACCTACTACTCGCGTCGTCTTAAGAAATTTCTTTATTTTCAACGTATTTTCTGCTGTTGCTATTAAAAAAGTTCAAGACCCCAGACATTGTTTACATTGTGCCAGGCAGGAATCTATAACGATTCCAAGTTTCAAGGAGATAGCTCGAACCGTTTAGGAACTACAGGCTGCGGCAGACAGACGGACAGACACCCCTGATTGATATTATAAGGCAGGGTCTCCGCCTCGGAACCCTAATCAATTATGCACTCGTCAGGTAGTCAGAAACATTAAATAATGTTTTGTAAGCTAGAGCCTCCTTAACAGCTTAATAGGTCTCCTTTGTTAACATTAGCTTAATTGATTACTATAGTCTGTGCGCTCCAGTCTGGCAATATCGGTCATTCACCCCTTCCTACCAATGTACTCGTATTTGCGGAAGCGATACTTCCCTATGTTCTGCGTATCGAGCGAAATTACTGTAGCTAGCTTATTATGGTAGCCGGGCGGGCGCGATGACCGTTCGTACTATGTTATGATATGTATGATACACACGCCTCTCTGCGCATGAATGCGTGCTGAGAGGAAGGGGTGAATGACCGATATTGTCAGACTGGAGCGCACAGACTATAGCTTATATTAACTTGATTTTACTAGCTTAGATTAGCTTAATGGATTACTATCTTAGATTGGCTTAATTGATTACGAGCTTAGATGAACTTGATTAATTACTGGCTTAGATTAACTTAATGGATTACTATCTTTGATTGGCTTAATTGATTCCTAGCTTAGATTAACTTTATTGATTACTAGCTTAGATTAACTTGATTGATTACTAGCTCAGATTAGCTTAATGGATTACTATCTTAGATTGCCTTAATTGATTACTATCTTAGATTACCTTGATTGATTACTAGCTTAGATTTGTTTGATTGATAACTAGCTTAGATTAACTTGATTGATTACTAGCTTAGATTAGCTTAATGGATTACTATCTTAGATTAGCTCGACTGATTACTAGCTTAGATTAACTTGATTGATTACTAGCTTATATTAGCTTAATGGATTACTATCTTAGATTAGCTCGACTGATTACTAGCTTAGATTAACTTGATTGATTACTAGCTTAGATTAGCTTAATGGATTACTATCTTAGATAAACTCGACCGATTACTAGCTTAGATTAGTTTGATTGATTATATTGTTTAACTGAAGATACACGTCTTCAGTTTTATAGATTTATACAAACCACAATTTTACTACTAGATATTTTTTTTTTTATGGAAACTGACACCGTTGGCTACATCACCTACAACGTCCGTGATGTCAGCCCATAACACCGGGTGAACTAGGTAGGTGCCATGTCAGTGCTTCCCCCTTTGATCGTGCCGGCTACACTGAACTGGTCGGAAAACACAAACTATTTACATAGCCGTTTCAACCGACGTTTCATTCAGTGCGGTGGTACCAACCCGGGCGGGTTAAACCCTACCACCAAGCAAGATTAGGAGGGAAGGGACCTACAGCTTTACGAGGAATCCGAACCTCGGTCAGCCTCCAACGGTCAGCGGTCACCCATCCAAGAACTGACCGCACCCAGCGTTGCTTAACATTCAATAGCGACAGTTGACTGTCTGCACCACTGAGCTATCGAGGCTGACAAAATATCTGTAAATATATGTAACTACAGACAGACTTTATGAGTATAAAGAAATTCAAGAAGCACTTTCGATGCCCTATCCATATTACGCCCAACCACTAAAGCACAAAGGTGAATTAGAAAAGGTTTTTTTAAGATAATTGCTCTCGGGCCCACATCATTTCTCCTCTCCGCCCCCACAAGTCCAAGGGATGAAGAAAAAACTAACCGAAAAGTACAAAAAGCGGCGCGTGCTACGAAAGCTGCTCTTTCTGAACTTACCACTCTCGTTTTTTACGGAAACCGATGTTATATCAATTGGTGAAATGTTCTCGACCGGAGCGCGGAAGTTGGTAGGATGCGCTCGTAGGAGAATAGAGGCTTGTCAATTCTAATTTTGAAACTATATTGTTGTTTATTGTTTATTGTATATTGATCATTCGTATGGCAGCAAAAGTGCACTCGAACTTGTCACAATTTGTTCTATCCGGTTCGATTACACCCATGAAGAAGATCCGGAAAGAAACTTCGCAGGGTATTTTTAGGTTTACGTATCCCGTACGGATGCCTATTCTATTACTAAGCTTCCGCTGTCGGTTTGTCCGTCCGTCCGTCCGTCTGTCCGAGGGCTGTATCTCTTGAACCGTAATAGGTAGCCTGTTGAAATTTTCACAGAATATGTTGTACTATGGCGGATATAACAACAAATAATAAAAAAAAGAAAATGTTAAAAATTAAACGTGACTCCCTTACAACAAACGTGCGAAAAATCGCTACTGAATAATAGATGGCGCCACAGGCTTTTATACATTGCATTGTTGAAAGACAAAAGATAGGCGGATATTATTGATAGCGGATAGATACGGAAACCTCCGTGCGCGAGTAAAACACGCACTTGACATATTTGTTTTTTCATACATATAATTTTTTACAAGTATTTTAGTGACTATCCACATAATAACATCGCCTACAGTCTATCGAAAACACAGCTTGAGAGCAAGATCAACAATATTACTGAGAGTTTTGACTGCAAATACTTATTAATTAACTGTATCAGGTGTAAAGAGCCTTTGTCAAACTTTGATAAGTAATTTGTATCAACTCAAATGACTGTGTGTGGTTCATTATATATTTTATGATAGTGAGAGCTTTTCCCCCTGCTTCTCTCGAGTTCAGATCGGTTTCAAAAAGTGTGACCGTCAGCTATTCTATGCAAAATTTCCGATTCGCAGGTGGCCTAGAAACGGTAGCAGTAACAATAGCAAACAGAGAGACATAATTTTGAATGTTTTAATAGTAGGGATTTATATATTCTAAGCTTGTCATTATTCTTATGTATACTTGTTTCATATACCTAACAAAATTCTTTCCCAATAACCATCTACCTTACCCACAATCCCAAGTGATAATTGGTAGATATAAGTCTTTAGGCTTTAAGTTCGCCTTTTTTAATATTTTATTGTACAGTAAAGTATATTTCATTTCATTTCAAAATGCCTGAAATGTTTGTTAAAAAAAATTCAGCGCAATTTTCGAAGGTCCTAAAATTGTACCGTGTGGGGCCGCCGGTACTTTAAAAGAATAGCCCCACTGCATCTCTCCCCGTGTATGTCGTAAAAGGCGACTAAGGGATATGACTCCCTTCTTATATTACTAGGTGGTAGGGTTTTACCCGTCCGGCTTGATACCACCGCACTGAATGAAAGGTCGGCCGAAACGGCTATGTAAATAGTTTGTGTTTTCCGTCTAGTTCAGTGTAGCCGGCACGACCGAAGTGAAGCACTGACGTAGCACCAAGTTCACCCGGTGTTATGGGCTGACATCACGGATGTTCTAGGTGATTGATGTAGCCAACCGTGTCAGTTTCCATAAAAAAAAAAACAAAAAAGTATATTTAATTTAATTTCAAAATGCCTGAAATGTTTGTTAAAAAAAAATCAGCGCAATTTTCGAAGGTCCTAAAATAGTGTAGTTTATCTTTTATTTGGTACATATGTAGGTATTATATAATACATGTATTAAAAAAACTCGCCGCGTGTAAAGGCGCCCAGCAAGTTACGAAGTGCAAACCGGAAGTGCTAAGTTCCCAACGAGGCACATACAGCGACGGTAGAGACTCATTTTGGGAATAAAAAAAAAAAACTATTTATACAGTTTTTAAGCAATTTTAAACTGTGCTTTATCAGAGGCTATATCTAGGATGGAATAGCTTCAGGGAGGTTCAAATCAAATCGAAAACATAATATAATATTGGTAATGAAAAATCAATCTTTTAATATTATATTATTCATTGATATTATAACCCTTGGTACTCGTATTATCACATATTTCATGTGTTCTAACTTGTTTTTATTACTTCCGAACTGGGTGGATTTGCTCGAGGTCGAAGCCTCAGGCGGAGCCAATTTCACCCACGAAGAGATGCCAGTCTGACTTGAAGGCGCACTGATTTCGCTGGGGAAAGGCGGCTATTAACCCGCCATTTGAAGATCGGTGGATCCGTGGAAAGATATTCCGCGGAAGTCTGTTCCACACCTTGGCAGAGCGACACAAGAGAGGCGCCAAGTGTCTCGCGAATCTATAAAAAAGAACCCGCCCATTGCCGACCATGTACCTACCAGAACAATGTTTTCGGTTTTAAGTCCAACGATTTATCAATCAATACTAATAATAAATCTGTAAGAGATGGTCGTGGAGTAAGTTACTTTGTTTTATGAGATTTGTAGGCTCTATGTATGATACTAAAACTAAATTGGAGATTTGTAGAAATATTTTCTGTATGTATGTTCCTTCATAACTCTTAAACCAATAATCCGAATTCGATGAAACTTAGTACAAGCACATTTAACTATACGTGACACAGGATAGGGTAAATAAAATTTAGTTCCGCTTACGCTAAGATGTCGCTCTCATACAAACCGAATTGTTCCGCGCGCCGAAATAAAGGTACGGTAGCTGGCTTATTTACTTTCTTCTTTTTAAATACGAATTTCACGCGAGCGAAACCGCGGGCAAAACCTAGTGAATAATATGTGGATAGCAAAATTAAAACATAGAAGTTAAACGATTGCGTTTCGAGCTATTTCTATTTTGCAAAATGCGATGTATAGGTGATGTCGTTTTTTGTTTCGTCGTCTGTTTAAAAATGGAACTATCTGCATGCGATAGTTTTTTACCGGTCGCATATCCACCAGATGGTTTTATGCAGATGACATTTTTTTACAATATTTGTATAATTAATAGATTTGCGTATTGATTCTCTTGGCAGATGGCAACGATCTCACCTAGTAAGTGTTTAAATTTAGATTTAATATAATACTGCAACAATCACTCTGTGATACATAGGTATATGGTAAAGTTCAGTAATAAATAACGCTAATATGCATGCTATATACAATAATATGTGTGACGAAAACATGATTCTATTAAATTTTCTCCATAGAAAAACATTGCGAAATTACCTCCAAACCGTCAATAAAACCGCTAGCATTAATTAAATACTTTAAATTTATAGAGAAATAGGTTTAGTTTAATATAGATCACGCAATTTTGCGTAATAAATAACGTTGTACTGCTGTAATAGTAAAAGTAAGGGAATGGAACTGTTCTGATATCGAATTTATTAGCGTGCAGAATGGACAGTGCAGAAAATGAACTCAAGTTGGGTGAAGTTGATGAAAGTATAAACGCCTTTTATGGATTCGTCGATGGGAGTGAAACAAAAGATCGAACCGTTCCCACAGCTCCAAATTAAAGCAAATTTGAAATTTATCGCGAAATAATCGGAATTTGGTAGTTATTATTTTATTTGGGGGATCAGACAGGATTCCAGGAAAGCCTAGGTATGTGCAGCGCAGGCGCACGGAGCATGCGACCCATATGCGAACCGGCCGACTACACAGTCCTTGTAATAAAATAAAATATAATTGCTATTCAAAAACAAATAACTATGCAGCCCGCGGCGATGCTTACAATCAGAAGATTTTTGCGGATTTGAATAAATCAAATCCTTATAGAAATGCATCGGCAACCACAGGGCGCTCCCTCCGGACACTGCGACCACCTGCAACCGCATCTCTATCAGCACTTCACTCTGCTGCAGGAGACGCACTCAACCACTTTCAGCTCAGTTTCAGTGTCTTTATGGATCCAATTGGTGATACGTTACACTTGAACAAGTCATAATAATATACTCATTTAAAATGTTTACGGATAAAGCTAGAAACTCATTGGGCCCACGTACGCCACACACGCGAATCTGGGCGCGTCGGTCTCCATACATTTTATATGGAAGAGTGCAGCACGCAGTTTCATTGCGCCCACGCCACCCTACGCTACGCGACACACTGCGTGCTGCACTCTTCCATATAAAATGTATGGAGACCGACGCGCCCACGTACGCGTGCGTAGCGTACGTGGGCCCAATGAGTTTCTAGCTTTAACAGTGATAGGTAACTGAAGACTTACATAAGTCGACGTTTCGCCCGCTACGTCACGGGCTTCTTCAGGAACTGCGGGAGTTATAGACTTAATTAAGCCTTCAGCATATACCACTGTTAATCATTAAAAAATGTAAATGAATATAATTAAATAACAGGGAAAACTTAAAAACATTAGTAATTCATCATATGTTTTATTCGCCCATTTTTACTAGATCGCGAGACGGAACGGACAAGAAAACTCGTTCGAACAACGAACGATCTCTGGTGTTGTTCGAGTCAAAGTTATAGTAATATTTGCTTAGTATAGAATTAATAATTATTTTCTAATCAATCTGTGGTATATTGCACACAAGGTGATGGGCCACTTGTTACCGTGAAATTTTGCATGTGTTACATTCTCTACTGAATAAAACGGAATAAAATATATACGAAGCAATCCAGCGAAGTCTCCGCTATGTCACCTATCTTCTCGGAGGTGATATTGGCTGGTCGGAGCATGTGATTTGGCCCCTCCTACTCAGCCACCCATACCGGATAACTTATAAAAAAATAAGTATAATAATTAAGAGTTTTCATATAATTTTTGAATATTTTTCTGTACTTTATTGGATTAAACTGGATCTTGGATTTCACTGATGAATAATAGAGAAAAAAAATATTTAAAATGTTTCAAGTTTGCCGCAACACCCCGTGCGTTGCACTTTTTCGCAACATTTCTAAGTGGGCTTTTTGAGTTCGTTTTTCTCCGATTCTCGTCCCAATTATGTACATTTTTGTCTCAGCCGGCCCTTTTGATAGAGCCCTATCCTTCAGACTACTTCGCCCTTATGCCCTTCGCAGTCCTTGGGAGGCCTATGGACTCTGCTACTTACTTATATGTATAGTATACGGGTTAAGTACCGGTGTATAAAACATCTTCGGAGACATAACTGTAGAATGTATTTTGTTTGTAAAGCTAATATTATATTTATCGAGATGTTCTTTTTAGGTTTCCGTATCCCGTACGGATGCGTATTACGTCTATATATGCCGTCTGTCTGTCTGTCCGTGTGAGGGCTGTATCTCTTGAACCGTAATAGGTAGCCCGTTGAAATTTTCACAGAATATGTGTTAGTATGGCGGATATAACAACAAATAATAAAAAATAGAAAAAAAAATTAAGGGGGTTCCCATACAAGAAACGTGTTTTTTTGTGGTGCGGAAGCCTCGGTGCGCGAGTCCGACTAGCACTTGGCCGGTTTTTTTATTTTGTAGACTGCATTATTTAAATGTATTATTAATATGCATTATTTATATTAAAACGGATATTTAGAAAATAGCATCAAGTGGACTGCGACGCGGCGCGGCGCGGGATCGCTGCGCACACTCGAATCGCTTAGCCTGCTAGAAGGAAATGGCCACGGAACCCTCTACATCTGAACAACGTTTGCATAAAAGATTTAATATTTTGTATTAACAATTTTTTTACATCTATGTTATACTTCATATATTTTTAATTAGGTAAACTAAAAAAAGTACATATCTATATTATTTTCTCAGGACATTCTGAAACACTGAATGCAATGAATGAATATTTAATATCCAATGAAGGGTGGGGGGGGGGGGGGGGGGAGTATTCAGGAGATGCTTAACCCCCCCCCCCCCCCCCCCCCCCCCCCCTAAGCATAGCACCACCTCCTATACCAGTGAGGAGCACTGAGCCATATTACCCCGCCCCCCGCCTCTTTCTACAGCAGTCTTTTTTTTAATTACTTAGCTATTTATTAATTGTTGTCCGAGACCGCATTTATAAGAGGCTGGTGAAGTGTTTCTCAAAATCTTCCGCATTTGCTAATATTACCTACCCTAGAACAAGCGCCACGCGCGCAGACACTGCCACCAAGCCACCTGTCAACTTGTCATATTTCAACACAGGTGGTCCTATCACCTGTCTCCCGGTGACAGACACTCGGCCGAGGTACTCCGTCCGCGAAACCAACGGATTTAGTTTTTACAAAATCGACCGTTACTAATCAAACAATCCGCCAAACCAGCCCTTTGAAAATCCGTTGAGTAAACTTTCAGTTTACTCTGATAATAACGGGCACTCTACCGGAGTGTAGGTAGACATGTGTGTACCTTGTTTTGTTGTTGAATCGCTTAGTGATGAAGGGCTGAATGCTCCCGTCTCCCATACGAGAGATCTAAAGTTCTAATCTGAATCCAAGTGTGCACTGTGCACTCTTTAGGATTCCGTAGCGACGCTGGCACGCGGTTGCTAAACGGCTTGCGCGATCTTCATGAAACTTGGAATGTGCATAGATATCCGAGAGACAGCAATATTTAAGGGGGATAACCAAATTAATAGAGGATGCAAAAGTCGAGTTGAAATTATAATATTTTTCCAATAGGTCAAGTAGTATATTGTTAAAAAAGCTCTTAAATAGCCTATATTATTACTATTGTTAGAAAAATATTGTTATTCGTATGAAAAGTTATAGGTGATTATTCCAAAACTAAATGCGCCATTTTGATAGTTATTTTAATGTTTGTTAGGTTAGGTTTATTTCTTAGGTTATTAGTGTTACTTTTTTATATTTTATGTAAATAAAGAATGCGCAATAAATTTAAAAATATATTAGTAGTTTAGTGCTTAAGCCATGAGAAGTATTTTGGGGTTTGTATCTTAAATGGTTAAAGAGAAAATATAATTTTTAACGTAGATTAGCATCTCACGGGCTCGGCGCTGCTGCGCTGGGGGTGAGATGTGATGGCTGATGGACAATAGTGCAGCGGTGATGGACAAGTAGGAAATGGCTCCGAAACCCTCTGTGTGTGAACAAGTTCGATGTTCGCCCTTATTTTTTTAAAGAATCAATAATGTCTCTGTCACGGTGTTCGGTGAAAGAAAACACCGGTTGTGTTGGACCGAAGGGAAGCACTGACACGGCACCTAGTTCACCAAGTATATGTATTCGGTGACCAAGGTGTTACGTACTGACATCACGGATATAGTAGGTGACATAGCGGTCCGCGTGAGTTTCCATAAAAACATAAAATTCTGTCTAATACAAAATACTTCTGGGTTCATCCATCACATTCAGGAATGCATATTTTCCTGTGGCTAATCTTCCTCCATTTCCCGGAGTATTCTGACGCATGTGGCCACCCCTTCATCGATTCTAACGATTCCTTAAATTTCTGATTCGACACAAAACAAATAAATAACAACAAAAATAAAATATGTAAAAAAGCTATAATGTTACATATAAGTTAAATAAAATTAAACCTATTTGTAATGTTCTATACCTACTGCCGTTATAAATACGCCATAACTGTCTACCTATAACACAGCCTCCTGACTAATTTAGGTGATAGGGTTTAGGAAAAATATTTTTTTAAATTGAAGTACTCGCGTATCCTTTATTTTAGTATTTTTGATTTTATTAAAAAAAAAAAAGATCTTTCGAAATAGCACACAACGAATCGCGACATTTTAGTATACATTTTTTATAAAATTTCCACATTTTTCTGACATTCGGTCGAAAATTTCTGAATATAATTTTTATACTAAAATGTCGCAATTATATTTAACGATGGTAGGTACTATTTTCAAAGTGGTAATTCGGAAGTTAAGTTTTTTAGACCTTGCTTGGCTCGCCTTAGCACCTAAAAGAGTTATTCTATAAAAGCTCAACTTCCCACAACTTCTTCATCTCCATTGTCGTAGAGAGGCTTGTCATCGAAAGCTGTGTAATTCACTTTTCAATAGAAAACGAAAGATGTCAGAGGAACATTAAAAGGATTTGATCTACGGCCCACTCGTAAAGGGCAATAATTACTGGAGAAGAAAAAAATCTCGCATCTTGCGCGGGCTCGTGCTGATTTTTTTGTATAGGAAGTCGAAAGCAAATACAAGATAAATACATTCGTCTATAACCCGACAATGGATTCCACAATAAACACACTTTTGGCACATGCCCCGAACGCTCACGCAGACCGATCATATTTCTGAAAGAAAAAAAAAATAGCAGATTGTTCGCATTTTTTACTGGACATGTTTGTAGAAAGGGTTATTGAGTTTTTTTCACTGATAAATATTGCAGGAGGCAAAAAAAACCGTATAAACGATTTCGACCCCTTTTTTGCACCTTTGGATATTTTTTTTTTGCATCGCGATCCGACGACGCATCTATAAATGTCGAAAAAATGCAAAATCGATTTCGGCAGATGTCCAAAGGAAAGGGTTTGATGCAGTTTTTGTGCAAAAAAGCGCAGGCGCATCGGCGGATAAACAATAGCATTTTTTCCCGCCATCTCCGATGGACTGTCAAAAGAACGTTCCGAAATAAGGAGTAAAATTTTAAGGTTTTTTTTGTTCGCTTTTGTGGTTAATTATGGGATAGTTTAAATACGCTAAATAGTCTGCTTGTTGGAAATGTGTTCAGGAAATCATTAAGGTTTTTTTTAGTCTTCGATTTTAGCATGGAATATCGATACGGTGGATGTTCCGGCCATTTTTTCAGTGAGTTTATTGTATAGGACGTGTCTGATGGTATCTCACACATGCTCCCACTTGCATAATAATATGAAGTCTGTCGAACTGTAGCGGTTTGTTGCCGTGGATGAGCCGCCACGGCAACAAGCCGCTACAGTTCGACAGGGGCCATGTTGCTTAGGCGGTGTGGTGTGATGCTAGGTATGCGATCAACTTTTCATTACTTACCTTGTTTGTACGCTTTTGTCTAAAATCCCAATCGATAACTCTGGAAATATAAGTTTTAATTAAAATCTATCTTTTTTTATGTAATACGGTATGGGCGAAGGAATGGGTGCCTGAGACGGAGGGGTCAAAGCACATGTTCCGACCAGCCAATATCCCTTCCGAGACGGTAGGTGCTATACCGGAAACTTCCCTGGATTGCTGTCTATACTGGACTAGAGGAGAACATAACCGAGGCTGCTATGCGGCCATCTTACATCCCGTATGGTGGAACCAACCCGGCTACAATTTGAACCTACCACCTAGTAACTGGCAAAGGAACCTATGTATGAAATTTATTTTATTGTGTGGGTTGTAACCGTACAATAATATCAGAGAATCAATTTCAGAGATATCACGCAAAGGAATACTAAAATGGACATAGAACTCTCTTGGAAATAGTTTGAAGATTAAAATGGCACCGCATTATGTAAACTTAATGTGACAAGTAGAGGATTTACGAACCATTTTGAGATCATTCGATAAACCGCACCTTCTAAGGCACGAACACACGCAATACTAATTAAATAAGTATTGTTAATTAGCCATTATACTTCCAAATAGATCTTTCTTCAGGCCGCTAATTACTTATGGGGTCCATCAGCAAACGTCAAATGAAATTCCTACTTTATCGGCTCCGCCCGTTTTGTCGACTCTCCTTCTTTATAAGGGGAATTTGGGAAAAAATCGTGCATGGCCTAAATTATATGGAACAGAACAGGAGAGTCCACCTACGTTGCGTCGTCTCGGCAGGGCACGCTACGCGGTATCTAATGCCTAAAATGGTCACGCGAAATCAGTTTGGATTTCTGTCAATCTGGCGCCCGGCGACATTTTGTTCGTTAACTGAGGTTTTTTTACGTCTTGAATCTTAATATTCCCACGTCTTCTAAAGCCGCATAAACATTGTTAGCCGAACATCTTCAATATTCTTGTAAACTTTGTTCGCCTCACATCTATAAATTTACACATTTATTTATTTATTCATTACACATTCGTTTATTTACACATTTTCTTCTTTATATTAATTTTACATAATATAAAACTTAAATCTAAAATTAATACAAAATAACAAAATGCAGTTTCCACCACCGGCAGCGGGCCGAACCCAGGCTACCGATGGTCGGACCCGAGAGAGAGAAACCTAATATTATAGCCTGGTGCGTTATCACACTTTTAGTTTCATCAATATGTAATTTGCAACGCTACAGCACACCCTATGTACGGCTTACTTACAGAATTCGATATTGTTTCTCTCGATGCTTGTGTGAATTTAAAAATAAATTAATAATAGTATAGATATTAAAACCCGACTTCACAAGAGGATCACCCATGAAATTATACCTTCAGTAACCCTTTTATATATCAAGGTTGTAAAATTATTTTCCTTCATATACATGAAATCCTATAGAATTTTTTTACTTCTAAAGATTTCTTAAGTTTCCACACGTAAATACTCTACATTAACAGGCAGTCACTTATGCGATAGAAAAAAATATTTTAAAAACATTTCAACATCAATTAAACCGTACCTTCGCACAATTATTGCTAAATAAACTTTAGTTAAACCATTTCAAATCCAAGTTTAAACTCCACCATTGCCTCCAGCCCTCAGAGTGCCGAACCACCAGAAAAAGTACAACGTGCGTAGTACGTGGTCGGGCGCGTGCGTAAATTCCACGAGCACAATAAAACTGAGAAAATTCCCGCGAGGCCTAATTTGGTGGCGAAAGGGAAAGCCCTCTTGGTTGGTTGTGTGGGATGTACTGCTTGAGCGTGCATCTGTGTGGAGGGACAAACGGCTGAGAACTGTACAGATTAAATGTATTGGGGTACCAATTATATTATTTATATATATATTTGATGTTATTTCTACACCTTCTCGTGCGAGAGTTAAAAAACGTTTCGCTTAACGCTCATTTGGCGAATTCCTTGGTAGTTTGAGATGATTAAGATTTGAAACACAAGTGTGTTCTCGCCGATTTATTTATAGAGAACATTGTAAATCACCCATTCATTATAATAAATTATGCATTCAAATATTTAGGGGTAGAAAAATACATGTAAACTAGAGAAATTATGAAATAAATGGCCGTTAGTGGTATGTATTTATTTTTGAAATTGCCTCTACAGTACCTAAAGAATGACATGATTTTTCGAACAAATTTTTTAAATTCCTATTTTGTATCCTGTACTTTCCAACTGACTATTAGACAAATTTGTCCGTTCTGTCTGCGGGCAAAAATCTGAGTAATTTTTTTGGTATTTTTTTTAAATTATTTTTTTGGCGTCAGTTTCATCAAAATCTGTTCATCCGGAGATATCAGGGTGTGACCGACGGACGGACACCAGAGCGATCCCACTTTTCTTGTTATAAAAAAAAATTTAAATAGTTTTTTTTTAAACTCTCGCTCGACTGAATTTAAAATATAAATTTCATGTAACCTTTTTCCCTCTTTGAGGGTACGGAATCTAAAAACGAAACGGTAATAGACAGTCGTGCGTGTTTTGCATAAAAAAATGGCTATGTAAATATAAGCAACAAAGCCAACACCACAGTGTATTTCGCAGTATAGTATACCCCGACATAGTCCATCTAATTCTTATTTCTGGCCGTCGAGTGGGAGTCCCTATAAGGCTTCGCAGGACATTCCAGGACGTCAGGCCGGGACGCTTTTCGACAATACCTTTTTAGTAAAGATGAACCTTTGGCGGCACGACAAGGGCTTAGAAAATAACCGTGAAATATATCTACCACTTCTTAAATTCACTATACATAACCACCACTTCAATATTATACACAATATTGTGTAAAATATTTATGTACGTACATATATAGTGAGAAGTGTTGGTACAGGTCGGTTAACTAAAGCTGGCACGTACAAAGTACTCACACCAATGCAATTGCCCGCGTGCGAGTGAGACAGATCGGGTTTTCGTGATGCGTATGCAGTGCGACGTCTCACTCGCACGCGGTCAATTGCATTGGTGTGAGTACTGTTTACGTGCCAGCTTTAGTTAACCGACCTGTACGCGAGTTTTAGTTTAAAATTCAGTGCCGTTTATTTCGCCATAAACAATACAAAATGCATTTTCTTTATGGAAACTGACACGGTTCGTTACCTCACTTACTACATCCGTGATGTCAGCCCATAACACCTTGGTGAACTAGGTGCCATGTCAGTGCTTGCCTTCGGTCGTGCCGGCTACACTGAACTATATGAAAAACACGAACTATTTACATAGCCGTTTCAACCGACCTTTCATTCAGTGCGGTGGTAAACCCTACCACCTAGTAAGGTAAGAAGGAAAGGAACCTACAGTTTTACGTGTAATCGAGACCACGGTCAGGCTGACCGTTGAGCGGTTGAGCGGTCACCCATCCAAGTACTGACCGCGCCCAGGTATGCTTATGATCACGACCGACATTCGACCGACCGCACCACTGAGCTACCGAGGCTGAAAATCGATATATATATATATTTGTTTTTATGGAAACTGACACGGTTGTCTACATAACCTACAACATCGGTGATGTCAGCCCATAACACCGGGTGAACTAGGTGCCATGTCAGTGCTTCCCTTCATTTCATGTCGGCCACACCGAACTGGACGGAAAACACGAACTATTTACATACCCGTTTCGCCCGACGACGTTTCATTCAGTGCGGTGGTATCAACCCGAGCGGGATAAATCCTACGGCGGGAAGGGACCTACAGTTTAACGTGGAATACGAACCACGGTCAGCTTCCAACGGTCGAGCGGTCACCCATCCAAGAACTGACCGCGCTCAGGGTTGCTTAACAACAGTCGACCGACCGCACCACTGAGCTACCGAGGCTGACATTGTAAGTGACATTCAGTGTACAATCTGACTACATTGTTTAATTAATTAATCACTGAATAATTTAAGTAGTTTCCTATATTTATCTCAAAAGTTACGAGAATTACTATAATATATGAGAATTAAAACCCTCAAATAACAATCTTCACAGGAAGTAGTTTAATCCCGAACCACATCTGTGTATAATGTATACCTAAGTACTTGTTTAATAATATAAGAAGCAATTAGGTACCACCTGTCTGGATAACCAGAATTAAAATGCACAAATAGCACATAGGTACACCTCTATTCTATACTACACATCAAGCAGGCGGTCAAACAGTTAAGACATCTATGGAGAACCCTGTCATACTAATATATGTATAGTACTTCCTATTGAATGCTTGAAGGAATGAATGATCGTGAATGTGACAAGGGTTTATTTTAACAGCACCGAGATGATAGAACTACCAACTTGTCGGGACCATGAAAACTCATTTTCAATTTGTGTATGACAATGACCAAATTACAAATATGTGCCAACATCAATCATCATAATCATCTCTATCAACACGCGTGTTACGACCCATCTGATGCAAATTGTGTGCATTTATACGTAGATTATTTTAGGAACTATTTAAGTTGTATGCAGGTATGTATATCCTGTTGAAATGTTTGAATAATAATGAAGATTTCGAGTAGTCGAGCCTGAGGGCGAATGAACAGCCTTCGGTGAAAAATGAAGTAGCTAAGAAGAGAGGAGTGGCGGGGAAAATGGCATACGCTTAGTTTGAAATATTTTTATATGTATGTAATATTATATATTGAAATTATTGCATATTTACTCGTAAATTAACTAATTTCTCTTGTTTTAATGTTTAATGTCGCATCTACATACATATAATAACAGGAACTCCTGGGAGGAAAGACCTGATTGACCATGTTGTTCATATATCAAATTGACGACGTAAGCGTTATACTCTCTCGAAGAAAGTAAGTCAGTAAGGAGACAATAAATAAATAAATAAATAAAAGTAAGGGTGAGTCCGGAGGTCGAGCTTCGTTCATGTAAAGATTATACTCTCTCAAAGAAAGTAAATCACTAAGGGCGAGGCCGAAGGTCAAGTTGTCTTGACGTAAATGATAAAACTTCTCGAAGAAAGTAAGTAACTAGGGGCAACGCCGAAGGCCGAGCTGCGTTTTCGTTGTCACCCTTAGTGAATTACTTTCTGCGAAATAGTATATTGGTTTACCTGAACTGGTCTTCGGCCTCGCCTTAGTTACTTGCTTTCTTCGAGAAATAATATCGTTTACCTGAATATTATATTATATATCATGTAAAAAAAGTATATATACATTCTCCTGCCCTCTTCGTCGTCATTAATTAAAAAAACAATTTCAAACATTATTTTAATTTAAATAATACCTATGCCATTTTACCCGTCTTCATCCGGCAAGCGCCAGCACAGGAGTTATATAAGGCAAGGTGCATAGGAAGGTCGACCACAATGGCAAACGAACGCCCATCTGTACTGCATGTACAGAGTACAGACAGCATAATACTCGCAGTACAAGCTTCTGTTATACATATCTATCTATCTACGGTTGTATCAATCCAGGAGACACACATATTATACCTGTTTCCTTATGGGACAGGCATCGGTTTCAAAGAATTCTCAGTTCTACCAGTAATATGATTGTTTTATTCATTTTTATATTATTTTTGCAATGGCTGTAATCATATTTTTTTATTTAATTTTGTTTATATTTAACGAAAACTCGAACGTCCCTGGTCTGATGCACAAGTCATACGCCTCTCCAATTTTTCTCCAGTCCTCCCGGCCTTCAGCGGTACAGAACCGCTGCTTTTCGCCGACGAACTTTATGTCGTCGTCCCACCTGGCGGGTGGTCTTCCCACGCTCCGTTTCCCTGTCCACCATGGCCGCCAGTGTAGGAGGTACGGTTACTCCAACGGTCGTCGCCTCTTCGGCTGACGTGCTCAGCCCACTACCGCTGGTGGACATACGCCTTCATTGATAGTTTTTTTTAAAGAATATACCGCGTTTCTGATTCTGTGAACGCTACTACGACACACGAGTAATTTATTACAAGAGATGATAATTGCGCGCACTAACGTTCCGCTAATGTTGCACTCATTTTTCATTTTCCCCACGCCTGAATGTATTGGTGTAATTATTCATGAATTGAAAAAAAAAATAAGATAAATTAAACTGCATATCGGTTTGATATTAAATGATAATATCTTATCTTTATATCTTAAGAGTTGTTGCAGCGAATTGCAAAAACAAAATGTGACAATTTCAAGTGTAGTGCGAGGTGTAGTGTACTACCATACGAATGTTTATGAAAGAATAAAGAATAAAGCACAACGCCGATTACTCTGCTTACCCCGATTGTACATACATACAGCGTGTTCTATGTTCATATGTATGCTTATATGTACGTATAAACTAAGACAATATGTCGTCGTACCTAAGATATATTGAAGAATCCGCATATAAATACATTTCACCCCTTTTCACCGCTTTAGGGGTGAAATTTCGAAAGTGTAAAGGAATATTCTTTTCAAGTTTCGAGTTTCTAGGTCCAGCGGTTCGAGCTGAGGGTTGATGAGTGAGTCAGTTAGTGAGAACTTGTTATTATCTTAATTAATAAAGCGAAGTATCTAAGGGCGACCAACGACCGTGTAAACGTCAATATCTTATGAATATCCTTATAACTCGAGATGCACTTTATACAGTGGGTGGCCAAATTATTAGAGCCACCTTGAAAAATGAACAATTTGTTTAAAAATGGTTTACAATTAAGCTACAAAATATATTGATATGTTTGTTTCTATTTTATTATGTTGGCACGTTGTAATTTTGAATAAAAAAATTAAATATATAGTATATCAGAAACTGGTTTAATTCTTTTACTAAAATCAAAAATGTAAATTTTGCACTGTGGCTCTAATAATTTGGGCAACCACTGTATTGTTTATTGTTTATTGTTTACTTAGCATCTATTGGCAGTACACTGCGCTCAGATTTGTCATATTTTACATTGTAACATTCCGCCAGTTCGATTATCACAGCGAAGAAGAACTGACAAGAAACTTCACTGGAAATTTTTTCAATGTCCACTTAGTCTATACAAAAATGTTTGCCACTGCCTAGACACGCATGTGCTGATTTGTGACATGCAGCAATTCATGACAAAGTGAAAACATTTTTACTATGAAATTGTATGGTTATTATTTATGTATGGTTTCTGTCACAAACCACCAATGTCGTTATCGCATAACTAATAACATTCATATCGCATCATTAATATATTTATTTATCATGTGATTCTGACAACTTGTGAAGTATATATTATGTAAAAAGTCCGGTGTATAGTGCCATCGTCAAATAGATTTACTTACGTTTTTCACTGTTACATTCTGTCACTTCTCAAGATGGTTTTAGACTATACAGCATCACGCTACGTCATCGGCGGCCTGAGCTGTGAGCAAAAAGTCACGCGAAGCGAAGCCGCGGGCAAAAGCTAGTTTCTCATATCATATCCAATATGATAGATACATAGAAAGATGATACAAATAGCATATAACTATAACAACAACAAAAAAACTATTCTTTTCAATTCAGTCTAACCGGAACGACAAGGGAAGCACTGCCATGGCACCTAGTTCACCAAGAAGGTGTGACGAGCTGATATCACCGGCGGCGTAGTAGTAGGAGATGCAGTCAGCCCCGCAGAAGTAGAAGCGTCTAGAAGAACAATGAAGAGGCTGACGGTTGGAGTGAGGCGAGGTGAGGCAGTGCGATGCGTGTGCGAGGCGGCAGCAGGGCCGTATCTAGAATCTGTAGACCCCTAGGCTGAACCCGTGGCGTGAGCCCTTCTGGGGAACCCTAGAATCGTATTTTAAAGAAATTTGTATTACTAAAAACCTGAAAAGAAAACGTTTAATGAAATTATAGAACTTTTTTTTACTATACTGTATTTAAAAGTTTTTATAATACTTTGTTTATTGTTTATTTAGCATCTATTGGCAGTACACTGCGCTCATATTTGTTATATTTAATAAAGTAACGTAACTACATAATAACGTAGGTGAGGCCAAGTGCGAGTCGAACTCGCGCACCGAGGGTTCCTTATCGCCATGTCATGGTTAGCGCCACTCACGCACTTTTTTGGTTTCTTCTATGGGAACCCCCGTGATTTTTTTACTTTTTCTTATTGTTATTGTTTGTTGTTATATCGGCCATAATAACACATATTCTGTGAAAATTTCAATGGGCTACCTATTACGGTTCAAGCGATACAGCCCTCGGACAGACAGACTTAGTAATAGGATCCCGTACCGGATACGGAACCCTAAAAATAGAGGCACTATTACACAATGCAATTAGTTATGTAGGATTTCGGCGTGTCTTATGATTATATGGGGCACGCACCCAACATTTTAGCCATTTTCGTTTTGTGGTGCGGGCCCCTAGGCTGCAGCCTAGAGGTAGCCAGCGCGTAAAAACGGCCCTGGCGACAGTCAAATTGACACAGAGGCACAGGTGTCCGCGATTACTGCCGATCCAGATATTGCACCTGTACTTTATCACCGTCCTGCGTCCGCGCACTGCACCGCACCGACACTGCAACAACTTTACATTCATCATTATTTTATGAGTTATTTTTTTCATAGAATAGAATATACATTATTTATTGCACAATAGTATAGAATCAGAAGCAGGAAATCCAATAAAGTAAAGCGCGCGGCGGACTTATCGCTTCGATTGATTACTTAAAGTCAACGTTTTGTATGTACCTATCTAACCTAAGATTATTACAGGCTAGATTCATAACGTATATATTTATAACAGTGTTTTTTATGGAACTAAGTGAACATTTACAAAAACAATGAAAGCACTGGTTTTTCATTTTTTTGTTCCGGCTAAACACTGAATTGAATGGAAAAAGTTATTCGTATTTTCTCATTTTGCAGTGATATTAACCCGGGCGAGCTTTACCCTAATGTATGTCTTATACGTCTAGAAGTGTATTGTTTCACATGGAAAACATGTATTTTTTTTTATTTGTACACACTTAATGTTTTCCTTATTTAAAACTTATACAAAGTTTTGTTTATCTGATTGATTTTCGCTATATACAGTATACAGACGGTATACTCTCAGCAAAATATTGAACTTGTTTAAATTAGCGTTGTGCTCACACTCTACCGCTAGCTTCGCTCGCAACATGTCGTACACGATCGCGGCTGTGCCTGTGCCAACAGCTGTCTCCTCAGTGCAGTGGTATAAAAAATATCCACTTGTTTTGTTCGGCGAAACTTAAATTGCAATTATTGACATGCGCCGGGTTGCACGATCGGGCCGGTGGTGATACTGCATACCGGTACCGCGCCGATGGAGTTTTATTAGTCGTCAGATATATCCATTGATTGCGTTATATATAACGCTCGAAATCAGAAATATATCTTTTCACATTCTTTGACGATGGCTCTCACTCTAATTTATGTATGTATTGAATATTACATGAATATTGACTTAAATTTGGTGTGCGAAGACGGAATACATTTTACTGCGTCAGTATTATTATTTTTTATATCAGTATATATGCGTCAGTATATATTTTTTTAATATGTTATCTAAGGTTTCTAGTTCTATAATGCATCGCTGAACTGGACAAAATACAAAAAAATGTATATTGTATCATAGTTATATTATTTCTTAAATTAAGAAAATGGTAAAATAAACCACTGATAAAGCTCTAACGGAAAAACACGCCAAAGTATGCGTGATCCGCATTCAACTGCCTCAATTTGACAGTTCATCGGACACATTAATAGCGTAGTTTGTGGAAGTTAAGTCTGCAGAGTAAGACATAAACAAAAACCAAATAAAAATTTTACCAAATTAAAAAAAATTATTAAAGTTACCGGCAATAACGATCTTCGTTTAGTAAACACTGACTTAATATTTCCATGATTTGGGAAATAATACCATAAATAAACTGTTTTCAAGTATAAATTTTGGTCTTTACGGATTAACAGTAGTTTTGTATGACTTACATAAGATAATTGGAAATAATAATATAATAGTAAACTATTCCAATAAGCAGATTTACCCTTGCGAGATTGAGTACAAGGAAGGTGTGTGTAGTTTTGGAATCTGATGTCTGAAGCTCTGTCTGTTAATGGTTCGGTGACAACTGACAGGTGTACTGTGTGTGACCACGCTAAGGCCTAAACACCTGAACTGTTACTGAAAACTGATACACAATCTATTGCGACAGTAGCTCGAGTGTTGATTGACTGATTCATAGTAATTAATAGTAATTATATCGGCGAGCGTGCGCGGATACTTCCGCAGCGTCAGGTGTGGAGGCGCCTTTATGTAGTACACGCGGGGAGATCAGAATAAATGTGTGTTGAAAATTATGATATTCAAGAATGTGAAAGTCAATACTTTGAACTATTATAAAATTGTGTGCGGATCGTCTGTCTGTCGTCTGTTTCTTATAGTTAAATTTTACAAGTTATTTTTTTTATGTAATCTGGTATGGGTGGCTGAGTCGGAGGGGCCAAAGCGCATGCTCCGACCATCCAATATCACCTCCGAGAAGGTAGGTGCCATACCGGAGACTTCCCTGGATTGCTGGCTATACTGAACTAGAGGAGAACACAACCGAGGCTGCTATGCGGCCATCTTACATCCAGTACGGTGGTACTAACCCAGTCGGCTACAATTTGAGCCTTCCACCTAGTAAGGGGTAAGGGAAGGGACCTACAGTTTTACACCGGTTCCGCACGGTGAAGCAGCAGGTGTAGGTATGCACGTACATTTTTTCGTCAGAAAAAACTCATTGGTACACGCCGACCGGATTCGAACCGCCGACCTCTCGCATGAGAAGCCGATGCCCAAACCACTCGGCCACCCGCCGCTTAAGGTAGCTTGGTCGGATTTTCCGATTTAGTGAATTGCCCCCCGAACAAAACGTAATCGAATTCAGTTCAAAAAATGTAGAAACGATGTTGTTCAGTCAACTGTTGTTTTGTCTGTCAACTGCTGAATGTGAAAAGTAAGCTTATTCCCGCTAGATGGCGGTGAAGCGTCGGCGTCATGACAACCACATCGTCCGTCGGTCAGTGCAGTGCAGCAGGCAGGCGGTAGAGTGCACCTGTCTGTCGCTAGCCGAGGCTTCCCAGCATCGACGCACGCAGCGTCTAGTGCTCTGCTCTGTCCGTTCGGGAACTACGCAACAACCAGTCGCCGTCGTGAACTTTAGAACTGTTCCATTCATAAAGAACTTTGTCTTTAATTTGTCTCGAATTATTACAAAACCGGCCAAGTGCGAGTCGAACCCGCGCACCGAGGGTTCTGTATCGCCATGTCATGGTCAGCGCCACTCACGCCATCAATGGCGTGCTTATGAAATACTTCATATTATTAGTTAAAATGCATGATTAGTTAAAATGCTTCATACTCTTTTCGGTAGATGGCTCGCACATACACTTTTTCGTTTCTTCCATGAGAACCACCGTGATTTTTTTACTTTTTCTTATTTTTATTATTTGTTGTTATATCGGCCATAATAACACATATTTAGTGAAAATTTCGGTTCAAGAGATACAGCCCTCGGACAGACAGAAAGACAGACAGCGTAGGCTTAGTAATAGGGTCCCGTACAACGGATACGGAACCCTAAAAATGCCCCTCCCTACCCTACCTCTGTCTTTCTGACTCTGGACAACGTAAAATTCTTCCCCTACTTCTGTGAGATGTACCATCAATACTACTAACCTAACATAGGTATTAAGTTTAACATATTATCAGGGCAGATAGGTATCTCTTTGAAAACACGATTTGATTAACTACACTCCATAGAAAAAATATAGGATTTTCTTTTAAAAACGTGTTGGACGTAACACGGTTTCAGAAAGCGCGGAACCCCAACGCACGTAACGTAGCGTAATGTCCATGGGCGTCATTAGAAACCTTATAGGTTTTTGAAAATTTTCATTTTATTCGTTAATGAAATATCTAAGTATGTCGGTAGTTTTTTTTTTAAATGTGTGTTTCAATTCGTAGTTTTGCATTAAAAAAATTAAAACCGAATTTTATACAATCCATACTAATATTATAAATTCGAAAGTAACTCTGTTGTCTGTCTGTCTGTCTGTCTGTCTGTTACCTTTTCACGCCTAAACCGCTGAACAGATTTCGATAAAATATTGCACAGAGATGAATTGCATCCTGAGGAAGGACATAGGCTATCTTTTGTCTCAAAAAACAACCTTAAGGGGCTGAAATAGGGGATGAAAGTTTGTATGGGGAACCTAGCATTTCTTAAGTTAGGGATATGACAATTCATATTTAGGCTTATGGTATGAAATAAAGAATTACGTGTTTCAGCGTTCTTGCTAAATAAACCCTTAAATTAAAATAGGGGATGATTTCAAAATTAGATTTTAGGATTTTATAAAATTTTGTACGGAGATCAATTGCAACCTGAGGAAGGACATGGGCTACCTTTTGCCTTCTCGCCCTCTGTTACTTACTTTCTTCGAGAAGGTTTATAGTCTTCCTGAACGCAGCTTGGCCTTCGGCCTCGCCCTCAGTTACTTACTTTCTTAGAGATGGTTCATCGTTTTCCTGAACGCAGCTCGGGCTTCGGCCTCGCCCTCAGTTACTAACTTTCTTCGAGAAAGTTTATAGTCTTTCTGAACGCAGCTTGGCCTTCGGCCTCGCCCACAATTACATACTTTCTTCGAGAAAGTTTATGGTCTTCCTGAACGCAACTCGGCCTTCGGCCTCGCCCTTATTACTCGCTTTCTTAGAGATGGTTTATCGTCTTCCTGAACGCAGCTCGGCCTTCGGCCTCGCCCTTAGTTACTTACTTTTTTCGAGAAGGTTTATGGTCTTCCTGAACGCAGCTTGGCCTTCGACCTCGCCCTTAATTACCTACTTTCTTAGAGATGGTTTATCGTTTTCCTGGACGCAGCTCGGCCTTCGGCCTCGCCCTCGGTTACTTACTCTCTTCGAGAAGATTTATAGTCTTCCTGAACGCAGCTCGGCCTTCGGCCTCGCCCTCAGTTGCTTACTTTTTTCGAGAAGGTTTATGGTCTTCTTGAACGCAACTTGGCCTTCGACCTCGCCCTTAATTACCTACTTTCTTAGAGATGGTTTATCGTTTTCCTGAACGCATCTCGGCCTTCGGCCTCGCCCTCGGTTACTTACTTTCTTCGGGAAGGTTTATAGTCTTCCTGAACGCAGCTCGGCCTTCGGCCTCGCCCTTAGTTACTTACTGTCTTTTTTGAATACGAATTTCACGCGAGCGGAGCCGCGGGCTCAGCTAGTACAATATAATTCCGTTTATTTGTAAATACAATCACAAAGTTACATTATAATGCAAATTTGTCTTGAACTTACATTGTTAACGATGATTACATACATTTCATTAATGTTGATTTTACATTTATAATTAAATTTCATCGCGTTTCTTACGCTAAAACATTTCCGTGCGATGCGTCCTACTCCAACCCGAAAAAGCGGCGTATCGCTATCCCGCTTGCACCCACGCAACTCGCACCTTACTTGCCTACCTTGCGCCTTAAGTGCCTTAAGTGGTGCCTTAAGTGGTTTCGGTCATACTGCTAATTTATTTTATTATTTGAATTTATCGCTCGCTGTTTCGCTCGCATGAAGTTCGTATGTCAGGAAACATCGGTGTACGTATAGGTATATCAGTAATATGTGATCGGTGTTCGTTCACGAGGGTCACTGTCACTGATACTGTTACGGTTACTAAATCACAATTCACTCC
Source organism: Nematopogon swammerdamellus (assembly GCA_946902875.1). Lineage (NCBI taxonomy): Eukaryota > Metazoa > Arthropoda > Insecta > Lepidoptera > Adelidae > Nematopogon > Nematopogon swammerdamellus. The sequence goes on along the minus strand of OX336358.1, from coordinate 9,618,971 downwards.
AGCCCTGAGAAATCTTCGGCGTTCCGGTGAAGATCAATAGCGTAGCATTAATTTCGCGCTATAACACGATAATATAAAATTGGATACTAATCTACTTTCAGTGACATTGAAATACATACATATGTAGGTACATACATACCACACGCTGTATCCCAACAATCTTTATAAGCGGCGGGTGGCCGAGTGGTTTGGGCATCGGCTTCTCATGCGAGAGGTCCGAGGTTCGAATCCGGTCGGCGTGTACGAATGAGTTTTTCTGACGAAAAAATTGACGTGCATATACCTACCTACACCTGCTGCTTCACCGTTCGGAACCGGTGTAAAACTGTAGGTCCCTTCCCTTGCACCTTACTAGGTGGCAGGCTCAAATTGTAGCCGACTGGGTTGATACCACCGTACTGGATGTAAGATGGCCGCATAGCAGCCTCGGTTGTGTTCTCCTCTAGTCTAGTATAGCGAACGATCAGGGAAGTCTCGGCACTTAGATCTAAAAATAGACATAAGTTCAGCTGACTCACCTCTTAGATACAAAAAAGAAAATCTAAGAGTAAAATTGTAACATTAAATTTGGGAAACAAATCATTCTGATTCTGATTCTGATTCTCACACCACTTCCTACTACCTCATACCCCTCGTGCCTTCGTAAATTGAAAACACTCTACATGCATGACAGTGAAATACATAGTAGGTATTTAACTGTCAGAGAATTTATAACCATAGAAGAAGCATCAACTTCTAAAGTAATTGAGAAGTCGTCATATATAAATGTTGTGCACAAAACTATGTCCATCTCTTGTCACGCTGCTTGTGCACTCGTGCTCAGCCTCGTGAATGGTGTGCATGTGTTTAATATTATGGTGGAGATGAACTGAATTGTATGCAGTGTATGATATTAACACTTCTATTTCTTTATTTCTTTGCCGTCCATGCACGCAAACGACGATAGGTGCAAACGAATATGTGATTTATGTCTTGGACATTATGGAGTATAATAATTACGTATAATATACAGGGTGTTGTACCGGCCACTACATTAAATTTAGGAAAGGATTATTGGCAGCAATAGTAACAAAAAAAGGAAAATAACTTTTTTCTGAATTCCCTTTAAATAAAAAGTTACAGTTTTCGTACAAACTAATTGATTAAATTAGTGTAAAAAGGATCTAATGTTCCGCACAAACGTGCGAATGAGAGGCGCGCGGTGAGTAAGTGAGGAAGGACGAGAGCGCGGAGCGGAGAGAGGAGATGCGCGGTGGCGCCGCCGCGGCGCGAGTTTTTCGACCCCGACCGTTCCTGCGCAGGCATCCTACCCCCGCGCGCGTCAAATTACACTTGACGAAACATACATTTCAAAAATTTTGGTATATCTCCAAAACAAGAAAAACTTTATTTTTTTTGTCTCGGAAAAACATGAGGATTGCGCTGGCGAAATTAATATACTGGCCGTTACAACACCCTGTATAGACACAAACTGCATCTCAAAGGTTAGTTAGAATACAATGCTTCAAGGCATTAAGCTCGCCTATTGTGCCTAATTTGTATAAATTGGTGTTCAATAAAGAATATATTACATACATACATTCGTTCCAAGCGTTCGGTCATATTATTTGACCTTTTCGTTCACTCATTCACCAATGAGTTTTGTCTTCTCTCGTGCTGCAGAATTATTTGATAAGTGAACTGTAGCACGCAATCCGGGCAGGATTGCGTGCTGTTTGCGTTTGGACCTTCTAGGACTCTTCTAGACAAGGTGGGCTAGGTCACGTTTGAGGCCTGGCAGGCCTCCCTTTCCCCGAAAAGATTACATTTTTGCCGAAAAAATCTGCAGTTTTCCTCTAATCTTTGGCTTACCTAACCCACCGACCACTGAGCCCAAACAACGCATCAGTTCGATTTTATGCGCGGGATGCGTATAATGGTATAAGTCACTACCGAAGCATGACAGCTGGTTTTCTTCAAACGTCGTATTAACAGGCTAGATACCCTAGCAACAGTCCCCAAATATGCTGGTATTGCGCCCCACAGCGTTTCCAGCGTAACCAGCAATCCTGTACCCTTATCACGAGCTTTAACCTTCACCGCGTACTTACGCTACGCCGCCGCCGCCGCGCCGCCGCCGCTGTGTTCTCCGCATCTTTTGTACGGAGAAACGAAGTTCGCAAATCTATCACTAGAGGTGCTGCTCCGTTTCTCCATACAAAATGATGCGGAGAACACGGCGTAGCGTAGCGTAGCGTAGTACGCGGTGTAGGTTTAATCTCGTGATAAGGGTACTGCTGCTTCACCGCTCGGATCCGGTGTAAAACTGTAGATCCTTCCCTTGCCCCTTACTAGGTGGTAAGCTCTAATTGTAGCCGACTGTACCACCGTACTGGGTGTAAGATGGCCGCCTCGGTTGTGTTCTTCTCTAGTATACTATAGCCAGCAATCTAGGGAAGTCTCCGGCATGGCACCTACTTTCTTATAGGTGATATTGGCTGGTCGGAGCATGTGCTTTGGCCCCTCCGACTCAGCTACACATACCGGATTACATAAAAAAAATCTAAAGGGAACCCTCCGGCATGGCACCTACTTTCTTCGGTTCTATATTATAAAATATATGTTTACATATGTATATGTAGTTTATGTATAAATATAATATGTACGTACCTTATAGTATTTATTATAAGTATGTATCTTTGTACCTATTGTTTGTGTCCATTTATTTAATAGTTTTATTTTTCACGCTTCTCTCTTGCACTGCATTGTCCGCCCTATCAGCTTCTCCACATCCCAAAGGTTAGTTTGTAAAGAATGCTACTCTGCATTAAACTCGCCTGTTGTGTTCCTTTTTATGGTGTACAATAAAGTATATTTTGATTTGATTTGATTTGATTCTTTCTTTCTTTCTTTATAGGTGATATTGGCTAGTCGGAGCATGTGCTCTGGCTTCTCTGACTCAGCCACAAGTACCGTATTACATAAAACAAAAATTCGAGGATGAAGAGAAGGAGGAAGATGCTTCCGAGTTTTCTCTATAAAACGTCAAATGAGTTACTATCGGAAATTGTTTAACAGTTTTTATTCCGAATCGTTTAAATTTCAAAACACAGACTCATAAAAAAGTCACCGTCCGGCTTGGTTCGTTATAAAGGTTTTTTTTCCAAAATTTCGCGTTTATTCTCCTGATTTGTATCTGAGGAAAGGTGCGTGATCTAAAATGATGAATGGTTCGGTGTGGTCCAAACATTGTAGATCCAGTCCTGTCCCAGCAATAGGGTAATTTTTAATTCGAATTTAAATTTTTTGAATTATTCGAATAGATAGGTATTTAATAGTTAAATATATATTTTTTATGGAAAACGACACAGTTGGCCACATCACCTACAACATACGTGATGTCAGCCCGTAACGCCGGGTGAACTAGGTGCCATGTCAGTGCTTCCCTTCATTTCATATCTGCTACACTGGACTGGACGGAAAACACTCTTAAAAAACTATTTACATAACCGTTTCGACCGACGTTTTATTCAGTGCGGTGGTATCAACCCGGGAGGGATAAAACCTAACACCTAATAACGTAAGAAGGGGAAGGGAGCTATAGTTTTACGTGGAATCCGAAACACGGTCAGCCTCCCTCCAACCGGCGAGCGGTCACCTATCCAAGTACTGGCCGCGCCCAGGTGTGCTGAACAACAGTCGACGGGCAGCACCACTGAGCTACCGAGACTGACAAATAAAGTATTTAATAGTTATATTACAATATTACATTATATTAATCGTATAGACACCTGTAGACTCAGAGCGTAGATATAATATATGACATAAGGTGACCTAATACTATATTATATTAAATTATCTTCGTTAAAGGCTGGTAGTCATCCAATAATCAGAATTAGCGCCAGGCTAGCAAAATTAAAATATTTTAAATAAAAGGTTAATAAAACCAGTCTGTGTCATTCATTATTAATTGTGACAACCTTCAATTGAATCCCAATTATATTAATCCACATATTAAAGTTCAGATGGTGCGGCGGTGGCACTTGCACGACTATGTGAACGTTCCAAACGACATTTTCGAATAGCCCCATTGCAGCTCTCCCCGTGCATCTCGTAAAAGGCAACTACGGGAAAAGGATAAGGTGCAGTGCGAAAGGGTAGCCACCTCTCACCTTGGCACGGTCATTTCACCGAGTCATGCAGCTTTAGTGCCTTACTTGCTGCTTGATAGTTACATTGTCCTAATAGCACAGATGAGATACTAGTTATCTTGTCCGAATATTATGCGATACGTGGTGGTCGGTGTTGTGCGGTAGTTTACAAGCATCACAACGCCGATTACTCTTCTTACGCCGATTGTCGGGATACGGCAAGTGGTATGTATTATGTATCTATTTTCGAATATAAAATTACCACTGTGGACCGACGATCTCTTAGTTATAAAGGTGTCAGCGAAAACAAAAGGTTCGTTCGCTTTGTGATGTTTTATCGAAATTCTATCAAAAACAACAATTAATTCGAGAACATTTATCAACGCTGCAAAAAAAAAAATCGATTTCCGGCTTCAGTTTGTAATAGAAAAAAAAAAAATAATAACGCGGATTAATCGACGATCTGTGTTTGAAACCACGATCATCTGAAGTTTAGTGGGAATAAGTGGTATTCTGTGTAGTTGGAACATTTTAATTATCCCTATACTTATACTTATAATTAATTTTTAGGGTTCCGTGCCCTACGGATACGGAAGCCTATTACTAAGCCTAAGCCTTCTGTCCGTCCGTCCGTCTGTCCCGCCTTCAAAAGGCTGTATATTTTAAACTAATATAGGTATAGCCGATTGATATATTCACAATATGTGTTATTATGGCGGATATACTAATAAATAACTTGAAAACAGAGTAAATAATTAAGGGGTACAATAAACGTGTTTTTTTTTTCAAAGTTTTTTTGTTTTTGCCCTATCGCAAAAACAGTAATATGCACAAGCGTTAAACTTTGGTATTATTATAGTGATAACTCTAAGAAAAAACTGGCCAATTACGTTTTGGTTGATATGAAGTGGAACCCGCGATGCGCGAGTTTGACTCGCACTTGTGGGTTTTTTTTTAAATATTTTACGTTTACTTTTTATTTTCTGAAATTTCAAATAAAGTATGCACACAACTAACAAATAATAACATTAAATTAAAAACTACACTAAATCTAAAACAAATCTAAAATGTAAATAACTAAAACTAAATAAATAAATAAATTAAACCTACCTATAAAACCTACTAACAGACCTATAAAACCTACTAATAAACCTATAAAAGAAAACTAGTAACGCTCCTTCAGGTGAGACGATGTGGGCACGGTTCCGAGGACGCTAGCAGCGGCATTACCTCGTTGGATGGCCACACTGTACGCTGCCTCAGGAACTCGAGCGATCCTTGTTCTCCTGAAGCAGCGTACAGGGCCATCCCAATATCTTTAGTAAGCCGTTTTGCCTCCTCTGACCATGCCCCCGTCGCGTCGTCGTCTCAACCGAAATTAATTAGTAAGTATTTGATTTCAAATAGTTTCAGTATTTTACAAATTACATTTATCTCTACTTCGTATAGAAGGGAACATCTGTCTGTATGTATGTTTGAGGTAATCCATGGAAACACTGAACAGATTTTGATCCGGTTTGCACCAATGTAAAGAGTACATCTTGAGGCTCACTGTAGTCTATATACCATCACGCTAAATAGTAGGTAATAGTGCTGATCAGTATTAAAGAAAGTATAGAATGAAAGGAATTTAGTGTCGAATGGTAGTGCCGGATGAAGAGGGCAGAGAAGGACGGAGGGGAGGGGGAATGGGAGGGGAGAAAGCGAGGGAGTGAAGGAAGGGAGTAAGGGAGGGGAGGGAGGGAGAGTGAGAGAGAGAATTTAAGAGAAGCGATCGTTTATTATCATATTTGCTTTAAATCGGATTTGCTATTAAACAGAGTCTACCGTGAGCGAAGCCGCGGGGAAAAACTAGTACTAAATAAGGTAAGGGCAGAGTAGTTAGAAAATGGCATATATTATAAAAGAAACATTAGCGGGTTTTCTTAGCATTTGTTAAATTTATTACACGTAAAGATGTTCTGTATAATGCGGTTTTTAAAACAAACAACATACCTACCCACACAAATTTAATAAGCTATTCAAGTGGATTAGTCAAGGCACATATTACATGAAAAGATGTTAGTATTTCTTTCGAAATTCCTTTCAAACGTCCCCAGACATATCGACTCTGGGCCACAAAAAAATTAAGGATCCGCTAGATATAAAAAATGTCCTGTTACGCCACTTTTTTTCCGCCAAATGTTCATCTATCCCGTCCCGAGTAGTCTACGGCCGCAGTTCGCACCCGGAAACCATTTTGGGTGCGATAGTTTTTTGCTGCGCAACATGTTTTGGAAACAGAATCGGATTTTTTTAACGTCTATGCAGTTACTCTAGCCGTGAGACAGCTTTCGATGTGGCACGCGAAAGCATTGGATGACGCATGATCATATTTGGCCAAGCGTTGGAACATATTTAGTTCTATCGCTCGTTAAACATCTTCAAAATCCCACGTTCCGTATGAAAATTTCGACAAATTGTTATGTTGGAAAATCTTGTATTTCATAATATTTTCTACAATGCGTACAGATCGGAGACTTATTGCAGAATGCAGTATCTTGCAGTCAGAATTTCACAAGGCAAATATTTTCTCGTTTAATGGGCGCCGAAGTCGCTGATGGCACTGCATAAGTCCCGGCTCGTCAGCACTTTATTTTAATTAGTTTTTAGAGAAGAGTGTTATGGTAGTTTTTGGTTTTTATGTGTAACTAGCTGTGCCCGCGACTTTGTCCGCGTGGACTTATCGCCATCTACCGCGTTCAATTGTATTTTCAAACCATCCGGGAACCCACCCAAATATACACACAAAATTTCATCCAAATCGGTCCAGCCGTTTAGGGGGAGTTATTATAGGTGACAAACACACGTACAGAAGAATTATATCTATATAAAGATAAAGAAAAGATAGTTATGAGTGGATAATATTTATATACCAAATGAAAACAGGCCTCCTGCCTAACAGGAAAACACTCTATAACGCTGATTCATACACAGCTATATACACGAATGTTGCCAGACCCCTTACTGATAGATAAGAAATACTTTATTGCTCCAAAAACATTTTACAGAAACAAGTGCGATGCATAATTTACATAAGAGGCAAAGGCGGATTTACAGGGATTTCTTTCAGTCAACATTTGGATATGTGGTACATGTACTTATATAAGATATAATATCTCAGTTATACATTATATACATGTCCATTCAGGGTTAAAATATTTTTTTAGCTATTGACTTTATACTGGCGGAGATAGTACAGTGTTTTCCGAATAACGGAAGCGATTTGCAGTGCCGTATAGAGTGAGGCATTAAATTCCACAGCCTAGCTGCGTGAACAGAAAATGAGTTGAGCTAAACCATCTCGAATAAAGTTAACTAACATTAAGATTGAGTTAATTTAATTTACATTTTATTATAAAGTCCACGCTTCTGACGGCAAATATACCGTGCATCCTAGAACCTCGCGGTTATCCCCGGCTGGATGGCAAGAGGCCCGATGCTATCACCTTAGTGCCATGGACTAAGGGTAGTTCTTTGATGTGGGACGCCACTTGTGTTCTCACATTGGCTCCAACAAGCCTCAAACGCAACAAATATAGAAATATAATTCAAGATTTCGAATTTGTTGCGTTTGCGGTTGAAACCCTCGGTCCGTGGAGCAGCGAAGCCAAAAGATGCTTGGGCTTCTGCTGGTTGACGCAACTGGTGTCCTGCCATCAAGGGCTTATGTACTTCATTCAAAGGGTAAGCCTTGCCATCCAGCGGGGTAATGCCGCAAGTGCTCTAAGAAGATTTGTAAATGCCAGTTTTGATAGTTATTTTAATGTTTGTTAGGTAGGTTTTAATTCTTTAGTTATTAATATTACTTTTTTATTTTTACGAAATAAATAGATTGAGTAAACGATATTATATTCTATCGAAGAAAGGAAATCTTTAAGGGCGAGGCCCGAAGGCGGAAGAGGGTTTTTGGTTTACCTGAATCTTCGTGAACGCAGCTCGGTCTTCGGCCTCGCCCTTACTTACTTCTTTTATTTGAGAAAGGTTTATCGTTTACCTGAAAGCAGATCGGCCTTCGGCCTCGCCCTTAGTTAGTTACTTTCTTTGAGAAGGTTTATCGATTACCTGAACGCAGCTTGCCCTCGCCCTTAGTTACTTACATTCTTCTTTGGAATACGAATTTCACGCGAGCGAAGCCGCGGGCAACAGCTAGTACAAGAATAAAGGAGACCTAGGATGTGAAAATTTCTGCGTAGATGGATTTGGAGCCATTTGAGACGTCTGCCATATTCTGAAACGTAGACCAAAAATTAAAGCGTATACACATGTTTAGAAGGTGCTCGCTCAAGCTTGTCCAGAAGTTCCTCAGTAACGTCCAGGCAACATACATCCGCATAATCAAAGATGACGAGAAGCAGCGATTGTGCTAGAATTGTCTTACTGTAGGTACTGGCACTAAACAAAAACTGCCTGGTTATTTGAAAAGCGTTAAATGTTGTCTCTACAACTTGTCTTACTTGGCACATACGAATCAGAGCAGTCCAGTCTCTTTCTAGTCTATGGACGTTTTAAAGTGGATATGCATCTACGTGTTAGAAATATAAATTCGTTTCTAAAAATTATCCAACTCAGACACGATAAAGATTATTTTGTTGAATTTATCTGACAATTAATATGTTGGCACATCGTTACATTTTAGAAATATCATAAAATCTTATAATTTTGGGACTGTTGATGATCGTCGATACTCATTGTTATAGAAGAGAAAAGAATTTTTCTTAAAAAAAAAAAAAAATTAACAACAGTACCTATCTCTCAAAGGCGTACTTACCATTAGGAGTGATCTTTTGCAGTCAACCATTGTATGATGTACGCATACACTTCAGAAGATGTTGAATGATTGGACAAAACAATTAGCCATAGCCTTATATACCTATATGCCTATAAAAAATAATAGTTAAAAAAGTCGTTTATTAGGTACCTACTTACCTAAGATCCTTTAATTTATTACCCAAACCACAACTGAGTAAAATCTTCAATAGCTATAGCCAAGTTTATGTTTGGACTCACGGGTTATAAAATTATGTAAAAACGAGTCTTAGGTTCGTCTAACACGCGATATTTTGTTTTATCACGTGGGGATTACATTTTATTAGTTTTTTTTTTTAATTAAAATTTGAATTTGAATAATTTTAGTTTGTAAATTTTATTCATTAATTTTTAGTTTCAATTGTAAATACGATCCTTTGTAAATTTAATATTAATTTTGGTATAGAAACACTAGTTACACACACATGTGACTATACATACAGTTATTTTTATCATATTATCTTTAAGTTGTTGCAGCTGTATCCTATCTCTCTATTATATTCCCTCCCTTCCCTTCTTACCTTACTAGGTTGGTAGGGCTTAACCCGCCCGGTTTGGTACCACCGTACTGAATGAAAGGTCGATTAAAGCGGCTATGTAAATAGTTCGTGCTTTCCGTCCAGTTCAGTGTAGCCGGCACGAACGAAGGGAGGCACTGACATGGCACCTAGTTCAAAGGTGTTATGGGCTGACATCATGGACGCAGTAGGTGATGTAATCTGTCTGAATTCTATGATATTGAACCTTTTTAAAAACAAACTTTCATTTGAACCATGTACTCAAGCGAATAAAATAACTTTAGGTTTTTTTTTACTTGCATATCAACCAATCACTGTCCAATGTAATTAATTCGTACGAGTCCCTACTTTTATGAACATTTCGCGACAAGCTTTTTGAAAACGAATCGAAAACCTTTTATTTTATTCGTTTTGGTACGTGGCTTATATAAAAGCTTATTTTTGAAAATGTTTTTTATTTATTATTTTATTATGCGATTTCAGTTGTATTTTTACTACTTTTTTTTTTTATTTTGAGAATACGAGATTCTATTGTCTTAAAATCTAAAGTTTAAAATTTAATTGCAAGATTAGATGACACAATATCTACTAACGACCACATACTAACAGGTGAAGTTAAATAAAAGCTTGTAATAAAATAGTAGTTCAGTCTATTTTTCATATATGATAATGTAGACTTAGCTATGCCAAAATCTAGTTTTACAACATCTAATGAATGAATAATCCACTCCAGAGGAAGTTGATTGAAATTTAAAATTTTAAGCGAATATTCGCTTGTAATACTCATTTCAAATAAAATTCTACCCTTAAAATTTCAAAGTCAAGGAAAGTAAGCAAAGTAGCTAGGAACACGTCCGTACAAATAAGAGGTAAAAATCTTCAATTAATATCCTTGTCTCTTCCACAGAGCGTCTGTTAAAAATAACCTCAGCCGTTCAACTTGACTATTCGAAACATAAATTTTTAAAAAACATAAACTTCACTCACCTCTCTACTTACAAAAAGAACCATCTCACCTGCTAAAGCCATACTGGATTAGTTCCAATTAGAATCGTATTAGATTCAAATTGGAACGGTGCCTAATTTCAAATTACGTCATTTTAAAAATTGTTAATTGAACAAATTAATGTATTCGCTTGCGATTTAAATTGGCTTCTATTGCTATAGCGACATGGATTATTGTCTAGTACAGTACATTTACCGAGATAGTACGTTCGGTAACCGGTGTGGTCGCTGGAAAATGGGTCAATGATCCCCTAAAACCTACTAGGACTAGTCTGAACGGGTTTTGGTACATGTTTGAATTACACGGCGCAAGTACTCTGTACTCGCAGGATATTTTTCCTATCTGACTACACGCAGGCAGGTAAGTATAATACAATGTCGGATGTACCTATGTATGTATTATTTGTGCTCAAATACGTGTAGAACCTCAGATATTATGTGGAATGTCAATGAAAGGTATTTAAATTATTATTTTTTGCTTATTTTAGTGTTTCAAAACAACTAAAAATGGTTTTAGAAGATTTTGGGTCAAATCCACATTCAAATGGTGATGGTGTCCAGTTCAGTGTAGCCGGCACGAACGAAGGGAAGCACTGACATGTCACCTAGTTCACCCGGTGTTATCGGCTGACATCACGGATGTTGTAGGTGATGTAGCCAACCGTGTCAGTTTCCATAAAAAAATATGAACCCGTATTTAATGTATTCTCTGAATTTTTTTTATTTTGATTTCCTATTATTTTGAATGCTAATTTCATAATGAAACAATTTATATCCATTACTCACACAATATACTAGTGTCTAGTTCGAATACATGTCTTACCAGATACACTATATTGTAGGTAGAGTCATGCATGCTTTAAATATTTTACAGCTGAAAAATCTGTTGGTTTCCAAAGCAGAGCAGGAAGATAATATGATACATCAGGTTGTCAAACTCACTTTACCCGGCCGGAATGCAGTGAAACATGAGGAAGATCCACGAGGGTTGAGTTTAAATTACTTATGATGTGAATGTTATCTTTCATTTTTAGAGTCCACTGGCGGTACACGCCCTCATGATAAATAGTTATGTTTTTTTGTTGCCTAGCCCCCCATAAGGTGTCTAACAACGTCCATGGACGGTCGCATGCGGTATATTTGCGAATTTTTCGAGTTGCGTATACCATGCCGGCCTGGCAAGTTCCTATTCACGAACCTCTTGAATGACCTGAGACTGTCCTTGAGGGGGGAAATATGTGGGCAGGAAGAGCGTTCCAGAGTTTACCAGTACCCTAATCACGATTTAACCTACACCGCGTACTACGCTACGCCGTGTTCTTCCCATCGTTTTGTATGAAGAAACGAAGTTCGCAAATCTATCACTAGAGAGGCTGCTCCGTTTCTCCATACAAAATTATGCGGAGAACACGGGCGTAGGGTACAGTTCTGAGGATGGAAGATCTGCAGAAACGATTGGTACGCTCAGCGATAAGTCCAGCGTGCAGGGATGCAATCACTGCCCAGTGCGCATGGTGCAGAGGTGCAAATGGGACGGCGGGATTGTGTTAAACAACTCTTCCGAGCACTTCCCATGAAATAAGAGATATAACACGCTTAGGGCGCTGACATTCCTATGAAGTTACAGTGGTTCTAGATCGCCGGAGACCTCGGGGTCAGCACAGCTTGACGCTGGATCGAGTCCAGAGGTGCAAGCTGGTATTTATCTGAGCCATCCCACTAGTGCGAGCAGTACTCCAAGCAGGACCTAATCTGCGATTTATACAAAAGCAGCCTTTGGCCCGGCGATGGCGCGAAGTAGCATCGCACCTTATTGAATACGCCTAGATTTTTAGAAACCAGCTTGGCCTTGTCCTCGACATATCGAGTGCCATAGCGCCGAAAGCTCCGGTCGTGCGACAGTTCGACTCCGAGGACTCCGAGATGGTAGCTTAATTTAAGCTAAGTGCCTTGGAAGGAAGGAGCTTGTTTGAACGTCGCTCCCTTCGCACTGAACGCGCAAACTTGTGTCTTGGAAGCGTTGAACTCGACAAAATTTCAACGGCCCCATTCCGAGATAGTTTGTTCGAGTGCAGACACATATATTCGCCTCGTCTCACCCACAACAATCCATCTGGATAAATGGTGTCTGGTGTAGGATGTAGGTACCTTAATACATACATGCATAAATCGCGTCACGCCTGTAACCCGGTGGGGTTGGCAGAGACAACGGATCTCCACGTGCCACGATCCTGACACACCTCTGCCGCCTCTTCCATTCTCATAATGTTCTTCATACATGCTCGTCGGTTACGGGTACTAAGCACTGGACCCTTTCTGAGTACAAAATAATTTTAAAAATAATAAATTCCTAAACACTTCGAAATTAAAAGATATAAAATTATTTGTCTAAGCTCATACTGAAATAATCCTGCATTCTCTTTATTAAAATTTCAGGACCAAAAATTTCGTTACAAAACTTGTATTCACAGTTTTGATTAATTTCAGTAATGTTTTTATCGTAGGTATAATACGTATGCATTAAATACTTCCAACATTTTTATTATCCTATTGCCTTGAAATGGTTTAAGAATGTAATTATGTGGTCTCGAAATAGAATGGTGGGAGGAAAGAGCTCCACCAGAAATAGGTTAACTAGAGCTACGAACGAGAACACGATAATATCTGAACTTTAATGACTTGGCTTAGAATACTATAATAAGTTATTACAGGAGCACTCCTTCTGGTATTCGTGCGTTGGATGGATGGGGCTTTTTGAATTCAAGATCGATGGCTTCATGTGAGTACATGAAACATGACATGCTTGTTTTAACCATTTATTATCTGATAGATTAATGTTGTCAGCCCATTTTCCATTAAATTTTCTTGTTTTTCCTTGTCTTGTCTTCCTTTCATTGCCTTGCCTTGCCGTGCCTTGTCTTTCCTTGCCTTGCCTTGCCTTGACTTGCTGTGTCTTGCCGTGCATTGCATTGCCTTGCATTGAATAGCATTGCCTTGCCATGCCTTGCATTTTCTTGACTTTCCTCCCCTTGCGTTTTCTTGCCTTGAATTGCCTTGCCTTATGCCTTGCAATGCCTGTCAGAATTTCCTCTGTTAGTGCTTCCGTTGTTCTTTTGCCGAGCGCTGATACCAATCTAGGAGCGTTTTACACTACCGCCAGTAAGGTGGGAAAGGAGGAAACTACACGCTTCCGGCTCCTTTATTATCGCTTCAGTGCTGTGGTTGCAAGACGCGTCCTCGTCTAGCAACCACATCACATGCCTATAAGTTTTGCATGGAATCCTAACCACGATCTTAGTTAGGTTATGTTAGGTTAGGACTTTATTAATACTCAAATACTTAATTATTACTATACCCAACTTAACCCGACTTAACTTTGGTCAAATTATAATGATGGCGTTTTGTAAAGCTCTTAGATAGTCAACATGGCAGCAATACGTTTAGGGAACTTTAAATAACTAAACTTCGATTCTTGTAGCTTAATAATAAAAATATGGTAACCTCGTCAGTATGGAAGCAGAGAAGATGTTAAAATATCGGGATCTGCAGCACGAGGTTACCAAAATGTGGCCCGTCGACTCGACGATCGTTGTGCCCATAGTCGTTTCGGCGCATGGGCTGATAGCGAAGAGCCTCGACGACCACCTTAAGAAGCTCTCGCTGAGTGGTTGGGTCAAGGGCCAGATCCAGAAGGAAGCCCTGCTCGACACTGCACGCATCGTCCGGAGGTTTCTCTCTTTGGGACCCGACCATCGGTAGGTGGTGGAAACTCCATTGGTTTTTTATACCAATTTTAGATTTTAATTTTTAGTTTATAAAAACAAATGTAAAATTGTTATGAAAAGAAAATGTGTTAATAAAGAAAATATGTATGCACACTTTATGCCGCTTAATGTGTAACAAGGGCGCACTTATTGCCTATAGAAATTTCTTCCATTCAACCTGGCGGACCTAAATTTTACATGGAATTCGAGCAGCTTAGTGCAGCGCAGCATTTTATTTTTATGGAAACTGATACGGTTTGCTACATCAGCTACAACATCCGTGATGTTAGCACATAACGCCTTGGTGAACTAGGTGCCGTGTCAGTGCTTCCCTTCGGTCGTGGGAATTCAACATGGCAAATCAATAAAGGTAAGTTCCAGTACGATTTACAAGTTAAATTTTTCATTGTAATTTTTCTATTTACTGTGTATTCCACAGTATGTATTTAAGGACGCCTTATCCAGGGCAGTTCAGGCTTCGTGCAGTAAAATAGTTGATTATATCCTATCTATGTACATACATAGTTAGGTTAGTTGAGTTGTAGTGGCGTTAGACAGCTAACAGTACTGGCACTATGCGGGCTATTACTTCTCGCAGGAACGGAGATCCGTTAAACGGATATAAATGTTTAGTGATGGGATGGGAACGGGGAAATTATCGATAAAATTAAGAGTAAAAATTTATATTTATGGATACATTTTCTGAAGCGTGCGAAATGAAACACCATCAAAACTGAAAATTTTCATAGGCTTTGTTTTATGGTAATTTTGTATTAAATTAAAACTGAAACTTGTAACCAGAATTATACATAGGTACATAAATGTTGTAAGACTGGAGAAACATTTGACAATTAAACGAGACACGTATGTCCATCAGCCTATGCATAAAAACTGACTGACTGGCTGACTGCCTTAGCAGTTTGTAATTTTGTCATTACATACATATCACACACGCTGAATCTCGACAATCGGGGTAAGCAGAGTAATCGGTGTTGTGCTGCAAAAACTGTGGTATATTACAGCACAACACCGACCACCACGTTTCGCAAAGTATTCGAACAAGATTCAATCGATCAACCAGCAAGTAAAGCACGAGACCCACCTGCTGCATGACTCGGTGGAAGTACCGTGCCAAGGTGAGAGGTGGCGAGCCTGTCGCCCTTTAGCACTGCATCTTATCCTTATCCCTTAGTCGCCTTTTACGACATGCATTGGGAGAAATGCAGTGGGGCTATTCTTTTTAAGTACCGGCCCTACACGGTACACACAAATTACAACTAATATGTACGTGCTCACCGATTTAACATCCTTTCTGTTTTTTTTTCTCCGCAACATAGTATCGACAAATTATTATCGACTGTCGACAACGTGCATCAGAGCGTCGACGCGGAGCCCGGCGCGCGCACATCCCTACGCGTCCAGGATTCAAGGATAGTGTAGGGCAGTGGTACAGTGGCGCACTGGGTCGGCGTCCGAGTGGAATGCGGAAGGCTCGCCGGGATGACTGACCCGGCCTAGCACCCTGCCCGGCGCCCGCAGCTAGCGGTGGAACCTTCGCAGCACCGCTCCCGAGATTGTAGCTATAGTTTTTAGTTTTGACGGTTGATGCAGTTGAGAAAGAACTGTCACCAAGATTTTTTTTATTATACCATTTTTTTTATTGAAACCGCTACATCTAGTGCCGAGACATCCATTAGGTGTCTAACGACGCCCATGGACATTTAGTCGCATGCGGGGGTTGCGAATGCCGTGCCGGCCTGACAAGGTGCCTATTTGTGCCTCTCTTGATGGACCCGATACTGTATAATTAAGGGGGAAAATATCAGCAGAACCGATTGGTACGCATTCGCAATTAGTCCAGCACGAGGTCCAGCATCTAGGGATGCAATGTAATCCCCGCCCAGTTTGCGTTATGCGAATTTCTATTTCTATCATCCAGTTTTTTAAAGTCAAGATCCGGATGGAACATGAATGAAGAAAAAAAACATGATTAAAGAAAAAAACTACTTTAGTATATACTGTTTCTGTGTCTAATAAATAAAAAAAATCATATTATATACCTCGAAACAGAGTGCGATACAAAAACATTTTAAGTCGAGGTAGACAAAAAAAAATCGGCCAAGCGCGAGTCTTACTCACGCACGGAGGGTTCCGTAGATCCGCTACATATTGAATATGTACTAATCGATTGTTTACCCGTTTCTTGTATGGGGACTCATTATTTTTTTCTTTTCGCCTTTTCTTATAAGTTCTTTTATCCGCCATAATAACACATATATTCTGTAAAAATATCACCCGGTTACCCATTACGGTTCAAAATATACCAACAGTACTCGGACGGACAGACGACAGACAGACAAAAACATACAACGTAGACAACAGATAGACGGCGCGTAGGCTTAGTAATAGGCTTCCGTATGGAAACCCTAAAAAGATGGATTTTAGCATACTTCACTGTTAAAGATTTTCATTTGCTTCGAGCAAAAAACAGTGTTAATTAAAAAAATATGTAAGTACATTTAATCATCTTATTTTGTATCCCATCCCAAGACCCATCCTAGACTCATCTCTTCGTCTACAACCGCATTATAACGGTAAGCACATAAGTTAAATTGCCTCGCACCAATACACAAAAGTAAATGAGAAATGGACCCTTCCCTGCGACCGAGAGTGCCCTTATCTAGCTCCTGCGACCTGCGGGTCCTGTTAGCTCAGAGATTCTCAAACTTTCATCTATTCGGAGGTGGAAAGGGTGCGTAAACTCCAAAAAATTACTTTAGCACTTTCGGGCACATAGGGTGAATTTTTGACCAAGCCGGCCCTTTCGGTGGGTTCATCTGTATAAAAAACTAATTATATTAAAAAAAACGTTGGCAAATTCAAAAACAAATTTGAGTTCTCCATATATTTTCGAGCATAACTAACCTAACTTTTATATTGTAAGTAATAATAAATAATATATGATAATATAAAATGTATGGATACCTCTATTCTTGTTGTCGAATTTAGTTTTTTACTACTTAGTTTTTTGATACATATTAACCCCCTGAAATGGCATGGCCAAAAAATCACCCAGCATAAAAAACGTCACGCATACACACGAGCACATATCTCAATATTTTTACCTATCCGACTGAGGTACTACAGCGTAAGGCACAATTTGCAAAATTTGCCACATTTTCGTTTCGGTTTTTTGTTCAACAAATTTCAAAAATATATATATTAAAAAAAACCTGTGTAAAGTTGACCATATAAGTTGGTGACAGATTTTTATTTTTATTTATATCAATTAATATGTGAAAAAAAATCACAAACGTAATACTAAATGGTCCTGAATACTCCGAAATGCTCTCTTTGTTTCGAAATTGCAGCTTTCTAAAACATTATTTTGAGTTTATACTAATTGCAGATGATGTAAGATAAAATTTTACTTCTTTTGACAGATTTGGGTATTCGTGTAATGTAAATTGGTTTAACAAACTTTGAACAAATACTATAAAACAAGCGAACGCTTCGCTATTCAATGAGTGCATTTTGCAGTCGCATTTTGATGCTGTAGTACCGCGCTCTTAAACCTTACCACCTATTATAGTGAGGTAAGGGAAGAGGGCTAAAGTTCCACACTACAGTGTTACCGACACTTACGCTACACTTTGAACGACGCTGCCCTAGAAACATGCATAAATAATATACTATACAATAAGGTGTACCCAAAGTTCATTGGACGAGGTTTTTTCGTGAGAGGATAGTCAATTGATTGATAGGAAAGGGTTGTTGAACCCTTCGCCTTTGAAGTTTTAGGAGATAATTATGGGCCACTTGGTTTTCTTGAATGAAATCATAGGAGCTTCGAAGACTGCTAACGGTATTCACGATTCTAATTTCAAATATTATTTTTCGTACAAAATTTATACAAAGAACTTTCTCGTCTCTTCTCAAAAATGTTGAGTCTGTCGTCGATAAGGGTTTTATACATTTTCATATGGTATGAAATTAACTATGTCAATCAATCAGTCATCGTGTATGTGTCCACTGCTAGACATACGCCTCTCCAATTTTCCTCCAGTACTCAAGGATTTCAGCGGCACGGAACTACTGATATTGCCTCTGACGTAATTATTGTGGTATAATTAACTATGTAAATGTATTTGATTAAACATTTTTAAAATAACTAAACATTTTGTTATTTTCAAACTAAAATAGCATTGCACACCTGGGTGCTGTCAGTAATTGGATGGGTTACTCCATCATTAGAGGATCGTTAGAGGCTGACCGTGGTTCGGATTCCACGTAAAACTGTAGGTCTTTTCCCTTCTCACCTTACTAGGTGGTAGGGTTTAAAACCTGCCCGGGTTAGTACCACCGCACTGTATGAAAGATCGGTTGAAACGGCTATGTAAATAGCTCGTATTTTCCGTCCAGTTCAGTGTAGCCGGCACGACCGAAGGGAAGCACCGACATGGCGCCTAGTTCACCAAGGTGTTAAGGGCTGACATCACGGATGTAGCAGGTGATAAAGCCAACCGTGTCAGTTTCCATAAAGAAAAAAAAACAATACTGCAGAGCGGTGCATTCAAAAGACCATTTAAATCATTTAGCATTTTGCACAAGCATTATGACTGGGGTTGTAAAACAATTTTGAAAATGTTTTTTGTGTCTAAAAAGACCGCCGCGGGTGTGACCGATAGGGTGGTCAGAAATTAGCAGTATTTTTAAGCATGATCAATACTCATGAAAATTGTTCGGCCAACTTTTAATACATGCCTCGGCCTTCTTCTTCTTCTGTCCACTGTTGGATATAGGCCTTCCCCATACGACGCCAGTTTCTTCCATCCTGGTTTTCTCCAAACCACTGGCTCTGCCTACTGTTTCACCATCAGCGGGGGACGGCTAAGTAAATTCCCGCGCAGAAATTATTTTTTACTTTTCAAGGGTCGGGGGTTTTTTAAATTTGTAATTTAACTTTTATTTCAAGCTTTTTTAAAAATACCGCATGCAATCGGTCCACTTTTTAAGATAATATTTTTTTTGATTACTTAATCACTTGATTACAAACATAGCTATAACAACCATCCCGAATAAACCAGCTTTCTAACAAACAAAACCGCAACCAAATCGGTCCATCCGTTTGGGAGCTACGATACCACAGACAGACACACCCTTACACACATACACACACACGTTAAACTTATAACACCACTCTCTTTTCGTCGGGGGTTAAAAACACAGTTGAACCGGGCCGTTGGATTCGTACAAAGACATGTTCAACCAACCAATGCGTGCTTGCCAACAGAATTGCCAGCTCAGTGGTGCGTTCGGTCGACTGTCGATCGTGATCATGAGCACACCGGGGCGCTGTCAAAACTAGGATGGGTGACCCTTCGACCGTTGGAGGCTGACCGTGGTTCGGATTCCACGTAAACATGTAGATCCCTTCACTTCTTACCTAACTAGGTGGTATTTGACCCGCCCAGTAGGTCTACCGGCGTTCACTCACTCGCCCGTGTGAGTGCGAGAAATGTGGCGAGAACGCTTTATTGGCACCGGTGAAACAGGCGAGTGACGTCATTCTCGCACTCCCACATTTTACTCGCTAGAGCTGTCGATCTAGTCGATTATAGCCTTCTCTTTAAGTCCTTTCAAGACGACAAGGACGGAATACAGAAGGCTATGAGTCGACACGGAGTCGATCTATCAAACAATTGGCACCGGGGTTTTTGACGTTTCTTTGACAGATAAACTCCCCGATATTTGCCGCTAAACTCGCTAGCTAAGGATCAACTTTTTGGCGTTCACTTCATGAGAAAACTGACGAAAACATCGAAATAAATTTATTAACTGAACAAAAATATTATAAAAGTCTTTACAAATCTATACATATAATAAAATCGTAGAGGTAAGAAAGTCTGTACATTGAATTTATTCGGAAAAAAACTAACCAGGGTGGCTTAAAATGAGATACTGAACATGTTAGAACAGTTTTTAAAATTTTTGTTTGTTTGTTTGTTTGTCTGTACGCGCATCACGCAAAAACCACTGAACGGAATTAGACGAAACTTTGTATAGTGGCAGTTTATATGCCGGGTTAACATAATACGTAAAAAAAAATAACAAAAATAAAAAAAAAAATTACAATTATAAACATTATTGTGCGTTTAAAATCACGTAGTCCAAAGTACATAATTATATCTTGAGAACTGGCAGCAAATACAATTTGAATAAAATATTCATTCGAAATTTAAAAATAAGTAGATACAATGAAAATGACAGTTCTTCTTTTTTATAACTTGAACACAATAGTCTATACATATCTATTCTTTCTATACATATCATAAAATCGTAAATGCAAAAATGTCTATTTGTACGCGCATCTCGCAAAAACCACTGAACGGAATTTGACGAAACTTTTTATAGTGACAGTGTATATCCCGGATGAACATCATAATTAAAAAATATAATAAAAATCACGTAATCCAAAGTAAAGGTAAAAAACTATTTTAAATGTCATGTTGACAACGGAGAACTGTCATCTCGACGTGAGCTGGCCGGTGACAAATTGTTTGATAAATAAAAATAATAATTGAAAGTCGAAGTTATGTCGCTGTCATTGGTGCAATAAAATTTATATATCTGTTGCCCGCGGCTTCGCTCGCGTGAAATTCGTATTTAAAAAAAAGAAAGTAAGTAACTAAAGGCGGGCCCGAAGGCGGATCTGCGCTCACGTAAACGATATTCTTTCTCGATGAAAGTAACTAAGGGCGAGGCGGAAGGCGGAGCTGAGTTCAGGAAGAAGAAAAACATTCTTGAAGAAAGTAAGTAACTAAGGGCGAGGCCGAAGGCCGAGCTCTATTCTGTAAGACCATAAACCTTCTCGAAGAAAGTAAGTAACTATGGGCGAGGCCGCAGGCCGAGCTGCGTTCAGGAAGAAGCTAAACCATCTTGAAGAAAGTAAGTAACTAAGGCGAGGCCGAAGGCCGAGCTACGTTCGGATAATTGAAAAACCATCTCGAAGAAAGCAAGTAACTAAGGGCGAGGCCGAAGGCCGAGCACCGTTCAGGAAGAAGCTAAACCATCTCGAATAAAGTTAATTAATATTAAGATTGAGTTAATTTAATTTAAATTTTATTATAAAGTCCACGCTTCTAACGGCAAATATACCGTGCATCCTAGAACCTCGCGGTTATTCCCGGCTGGATGGCAAGAGGCCCGATGCTATCACCTTATTGCCATGGACTAAGGGTAGTTCTTTGATGTGGGACGCCACTTTTGTTCTCACATTGGCTCCAAGTCATGTTAGGACATCTTCAAGAGCGGCTGGCGCGGCCGACGCTGGGGCGGAGAGCCTCAAACGCAGCAAATATAGAAATATAATTCAAGATTTCGAATTTGTTGCGTTTGCCGTTGAAACCCTCGGTCCGTGGAGCAGTGAAGCCAAAAGAGGCTTGAGCTGGTTGACCCAACTGGTGTCCCGCCATCAAGGGCTTATGTACTTCATTCAAAGGGTAAGCCTTGCCATCCAGCGGGGTAATGGCGCAAGTGCTCTAAGAACATTTGAAAATGCCCGTTTTGATAGTTATTTTAATGATTGTTAGGTAGGTTTAATTCTTTAGTTATTAATATTACTTTTTTATTTTTATGAAATAAATAGATTGAGTAAACGATATTATATTCTATCGAAGAAAGGAAGTCTTTAAGGGCGAGGCCCGAAGGCGGAAGAGGGTTTTTGGTTTACCTGAACGCAGCTCGGCCTTCGGCCTCGCACTTAGTTCCTTCCTTTCTTCCAGAAGGTTTATCGTCTTCCTGAACGCAGCTCGGCCTTCGGCCTCGCCCTTACTTACTTCCTTTATTTGAGAAAGATTTATCGCTTACCTGAAAGCAGCTCGGCCTTCGGCCTCGCCCTTAGTTAGTTACTTTCTTTAAGAAGGTTTATCGATTACCTGAACGCAGCTCGGCCTTCGGCCTCGCCCTTAGTTACTTACATTCTTCTTTGGAATACGAATTTCACGCGAGCGGAGCCGCGGGCTCAGCTAGTACATAATAAATACTGTAGAAAATATAGAAATTATAGGAAATAAAATTAAAGAAATGGCAGAAGGACCCGGCATCCAAGCCAATAATAATAAAAAAAAAATAAAAAATTACAGCGGTTCGTAAACAAACAAGCAAACTTCGCTTTATTTTGTGGTTTCTTTCTTTCTACGAAACATTTACGTAAGCGGCGGGCGGTTGGCGCGGTCTTGGCTTGGACTCTTTTGCTGGAATCCGGCCGACATGCGTCGATGAGCTTACAGCAAGAACATCGGCGCGAACAAGAATCCACTCAAGGGAGCTGCGCTTCGCCACTTTACGAACCGGCCGACACCCACAAAAGAAAGCCGACGCTTTATCACCCACTTCCAAGGTATGTACTTTGTCATCTGTGCGACAGAAGGTTGAAAAACTACAATAGCTTTGCATCAACCTCTACTTTCTATGCTGAATCAAATGTTGCTCTTAATTATTAATAACCAATTCTAGTGTACAGTACGCGGCGGTAAATAATGTGCATCATGCTTTGATGACTTTCTGGTTGTAAAGCATTGTCTCGGTCATACAGATACTTGCAGTGCGACAGAGACGACACTCTACAACCGCACTATCTAGTTTATCACCAAAGAACATTGCGCATTATTTTAAATTGTATTTGCTAGATAATGACTGCCCTTCCATTTTATGCAAGTGATACTTACCAACGCACGGAGGGTCATATATACGCTCCCCACAAACGCTTCTCTCAAAATGAAGTATTCTTATCTCTGGTAAAAAAAGTAAACAAAACAATTAATAAGAATAAAATATTTTTATTTACACATACAATTTACACAAAAACCTATTTAGGTAAACTAAAGAACTAATTGAGCATCTTAATAATAAACGCTGAGCACATGCTGGCATTGATGTTGTGGAAGGACTTGGTGCTTGCAACCAGAAGATGGTAGTGTGCTGCACCAAACCCGAGGATGTGCTCCGTTTATGTAGGGAGGGTGTTCAATGTCCCAAGTGAGCCACTGCTGGGGTTTGTTGAAAACGCCCTCGGTTGTCCTGCAAGTTAAAACAAAAAATATCTCTAGATTATATTGTTTTGATTAGCGTAGGTACTTAGATGTATTTGGATCACATTAGACCATTACATTGCTTGGACATTTAAAAACAGGAGCCAAGTGCGAGTTTAACTCGCGCACTGAGGGTTCCGTACTACCACACAAGATATATTTTGTTATACACGGTGTTAACTTTTTTCGCGACATTTCAATTTTAATACCGAATATTAAACCATTTCGTATACTGATTATTTTGTGGTACTAAAAAATAAAATCTAAAATAGTTTAAAAATATTTGCATATTTTCTTCAAAATTTTACCTCAGCGACAACGACCGTGCGTACCCAGCTGACTGACCACGTGTCGCGCGCTAGCTGTTGTATCGTGTCGATATGAATGTGATTTTTTTTATTTATTTGAAAAATTACTCAGCTTTCGATTTTTTTGGTAATGCAGTGTGATTCCTATTATGAAATACCATGTTTTTATACCAAATATAGAAATTGAAAATTTTAAAACCAAAGCTAAAAAAAAAATTACCCCCTTCTTCGGCATCAGTATGTGACCCAAAACAACCCCCTTTCGGGAATGTTGCCTATTTAAGTTAACACCGTGTATATTTACCAAAATAATTGTGGTGATATGTCCTATAAGGGTTCCGATTTTTCCTCCAAAAACCTTTTGTTTAGTATTGAAATGGGAATTAGTTTATATGGTTACTGAATGTTTTTATTTAGTCTGAATTCATCGTACACCTTTATTATTTCTGTTAATCCCATGAATCTGCTCCCGGACTTAATGTAGTGACTGCTGCAACAGCCTGTATATATTATATAGCAATACTTACATTAAAACATTTTTTTTTACCTGCAGAAACTGCCGCAGAAGCTCCAACTGTTGCCGCCGAAACTCCTCCTGTGACACCAGGCACCACTCTCTGAGGGCCATGTCCTGCCGCCTGTCTTCAGCGTGTACCCGCTCGTACTCCTCAATAACCTCGCGCATAGGCGGGTTGATTTGCACGAAGCTCACGAGGGGGGCGGCCAGCAGGCGTACCTTAATGGAAAAAAATAATTTAATTAGGCATCTATCTTTTTTAACTTTAAGACATAATTTTGGATGATAAAGTATCAGGCAGATCTTTATGATTTATATTTATGATTTAACGTAAAACCATCTTAAGAAATGACAGATTGTAACAGTGAAAACAGTATGTAAATTAATAAAGTGGTTCTCGAGTTATAAGGATATTCATATTTTTTTTTTTATGGATCCTGACACGGTTGGCTACATCACCTACAACATCCGTGATGTCAGCCCATAACACAGGGTGAACTAGGTGCCATGTCAGTGCTTCCCTTCATTTCATGTCGGCCACACTAAACTGGACGGAAAACACGAACTATTTACATAGCCGTTTCGACCGACGTTTCGTTCAGTGCGGTGGTACCAACCCGGCCGGGATAAACCCTACCACCTAGTAAGGTAAGAAGGGAAGGGACCTACAGTTTAATGTGGAATCCGAACCACGGTCAGCCTCCAACGGTCGAGCGGTCACCCATCCAAACACTGACCGCGCTCAGCGTTGCTTAATAACAGTTGACTAACCAACCGCGCCACTGAGCTACCGAGGCTGACGAATTTTCTTATCCCTTAGTCGACTTTTACGACATGCGACGGGGAGAGATGCAGTGGGGCTATTCTTTTTAAGTACCGACCCCACACGGTACATATATTATATAGACGTGCGTTGGCCAGTCGCAATTATAGCTCGGTACTTTATTGTGAAAAATTTTGCTTCTATGTTACCTACTTTACTTTTATTCAAGAGAGAGTAGTGTTGTTGAAAATAAAATTGATTAAAAAGAAATGTTTTCCTTGTTTTCTTCCCTAAAACACATTGGCTGCTTGCATACTAGACGATAGCGTCGCGGCAGCGGTGATATGACCGCGACGCGGCAGCAGGTTTCGAGCATACCGTCACGGTATTGCGTACATTTTTCCTGCCCTGCTGCCGTGACGTCACCGTCTAGATAGTGCATAAACAGTCGTTGGTTACATACATACAATGAAGTATGTAAACAATACTACAGTAAATAAATACCAATGTGATTTAAAATATGCTTACCGGTAGAGTGTTCACTATGACCTCGGAGTCCCCGAGTCCGAAGCCCTGTCCCAACACCGCCAGCATCCGCTCGTCCTATTGCTCCAGCAGAGCTACCGGTGCCGCCGGCCCACACCCGTTCCGTGGGCCTGCCGCCTGGCTCTACCGGCCAAGTTTTTTAAGTGAACTTTATTGTCCGTCCAATACTGAAAAAACAGATGAACATATTTGTAAAATATTATATTAGTACGACCATTGTAATACGACTTATTAAGTTTGATGTTTGAAAGGAATTTGTGAATACATAAATATAACACACCTTGTGCTACTGTTGCCATGTTATGGCGCAGCCCCCCGATGCTTTGAGGCGCTCCGTTAGGCCCATCCAGAGGCGCGAGCATCGCATTCTCTCCCGACAGCCGGCCCCGCGCCAACTGCGGATTTTGTTCCATGAACTCCGCCATCACATCATATCTCTTTGCACCGCAGTTGGCCGGGAGCGGAGTGTGGATGAGGTGCCTGCACTTGGCTCATGTTGCGTTACTTACACTCAAGTACGGTACATTACATAAATATATTTATTGAAGAAAAATTGGTAAATTCTTCTTCTTTTTTTTTTTAATAAACATGACAGTTGATTGACTGACACTGGCACATGGTCTAGGTCGACATAGTCTATGCTAAGCACTCATTTGTATCAGTAAAAATGGTTAAAAGGTAATAATTGATAATTTTTTTGGCATAAATGTTCAAGAATTTCCATAAATTATAAATACAACATATAAATAATTAGATAACATAAGATAATAATAAGTAATCGCAAGTAATCTAGACCGTCTTATCTATGGTAGGTCGACACTCACTTGAACGCCGGTACCGATACGAATGACGCTAAAAGTGAGAAGGAGTACGAGTAAACTCCCTCGCATATTTCAAGCGAGAAATGCCGGTAGGGCCCCAGGTTGATCCCGGCTATGTAAATAGCTCGTGTTTTCCGCCCAGTTCAGTGTAGCCGGCACTACCAAATAAAGCACTCGCATGGCACCTAATTCACCAAGGTGTTATGGGCTGACATCACGGATGTTGTAGGTGATTTAGCCAACCGTGCCAGTTTCCATAAATAAATAGAATAAAGGAATTATTTCCCGTGTTTCAATTCAGTGTAGCCGACACGAGCACAGGGATACACCGAAATGGCATCTAGTTGAGACGGAAACAAGATGGCTAATATTACGGATGAAGCAGGCACTGTGGCGATGCATGCTGCGCCGCCCGCGCTACCGTGCACAGCTAGCTAGTAACCACGTCAGGAGGAATAAAACAATTCGGGACTGCATTCTGTGAATTAAATTTTAATTACTTAAATCTCCATTTGGTTCCAATTTAGTAAGTGGAACACGTCGTGGGCCGAAAATGGGCATTTCATGGGTGGTCATGAAAGTCGGAGACAATGAAAAAAAAAAACCAACCAAAAAACGTATTCAGCAAGAGATACAAATTAAAAGCGGGAATTTGTCAGCCTCGGTAGCTCAGTGGTGCGGTCGGTCGACTGTTGTTAAGCAACCCTGAGTGCGGTCAGTTTTTGGATGGGTGATCGCTCGACCGTTGGAGGCTGACCGTGGTTCGGATTCCACGTTAAACTGTAGGTCCCTTCCCTTTTTAACCCCCGACGAAAAAAACGGAGGGGTGTTATAAGTTTGACGTGTGTGTGTGTGTGTGTGTGTGTGTGTCTGTCTGTGGCATCGTAGCTCCCAAACGGATGGACCGATTTGGATGCGGTTTTTTTTATTAGGAAGCTTGTTTAATCGGGATGGTTCTTAGCTATGTTTGTAATCAAGTAATCAAGTAATTAAGTAATAAAACAATTAATTATCTTAAAAAGTGGACGGATTTTCATGCGGTTTTTTTAAAAAAGCTTGAAATAAAAGTTAAATTACAAATTTAAAAAACCCCCGACCCTTAAAAAGTCAAAAATAATTTCCGTTTACTTACTTAAAGGAGTCGGGGGACCGCTAAGTAAATAAAATATAAAAACTCAGAGCTGCGCGGGAATTTACTTAGCCGTCTCCCGACTCCTTTAAGTAAGTAAACGGAAATTATTTTTGACTTTTTAAGGGTCGGGGGTTTTTTAATTACCTTACTAAGTGGTAGGGTTTATCCCGCCCGGGTTGGTACCACCCCACTGAATGAAACGTCGGTCGCAACGGCTATGTAAATAGTTCGTGTTTTCCATCCAGTTCAGTGTAGCCGATATGAAATGAAGGGAAGCACTGACATGGCACCTAGTTCACCCGGTGTTATGGGCTAACATCACGGATGTTGTAGGTGATGTAGCCAACCGTGTCAGTTTCCATAAAAAAGGGCTTTCTTTCGGAATCTAAACCGACTTGGTTTGACAAATATGTTTATTGTGAGGAAATAATATCGAGTTTTCTTTCATTAAATAATTTTATTTTCAAAGACACAATTCTCGGGTGGGACTTCGTGCAACATTCTTAATATATTCTAAACGATAAATGCGATACATTATGTTTTTTCGAATAGTAACACTATTGTTAGTTCGTAGGATTCAGCCATACAGTTAGTTACGTACGAGTACACACAGATGTTGCTATATTTCTATTAAAATTCAATTTTGACCCGACATTCATGCGAAACATTCTCAGTCTTCTGTAGGCAGTACATATAGCTTCATTTTATAAATACTTATTTAAATAAAAAACATTTTTTTCTTTATTATGAACGCTCCAAATTCCTCTTAAATCAGATGGACCTTATAGTTTGACCAGTGCGTCTTCACACTATAGTTTGATTACCAAATTTATTTATATCTTAATCAAAATTATGCATTGAACAGAATATATTCTAATTTTGGTTGTCATACTTTAGTACAATGATTTACTCGGCCAATTTTACTTATCTCTGATAATAATATACGTTTTTTTTCTATTGAAAATAATTAACCATTAAGTTTATTAGTAGCATAACGCTACTGAAACTATTACAACACACACCGGAGTTACAACAATAAATATAATTAAACTAAGGACATGATTTGTGCGAGGAGTGGGGAGGGGACAGTGGGGGGTTGGGGATTACTAGCACTATACATATTGAAAAGGAAAATTATACCTATTTACAAACTGCACTGGAAATGAATGATGAAATGATGATGCAGAAGTTATATGGTAACTCGAATTAATGTAAACATTACAAATGTACAAACATGTATTTGCTTAATAAAAAATACATTTCTTATCAATCGTAAATTTCCTCCTAATAAAATATAAATTTTGAAGGTTTTTCAATGAAATGTACAAGTTTTAAAATTATATGAAAACCTTCCAAAATTTTACTATGCCTCTTTTCGCTTGTCTTTTCATTTGTTAAAAGCTACTTATATAAAATAAAAAATGCATACGAATGTTTATGTCAAAGAGAAATGCTCCGTGTGCTGTAATATTTTTTATTTAAACATACGAGAAGTATGAGAACACCGTCCTTAGACTAATGAATGAGTATTAAAACAATATTAATTCAATTATCCAAAAATTTATCAAGGCTTAAATTTGTTTATAAATTAAACATGAATTTATACGTTTATGCGTACGCATATATTAATAAGTTTTACTAACCCTTATGATACGGCAGTGTTCCAATTTCTAAAATTATGTTACTCAATACTATTTTAATTAACACGCTTTTATTAGCGTAACTGTATGTATGTATGTAACGTAATCTTTAAAAACTGTTTATTAAAAAATATTATTTCATACTTTTTGAGGGTTTGAAGTCGGTTCAATTTTTTTTTTTAAACAGTTTTTTTATTTCACTCTTTTTAGTAATACCTAACACCTAATATTAAAATTGGTTCACGGGAAGTGGGTGATTGAAAAATTCCTTAGTGTGAAAGTGTTCATCCCTTAATTTCCCTTAGGGGTGGTATTCTTTCATAAAATTTATGAAAGGACCACCCCTGAGATATACCCTACTCATGAAAAAAAGAATCATTAAAATCGGTTGAGAAGAGAAATCGAGTAACATACAAAAAAAAAACATACAGACGAATTGAGAACCTCCTCTTTTTTGGGAGTCGGTTGAAAATTAATTTTCAACCGCTTCCAGACGTCTGAATAATTTGAAATTTTGCACACGTGTTAAGAACCGATGACAATAATATAATTTCATAACTTTGAATGTCCTGAGTAGGATAAGAAGAAAAGTAGGCAGTGCCTATTTGAATTTTGCGCTAGTTCACATTACTACAAAAGCGTGTTTGTTTAATATTTTTTAAACTATAATTATTTAAACCCATTTTTTAATAGTTAAGATTCTTATTTTATAAAAATACTAATGAGATAAGTAAGATGCAGCGTTGCCGGTGCGAGCGACGGACGACGAATAGCGTCGGAGAGGGGCGTGGCGGGCGGCGCGGGTGTGGCAGGGCAGGTGTGTGGCATCCTGTCCGTTCGTCCTCTGCTGTCCTGGCGCAACGGTTTCATCTGAAAAGGCAGAAAATACTAAGTTTTAGTTTTATATATTTTATTACCAGTCTGCGCGAAGCAATAAGGAGGGCAATGTTTTTCGAGTGTATGTATGTACATAATATGTGTGTATGAATGTCTATTTCTTTGGCACGCGCTGTAGCCTAAACGTCTTGGCGGATTTTAATATAAATGAGGTGTCGTTAGATTAGTCTTAATTGTGGGAATGACATAGGCTATAAAAAATTTGAAAATTTAATATGGCGGATGCAGGGCGTCAAATTATCCGCAATAAAAATATAAAATTTTCGAAACCTATCAAATTAAATGAAACTGAAAGGCGAATAAAAAAAATATATAGAGCAAGAACTGAAATGATAATAGCAAGGTGTCCCAAAAGCTAGAACCAAACCGAAAGCAGTAAAGCCCTTATAAAAATGGAGGAAATACCTGAGATCGAATTAATCATATTAAATATGTTATCATAGTTTTAAGAAAAATATAGTGACTGCTTTTTAATATAACTATTTTATTAATATTTATTAATTTGTATGAACAAGATTTATCTGTACATTATAATGGTTTTACCCAAGGAAAAAGAGGTCAGTATGGGAATTAGAATAATTTAATCTACTCCTATTTTCCTCCCGACGCGTCGCGTCGTCGGGTAACATAAATATGTATAAGGTTTGCAGTTATATAATTACAGAACGACTATGTAAAGTAAAGTAGGTATTGTAGCGACTTCTTGGTACGTTTTAATTTTACCTACAAACTAAAATAGCCCAGTCACTCACACCTTCCTTACTCTTAATCGTTTTTTCCAAAATAAGTTTTTTTTTAGATTGAACGATCAATGATCAAGGTGATCAAGAAACGAACAATTTTAATCTCAAGAAGTGTTTAATGAAATTGTTTTTTTCTCTTTTTCTGACGAAAGTTACACTGAAAAATTAAATTAGGAATATGTAATTGTACAAAAATAAAAACAATCACTTTCCGCTACTACATTATGATCAGTAATCTAATCACCCACACTACATCACCACGTGCGACCGACACACTTCGATCGTTTTGTATAAATAAATTTAGGGCGTGTAAAAGTAATTGACAAAGATAGGCGCAACGTGGCACATAGGTATGTATATGCAGAGCGCAATTACGCACACGCCAGGCATATGGTACGTAAACCAGTACCTAATGTTTTGTGCCATGGCGGCCGAAGCGCGCCGTGCCCAGGTTAGTGCCCAATGCCCACACGAACCTGTCAACTGCGCCTTGGTATTATTGTTGCACAGTAAAAGCTATTTATAATATACAGAGTGTTGCAGGATAGGGTTTCGTAACTTCAAGGTTCGAAAGGGGTCCATATTTGAAGACGAAAAGCTCTGAAACTTTTTCCCAGATTCGGTAATTTTATAGTACTTTTTGGTGAAAATCGTTTTATCGAGCTTTGGTGGACGGTTAACGTCTATCTTTATCAAAATAAAATAAAATAACTAACTTACATGCTTAACCATCGACATCTATTTTATAGATCGAACGTCGTACGACGGTACAAGTGTGCGTGCACACACACGCAGTATTGTGATACGTGACACGATCCCTACGACGATACTATCGCGCGCTCGCCCCCACCCGCCCACAGATGACAAGAACGAGCGAGAAAGACGTCATGCGGCGCGTTTGCCGTCTTTTCGCCCACTCCCATCACCAGCAGGCAAGCGAGAACGAGAACGCGATACCACCGCACCGTCACACGATCCTATCCGTGGCAGCATGGCTTCTTAACACGCCATAACATGCTCAGGCGAAACAAACAACAACGTTTGTCACTGTCACTCTTTATAACGGCAACCGGACATGCTGTACACACGCGTCACCGACTCGATACAGACTTACGTGCGTTCAACACGCGCTGCACACGCCGCGCCGTATGAAGCGGCTGTCCGTGAAATCTGCAATTTATGCAGTTCTCGTCGAGAACATATTTATTCGGGAGTAATGTATGGGATGGGCATATCTCTAAAATAGACATCGATGTGCTTAACTAGTAGAATTGAACTGCACGTAGGTAAATTCCAAACAGTTAAATTGAAATGACATCAAAAGAAAAAGGGGACTGGGCTAGGTCATTGCACTCCCCAGACCTAGACAGCACTGTTGCCAAATCTCACTGTCCATCGAGTTTTTATTACAATTTTTTATTTTTGTATGAAAAAAAAATTCGGAATTTCGATTTGAGTGATAAGGTTTTTTTTCTTCTAATAATGACTTTCTATTCCTGAAGTTTCTCAAGCCTATCCTGAAACACCCTGTATATTCGAAGCTTTCAACATGATCAAATATATTTATGAAAGTAAAAACACGTGTTCTTTTATTATTAATTACACGTGCGTTTAGCTACATATTGGGCAATTTTAAAGGCTTTGCACGATTGCGATTCAATGCAATTTAAGATTTCAGATATTATGTCATCGAACAACTTGAAGACTAAGTACATAGATATCTTGTAGAGAAACAGATAGCTAATGTGAAATCGGCCACAAAATATAGAAATGGGCAAGGTTAATTTTTTTGCAAAATTTAGAGGGTGTCTTCTATCCTTCTATTGTCGATTGCCCAAGCAATAAAGCGATAAAATTGTAAAAGAAACACGCGGTGAATGCTGATTCCAAGGACATCCAGAAATATTTTTTGCAAGAACTGCATTCACTTAACTTTTTAACAAATTTTTATTGTGTTTGTAATAAAACATGCCGTCGTCTTGTTTGCATAGGCGGGTGTGGCGGTGGGCTCGCATGGCTATTGAAAATGGCAAAAACACCTTTTAAATGGCTTTGGTGGGCTTCGTGTCAATTAAAATACCTGTTGGGGAAGGATACACTTATTTTAACGTATTATTATTTAAACGTTAAGTTCTGTAGACATAGTTAAGAGTTAAAGATGATTTGAAAGAATAGACACTGTTTCTAAGGCAACTTGAATAGAAATACAATCAATTTGAACGCGATCAATGAAGAGAACATTAGAATAACAACCGCTTGGATTTATATCATTTCCATTAACATTTTAATTATAATAAATATAACACAGACATAACAAGCCAAGCCAAATTAGAACTTTATAATTTAAGAAAGACTCAGGCTAAAAATTGCTTCCTCGTTGTAGAAGTGAGTAGTTTAGTGGAGGTCTATCTACCTACTGGCTGTGTGAAAATTATATGAAACGGAAGCATATAAATCGCAATTAGTTGAAAGAGGACATATATTTTCTCGTGTACGCGAGAGAAACACAGTGCGTGGGAGGGAAATACTACCTATAATTTATAGAAACAAGTTGTTAGTAATTTTTAGGTTTTCGCATCCCGTACGGAAGCCTATTACTTAGCCTACGCCGCCGTCTATCTTTCTGTCCGTCCGTCCGTCTGTCCGTCCGAGAGCTGTATGTATCTCTTGAACCGTAATAGGTAACCCGAATATGTCTTAGGATATAACAACAAATAATAAAAAATTGAAAAAGTAAAAAATTAAGGGGGGGGGGGGGGGGGGGTAATACATACAAGAAACGTGTTTTTTCAATATTTTTTTTTTGGGTGCGGAAACCTCGGTCCGCCCGTCCGACTCGCACTTGGCCGGTTTTTTATAGTATTCAGTACGGCTTATGGCCTAAGACCAATTTAGTGATTAATACAAGATGTGATGTTTTCACTGATAAATTGATAATACAAAATTAACAGTTTAATGATAAACTTTCACTAAAATAAAAGCTAGTAAGGTAGGCTTGGTAGGTTAGTATTTAGTACGCTGAACTGAGGAGGACCGACGCGGAGTTGCGAAATCTGCAACGTCTTGTGATTTTATTTTACAAGTACCAGGGCAACATGAGACCATCAGTTAATTTGCAATGATATAAAACGAGATAGAACGACTTTTATCGCTACCTAATGAATTAAATGTGACGCGAATTGAAATATTACGTGAATTGAAATGTGACCAAATCTATGAAAAACGTTTGGTCTCGTGTTAAAAAAAGTAATATTCCCCTATTTTATCTAGTAATATTTTAAAAATGAGTACAATATTTCTTATTAAAACTACGAAGTGTTGATTTTCTTAATGCAAAATATAAAGAATATTCAATCAAGTAGGTATGAAGAGTTTATCTTCCTCGAAAGAGAATAAACTATTTTATAAAAGTTATTGAACCAATTACAGGCTTCCTCCTACATATGCTAAATTATAATAGAGTTGGCTTGGCATAGGACAGACGACGACGACACGGGAGTGACGCGAATATTAAGAATCGACAATGTGCCGTCTGTGCGTGCAGTGCACCCCGTTTGTTGATACCCTTGGCTCAGTTTGCACCTGTCACTGTTTAATTAAAGCACAAGCGACACATCTTTTAAACCCTTAAATTGACCGATGTATTCCGTAAACTGCATACATTATATTTATAATATACATCATACTTCATTCGCTGTGGCTTAAATATTTTTAGTTTATTAATTTGCTAGTTCGTAACAGGCTCTGTGAGCGAGTTATAAATGCGGTTTATCATTTTATCAAAGAGTTTGAATTACGTCGCTGCACAAACTCTTAGCATTTTACTTCGAAGGCTGGCACTCCACGAAAACGACTACGAAACACGATAGATGGCGTTATTAAATTTGGTTAAAATTAAAAAACGAAAGAACGCTACACACCCACCCAAGCAAGCAAATTAAAGATGCGATTTCGATGATCAACTTGGTCGAATTTGCGGAATCAAAGAGCGTCAACTAGAACACCTAGTACCAGGAGCGCAGCACGAGTGAGGAGGTCAGGACCGCGGCCGGCGGCGGAGGAGGCGCGTCGTCACCGAGGCAGGCTCGCCCGTCCCCGTCTCTCAGTCTCTCTCTTTTTAGTTAGTTTGTATGTAAGGTACCTACGAGCACGCCGTTGTTTCGTTATAATAATAACTTCAATCAATAATTTTACATAGTTTCAGGCTTTTCAGAATAACTAGTGTTGTGTGGACTGATATTAGGCTATAGAATATCGAATTGTTGAAACTGAATTTGTCAATATTATGTCTTTAGGCGTGTCTTCATCGTGGCGTGGCTATTAGTGATTAGATTACTGATTAATGAATGATTATTTGATTAACCAAGCATCTAATCCCAATATTTTTGACGAAAGAAATCTCCTAAATAAAACCCATGCGAATAAAATAAAATAAATCGAATTGAATCTCAAGCTTATTACGAAGACTATCTGTACCAGGCATCTATAGTATAAGAAGAAGTTATTTGTGTTTAGTGTAAACCGCGGCACAGACCGCGGGCGGTGCAAAGCGCGGGCGCGGCAGCGCGGCAGCAGCGGGGAGCGGCAGCAGCGCGGCGGGGGCGCGGCGAGCGCGGTAGCAGCAGCGCGCGGCACGTGATGGTGTGGGTGCGATATTGAAGACAATGTAGGTATGGTAGTGTTAAGTTGAGATTCTTGTATAAGCATGTGTTTGCTTACGTGAGTGTTGAAGCGTGTGATACTGTAGTGATAAGTATAAGTATTCGGTTTCACGGGCCACAGGTTGTGCATTTGAATGCGATGTGATTTTAGATAACCTAAGAGGATTGTCGAGATAAACAAGAGAATGAAAAAATTAACTATTCAGGTTAAAAAAAAAACAAAAATCTTGATAATTTTTTTTTGTATAGAATTTAAAAATAAAATCAAGTTGGCGTTTGATTACTTATTTATTTATTATAATCATGCATTGTGCTGCCTCCAATACTACAAAAAATATTCATTACATTTCATAAAGATGTAAAATTAGCTGAATTAATTAAAATTGAAGATATTAATATTATCAAAATTATTAATTGGGAGGATGAACGATAGTAATAGATGGCATTGAGATATTTTTGAAATTTTGCCTGTTTGTGTGTTTGTTTGTGCACGCATAACGTAAAACTACTGAACCAATTCGAAAGGAGGCTTCACAAACAAATAGGGCTTAAAAGACGAGACGAACTTAACTTTCTCCATCCAAATCGTCTTTCGGAATTTGTTTTTTACCCCCCTAAACCTTAACCGATTTTTACAATTCTTTTTTTGATGTAATAAGGACAGTCGAACCAACGTTCCTGTCTTTTGATTGTTTTAATATCTAAAGTGATGTGATGACTCAAAAAAGATTAATGAACTTCATGACATAAAAAAAAATCAAAATTTTCGGTCGAAATACAAATTTTAGCTCCGGTGTTGTAGGTATAGGTTCATCTAAACAAAAAAATTACAGGCTGCGTCTGACTCGAATTTCAAGAAGTTTACCAGCAATATTACTCACCTGACAGATTCAGTTTTAATATACATATGTACTTCATTTATCAGCACAGATCGATAGCTTTTTGAAAACGAGATTTGATTAACTCGCTCGATAGAAAAAAAATGAACAAGCCTCTGAATTTAGTTATAAAAACGTATTTAAGGCAACATGACCAAATCAAGGGTTCGGAAAAAATATATTTTATTTGTTGAATAATCTAAATCTGTAGCTTTTTACTTTTTGGTTTCGATCCATAGTTTTGGAATAAAAAATAGAAAGCTAATTTATGATTGATTGATTGTGTTGCATCCTACTCCAACCAGCGAAAGCGGCGCCTTGAAAGAGGAGTACTGGTGAGGTGAATACGGGTTGACAGAGCCTTAAGACAAGAAAAAAAAATTGTAAAAATCGGTTAAAGTTTAGGGGGCTAGAAAACATAAATGGCGAAAGTCTCAGTGGCGCGGCCCGTCGACTGTTGCTAAAAGCAACGCTGAGTGCGGTCAGTACTTGGATGGGTGACCGCTCGACCGTTGGAGGCTGACCGTGGTTCGGATTCCACATAAAACTGTAGATCCCTTTCCTTTTTACCTTACTAGGTGGTAGGGCTCATCCCGCCCAGGTTGGTACCACCGCACTGAATGAAACGTCGGTCGAAACGGCTATGTAAATAGTTCGTGTTTTCCATTCAGTTCAGTGTAGCCGACATGAAATGAAGGGAAGCACTGACATGGCACCTAGTTCACTCGGTGTTATGGGCTGACATCACGGATGTTGTAGGTGATGTAGCCAACCGTGTCAGTTTCCATAAAAAACAAACAAAAAACACGATTTTGTATGAAGAAAGTTAACTTGCGTCTCTTCTTAACACGTTGTAATGATATATGGATGGGCTATATAGCATCACGCCATTATTCATATGAGATGGATAATGAGATGAAGGAGAAACAAATCGTAACTTTGGTTTGCGTTTATGTGATCTCCTCGGAAAATGCTCAACCGATGTAGGGTTGTAGACCCTCAGATCGATCTGAGTAGTAACCCAACGTAGAGTTTCGAGCAATATGATCTTTGATGTTTTGCAGTTATTGACATTTATGTAACGCGTCTCTTACAGGGGTGAGTAGTATGGTCGAAAGTGATCGACATTTTAGAAAATAAATTGCACAATGTGTCGTCGGGTATTTAAATAATTTAAAAAAAACGCACTCCATGTTCTTTCGCTCGATAAGACTGGGAGTTTTTAGAATTAATTGGTATAAAAATTTCAGAAATAAGTAACTCAGAGCCAAAAAATTATTCCATGTCCTCCTTCAACTAGTTTAATATAGTTTCATAATCAAAAGAAACATAGTGTAAGTAGTACATACGTACGTATAATTTATATAGCACGGAAAATATTGCATAAAAATGTAAATCACTACAAGCGCACATGAGACCGCCGCGTATAAAATAAAATGAGTTCCACGTTTTTTCTAATTTCTAAGGTTGACGATCTCGCGATGAGTTCACATGCCTCCCGCCCGACCGGGCGAGGCCCGCTTTACACCGCCGAACATTTCTCACGTGTGCTTGCTTTCCAATATAACAAACTGTTTTCTTTTTCAGGGCGAATGGTCTTTATGAAAATAAAGAAACTCTATTTGACAAGTTTTTTTTTTCAATGGTCACATTATTTTCATTGGTGTTAAATCATATTTTAACAGAACGAATTTATAATAGACCTTTAGAAAAAAGTCCGTGCCGGGCGGGACCGGGACTCACGGTTATGTAACTACTTATATGTAAGTAAACATCACTCGCGCGAGTGTCGCGTCGTCGTCGCGAGCACGAGTGACGCGTTAATCCAAATCTCAATTCACTGCCGCCCCAAAAATTATCAGGGTTCGGGTATAGATTTTTACATATCAAAATTCAACTAAAATAATGTTTAAATAGAACGTAAGTTTGGTCAGTTTCGGTCAATCACGCGGTCATTGGCTTTTTAAGAAAACAAGTTTCTACATTTTAATTGCTGATCATCAATATCAATACTATGACTTCGATTTCTGCTCCTAGTAAGTAAGCCAGTACAGCGCATTAGCGGCAGTCCGTCCGTCGCGTCGTCGTCGGTCGTCGTCCGTCCGGCTCGGCATAGAAGACAAATGTTGCTTATTATATTATCGTGTAGTGTAACACGTTCCGGCCGGTTACGTCACCGCCACGTGCTGGCTTGGGTGGGGGAAGGGCTCCCCCGGCGTCGTGTCTCGCGCATTACCGGCGTTACATCGCATCGCCTACACACCGCTGCGGTCCTGGTACTCCGACTACAACGCTCGACGTAACCACGTAGAGCAGACTCGGCCGATTCAATTCAATAAAGTTTTACGTCGATTAAGCAAGCAAACAAACCTTCTTGATAGAATAAAATTTTACATAAAATGTAAAAATTCTAAAATAACGGCTAATTAAGCTTAATTGTATATAATAATAATATGTATATCCTTTGTCTTCTACTTTATGAATAAAAAGAATTTTCCATCTTTGAATTGTCAGCAAAAGTAAGCTTGAGCTAACTCCGTCGTCGTCTGTTGGAATAAATATCGTACGAGTTTAGTCTGCGAGTTACGCCGGTACCCGATGCTTAAAAGTCTTGCGAGTTTATTCGATCGATGTACCAGGATCACATAAGGTCAAATGACCATTATGATTTTATATAGAATTTTACAATATTTTGTTAGACCAGTTTTGCTCTTCTACTATATGAATACTAAAGAATTTTCTTTGGATTGTCAGCAAAAGTAAGCTTGAGGAAGTATAACTCCGTCTGTTCGAATAAATATCGTACGAGTTTAGTCTGCGAGTTACGCCGGTACCGATGCTTAAAAGTCTTGCGAGTTTATTCGATTGATGTACCAGGATCACATAAGTTCAAATGACCATTATGAGTATAGATAGAATTTTTACAATACATATTTGTTAGGCCAGTTTTGCGTATCAACTCAACGTTGAACACACTGATCGTTCAAGATTTTTAAAAATTGCTAAATTTTATATAGACAAGAAAATTTTCATAAATTTTAGAGCAGAAGAAAATGTCGCAACGACTGAATGAGTTAACGTCGTCGTCTTGTCAGTAAGTATCGCATGATGTCATAGAATTGCACTAGACTGGACTGGAATCCTTCTCACCGAGAAAGAATGCAAGAAGTAGGTCAGAAGCCGTTCTAAGAAGCATTACATGTTACTCGAAAGTGTTGCAGAGACTAAATCAATTCTTAACACAGGTTGCACCATAAGCATCTACGGGCAAACCGGATTGCATAACGTTTTGAAGACTGTAAACAACATAGTCACAGTAGTGTTGAGCTTGTTGCAATTTTCGTCTTGCATTGCGTCGCGCTGAATGTAAACTTGGTAAAAGCATTTCAAGGCAAGGTGGAAGGCCAAATCTTTCTGTTCTCGGCAGACTGCATGACCGACATACTTACTATCGTTAAGAAATATCAACGGACTTTTGAAATGCAGTGTTAGTCATAGACGAAATCATCAATAGGAAGAAAGAAACGGATTGCATTTCGACGAGAAATATAGACAATCTGT
Source organism: Nematopogon swammerdamellus (assembly GCA_946902875.1). Classification (NCBI taxonomy): domain Eukaryota; kingdom Metazoa; phylum Arthropoda; class Insecta; order Lepidoptera; family Adelidae; genus Nematopogon; species Nematopogon swammerdamellus. The sequence continues at coordinate 9,579,147 of OX336358.1, read as the reverse complement.
GAAGACTTCACTTGCATTCAAACTAATTGCAAGGTGTTAAAAGAATTATTCACTCATTCGCGTTACTCATTATTGAGTTCAGATACCTTACCTTTCGGATATCAGGAGTTAGGGACCACATATACATAAATCACCAAGATTGCTTAAAGACAAGATTACCTTCATCTCGAGTGAGAAGTTCTGGCGCATAATGAAGCATTGTGAATACAAACAATATACTAAGGATATTATGTGTTACAAGGTTCGGTACTCACATCGGGTACATATTGAATCGAGAGGATTCGTCATCATCAAATTGAGGAGTCAACGGCACGCACGGCACGGCACTGGGTGCAACGCGACAGGAGTCAATGTAGTTCACAATGCTATCCAGCGAGGGTCAATATACTCATGAAGTACCTACGTCGGACTTGAAGCGATCTCTAATTAGTTTTTAAACGTCTCGTCAGCTATTTGCGATATGTAAATATTTGATAAAGATTTAATATTTTTTCGGCGACATGCCATCCGGATGCGTTGTGTGAATGACCAGACGGGACTATTCCATCGAGACACGTCGTCCCTGCGTTCATTGGTCTCTCTCGCGTTCAAAACATGAGTAGGAAGACACGCAGATAAAAATGTGACAGTGTCATAAATTGTACTCTTGCTTCATCAATGCTAATAATAAATCTTTAAGGGATGGTCATGGAGTAAGTTACTTTGTTTTATGAGATAATGAGTTTGTAGACTCTATGTATGTTACAAAAACTAAATTGACGATTTTTAGAAATCTTTTCTGTATGTATGTATGTTCCGCCATAACTCTTAATCCGATCATCCGAATTCGATTAACAAACACATTTACCTATACGAGACACAGGATAGGCTAACTAAATAAAATTCACTTCCGGTTACGCTAAGCAGATACAAACCGAATTGTTCCGCGCGCCGAAATAAAGGTAGAGTAGCGGGTTTACTTACTTTCTTCTTTTTAAATACGAATTTCACGCGAGCGAAGTCGCGAGCAAAAGCTAGTTTTGAAATAAAATTATTGAAAATTATCGTTTATACTGGCTGGCCAACGACAACAGTGTCGCGTCACTGGCTTATTTTAGAAAAAAAGCCCCGTGAGGCATATTATAATTTGCGATGTAATGGAGTGTGGCGAGTTCGTGACACATTGCGGTAATCCAACGTCTAATTAAACTGCATATCGGCTTATTTATTGTTAAATTTCAATTGAGCGAGCACCTGTCGCTACAGCTTGCCGGCATAAATCACAATATTTACTGAATTTCATCTTAAATGCTAGTTAATTGCGCGGCGACATGGCACCTGTCCGGTCCGGCTGAATGCCGCGCGGCGCCTGGCCGCTTATGTCTTAAATGCTCGTACAGCGAGTGCGCGGTAAGGACAGGATAAGTAAAATTATATATTTAGCAGGTACGAGTGTGTGCGACACCAGGTGCCCACTCCGACCAGGTTTTAGGTTCTATTTTTGAACAATGTGCGGCGGCGGCGGAGGCGTCTGCGTTACTGTAGGCAGTTTTATGCAAGGCGCTTTGCATCCTGTCTGCCTCGTTCACGGTTTTAACTCTAGCTAAATTAAATATTATTTTTTGACTATTATTATATTTGTAATCATAATTGATTATTTATTTTATGGTCGCCATTAAATTCTTCGTGTTGTCCTCGTGTTCATCAAGGCGCTGCTCTATTTCATTAACGATAATTTCAAAATAATTTCTAATACCAATATGTCTAGTTTCTTGGGTTAATTATTCGATTGGTGACAATTTAACACTATTATTTGTTATTATTAATTTTTTTATTATTTGTTATCACCACAATTGTTAAAGGAAAGTCGACATCTATCATGTCCCTGTTTCACTAATAGATAAATGGACAACCGCGTGGATGAACTCTACCACCTCTACGTTTTACAAAAATAGATATCAAACAGTATCTCCATAAAACATTTTTGGAAGTACACATTATATGTAAAAAAAATAATTAGTGTTATTCTCCAAAAATAATTCAGCCAATAATGCAGCACTATTAAAAATTCATCATTCATTTCATTACACCCACGTGAGTCAGTGGCGATGATGGCGCGACAAAAAAACAGCAAAATGTTAGAGACCCACCGATGACGTAATGATGACCAGAAACAACGCGCTGCAACCCACCAGTTGGAGACTAGTCCAAATGGAAATCAATATCCAGAAACGGTTTTTGTTCTTTGCCATACATTGCTTTTTTTTCTACTTATACCTATAATATAGAATGCAAAACGCCTTACTTTAATACCTAAGCTTAAATAGAATGTCGTTGGTTCGATCCTCGTTTGAGTGCACCACTTTCCATCTCTTTCCGAGTTTGATAAAGTGTGTTTCATGTTTCATATAGTTGAAGGTAGATGATAGGGTTAAGCCCAGCCGGATTGGTACCACCAATTCTATTCACCACCTTCCTAAAGTCGAAACGGCTATGTGCGGAAAACGTCCGTGCAGCCGGCAGGACCAAAAGAAAGTACCTACCGACACCGGTTCGTAGTGTAATGGGCTGACATCTCAGATGTTGCGTGTCGCGTTCCGTAAGAAATACGTGTCGGCGAGCACTCCGTTTCCAGCAGGCAGAGAAGACACGTAAGTAAATAAAACAGTGTGACAGACGACAGTCTCCGTGAACATTTATTTCACTTCGATATTATTCGGTTCTAGGTATTTATTTCTACGCTAGTCCGCGCGTCCACCGTCCGCGGACCGCGACGCGCAGCGGCTGCTGATGTCGGGGTCAAGGAGGTTCAAGCGGCGAAAATATTGCCCAAGCGAACCTGCGCGCGCGCCGCCGCCGCGCCGGGCGTGCGCCCGCGCCGCCGTGCGGTCGGCGCACTTGCCTACGCACATGTTGTCTAATGTAGACCTGCCTCCAGTATGCCTCCAGCCAGTCCCGGGCGGGCGGGCGGAGCGCGCACGCACGGCGCGGTTTCCGCAGGCCGCGATGCCAGGCAAAGTTCATTATAAAATAGATCCGATGTCTGCATGTGTGTTTGTCTGTCTGTTTGCGTGTCTGTCTGTCCGTCTGCTTGTCTATCGTCACGGCCTCTAGCTCCTAAATGCTGTGAACTATTTTCAAAAAACTAGATACTTGCGTGTTTACAGTATGTATACAGGGTGTTCAGCGCATCGACGGACAAGATTTTTTGTAGGTAAGTGGGGTAATTTGCAACGTTTTGACCCATTATACCTTTTGTCAGATGTCACGTGGTATCGAGATACGATTTTTTTCTTCTGTCAGTTTTTTTAATGAATTAAGAAATTAAGATTCTGTCATATTTTTACTCGTTCTCGGGACTTTGGAAGGTCATAAGATCTTTTCATGGTATTAGCTTAATCAAATAATATTTTTTCTAGAACAAGGATACATCGTAAAATTTCGTGCTAATACAATCATAAACAAAAAAGTTACAAGGGTTTAAAGCTGAGATTTTGGTAATTAAAAAAAAAAAATCTTATCTCGATACCACGTGACATCTGACAAAAGGTATCATGGGTCAAAACGTTGCAAATGAACCCACTTACCTACAAAAGAAATTTTGTCGGTCGATGTGCCGAACACCCTGTATAATGTTTTTCTAATAGTTTGTTTTGCCATTGGATTAGGAGTATCAATATAATATGTAAAAGAAAAGATTAATTTTAAGGCTGGACATAAAATAAACAGCTAGCTTTTCAAAATGTAAAACGGACAGAGTTACAATTTATATCAAACATATTTAGCACTTTCCTATAATTACAACATTATATATAAAATATTTTAACATTGATATTTAACTGACTGAAGTTAATAATAATAATTAATAACGCCACTTGTTTCACAATGGTGTAGGCAGCGACAACGGATCTCAACGTGACGCAATACTTGTCAGTCGTAATCGCCTCTACATTCATATTGCATCGTGAAAATATTTTTTTTAAGTTGCGAACGTTAAAAAAAAAACGTTAAGACCAATTTATAATGATACTAATAATCAGAATTAATGACGTGTAGATACTATTTGGTAATCTTTCGCTTTAACCTATGTATGTAAATATAGATAATTGTTGCCAAATGTTGTGTGTGCGAGCGATTTGACGAGTTCAAATCGCTATAAACAACATAAACAAGCTTCCTAATAAAAAAAACCGCATCCAAATCGGTCCATCCGATTGGGAGCTACAATGCCACAGCCAGATACATACACACACACACACACACGTCAAACTTATATATAACACCCCTCCTTTTTTGCGTCGGGGGTTAAAATTGTTTTGTTTAGATCGCTGTGGTAATTTGCCGTTTCATATTATTATTATAGGTTACATACAATGTTCGTAATTATAGTTACCTATGTCATAATCACAGAGCGAAAGATTATGTATGCCTAACATATCCGTGTATTCCACAATAGCTCTAAATGCCATAGGAACTGAGCATTCGATGGTTCTAAATATTGTATGCCATGACTTCATAATATTCATGCGGTTGATTTCGGACTAACGCCCTACTCTGAAATGGATTGATAATTATTGATTATGTTGATTGAATGATCGATTTTAATTTGGTTAATTTGATAGTTCATTCACTTGTGAACTGTGACCAGCTATGGAATCTAATGGAATTGGCTTGACTATGCTATGTTGTATGTAAATTATTATTATTGATACAAATTTAATAAAAAAAACTTACTTATAATCCCAAAAATTATAATCCGTCTAATAAATTCAAGGTCGGCAAAACGTACACATTCTCATTCTGTATATTTAATTCAGGAATTAGGAGAGCTATAATTTGATTCTGGCACGCACACAGTCGCACGTATACATGTACACACGTACGCCGGCTACTGCACACACAAGCGTGCATACACGCACCAACACAGACGCGGCAGAAGATCTCACACGCAGCCGGACGTGCGTGTGTGTGTGAGTGCCGTATATGTGTAGTAGCCGCGCGCGCGCGTGTGGGTGTACGTGGAACAGAACGATGAAATAAATATGTCCGGTCAACGAACTTGGCTCGGTGATATAAAAATTGCAAATTTGGACATATTCGATTATTACTCTATCCATAATAGTTTGAGGAATGCTTTAAAGCTTTCGAAACTTTAGCGTTTTTGGTAAAGAGCAATTTCTCGCAGGTAAATAAACTCATCGAATTAATGTATTCATAGACGACTATAAAAACAAAATACACTTAAGTAGGTACATAATAAGAAGTTAATGTCGATGTTTTTGGTGTGCAATGAACTCTTTATGTGCATTGTCCGCGGTCCGCGGGCTGTCAACCCTTTACTCATACCTACTTTGATACATGGGTTATTAAAATATTATGATGCTACAGATGTAAAATGGAATCGATCCTTCGTGGCTATCAGTGAAAGACAAAACATATTCTGAGTTTGAGACACGATAAAAAAACAAGAAGATATCAAACATAAGGAAAAATCAGCATGTGGCATGATTTTAATAATTAATAATTTTATACTAAGTAGGCACTAATGTATTATTAACTTAAGTTTAACATCTCTGGCGGCTTCTCATAAGATTATTCCACAAATTACTTGTGCAAATATTTCGCGACATTTAAATGAAAACATTGCGTATAGTATCGCTTCAATAAAATTTTCCCGCAGAAGATTTAAAATCTACGCCAATTTTCCACAACAAGAAACACAAGTTAATAAATAAAAAAAAATACAAAGCATCCAGAAAGAGAGAGATAGAGCTCACCTCATTCTCGATCCGACGATTTTCCCGCCAATTCCGTAGCTGTCAAATTGCCCCAGTAATGGCGGACGAGAGGCAGCAATCTTCCACCAGGAGTAGTAATTTCGCCCGTCTTCCACGCGGACGCGTTCGGCCCCCCGCTTCCGGTATCGGTTGGAGGCGCGCATTCAACAGCTGATCTACTATCCCTTTAATCTCTTCCCTCTGCGTATCACCCGTATCCTATATATGTACAGAATATCTACAGGTCTAATTGCCGCTCGGCTGCCGGTGAAGGATGATCAGGTCTGAAGATCTGTCTGGCTTCTTCTCTTCCGGCATGAAGAGGTCTCCTCGGGCTGCGTTCCTGTGAGACGTATTCTTCTTCGGCCGCAGCACATTGTCACCGGCTCACCTCATCTCAGTAGATCTCAGTAGGGTCCAGGATGTCGTGTGACGCCATGGCTTTATTCGTTGTTTTTTGTTTTTTGGGTGGGTTATTGTTCAATATTGCCCGGTAGGATCGAGCACTTTAACGGCCATTTTAAAATTTAAAGTTAATTTTTAATACTGCCCGGTGGGGTCTAGCGTTGTGATATCCATATTAAACTTGATTCTAATGTGATTTTCAATTGACCAAATTTATTAATTCTTGCACTACGCGTCGAAAACGTACACCAAGTTCACTCGCTCGCTCTTCCGGGTGTGTCGCGTCGTGCGTTGAGCGTGTGCATGAACTGAACAACTGAACAGTGTGGAGTCGCGCAATGCTCTGCCGCCCGCGCCTTCTCGCTTCTACGTTTATATAAAGCGGTGCGACCAGTGCCATCTATCGTTGAGGAGCAGAACCAGTCCTCGCGTCGATCCCGCCACCGCTGCTGGTGGCTGTGGTAATTAGTAATGCGGCACGGCACGGCTGACTAGGAGCTATATCGTCACGCATCTGTCTGTGACGGGTGGGCAGTTTTCTTTATTTTTTTAAATTTTTTTTTTATGGAAACTGGCACGGTTGGCTACATCACCTACAACATCCGCGATGTCAGCCCATAACACCGGGTGAACTTGGTGCTACGTCAGTGCTTCCCTTCGGTCGTGCCGGCTACACTGAACTGGACGGAAAACAAAAACTATTTACATAGCCGTTTCGACCGACCTTTCATTCAGTGCGGTGGTACCAACCCGGGCGGGTTAAACCCTACCACCTAGTAATATAAGAAGGGAGTCATATCCCTTAGTCGCCTTTTACGACATACACGGGGAGAGATGCAGTGGGGCTATTCTTTTAAAGTACCGGTCCCACACGGTACAAAATGGCAAACGGCAGTGCTGCTAAGAAAGAGCGTATTGAGACTAAATAACATAGATCACTTCAGAAACAATACATATACATACATCCATATGTACCACACGCAGTATACCGATAATATGGGTAAGCAAAGTAATCGGTGATGTGCTGCAAGTACTCTTGTAAATTACATAACAACACCGAAAACCACGTTTAGCAATGTATTAGGATAAGATAACTATAAAGCAGCAAGTAAGGCACGAAGACCCACCTACCGCATGACTCGGTGGAAGGACCGTGCCCAGGTGAGAGGTGGCAATCCGGTCGCCCTTTAGCACAGCACCATGACCTTATCCCTTACTCGCCTTTTACGGCATGCTGTGTGCATGTTACTGCATCCCACAGCGTGCTGTGGGATGCAGTGGGCCTATTCTTTTGTATGGCCCCACACGGTATTCAAAAACACCTTGAAAGCCTTGTTAAAAATAAATACACTGATTTATATTTGCATTATGTAAAATTTACATAAATTACATTAAAAATCCAACAAAATACATCAAATCTGGAACAGCAAGCCCACCCACAAGCCTTGTCAGCCAACAAGGTGGTCCGTTCTAGGGTGTAACAAGATCACAACAAATAAATAATTTACTCGTAATGTGGTGTTTGAAATTAAAATCATTGGTCGTTGGAACGCCAAAGTCAAACTACTCCTGGATATAGGCTTGTCTCATTGCTGAAGGATACTAAGCGGCGCGTCCCACAATCAGATATAGGTACCTACATAAAAAAAGTGTGTTTAGTGCGTGACGCGGCGTGATTACTCGCGTCGCGTCAGGCATCTTACCAAATTCGTTTATCTACTTGTAGAGGCCGACCGAACCCGTATTTTTCAGATTCGGCCGAAGCCGAACATGCACCGAACTTTTTTAAGATGTTCGGCCGAAGCCGAAGCCGAACCCAAACCTTTCTAAATTTCTTTTAAAGGTCCCCAATTTTTTTTAAATTAGTTTGTATTAAGAATTAGGACACTCGTTTATTGTCAAACTCTACTTAGGTAGAAGCAGGTACTGGGCAGGCTGATTATAAAGTACACCAAAAACAAATCACATATTGGCCGGTCAAACTCTACCTTGCTAGAGGTAGGTATGTGACCAGAAAGCACGTCTAAAAAGTCAAACTCTACCTTGCTAGATGTAGGTACTTGACCAGAAAGCACGCCTAAAAACCAATCACAATTGGGCGGTCAAACTCTACCTAGCTAGAGGTAGGTACTTGGCCATAAAGCAAACCCAAAAAACAAACAAATGACATTATGGCCGGTCAAACTCTACCTTGCTAGAAGTTGGTATTTGACCAGAAAATACGCATAAAAACCAATCACAATTGGGCGTCAATCTCTACCTAGCTAGAGGTAAGTTTTTTTTTTATGGAAACTGACACGGTTGGCTACATCACCTACAACATCCGTGATGTCAGCCCATAACACCGGATGAACTTGGTGCCACGTCAGTGCTTCCCTTCGGTCGTGTCGGCTACACTGAACTGGGCGGAAAACACAAACTATTTACATAGCCGTTTCGACCGCTATAGGTACTTGGCCATAAAGCACACCTAAAAACAAATCACATTATGTCCGGTCAAACTCTACTTTGCTAGAGGTAGGTACTTCACCAGAAAGCACGCCTAAAAACCAATCACAATTGGGCGGTCAAACTCTACCTAACTAGAGGTAGGTACTTGGCCATAAAGCAAACCTAAAAACAAATCACATTATGTCCGGTCAAACTCTACTTTGCTAGAGGTAGGTACTTCACCAGAAAGCACGCCTAAAAACCAATCACAATTGGGCGGTCAAACTCTACCTAACTAGAGGTAGGTACTTGGCCATAAAGCAAACCTAAAAACAAATCATATTATGGCCGGTCAAACTCTACCTTGCTAGAAGTTGGTACCTCTACCAGATCTCTCTCAAATTGACCAGAAAACACGCCTAAAAACCAATCACAATTTGGTAGGTTAAACTCTACTTAGCTAGAAGTAGGTACTTCTCTCTCGGAGGTGATATTGGATAGTCGCAGCATAGGCTCAGGCCCCTCTCACTCAGCTACACATACCATATTAAAAAAAATAAAAGTAAAACTCACTTGGGCGACTTTTTTCATCAATTCACCGAGTTCATGTGACTCTTTTGAAATATTGTTAAAGTCTGCAGTCTGCACCCATTTGTAGCCGGCGGCGCCACTATATCAATAATGACCTAATCATTGAATAGATAATTGAGTAATTAAATCACAAATTATTTGGCGCCCTGTAGCCACTAGTCGATCCAGTGATCAATTTCATTATAATTGCTACTGTCATTTGTTTGTGATATATCGACCCAGAAATTGAAGATTTAGATTCTGAGGCGTCGCATTTGTCTCATCACGTGACAGCCTAATCTAGAAACCATCTAGTTCTTAATGTAACTTATTAAGATACAGGTTGATTTAATACGAGTAGGTAAGTATGTGAAAAGCCTGAAGATAACAATATTTATTGATAATATAAGCATTAAGAAAATATAAGAACGATTTGGCTAATAATTTACATATTTTCAGTTTAATCGAAAGATATGTATAAAACTAATTAATTTTTTTATATAGGTACACTACTCACAAATGCTTTATTTATTTATTAAAATTTTACAATAAGTTTACAATTATATATACAACAAAAGAAACTGGCGTCCCGCAATCAAGGACCTACTTCATTCAAAGGGTAAGCCTTGCCATCCAGCGGAGTAATGCCGCAAGTGTTCTAGGAACATTTGAAAACGCCCATTTTGATAGTTATTTTAATGTTTGTTAGGTAGGTTGTTTTTTTTATTTTTTTTTATTTCTTTAGTTATTAGTATTACTTTTTTATATTTTATGAAAATAAATGATTTTAATAAATTATTTTAGTTATAAAAGAAAGAATTTAAATATAATTGAAAGTATCCATCATGGGGACCGTTGTTGCCATAACATTGTCCCCATGATAGATGCTGCATTTCCCCGCTGGATGGCGACAAACAAGCGTTGGCGGAAAAAAATTAAAGTGTCCGTTCTTTGCGGTTGCGATATTTTAAGATAAAAATTGTATAAAATTTTCATTGAAATTCACTTTGTGAAATCAGTTTGTGAATATTTTTTTGGCTAAGGCCCTTACCCTCTGAAATTTTTTTTTATGTACACCAGCATGGATGTCTGTGCCGAGAGACTATAATGGTGCAGTCGACAGAGCCAAAATCACCTCTCCTCGCGAAACCACTCTTAGTTAGGTGCCATGCCAGCAGATTGTCTATGGTTCCACAAATTTTAGGATAGTATAATCTCACGAATACAGAAGAAGAGATTATATAGAGATAATCTTAAGTTTAACTGAATTCTAAGGACAATCCACGTTCCCGCTGTGTGTCCTAAGTGTGAGAATCTATATAAATCAGAATTCATGTCTATATTATACTAAAAATATGGTAGTTCGTAGTATTTATAGATCCAACTCTTTTCAGGATTCCGTTGCCAGCGATGTGAGCAGGGACCCTTATAAATTCGGTCAGGTGCCCGTCTGTCCGTCCGTCCGTCCGTCTGTCTGTCTGTCACACGCGCTGTCCTAGATGATTAATTCGAAATGTGAAGCTCGATATATATTTTTTATTGAATTTTTTTTTATTGAAACTGACACGGTTGGCTACATCACCTACAGCATCCGTGATGTCAGCCCATAACACCGGATAAACTTGGTGCCACGTCAGTACTTCCCTTCGGTCGTGCCGGCTACACTGAACTGGACGGAAAACACAAACTGTTTGCATAGCCGTTTCGACCGACCTTTCATTCAGAAAATATATTAAGAAAACTTTAGAGTACTTGGTTCATTTCGACCGTTATAGAAAAAATTCAAGTAGCATTTGTAGCATTTTGTTAACTGCGGCCGCTATCGACCGCGCGATCGCTGCACCCACTCGTTAGGTACAAGGAAGGGAATTTGCTACGGAACTCTCTGTGTGTGAACATGGTTCGGACTTAAGGCCCTGTCAACCCGTATTCACCAGTACTCCTCTTTCAAGGCGCCGCTTTCGCTGGTTGGAGTAGGATGCAACACAATCAATCAAAAATTCCGTTTTTATTTTTTTATTCCAAAACTACGGATCGAAACAAAAAAGTAAAAGCTGCCGATTTAGATATATATTCAACAAATAAAATAATTTTTTTCCAAAGCCTAGATATGGTCCCGTTGCCTTAAATACGTTTTCATAACTAAATTCAGAGGCATGTTCATGACATTTTTCTATCGAGCGAAGTTAATCAAATCGTGTTTTCAAAAAGCTATCGATCTGCGCTGATAGATGAAGTTTTACATTATTAAAACTGAATTTGTCAGGTAAGTAATATTGGCGGTACACTTATTGAAATTCGAGTCAGACGCATTCTCACGTCACCTTAACATGTTTTTTATGTGATAACTAGCTTTTACCCGCGGCTTCGCTCGCGTAGCATATGTCCATCCTGAAGGTCCATTCTAAATATTGGTCAAAGAATTTTTAAAATCGGATGAGTATTTTCGGAGATTACCTCCTGCATCCAAACTTACAAACTTTTAACCTTTATAATATTAGTGGTAGATTCGTAAATAGTGCGAAACCTATAAATTGTTTGCTAAAACCCGTATGTGGTTTGAGAAAGATAGTGGATTCCGGCAGCAACATGGTGTAACGTGCTGACATCCACTGGTGTAGCAGGTGATGTATGGTGTAAATAAAATAGATGCTAACTTCCATAATTACTACTAGCACTAACTAGTTTAGTTACTGATACCTAGTACGTGCTTAGTAGCAGATACGAAAATGGTATGATCAATTAAATAAATAATAACAAGAGTGAAACTAGATTAACACATCTTGATATTGCATGGTTAGTTATTTGATAACCTGTATTACATGCCAGTTAATGTGTTATTAATATTCTTAGATTTATTGGAGATCTTCCATGTATTAGGGCCGACAATACTTAAAACAAAATATCAACGGACCGCAGACAGACTGCGAAACGAGATCCGACATACAAATGACTAGGTGCGATTAGTACCTCAATTTTATTAACCCATTGACAACTTGATTCTTCAAGTATCTTAATTTTTATAGATACATTAATTTGTTTATTTTTGACAATCGTACTACACGTTTAATGTACTAACATAATTAAGTTGATCCAAATTACGTATCAAAGTTTGACAAAGGCTCTTTACACTTGATTTTATGGAAACTGACACGGTTGTCTCCATCACCTACAACAACCGTGATGTTAGCCCATAACACCGGGTGAACTAGGTGTCATGTATTTATCGAGATGTATATGTCGAGACTGACAAAATAATTAATAAGTCTTTGTAGTCAAAACTCTCAGTAACATTGTTAATCATGCTCCCAAGCTGCGTTTTCTATAGACTGTAAGCGATGTTATTACGTGACTAGTCACTAAATACTTGTAATAATATCTGTGAAAAAAAATAATGCACCACGAAGTTTCTTAACGGTTCTTCCATGCTCATACATAATGTTTTTCATAAAAATGTGAAGAATTATTTTTCACAAGATTATCCGTCACTTTGGTGAAAGAAGCCAACGTGAGCAAAATTGTACGACAAAGTAAGTAAGCATACAAATACAAAATACGTGCGATTTGTCACATCTATACCTACATTCCCTATTGTAAGTACTTTCAAATGCTATTTAATTTCAGGTCATTATTAAGATGCCTTCTAAGCTAACTAGTAGGTAGCCGAGTCGGTGGTACTTTGTGAAATGGATAGGTACAAGACAGATGGCCATGGACTAACGAGTGATTAAATAAACATAATACTTATTGTGGTCGAGATGCTTGTACCAGCTTCTGGTTATCATTTGGACATTGAAAATCAATTTGTTCCTATCTAGTGTAGATTTTATATTATCGTACGTAGTGTGTAGTGTATAGGTGAAGAGCTAGCGAAGTTTTCCTAAGAGTTTTCCCGAAATTAATAGAGTCTAAGGCAAAAACTGCATAAAAAAATTGGGAATACTGTTCCGTAATAGCTGGTTCTTTTTCTCGCCGACACAACTAAGTATTCCTGTTGCACAATTCACAGATTAGGCCGGTGCGGTGATGAATACTGCAGTCACATCTGGGAGGGTAGTCCCCAATATCTGCTTGCGTCAGCGCCGAGCCATTCGTCTTGTTGGTGACTCGAAACGTACAGATGGTCTTGAGTCTGTGAGTCACAGACGATTTGTAGGTTTGCTTAGTCTGTTTGGCAGGTATACTATCACGCACGCTGCTCTGTGGAACTAGCATCTCTTATTCCATACCACCCGACCTATTTCCACAGCACTCGTCGCAAAGCCTATGGTTCTAAAAATCGTTTCTTTGTCGCACCGCTAAGGTGTGGAACTGTCTTCCGGAGAATCTGTTTCCCGAATCATTTAACCTGGGTGACTTCAACCGTCGTAATAACATACTAGACAGTCTAGTACAGTTGCTTTCATAGTACGAGAGCGCACCGTAAAAAACCAACGTCATCGAGTACCAAGATGGGACTAGTTTGTGGTGGTCTAGAATAGGATAGGCATCTAAAATATACAGGGTTGCCTGAGCAAATCCTGGCACGTTTTGTGTAAAAGGTAATTAAACACGTCATTTTTTTGGTGCAATTTACGTCATCGAGTACCAACTGGAGACCTGGCACATTCGATAAAGGTCATCAAGAAGAGCACAAAAATACTAGGTTGCCTCGTCCTACCTTGGCAGTTTTTGGAGTCGGGCAAATTTAAGAGTGGTGAAAAATGGTCAAATTTACGTCATCGAGTACCAAGATGACAGTCACACCATTCGATAGTTCTGATAACCTAATTCATAAAAAACCTTGGTTGCCTGACCTCACCTTGGAGCATTTTCTAGTCGGCCAAGTTGAATATCGGATAGCCGCCTTGTTACTAAGTTCTAAAATCGTTCATGTGTAATCATAGGACCGTTTAAAGATATATTTATCATAAAACTGTGAACACTTTATTAATCCAGCTATACCAGTGGTAGTCAAACCGCGGCCCGCGGGCCGCATGCGGTCCGCGGGCGATATTTGTACGCATTGTCACAAACAGCGCAGATAATAATATATATTTTACTTTTACTCAGTATGAAAATATTATCTGCGCTGTGAGTGTGTGTGCGCACTTGACGACAAAACTGATGCGGAAATATGCAGAGCAAGTGAGCGGGTGGCGGGACTGACGGGAGAAGAGTTTCGGCAAATTTTCCCACTGTTGCTGCCCTGCGATTCGACATATCTAATATCTATCAAGATATGGTGTCATATTTGAAGGAATATTTGACATAAATTAAAAAAAGAATTAACGATGTGAAAAGTATTAATAATTGCTTTATTTCTACAAAGAAAGCCCTCGTACTATGGACATTACTTTAATTTAGAAATAAGAAATTGACGATTGTTTAATATTGAATGTACTGTAATTACTTATGTGTACTAAATATGAAGACAAAATAAATGTTTTGACTTTTGACTTTGACTTTGACAAAGAAAGCCCGTAACATTTTGAAAATGACATGAAATTATTCAGCCAGTTGATGAACGAAATCATCGAACTAAAACACGGCACACAACCTAAAGCTTACTTCATCGAACATCGTGAAAAGCAGGAGGACATAACATTTTTGAGAAAGCCTAGCACCCTTAAATGTTTTCAAAACTCCACACTATTTTAACAAAGTTTCTTTCGACGTACCTCTGAGAAGTTTCATTTTCAAAAATGAACATCTTAAAAATTGCAGCCGGAAGACGCAATGAGGATTGCATGTAGTCCCAAAGACGCCAACATAGAAGAAATAAGTAACGCCGTACACCTTTACTTTAAATTACTTTAGAGAATACAGTACACCTCAATACTTTAAATTATGTCACATATAAATTAACTAAAACATGTTTGTCGTTGTATTAAACATCTCGAAGACACATTTTTTGTTTACTATACAGTACGTGGCAGTAAATCGGGATTTAAAAAGAGACAATCCGGTTGTTGAGCATCTCTCTGTCGTTCTAACTCGCACGTCTCTGTACCCCTATATGCTTTTCGAGACAATAGTTTCGCCTTCAACTCTATGAACGATCAAAATCCAACGTCTCTGGACACATTCCCCACCCAGGACGTCCAGACTACCGTCGTTGGGGACTTGGTTGGAGACATCCTGGAAAGTAGCTTGAAGATGAGATGGATCAGCCTTAGTAGAGAAGGCGCAAGCTTTCGTTTTGGCTACCTTGATGTTGACCAAGTTCTCCTTTCCCAAGAGGATACTTTTTCGAAAACCAGGTCAACCTGAGCAACAGTTTCGCGCCTCGCATTTGCTGCTGAGGCCCCTCTACCCTTCCAGTCGTTGATGAACCCTTGTTGATAAATAAAAGAAACAGCATTGGCGACAGCACGGACCCTTGTGAAACACAAGCATTGATTGATTAATCGACCAGACAGGCACCACCTAGGGCGACAAAGATCAACCGACCACTCAAACACTGGAAATCCAAGTGCACAGTTTTGTTAGGACGCCGTAGCTTGCTTAGTATTTCCCGGTGCCCGGCGGCGCGATAATGCTTTGGAAATATCCAGAGCGGCCGCCAGCGATTCCCTAAAACCATCGAGCCTTTCAGCCTACAAATGTGTGACGTACGCTAGAAGATCTCCAGTCGACCTTTACTTGAGTAAGCCGTACTGCTTGTCGTCGAGGAGTTCAAAGTCTTCTAGATACGTCGGGAGCGCTGAGTTGACCATACGTTCCATAACATTAGTGAAGAGTGAGGTTATCGAAATAGGGCGATATTTTGATGGGTTCGCTGGGTCCGAAACCGACCGGACCGAAGCTCTCTTCCAGCAAGAAGGCATAGAACCGGAGGAATAGGGGCATTTGAATAGGCTGGTGAGGAATGGCGCCAATTCCAGTGCACAACTTCTCAAAACGATCGCTGGAACGCCGTCAGGCTAGCTCCTAGCTCCTCTTCGAAATATTCAACCCACGTGCGTTTTATAGACGACTCTGGGGTGGAACGTAATATTTGCCATCATACGGCCGCAATGGAGTAATGACGGGGGTAGGCGCCCAGGTCATCCATGTTGGAGTTGGATGCGAAAAGGCGTGCAAAGACATTTACCTTTTCCTTCGCGAGTATAGCGAGAATTACGTAGTCGACACCGGTTATTTACTTTTTAAAAAGTATTTAATTAATTAGTAGTAATTTTACAGAGTTCTTTTCAGGTCGGCGATAGCTTACAGACTAACTAAAATATATCGGAGTCTTCAGTGAAGAGTGTTCTCGCCTACAGCACCTCGGCCGGCCGCCTGCATTGCTATGCAGGCGGCCGGCCGAGATGCTGTCCTCAGAAGTCGTCTGCATCGTCAGCGGAAATCGCCTGCTGCTGGGCACATAACTCGAGCAAACCATCCGACCGAACGCTCCAGCGGAGGTAGCAAGACGGCATAAATTCCGATCAAAGGACGAGAAACCAGAAGGCGCGGCTACCCGAAGAGGTAGGTGCGAGTTTCGCGCCAATTCCACGGCCGCGCCTGAACTTGGCCAACTTTTGCGTTCCTTTGTAGAACCTAGCAGCGACGTTGAGCTCTCGTCTATTCTCGACTTTTTAAAATGGAAACGGACACGTTTGGTTACATCACCTGCAACATCTGTGATGTCAGCCCATAACACCGGGTGAACTAGGTGTCATGTCAGTGCTGCCCTCCACATGTCGGCTACACTGAACTGGACGTGAAACACGAACTATTTACATAGCCATTTGGACCGACGTATCGTTCAGTGCGGTGGTACCAACCCGGCCCGGATAAACCCTACCACCTAGTAATGCAAGAAGGGGAGGCACCTACAGCTTAACTTAGAATCCGAACCTTGGTCAGCATCCAATGGTCTAGCGGCCACCCATCCAAGTAAGCGCCCAGGGATGCTTAATAACAGTTGACAGACCGTACCACTGAGCTACCGAGGCTGAAAGACCTATTTTGCAGCTATTTCCTATAGGCCTAGTTCTTATCGTCAATAACCAGCCTGGAATGACGATCGAACCAAGGCTTAAGGCGTCCGCCGATGGGAACGATGGATGGAGAAACTCATACCCAGTGCGATCACATCGACGACCGATTGGGCACACAGGGATAGGTCTGAAAAAGAGAAGCAAACGTCGCGCCAAGGGTATGCACCCAGGAAGGAACGGAAGTCATCCCATTGTGCTAACCGGTAATGCCAAACTGTCCGCGTACTACATTCACGTGCTTCTGCGAAGTGTACAGTTGGCATTGTTGAGCGAATAAAGCAATGGTCGGAGTTACCGAGGGGAGCCTCAATCCTCACCATGTAGCCATTTGGCTCAATAGTCAGGACAAGGTCCATAAACTAGGTGGATGGGTCGATATCCTAGTAGTTCCGGACACCAACTGCGTCAATCCGTGTGCAATGGCTAAGTTACCAGCTAATTACAGGCTGACCTCCAAGTGCAGGAAAGTGACATCAGGAGTTTTTCGCCTGCGACCTGTGGTACCGAACCGGGCGACATGGTGGAGAACTAGTCTACAACATATTGAAGGTGAAAATAGATCCCATTTAGGCGCAGGATGATTGCCTGTCGCCTGACATTTCTCAGCTGTGCGAGGTCTAGGACGGTGGCAAATCCTACTGACATCGTCGCAATGAATGTCGGACTTGCTGAGCTCTACTTGAGTGTGAACCGCCACTGGCATAGTAGATTGCTAGATTCGTAATTTGGTGAACTCCATTCAGCTCCAGAGAACACTACCAAGGCTTAACACAGCGACCCTTCGGCCAAAGGACTCATCAGCAAGATGAGGGTCAGGCAACACAAATTCTTGTGCATCACCACAGGTGCGCCCTGGTCCACAGAAACGCCAACCAATACAGAGACCGCACCGTACACCGTACGTACAGGGATAGCACCGCTGGAGGAGTATCTCCAGACGCTATCCACGGGCTTCTTCAAGGGGCGTACTGACACGATAGCCCGCTGATCGCTAGCGCTTGCGACTACCAACTGTGGGATCCATCAACACGGCGCTCTCTGTCGATACTAACATATCCGTTTAACTTCGCAGGTCCGGAACCACCTCGCCGTCCTACCGTCAACGACCAGGGTACGACCCAGCGAAGTTCTTCTTCGCTGTGGTAATCGAACTGGCGGAACTCCTTCTAGCACCATCGCCCCGGCGGGCGCCGGGGTCGATGTCGAGCAAGCAGGCAGTTTGACTGACATTCGCTTCTCATTGGCAGTTCTCTTCACCCCTCGCAGCTGCAGCGGCTTCGATGCCGCTCGCCCTTAGCCAGTAGTCAGTCACTGCGGCCGCCCTAACTTATGGCGGACAAAGTGACCGCTCCTACCCATGGCTCCTACTCACCAACCAGTCGACTACGGCGACTGTGCTATTTTACATAGGGCGGCCAAAGTGACGGCAGGCCTCACGAGGTTACCGGGCAAAAAAGACCGGTTACGGTGTGAGAGTTTTACGACTAATACCTTGTTTTCCTTCGCAGATTCCAAATTCCAGCGACTCTTTAATTTTTTTATATTATTCTTTAAATAGTTCTTCAAGTATAACCATATTTTGATAGATACTATCGGCAATAGATACGTCGAATCGCAGAGCAGCAACATTTGGAAAATTTACCGAAACTCTTCTCCCGCCAGTCCCGCCACCCGCTCACTTGCTCTGAATATTCACGCATCAGTTTTTGTCGTCAAGCGCGCACACACACTCACAGCGCAGATAATATTTTCATACTGAGTAAAAGCTAAAATATATATTATTATCTGCGCTGTTTGTGACAATGCGTACAAATACCGCCCGCGGACCGCATGCGGCCCGCGGGCCGCGGTTTGACTACCACTGGTATAGCTGGATTAATAAAGTGTTCACAGTTTTATAATAAATATATCTTTAAACGGTCTCCTATGATTACACATGAACGATTTTAGAACTTAGTAACAAGGCGGCTATCCGATATTCAACTTGGCCGACTAGGAAATGCTCCAAGGTGAGGGCAGGCAACCAAGGTTTTTTATGAATTAGGTTATCAGAACTATCGAATGGTGTGACTGTCATCTTGGTACTCGATGACGTAAATTTGACCATTTTTCACCACTCTTAAATTTGCCCGACTCCAAAAACTGCCAAGGTAGGACGAGGCAACCTAGTATTTTTGTGCTCTTCTTGATGACCTTTATCGAATGTGCCAGGTCTCCAGTTGGTACTCGATGACGTAAATTGCACCAAAAAAATGACATGTTTAATTACCTTTTACACAAAACGTGCCAGGATTTGCTCAGGCAACCCTGTATATTTTAGATGCCTATCCTATTCTAGACCACCACAAACTAGTCCCATCTTGGTACTCGATGACGTTGGTTTTTTACGGTGCGCTCTCGTACTATCACGAGTAATGAGCACAGATGGACAGTGTACTAACATTGCACGCAAGTGTATAGTAGTCGAACGACGCGTGCGAGCCCAATAGGCGACGAGTGTCGACTGACGTTGACTGACGAACCAATCGCGTGAAGCGTCGTCGGCGCCGTCGACGTCACATTCCGTCAAACCGACCAATGAAAAGTGTGCTCATGACTCGTGAATGCAACTGTAACAGTATGAGCGTGGTTACGCGAGGAGAGGTGATTTTGAATTCGTCGACTGCGCCATTGGACCCTCAGCAAAGTCACCCATGTTGGTTTACATAAAAAAATCTGTTAAGTGCGAGTTTTACTCGCGCACGGAGGCTTCCGTATCTATCCGCTATTATCCGCCTATCTTTTGTCTTTCAACAATGCAATGTATAAAAGCATGTGGCGCCATCTATTATTCAATAGTGTGACTAATCGATTTTTCGGACGTTTGTTGTATGGGAGCCCCCTTAATTTTTAACATTTTATTATTTGTTGTTATATCCGCCATAGTAACACATATTCTGTGTAAATTTCAACGGGCTATCTATTACAGTTCAAGAGATACAGCCCTCGGACAGACGGACGGACGGACGGACGGCGGAGGCTTAGTAATAAGCTTCCGTACGGGATACGGAAACCTAAAAACTAAAAAGTTTCGTCTGTCTGTAACAGTCGAAAAACTTGAAAATTGTTTCTGTGTTACCTACGTGAAAGATTTTCATTTACTGGTCACCCCCTAAGCCTTGCAATCATCTTGCAGTCATTAGGGAGCAAAGGTCGCGAGATATGATATGCTAGACCTATCATTATTGACAACCTGCCCACTGCACTTTAATTGATTCTGCCATTTCCGAATATACTATAAATAGTAGCTGAGAAGATAAAAGAAATATAGAGTACTTGATTGTAATTTTTTTTATGGAAACTGACACGATTGGCTCCATCTCTACATCCGTGATGTCAGACCATAACACCTTGGTAAACTAGGTGCCATGTCACTGCTTCCCTTCGGTCGCGACGGCTACACTGAACTGGACGGAAAACACGAACTATTTAAAAATCCGTTTCAACCGACCTTTCATCCCGACAATCGGGGTAAGTAGAGTAATCGGTGTTGTGCTGCAATGATTATTATAAATTACAGCACCACACCGACCACCATGTTTAGTAATATATTAGGGGAACATAACTATCAAGCGGCAAGCAAGACCCCACCTGCTGCGTGACTCGGTGGAAGAACTGTGCCAAAGTGAGAGGTGGCTAGCCTATCGCTCTTTATCGCTGCATCTTGTCCTTATCCCTTAGTCGCCTTTTACGAAATGCACCGGAGGAGATGGAACGCAAATACCTAGATAACTTATGCATTCTTAAAAATTTTTGATCATTGCACCCATATTGCACCATTTATTCTTACCTTACTCGGTGGTAGGGTTTATCCCGCCCGGGTTGGTACCACCGCACTGAATGAAACGTCGGTCGAAACGGCTATGTAAATAGTTCGTGTTTTCCGTCCAGTTCATTGTAGCCGACATGAAAAGAAGGGAAGCACTGACATGGCACCTAGTTCTCCCGGTGTTATAGGCAGACCATCACGGATGTTGTAGGTGCTGTAGCCAGCCGTGTCAGTTTCTATAAAAAACAAAAAATATCTGAAAGCAACACATAAGCACAACAGAAGGAACAGTATTTATATATTTAGTTAGGTACGCCCTCGTAGCTTCGTTATCATTCTCAGTTCGTTTTAAAATTATTATCAGATAATACGCATTAATTTCCCTTTAATATAAGTAATATAACTGAGGAGCGTCTGTTCAAAAGGAACTATTTCCGTTTCGACGAGTTGCGCGTTTTTTGACGGATTCTCAGTCTGTGTATTCAAATACATGCCAAATTAATCGTACCTGTAAAATTTTAATGGTCAAAACGAACTATTTCCTACAGAAAATTACGATTGAAAACAACAATTTTGGTCAAAAAGGCCTATTTCCAATTTATTTGAGCTAGAATTTGTTGTGTTTTGAACAAAAAAAAATAAACTATTTCCCATATAGACAACTCTGTGCTCATTTATTTCGATCAAAGGGCATATTTCCGCTAATAACATTTCTTTAGACTGGTATCACTGATTTGAGCTGTCAATCGAAATCTAATCGAATTTCCATTTCTTCTAGGCAAGGGCCTATTTCCAAATTTAGAACGTCTGGACCATCCTTACCTATCCTTCCTTACCTATAATAAAATCCAACGTCTGCTTTCTGTCTGTATGTCTGTCTGTCTGTCCGCTTATAACTCGAGAACCACTGAACCGATTTTAATAAAACAAAATTCTACGGATAGCTTGATTCTTCCCATCAACTATAGTCTACTTACTATCACGCTAAATGGCTTATGAGGTTAGCAGTGAAGTGAAATATGAGAGCGGGCGGAGCCGCGGGCACAGCTTGTCTATATATAAAATCATTAAATTATGCATAATATTCTGTTTATAATGTATTTTCCTTATCAATATCACTGTATAAATAAATCTACTAGATATCCTAAGTTTAATTATCTATCAGTTTTTTGGCTCTACTGAAAGTGTTGTTACAACGGAAATAGTTCCTTTTGAACAGACGCTCCTCAACTAGGACATCATGTATGCAAAATGAGATGTATCATTAGCAGTTGGCGGGGCGTCTGTGTTGCATTACTGTCGCTTATGCGCGCTGGGCGGCGACGCGACGCGCTAGGGCGGCGCGCGCGGCGCACGCGCCGTCGTCGCCGTCGTGTCGGTGTGACCACGTGTCGTGCCGTCATACAAGGACGTCGGCGCCTACGTGGATAGGGTGTCGTGGCATTTTTAGGTTTCCGTATCCCGTACGGAAGCCTATTACTAAGCCTCCGCCGTCCGTCCGTCTGTCCGAGGGCTGTATCTCTAGAACCGTAATAGGTAGCCCGTTCAAATTTTCACAGAATATGTGTCACTATGGCGGATATAACAACAAATAAGAAAAATAAGAAAAAGTTTCTCGTGACATCGTGGTGAACTTCTAATGAATTTACGAATAGAGAATTCTTCTAAATAAAACTTGACATTGAAGCTAAAGCATTAACCATAGACGTCAGGTTAATGTAATGCTCAAAATAAAAAATTTCGATATTTATTTGAATTTTATTCCACTGAAATATACGTGCGTACGCCATTTCAGATGTCGTGACAATGACGTTTATTTTTATGGAAACTGACACGGTTGGCTACATCACCTACAACATCCGTGATGTCAGCCCATAATACCGGGTGAACTAGGTGCCATGTCAGTGCTTCCCTTCGATCGTTCCGGCTACACTGAACTTGACGGAAAACACAAACTATTTACATAGCCGTTTCGACCGACGTTTCATTCAATGCGGTGGTACCAACCCGGGCGGGTTGAACCCTACCACCGAGTAAGGTAAGAAGGGAAGGGACCTACAGTTTTACGTGTAATCCGAACCACGGACAGCCTCCAACGGTCGAGCGGTCACCCATCCAAGTACTGACCGCGCCCAGCGTTGCTTAACAATCAATAGCAACAGTCGACTGTCTGCTGCACCACTGAGCTATCGAGGTACATTTTTTTTTTTTTTATTGAAACTGACACGGTTGGCTACATCACCTACAACATCTGTGATGTCAGCCCATAACACCGGGTGTACTTGGTGCCACGTCAGTGCTCTTCCCTTCGGTCGTGCCGGCTACACTGAACTGGACGGAAAACACAAACTATTTACATAGCCGTTTCGACCGACCTTTCATTCAGTGCGGTGGTACCAACCCGGGCGGGTAAACCCTACCACCTAGTAATATAAGAAGGGAGTCATATCCCTTAGTCGCCTTTTACGACATGCACGGGGAGAGATGCAGTGGGGCTATTCTTTTAAAGTACCGGCCCCACACGGTACATATAATGACATATAATGACAATTACAATTTAATTTAAAATACATACGGATAAAATAGATATTATGTACCGTGTGGGGCCGGTACTTAAAAAGGATAGCCCCACTGCATCTCTCCCCGTGCATGTCGTAAAAGACGACTAAGGGATAAGAAGGTGCGGTGCTATAGGGCGACAGGCTAGCCACCTCTCACCTTTACACAGTCGTTACACCGAGTCATGCATCAGGTGGTTTTACGTGCCTTACATGGTGATTGATAGTTATAATATTATTGTCCTAATACATTGCTAAAAAATATGGTGGTCGGTGTTGTATTGTAATTTACAATAGAACTTGTAGCACAACACCGATTACTCCGCTTACCCCGATTTCCGGGATACAGCTTGTGGTATGTATATATGTAAGGATAATATATAATACGGATAAACACTATTTCGTACAACAGATACCAGCCGTCAGCTCCAGGAATTCCCGCGGTTCCTCATGAAGCCCCCAGATGACGTAGCGAGCCCTGCGTAACACCGACACAAGGAAGTAACATCCACAGTTAATCCGTCCGTATTATTGTTAAAATGATGGTAAACACTATGGTTTAAAAACGATAATATTATTATGAGAACCTACTTAGAATATTACCTACTTAAACATAAGTAAATATGTATTACCTATTTATTATTATTTGTTTTTTTCTAATTTTTAATGTTGTCTGTTAATGTTTTGGTTTTATACCATTTTGTTGTTGTCATTCATTCATACTCGTAGTTATTCGTCATTAGATAAATATTTTTAATTCATCACATGTTGGTTGTTCTGTAACTTTTATTTTTCCTATGTGCTAGCTACCACACTGTAAAATTGTATTATTTTGCTGTAACACCAATAGGGGGACAGGAGGAGATTACATTAAGTTAAAATGCCCTCCTATTGGATGAAATTAAATTTAATATGTAAATTAATTTATAAAAAAAATGTACCAACATAGCATAATGATTTCATCCAATAAACGGCTATTTATTATTAGAACACGCTATTAGTTACAAGATGTCAGCGTTTTATTTATCTCTTTTCATAAATGCAACATTTCACTGTCAACTGTCAAGTACAAGAAATAAAAACAAAATGATTTTGTTTTGTATGTCAAATTTAACCTACTTCCCTAACAGATGATGACTGGAAAGTGTATTCTCAAATTCTTTTTTTCCGTTTCCCATTCTCTTTCGAGTGAACAACACTAACTCGATAGGTACCGACTAAGTACCTCGTTATATCGATAACTGGTGGACTAGTATTCTGCGATCATTCGGTTCGGAAACGTTCAATTTCTGTATAAATGGTAGAAAGTTGTAATGTTTCTAAAATTCAAATGAAAATATTAGCACTGGAAGGTGTAATGAATGAACTATGTACTATGTATATATTTATTCTAAATAAAGAAAACGTGATTGGGTCATCAAACTCTATATATGTACAAAACTTTTTTCGTCCAGTCAATTCGGAGAAAATAAGCTGTACAAACGGACAGACAGACAGACACAAGAACGATCATATAAGGGTACCGTTTTTTTTCCTCTTTTGAGGTACAGAACCCTAAAAACACTCAAATTTAGTTAATCTGTATTGGTTTAATTTGTAGAATATTTATTATAATACATTTTCATTCAATCTAATTTAAAGCATTGTGATTCAATTTGAAAAATGATGTATAAAAGTATTTAGACATTTTAGGTGAAAAGATTGCTGCTTGCAATTTCAGATTATCAGGTCTCGTGTCCAGATATGCAACCTTATCCTGCACGCCCTTAATTAAGCCCACTACTCATTGCTTTTACAGCTTTTACTTTACACATTTAAAAATAAATATATTTTTAAAACTTATAAAAAAATAAAAATTTATCACCCAGGTCGCCATGGATAAAAGAAACATTTCTGAATGTTCCAGATAAAATCAAATTTTACCAGAACCGGTGATTATATGTGTGACGACCACTGTGCTTAGTTGTTCTCTGTGGAAACCGAATTTATTTTAATTTTACAGTTACTACTTGTCAATTTTAAACTGCTGAATTTGCTTTGCTATCATCTAGTCACTTAAGTACCTTTTCCTATTAAATAACTGACATTGAAAATAATTTTTAAATAGAGCCAGTATTCTGTTTCTCAAGCGAGGGGTATTATTTTTAATAGGCGGAAATGATGGATTAGCTATAAGTTTAATCCGTATAAATTGTAATCCGTGAGGTCCTTATAATCCGGCCTGTAGGCCGATTCATGTCTACAGCGAGTGACTTTATACATACAAATGAGACACCTTGTATTTCGACAATCGAGGTGATCAAAGTGATCGGTGTTGTGCAGCAAGAACTCTTTTACAATAAAACGGCGACCAACACGTTTAGCAAAGTTTAAGACAATAAAATTATTAAAAAGCTAGTAATGCACGAAGTCTTACCTACTGCAATAGTCATTAAAAAGACTGCGCCAAGGTGAGAGTTAGCTGTCCTGTCGCCGTTTAACAAAGCATCTAGTCCTCACCACTACAAAATAAATATGACTTGAATATTCAATTGAATGAATAAATTGACGTGAACACTGGTACCTTCACCGACATGAACTATTCTTAAACAGGATCTATTATATCTTTCGCATATGAGACTTTATAAAGGGAGAAGAGAAGAGAATGATGTTCACCGCATGCGAGCCCCTCTTACACCATCGCTCTTATAATATAACACACGTAGACACACGTTTTGAAATAGAAAAATAATAATATTCATCTCATTATGATAAAAAAATACTCTATTTGAGGTACCTATTATTCTGTAAAGCGAGTACGTATGTACAACGCTCTGAAGTCCGAATTTAGGCAACATTCCCTTTTTATTCGACTACGGCAATGTATAAGTGACCGGCTGGCAATAAGTACACCATTTTCAACAGCTGTTGCAAAGATCAATGTGCGAAATACTACCAGGTCCAACTTCAACAAAATACTACAGAATTCACCAAAATGTACATACATTATATATATATATATATATATATATATAAATATAATAAAAATTACTTACCTAAACTAATTAATTAAAAAAATACATATTTCAATAATAATCATGACCATGACGAACCATGATGGGCCTGTATTTATTTTTATGGTCATTTTATTTAACATTTTGAACTTTCTTTAGATCGTTCGCTTTCAAGCCGAGTGTTTCAAGAATAGATTGTGCGGTTTTCGCGGGCGCGGCGTCATCCGCGTAGTACCAAGCGGCGGTAGAGGAGGTGCGGTGCGGCGGCGGAGGCACGCGGAGGTGGAGAAAGTTTTGCCCACGCTGAGTGGAGCTGTTACTCTACACCTACTGGCTAATACCTGCTGGCTACACCTGTGTCGAACTTGCTAGAACCCTGGTTAACAGATTAGTCGATAGGTGACAATTAATTAAATTAAATTTAAAAAATTCATGGAAATATTACTTACATTTTTAGGGTTCCGTATCCGTCGTACGTGACCCTATTACTAAGCCTACGCCGTCTGTCTGTCTGTCTGTCTGTCCGAGGGCTGTATCTCTTGAACCGTAATAGGTAACCCGTTGAAATTTTCACAGAATATGTGTTATTATGGCGGATATAACGACAAATAATAAAAATAAGAAAAAGTAAAAAATTTGCTGGGGTTCCCATACAAGAAACTAAAAAGCGTATGCGCGCCATCTACCGAAAACAGAATGAAGCAGCGCTGACCATGACATGGCGATACGGAACCCTCGGTGCACGAGATCGACTCACACTCGGCCGGTTTTTTTTTGTAATGGTACTTTTGACTACTTTTCTTTTGGTCACAAAACAAACACAAAACTTTTTACGAAACATTTAGACACATTTTTGTATGGCCTGCCTGCGACAATAATTGTCAGTCAGTCAGTCAGTCAGTCAGCGTGTAAGCGTCCCCTGCTGGACATACGCCTCTCCAATTTTCTTCCAGTCCGGGAGGACTGAAGGCCGGGAGGCCTTCAGCGGTACGGAACCACTGCTTTCCGCCGACGTACTTGATGTCATCGTCCCACCTGGCGGGTGGCCTTCCCACACTCCGTTTTCCAGTCCACGGCCGCAAGTGTAGGACACGACACGGTTACTCCAACAGTCGTCGTCTCTTCGGCTAACGTGCCCAGCCCACTGCCACTTGAGCTTAGCCCCCCGGCGTCCAATATCGACTACTTTGGTGCGTCGGCGGCGGAAAGATGCCTCGTTACGCACCATATCATGTAGCCATATTACCAGCATGGCTCGCTCCATTGCTCGCTGGGCAACTTTCAACCTTTGGACAACAGCGACCGTCACAATAATTGCGGTAGGCAGGTATTATGCTGCGTATTTTGGCACTGAGAAAGCGGTTCAGTAGATTCCGAGATATCTGAGTGTGACCAACAGACAGACAGGCACAAAAGCGAGCACGTAAGGGTCTCTTTTCGTGATACCGCAATTTTGCGATGGGACCCTTAAAAATACAAAACATAGAAGGAGTGTTGTTGCAAGCTCGAGCTCACTGTACCCGCGAGAGCTGTTTAGACCTTTATACCTACTGTGTAGGTAGGATGCATTTCTGCATTAGACTCGCCACCGAACAGCACCTCCATAGAAACGACCTTCCTTCCGCATCCGGGAACATCTCTACTCCATTTGTAACCTGCGAAATGCCTGTGAAGAAATCTCTAATCCATATTTAGAAAAATCAATGATCCATTGAAGTATTTTTTTTTTTATGGAAACTGACATGGTTGGCTACATCACCTACAACATCCGTGATGTCAGCCCATAACACCGGGTGAACTTGGTGCCACGTCAGTGCTTCCCTTCGGTCATGCCGGCTACACTGAACTGGACGGAAAACACAAACTATTTACATAGCCGTTTCGACCGACTTTTCATTCAGTTTGGTGGTACCAACCCGGGCGGGTTAAACCCTACCACCTTTGTAATATAAGAAGGGAGTCATATCCCTTAGTCGCCTTTTACAATTATTATTTACCTCGTATAATTTTATTACTTTATTTATTTTTATTTGTTTTATGTAAACCAGCATGGGTGGCTGTGCCGAGAGACCAATAGTGCAGTCGACAGAGCCAAAATCACCTCTCCTCGCGAAACCACGCTCAGTTAGGTGCCATGCCAGCAGATTTGCGGACTGTTGCTAGGCTGTCTAGCCCGTTGATACGACGCTTGAAGACACCCAGGTTGAAGGAGTCAGGAAATACACTCGCCGGAAGACAGTTCCACACTCTAGCGGTGCGACAAAGAAACGATTTAGAGAATCGATTGGTTCTCAAAACTTTATATCCTTGTAATGTGTATAAAAATACATACCTACGATTAATCAATACATATTATTATTTAGAATTATATTGTTGTGAGAGAGTTGTATTATATACCTAATGGGGACAAATTTGTGGGTATTTAATAACTAAAATTAATTGGCTTAATGCTTTGGCCCCTCCGACTCGGCCACCCATACCGGATTAAAAAATAATAATACTTAATCATAAAAGTTATTTTTATATATATTTTTTTCATAAAGGAAATATTCTTAATAATTTAAAACTAAAGTACGATTTAAATTTTTGGTTGAAGTCCCTTTAAGGGATATAAGCCAGTCTTTGCCCCTCATGTAAACTATTAGAGCCAACTGACATTTATATTACTATACTTAAATAACATGCCCATGGGCGTCGTTAGACACCTTATGGGCGTCTCGGCGCCGTATGTCGAGCTTTCAATAAAAATAAAGTTAAGAGAAGACGATATTTAGTCCATTGCACAATGTTCAAAAGACTTTTTTTTAAGAAAGTATTTAAAAAAGATAGGTTAATGTTGATGTACCGACCAGTTCTGTGTAGCCGGCACGATCAAAGGGGGAAGCACACTGACATGGCATTTAGTTCACTCGGTGTTATGGGCTGACATCACGGACGTTGTAGGTGATGTAGCCATCCGTGTAAGTTTCCATAAAAAAAAAAATTTTTTTTGGTCAACCTTGACACCTACTCCACACCTTTGCTGTTCACGAAATACGCCTCCGCATAAAGTGGGTTAAGCAAAAGAAAGTTTTCACGTGTTTCGCGCACGCGTGCGTTGACCCCGGCTCGGACACTTGGCTAAACTTGAACTTTACCTTCCCGCGCTGACCGGAAGTTTCCAATCTGTAGAAAAGAAAGTTCGATTCCGAGGAAATCGGAGATCAGCATATCAACTGTTCGACAGTCGTCGTGCATTTGAAGAATAATAAACAGCGGGCGGTCGGCGCGGTCTCGGCTTGGACCTCAAGGTCCGAAGTTAGAATCCGGCCAACTTGCACTAATGAGTTTTTCCTGATGGAAAAATTTACGTCCACACCCTACACCTGCTGCTTCACCGTTCGGAACCGGTGTAAAACTGTAGGTCCCTTCCCTTGACATATCTAGGTGGTAGGCTCAAATTGTAGCCGACTGGGTTGGTACCACCGTACTGGATGTAAGATGGCCGCAAGCAACCTCGGTTGTGTTCTCCTCTAGTCCAGTATAGCCAGCAATCCTGGGAAGTCTCCGGTATGGCACCTACCTTCTCGGAGGTGATATTGGCTGGTTAGAGCATGTGCTTTGGCCCCTCCGACTCAGCCACCCATACCGGATTACATAAAAAAAAAAAAAAAACCTGCTGCTTCACCGTTCGGAACCGGTGTAAAACTGTAGGTCCCTTCCCTTGACATATCTAGGTGGTAGGCTCAAATTGTAGCCGACTGGGTTGATACCACCGTACTGTGGATGTAAGATGGCCGCATATCAGCCTCGGTTGTGTTCTCCTCTAGTCCAGTATAGCCAGCAATCCAGGGAAGTCTCCGGTATTGTACCTACCTTCTCGGAGGTGATATTGGCTGGTCGGAGCATGCGCTTTGGCCCCTCCGACTCAGCAACCTATACCGGATTACATAAAAAAATAACCCAGTCGACTACAATTAGAACCTACCACCTAGTAAGGGGCAAGGGAATGGACCTATAGTTTTACACCGGTTCCGAACGGTGAAGCAGCAGGTGTAGGTATGTACGTAAATTTTTTCGTCAGAAAATACTCATTGGTACACGCCGACCGGATTCGAACCTCGGACCTCTCGCATGAGAAGCCGACGCCCAAACCACTCGGCCACCCGCATAGTTGCATAGTTTACGTTACCCGTAACATTTGCTTAAAACCGTACCGATGCAAAGAGTATGAAATCAACCGCTACGTTTTGACTGGAGAAGCCTGATCGTACATGCGAGTCGGTACGGGGCGGATCACAGTACCGGCTGTGCCTTTACAAGTAGAGGTAGAGTATGTGGGCCACTTATCCTATCCCGGAAGACTTTCAAGCTTTCAACGCCGCCGGATGTTGCGACTGTGTATGTTATTCTGTTCTAGACTCGTACGAGAAAATCTCTCTACGAATGGGCATTCAGGAATGTTTTTACAATTTACTATACAGGGTGTAAAAATGGCGAGTACATTAAATTTAGGAAATGATTATTGGGACCAAGAGTAACAAAAAAGTCAAATAACTTTTTTCAGAATTCCCTTTAAATAAAAAGTTACAGTTTTCATACAAACTAATTGATTATTTTAGTGTAAAAATGATCTAATGACGACAGGGCGGCGCGGAGGGGGGAAGAGCGAGTGAGACGTGAGCGCCTCGGACGGAGGTGTTGGCGGAAGGGGCAGGGGATAGCTTTGTGAGTGGAGGACTGGAGGTCGGCAGGCGGAGGGTGCGGAGCGGCAACTACACGTTAAATTACACTAGACGAAAACATACATTTCAAAAATTCATATCTCGAAAACTAGACACTTTAGAGAAAAACTTTAATTGCTTTTTTGTCTAGGAAAAACATGAGGATTGCGCTGGCGAAATTAATGTACTCGCCGTTTTAACACCCTGTATAATGTTCTACTAAAGCACATAGAGTAATGATAAGGCAATTTGAGCTTTATTTAAATAAATTCTCTCTAATCTGAACTTACTGTAATTGAGTTTAGTTAAATTTATTTACGTTTTCTGATTAGATTTTTGGTTTACTGTAACGACGAAATAAACTATGGCCACGAAATTAAATGTATAGTGAAAATTAATAGTGCTTTCTTCTAAGTATACACGGTGTTACAGTTGCCCCTGTAATATTTTGAAATGACATAAGGGGGTTATGCTATATGTGAAACTAAACAACTTCTGTGAAGAAAACAAAACTTTTTGAAACAAAAAAAAATTTTTTCCATACAAATTTTAATTACCTTTTCTCAAAATGTATGTAGAAAAAAATTTTTTTTCCTTCAAATAAAAAAGTCGCAGAACAAAAGTTGTTCTATTTCACGCACAGAATCACCCCCTTTCGGGTTTTACGGTTGGGGTTGCAACACCGTGTATATTTCCCTTTATTATTTGTTTGTCCAAATGAACATAAAAAAAAAATTGTCAAATAATTATTTTTGTGTAGTGACAGTGGAAACGCGCCTCATTGCTAGCTGCGCGCACGCACGCTTCAGGAAGACGGCGCAGCGGCAGGCAGACCTCTAGTGAAAGTCTATTAGCGCTAAATATCTGTCGTTAATGGAATAAGAGTGTCATACTTCTTCTACTAGTTGTTTTAGAGCAGAGGTTCTCAAACTTATTTCGCCTACCGCCCACTTTGAGAATCAATTATTTTTAGCGCCCCCCAAAATTTTAACTATACCTTTGAATTGGCTTTTGTAGCCAAAATTCTTGGTAGCAATTTTTTAATTAGATTTTTATTTCCTCGTTCGTTGTCAATTCTATAAGTTCTTCTTCAAGCTGGGATGATAATGCTGTGTTGACATTTGAAAAAGGATTCAACACTCAGTCCGGTATTTCCAATTTTAAAATGACCTAGAATCGTTCTTTGAAATCACTGTGGAGGTTCTCCAAATGTTGGAAGTAAACAAACAAGTCGTCGTTGTTGAAGGATACTACTGATTAATTAGGAAAATTAGAAAGTCACGTCTGCCGATATTCTTCTTGTGCAGGAAAAATAAAAATCAGCCATCGCCCCCCTAAATCGCTTCAAAACCTCCCAATTTTTTCTGGGTTCTTTACCGCCCCCCTGTAGGCCTCCAGCGCCCACAAGGCGGCGTTATCGCCCACTTTGAGAGAGACTGTTTTAGAGCTATCAGTCAGGCAGCGTGTATGCATCTGCTGCTGGACATACGCCTCTCCAATGTTCCTCCACTTCTCCCGGCCTTCAACGGTACGGAACTATTGCTTTCCGCGCTGACGTACTTGATGTCGCAGTCCCACCTGGCGGGTGGTGTTCTCAAACACTATCTCTCTTAAATATCTCTACCTTAGAGGTATAATAATATTCTTTAAAATTTACAAGTGTACAAAAAACGCGTGTGGTGGCGTGCCTTGTGAGAGGGAAATGTCCAGCAGTGGACCGATACAGGCTGCTGCTGATGATGATGATGAAACAAAAAACCAATATTAAATAACACAAAGGTTTATAACCTATATATTAAACTAACAAAAAATCTTAAACTATTTTAAACATTTAAATCTAAACCTAAAAAAAAGAAATAAAACCCGTCCAGAGACAGACGAGCCGGAATTGCAGCGGTGCCGGGAGCCACCAACGACATCGGTGTCCATTAAACGAGATAGAAAATTTCACCCATGGGCACCGACGGCGGAAAGGCCCCCATAACGCTCGCTGCGTTCCCCCTCTGCACGGCTACACTGACGCGCTGGAAGAGGAACGAGCTCGCTATATAATTTACATGAGGTGCAAAGGCGAACTTATTCCTTACAGAGACTTCTTCCCTTTGGATATTTGAGATACGTATATGTGAAATATGAGTAGGTATGTAGCAGCAAAATACTCAATCAGTCGTCGGTCAGTCAGTCAGTCAGCGTGTACGAATCCACTGCTGAACATACGCCTCTCCAATTTTCCTCCAGTCCGCCGACGCGACATACTTAATGTCGTCGTCCCACCTGGCGAGTGGTCTTCCCACCCACACACCGTTTTCCTGTCCACGGCCGCCAGTGGAGGAACTCGAGTGTGCGAATGAAAATTAAAATATGATGAAATAATTTATAATAAACAGCGTGCTACGAGTACATTATTATTATTAGTAGGAACCTGAGGTAGGAACCTACCAGTAAATAGTTCTTCTTTGCCTGCTAAAGCACTTTGATTTTTTTAACCTAAAATGTTTGATAAAGCATATCACCATATACACGTGATGTCGGTCCATTGTTGTTGAAATTAGGTGCCATACCAGTACACCCATTGCAGTGAGAGGCCTTGACGCGATAGAGCCTCTTACATTAATTTATATAATTAAAACAACTACAGTCAGTCAGTCAGTCAGCGTGTAAGCGTCCACTGCTGGACATACGCCTCTCCAATTTTCCTGCAGTCCTCCCGGTCTTCAGCGGTATCGGAACCACTGCTTTCCGTCGACGTACTTAATGCCGTCGTCACACCTGGCGGGTGGTCTTCCCACACTCCGTTGTCCTGTCCACGGCCGCCAGTGTAGGACACGGTTACTCCAACGGTCTTCGATTCTTCAGCTAACGTGCCCAGCCCACTGCCATTTGAGCTTAGCCACCCGGTGTCCAATATCGACTACTTTGGTGCATCACATATCACGTAGCGATGTTCCCAGCATGGCTCGCTCCATTGCTCGCTGGGCAACATTGAACCTTTGGACAACAGCGACCGTCAGAGTTCACGCTTCACACCCGTACGTCATAACCAGGAGGACACACAGTTTTCCCTTATTGTCTAGCCATCTAGACAATAAGTATAGAATACTTTGCCTATGACGAATAATTTCAGGTATGGTCGGGTAAGGCTGACATGAATCAGTCCTAATAGAACCGAATGCTCGTGAGTCGTGACGTTTCGACACAAGGGGAAAAAACCTAGAATCACAAAGGGAAAAATCGCAATTATTATACGTCAAGGGTTTTGCAAATATGATTATTTTCACATTCTAGATAACAAGACATCAACGCGCGAGTTTCCTTGAAGTTTGTTGTAGTATTTCTTGTATTATTTTAAGAATTTTCATTAAATTGTTTATGTGTTAAACTGTACCGTGTGGGGCCGCTGCTTTAAAAGACCCCACTGCATCTCTCCCCGTGTATGTCGTAAAAGGCGACTAAGGGATATGACTCCCTTCTTATATTACTAGGTAGTAGGGTTTAACCCGCCCGGGTTGATACCACCGCACTGAAGGAAAAGTCGGTCGAAACGGCTATGTAAATAGTTTGCGTTTTACGTCCAGTTCAGTGTAGCCGGCACGACCGAAGGGAAGCACTGACGTGGCACCAAGTTCACCCGGTGTTATGGGCTGACATCACGGATGTTGTAGGTGATGTAGCTAAGCGTGTCAGTTTCAATAAAAAAAAATATAAAAAAAAATGTATATCATGTATTACAATAAAGAAATTTTTCATTTTATTTTTGATTTTTATTTCGATGTGAATAATTATTTTAAGGGTTCCGTACCTCAAAAGAGGGAAACCCTTATAGGATTACTCTTGTGCCTGTCTGTTTGTCTATCCATATGTCACGGCTTATTTTCACCGAATGTACTGGACGAAAAAAGTTTAAATTTGGTAAGTATATAGAGTGTGATGGATGACCCAATCACGGACGTATAATGTAAATAAACACCATTAGATTTTGGGTTGTCCTCAAAACAGTCCAACAATTAGAAATTAAAAAAATATATTAAATTTAATTTGAAAAATCGTTATAAGGAATACAAATATATATTTTTTTATCATTTTAAAATGCATGGCTTAAAATAAATTAAAGAAAATTAAAAAAAATCGAGCATCCCCTTACCTCCGAAACTATTCAGTCTGATATTTGAAAAAAAAGCGAGTGGGCTGTGTCGGAGACACGGCCGCAGATTCCTGATTCGATTGATGAAGATATCACTTCTGAGAACGAAAGTTCTCAGTAGATCCACACCTTCAAAAGTGGATCTAATGAGAAATATTTATTTCACTAGATCCATCATGGATCTGGCCAATGGATCTACTGAGAATGATCCTGCTTGTCCCATGGTCCATCCTCCATCGGTCCATCCCAAGGTTATCCCCACTGCATCTCTCCCCGTGTATGTCGTAAAAGGCGACTAAGGGACATCCCTTATTATATTACTAGGCGGTAGGGTTTATCCCGCCCGGGTTGGTACCACCGCACTGAATGAAAGGTCGGTCGAAACGGCTATGTAAATAGTTTGTGTTTTCCGTCCAGTTCAGTGTAGCCGGCACGACCGAAGGGAAGCACTGACGTGGCACCCAGTTCACCCGGTGTTATGGGCTGACATCACGGATGTTATAGGTGATGTAGCCAATCGTGTCAGTTTCGATTAAAAAAAACATAAATGCCGAAAGACGATTTTGTATGGAGAAAGTTAACTTCCGTCTCGTCTTAACAACAGTCGACCGCACTACTGAGCTACCGAGGCTGACAAACAGGCTGACATAGGGTCCGAGGTTCGAATCCGGACGACATGCACAAATGAGTTTTTTTCTGAAGGAAAAATTTACTCGCATTATCTACACCTGCTCTGCTGCCTCACCGTTTGGAACCGGGGTAAAACTGTAGGTCCCTCTCTTGTAGGTACTCAAGTAGGCTCAAATAGCAGCCGACTGGGCTGGTACCACTGTACTGGATGTAAGATGGCCGCACAGCAGCCTCAGTTGTGTTCTCCTCTAGTCCAGTATAGACAGCAATCAAAAGGGAAGTCTCCGGTATGGCACCTACCTTCTCGGAGGTGATGTTGGCTGGTCGGAACATGTCCTCTGGCTCCTCTGATTCAGCCACCCATCCCGGATTACATAAAAAAGTAAATAGTTTGTGATCTCAGTCCAATTCAATGTAGCCAGCACGAACAAAAGGATACGCTGGCATGATATCTTGTTCAGCAAGGAGGGAAAAAGACATCACTAGTATAGCATAGATACATTTTAAATTCCACAAAAACATTTAAAAAAATACAGGAACTAATTTTGTATATTAATTTCCAACGTTATACACTTAGTGCAGTGGTATCAATCCGGGAGGATCTATTACCATCCAGCAAAGTAAGTAATAAGATTTATAGTTTAACATAGAGTTCGCATTCATAACAGAAATGCTTTTATCAAACTCAGAATTAAAATTAAAGAGATTCGCCCAGATGGAAGTCTCTGACGGGTGTCATACTCACTCCCTCTTGCAGGTAAGACCCTGAGCCGCTTCCCACTAACTGCTCAATTCTAAAGGCACTGGTTAAAGTCACTTACAGTTTTATACTTTCAAAATATTTAGCCTTCGGTGCATATCCAGGAAAAAGCTTTCAAATCAAATCAAATCAAATCAAATCAAATCATTTATTTTCTACTTAATGCCCCTGGATTAATAGGATTAGTTACAAAGTTATTCGAAATTGCTTTTGTTATCTTTCTTATCACAAGTGTTTTGTTTTATACTTTAAACACTAAAGTTATCTTTGTCCACGATTCCGAGTTCCAAGTACCAATCAAACCATGGTCATCTTAGTGAGCTTAGAAAGGGAGTAAGCTGATGCAAGATTAGAATAGGATTAACTCAGGCTTTCGTTTTCAATATTTCACTTGAATAAATGTTCATGGATCAAGGCAAAAACAACTTGGTAATCTCTGAAAATATTTATTAGTCCAGGAGTTTCGTCCATTTCAAGCAACAAAGTCTGCTAAACTCAACTCATATCCTACAGAAATGATCAGGATAAAATGAATTCATTAAAACATTTATCATTTTCCTCTTCCTCTATACATTTTATAATTCATACGTAAAGAAACGTAAAAGAAAATATTTAAGAAAATAAAGAAAAATTTTATCTTTCCATAATGGTGACCACTTTCATAATTAAACATTATTAATATATTATTTTTAATGGAGTTATAACATTTTTTAGTTTATTTAAGAATATTTCACTAATTTTTCGGCCAGGTCATGAAAGAGTGTTCAAATAAAACATCATTACAACGTTAAGAAATTCACTATATCTGTTCAAATATTCATTATATCATGATCTTGATAGGAACCTATTAAGGAAATAGAATAAAATCACAATGTTAATATAGAAATGTATTTATTCAACAATAATGTCATCAAAAACGTGCGGAGTATTTCTAACAGTCTTATTCATCAAAGAGTATAGGATCGCAGTGAAGAGAAATCGCAAAAGCAAAAAGTTACAATCATTTGTATCCTAGCTGCATTTCTTTACCTTTTTTTTTCTACATACTTTCATTTAATTTCGCATTATTGGTCCCTGACTTCAATATAAAAATCCAAGTACATGTAATCATTGTTGTAAAATGCAATGTTAAAATTAAGAAGTCTTATTTGAAAAAATTGGCAGTAATATTTTACGTACGTACATTCTTAAATGTATAATAATTTAAATTATGTTATATATTAGTGAAGATGCAATTTAAAAACAGATGACAAAGAAAATATTTAATGTACGCTTTTGCAATAACAGCTGTAACGTGAAGAGGTGCACAGTAACAACATGTGTAACATTGTAACATTGGGCAAGGTAACAACTTAACTAGACTCTATCTATCAGCTCATACTCTACGGCAGTTTGTCAATAAATAAATCATTTAACTATTCACTAAGACCTAAGGTAACTCAAACCATATAATTTAACTTAAAACTACCAGATTAGTGTTGTTATAAAAAAAAATTAGTCTACGCCTCAAGTTTCAAGATGAAAATGAGTTGAATTTTATTTAAACATATGAAATCGTCAAAATATAAAAATAGATATAAAAATATCGATATCATTCACGAATAATTTAAAAATCAACACATTAAAATCTTAAAAGGGCATTTTTGTTAAATAGCCTCATAGAATTAGTCGATATATTTTCACAAAAAATTCTCTAGATTCAGACGCAGTCTTTGGTTAACTATTTACACGTTTTACACTGTTTTTTGTTTTTAATTTGATACTGCGCGAGAGCGAAGCAACAGAGGAAAAATCATCTCTTTCTTCTGCTAGCGGAAATCTCTTTCCTACTCATGTAAGCCAGTTTCGGCCTCTCTTCTGAATGCATGTTTGGGTGAATTTTCTAAATACGGTTCGAGTTATTAAATCTAGTACACCCCAGTAGGATCTAGAACTGGATACATAGTAGGCGTTTTCGATAACGAAATCAACAAAAACTCCAACATTTTTCTCGTCATCGAAGAAATATCCTTAATTAATTTCATGATTAAATAATTAAATTAGTAAATTCCAGTTGGGTCTAGAACGGTGTCCATCTTGCTACACAAAATGAAACCTAGTAAACATCAGTAGGATCTAAAATGAACATATTGAGAACTTACTTTTCTTTCAATACACACCAGTAGGATCTAGCACAATCATTTTGAAAAAAAAAAACTATCAGTACACTCCTGTTGGATCCAGGCCGAACATTTTGAGTTTTGTCTTTCACTTTCACAGGAACAGTTCAATAAACACCGGTAGGATCTAGCACGAACATTTTGAACTTATTTTCAGCAATTTTTCTTCACGAGTTCACGTAGTCTTCGCGATAATCCAAACTTCAGCGGTAACTTCCGATGATCAATGAAGATTTCAGGAAGCGCTCTTCTCCAATGTCCAGGGCCGCGATTCAGCCTTTCAGTAGACGTCGGTGGGGTCCAAGATGTCCATTTTCGTGTTTAGCGAGTTCTGTACTCCAAACTCCAAAATCTTCAGTAGATTCCCGTGGGATCCAGCACAAACATGATGTTAGATGAAATAATATGCTCAGTAAATGCCAGTCGGGTCCAATACTTTATCCATTTTCGCGATCAAGCAAGTTGTGCACTTATAAAACGTCAACGTCACTCCGGATTCGAATTTCGAATCGATATTATTTACGCGTGCGCGGTGCGGCCGGGAGCGGAACGTGCGTGCACACTCTTCGATAGTCCAGAGGACAATGAATTTTGGCCGCACGTGGCGTTCTTTAAATAGTCGTCTCTCATTGGCCGGTACGGGTTCGTTCTTTTTTCGCGATTCGTATTCGGAAGCTCTCCCACCCCTATTTTTTGCGCGCGAATCTGCTAGCGCGGGTGTAGCCGTCTGACTTGTGGGGGGTTTGGTTTTCGACGGTTATACTCACGTTATACTGATTTATAATATGATTGGTACAATCCTGTTCAGAACAAATTAATGTAATAATTGAAAATTGCTGCTGCCCAATATGCTCCGGGAAGGTTGTGTCTGTATGAGGTTGGGTTTGAAAAAGCAACTTTATTCTAAATAGTGCTGAAGCAATAGAAAAAAATATATAACTACACCGATCATAGCGGTGGATCATAGCTCTCTTTTAATTTTCTAATAAATAATTACTTTCTTGTTTATTTTATATTTTTATGGAAACTGACACGGTTGGCTACCTACAACATTCGCGATGTCAGCACATAACACCGGGTGAACTAGGTGCCATGTCAGTGCTTCCCTTCATTTCATGTCGGCTGCACTGAACCTGGACGGAAAACACGAACTATTTACATAGCCGTTTCGACCGACGTTTCATTCGGTGCACTAGGTGCCATGTCAGTGCTTCCCTTCATTTCTTGTATGTATGAAATAACCTAAATAAATATTGATTATTTTGTAAAAAGCTTACGTAATCATAAAAACTTTGAATCTTTATTCTGAGATACGAATAAATACAATAAACAAAGAATGAGTAGGTAAGTTTACACTGTTCATAATATACCTATTGAAATAAAAAAAAAAAAAATTTTGTACCGTGTGGGGTCGGTAATTAAAAAGAATAGCCCCACTGCATCTCTCCCCGTCGCATGTCGTAAAAGTCGACTAAGGGATAAGAAAATTCGTCAGCCTCGGTAGCTCAGTGGCGCGGTTGGTTAGACAACTGTTATTAAGCAACGCTGAGGGCGGTCAGTGATTGGATGGGTGACCGCTCGACCGTTGGAGGCTGACCGTGGTTCGGATTCCACGTTAAACTGTAGGTCCCTTCCCTTCTTACCTTACTAGGTGGTAGGGTTTATCCCGGCCGGGTTGGTACCACCGCACTGAACGAAACGTCGGTCGAAACGGCTATGTAATTAGTTCGTGTTTTCCGTCCAGTTTAGTGTAGCCGACATGAAATGAAGGGAAGCACTGACATGGCACCTAGTTCACCCTGTGTTATGGGCTGACATCACGGATGTTGTAGGTGATGTAGCCAACCGTGTCAGGTTCCATAAAAAAAAAAAAAAATATTAACAGCTTAATTTGTATCAGTTATTCAGACAAGATAAAAAGTATTTACAAATTGATAAAAAATGTATGGCTTTCGCGGAAGCCTAATACTAAGTCTACGCCGTCTGTCTGTCTGTCTGTCTGCCTGTCTGTCTGTCTGTCTGTCTGTCTGCCTGTCTGTCTGTCTGTCTGTCTGTCTGTCTGTCCTACTGCTGTATCTTTTGAACCATAATAGGTAGCCCGTTGAATTTTTCACAGAATATGTGTTAATATGGGGGATATCCTAACAAGAGCGGCGGGTGGCCGAGTGGTTTGGGCATCGGCTTCTCATGCGAGAGGTCCGCTGTTCGAATCCGGTCGGCGTGTACCAATGAGTTTTTTCTGACGAAAAAATGTACGTGCATAACTACACCTGCTGCTTACCGTTCGGAACCGGTGTAAAACTGTAGGTCCCTTCCCTTACCCCTTACTAGGTGGTAGGCACAAATTGTAGCCGACTGGGTTGGTACCGCCGTACTGGATGTAAGATAGCCGCATAGCAGCCTCGGTTGTGCTCTCCTCTAGTCCAGTAAATAGCCAGCAATCCAGGGAAGTCTCCGGTATGGCACCTACCTTCTCGGAGGGGATATTGGCTGGTCAGAGCATGCTCTTTGGCCCCTCCGACTCAGCCACCCATATCGGATTACATAAAAAAAAGTAATAAAAAATAATAAAAAGAAAAAAATTCAGGGTTTTGCTTGTTTTTGCTCTATCATATAAACGATAATACCCACAAGCATCAAACTTGCTGCTATTATAGTGCTAAAGCCAAACTGTACAGTGAATCAAAAAATAATAAAAATCATCCAATTACGTGTTGGTACGGAAACCTAGGTGCGCGAGTCCGACTCGCACTTGGCCGGTTTTTTTTTATTCGGGAAACACCACATAATACTTATAATAACTTAAAGAAATGCTCAGAAAAACCATAACATGTTAATGATACGTCGTCATTGATACGTCTAATTAATTTCTGTAACATTACCAAGTATCAATATTTTCCAACAAACTTGCAAACAGAGCGGTTTGTAGCGTCAAACTATTTGTTTGTAACTAGGGTCGTTATTTCAGGTTTGCATTCAATTAATGAGAATTCTCACGCATGTTTCTGTGAACGTCTTCTGAGTCAGCTGCCTCTAAGAGATACACAATTTACAAATAGTTCTATAAATTAAAACGTACTTATAGAACCATATCATAGGCGCTCGCGATGGCTACGCTGCGTTAAGTATTGTGACCAGCAACGTTTTAGTGATAGTGACAAAGTTCTACACATGCATTTGAGGTTATGGAATTGACCGTACGTACACGACGGCGCAAAGATAATTCAGTTCTTAGATAATAAAAGATAGCTAAGTAACAAGGGGTTCCGTATCCGTCGTACGGGACCCTATTACTTAGCCTAGGCCGTCTGTCTGTCTGTCCGTCTGTCCGAGGGCTGTATCTCTTGAACCGTAATACGTAGCCCGTTGAAATTTTAAAAGAATATGTGTTATTATGGCCGATATAACAACTAATAATAAAAATAAGGAAAAGTAAAAAATTCACGGGGTCCACATATAAGAAACTAAAAAGTGTAAGGGCGCCATCTACCGAAAACAGTATGACTCACCGCTGACCATGACATGGCGATGCGGAACCCTCGGTGCGCGAGCTCGGTTCGCACTTGCCCGGTTTTTGATGTTAAACAGCTGCATTCAGTGCGGCAGGGGGTGACAATTTCGACAGGTATGCAATAAGAGTAAAGCTTAATTTATTAAATTATCTTGTCCTAATACTTTGCTAAACGTGGTGGTTGGTGTTGTGCTGTAATTTACTAGAGTTCTTGCAGCACAACACCGATTACTCTGCTTACCCCGATTGTTGGAATACAGCGTGTGGTATGTAGGTATTAATTTATCATTAGGGATTAACTTACACATTGTATTTGCTATGTAGGTACCATAAGAAATTGAGCCCCTCCCTATATTTCACAAATCAGTTTGGTGGCACACAGATACTGGTGGTGAGTTGACCGCCAGAGGCATAGTGCATAGTGTAGATTCGTTCTCCGCTAAATGAAGATGTATGCGCATTTCAATCGAAGAATATTTTGACGCCGCGCCTCGCATCCAGCGGCCGCGGCGGCGGCGCCTGGTGTATAACCTGAGTGACATTAATATACAGGCT
Source organism: Nematopogon swammerdamellus (assembly GCA_946902875.1). Taxonomy (NCBI): domain Eukaryota; kingdom Metazoa; phylum Arthropoda; class Insecta; order Lepidoptera; family Adelidae; genus Nematopogon; species Nematopogon swammerdamellus. The sequence goes on along the minus strand of OX336358.1, from coordinate 9,536,201 downwards.
GTAAAAACGGCGAGTACATTAAATTTAGGAAATTATTATTGGGATCAAGAGTAACAAAAAAGTCAAGTAACTTTTTTCTGAATTCCCTTTAAATAAAAAGTTACAGTTTTCATACAAACTAATTGATTATTTTAGTGTAAAAATGATCTAATGACAACAGGGCGGCGCGGAGGGGGGAAGAGCGGGTGAGACGTGAGCGCCTCGGACGGAGGTGTTGGAGGGGCGGGGGTTAGCTTTGTGAGTGGAGGACTGGAGGTCGGCAGGCGGAGGGTGCGGAGCGGCAAGAACGCGTTAAATTACACTAGACGAAAACATACATTTCAAAAATTCATATCTCGAAAACTAGACACTTTAGAGAAAAACTTTACTTGCTTTTTTGTCTAGGAAAAACATGAGGATTGCGCTGGCGAAATTTATGTACTCGCCGTTTTAACAACCTGTATAGTAAGTACTTGAAAGGGTGTGATCCTACGCTTGAAACTGAACAAGTTTTGTCGGACTATTTATCTTGAGAACACTTTCTTTATACAAAAATTCATCGAAAAAAACTATTCTTTTACTTAAAAAAAAAGGTTACATACTTATCCTAAATTGTTCAGCTTACATATGGTATGAGCGTAGCAACTAAAATTTAACACGGTGTATAAATAAACATCTACTTTTATACTTAGCTTACTACTTCCCCTTAACTGGCTACTCATGGGCTAGTCGGCAATTTTTCCGAAATGTATTTCCTTCCTTATCAAAACATACCTAGTGCCTTATTTCCTGTTGTCGAAAAGGAAACCACGTTTATTATAAAAAAATTTTTTTATGGAACATGACATCATTGGTTACATCACACATTGTAAGCCGTGATGTCAGCTCATTACATCTTGTTCCCGATGGAACTAAGTTCCATGGACTACCTTTGATTGAAATGTTAAGCGAAGTATTGCACAGACTCAACTCAATGATTGCACATTTCAGGATTTTACCCGGAAACCTCGTTCTATACCTACATAGATTTTTGTGTTATTAAGAGCATGGAATAAACACGGGATTTCCGTTTAGTATTATGATCATTATGTGTTATGGACTTACCTGAATGGAAAGTTTGCAGTACACTCATTTAACTAATGAACGAGACAGGAGACATAATAAAAAAGGATTTATTTGCAATTAACAGATTTTTTTTTATGGAAACTGACACGGTTGGCTACATCACCTACAACATCCGTGATGTCAGCCCATAACACCGGGTGAACTAGGTGCCACGTCAGTGCTTCCCTTTGGTCGTGCCGGCTACACCGAACTGGACGGAAAACACAAACTATTTACATAGCCGTTTCGACCGACCTTTCATTCAGTGCGGTGGTATCAACCAGGCCGGGTTGAACCCTACCACCTAGTAATATAAGAAGGGAGTCATATCCCTTAGTCGTCTAAGACAGATAAATTAAGAATGTACTATACGCCTCGGCTTTCGGTACAAACGCGCTTAATCCTTACTGCCGTTCAGTAAGGATTAAGGTACTCGAGCGAGCGCGACTCTCCTGAAGCAATGCATGAGGCGATGCCGGATTTGGTAAGCCCTACGGAAAACAAGTTGAACAAATTATGGGGTCCACCGGCATATACTTAGTATGTTCCAGGCATTATTAATAAATAAGAAATATTAACTTCAAATTAAACCATAGTACAGCCTGGGGCTTTTCAAAAGCGGCGTGAAAAGGCTCCTGTCAGGCCGGCATGACATTCGCAATCCCCGTGCATCACAGAATGTCCATGGGCGTCGTTAGTCACCTACTCGTAAGTGAAACGATGCCACATGTCGCAAGTTCCATAAAAATCTAAGTTTTAAGATTATATACCTAAATATATTTTGATAATAAATTGAGGAACAAAATAAATACATAGATTTAGTAGGAAGGAAAACCACACAAAATTCCCCACAATTTTCGATATGAATGAAATCTGCCGCTCGTCTGTCAATATAATTACCTGTTCAGTCAAGATGAAAATAATTTGACATAACATAGCGCGTACTATTCATCTATAAATTTCTTATATTTTCACTATTCAGATCAATTCAATCGGCCCAGTAGTAATTTCGGAGATAGCTTACAAAGTCTGTGTGTACATTTGCAGCGAGAGAGCGGTAGACGACGCGGCGGCGCTGGCGGCGGCGGCGGCGGGAGGCTGTGACGTCACAAACTTGCAGTGTGCTTGCAGTTCGACCGCTAAACCACTGCCCCTCTAAAATCTTAATTTACCATCATTTCGAATAAAGAATTAAAATTCAAAATTTGTAAAACCCGACTACTAAGAAAATGCATCAAAATATCAGTAGAAAATGCGGTTCTATCCGAATCTACACGCCCGACTATAGTATTTTCTACTATATTTTTTTTTTGTTTCCTAAATTTTTTAGCAGTAGCGTTTTATAAATTTTTTAAATGTATTTTTATTTTGTAAGTTTTTACGAACATCAAATTAGATAATCTATGAGTTAAAACACAACAGAAATTTTTAGCATTGGCCGTTGTACATCATGCTGAATGCTCACTTGCTCACTGTATTTTCCTTTACCGGAGTGACGTACATGAGCATATTTTGGAAAATTCTAAAAACTCATCGGTGGTTTGAACCTTTCTTTATCATTCTACGACACTGTAAGGGCCGTTCTTTGATGTTTCATATTTCAATGCCATAAAACCCCAGAGTAAGAAACCGCGCCGCGCTTGGCTTGACAAGACAGTCACCGATCGCTGTTCCGTGGCAAGGGCAAACTCAATCAAAAACAATGTATAGCATTATTTTAGGTCATGCGAGTACAATTTTTAGATTCGTCGTGTCAGAAATATTACCCTGTTCGTATAATTTTACGTCAAAGAGAAAAACCCGACCGCATTGCTTCCAGAATAAGTAATTTACGTAGTAGTACGAACTAGTAAGAAATAGACTAAGGCCCACTTGCACCAACACGAATTTAACTATAAACCAGTTTAACTCGTTAAGCTAGCACCCGTTGTATGTGGGAACCGCGTTTAAACCGCGTTTAAATCCATAACTCGCTACTTAACTCTAAACTCGTGTTGGTGCAAGTGGGCCTAAGTAAATAATTCCTACATGTGGAATTAAACCATTCAGAAAACGCATTGTCATTGCATGCGTTGTACCTTGCTACCGAGATGCTGTGAATGCACACCATTCCCCGCGTATAGAAAGTACGTGCGTAAACAAGAACGACAGGGATAGACACGTCTACGTAATTTAATCTTAGTGCATTTTTAGGTTTCCGCATCCAAACGGAAGCCTAAGCCTACGCTGGAAGACTAAGCCTGCGTCGTCTATCTGTCCGTCTGTCTGTCCTTTAAAGGGTTGTATCTTTTGAACCGCAATAGCTAGCCCGTTGAAATTTTCACAGAATATTTGGTCGGTGTTGTGCTGTAACACCAACACCAATTACTCTGCTTACCCCGATTGTCGGGATACAGTGTGTGGTATGTATGTATGTATGTATGACGTCATACCTAAGGGAATAGTTACCTAGGTCCCTGTTCCAATGTGTAATAAATAAATTACTAATAATCTATTTCGTTGGCTATGTTCGTACGTGTCATTTGTCATGTCTGTGCAAGGATGTGTCCATCGTCTGCGTCAAGATTAGGTACGTAAAATATGAACACGAGTATTGTGACGTATGTTGACAAGCCTCTATGCTGACGGAGTTGTGGTGGCGGCACTAACCGTACAGGTGATTCCCATTCATACAATTTAGTATGAATCGTATAATATGAATTTGTAGCTAAAATACCTAACCAACTGAATTAAAATACTAAATGTATGTAGAATAAGTACCTACATACGCACATGCATAAATAATTGTAAATAACGCCAATCTGTTTCCCAATGGGGTTGGCACAATAACGAATCCCCACACGTCACTCCTCGACACACACAAACTCTGACGCCTTTGTCACCTCTGTCAGCCTGGTAGCTCACTGGTGCGGTAGGTCGACTGTCGATCGTGATCATAAGCACATCCGCGCGCGTTCAGTACTTGGATGGGTGACCGCTCGACCGTTGGGGGCTGTCCGTGGTTCGGATTCCACGTAAAAACTGTTGTAAGGTTGTAGGGTGGTAGGGTTTAACTTGCCCGGATTGGTTCCACCGCACTAAATGAAAAGTCGGTCAAAACGGCTATGTAAATAGTTCGTCTGTTCCATCCAGTTCAATGTGGCACGACCGAAGGGAAGCACTGACACGGCACCTAGTTCACAGTAGTAGGTGATGTAGCCAACCGTGTAAAAAACTTCCGTGCCTTTTACTATATCACACTTTTTACCCAGTCGCGGCGAAACGAAAAGAAGATGTGGAAATCGGCCAGGCAACAATTATTCATACTTAAAGTTTGCGGAACCCTTTCTCAGTCCAAAAGGTGCGCCTGTTGCGACAGGTAAGTACAAGAAATGATACTGATAAAACAACACCCGAATATACATTCCCAGAAGTTAACAAATAAATTATAATCCCACTGAGGAAGTCCGCCAGTACGATGTCAAAGATTTCGCGACAAAAAGTTGGAAGTCATAAACAAATGCAGTAAGGAGATTAGTGTTATTCATTAATTTGAAAATGAGGGGACTTAAGTACTGGGTAAAGAGATTATGTCGTATTGTTTTGGTGGAAGATGTAGTGGAAGCTAGCGTCGTCGGCTTGGCTTTTGCGAGTTTGACCATTTTTATCGGGGAGTCATTTTGTTTCTATAAACTTTTCGGTTTCAGTTTCATTATTTCGTCATAAGATTTGTAAATAAATTATGTACTCATAATTAATCCGGGGATTGTCGGGTCGGGACTCTCGGGACGTACTTCAAGCAGCGAATCAGCATTGCCATTGAACGGGGGAACGCTGCGTCCGTCATGGGGACCATAGGTACCCGTTGATCCCCATGATGGATGAATATTTTTGTTTATAGGTTATTAGTTAATTTACCTTTTTTAACTTCAAAAAAAGGAGGAGGTTCTCAATTCGACTGTATTTTTTTTATGTTTGTTATCTCAGAACTTTCGACTGGGTGAACCGATTTTGATGATTCTTTTTTTATTTGAAAGCTGGTGCTTCCCGTATGGTCCCATTTCAATTTGGTCAAGATCGGATTTGGAAAGCGATTCCGCCGAGTACATTAATAGCAAAAAATTACTAAAAAAAAAAGCCTCAGGTGCACTCCGGGAGTGCCGGCAGAAGTGAAAACACCGTAACATTGCTTAAAAAAAAAAAGTTTAAGTTTTAAGTTTATTTATAAAGAAGATTTAAAAAAAATAAAAAATTAAAAACAAAATAATGAAAAAAAAAATTCATGAAAAAAAATAAATAAAAAAAAAATATTAAAAAAATTATGAAAAAAAAAATTATAAAAAAAAATTAATGTAAAATTTAGTAGAACGGACAGACATGCATTTGTTACGGAACCCTACATTCATTTTGCAGAACTTAGTAGAATGGACAGACATACACGTGTTACGGAACCCTACTTTTATTATAAAATAATCGTCGGAGGACCTTGGTTGAAAATTGTAAAATTTAGTAGAACGGACAGACATGCATTTGTCACGGAACCCTTCATTCATTTTGAAATAAATGTTAAATTTAGTAGAACGGACAGACATGCATATGTTACGGAACCCAACATTCATTTTGCAGAACTTAGTAGAATGGACAGACATAAACGTGTTACGGAACCCTACTTTTATTATAAAATCACCGTCGGAGGACCTTGGTTGAAAATTTTAAAATTTAGTAGAACGGACAGACATGCATTTGTTACGGAACCCTACAATTCATTTTGCAGAACTTAGTAGAATGGACAGACATAAACGTGTTACGAAACGAAACCCTACAACCGAAACCGGGAGTGCCGGCAGATCCCGTGCCAATCGTAACTTTACCCTTATTGCAATGACTTAAGGTTACATTTTAAATAAAAAGTCGCGGTCGCGGTGTTACGAACAGAATTGATCCGTGCCACTGTAACTTAACCCTTAATGCAAGGACTTAAGGTTACATTTCGCTTTTCGAGACTGACGAGGACGCGATGACGCGAGTTTAAATTTTTTTACCCAAGCGCCGCTAGAAGTTTTCACTTAAAAAAACTGTGAAATAAAAAACTATTTAAAAAAATATAAAAACCGCCTTCAAAAATGTATGAAATAAAAAAAAATCGAACCGAATCTAAGAGTTGAAGGCGGTTTTTATATTTTTTTAAATGGTTTTTTTAATTAAACTATTTATTTGTAAGAATACATTGTCTTGTGATGAATATTGAAACAGTAATTATGTCAAAATAATTTTTTTAGGTTCCGTACTTCAAAGACAAAAGTGAACCTACTGGTGTGACTCGTATGTCCATCCGTCTGTATTTTCGTCTATCAAACGGTTACAACTTTTAAGCGATTGACCGTACCAAGTTGAAATTTGTAACGAAATTAAAAAGTAATATTATATGAAAATTTACGTTTTTGGCCACATCACCTACAACAGCTAAAACAGCCGTGATGTCAGCCCATAGCAAATTGGTGAACTAGGTGCCATGTCAGTGCTTCCTTTGGTCGCGCCGGCGACACTGAACTGTGAAAACATGAACTATATCCGCTTGCTCGCTTCGCTTCACTATTGCTGTGGCCCAAGCACCGCTCGCATATCGTTTTTATTTTTTATTTTTTATGGAAACTGACACGGTTGGCTACATCACCTACAACATCCGTGATGTCAGCCCATAACACCGGGTGAATTAGATGCTATGTCAGCGCTTCCCTTCATTTCATGTCGGCTGCACTGAACTGGACGGAAAACACGAATTATTTACATATCCGTTTTGACCGACGACGTTTCATTCAGTGCGGTAGTGCCAACCCGAGCGGGATAACCCCTACCACCACGTAAGGTAAGAAGGTGGGTTACGTGGAATCCGAACCACGGTCAGTTTCCAACGGTCGAGCGGTCGGTCACCCATACAAGTACTGACCGCGCTCAGCGTTGCTTAAAACAACTACCGACCGCACCACTGAGCTACCGAGGCTGAAGTTCGTGATCAGCCTATCGGCTCATTCGACAGTGAAACATTGAATTTGTAGGTTTTCTTTCTATCTTGGTTTTCTATCAATTCAGTACTAATAATTAATAAGGTCATATTATGTAAGTTTATTAGTAATTTTCTTTGAAATCGTTCTTCTTGTGAATAACATTGATCACCGATTACATTCATTAGGTGATGCACTAGACTCTAGTGACTAGAGCTATCATATCATTTTTGAATGACGTATTATGATACACACTCTGATGACATGGAAAATTATATTAGTTATATCTATACGTAGGTATGAGTCAAGCGATTATGAGGTGATGCTTAATAGTAGCATAATTCAATTTATATATATCCGCGGCTCTCTCCGCGATTGGATTGGACTTAATTTGATTTTCTCCGGCTTCGATATTTCGAACGGTTCCTATTTATGACATCTTGATTATTGTAGTGGTGTAATAATTGTAACATATTCAAAATTAACATAATGTGTACAAAGTCACTACAATAAAAAGTGACGATTACCTTAATTAAAAAAAAAAAAAAATATTTTTAACATTAATAAATAGTTTTTATGTGTAGACTAGCGCTGTTAGAGACAGGTTTGTGAATAATGTGAAATTGTAGTTGAACTAACGTTGTGAAAAAAATCAGATTTTAAAAATTAAGGTAATCGTCACTTTTTATTGCAGTGACTTTGTACAAATGATGTTAATTTTGAATAAGTTACAATTATTACACCACTACAATTTTTGGTCTGGAGAATTGTGATATGTATAGGTAGTTTTTAAGGGCATGGGCAAATCTCCGGTAGTACTTTTTTTTTTCACAGTGATTTTTAAAAAATTCATCAGTTTTAATGTAATCTGAACAAAAATTCACTGAAAGGGCTATAGAAACAGTACAGTCTAGGAGTAACCTTAAAACTATTCATTACGTACTAGCTACATGTCTCCTCTACTTCCATACCAATTTTCATTCGATTTTGTGGAATAGATATCCAACTAGAGCGGTTAATGTGACTAAAATAGAGAAATTTCAAAAAAAGTTAAAAAAAATCATAACTTCTAAACTATTGATTTTCGCGGAACTAATGTTGTTTTTAAATGAGTCAACATGATGTCCTCCATCTAAAAAAAATTTTTGGACTACTATAACTGGGTCACCCTGTATAACGTATAACATTTCCAGTCATAGAGTAACTTATAAGGTGGGGTTTAGAGGCATCAGCTTCACTCGTCATTATACGCCATCTATTGATATAATCTCCAAGTAGCTCATATCTATCTATAACTTTCTATACTAGATAGTACGTATGCTTAGGTAGGTATAGGTACGTAGGTTCATAACCTCAATATTTTCTTTTTTTTTTAGGAATGGAAAGAAATTAAACAATTGAATGAATAAAATATATCATTTAATGTTTATTTTTTTGTTTTCTAATAACAATACTTCTCTTAGGATGATATCACCTTATAATTTTTTTTCCTGCTGCTATTTCCGCTGATCAGTCCAATAAACGTAACCGAGGTCGGAGTCGGAGAGAAAGTAGAAAACACCAAAAAAACAAAGCCGGGTCACAGGTACGTATCACAAATAATCGAAGAAAACACCATGAGCAAACAAAACATTTATAAACCACAAACTACGCTTATCATATCACATTAACTTGATTGACAAAAATTATAAATAAATTATCTATACCGCACCGTACCTTCAGTGTTCCCAGATCAGTTATACCAAATCCCTCCAAACCATTAGAAAAAATGTTTCCCATATTTTCTAAAATGAAAACCTCTTACATTATTTCTCAAAAAAGGATAGGTACCTACTTACTAATAAGCAATGATATTATAAGTTAAAAAGAAGTAGATAGATTATCTGAGCTTCCAAGCGGCACAACAAAAGTAAGATCACAGTTCGGACCGCTAACCACGAGCCGTTCACCGCGAGGCGCTACACATCGAAAATCAATGATATTTCGAAGATGCCGTCGTGTGTAGTGATATTCCGCACTAATTCTTCGAGAATCGCTACCAAAAATCAAGGAATCACATATCATGTGTAAATATTATTATTTCCACCATTAAATTTATTATTTTTCACAAATTCAAACACTACTTCCATGAAATATTGTGCATCAGAAAAGATACTCCCTCTCTCTCCCTCCCGCGCTGTGCCCCCATACGCGATCTCATTCCCACTACGCGGACTGTGATATGTAGGGCGACGCAAAGCAACATATACTTGTCTCTTTTTTTCTCTCAACCTTAGACGTGCCGTCCGTCTTCTTCTCGCAATATTGTTGGCTATGATAGTAGTGATGGGTCAATTCGATTGTTTAAAACGTAAAAATTAAATTGCAATCTCATCATCATCAGTCATCAGAGTCAGTCTCATCACAGTTCATTCGTCCGGCAGTCGGAATGATGAATGTCACTCCGGTTGAATATAAATAATTTACGAATGCAAACGCTGAATCGGAATCGCCGCCGCGACGACTGTTCGAATGCATTCGAAGTGGAGAAAAATTCTAATAATTGGAATAAGACTATTCGAGTCGGCGCATTAGAGTTGGGAAATACTGACCAAAGTCCGCACTGATCAGTATCAGTGTCAGTGCACGAAAATACTGATTACAAATATCTGTTACAAAGTACTGAATCAGTGATTTTCTAAAAGTGAAGAAATAATACGTCATACACACTGACAAAGGTCTGCAATAACCAGTCCAGTGGGTATCAGTGCGATTATTGAAGAGAAAATCCTGAGTTTTATAGTTAACAGTAATTTGCAACTTGCAACAACAAAAGAGTAAGATAAGCTGTTAAATAACAATGACTATTCTGAGCTGACCACCCTGTACGTTGTTGCTTTTACTGCATTCATAATTCTAACAAAAGAATAAAATTTCATTCTATTTTTCCAATGAATCATAAAAATGGGCAGTAAGTAATTTGTTTTATGGCAGTCAGGTGTGCACTGTGCAGTGAACACAATGAGATAAGATATTTTGGAAATGTTATTCAACCAACATAGATTCTTGGACGAATACAATGTCAGCCTCGGTAGCTCAGTGGTGCGATCGGTCACCTGTCGGTCGTGATCATAAGCACACCTGGGCGCGGTCAGTACTTGGACGAGTGACCGTTCGACCGTTGGAGGCGGACTGTGGTTCGGATTCCACGTTAAACTGTAGCTCCCTTCCCTTCTTACCTCCCGCTCGGTTGATGCCACCACACTGAATGAAAGGTCGGTTTGAAACGGCTCTGTAAATTGTATTCGTATATCGTTTATTGATCATTCATATGGCATACCGCATAGACTGCACTCGAACTTGCCACAATTTGTTATATCCGGTTCGATTACACCCATGAAGAAGAATCGACAAGAAACTTCGCGGTAGTTCAGTATAGCCGGCACGACCGAAGGGAAGCACTGACATATCACCTAGTTCACCTAGGTGCCTATTTACATGTTAAATTAAAGGTGAAGTGTCCATTTCCACGAAACTTTAAAAACATTTGTAATGTCAGAATACTTAGGTAGGCACTAAAAACACTAAATCTAAATACATATGTAGTTATTCCACAAAAAACGTACGAATAAATGACTCGCACGCTTGCACACAGGCACTCGCCCACGAAACTTGAAGTTCGCAGTACATCATTGAAGTCAGTGCATTGCACTGCTTACTGAATGCATACGCTGCAATGATTGAAAGACTGACTGATTCGTCGCACTGGACTGCAGACAAACCAGTATCGGAAACATGCAATAATTCCGTACATTCAGTCAGTACTAACCCGCGCCTACAAAAATCAACCCAGCTGCCCATACCTAGAGCTCGTTTTTGCATGTCAATATCTAGCAGCAGTCAGTGCGGTAACAGGGTTTGCATTCAGTGCGCATTTCGCACCGTGCAAAATTCAACCCAGTGACGAAGTAGTAAAGGTCATTTTTGAATGACAAAATTGACTACGGGCAGCGCAGGGCTAGTATGGTTGCGTCAGTAAATGCAAAAACCAACCTTGTACGAAAGACATAGAGCTCATTGTTGCATATCTACTAACTGAGCACTGACTGTAACAGCTACTTCATTGAAGCTGTACGCATTCCGCGCACTGACACAGCCGCACTGGTGCGATTTATCTGTTCCAGTGCATATTTGCCAAGTCTACTGCGCATCACTTTATAGTTCTTCCTCTCAACTTTTCAAGGACGTGCCATGTGTGAGCACTGAATGTCATATAGATAACCTATCTTTACTAAAATATCATTGCTAATAAGGATAATAGGGAAAGGAAGGATGAACGAGGGAAACTAAACTATTGTTAATTATTAACATCTAAATACAACTCGTGAAGTTGTAGTTCACGACATGTTTTTACTTTATAATGAAAACCTCCGGAAAACCTACATTTTTACGAAAATCCTTCATTCCATTGATTTTATCTTCTTCCAGAAACCCGAAAACGAAATACCTCCATTTTTTGAGGAAAAGCTCCAGATCTGACAACACTGCGTTCCTTGTCCTTGATTGACCCGCCATCTATATATATGGTCTCAAAGTACTTTTGCACATACAATTTTCATAGAAATAAATTTTGTACTGACTGCAAACACCCTGTTTCCAGTTTTGCATTCTTGCTAATTTTATAGAAAAGATGTTTGTTTAATCAAAGTTGTACGTATTTAAGTAGATAAGTATAGTAAAAGGGTCCCCCTAGGCGCACATTAGGCTTGCCAAATCTGATGTTAGCCTTCCCGGGACATATCTGCCACTGCAGTTCTTCATAAATATGGTGGAGAAAGAAAAGATCAATATTTTTCTGCTATAATTTTTATGGCGAACTTTTAGCGCGATCAACTTTAATAAGCAACACTACAATAAAATGAAAGAAGGAAATAGCTAATTTGAGCACTTTATCAGCATCTGTACTCTTCCCGGGAGTAAATGACCCTTCGCCCGGGACACGGGACATTGTAGCCTAGCCTGGGATAATCCCGGAAATCCCGGTCACCTGGCAAGCCTAGCGCTACGTGCGCTAGGCTTGCCTGGACCAGATCGGGCATGTGTTCAAAAAGGGTCAAGTGCGTAGTACCCGTACCGTAGCCGACGAACGAGCATGCGCGAAGAACATTAAGAGAGTGGAAGAGGCGGCAGATGTGTGTCAGGATCGTGGCACATGAAAATCCGTTGTCTCCGCCTAACCCCGACAATACAACACTTTTTAGGATAGGGATATTGACAAATTCTTTTGATGCAATTGTACCATGTTTTATAAATTACATTGAAAACTTTATTAACGCTAATTTAAGTAGATAGAAGTAGTGTTAGTAAGTGCAGTAGTAGTCTATAAGCATAATTAATTGTTTTTATCTTTTATCTGGTTATGTACAGCCCTTGTCATTGTTTCCATTGCGTTTAATTGTTTTTCATTGTTGTTACATTTCGAAAGATAACGAATTCAAGTGCAAAATTTATTTTCCTACGAATGATAATAATAAAACCTAAAAAAAACCCACCGGGAAACGACGTGACGCTATGTATGTAAGCATTTAATTATAGTACCATTTCAATGTTAAGTACACAGTATATAACTGCACATTACATACATACAATACATTAAAACGTGCAACCCTTGTTCGGCTTCTCTGTAGAAAATAAAATAATTTCGGAAACAATACAACAATTTGCGCAAAAGCATCCCCTTTCGCAACATCTTTACAGCCCGTTGCACAGATTTAACTAAATTGCTGCTTTTTTAAAGTAATAAACCAATAAATAGCAATAACCATTATGCAGTTTGCACATTTTAAGCGTTTAGAAAGCTGTTTCTTTCTAATTATTTGCAGTGTCCGGTCTTGTTTGGAAACTTTCTAAAACGCATCTTCTATTCATAGATACATGCTTTGTGAGGAAAGACAGTGCGGAGAGTGTAAAGCTTTGTAACACTTGCACTCGGCTGTCTTCACCTTGGACGCGACTTTCATTCAGTACCTAGCCCAGTGGTGCTTTTTAGGTTTCCGTATCCCGTACGAAAGCCTATTACTAAGCCTTCGCCGTCCGTCTGTCCGTCCGAGGGCTGTATCTCTTGAACGGTAATAGTTAGCCCGTTCAAATTTTCACAGAGTGTGTTATTATGGCGGATATAACAACAAACAGAAAAAGTAAAAAATTAAGGGGTTTCCCATACAAGAAACGTGTTTTTTTAATGTTTTTTTTTGAGGTGCGGAAACCTCGGTGCGCGAGTCCGACTCGCACTTGGCCGATTTTAAATTTCTGTAGACAATGACGTCCAGAATTAAATGTAGGTATTATTATTAACTATCTATCGTAGGTTTTTAATTTTATATACTTAATAGACGAAGTTAACGAGTTGTCGTAAAAGGCGACCAAGGCATAAGGGCAAAATGCTTGCTGTGCATAAGGGCGACAGATTAGCCACCACTCACCTTGGCACGGTCCTTCCATCGAGTCATGCAGCAGGTGGGTCTTCGTGCCTTACTTTTTTAAACGGTTTTATTATTTTTTAGCTTGACTTCGTATATTTGTTTCTATCTTTGTTTCAAATCTTGCGACAACTTTTTCAACTACTTCTACTGAACCGATTTTTATGAAACTTTGTCACACACATTGAGTTCTCGTGACAATACAATATTATGATAATTTCAACTTGGTAACGAGGGTCTGATGATGGAGTCAGGAGGTGGACAGTGGAACTCTTCAACCGTTACTAGTAACCCCATCGAGTTTGGGCTCATTTGGTTGGTTTGGACGAGTGTCCCATACTTCTACCAATACACTTGGTGACGAGGGTCTGATGATGGAGTCAGGAGGTGGACAGTGGAACTCTTCAACCGTTACTAGTAACCCCATCGAGTTTGGGCTCATTTGGTTGGTTTGGACGAGTGTCCCATACTTCTACCAATACACTTGGTGACGAGGGTCTGATGATGGAGTCAGGAGGTGTACAGTGGAACTCTTCAACCGTTATTAGTAACCCCCTCGAGTTTGGGCTCATGTGTTTGGTTTGGACGAGTATCCCATACTTCTACCAATACACTTGGTGACGAGGGTCTGATGATGGAGTCAGGAGGTGTACAGTAGAACTCTTCAACCGTTACTAGTAACCCCCTCGAGTTTGGGCTCATTTGGTTGGTTTGGACGAGTGTCCCATACTTCTACCAATACACTTGGTGACGAGGGTCTGATGATGGAGTCAGAAGGTGTACAGTGGAACTCTTCAACCGTTACTAGTAACCCCCTCGAGTTTGGGCTCATTTGGTTTGTTTGGACGAGTGTCCCATACTTCTACCAATACACTTGGTGACGAGGGTCTGATGATGGAGTCAGGAGGTGCACAGTGGAACTCTTCAACTGTTACTAGTAACCCCCTCGAGTTTGGGCTCATTTGGTTGGTTTGGACGAGTGTCCCATACTTCTCCCAATACACTTGGTGACGAGGGTCTGATGATTGAGTCAGGAGGTGTATAGTGGAACTCTTCAACCGTTACTAGTAACTCCCTCGAGTTTGGGCTCTTTTGGTTGGTTTGGACGAGTGTCCCATACTTCTATCAATACACTTGGTGACGAGGGTCTGATGATGGAGTCAGGAGGTGTACAGTGGAACTCTTCAACCATTACTAGTAACCCCCTCGAGTTTGGGCTCATTTGGTTTGTTTGGACGAGTGTCCCATACTTCTACCAATTCACTTGGTGACGAGGGTCTGATGATGGAGTCAGGAGGTGCACAGTGGAACTATTCAACTGTTACTAGTAACCCCATCGAGTTTGGACTCATTTGGTTGGTTTGGACGAGTGTCCCATACTTCTCCCAATACACTTGGTGACGAGGGTCTGATGATGGAGTCAGGAGGTGTACAGTTGAACTTTTCAACCGTTACTAGTAACCCCCTCGAGTTTGGGCTCATTTGGTTTGCTTGGATGAGTGTCCCATACTTCTACCAATACACTTGGTGACGAGGGTCTGATGATGGAGTCAGGAGGTGCACAGTGGAACTCTTCAACTGTTACTAGTAACGCCCTCGAGTTTGGGCTCATTTGGTTGGTTTGGACGAGTGTGCCATACTTCTCCCAATACACTTGGTGACGAGGGTCTGATGATGGAGTCAGGAGGTGTACAGTGGAACTCTTCAACCGTTACTAGTAACCCCCTCGAGTTTGGGCTCGTTTGGTTGGTTTGGACGAGTGTCCCATACTTCTACCAATACACTTGGTGACGAGGATCTGATTATGGAGGCAGGAGGTGGACTGTTGAACTTAAATAAAACAAAAATAAGGATCAGGATATTTGTTTGAATCCACCCAAGTTAAGGTTTCTGTATTGTCCCGAGAACTGTGTGGCGTTAGGGTGGCTAAAAATGATACGTTGTTAGCGATACACCACCCAAGTCAACGTTTGAAACGTGCCGAGGACTGTGTGGCATTAGGGTGGATAAAAATTATACGTCGTTAGCGTTTCAACTTCAAGGCTGGCCACATCTTGTTGTATGAGAGCCTTGCGCCACTACATGGACCTCAGGGAGGGGGTTGTCTGTTATTGGTCTAATACTCGTGGGAACAACATGAAAGAAAAAAATTATAAAAAAAATCAAACTAAAAACGAGTAAATAAAAAAATAGGTAAAAAAACTTTTAAGTTAAACGGTTTTATTAAAAAAAAAACAGCTGTACAAAAAATTTGAAAAAAATCAGCTATACAAAAACTAGAAAATAATAAGGACACAAACCTGGGCCTTCTTAAGATTTTACGTCTGGGTAAGAAATCGTCAATACTAGCGTGCTGTCTTCTCATGTCGGATGCCAAAGGGCACTTTGTGTCGCTGCGTCAGCGGAATAAGTAATAAATTGAGACTTTTAACAGACTAATATAAAAACGTGGGGCGTATAATATACGTAATAACATGCGCCCCACGTTTTTATATTAGTCTGTTAAAAGTCTCAATTTATTACTTATTCCGCTGGCGCAGCGACACAAAGTGCCCTTTGGCATCCGACATGAGAAGTCAGCACGCTAGTATTGACGATTTCTTACCCAGACGTAAAATCTTAAGAAGGCCCAGGTTTGTGTCCTTATTATTTTCTAGTTTTTGTATAGCTGATTTTTTTCAAATTTTTTGTACAGCTGTTTTTTTTTTTTAATAAAACCGTTTAACTTAAAAGTTTTTTTACCTATTTTTTTTTATGGATAGCGCGTCATGTGGCATCGTTTCACCTACAAGTAGGTGTAGGTGTAGGTATAACGCCGCCCATGGACATTCTGTGATTTCGAATGCCATGCCGGTCTGACAGGAGCCTTTTGACGCACCTTTTGAAAAATATCTTTTATCGCAATAATGTTACGAAACAAAGTGCAGTAGAAACTTTGGTACTTACATAATTTTGGCTATTTTAAAATGAATCAATAAGAAATGTTTAGTCGTGTAAATATAATATTATATTCAAAATTGAGAGCAGTGGTCAGTGGCTATTCGAATTTCAAATTTTTTATCTAATACTATAATTTTTTACCTGCCCACTGGTGGGACAAAAAGCCAAATACAGAAACAAAACAGTCTAAAGAATAAGAACACTACCGACAAAGCTATTGTCATATTTTAAACAAAAAGCGTAACAATAAATCCATTCCGAGTTCATATTTTGCTTGTTTTGCATAAAAAATGGACCACTGGGTAAAAAGAACGCTCGGTTTGTTTGAGGGCCGCTAGCTTTAAAAATTACGAAAAAACCACGTTGATATTTAAATGTACTGAAGGGTATATTGCCGAGGTTCAATATTTGTGAATTTTCATATTATGTACATCTAGGTTTTTTCGTACAATAAGGACAAATTCCCCATCATAGTGATTGAACTCCGAGAAAATGTTTAAGTAGTAGGATTTATGTTTACCCCAACTTAATGTTTAAAATGTATGTAAGTGGAATACGGGCATAGGCAGTCAAGACTAAATTACCTATTATTAAATGTATAGGTACATATATTTTATATGGACGCTGCTCTGTGGAACTAGCATCCCTTATTCCCTGCCACCCGTCCTATCTCCGCATGACTCGTCGCAGAGAGACTCAGCACGCTTTTGTTGTTGACATTGGCCTTTTGAGAACCCATCGGTTCTCTAAATCGTTTCTTTGTCGCACCGCTAGAGTGTGGAACTGTCTTCCGGCGAGTGTATTTCCTGAATCTTTTAACCTGGGTCTCTTCAAGCGTCGTATTAACGGGCTAGACAGCCTAGCAATAGCACCTAACTGAGCGTGGTTTCGCGAGGAGACGTGATTTTGACTCTGTCGACTGCACCATTAGTCTCTCGGCCGGCAAAGGCACCCATGCTGGTTTACTTAAAAATATATATATATTATACCTAGCTACATTTCGATTAATGTTTGTTAAAATGGATGACTCAAAAATGTCACAAGATAATTTTCACATCATTCCAGAATGTCACAATGCTCGTTCAACGGGGAGAAGCGCCTGGACAAACCGAGCGAAAGCGCCCTTTCACGACGTGATTTACAATTTACAATGAAGCATTTACGATGAAACAGCCTTATTATTCTATTTATTACCCAAAAACAAACCCCAAAGACCCAATTATCCATACCGTTACTTGCTACCGCTTCACAAAAGAAAGGGTTAATGTATGCAGCTCCGCAAGTGCTGTTAGAAGAAATTGTAAAAATGTGATTGTTGGAAGTGGCTCAATGTTGTGTCGCCCTGTCTCCTCCGCTACCGAATGGTTTTGAACAAATGATTATAGTTTGTTGGCAGGTAAACTGGTGGTGATAGATCTTTCTTGGAGATAAGTAATTGGAACGTAAAATTTACGTGCATACCTACACCTGCTGCTTCAACGTTCGGAACCGGTGTAAAACTGTAGGTTCCCTTGCCCCTTACTAGGTGGTAGGCTCAAATTGTAGCCGATCAAGAGTTTTTTCAGATGGAAAAAATTTACGTACATACCTACACCTGCTGTTTCACCGACTGGGATACCACCGTACTGGATGTAAAATGACCGCATAGCAGACTCGGCTGTGTTCTCCTCTAGTCCAGTATAGCCAACAATCCAAAAAGGAAAATCTCCGGTATGGCACCTACCTTCTCAGAGGTGATATTGGCTGGTCGGAGCATGTGCTCTGGCCCCTCTGATTCAGCTACCCATATGGCATAACTTACTTAAAAAAACTAAAGTAGATCACAATTGAACATTCTTAGCATTGCTATTACAAGTCAAAATAAATGTATTACAGGTTTGGTCCAGGACGTATTCAAACTCTTTGAGATCAGGTATTTTCCTGCGCCGAAGTGACAGATATTATTTTTTGCTTTATCTGAAAAGCTCTTCGTTTCCAACTCCAGAACTATCCTCCAAACGTTACCAACATAACAAATAAATATTTCGCTATGAATAACTGTGTCGGTAGTACACTATATTACTTGTCTTTTTCTGGTTTGCCCTTACCTCGGCCCGCGCTTCCGCACTTCGCCCCTCACGCTAACTACACCCGCTGACGCCCAGCCTTAGAGGAAATGCTTGGCGTCAGCGGGTGTAGCGTGAAGCGCGAAGTGCGGAGCGCGGGCCGAGGTAAGTGCAAACCAGAAACAGACTAGTAATAACTGGGTACGTTTGCTGAAAAGGAAAAATGTGTGGTTAGTCTGGATTATCGAGGAATTCCCACACAATTAATGCCTGCGGTTAGAATATACACGTACATAGTTGAAACGACTAGAATTATTTTCTGGGTCATAGGTACCAACAAAATCTTGAGAAGAATGCATAATAACTTATCTATCACGGATGTTCACCGACCGGTTCTGTTGTAGGTCTTTTATTCACAGAACCGGGAAAATTTGGAACAAGAATGTCGAAGCATTCCTTTCTCAATCCTTGTCACTATAATATATCCTCTTTCAGACCACAGCGCTCTCGCACTACACTATTTCTCAAATATATCTTTCAACTCCACACATACTCCTCAACGCGTGCATTTCCACAGCATTTATCCTGCTTCCATGCTTCGTCTGCTATGCCCACTTTCACTCCCGTACATAAGTGTAGGGGCCAGCACTCCACCTGGACAGCCAAACGCATAAATACTTAGTCCCATATATAGTATTATTTCAAAATATAATACTCATTGAATGTTCACAGTTTTATTGTAGATCCGTCCGACTAAAATATTGTTATTGTACCTTTAAGGTTTATTTAGCATTTATTTGGTTTGGCTCATTCACTACTCTTGACATAAATTTTCACAATGCTTTCGCATCTGATACGAGTATCATACTATTCAGTGTACTTATGACACTTTGGAACGCGCCAACATTCAACTTCCATTTATGTCCCACGGCATGAACGCACTTTACAAAAGGCGCGAATTCGTCACTAAATAATTCATAACATGACATTCTTTCACACGCAGCAAGTGACGCGACACACCAAAAAAAAAGAGACAAAAAAACCCCCGAGGTACAGTTTTACAAACGATACCGTTCCTTATTGTTTTTGTCTGATTTATGACACGGGCAGTTACACTGTGCGGGTCTCCGCCACCGGGACTCGGTACAAACGTGCGCCGCTACCTTTCCGTGAACGGTGGTTCGGGTGGTATTCTCTGCTGGATAAAAATAAGTAAAAAATACCTTTTTGAAAACAATACCATGGGGTGACTATGGCTATGGATGGCTTTGAAGCAGTTTTATTGCATGCAATGTCGGTGTGTCGCCGCTTTGAATGTGAAACTTTGAGGGATTTATTTTTGTCTTTATTTCGGTGGTAGCGGTGGCGGTGGGTGATTGCGGTGGGCTGTTTTAAATCCTTTTTTTGGGAGAAGATTTCTTATCTTTAGCTTGCGGTCTTCAAAATGGAGTGTAAAACAGTTGAGTGTTACTGAAGTTTTTAAAACTAATTTATTTAAATGAGACTTATTACTTACTTAATTTCGGGATGACAAATAAGTAACAAATTAGAAATGCGAAAATGATTTTAATTTCCCGTTCGCATGATTGCCATTTGAAAGAAACATGGAATGTATATTATGATAAACTCCTTAGAAAATATCGCGACTTGCTTCATAATGGTATTTATACAATTTGTTTTTTTGTTAATTCTACATGCTCCAGGAAAATCTAAAGCTCATAATTTTGTTTTTTTCCTACGGAAAAAGAAGCAGTTCAATAATTACGTAACTTGGTGTTGATCTTTAAATAAGAGGAGATTATTAAACTTGTGTGACCCCCGTGTGAACCCGGTATTATTCCCATTCTACTTCATTAGTCAACTTCTGAAGAATACATTTCAATTTAAGATGCATATTAACAGTTCTTTAACAGCTAGACTGACCGAAGTAAAGTTGTAAATGTTTGATAATGTTACATTAATGTTACATTAGCACAGACGAGATTTTCTTTCAGTTTATAATCAGAATGCCAGATAAATAAAAGATGATATTATTCTTCCAAACCATATTGTACATATCAGGTACAAATTATAATAGTAATCGAATATTTATTGAGTATTAAAACAGTAAAACAAAATACAACTTCACACAGTCAGAAAACTAATTAAATAAAATTAACCTAATAAATAATAAAAACTAAACAATTACATTCTTAAAGTAAGTAAAAAATTTCGTCCAACTCAGTCGACTCCGCCATTATAATCAGATATGACGTAGAAGAGGATAATTTTATTTTTGCAAAAAAATTATTGTATTTTACGTTTATGAGCATATCGTCATAGAGGTAAAACACATCACAATCAAGACACCTTCATAAGTTTCCTCATAGCTCTCGGTGGGGGTTTGCCTTTAATGAGGCGATTTGTATATACGTCACGCAGTGAGAAAATTTCACAGTAATATTTAACTGAATAAAATTCTGCCGAAAGTTTGGTATCTGAAATTCATAGAAAGTTTGTATATATATATATATTATAATAATTAAAAACATTCTTGCGTTTTTTTAACCACTTTGTGGTGTTGTATTAATTAGTTTTGTACATTATTTACACTTTAAATATTTCGGCGCTGTTGCCGTCATCAGCAAGTACTATAATATTATTTGACAGTTATTTGAATAATGAATGACAGGCGTGTTCGACAGGAAGAAGTTAGATGTTTTCTGAAAATCAGAAAACATCTTAAAATCACTAAAAAATAACCGTTTTTATTTTTATATGCTGGTTACTAAGGTAAACTTACCTTCTTAATGATGGCTGTTTTTACTTAGTTTAATTTAAACAATGCAAATCAATTTGCACCGTGAACATTGGAAGAACATTTTCACTTTTAAGAAAATTGCTATTTTGACCATATTATCAGATGTTTTTAGATAATGTAAGTAAGCACTTGTATCGATAAAGATTTCTTAATTTTATAAATATTGCAAACTTCAATATAGTACTGTGTGGGGTCGGTACTTAATAAGAATAGCCCCACTGTATCTCTCCCCGTGCATGTCGTAAAAGGCGACTAAGTGGTAAGAACAAGATACCGCGCATAAGGGCGACAGGATAGCCACCTCTCACCTTGGCACGGTGTTTCCACCGCGTCATGCAGCAGGTGGGCCTTCGTGCCTTGCTTGCTGCTTGATCTGAGTTATCTTGCCCGAATACTTTTGTAAACGTGATGGTCGGTGTTGTGCTGTAATTTACCAGAATAAATGTAGCACAACACCGATTACTCTGCTTACCCCGACTGTCGGGATATGGCGTGTGATGATGTATTCAATATATGTTTTATTAGAACGAGAGCATATTTCTGTACCTATTCAAAGTTCACTGATTCCTTTGGTTTGTGAAAATATGAAAAGTGTATACGTGTATAGGGCGACAGTGCCGGGGCGCGGCGCGTAGCATGCACGCTGCCAATCCAATTAGATTCGATCTGACGCCGCACACGGCCGAAATAGAAATGGGTGAAGTGTAAACGAACTCAGGCAGGGGTATGCGACCAGTTGGTACTAAATGGGAACGAACGAACAAGCAACAAAGTAACATAAATGTTTTGAATTAATTTTATCCTGTGCCTACGGTCACGTTCACGATATCAATATAATATTATCATCCGTAAATACCAGTCTTAATATACACGCACGCTTTCTTCAATTCTTCAATCTCGCGGAATATTTACGCTGTGAGCGTTATGGGGGCCTTTCCGCAGTCGCGTCGCGTCGTCGCGTGCGTCGGTGCCCATGGATGAAATTTTCTATCTCATATTTCTACCGAGTCGTTGGCGGTTCTCGACACCGCTGCAATTACGACTCGTTAGTCCCTGGACGGCTTTCATAATTTTTTTTTACGTATAGATTAAATTTTTTAAGATAGTTTAAGTTATCACATATTGTTTGTTAGTTTATTATAATAGGTTTATATTTTATGGGTTTTATTTTTCATTAAAGTATTTTTGAAAGTTAAAAGAAACATAGGATTGTTACCTAACTATGAAATTAATGGTGACTAAAATTACAACTTTCAATTTTCTTACTGGAAATATTCTCTCTACTTAAACAATGTTATATTCACGTAAATTGTCAAATAATACTACTACCTACATGTTTCTGTAAAAAAAATATGCGAAATAAAAATGTTTGTGACCACACTGGTTCCGATCGATTTCCTATTCGATCAGATGTTGCGGAGTTCAACAACATCTGCGGCCGAAGCGAACTGTCTCACCCATCAACATAACACACCCACATTAAATCATTCATACACATTCAACCATTTATGTACACACACAAATCATTCCAATGTAGTTCATTCAAAAAGCCACAATAAAACATAAGTAATTTAGAAAGCGAATTTGGGCTGTTTGCTAGAAGTAACAACAGTCACTATTCATCACACACACTCAACCTTACATACACATTCTCGTACTTGATCCACATTCTACACCCATACATACCTAATTTAGGAATGCTTTATTTAAATTTAGAATTATAAAGTGTAATAATTTTAGTCCTGACGTTGTCCCTGGAGCGAGGGACGAAACGTCGACAAGGTGTGAGTCGTTCTCGTGAATATACCTACAGCAAAACCGAAAACGCTACCATAACGTGTAACACCGCTAAAAGCCTAAACGAACATATGTTAATATGTAATATGGGCTGATAGCGAAGAGCCTTGACGACCACCTTGAGAGGGTCTCGCTGAGTGGTTGGGTTAGGTTGCCAGGTTGCAGGCCAGATCCAGAAGGCAGCCCTGCTCGACACTGCACGCATTGTCCAGAGGTTTCTCTCCCTAGGGCCCGACCATCGGTAGCTTGGGTTCGCCCCGCCCCGCCCCGGTGGTGATGGAAACTCCGTTTATTTTTATATTAATTCTAGGTTTTAATTTTTTTTTTAATGTAAAATTTATATAAAAGGAAACGTGTAAATAAATGGATAAGATAATATATATAATAAAGTTTAATGATTCTATTTGTTTTAGCTATATTTTGTTAGTCCTTTTGATTTTTAATTAAAATAATTGTATATTTTGTTCGAATATATGTATAGTATACCTATATACTATTCGTTTATAATGTTATATGTCAGTCAGTCAGTCAGCGTGTAAGCGTCCACTGCTGGACATAGCCTCTCCAATTTTCCTCCAGTCCTCCCGGCCTTCAGCGGTACGGAACCACTGCTTTCCGCCACCGTCGTTCCACCTGTCTTCTCACATTCGGTTTTCCTGTCACGGCCGCCAGTGTCACTGCCAGAGCTTAGCCACCCGGTAATTTTATATGATAATTAATAATTTTAATTACGCATGTTTTTTTTTTATTTATAAAGCTCATCCAAAAAGCTGCAACCATACGTACGAATCAGGTTTTTCGAATAGTCAATTTATTCTCGGGAGTCACAAGTGGAAGAATGTGTTCCTAAAAAAAGAGGGAGGTTCTGCAAGCCACCTATCCTCTCGGAAAGATCCTAGACAAGACAATGTACCACCCCACTGAATGAAACGTCGGTTGAAACGTCTATGAAAATAGTTTGTATTTTCCGGCCAGTTCAGTGTAGCCGGCACGACCGAAGGGAAGCACTGACATGGCACCTAGTTGTTATGGGCTGACATCACGGATGTGTAGGCGATGTAGCCAACCGTGTCAGTTTCCATAAAAAAAAAAACAGAAATGTAGAAATATATTATTTTATATATTTTAAATTTAAAAACAACAAAAGGCGGACTTATTGCCTAAGGCAATCTCTGCCAGAAAACCTCAAATGTTAGACAGCCTTTAGAAAGGTAGATTTTTGGACGTGCCGGTACCGATTACACTGAACTGGACTGAAATCGAAAAACATTTCAAGCCTTTTAGTCAGTGCGGC
Organism: Nematopogon swammerdamellus; assembly: GCA_946902875.1. Classification (NCBI taxonomy): domain Eukaryota; kingdom Metazoa; phylum Arthropoda; class Insecta; order Lepidoptera; family Adelidae; genus Nematopogon; species Nematopogon swammerdamellus. The sequence goes on along the minus strand of OX336358.1, from coordinate 9,511,803 downwards.
AGTATGAACAAGTTAGAGGAAAGGGACCTTCAGTTTGACACAGAATACGAGCTATGGATCAACTCGTTATTTTGAAAATAATACTCTTACATTCTGTCACATCCAAACATACTTTATTGTAAACTAGCTTTTTCCCGCGGCTTCGCTCGCGTGAAATTCGTATTCAAAAATAAGAAAGTAAGTAAGCCCGCTACCGTACCATTATTTCGGCCAGCGGAACAATTCGGTTTGTATGAGAGCCACATCTTAGCGTAACCGGAACAAAATTGTATTAAAATGTGCTTGTACTAAGTTTCATCGTATTCTGATGATCGGTTTAAGAGTTTTGGAGGAATATACATACATACATACATACATACATACATACTTTATTTTATTTTATTTTATTATTTTATTATATTTGGAAAATCAACAGTTTATAGTACATACATATAGTTGCCAGCGGTTTTTCACATAAATGACTAAACCAGTAAAAGATTTTCTCGTGTTTACATTAAAGACATTTACAAAAATTGTTGTACCACAGTGCCGTGAAACAAAGAAATTAATACAGTTGACATTTCGTATTTAAAATAAAGAGAAAAAATAAATAAATAAGAAGTATAAATAAATAATGTATAATAAATAAATTGAATAAATAAAGATAATGAAATGTAACTAAAATGATTTTAGACTCAAATATTATAATAATTTGTAAATAATACATACAGAAATAATAAACATAAATACAGAAAATATTTCTAAAAATCGTCAATTTAGTTTTAGTATCATACATAGAGTCCACAAACGCAGTATCTCATTTGTTTTATGAATTATTCATAAAACAAAGTACCTAACTTACTCCATGACCATCCCTTACAGATTTATTATTAGTATTGATGACTAGTTTAAAATTGATCACAAAGGGCGAGTTTAATGCCTTACAGCATTATTTTCAAACTAACCTTTGGGATGTGAGAGAGTTGCACGGGAGCGGACAATGCACGCGTAGAAACATTAGTTAGGTACTAGACAAGGCTGGGGCGCGACACGAGTTACTAATGCAAGGTCCTACATCCACTTTAAGAATATTTTTATGTTTACATGTTAGTACTAAGCACGTACCCGCTTTATATATTTTTTTATTAGAATCATGGCAGGGATGTATTTTTTCCAATGATTTTCGCTTTGCATTATTCCACAGTCGAAAAAGAGAGTCCATCTGCGGTGTCACGTGACTTAGCGAAATCGTCTACGATCTGCCGGCGCCTGCGCCGGGGTCGACGACCGCCGGAATGGTTATTCTATAGATGAGAGAAAAGCGCGGCCCGGCCGTTGACCCTTCACCTACATTATTTATTTTCGCCAATGCAGACTATTTTTAAAGACGACGCCTGCGTGCATGTGTGAATTGATGTGAACACCGTTCTTCTAGATATTATGTGAAAGCATTTTGAACGGTTGGCCATAACAATAACGGGCGGTCGCCTTCGTCGTCGCTGTAAAATGGCGGAAAAGCGTCGCAACTTCGTCGCTAAGGCCCAATTGCGCCAACACGAATTTAGAGTTAAGTAGCGAGTTATGGATTTAAACGCGGTTCCCACAGTCAACGGGTACTAGCTTAACGATTTAAACTGATTTATATCGTTAAATTCGTGTTGGCGCAATTGGCCCTAAGTATGTAAAGTGATTTGAAAGTGAGCTAGCGAGCGATCACTTTTTCCGGATTGGCACCAGCGCACCAATCCGGTAGGCCGGCCAGGTCGGCCGATACGGCCGACCTGGCCGACATTTTTTTTATGGAAACCGACAAGATTGGCTACATCACCTACAACATCCGAGATGTCAGCCCATAACACCGGGTGAACTAGGTGCCATGTCAGTGCTTCCCTTCATTTCATGTTGGCTACACTGAACTGGACCGAAAACACGAACTATTTACACAGCCGTTTCGACCGACGACGTTTCATTCGGTGGTATCAAACCGAGCGGGATAAACCCTACCACCTAATAAGGTAAGAAGGAAAGGGACCTACAGTTTTACGTGGAATTCGAACCACGGTCAGCCTCCAACAGTCGAGCGGTCACCCATCCAAGCACTGACCGCGCTCAGGGTTGCTTAACAACAGTCGACCGACCGCACCACTGAGCTACCGAGCCTGACAAAACATTTTAATAGTTTGTGTTTCCCGTCTATTTCAGTGTAGCCGGCACCTACCAAAGGGAAACACTGACATGGCACTTAGTTCACCAAGGTGTGACGACCTGACCCGTGTTGGGTTTAGTAGACGATGTAGCCAAACATATCAGATTCCTTAACAAAAAAAACTCTTAAATAAACGTAGAAGTTAATAAAAAAATATTTCGTTTAATTTTTAATCGTAAAAAAAATTTCGCTTCTCCCACGCCCATGTTTTCGGCAACCGGAACTGCCTCCAATCAGTCTGGTCGGAGGCTTTCTAGTTTCCAATCGAGTTCGTTAACACTTCACCCATATCGCGAGCCGCGAGCGCGGAGTCATTGACGCCGCCCGTCATCTGCGCGAAACTACTGCGCAGAGGTGGCGGCCAATATTGGAATAGGTATATTTTTTTTTTATGTAAACCAGCATGGGTGGCTGTGCCGAGAGACCAGTGGTGCAGTCGACAGAGTTAGGTGCCATGCCAGCAGATTTGCGGACTGTTACTAGGCTGTCTAGCCCGTTAATACGACGCTTGAAGACACCCAGGTTAAAGGATTCAGGAAATACACTCGCCGGAAGACAGTTCCACACTCTAGCGGTGCGACAAAGAAACGATTTAGAGAACCGATGGGTTCTCAAAAGCCCAATGTCAACAACAAAAGGGTGCTGAGTCTCTCTGCGACGAGTCATGCGGAGATAGGACGGGTGGCAGGGAATAAGGGATGCTAGTTCCACAGAGCAGCGTCCGTATAGTATCTGTAAAACAGACTAAGCGAACCCATAAATCGTCTGTGACTCAGAAACTCCAGACCATCTGTAAGTTTCGGGTCACCAACAAGACGGATGGCTCGGCGCTGTATCGAGTCCAAGGACGCAAGCAGATAATGCGGACTACCCTCCCAGATGTGACTGCAGTACTCCATCACCGGCCTAATCTGTGTTTTGTACAACAGGAATAGTTGTGCCGTATTGGGCTTTCGGTTCCTTCCTAGTGGAGTGATCTAATTGGTCGAACTTTTGGCGAAGAGGTAGAGAAAGTCCTCGCAGGGCCTCGCCCATTAAGCGAAAGTTCATGTGATCAATACCCGGGTTGGTGTGCGTGCATCCTTCCGTGCTATAAGTAACCCAGCAGTCTAATGGAAATTCTCCGATATGGCAACTTCACGGAGGTGATATTGGCTGGTCGGAGAATGTACCCCTGTGCCTCGCCCACTCATACCGGACTACATAAAGAAAACCGGCCAAGTGCGAGTGGTACTCGCGCACCGAGGTTTCCGTACCACTACGTAATTGGCCGGTTTTAATTAGTTGTTGTTTTAGAGTTTGACCGAAGTACCGTGTGGGGCCGGTACCTAAAAAGAATATCCCCACTGCATCTCTCCCCATGCATGTCGTAAAAGGCGATTAAGGGATAAGGACAAGAAGCCGTGCTAAACTTTGGCACGGTACTTCCACCGAGTCATGCAAAGGTCTTCGTGCCTTACTTGCTGCTTGATCGATTGAATCTTGTTCGAATACTTTGCGAAACGTGGTCGTAAAAACGATAATACCGCTATTTGACAGCAAAAACAAAACAAACAAACTTGAAAAAAAAACACTTTTCTTGTTTGATAAATAACACATTCTGTGAAATTTTCAATCGGCTAACTATAGTGGTTAAAAAATTATACAGCCATTTAAAGGTAGGACAGACGGAAATACGGACAGACGGACAGAGTAGGCCTAGTAATAGGCTTCCGTACGGATACGGAACCTAAACATCACCCGGCCGGGCGGGGCGGGGCGGCTGCTATGGGAAGACGGCCGCCAATCGATGTTCTGTGGGTGCACCACTTTCATTCTTTTTCCGAAGTAGATGTGCCTAGACAGAACATTTATTTAGCGAACACGAAACATAAGGCAGTTTTTTCAGATATACAGAGGAACAACATACATATTATAACATATTTATGCTATATAGGTGTAGGATTAAGTATTTATTATGTACAACAAAGAAACAACAACAAACACAACTTATAAATAAAAGATGTTTAAGTTTGTTAGTTTAAGTGTTTGTTAGTTTAAATATTAATTGTTTTGCTTACATATACATATTATGTAGGTGTGTACTTAAATTTTTTTATGGACAAACAACCGGCACGGGCTGTGCCCAAAAGTTCAAAGGAAGATTAGACACAGCTAATATCACCACTCCTCACGAAACCACGCTCAGAGAGGCGCCACACCAGCTACAAGGTGGACAAAAAGGTGTTCTCTAATTTATTAACAATTCGCCGGAAGACCGTTCCATATTTTTGCCGTACGACATTGGAACGATTTCGAAAAGCGATGCGTTCTCTGAAGTTGTGTGTCAACAAAATATGGATGTTCCGAGCGATTCCAGCGGGTGTGACGAATACGGATCGGGGCAGGAGGGACGAAGGAAACCGTAAACAATACACACATTTTGAAAAAATAAACGATAAAATGTCTCAAAATTTTCAATATCGGAGGGGTATTAATTTATTATGTGCTACTAAAAAAATATCCTGATACAATAAATTCAAGAATCCGTTTTAAGAGGTTTTCAGAAACTATTTTAGCTGGAATGTAAATTAGAATTAGTTTTTTATGTTTTATTTTACATTTAATTTTATTTATTTTTTACATAACATTAAAAATCCTCACCGGCCTACGTCATCGTACCAGGCAATCATACCGCATAAGATCCTATAAAGATAACCGTAGTTCGAACATACGAAATGTGGTGGTAGGTCAAAGCAACGGTACTGCCTCGAGGTGACTAGTACACTGGCCTCTCGATTCATTGTCAGATGTCATGGCTAAAGCTGGAAATATTATAAAAAAAAATATTACATTTTTTGCTTCGCGCAATCGGGTAAAAATAGCTCTGTGTAATTTTCATGTGACGTTCAAATATGGAACAGTACAAAATTCAATTTGTGTTGTAAACAATTAAATCTTTGCATATAAAAAAATACGGTTCATAAAGTTTTGTATGAAAATATTTATATTACTATTCTTTTTATTTACAGCCAAACATAATTTGATAGTCGGAGACTAATTTTGCCCAAGTCTCTAAAAACTTATTGGCAGAAAAAAAACTATCTCCGCAAAAGTTACTAGGAGAAAAGAAATGAGAAAGGTTACTATAAGTACATAGATTTGTACGCACACAATGAAATAATTTGTTAGTTAACAAAAATTGTTTGCTTGTGTTTGTGTGAAAGGTAGAGTCTATGGTAGAGTGGAGGCTGCATGGAGGGGAGTACGGCCTTGGATCCTCTTCCACTCGTTTAGAATGGCTGACTATCCGACGGAGGAACCTGATTATTCGAAATAAATAAATAATTTTCATGAATGAACATGTTAAAATAGAAATCAATTATTCAATTGAAATTGATTAGAATAAAATAAAAAATAATATACTTTATTGCAAAGTAATAAAACAACAATAAGAGTAGAAAAACACACAGAGAACTCTAGAAATATGTACTTATACAAAATTAGGAAGATAAAGAAAGAAGACGATATAGGTCCTCAATAAGAGTAATTATAAGGGGGAGGAAGATACATTCCTGTAGCAATCAGTGGTATGTATGTTTCACCTATGTATATGCGTGCAGAGAATTATTAAAAGGTTTTTGTTTACATTAGAGGTAGAATTAACTTCGTAGCAACTTTAAAACTAAGACCCTGGATAGTACCTATTAAGTATTCTGTGACACTGGTGAAGAGACATGTGACCTACCTATTAACAGTTTAACGGGTTTCATTCGCACCTGCGTACTTTCTTCTTTCACTCGCGGTGAGTGAAAGATGCTGTGAGTTTAGCGTGGTGGCGAGGTTGGATGTTATAATTAACGGTCGTCCTACATGGAACCAGTAGAGACAGTAGCTTAGATGTTCGAAGAATCTAATTTCATTAAAAATATAGTCTTCAATATACTTTCTCAAATTAGAGTGGTCATGATGGCACTCCCAAATAAACGGAGGTGTATGTGTAATCTGGAGGTCACGGTTTAAATTATCGATATTTTTTATAGAAACGACATATAGTCGCGCTTTCAATAAAAAAAAAAAAAACATGTTTTCCGAGCCACCCATAAGGTGTTAGAAAGTACAACGTTTCATTACGCACTTTTCCTACCATTATTACTATTGAGTGGTCTGTACCATGGAATGTACCAGGAACTTATGATACTGTAAGTGTATTATAATGAGTATAGACATGCTTGGAAGTGGATTGCGCAAATAATAATTAACTTTGCAACCCATACTAGTTTTTTAACAGAGACTGAGGGTGCAAATTGATCGAAACTACTCCGTAGCACTATACTCAAATCAAAACAAACGTGCAGTTCGTATAATAAAGTTTTATGGCTCAGTGAAGGGAATCTCCCTTCACTAAGCCATAAAATATTGTTGTGCGAGCTGCACGTTTGTTTTGATTTGAGAATAGTCGCATAGAAACCCAACATGCGCCCATTTGTTGTGTACGTTGTAGGCTTTAGAAAACCCATCTTTTCTTAAAATCGTTTCGCTGACGCACCGCTAGGGTCAGAAAATACTTCCTGGGGTGGTTATATACGTGAGCCATTTTAGTTTTAATGAGTGAATTTACGAAATATTTGATTTTATAAATAAAACAATTTCGAATTCACCATGAAATGAAAATGGTAGAGGAAACAGATTGTAAAATTGAGTGAAGTATTTTGTCGACGTCATGTTCCGAATTCCGATATAAGGTATCCAATATAAGGTAATCCAATATCCAGTTGTTTCCACGTCCAAGGCGATATGGTGCGATATGCATCTGTAAGAGTGATTTGAATATGCGATACCTACTTCACGATAGCAGCGCCGGCGCAGTGTGACATTTAGTGCACACATTAATGCGGGAGGGGGTAAGTGGACATATTTTTTTAAGTACAATTATTTAGTTAATTAGTAATTCGCTGTTCACTGTACTGACCACTTTAGTTCGCTGAGAATAATACGTGTCGTTGGGGTTTATTCACGGACGCTAAGCGAGTTACGTAGCTTCACGTGTCAGTCCAAAGCTGTGACCAAACGTTTGGCCCCATCATCTTGAGCACTCTGCCGAGTGACTGTTGTTATAGAACTTCCGTCGTCTCTGCCTATCCTATTGGCGTTTTGTATGAATTATGCCTGACGTTACATATTTTGTAATAGATATAATATGCCTATTACCTATATAACCTAGTTAGGAAAGCTAGAAAAAATTAAATTCTTATCAATAGCAGTAATATTTTTGTAAATAAAAAAATACTAAAAATAAAATGATTAGCTTAGTCCCCTCAGCTCCAGCAAGCCGGCACATCTCCGCTGAAGTGTATCGGGGCAGCCAGCTTCGTCCGCGAGAATATCACAGCATCTCATCTCCATGCGTGCACCGCCTCCGCGCCGGAACAGAACTAGATGATACGCGCGTGCGCACTGAGCGCCGCCGGCCGGCTATGCGGATGTGCTGCGCCGGAGGTCGCAAGAAAGCGGACACGCAAGCGACAGTACTGTTTTGATATGGTAATCGCTACTCTAGTGCGTCACACACGGTGAATATACTATACAATTTTGTATTCTTTAGTGATCCCATCAAAGAAAGCCATAAAGTAAAAAAAAAATCATACTAAACAAAATAAAAAGTATATTTTTTTAATTTTTTCTATGGAAACTGACACGGTTGGCTACATCACCTACAACATCCGTGATGTCAGCCCATAACACCGGGTGAACTAGGTGCATGTCAGTGCTTCCCTTCGGTCGTGCCGGCTACACTGAACTGGACGGAAAAGACAAACTATTTACATAGCCGTTTCGACCGACGTTTCATACAGTGCGGTGGCACCAAGACGGGCGGGTTGAACCCTACCACCTAGTAAGTTAAGAAGGGAAGGGACCTACAGTTTTACGTGGAATCCGAACCACGGTCAGCCTCCAACAGTCGAGCGGTCACCCGTCCAAGTACTGACCGGCCCAGCGTTGCTTAACCATCAATAGCGACAGTCGACTGTCTGCACCACTGAGCAGGCAAAAGTTCAAAGCAACAAAGTTCCATGCCTATTTATATAGATACATTAGGTACCTACTTTTGGACAAGTAATAAAGATAATCAGTAATAAATAATGTAGTGGAATTATAGAGCAATTTAAGGGTTTTGGCAATTCCCTACATCAACCATACTATTACATTTAATTACATTACTATTACAACCATACTATATATAATTAAGGGTTTTGGCAATTCTCTACATCAACGTAAGTTTATCTGTTCATGCGTTACAACCATACTATATATATTTTTTTTTATGGAAAATGACACTGCTGGCTAAACCACCTTCAGCATCCGTGATGTCTGCCCATAACACCGGGTGAACCAGGTGCCATGTCAGTGCTTCCCTTCATTGTCGGTTACACTGAACTGGACGGAAAACATGAACTTTTTACATAGCCTTCGACCGACGTTTCGTTCATTGCGGCGGTATCAACCCGGCCGAGATAAACCCTACCACCTAGTAAGGTACGAAGGGAAGGGACCTACAGTTTAAAGTGGTATCGGAACCACGGTCAGCCTTCATAATCCATCATCCCGAGAATATTTACTCACATCTAAAAGAAGTGATGCTTGTAAGAAGTAGGCAGGTCTGAGGTGTACATTTTTTTTTTTATGGATACTGACACGGTTGGCTACATCACCTACAACATCCGTGATGTCAGCCCATTAAACCGGATGAACTTGGTGCCACGTCAGTGATTCCCTTCGGTCGTGCCGGCTACACTGAACTGGATGGATAACACAAACTATTTACATAGCCGTTTCGACCGACCTGTCATTCAGTGCGGTGGTACCAACCCGTGCGGGTTAAACCCTACCACCTAGTAATATAAGAAGGGAGTCATATCCCTTAGTCGCCTTTTACGACATACACGGGGTGAGATGCAGTGCGGCTATTCTTTTAAAGTACCGGCCCCACACGGTACATGGGTGAATCAACTTTTTCTTGTTTTTGTTATCTGACTGTTGACTGCTGTTCATTGCTGTTGATTGTTGTTGTCTGAAAACAGGATATTATCTTCATAAATTCACCTTTTTTTAATAGTTACAGCAACTCTCAGATAAGTAATTGATTAATAAGAAAGAAGCTGCACAAAGAATTTTGAGTAATTTAAAAAAAAATATTGGTTACCCTGTGGACAACCCCTTTTTCCATACAAAACTGGGGACAAAATTGTCCCCTGGGTCACCCCTAAAAATTTGGTTAATGTTTTATTTTAACTAGTTCTCTTATTTTATTTCAATTGCCTATCTACCTAAGTATTTTACACTTATTGATTTTCAACTAAATAATAAATTGTAATTAACTTTTTTTTTATTTGACTTTGCAGCTGGTTTTAACCTTTTTTTTTTTTTTTGTATTGAAACTGTCACGGTTGGCTACATCACCTACAACATCCGTGATGTCAGCTCATAACACCGGGTGAACTTGGTGCCACGTCAGTGCTTCCCTTCGGTCGTGCCGGCTACACTGAACTGGACGGAAAACACAAACTATTTACATAGCCGTGTCGACCGACCTTTCATTCAGTGCGGTGGTACCAACCCGGGCGGGATAAACCCTACCACCTAGTAATATAAGAAGGGAGTCATATCCCTTAGTCGCCTTTTACGACATGCACGGGGAGAGATGCAGTGGGGCTATTCTTTTAAAGTACCGGCCCCACACGGTACATCACAAGAAAAAGTTGATTCACCCATATATACCAACCTTGGGAATATGCCTATATCAAATTCGGCTGCTGCTCACACATTCCGTGCTCATATGCACATAGTAATGTTGTTTGTGAAGTTGTTGTCGCCTCCCGATTTTTCCTTTTTCGTCTCTTAAAATAGAAACCTTTCAATTTATAATGCAGCTTTTTAAGAAATAACACTTTAGTTTATGCGGCTTCGGCTCGAAAAACCATGCCGTGGTGTGCCTAAACACTTCAGTGAATATCCCATGCGAATCGATTGAGCACCTGAGTACTAGACTTATAAGCGGACAAAGAATAATGACGGCGCATAGGATGCAACGATTGTCATCTATTTGTCTGTGCGTATGTTCACTTGAAACGTTAGAACGGCTCAACAGATTTGTAGGGTGGTATGATTTTTAACCAATGCAATCTGACAGTGTCAAATTCGATTACATGCGTCATAATATCTTCGAATGATTAAGGGTCATACACAACCTGTACACAATCATAACGATATATACATAATTAAAGAAATTTTGCCCCGGAGAAATTTTGGTCTACCTAAAATCAACTCATAAATTCATTGTCACGGAAGTAGAGATATACGAAAGTTTCAAAAGCATCGCGACGGGAGAAGGTGCGGGAGGGAAGGAGGGGGAGGGAGGGGAATGGAGGGGTGGAAGGGAGAGAGAGAGAGAAAGAAAGTGATACTAGTAGTTTATTATAATAATTGCGTTTAAATCGGATTTGCTATTAAACCGAGTCTACCACGAGCGAAGCCGCGGGCAAAAGCTAGTATCTCTTACAAAGCACAAACTTTGTCCAACTGACCACACACGTTTTGGAGATGCGCATTTTTTATATGACGCCTTTGCGATCTGAAAGCGTGCTTGGTGTCATAGGTTGTTTTTCGTGAACATTTTTACATTTTAATTCATAATTTACATTCTGAACGCTGAAAGCATTCAGAATAAGAACTAAAAAAATATGACGTGGCAATATTTTATAGTAGTAGGTTGGCTGTCACTCATTTCTACGATTTCAATAACAACATTCAAATTTTTAGCTGCACTACTACGAACCGTGGCTAGTACTAATCTTTATTCTGTGCCGTGGCTACGAAATCTTATTACCTACTTTGTATTGTATTGTTTATTGATCATCATCATCAATCATCAATATATACCTATATATGACTTACTTTCTTCAAGAAGGGTCTTGCTGTACGCAGCTCGGCCTTCGGCCTCGCCCTCAATTACTTACTTTCTTTGAGTGGGTTTATCATCTTCCTGAACGCAGCTCGGCCTTCGGCCTCGCCCTTAGTTACTTACTTTCTTCGAGAAGGTTTATTGTCTTCCAGAATGCAGCTCAGCCTGAAGCCTCGCCGTTAGTTACTTACTTTAGTTGAGAAGGTTTATCGTTTACCTTACTTAACGCAGATCGGCCTTAGTTACTTACTTGCTTTCTTTGAAATACGAATTTCACGCGAGCGAAGCCGCGTGCAAAAGCTAGTTACGTAATAAATAAAAATGGGTCCCTGATTTATGAGAAGAGTAATATTTTTTTTTTCTAAATGTCTGATTAAGATTTTGCATACCATTTTATAATTGGAATGAAACAGCCAAGTTTTCTAGATTAGGGGCCAACATTGTATCATACAATTTTTTTTGAATAATTATGTACAAACTTAGGTGTCAAAAAGGCATTACACGAAAAATGTAAAGTAATTTTTTTTTTACTTGAACGCATTAGAGACATTGAAATATTTATTTACTTTTTTCGATAGCATTACTCCTTGGTAATCATAATAAAAAAAAGAAAAGGAAAAAAAATTGCCATTTGTAGGCACAGCATATAAAAAACCGCCGTATGGTGCAGATTTGTTATAATTTTCAAAAAGTGTCAATATCTCGAAAACTGTGCGGTTTTTACTGAGGTCATGTTTTGTTATTATGATAGTACGTGACCAGACCTATCACCAAGTACAAGGTCAGACAAGGTTTACAGGACACCCTGTATATTATAGTCGCCGGATGGGTCTTTAAGGCGTGGCAGCGTTTACGTTTGTATAGTTTGGCAGCACGAAGCCGTCGAAAGTACGTACTTTATGTCGTAAACTTTCTGGAATGCCCCCCTTGTTGCGAAGCGTAAGACGTTCATCGTATTCACATCAAAAACAGTCTATATTAGTTAGTAAGTTAGTCAGTTAGTCAAGTAAAAGCTAGTCGCGTGAATGCAGAACAAGCCTAAGTCGTATTTTCTATAAAAAAAAAATCTTGGAGAAAATTTTAGTATGGGTTTTATTTTTCAATGTAGAATAATCCTATGTCAGGAAATCGTAACATAAAGCATTGATTTATCAATAGAACATTTCAATCCCATCTGAGTAATGTTATTTATTTTTAGTGCAGAGATAGCCTAATTATAGATAGATAAAATGACTTAGGATATGAGTTAGGCTTGTTCTGCATTCACGCGACATGTTCTCTACATCTCTACCAACACAATTTGTTATAAGTAATTTCTACCTGCAATTACATAGCTGCCGACAAGTGGGCTGACACAACTGCGCAGGCGCAGGCGTGTCCAACTATGCCGGGCTTTTTAGAACGGAAGTAGTAAACTTTATGTCCTGTCTGGAATTAACTGTGTCGCCTTATAGTGAGTGAATTAAATGAAAATCTCCTATTACATGTGCCTTACGCAACCACGAGCCAGCTAGCAGGCCGGGTAGGGAAAAGTTTGAGTTTAAATTAAAACCGACGCGTTTTTTTTTTTTTTTTATGGATACTGACACGGTTGGCTACATCACCTACAACGTCCGTGATGTCAGCCCATAACACCGGGTGAACTAGGTGCCATGTCAGTGCTTCCCCCTTTGATCGTGCCGGCTACACTGAACTGGTCGGAGAACACAAACTATTTACATAGCCGTTTAGACCGACGTTTCATTCAGTGCGGTGGTACCAACCCGGGCGGGTTAAGCCCTACCACCAAGTAAGATTAGGAGGGAAGGGACCTACAGTTTTACGAGGAATCCGAACCTCGGTCAGCCTCCAACGGTCAGCGGTCACCCATCCAAGAACTGACCGCACCCAGCGTTGCTTAACATTCAATAGCGACAGTTGACTGTCTGCACCACTGAGCTATCGAGGCTTGCGTAAAGTACCTGCATTACCTCTATTTGGTGGTAAGCACCGATGGCAAGGGTTAACCCACCCGAATTGGTACCAATGCACTGAACTCGGCTATGTAAATAGTTTGTGTTTTCCGTCCAGTTCAGTGTAGCCGGCACGACCGAAGGGAAGTACTGACGTGGCACCAAGTTCACCCGGTGTTATGGGCTGACATCATGGATGTTGTCGGTGATGTAGCCAACCGTGTCAGTTTCCATAAAAAAAAATTTAAAAAAATTCACGGCTACAGGAATCAATTTGTGACCTTTAAAGAGGTCGAAGCTCGAAGGTGAGAATCACTCCCAAAATTCAGCCACAAAATTTTGTATACAAAACCAAATTTTTACTTGCAAAAATCAACTGCCGGGCGCGCGCATTTTTTAAATAAATTTTATGCACATAGCAAATATGTCTCCTACTTCCGGTGGTATGTAAATTTTAACAAATACAATGAGAATTTTCGCATGAAAGATCTCTTTGATTGTCGAAAACACTGGCTTACCGTGAAATATAATAGTGACCCTAGTCTAGACTCTGCATCCACGAAAAATTCACAGAGATATATGTAAAGTAACAAATTGATAATATGAGAAATCAGTATTTTTTCGAATTGATAAGATTTTTCGATTGTCCACAAATGTCTCGTCGGTGAAGCAAAACACAATAACGAAACCTACACAATAAAAAACAACAAAGAAAACATATACACAGTCGCAAAGGTGTGTGGGCACACTCACACAGGCCCTTACATCTAAAAAACCTATTAAAAAATATAAAAACCGCCTTCAAAAATTTATGAAATAAAAACAAATCGAACCCTAGAGTTGAAGGCGGTGCTAAAGAAGGCTACACAAATCACAAAGGATATCATCCACTCATGTTTTCTTTCATGCATCATTTTTGCTTGCTTTAGCACCGCCTTCAACTCTAGGGTTCTTTTTTTTTATTTCATACATTTTTGAAGGCGGTTTTTATATTTTTTTAAATAGTTTTTTTCACCGTTTTTTTTTAGTAATTTTTTGCTATTAATGTACTCGGCGGAATCGCTCGGCCTTCGGCCTCGCGATTCCGCCTCGCTTTCCAATCCGATCTTGACCAAATTTAAATGGAACCACACGGTAAGCACCAGCTTCCAAATAACAAAAGAATCGAAATCGAATCGAAGTCGAAAGTTCAGAGGGGACAAACATAAAAAAAAAATACAGTCGAATTGAGAACCTCCTCCTTTTTTTGAAGTCGGTTAAAAATAAACATAAGTTCAGCTGACTCACCTCTTAGATACAAAAGAATCTAAGAGTAAAATTGTAACATTAAATTATGGAAATAAATGATTCTGATTCTGGTAATACTTTCTTCGGACAATTTTGATACCTTATTACGGGCTCTGTTGATTTCTTCCCCGATGGCGATACCAGCTAAAGCAATGCGTACAGTATCAGTAACGGACAAGAGAAGCTCGACGAGGCGAGGGCGGGTAGGAACGGTGGTTGGTCAGCAAGTGGGCCGCCGGTAGGATGTGGATAAGGAACTGAGACGTAACAGGAGAGGATGCTGTAATGTTATCTGCTCGCGTAGGCATGGTGTGGATATGGCATCCGTTCTGTGCTATGAGAACTAATTACTTGAGGTAATTTAGCATTATAATTAAAATAATTATAATTTAGTCCAGTATGGCCAGCAATCAAGGGAAGTCTCCGGTATGGCAACCACCTTCTCGGAGGTGATATTGGCTGGTCGGAGCATGCGCTTTGGCCCCTCCGACTCAGCCACCCATACCGGATTACATAAAAAAAATACACAAAATGCAAACATTTCATTGGAGTTGAAAGCTGATAAAAGATAAATTATCTCTGTTTCCTGTTCCTTTTCTCTTTTTTTTCTTTTCTTTTTTCTTTCTCTCTCTCTCTCTCTCTCTATCTGTCTCTGTCTCCTGTAATTAATTTTATAGATTAATTATATATTTGCGGATATATAACCGACAAATAACTATCGGGCTTCATTTAACCGGAGATGGCGAAAACGGGTGAGCCAAAGGGAATGACAGTTCGCTTTCAGGATAGGCTTGAGAAACTTCAGGAATAGAAAGTACTCATTATTAGAAGAAAAAAATCCTTATCACTCAAATCGAAATTCCGAATTTTTTTTTTCATACAAAAATTTAAAATTGAAATAAAAACTCGATAGACAGCGGTATGGAGTCTAGATAGTGCAATGACCTAGCCAGTCACAGACCTCGAATTTTACGCATCTATGTAGCCAGTCCTTGGCCAGTCCTCTTTTTCTTTTGATGTCATTCAAATTAAGTGTTTCGAATGTATCTACATGAAGTTAAATTCCACCAAAGCTCCCACCAAATAGCAGTATAAAATGACCTAATTTGGGAAAACGTTTCAGAGCTTTTCGTCTTCAAATATGGACCCCTTTCGAACCCTGAAGTTAAGAAACCCTATCCGGAAAGACCTTAGATGGTGTGGTATGTGTTTCTGACTTTCAGAATGACCACTTTAAACGGTGTACAGTGGGCGGCCGGTATTTAAAAAGAATAACCCCACTGTATCTCTGCCCGTGCATGTCGTAAAAGTCGACTAAGGGATAAGGAAAATATGCTATGCTATAGGGCGGCAGGCTAGCCACCTCTCACCTTGGCACGGTCCCTCCAACGAGTCATGCAGCAGGTGGGTCTTCGTGCCTTACTTGCTGCTTGAAATCTTGTCCGAATTCTTTACGGAACGTGATGGTCGGTGTTGTGCTCTAATTTAACCGAGTCCTTTCGCAATAAAAACGAATACTCTACTTACCCCGGTTGTCGTGATACAGCGTGTGGTTTATATGTATGTATGTTGATCGATGTATTTAACCTTTTTTTTTATGGAAACTGACACGGTTCGCTACATCACCTACAACCTCCGCGATGTCAGCCCATAACACCGGGTGAACTTGATGCCACGTCAGTGCTTCCCTTCGGTCGTGCCGGCTACACAGAACTGGACGGAAAACACAAACTATTTACATAGCCGTTTCGACCGACCTTTCACTCAGTGCGGTGGTATCATCCCGGGCGGGTTAAACCCTACCACCTAGTAATATAAGAAGGGAGTCATATCCCTTGGTCGCCTTTTACGACATACACGGGGAGATGCAGGCTTGTTTGTTTGCTTCGGTTATAGTATTTATCCCCGTGTTTTGGATGAAGGATTTGCCAAAAGCATTCAAAGCCATGTCCACGCGTTGCCTGCGGTAGCGGAGCTGCATTGCCGCTCGGCGTGGGACGTCTAGGCCGAGAGTTCAGCGGGCGGGACGTAGCGGGCGACCCAGATACCACCAGCTAGCGGTACTGCCGGCTCGCTGCAGCCTGCTGTCTCTGCAGCCTTCCGATAGAGCCTTTAGCCGAGTTCCGGTATCAGCCTCCGAGGGTAACGACAACACAAGTCTCTTGACATTAGTTGTCGGTCAGGTCAATCGCTTACTCTCCAGACGCTTCGTGACCTTTGGCTTCTAAGGTCCAAGTTGTTGAATCTTCATTACGTTTCGCTTCTAAGCATCAAGTTGTTGAATCTTCACGACCTTTCGCTTCTAAGCTCCAAGTGGTTTGATCTTCATGACCTTTCGCTTCTAACCTCCAAGTTGTAAATCTTCACGACGTTTCGCTTCTAAGCTCCAAGTTGTTTAACCTTCATGATCTTTCACTTCTAAGTTCCAAGTTGTTGAGTCTTCATGACCGTTCGCTTCTAAGCTCCAAGTTGTGTGATCTTCACGACCTTTCGCTTCTAAGCTCCAAGTTGTTAAATCTTCATGACATTTCGCTTTTAAGCTCCAAGTTGTTTAACCTTCATGACCTTTCGCTTCTAAGCTCCAAGTTGTTTGATCTTCATGACCTTTCGCTTCTAACCTCTAAGTTGTTGAATCTTCGCGACCTTTTGCTTCTAAGCTCCAAGTTGTTTAATCTTCATGACCTCTCCCTTCTAAACTAAAAGTGGTTGAATCTTCGTTTTGTTACAACTTGGGAGTAGTAACGGAGTTGGAATTATTTCTTGACAGTGTACGAGCATATAAATATTTCCTCAGTGCTCCTCAAACGCCCAATAAGTTTATAAATAAGTGTTCCCGTTAAATTGTTGCACAAATTTAAGCTACCAATCTGATTCAGGACATCGCGATGCTCCGTTGCCGTTCGGCCTGTCGGGTACCGCTAGCATTCGCACCGAAATTAAAGGCTTTCGCGAAATGCCGCCTCCGTGTTGAGTTTATGCGTGTGTGCTGCCGGGACAGAGAGCAGATGAGATCAGAAGTGCTGTGGGGCATCTGATAGAAACACAGCACATTTTCATTTATTATTATGAATTTTTTATGTAATCCGTTGTGTGTCAGAGGGGCCAAAACACATGCTCCGACCAGCCAATATCATCTCCGAGAATGTAGGTGTCACACCGCAGAATTCACCTTTTATTACTGGCTATGCTGGACCAGAGAACACAGCAGAGACTGATATGCGGCAATTTTACGTTCAGTACGCTGGTACTAACCCAATTGGCTACAATTTGAGCCTACCATCTAGTAAGGGGCAAGGGGTATACGACGACGGTGAAACAGGTAGCCTAGTTGTTAAGGCACCGTCTTTAATGCCAGAGGTTGGGGGTTCGCATCCCAGGTTAATCAGGTAAAAGAAAACAACGTGAGGAAACTTGTACCTACCAACTTAACTTGTGCGAGCACAGGATTTATTATTTATTCTTTATTCATCACATCATCCATATACAGTGCAATGTACTCGAATTCGTCATATTTTATTTAACATTAAACATTTAGCCCGTTCAATTGATGAAAATTAATTTTATTTTGCAATAAATCCGCCTCCTAAACCACAAAAGGGTTTAATTACACTTTTGATCACATATAAATGCCCCGAAAATTCAAAAATACACATTGATTCCTGGTCTCTGTTTGTGTTACTAGCTGCTGGCCTCATGAGAGCGAGATCTCGAGAGGCCATCAGTATTTAAACCATTCGACTATAAAGTCATATACAGGTGATGTGGGATCATAAATCAATACAGTAAAAAAAACAACCCATAGAGAATGTGAACGGCAATAATTGCCGTTTGGATTGGATTGTCCCGCGCCTCTGCTCTGTCGTGGACTCGCGGCGCGAGTAAGGTAACGGTGCAATTCGGTAATTCTCATATAATCTTACGTCAAACGTCAAGGTCCGTTATGCAGAACGTATCGGAAGAAGCCTTTGGTACTCTTGACCCAGATACGACGCGTGCGCGGGATTCACAAGCAAGCACGCTGCTGGTGCCGTTTTGTGTGTGAAACTTTTTTTGCAAATTTTTTTTATTGCTGAACCTGACATTCGAGACATTTATTTTATATTTATTTATGTATTTATGCCGTATCATCAATATTTACATCTCATTATAAAAAGGTAAACAAGTTAATTTTTAAGCTATGAAAAACATTCAATAATAAAAATATTCCAAAATTTCATTCAACAAAACCAATAAAATTATTACCTAACGAAAATCACGTGCTACATCTGTGATGTCAGCACATTATACCTCGATCCTGTTGGGCTAGATGCCATACTAGTGCGTAACTAACTATTGTTTGAGTCCAGATTAATGGAAAGCATTGACTATTTTTCACAGCTGCCTAATTCGAATTTCATTTAGTACGGTAGCGTCTAAGAGAAAAGGACGCGCGCGTCCTGATCGCAGCTCTGTGGGTGCCATCAATACGGGCGAGACAATCAAACCATATCAGCCAGTAGCACTCACTTGGCACCTATAGTAGTATTAAAGGGTCTTGTGGCAAGTCAGGCAATAAAGTAGGTAATAAATAAATACCTAAGTATCTTAAAGAATATTGTTAATTTAAATAACGAAAAATAAAACGTGAATAACTTTCCTATCGACCAAGGTATTTTTATCGACAAAGCGCCGCGCTCAAATTCGCTTCCCTAGGTCATGAAACTTTATTGCCTGAACTGCCAGGACCCATTGATCCTACTATAGTTCTAACGGGATAACACGATACAAATAAAATTAAGTATCCAATATTCTGGATTTCGCAGTGACCTTGCCAGTCAGAATTACCGTTGCGGTCGTCGTGCGGGTTAAAAGTGTCTGCCAAAATGACCAGATACATTAGCTGGTCCGACCGTTACCCGTCAGTAGGTCAGCCTTCCTGCTCGCGCCTACGTCGTTCGGTCACATCGCCGGTGGTCGGAGAGTTTGGCACCTCAACGGTACTTTCACGACTCCGAAATTCCAGACCATACATGTCGGAATTAAACGTAGCAGAAAGAATTAATCACATCGGCAATTCATTCAAATTCAAGTTCGTTTATTTCATGTATTACATACATAGCGTCACGCCCTTTTCCCAAAGGGATAGGCAAAGACAACGGATCTCCACGTGCCACGATCCTGACACACCTCTGCCGCCTCTTCCACTCGCATAATGTTCTTCATACATTCTCTTGAGTTACGGGTACTTAAACACTTGACTCTTTTTGAGCACATTGCCGATCAGTACCCTTATCACGAGATTTAACCGTTTCGCTATACAAAACGATGTGGAGAACACGGCGCGGCGCGGCGTAGCGTAGTCCGCGGTGTAGGTTAAATCTCGTGATAAGGGTACTGTACCCTAATCACGAGATTTAACCTACTACGCTACGCTACGCCGTGTTCTCCGCATCATTTTGTATGGAGAAACGGAGCAGCGCCCCTGGTGATAGATTTGCTAACTTCGTTTCTCCATACAAAATGATGCGGAGAACATGGCGTAGCGTAGCGTAGTAGGTTAAATCTCGTGATTAGGGTACTGGTCTAGGTACATGCGTCTAGCTAGCAGCTAGGGCAACCCTTTCCCACTCCTCCACTCACGTTCGCTCCATATCTCTCTTTCGTTATGGTTTAAATATTATTATAAATTTGGCTGGCGACGAGGAGTGGTCACTATGACCGCCCTAAGTTATAGGGCGGTCGCAGTGACCAACTGCTGGCTAAGGGCGAGCGGCATCGAAGCCGCTACTGCTGCTGGCTCGTTCGGCAGTCTCTCGACTGCTGCAGCTGCAGCTGCTTGTGGTGAAGAGAATTGCGAATGAGTAGCGAATGCCAGTCGAACCGCCTCCTTGATCAACATCGTCCCCGGCGCCCGCCGCCGGTGCGATGGTGCTAGAAGAAACAAGTCTCAACAACGACAACAACAATGGCGTGAACCTTCGATCGTATAAGGTTCCAGCTAGTTGCATATACAGGATGTTTCAGTATAGCCTTGAGAAACTTCAGGAATAGAAAGTACTCATTATTACAAGAAAAAAATCCTTATCACTCCAATCGAAATTCCGTATTTTTTTTTCATACAAAAATTGAAAATTGGTTTGAAAACTAGATGGACAGTTTGGGGAGATTTGGCAAAAGGCAAAAGTGCTGTCTAGGTCTAGGGAGTGCAATGACCTAGCCCAGTCCCCCTTTTTTTTTATGTCATTAAGATTTAAGTGTTTTGAATTTACCTACATGCAGTTCAATTCTACTAGTGAAGCATAAAAGTTAGTCATTTTATTTGAACGTTAGTTGAACGTTAACCGTCCACCAATTCTCGGTTAAAGGATTTTCACCAGAAAGTACTATAAAATGACCGAATCAGGGAAAAAGTTTCAGAGCTTTTCGCCTTCAAATGTGGACCCCTTTCGAACCCTGAAATTACAAAATCCTACCCTGAAACACCCGTATAAGGAGTGGCTACTGAGAAAAATTTTATGATGTTCATTACTAAACTTTAGTTAAGTAGAGAGCAAACCGATTAGCGTAGCTTAGTTAAATTGTTTAGTAATCACCATCATAACATTTTTCTCAGCTCCATTCGTTGGAACATGTGCATTTTGTGCACGCTACTCGTTGGAGCTTAATCGTTACTATGCATATTTGTATACAGTGTGATACATAAGGCATTGCATTGTAGCGACGAAAAACTGTTAAAATGTATTTTATTTCTTACTTACATTTTTCTCAAAGAACCTTCATCTTCGATCATCCACTCCATGCGGAAATTTTCCTGATTGGTTTTAAACAGTGTTTCAAAATACCACACAGCAAGGAACAAAGCGCGCGCGCTGGCGGACGGCGGCCCGCCGGTCGCTGTTCTGTGCATAATTACACCTAAATTTCACGTGAAAGTTCATTTTGGTAGCATTAGGTACCTAGTGTTACTGCGACCTTTTCGGACTAATAATTAGTGGCCACTCAATGGATCTGAACACACCTTATATAAATACGCCTAATAGAAAAAATATTACTCCCTCGTCGATACCTACTTCTTTGTCAGCCTGGGTAGATCAGTCGTGCGATCGGTCGACGCGGTCAAAACTTGAATGGGTGACCGTTCGACCGTTGGAGACTGAACAGGGTTCCGATTCCACGTAAAACTGTAGGTCCCTCCCCTTTTCACCATACTATGTGGTACGGTTTAACACGCCCGCGTTGATACCACTGCACTGAATGAAAGGTCGGTCGAAGCGGCTAATGTAAATAGTTCGCGTTTTCCGTTTCAGTTCATTGTAGCCGGCACCACAAAAGGGAAGAGCTGACATGGAAGCTAGTTCACCATGGTGTTATGGGCTTAAACACGGATGTTATAGGTGATGTGGCCAAATGTGTGAATTATCATATAAAAAAAAATAATGTGCCTGTAGTATAACTTTAAGTTTATAAGAGTTCTCCAATAATTCCCTTTTACCATTAAAAGTGTAGTAAAGTGAAGTGAAGTAAAAACCTAAAAAACAAAAAAGAACTTTTGTTTCATACCTGGATGGACAACTAATTATGTATATTTAGTAATTTATATGTATTAACACATATATGGCTTTTATTTAACTAGCATGTACTATTATGTATTATTAATAAGTATTCTTATTATTATTATTTTTTTATTTATTTATTTATTTATCTCTTTATTTCAGCCAACTAGGGCCATTTTAAAATACATATTAAATGTCTTAACCTAAGAACTAAAATTACTTTTTCTCCACTTGTGTCTGTACGGGTCCCAATAGAGACCCGTATGCGTCATATTAGTCTGCTGACGCGGTGGATCAGGTGCGCGTAGAGTGGGCGCAGATTGCGTTCGCGGCACGGGCGTCGGCAGCGGCGCGGGCGTCGGCAGCGGCGCGGGCGTCGGCACCGGCGCGGGCGTCGTGGGCGGCGGCGCGGGCGTCGGCACCGGCGCGGGCGTCGGCAGCGGCACGGGCGTCGGCAGCGGCGCGGGCGTCGGCAGCGGCGCGGGCGTCGTCGGCGGCGGCGCGGGTTGCGTATCCTGAATGTGCAGGACGGCAGTTGTAGACAGCTCCGGCGCGGCCTCAGCATACTTATGGCGCGCGACCTCACGATGAAGGTCGCGATTGTAGCGCCGGAACACCACACCGGAGGGCCAAAACTCACTGCGAAGGAATGTCTTCACCTTCTCGGCAGGAATGCACAGCTTGAAAGCGCAAAAGTTCGTGTCAGCCCAGTGAGAAGGAAGAGCCTCGACACTCTCAACTCGCTCACCCTTATCCTGGACGTGGCGGATGAGGTCCTCGATCTTCATGTCCTTTCGCAGGCGAGACACGTAGATGAGAGCCGTGCGTGGAGCTGCCTTCAAACAGCTCTCTTCATTATAGGTATCTTCAATTCTCACGCTCACTCTTTTGCTACTACCTACTTACATTCTACTATCCTTCCTTACCTATAATAAAATCCAACGTCTGCTTTCTGTATGTCTGAGTGTCTGTCTGTCCGCTTATAACTCGAGAACCACTAAACCGATTTTAATAAAACAAAATTCTACGCATAGCTTGATTCTTCCCATCAACTATAGGCTACTTACTATCACGCTAAATGGCTTATGAGGTTAGCAGTGAAGTGAAATATGAGAGCACTTGGCAATATTTGTATGTAACGGACACGGAATCATTCACCCGAGTAAGAACCGATGACATTACAATATCCTGAAGGGGGAGGGGAGAGGGGGGGGGGGGGGGGGTAAGTAGAGGCATATAGGGAGGGGGGTGAGGGAGGGGCGGGAGGGGAGGTGGAGGTAGAGCGATGGAATCCCCCTTATCCTTATCCTTTCCTTTCTTCCTTACCTTTAATAAAATCCAACCTCTGCTTTCTGTCTGTCTGTATGTATGTCTGAGACTCAACGGAAGGGAGGGAGAGGCAGAGAGATGGAGGGAGAGGGAGGGGGAGGGGGAGAGGGAGAGGGAGAGGGAGAGGGAGAGGGAGAGGGAGAGGGAGAGGGAGAGGGAGAGGGAGAGGGGGAGGGGGAGGGAGAGGTAGAGGGAGAGGGAGAGGGAGAGGGAGAGGGAGAGGGAGAGGGAGAGGGAGAGGGAGAGGGAGAGGGAGAGGGAGAGGGAGAGGGAGAGGGAGAGGGAGAGGGAGAGGGAGAGGGAGAGGGAGAGGGAGAGGGAGAAACGGAAACGGAGTGTTAAAGATTGTATGGGAATATCGGTTTTTTTAAAGGAAAATCATAATTATAGCTACTAAAAACAAATAACGGGTGTGACGGTGGCCTTGCCCTTAGTTACTTACTTTCTTCGTGGAGGTTTATTGTATTCCAGAATGCAGCTTAGCGTGAAGCCTCGCCGTTAGTTACTTACTATATTTAAGAAGTTTTATCGTCGTTTATCTAAACGCCATTACTTTCATCGAGAAATCGAGAAGGTTTATCGTCTTCCAGAATACAGCTCGGCCTTCGTCCTCGCCCACAGTTACTAACTTTCATAAAGAAGGTTAATCCTCTTCATTAACGCAGCTCGGCCTTCGGCCTGACCCATGGTTTATCCTCTTCCTAAACGGAGCTCGGCCTTCGGCATCGCCCTCAGTTACTTACTTTCTTCGAGAAGGTTTATAGTCTTCCTAAACGCAGCTCGGCCTTCAGCCTCGCTCTTTGTTACTTACTTTCATCGAAAAAGTTTATCCTCTTCCTGAACGCAGCTCGGCCTTCGGCCTCGCCCTTAATTACTTTCTTTCTTAGAGATGGTTTATCGTCTTCCTGAACACAGCTCGGCCTTCGGCCTCGCCCTCAGTTACTTACTTTCTTCGAGAAGGTTTATGGTCTTCCTGAACGCAGCTCGGCCTTGGGCCTCGCCCTCATTTACTTACTTTCTTCGAGAAGGTTTATCCTCTTCCTAAACGCAGCTCGGCCTTCAGCCTCGCTCTTTGTTACTTACTTTCATCGAAAAAGTTTATCCTCTTCCTGAACGCAGCTCGGCCTTCGGCCTCGCCCTTAATTACTTTCTTTCTTAGAGATGGTTTATCGTCTTCCAGAATACAGCTCGGCCTTCGTCCTCGCCCACAGTTACTAACTTTCATAAAGAAGGTTAATCCTCTTCATTAACGCAGCTCGGCCTTCGGCCTGACCCATGGTTTATCCTCTTCCTAAACGGAGCTCGGCCTTCGGCATCGCCCTCAGTTACTTACTTTCTTCGAGAAGGTTTATAGTCTTCCTAAACGCAGCTCGGCCTTCAGCCTCGCTCTTTGTTACTTACTTTCATCGAAAAAGTTTATCCTCTTCCTGAACGCAGCTCGGCCTTCGGCCTCGCCCTTAATTACTTTCTTTCTTAGAGATGGTTTATCGTCTTCCTGAACACAGCTCGGCCTTCGACCTCGCCCTCAGTTACTTACTTTCTTCGAGAAGGTTTATGGTCTTCCTGAACGCAGCTCGGCCTTGGGCCTCGCCCTCATTTACTTACTTTCTTCGAGAAGGTTTATCCTCTTCCTAAACGCAGCTCGGCCTTCAGCCTCGCTCTTTGTTACTTACTTTCATCGAAAAAGTTTATCCTCTTCCTGAACGCAGCTCGGCCTTCGGCCTCGCCCTTAATTACTTTCTTTCTTAGAGATGGTTTATCGTCTTCCTGAACACAGCTCGGCCTTCGGCCTCGCCCTCAGTTACTTACTTTCTTCGAGAAGGTTTATGGTCTTCCTGAACGCAGCTCGGCCTTGGGCCTCGCCCTCATTTACTTACTTTCTTCGAGAAGGTTTATCCTCTTCCTGAACGCAGCTCGGCCTTCGGCTTCGCCCATAGTTACTTACTGTCTTCGAGAATGTTTATCGTCTTCCTGAACGCAGCTCGGCCTTCGGCTTCGCCGTTTGTTACTTGCTTTCTTCGAGAAGGTTTATAGTCTTCCTGAACGCAGCTCGGCCTTCGGTCTCGCCCTCAGTTGCGTAATTTCTTCGAGAATATTTATGGTCTTCCTGAATGTAGCTCGGCCTTCGGCCTCGCCCTTAATTACTTACTTTCTTAGATAAGGTTTATCGTCTTCCTGAACGCAGCTCGGCCTTCGGCCTCGCCCTTAGTTACTTACTTTCTTCGAGAAGGTTTATAGTCTTCCTGAACGCAGCTCGGCCTTCGGCCTCGCCCTTAGTTACTTACTTTCTTCGAGAAGGTTTATAGTCTTCCTGAACGCAGCTCGGCCTTCGGCCTCGCCCTTAGTTACTTACTTTCTTCGAGAAGGTTTATCCTGTTCCTGAACGCAGCTCGGCCTTCGGCTTCGCCCATAGTTACTTACTGTCTTCTAGAATGTTTATCGTCTTCCTGAACGCAGCTCGGCCTTCGGTCTCGCCCTCAGTTGCGTAATTTCTTCGAGAATATTTATGGTCTTCCTGAATGTAGCTCGGCCTTCGGCCTCGCCCTTAATTACTTACTTTCTTAGATAAGGTTTATCGTCTTCCTGAACGCAGCTCGGCCTTCGGCCTCGCCCTTAGTTACTTACTTTCTTCGAGAAGGTTTATAGTCTTCCTGAACGCAGCTCGGCCTTCGGCCTCGCCCTCAGTTACTTACTGTCTTCTTTGAAATACGAATTTCACGCGAGCGGAGCCGCGGGCTCAGCTAGTATTAATCTAATCTCAAACATCCAAACGTTGACTGTAAGAAATCTCTGTAAGGAATAAGTCCGCCTTTGCACCTTATGTACATTTTCTAATGTACTTAATACTGTTTATGTTTATTGCAGCAATAAAGCATTTTCTATCTGAGAAGTGAAAAAAGTGTGACACAAGTCACACACAACTCACGACACGTCACACGGCACGAGTCATGTGACGCGTTTAGATCTAATTAGAAGAACTCATGACCTCGAGCCGACAAACTCAGTCGAGGTTGACAAACGATTTAGGTTGAACGAACCGAGTTTTACTTTTCATGCTCCATCCGAGGTTGTAATAATAAAAACAAAAAACGAAAAGGTGAATGGAATGATTTTTTATAATCTAAGTGTTGTATTTTCAAGTTTTCAGTAGTTGAATTCAGGTGTCAGTGTGAACATAAATATAAACTGAATTTCAGAAGATATTTTCCAAGCGAAAAAGATTTTTTTTTTTTTTTTATTGATGCTGACACGGTTGGCTTCATCACCTACAACATCCGTGATGTCAGCCCATAACACCGGGTGAACTTGGTGCCACGTCAGCGCTTCCCTTCGGTCGTGCCGGCTACACTGAACTGGACGGAAAACACAAACTATTTACATAGCCGTTTCGACCGACCTTTCATTCAGTGCGGTGGTACCAACCCGGGCGGGTTGAACCCTACCACCTAGTAATATAAGAAGGGAGTCATATCCCTTAATCGCCTTTTAAGACATACACGGGGAGAGATGCAGTGGGGCTATTCTTTTAAAGTACCGGCCCCACACGGTACAAATATTTGGTACAAATATTGGTAGCATTGTATTCAATGTACAAGAAAATTTACATTCAGCCCATTTTTTTCCTAGAGTGAACTTATTGATGCACATACAAAATTAGAAAGATAAAAATGTTGACGATCAATGATTTCACGAAGGAATAAAACAATGGAAGCCTTAAAAAGAACAGCCCAGCTGCATCTCTCCCCGTGCATGTCGTAAAAGGCGACTAATGGATAAGGACCAGGCGCCGTGCTAAAAGGCGACAGGCTAGCCACCTGTCACCTTGGTGCGGTCCTTCCACCGAGTCTTACAGCACGTCGGTTTTCGTGCCTTACTTGCTGCTTGATAGTTATCTTGTCCTAATACATTGCTAATCATGACCACCACACCCCATGGTGGTCGGTGCTGTGATGTAATTTACAAGAGTTCTTGCAGCACAACACCGATTACTCTGCTTACCCCGATTATCGGGATACAGCGTGTGGTATGTAAGTAAGTAAAGGCAGCCTAATTAAAATCCCATAAATTACGTTAAATTATATTTTTTTTAATAATAAAGGTAGGAAGGTAGGTTTCCTGTTCCATATTATAAACAATTTTAAAATTATGAATCAATGCTAATAATAAATCTGTAAGGGATGGTCATGGAGTAAGTTACTTTGTTTTATGTGATACTGCGTTTGTAGACTCTATGTATGATACTAAAACTAAATTGATGATTTTTAGAAATCTTTTCTGTATGTATGTATGTTCCTCCATAACTCTTAAACCGATCAACCGAATTTGATGAAACTTAGCACAAGCACATTTGATATATATATTATAGAGTGTGTCCCCCACCACCTATAACCTGGGAATCTTCAAAAGGCGTGTCAATAAATTAGACGACAACCTTTTTGTCCGCCTCATAGCCGGCATGGCGCCTCTCTGAGCGTGGTTTCGCGAGGAATGGTGTTATTGGCTGTGTCCGATCTTCCGTTGAAGTATTGGGCACAGACACCCGCGCCGGTTGCCTATAAAAAAAAAAATAATACGGGACACAGGATAGGCTAAATAAAATTCAGTTCCCGTTACGCTAAGATGTGGCTCTCACTCATACAAACCGAATTGCCCGCCGAAATAGAGGTATAGCGCGCGGCACGTAACTTGGCCTCTGTGCGAGAGGGACGACGTTATACGCATGCGATTGTATCGTGTGGGGCCGGTACTTTAAAAGAATAACCCCACTGCATCTCTCCCCGTGTATGTCGTAAAAGGCGACTAAGGGATATGACTCCCTTCTTATATTACTAGGTGGTAGGGTTTAACCCACCCGGGTTGGTACCACCGCACTGAATGAAAGGTCGGTCGAAACGGCTATGTAAATAGTTTGTGTTTTCCGTCCAGTTCAGTGTAGCCGGCACGACCGAAGGGAAGCACTGACGTGGCACCAAGTTCACCCGGTGTTATGGGCTTACATCACGGATGTTGTAGGTGATGTAGCCAACCGTGTCAGTATCCATAAAAAAAAAAAAAAAATATGCGATCGCTGGTATAACGCTGTCCCGCTCGCACAGCGGCCAAGTTACGCGCCGCGTACTCTACGGTAGCGGGCGTACTTGCTTTCTTTCTTTTTAAATACGAATTTCACGCGAGCGAAGCCGCGGGCAAAACCTAGTATTAAATTAAATACAAAATACCCGGCTATCCATCCCTGTAAGCTAGGCAAGGAAATAGCTAGTGGCAATGTCACTCGAGGTCATAGTTTTGTGAGTTGGCACTTGCAAGGTTGACGACCCCTGGGTGCCGACAGACGAGCAGCGCCCGCATGCCAGACAGATTCTTCATTTAGATTCGCATTCGATAGAAAATGTTGCACAATATTAAATATACAATATGCGAAGAGTCGTTTAAAATAAATTTAAATTGAATGTTTAACCATTTTTCTTTTATGGAAACTGACACGGTTGGCTACATCACCTGCAACATCCGTGATGTGATCCCATAACACCGGGTGAACTAGGTGCCATGTCAGTGCTTCCCTTCGGTCGTGCCGGCTACACTGAACTGGACGGAAAACACAAACTATTTACATAGCCGTTTCGACCGACGTTTCATTCAGTGCGGTGGTACCGACCCGGGCGGATTAAACCCTACCACCTAGTAAGGTAGCTAACCTAACTAGTAAAAACCTACAGTTTTACGTGGAATCCGAACCACGGTCAGCCTCCAACGGTCGAGCGGTCACCCATCCAAGTACTGACCGGCCCAGCGTTGCTTAACAATCAATAGCGACCGTCGACTGTCTGCACCACTGAGCTATCAAGGCTGACAACCATAATAACTTTATTATTTACTAGCTTTGCCCGCGGCTTCGCTCGTGTGAAATTCGTATTTAATTAAACCTTAATGAACCCTTTATTTCGGCGCGATGAACAATTCGGTTTGTGTGAGAGCCACATCTTAGTTTAATCGAAAATGAATTTTAGCCTATCCTGTATCACGTGTAGTTACATTTTCTTGTACTAAGTTTCATCCAATTTGGATGATCCGTTTAAGAGTTATGGAGGAACATACATACAGAAAAGATTTCTAAAAATTATCAATTTAGCTTTAGAGTCATACGTAGAGTGTACAAACGTAATATCTCATAATAATATCATAAAACAAAGTAACATACTCCATGACCATCCGTTACAGATTCATTATTAGTATTTAATGATTTATATAAACGTTTCGATAAATGTCTCAACAGCTATAGGTACATAAATACATATTAAGATTTTGATTATGATTATGATTTTGTTTTTGTAGCGTGGAAATGCTTAGTGCTAAATTCGATCTCGTGGCGTTCTGACCCATTCTCAGGACCCACAGTCAAAAAGAAAAAAAAATTGTGGTGTTTCGACCCATTTACATTTAATTTTGAGTGGCGTTCTGACCCACTTACCAGAATTCGTCTTCTGCACCCCGTTTTAATTTTTTTATACAATCTGTTTTTTTTTTTTTTATGGAACCTGACACTGTTGGCTACATCACCTACAACATCCGTGATGTCAGCCCATAACACAGGGTGAACTAGGTGCCATGTCAGTGCTTCCCTTAATTTCATGTCGGCTACACTAAACTGGACGGAAAACACGAACTATTTACATAGCCGTTTCGACCGACGTTTCGTTCAGTGCGGTGGTAACAACCCGGCCGGGATAAACCCTACCACCTAGTAAGGTAAGAAGGGAAGGGACCTACAGTTTAACGTGGAATCCGAACCACGGTCAGCCTCCAACGGTCGAGCGGTCACCCATCCAAACACTGACCGCGCTCAGCGTTGCTTAATAAATAACAGTTGACTAACCAACCCTGCCACTGAGCTACCGAGGCTGACGAATTTTCTTATCCCTTAGTCGACTTTTACGACATGCGACGGGGACAGATGCAGTGGGGCTATTCTTTTTAAGTACCGACCCCACACGGTACACTGGTATGGTCTGATTCAAAGGGGCCAGATCCAATATCACCTCCGAGGGCGTGCCATAGCGGAGATTTACTTTTGGACTGCTAGCTGTGCTGGACTGGCGAATTCCGGTACGTTGGCGCCAACCGAGTTAAAGTGAAGTAAACGTTTGATTATAAATTTTCTAAAACATTACAATTAATTACAATTAATTTTCACTTATTTTTAACAGTCCAGTTCAGTGTAGCCGACATGAAATGAAGGAAATCACTGACATGGCACCTAGTTCGCCCGGAGTTATGGGCTGACATTACGGATGTTGTAGATGATTTAGCCAACCATTTCAGTTTCCATAAAAAAAGGTTCGCTAAGGTAGAGATCGGTCTAAAATTTTCCACGTCTGATTTAGAACCACTCTTATATATTGGGGGTGACATTCGCTATTTTCCACGGGTCGGGAAAAACTCCCTCCGCCAAACACCTGTTGAAGATAATGTATAAGGGGTGACAGATTGTTTCAGCGGTACTAAGAAAAACCGGCCAAGTGCGAGTCGAACTCGCGCACCGAGGGTTCCTTATCGCCATGTCATGATTAGCGCCACTCACGCCATCTATGGCGTGTTATGAAATGCTTCATATTAGTTAAATGTCATGATTAGTTAAAAAGCTTCATACTCTATTCGGTAGATGGCGCGCGCGCATACACTTTTTGGTTTCTTCTATAGGAACCCCCGTGAATTTTTTACTTTTCCTTACTTTTACTTTATTTGTTGTTATATCGGCCATAATAACACATATTCTGTGAAAATTTCAACGGGCTACCTATTACGGTTCAAGAGATACATCCCTCGGACAGACAGACGGACGGACAGAACGACAGACAGACATACAGACGGCGGCGTAGGCTTAGTAATAGTGTCCCGTACCCGATACGGAACCCTAAAAATTGTTAAATTTTGTCAGGTCCGGCTGCTTCGTCGCGTATAATGTTCATAGGGATCTAGCAGAGTGTCTAATAAGAGGTCATGAGTAGCAGAGTGTGAAAACGGAGACCATTTATGTCAAAGTTGAGAGTGGAATGCTCATACGCGGACTTGAAATAATAAAAAGAGAACATTTGACACACTTCCAAAGGAAGGTACATACATACATACATACCACACACGCTGTATCCCGACAATCAGGGTAAGCAGAGTAATCGGTGTTGTGCTGCAAGAACTCTGGAAAATTGCAACACAACATCGGCCACCACGTTGAGCAAACAAAGTATTCGGACAAGATAACTATCAAGCAGCAAGTAAGGCACAAAGACCCACCTGCTGCATGAATCGGTGGAAGGACCGTGCCAAGTGGTAAGCCTGTCGCCCTTTAGCACGGCATCACGTCCTTATCGCTTAGTCGCCTTTTACGACATGCACGGAGAGAGACTCAGTGGGGCTATTTTTTTTAAGTACCGGCCTCACACAGTACGGTACCGGCCTCACACAGTACAAAGGAAGGTCTTTCTTATGTTATATTCTAATCAGGTATTCGCTTTACAATGTATGACCGGCTCTCATCCTTCTAGGTCGAGCAGTGAACTAAATATTAGCTCACTGATGTCGAGTTAGAAATATTTTTTCACATTTCTCATCGAATTATACTCGTATAACTAACGGAAGGACATGACTATACGAGCTCAAAAAAAACTATTTAATAAAAATATAAAAACCGCCTTCAAAAATGTATGAAATAAAAAAATAAAAATCCCACACTAGAGTTGAAGGCGGTCGGTTATTTTTGCTTGCTTTAGCACCACCGCCTCCAACTCTAGGGTGGGATTTTTATTTTTTTATTTCATACATTTTTGAAGGCGGTTTTTATATTTTTTTAAATAGTTTTTTATTTCACAGTTTTTTTAGTAATTTTTATTTGCTATTAATGTACTCGGCGGAATCGCTCGGCCTTCGGGCTCGCGATTCCGCCTCGCTTTCCAATCCGATCTTGACCAAAAAAAAATGGGACCATCTTGGAGCTAGACTGAACCGAACACCAAAAGAATCATCGAAATCGGTTCACAATTGGGGAAGATATTGCTGAACATACATAAAAAAAATACATACAACCGAACATAGAACCTCCTCCTTTTTTGAAGTCGGTTAATAAATGTTCACACTGAAAGTGGTGGTCAAACCATAGGAAGAATGCCTAAAATTATCACAAAACAATTTGGAAATTTAATAATAATAAATATCGGCGGTATTATCGTTTTTTTTATATTTTTTACTGTTTGTATTAATTTTGTATAGGTAATTTTGTTTTATAATCATATCAAATTAATATAAATATTTATATAAAATAGAAAACGAGACATTAAAGAAATAATCACTAACACAATAATTACGTTATATTTAGATTTTTTTATTTGACAAATTAGTTAATTTGAGTCTAGTTTAACAAATCCAACGAGCCTAAACACGATGGGCTTATCATGTGTAGTTTATGGGTTCCTATGGCTTCCTTCCGGCTCCATCATCAGACCCCAACTAACCTTTTCCTTATCCCGACTTTCTCGTGTCGCTCAGCGACAATATTTTTTAGAATTCCGTAGATTAATTTCCAATATCGTCGGTGAGCAAACAACACCGCACAAGTTATTTTTTCCTACTTTACAGGAAAGACAAAAAACTGCGTTATTTCATTAAATTAAGATCAATCAAACTGAATCTTCGTTTATATCATTTTTAAGTAGTGTTGTATCCTTCGAATTAATTAACATTAAAAAATTCCCTTTTTTCTTGATGATATTTGACTTATGCTGTGTTTCCGCATAAGTCAAATATCACCGCCAATAACACTGCCGAAGTCGCATAAGAACACCGCTCAAGTGCGGTTATGCGGTGTTGCACGGTGCGGTGTTGCAAAGAAAATTGACTTACGCAGTGTTAAATTTTTTTGAATAGCGGCTGCTGGTTGCCTGAAATAAGGCATTTTGATTGGTAGATCGAAGCGCGCTTGAAAACTGCATCCAATGGCATCAAAATGTCAAAACTGACAAATTTCGACTTGCGCGGTGTTGTTTCCTTACCGACGATATGCTCGATAGTCGTGTGAGGCACGAAATCTGTGAATTAATTTTTTCAAAAAGGTTGAGCTACAGGGCAAACCCTTAACCCGATCGTCTTTGTTTTAGGCTCAAATTGTAGCTGACTAAATTGTCCAGAGGAGTTTTTCTCAAATTTTTGATATCATTATTCGTTTCCAATATATCGAGCGCCAAAATAAAAAAATCGGAAAAACTTGAATTTTTATTTCACTATTTCGGCCATAACTTTTTTTGTTTTTTACTTTCTCAAATAATTCTATTTGCACCTTACAGCTCTCATGAATACGCGTCTTTTGAGCCTTTTTTGAATATCATATCTTCACAACTCTCCGAGATATAAGGGGATCGCACTTTTTCGTGAAATCGGTGCCTATACTGGAACGAACCAAAAAACATTTTCAATGTCAAAAAAAAAATGGATAAGGTTTAGGGGGCTAGAAAACATAAATGCCGAAAGACGATTTTGTATGGAGAAAGTTAACTTCCGTCTCGTCTTAATAAAATGTATACTTACTCCACAGAACAGCGATCGGCGAGTCCGCCAGCCACTGTTCGGCTGCGCCGCTTCTTCCTTACTCTGTGACTTACCCTGAAAATGTAACCCCCGAAGTGAACTCTGCAAAGAGTGGCTCGTGCCGCGTCAAACAACGTCACAGCGCGTCAGAGCGGGCGCGTCACGACGACGCGCGACGCGTCGGACGCGTCAGGGTCAATACATTTGCGCGGCGCGGAGTCCTTCACCTTGCAGGTCGCCGAACTGCGGGCTATTTTGTTTTGGCTCACTACTGATGAAAAAAAAAATCGCTGTTTCTAAGCGAGAAGGCGTGGTGGTGGCCGTTTTCTCGAGTTCGCGGTCAAGATTTCGAGAGTTTTGTTCTACAAAGTATGATTTTAGTGTTTAGATGTACAATTATATACCAACAAGGCAACAATATATTAACAATACTCAATTAAAGTTTATTTAGAGATTAGTATGTATGTTACAAGGAAATGTGGGCTATTTCCGAAGTATTTTCAAAGCGAGGACGACCGTTGGAGTAACCGCGTGCTACAGGTGGACAGGAAAATGTAGTGTGGGAAGACCACCCGCCAGTAGGGACAACGACATCATGTACGTCGGCGGAAAGCAATGGTTCAGTACCCTGGAGGCCGAGAGGACTGGAGGAGAATTGGAGAGGCGTATGTCAAGCAGTGGACGCATCCACGCCGACTAACTGACTTAATGACTGAAGTGTAAGTTATTTTGCGCTCAAGTTCCATGGGGCAGCTAAACCTCGGTTGGGCGCCAACCAAGGTCGCAGACATGGCTTATCTATGTACCATGCATAGCCTGCTGCCTGCTGCTTCACCGTTCGGAACCGGTCTAAAACTGTGGATCCCTTCCCTTGCCCCTTACTAGGTGGTAGGTTCAAATTGTAGCAGACTGGGTTGATACCACCGTACTGGCTGTAAGATGGCCGCATAGCAGCCTCCGTTGTGTTCTCCTCTAGTCCAGTATAGCCAGCAATCCAGGGAAGTCTCCGGTATGGCACCTACCTTCTCGGAGGTGATATTGGCTGATCGGAGCATGCGCTTTAGACCCTCCGACTCAGCCACCCATACCGGATTACATAAAAAAAATTACCTAGTCATTGAGTAAAGAATGCATTCTTAAAACCACTTCAAAAGTAAGCATCTCATTCTCTTGCTCTGCTCTGCTCTACTCTACTCTACTTCTATTCTACTCTACTCTACTTCTATTCTATGCTATTCTATTCTAACATTGATGATATTAATTTATACCATATATCAATTATACTACGTCAGGGATTTGGCCACTAGCTAAAATGCCGCACCAGCAAAATCCAACCATAATCAACCGAGACATGAAGTCAAGGCCTCAGTACGCAATACGCGTTCAGTAGCTAGCTACCGCAAGTGTAGTTACATCCATGCAACTTTGTCAAGCTAAATATATCAACAAACTTCATTCCTTTCGCACGTTGTGAACGAAATGAGAGCGCGTGACAACGTTCCACAATTGTATCTCAAGTACAATAGTTTGATCGCACTACGAATTTCTGGCGGTTCATTGACTTCTAACTCGGCAAGTATGTATAGCACGTGGCGGGGCCAGCCCAGCAGCGTAGTGGTCCGTACATGGACAGACATACACGGACAAAATGTGCGTAATTAATGTGTGAGGGAATTATTAATTTCGAAGTGTTACGAAAGAGCGACATGGGACAAGAGCGTGAGCTTTGAAGGGGTTCGAAGGACGGACGCTGAGGGCTATATTCATCGTCTCAAGTCTGACCGGCGCGGCGGCACTTCTTTATTTTTATGGAAACTGACACGGTTGGCTAACTTCATCACCTACAACATCCGTGCGATGTCAGCCCATAACACCGGGTGAACTAGGTGCCATGTCAATGCTTTCCTTCATTTCTAGTCGGCTACACTGAACTGGACGGAAAACACGAACTATTTACCTCTTTAGGAATTAAATTGGTTGTGCGTGAGGGTTCAACCTCGACCACAGCCACCCAATAAAAAGTGTGTACGTAGGTTGCTAGTTCCACGTCTCTCCACGTGGTGGCGTGTTCTACAACACGCATTGTGCAACACGCGTCCTCCCACATTTGGCGGCATCACCCACGGCACCGCTAGAGCCTCGAGGTCACCGCGTCGCGGCGGAGCGGCGACCACTGCGGCGGGCCATAGAGACCCTCCACCGTGCCTTCGCCTCTTGAACTTTTTGAACTTCATTCAGGTGGTACCACTTCGGGCGAATTTCATTCTCCCATCTAGTAATTAAGACACCTACAGTTTTTACCCGACTGAGCGAAGCAAAACTCAGGCGAAGGCTACACGTTCAATAATTACTGTGGTCCACAGATATTTACCACATATCGAGATCGTGTAGGCTAGTGTATTGACGGATGACAATATTTATCACAGGATTTCTAGATTTCCCAATTCCTTACTGATGATCCCTCGTATTGTGATAAATATTGAGCGTGTAGCCTCGTGTCAGTATTTATTAAATCAGTACGCATCGAAAAAGCATACGATATGGGTCTGGCTTAGTGATTCTGTTGACATTATCGCCGAAAACCTTGCTAAGTAATTTTTTGTTTTTGTTTTTTTTTTTTTATGGAAACTGACACGGTTGGCTACATCACCTACAACATCCGTGATGTCAGCCTATAACACCGGGTGAACTAGGTGCCATGTCAGTGCTTCCCTTCGGTCGTGCCGGCTACACTGAATTGGACGGAAACACAAACTATTTACATAGCCGTTTCGACCGACGTTTCATTCAGCGCGGTGGTATCAACCCGGGTGGGTTAAACCCTACCACCTAGTAATATAACGAGGGAGTCATATCCCTTAGTCGCCTTTTACGACATACACGGGGAGAGATGCAGTGGGGCTATTCTTTTAAAGTACCGGCCCCACACGGTACAATTTCTTGGCACGCTCTGTAGAATAAACAAGTTTGATGGATATTATCATATGAGATGTCGTTTGATCCGTCTTAATTGTGGGCGTGACATGGGGTATAATATTTTATTATGAAATCAAAATGACGGCCGCTCCGCTAGGCGGCATATTGTCAAATTTTGAAAATAGTTTTTCTTCAAACCCCATCGAGTGATGTATCATTGTAAAGAGCTTGAAAAGGCAATTTCAAAAATTCATCAATTAACTTAATTGTTAAGAACTAAAAAGAAGAACTTAAATAAAAAATTTAATAAAAACATAAAACCCGACTTTTTTTATTGCTTCCGAACTAGCTGGCTGTGCCCGAGGTCGAAGCCTCAGGCCCAATATCACCCCCGAGGAGGTGCCAGTCCGGCTTGGAGGTGGACTAATGTCGCTGGGGAAAGGCTATTTACCCGCGATTTGAAGATCCGTGGATTGTAGGAGTGGGGAAAGATATTCCCCGGAAGCCCGTTCCACACATTTGCAGTGCGGCACAAGAACGATTTAGAGAATCGTGCAGTTCGAAGTACTCTTCTGTCCACTACAAAGGTTGTTTCGCGAGAGTGTATGGCGGGTTTGGCGAAAAAGGCGAACAGGATGAGGAGGCAGGCATAAGGGAAGCAATTTCGTCAGAGCAGCGGCAATTTTTTTATTTTATATTTAATCAGTACAACACATTCATTGCGGAAAATTTCTACTGGGCGCAGCATATATAAGGTGCTTCGTTATTTATGTAAACAATTTCGGGAGGGTTACATACACACTCAAATAAACACGTTACGCAAAACAAATTATATGTTTGTAGCATTACTTTTCCATAAATTTAACGAAACATGTTTGCTACCTAAACATTAACCTGTGTGTAACAGTAGGTAACTTGCATTGTACGGGGTCAATGACCGTACTATGTTCAAACGCAGAACAGCTGTTTGTTGTAAGTAAGTCACAAGGTCACTATGATTGGTTTTTACAGCTACTTATTTGATTTTATTTTTTGTTAGGAGAAAAAATGCTCCTATAAACATATGTTTTTTTCTTACGTAAAGTGTTTATTTGAGTGGCGTATGTAACCCTCCCGAAATTTTTGACATAAATAACGAACCATCTCTAGAACGGCTCCTAATGTAATTAAACTAAATATAAAATAGACAATGACGAACTCCAAACAGGTCGGCAAGTTAGGTAAGAAGTAAGGTTTATCATGGGCAGCAGTTGCAAGGAATACCTTTCTTCAACGGATCACTATAATTTGATACGTATGATGATCAAAATATGCATTAATCATACGACTTCAGTTAACCTAAAGCGATTACAAAGATTTCACAATATGGGGAAACTGTTGCGTTGTGCTAAGTCATCGGGGTCAGTCGGGATGTTGACCGCGGGGTAATCAAAGTTTGTATCCGCAACATTTACTAACTGATTCATCCTCTTTGCAACCATATTTTTGCCGCAGAACGGCGAAAGTTAGTACAAACGACAAGAAGAAATTTATTTGGGAGTGTAAGCCTAAAGAAATTTTAAAAATAACGTAAATAAAAAAAAACAACTTTAATTTAACGACAATGATAACTTTGATCGGGATTTAGTTAGAACCATAAGCCTAGGCCAGACTAAGCCTGTCTAAAAATAATACAAATTTTAATTTGGTGAGTACATTATACAAGTAAATAGTACACGTACGTTTTACTACTTATTATATTATATTTCTTGGTAACAAACTTATATATAGGCAGGGTAGTGATTCAAGGTCATGATTGCCCCATTATAGGCAGGGGTGGCAGATTTCTATTTCCTTTCAATGCAGCCCTCGCCCTATAGGTAACTTTTCCTCCTATTAAACTACTTAGCCACTGCTACTGCTGCTTCTTTTTTTGGTTTTGCTCCTGGTTCTATCCTTATTCCGCTTCTTTGGCACTACCCATTGATTCAGTAGCTGCATAAGGGAAAAACCTGCTGCACATGTATGATGATACGTATGATGATACGTATGATGATCAAAATATGCATTAATCATACGACTTCAGTTAACCTAAAGCGATTACAAAGATTTCACAATATGGGGAAACTGTTGCGTTGTGCTAAGTCATCGGGGTCAGTCGGGATGTTGACCGCGGGGTAATCAAAGTTTGTATCCGCAACATTTACTAACTGATTCATCCTCTTTGCAACCATATTTTTGCCGCAGAACGGCGAAAGTTAGTACAAACGACAAGAAGAAATTTATTTGGGAGTGTATCTCTTACCGTATTCATAAATTATTTAGCTATCCTAATTCAACTCATTATCCTGAATCTGAATTAGCTTTAAACCTGACCAAGTTCATCTAAATTTAATCGAAACGCTCACCGCGGGACCGCACAATGAAACGGAATAAAACAGAGCAGCACTTATGTGTCAATTTAATGAAAACCGAAAGGCTCTATATAGGCTATATAACAACATCGCTAATTAGCCTAAGGGCTAAGCAGTATCAAAGAAAGTATAGTGTGGACGGGATAGAGAGAGAAAGAGAGAGAGAATATAAGAGAAGCGATAGTTTATTATGATATTTTCGTTTAAATCGGATTTGATATTAAACCGAGTCTACCGCGAGCGAAGCCGAGGGGCGAAAGCTAGTAAACAATAAACAAAAGGTACCATTGTAGTATTTATTCGTATGCACTAATCTCCTCTAGTCCAGTATAGCCAGCAATCCAGGTAAGTCTCCGGTATGGCACCTACCTTCTCGGAGGTGATATTGGCTGGTCGGAGCATGCGCTTTGTCCCCTCCGACTCAGCCACCCATACCGGATTACATAAAAAAAAACTAAAACACTAGCTAGATCAGTAAAAACAGTAGTATTAGTGAAATACCGACATACTACTATTTTCATAGTAAAGCCAAAGTAAAGCCACTTCGAAACACTTGCTGTTGTGCGTATTTTAAGAGTATCTATTTTAGTTACATTCATACACAACACGACATGAGGTCAACTCCTTCTACCACAGTGGATGATCGCTCGAGTTTTTTGCACTTCTCGGTTATTGACGTGGCCGAGGCGACGCGACGGAGGGTATTCCAGGAGGCTGTCATCATTTGGTATTGTTTCATTCACACACGTCCGCGCTGGTTTTCAAACAAAGAATGAAGAAAAATACAAGATTCCTTCAATCAGAGAGCAAAACGCTCATGGACTTAAAACTTTTATTTTCTTTGTGCTTTTGTTGTTAATTACTCGTACATCCATACATATCAGCCTTGGTAGCTCAGTGGTGCGGTCGGTCGAGTGTTATTAAGCAACCCTGGGCGCGGTCAGTACTTGGATGGGTGACCGCTCGACCGTTGGGGGCTGACCGTGGTTCGTATTCCACGTTAAACTGTAGGTCCCTTCCCTTCTTAATTTACTAGGTGGTAGGGTTTATCCCGGCCGGGTTGGTACCACCGCACTGAGCGAAACGTCGGTCGAAACGGCTATGTAAATAGTTCTTGTTTTCCGTCCAGTTCAGTTTAGCCGACATGAAACTAAGGTAAGCAGTAACATGGCACCTAGTTCACCCGGTGTTATAGGCTGACATCACGGATGTTGTAGGTGATGTAGCCAACCGTGTCGGTTGCCATAAAACAATACATAAATAACACACGCTGTATCCCGATAATCGTAAGCAGAGTAATCGATGTTGTGCTGCAAATGCTCTCATAAATTACAGCACAACACCGACCACCACGTTCAGCAATGTATTAGGACAACTATCAAGCAGCAAGTAAGGCAGAAGACCCACCTGGCTGCATGACTCGGTGGAAGGAGCATGCCAAAGTGAGAGGTGCCTAGCCTGTCGGCCTTTCGCACGGCACCTTGTCATTATCCCTTATGCCTGGTTGACACGATGCGAGTTCACGCACGAGAAATGCTTCTCGAACGCATTCACGCACCGTGTAGACAGTTCTCGCAAGCTCGCATGCGTGCACGAACGCAGCGTCGTTCGCGCGCGAACGAGTTCATGCATGTTTATTAGTTGGCGTTCGAGAGGAGCGTCTCGCACGAAGTTTGTTGGTGCAAAAAAGTTTTCTTAGTGGTTTTTGGTTGTTTACGGCACCATGACAAAGTGGACTGATGTGCAAATGATTGAGTTATCTATATATAATATACTTATCCATTTCCTTATCCACATAGATCTCAGATGACTCCCTTCTTGATGATGAGTCTAGGTGGTAAGGTTTAACCCGCCCGGGTTGGTACCACCGCACTGAATGAAAGGTCAGTCGAAACGGCTACCTATGTAAATAGTTTGTATTTTCCGTCCAGTATAGTGTAGCCGACACGACCGAAGGGAAGCACTGACATGGCACCTAGTTCCCCAATGTGTTATGGGCTGACATCACGGATGTTGTAGGTCTATGTAAATAGTTTGTATTTTCCATCCAGTTCCGTGTAGCCGACACGAACGAAGGGCAGCACTGACATGGCACCTAGTTCACCAATGTGTTATGGGCTGACGTCACGGATGTTGTAGGTCTATGTAAATAGTTTGTATTTTCCGTCCAGTTCAGTGTAGCCGACACGACCGAAGGGAAGCACTGTCATGGCACCTAGTTCACCAATGTGTTATGGGCTGACATCAGGGATGTTGTAGGTCTATGTAAATAGTTTGTATTTTCCGTCCAGTTCAGTGTAGCCGACACGACCGAAGGGAAGCACTGACATGGCACCTAGTTCACCAATGTGTTATGGGCTGACATCACGGATGTTGTAGGTGATGTAGCCAACCGTGTCAGTTTCTATAAAAAAAAAGATCTTTTCTGTTTTTTTTTCTTTATTTTGTTTCTTATCAAACGCCGTGTTATAATAAACGCTAAAATTGTACCAATACACGCCAAACCTTCGTCTACAGACTCCATTTTTGCAACTGTCAAAACAGAGAAACACAGACGAGCTCGAACGAGATGTGGAATAGTGTAAACAGTTCCACGAACGCTTCACGAATGCGAGTTTTCTCGTTCGAGAAGGCGGCATGCTTCTCGTGCGTGAAACCTCGCATCGTGTCAACGTACCATTAGTTTAGTCGCCTGTTACGACATGCACGGGGAGAGATGCATGAGGGCTATTCTTTTTAAGTACCGGCTCCACACGGTACATGCGTTGGTTAATCATTAATTCATTATTAACTAGCTTTTGCCCACGGCTTCGCTCGCGCGAAATTCGTATTTAAAAAGTAGAAAGTAAGCAAGTAAGTAAGAAAGAAGGCCGAGCTGCATTCCTGCGTTACCTTTATTTCGGCGCGCGGAACATTGCGTTTTCCATGAGAGCCACATTTAAACCGACTCGTGTTTAAACCTAACCGGAACTGAATTTCTGCCTATCCTGTGTCTCGTGTAGGTAAATGTGCTCGTACTAAGTTTCATCAAATTTGGGTGATTGGTTTAAGAGTTATGGAGGAACATACAGAACAGATTTCTAAAAACCATAAATTTAGTTTTAGTATTCATACATAAGTGTCTACAAACTCAGTATCTCATGAAACAAAGTAACTTACTCCATGACCATCCCTTACAGATTTATTATTAGTATGATGATATGATGATGATGATAAGCTATGCAACGTTTCTTTTTGTACTTAGTTGATGTAGTTTTCTTTTGAGAATATGAGGTGAACAAAAGAAATCCTATAAATAATGAAATATTTCATTATAAAATCAAAATTTTTACTAATTTGTCTGATTTTTCGCGCATGCATTAAAAAGTAAAGCAAAGAATACATTTAAAATTTCCCTTACCATTGTAGCCTTGTGGTCTGTCTGTATTTTAACGCAGCAATTAGCCTATGGTATTCCAATATA
The DNA here is from genome assembly GCA_946902875.1 of Nematopogon swammerdamellus. NCBI lineage: Eukaryota > Metazoa > Arthropoda > Insecta > Lepidoptera > Adelidae > Nematopogon > Nematopogon swammerdamellus. Next base: position 9,469,233 of record OX336358.1, on the reverse strand, counting down.
CAAATGTTTCCAAAACACTTCGGCTTACATTATCGTAACGACAAAATAAATGCATCATTCCAGATTCACATCCATTCTACATGCGTCAGTGTTGGCACTTGGCACCTAGCCAGGCAGAAATGGAAACCTAGTGGATTCTAGGAACGCTGTGACAAGCTCGCGCTAGTCTAGGCTAGCTAATACAACTTACTTCATGTTGCGGTCATGCTCAGGTTAGTTATGTAATGTAATTACGAGTAAATGAGCCTGATTTGAGGAGAAAATTGATGCTGTACTGTGCAGCTGCGTTCTGCCGCTTGAAAACATTGTGGAGATAGCATAATATAGGAAAACAGCATAGCATCGTTGGATCATTGAGTCTGTTTTATTAACCCCCGACGAAAAAAGAGGGGTGTTATAAGTTTAACGTGTGCGTGTATGGGTGTGTCTGTTTGTGGCATCGTAGCTCCCAAACGGATGGACCGTTTTGGATGCGGTTTTAAAAAAAAAACTTGAAATAAAAGTTAAATTACTAATTTTAAAAACCCACGGCCCTTAAAAAGCAAAAAATAATTTCCGTTTACGTACTTAAAGAAGTCGGGGGACCGCTCAGTGAATAAAATATAAAAAGTCAGAGCTGCGCGGGAATTTACTTAGCGGTCCCTCGACTGCTTTAAGTAAGTATACGGAAATTATTTTTGACATTTTAAGGAGCGGGGTTTTTTTTTAATTTGTAATTTCCGGTGCTACTATGGCCGCTGCTCTGACGAACTTGCTTCCCTCATCCCTCCTCCTCCTGTTCGCCTTCGCCAAACCCGCAATACTCTCGCGGAACACCCCTTTGTAGTAAACAGAAGAGTTCTTCGAACTGCACGATTCTCTAAATCGTTCCTGTGTCGCACTGCAAAGGTGTTGTGAAACGGGCTTCCGGGAAATATCTTTCTCTATTCATACAATCCATGGATCTTCAAATGGCGGGAAACCTTTTCCTCAACGATTTTACTCCGCTTTCAAGCCGGACCGGCACCTCCTCGGGGGTGAAATTGGCTGCGCCTGAGGCTTCGATCTCGAACATAGCCAAGCAGTTCGGAAGCAATAAAAAATTTTTACAGTTTTCGAGGATTGTCAAGCTTATTCTGCAAATTATTATGCATGATATACTTACTCACAGCTGGATAATCAACGACTTCAGTTTCTTGAACATGGTGGGAACTTCCGATGTCGCTACTGCCCGTATGAGGCGTGGAAGTGACCGTAGAGGGTACTTCACTTCGTGGAAGAGCTCGGGTGGTTGGATTGGAATAGCTCCACAACGAGCCTTACACATACGGACTTTCAGTCCACTGCTAAGAGAACAGCCTTTAGAGAACAAGGAAAAGAACGGACGTACTCGTTGACATCGCATCGGCTGCCTCTCAAGCGAGATTTTTTTTTAATTATAATATACTAGCTTTTGCCCGCAGCTTCGCTCGCGTGAAATTCATATTTAAAAAGAAAGTGAGTAAACCCGCTACCGTACCTTTTTTCAGTAAGGTTTCGGTTTCCGAATTCAAATTTCGAATTCAGTTTGTACGAGAGCCACATCTTAGCGTAACCGGAACTGAATTTTATTTAGCCTATCCTGTGTCTCGTATAGGTAAATGTGCTTGTACTAAGTTTCATGAAACTCGGATGATCGGATTAAGAATTATGGAGGAACATACATACATACATAGATACATACAGAAAAAAATTCAAAAAATCATCAATTTAGTTTTAGTATCATACAAGTCTACAAACTCAGTATCACATAAAACAACGTAACTTACTCCACGACCATCCCTTACAGATTTATTATCATAGTATTGATTGATTAACTCCCGCGCACATAACCTACCGCGTCAGCAGACCAGTATGACTCATACGGGTTTCTATTGCCTACATACTACGTACAACGCGTTCCTGTATCGGGTCCTTCAAAAGCGCCGTGAATAGGCACCTGTCAGGCCAGCATGGCATTCGAAACCCCCCCGTACAACCGACACGGTTGGCTACATCACCTGCAACATCCATGATGTCAGCCCATAACACCGGGTGATCTTGGTGCCACGTCAGTGCTTCCCTTCGATCGTGCCGGCTACACTGAACTGGACGGAAAACACAAACTATTTACATAGCCGTTTCGACCGACCTTTCATTCAGTGCGGTGGTACCAACCCGGGCGGGTTAAACCCTACCACCTACTAATATAAGAAGGGGGAGTCATATCCCTTAGTCGCCTTTTACGACATACACGGGGAAAGATGCAGTGGGGCTATTCTTTTAAAGTACCGGCCCACACGGCACAGTACTCGTACAAGATAACAATCAAGCTGCAAGTAAGATACGAAGACCCACGTGCTGCATAAGTCCGTCGAAGGACCGTGCCAAGGTGGGAGGTGGTTAGCCTTTCGCCCTTTAGCACGAAATTAGCCAAGAAATCCAACAATATATTAATACTGGTATGATAAATCACATAGAAGGTGTTAAAGCTATAGCAATCAAAACAAATCTCACTACTCATAGAAGACTTCCTGTCTTCTAACATCTAAATATAAATATGGAAAGTCATCATCATACATATGTAGATCCTAAAAGATTGCCGTGACAGCGGACCTTAACGCACTCAGAAATAAAATCGTATCTTACTTATATACAGGGTGTCCCTGAAACCGACGATAATCCTTTGACAGGAGATAAGGCTGCTAATTACCTCTCAGAATATCTAATTTTACGTTTAGTAAAAATGGCTTAGTTTTTGAGATATTGGCATTTTTGTAAAAATCCAAAATTTTCTCCCTCAGCTCATTTTTTAAAATTCCACAAGTACAAATGTAAAATTTTCTTTAATCTAGTTTTTGTCAAATATTCCTAAAAAGTAAGGCTTTCACACGGTATAATTTATTTTTTCATGTTTAATCCTGTTTAGCTGAAAAACGACTTAAGAGCCACATGTTAAAAAAATTTCAGCCTCATCCCTTGAGTTTGGTCCTTCGCGGTGAAAAAAAAAAATAACTACACTAAAGTGGCATTATGCAACAAAAATACGCCCATCTAATGTAGTTTTTAAAATGGTACATCACTTACCTATTTGCCCAATAATTTATGAGATATTGTTATTTAACTGCAAAAGGACCTCGGAATTTGATAACTGTTCTACCAACTACGAATTGGAATAAAATAAACACTTGAAGTAATTGGTCTTTATTAACCTGTTAAAGTAGATGTTCAAATTGTTTACAACCTGCACAAATGCTAGCTCGACATATTCTCACAAATGCCCGGTTGATGCGTCAAGCAAGTGCAGATACGTCCACCTATGCTATGTAAATAGTTTGTGTTTTCCGTCCAGTTGACTATAGCCGGCACGACCGAACGGAAGCACTTCCGTGCACTGCAGTGTAGCAGACATGAAATAAAGGGAAGCACTGACATGGCACTAAGTTCACCCGGTGTTATGGGCTGACATCAGAGATGTTGTAGGTGATGTAGCCAACCATCTCAGTTTACATTAAAAAAAACTGAGCTACTGCCGTAATTCTTTCTTTGAGCTCTATCAAGTTTTCCACCGGTTTCCCGTAAACTTTTTCTTTTAAATAGCCCCAATAATAAAAATCTAACGGATTTAAATCCGGTGACCTAGACGTCCAATCCATCTGTGGGGATATGCTAGGTCTAAAAAATTACGCACTTCTCTAGCGCAATGGGCTGGGCAGCCATCATTTTGCAACCACCTCAGTATGGCCAATGGTACATCTTCTAAAAGGCTCTGAAGTTCCTGTTGCAGAAACTCAAGATAATTCGCCCGTTTAAAGTCTCTACAATTCAACGGACGTGTCACTTGTGGCCTCCTAGCCACTTGTATCCCCACAAATAGACCGAACATCTAGATCACCGGATTTCAATCCATTAGATTTTTATTATTGGGGCTATTTAAAAGAAAAAGTTTACAGGAAACCGGTTGAAAACTTGATAGAGTTCAAAGAAAGAATTACGGCAGTAGCTCAGGTTTTTTTTTATGTAAAATGACATGGTTGGCTACGTCACCTACAACATCCGTGATGTCAGCCCATAACACCGGGTGAACTTGGTGCCACGTCAGTGCTTCCCTCCAGTCGTGCCGGCTACACTCAACTGGACGGAAAACACAAATTATTTACATAGCATAGGTGGGCGTATCTGCACTTGCATCGAGTACATGCTCGACGCATCAACCGGGCATTTGTGAGAAGATGTCGAGCTAGCATTTGTGCAGGTGGTAAGCAATTTGAACATCTACTTTAACAGGTTAATAAAGACCAATTTACTTCAAGTGTTCATTTTATTCCAATTCGTAGTTGGTAGAACAGTTATCAAATTCCGAGGTCCTTTTGCAGTTAAATAACAATATCTCATAAATTATTGGGCAAATAGGTAAGTGATCTACCATTTTAAAAACCGCATTAGATGGGCGTATTTTTGTTGCATAATGCCACTTTAGTGTAGTTATTTTTTTTTCACCGCGAAGGACCAAACTCAAGGCATGAATCTGAATTTTTTTTAACATGTGGCTCTTAAGTCGTTTTTCATCTAAACAGGATTAAGCATAAAAAAATTAATTATACCGTGTGAAAGCCTTACTTTTCGGGAATATTTGACAAAAACTAGATTTAAGAAAATCTTACATTTGTACTCGTGGCATTTAAAAAAATGAGCTGAGGGAGAAAATTTAGGATTTTTACAAAAATGACAATATCTCAAAAACCAAGCCATTTTTACTAAACCTAAAATTAGATATTCTGAGAGGTAATTAGCAGCCCTTTCTCCTGTTAAAGAATTATCGTCGGTTTCTGGGACACCCTGTATAACTAGCTGTGCCCGCGGCTCCGCCCGCTCTCATATTTGACTTCACTGCTAACCTCATAAGCCATTTAGCGTGATAGTAAGTAGCCTATAGTTGATGGGAAGAATCAAGCTATCCGTAGATTTTTTTTTTATTAAAATCGGTTCAGTGGTTCTCGAGTTATAAGCGGACAGACAGACATACACTCAGACACTCAGACACTCAGACAGAAAGCAGACGTTGGATTTTATTATAGGTAATATAATTATATAATATCATAAATGCGAAAGTATATTTATTGTTTGTTTGTTCATCTTTCACGCCTGAACAGCTGGACGGATTTTGACGAAACTTCGTATAGTGGTAGTGTATATATCCCGGAGTAACATAATAATAAATAAACGCAAGAACTAAACAATAAATTAATGATTCACATATTATGAATATTTAGTTCTCTTGCAACAGTGCAACACTGATCAAGTGATGGCAGTACACTTTAATAATAATTTGTATACCGGGTACCTACTAGGTACATACTACATAGGTATGACAGGTAGCTACGAATGTAACTCCTTACATCCGTTAATGCATTGTTACCTACACTTAGGACCTCGACATTGCACAATCATTGCTGGCCTTGTAAGAAAGTAGTATGTGGAACGAGTCCTCGGAATTAAGCTATCTATTCCATCTGAACTTCAGTCTATGAATACTAAGTCCGTGACGCATTTAGTCTGACCTAGGCTGAGAAACTATGCGATACCTATCTGGGTTATTTTTAGGGTTCAGTATCCGTCGTGCGGGACCCTATTACTAAGCCTACGCCATCTGTCTGTCCGTCTGTCCGAGGGCTGTATCTCTTGAACGGTAATAGGTAGCCCGTTGAAATTTTCACGGAATATGTGTTATTTTATGGCCGATATAACAACAAATAATAAAAATAAGAAAAAGAAAAACATTCACGGAGGTCCCAATACAAGAAACTAAAAAGTGTATGCGCGCCATCTACCGAAAACAGTATGATGCAGCGCTGACCATGACATGGCGATACGGAACCCTCGGTGCGCGGTTCGACTCGCACTTGGCCGGTTTCTTTTAGAATGAATTGTGGTGGGTGGCTAAGAATTTGGAAAACCTAAGTTCACATAATTGGGTATAGTAGCAAAAGGGACGCTATGGCATTAATTCTCAAAGTGCAGTAAATATCATCAGACACCCGTCTTTTTCAGCCTCTATAGCTCAGTGGCGCGATCTGTCAGCTGCCGTTTGTGATGTTAAGCACACCTGGGCGCGGTCAGAACTTGCATGGGTGACCGCTCGATCGTTGGAGGCTGACCGTGGTTTGAATTTCACGTAAAATTGGAGGTCCCTTCCCTTCTTACTTTCTCGCTTACCTTACTACCTAGGTGGTAGGGATTAACCCACCCGGGTTGATACCACCGCACCGAATGAAAGGTCGTTCGAAGCGACTATGTAAATAGTACGTGTTTTCAGTTCAGTTCTGACTGCACTGACTGACGTGGCAGCGAGTTAACCAAGGTGCTGTGGGCTGACATCACGAATGTTGTAGCCTACAACATTCGTGATGTCAGCCCACAATTGTCACACAATGTCGATAGTCGTGCCTCACAAGACTATCGACATTGGAAATGAATCTACGGAATTCGAAAAAAAAATGTCGTTCTGACTTTTTGAATTTTTTCAAAAAGGTTAGGCTACAGGGCAAACCCTTAACCCGATCGTCTTTATTTTAGGCTCAAATTGTAGCTGACTAAATTGTCCAGAGGAGTTTTTCTCAAATTTTTGATATCATTCTACGTTTCCAAAATATCGAGCGCCAAAATAAAACAAAACTGAATTTTTTTTTTTTTTTTTTAACTATTTCGGCCATAACTTTTTTTTCGTTTTTGACTTTCTCGAATAATTCTTTTTGCACCTTACAGCTCTCATGAATACGCGTTCGTACACTGGAAATCGTTCGTACACTGGAGCGAACGAAAAGACATTTCCAATGTCAAAACTCACTAATAGGAAACGTTGCCATTAGGCCATAGCCTGTTTGGGGTTGAAATGTCATCACTCCGCAGACTTAACTTCGGCAAACTCTAACTGGCAGGGACGTATTTATAGCTTCCACAGGGGGGGTGTTCTGACGAAATAGGGATCGGCTCAACTCAATAAGATTTTAGTGTTCCTGTTGAGTCGTTCTGTATTTCGGCCTAGAGGGGTACCGATACTGAAAGTTCTATAATTGTGTGCCAGGCAGGTTGAATTCGACAAAAAAAATTGTAAACGGGTGTCTCAGAAACCGACGATAATCCTTTGACAGCTGATAGGGCTCCTAATTACCTCTCATAATATCTAATTTTAGGTTTAGTAAAAATGGCATAGTTTTTGAGATATTGTCATTTTTGTAAAATTCCAAAATTTTCTCCCTCAGCTCATTTTTTTAAATGCCACAAGTACAAATGCAGGATTTTGTTAAATCTAGTTTTTGTCAAATATTCCTGAAAAGTAAGGCTTTCACAAGGTATAATTTATTTTATCATGTTTAACCCTGCTTAGCTGAAAAACGACTTAAGGGCCACATGTTAAGTTTTTTCCAGCCTCATCCCTTGAATTTGGCCCTTTGCGGTGAAAAGAAAAAGTAACTACACTAAAGTGGCATTATGCACGAAAAATACGCCCATCTAATGTAGTTTTTAAATTGGTACATCACTTACCGATTTGCCCAATAATTTATGAGATATTGTTAACTGCAAAAGGACGTCGGAATTTGGTAACTGTTCTACCAACTACGAATTAGAATAAAATAAACACTTGAAGTAATTGGTATTTTATTAACCTGTTAAAGTAGATGTTCAAATTGTTTACCACCTGCACGAATGCTAGCTCGACATCTTCTCACAGATGCCCGGTTGATGCGTCGAGCAAATACGCGATGCAAGTGCAGATACGTCCACCTGAGCTACTGCCGTAATTCTTTCTTTGAGCTCTATCAAGTTTTCCACCGGTTTCCCGTAAACTTTTTCTTTTAAATAGCCCCAATGATAAAAATCTAAAGGACTTAATACTGTGATCCAGACGTCCGATCCATCTGTGGGGATATGCTTGGTCCTCGGCTTGGTCTAAAAAATTACGCACTTCTCTAGCGTAATGGGCTGGGCAGCCATAATTTTGCAACCACATCTCCCTCCGTATGGCCAATGGTACATCTTCTAAAAGGCTCTGAAGCTCCTGTTCCAGAAACTCAAGATAATTTCGCCCGTTTAAAGTCTCTGCAACTCAACGGACGTCTTGTGGTCTCCTAGCCACTTGTATTCCCACAAGCGGCGGGTGGCCGAGTGGTTTGGGCATCGGCTTCTCATTCGAGAGGTCCGCGGTTCGAATCCCGTTGGCGCGTACCAATGAGTTTTTTCTGACGAAAAAATTTACGTGCATACCTACACTTGCTGCTTCACCGTTCGGAACCGGTGTAAAACTGTAGGTCCCTTCCCTTGCCCCTTACTAGGTGGTAGGCTCAAATTGTAGCCGACTGGGTTGGTACCACCGTACTGGATGTAAGATGGCCGCATAGCAGCCTCGGTTGTGTTCTCCTCTAGTCCAATATAGCCAGCAATCCAGGGAAGTTTCCGGTATGGCACCTACCTTCTTGGAGGTGATATTGGCTGGTCGGAGCATGCGCTTTAGGCTGTCCAACTCTGCCACCCATACCGGATTACATAAAAAAAAAACAATTTGAACATCTACTTTAACAGGTTAATAAAGACCAATTACTTCAAGTGTTTATTTTATTCCAATTCGTAGTTGGTAGAACAGTTATCAAATTCCGAGGTCGTTTTGTAGTTAAATAACAATATCTCATAAATTATTGGGCAAATCGGTAAGTGATATACCATTTTAAAAACTACATTAGATGGGCGTATTTTTGTTGCATAATGCCACTTTAGTGTAGTTATTTTTTTTTTCACCGCGAAGGGCCAAATTCAAGGGATGAGGCTGGAAAAAATTTAACATACATACATACATACATATCACACACGCTGGATCCCGACAATCATTAAACAAAATTTAACATGTGGCCCTTAAGTCGTTTTTCAGCTAAGCAGGGTTAAACATGATAAAATAAATTATACCTTGTGAAAGCCTTACTTTTCAGGAATATTTGACAAAAACTAGATTTAAGAAAATCTTGCATTTGTATTTGTGGCATTTTAAAAAATGAGCTGAGGGAGAAAATTTTGGAATTTTACAAAAATGACAATATCTCAAAGACTAGGCCATTTTTGCTAAACCTAAAATTAGATATTCTGAGAGGTAATTAGCAGCCCTATCAGGTGTCAAAGGATTATCTTCGGTTTCTGGGACATGACACCCTGTATAGTATAGGATGAAGTTTGAAAATTTAATTATATCTAGTGTAAACTGCGTGTCGAAGGGGGGGGGTCCGGACCCCCTAAACCCCCCCCCCCCCCCCCCCCCCCCTTATATACGTCGGTGCTAACTGGTACGCCTAGGTCGCCACGGCCTCAACTGCGATGTTCGGGCATGACACGAATCCTCTTTGCCAAATATATATATCTTTTTTTTTTATAGAAACTGACACAATTGGCTACATCACCTACAACATCCGTGATGTCAGCCCATAACACCGGGTGAACTTGGTGCCACGTCAGTGATTCCCTTCATTTCATGTCGGGCAACACTGAACTGGACGGAAGACACGAACTACTTACATAGCCGTTTCGACCGACATTTCATTCAGTGCGGTGGTACTAACCCGGGCGGGATAAACTCTACCACCTAGTAAGGTAAGAAGGGAAGGGACCTACAGTTTTACGTAAAGCCTACTTGTAAAGAAACTTCAGACGGCTTTAGCTTTGGCATACCAGGAGATAAATGACTCCATAGAAAAGGTTCCATACCTTCGGCTTTAATAGCCTACTGTTTCACGTAGCCAATCGCTTCGTGCGAAAATGTACCTAAACGATCGAGTGTAAAGTGATTATTGCTTTGCAGCTGCGCGCAGTTGCGTGGGCGAGCGTGTAGGTATGCTTCGCGCGGCTGATGAATTTCCACTGAATTAGACCGCCGCCGCCGCCGCGCCGGCGCGGCCCGCCGCCGCCGCCCGCTCCGGGTGGTAGGTAGTTAGCGCGCGCAAGTACATAGAGTGCGTGACGCCTGACTGTAAATTCTGACAGCGGAATCAGCGCTGATGTGGCGCTGAGAGCCGCTTTAGTAAGTGGCTCTCAGCGCCACAACAGCGCTGATTCCGCTGTCAGAATTTACAAGAATAGACCTGCAGGGGTCGGTGCCTAGGATTAGATAAACGCGATTTATAGTCTAACGTACGTTTGATTTGCATTATTTGCTAACTTTATGCAATCGTTTCAAACTTACATAAGAAATATGCAACAAACAATAAAATGTCCTTATATGTTAGCAATAAAACTTCCCGAAGTACCGGCGGCGTAGGCGCAGGCAGCTACCTACATGAGAGACACACAACCGACCGGGAGGCTCGCATTGTTTCTCGACCACAAATGAAAGTACTTTACTATAACTTAACACTTGCATCTTTATATTTGGCGAGTGCATTGATTGTCAAGTGGGGAAGAAAGACCCACAGATAACTGCTAGGACGAGGCAGCAAAAACTTTTCTTTTATGGAAACTGACACGGTTGGCTGGCTACATCACCTACAACATCCGTGATGTCAGCCCATAGGGTGAACTTGGTACCACGTCAGTGCTTCCCTTAGGTCGTGCCGGCTACACTGAATTGGACGGAAAACACGAACTATTTACATAGCCGTTTCGACCGACGCGTTTCGTTCAGTGCGGTCGTATCAACCCGGCCGAGATAAACCCTACCACCTAGTAAGGTAAGAAAGAAGGAAATATACATACATATCACACTCTGTATCCCGACAATCGGGGTAAGCATAGTAATCGGAGTTGTACTGCAGGTACTCTTGTAAATTACAGCACAACACCGACCACCTCGTTTGGCAAAGTATTCGGACAAGATAACTATAAAGCAGCTGCATGACTCTGTTGAAGGACCGTGCCGAGGTGAGAGGTGGCTATCCTGTCGCCCTATAACATGGCATCTTGTCCTTATCCCTTAGTCGCATTTTACGACATGTACAGGGAGAGATGCAGTGGGGCTATTCAGTTTATATACCAGTTTAACATTGTTTATTATAGAAACAGCCTTTCGTTGTTGGCATTGTGCTTTTGAGAACGCATCGTTTCTCAAAAGCGTTTCTCTGTCGGCGCACACCGCCATGTGTGTAGAATTGTTGTGTGGAATGGCGACACTTCCACCCTGGAGGCCTTCGCGCTTCATTGGCAAATCAGCTGTGATGGTGCCTTGCTGAGCGTGGTTTCGCGAGTTGAGGAGGATTTGGCTGTGTAGAATGGCTGTGTGAATGTATGAAGGGAAGCACTGACATGACACCTAGTTCACCCGGTTTTATGGGCTGACATCATGGATGTTGTAGGTGATGTAGCCAACCGTGTCAGTTTCCATTAAAAAAATTTATGTATGTAAGTAAAAGTGATAGAAAAGAGTTAGGTGACAAATAATGTTGCAAGTCGCCTCTGCCGGCGTTTATGACCTAGGCTGCCCTAGGCTCCGCTTAGTAGTTAGGGCATAGAGCAGTCGGTCTCTAGGTGTGACGCTACTTGCCAAGCTAGAGGCGTGTGGTGGACGTGAGGAGATGGCTCGGTGCGACTTAGTCCACTGCACCATTGACCTCAGCCAGCGTGACACCAGACTTCGGGAGAAATGTACTGGGAGAACAGACACTACTCGAAACTAGCAGAGATACGGGCGACCAACTGCTGCTGATCCAAAGTCCAAAGTTACTGTCACTCATTGAAATACGCAAAATTTGCGTATTTCAATGAGTGACAGTAACTTTTGAAATATAAAAATAGGAAATACTCGAATGGGACACCACGTGAACAGGCAGACAGACGTACAGGCGAAAAGCGGAGTCACACCATGAGCACAATAGTAAATAGTTATGGACCTCTCATTGTGCCATTTTTGTTTTGCTAAAGAGCCCTAAAAAGGTAGGTTAAATGCGCGAGTTCGACTCGGCCAAGTGCGAGTCGAACTCGCGCACCGAGGGTTCCGTATCGCCATGTCATGGTCAACGAAACGCACGCCATCTATGGCGTATTTATGAAATGCTTCATTCATATTAGTTAACTTTTCGGCAGATGGTGCGCATACACTTTTTAGTTTCTTCTATGGGATGGGAACCCCGTGATTTTTTTACTTTTTCTTATTTTTCTTATTTGTTGTTACATCGGCCATAATAACACCTATTCTGTGAAAATTTCAACGGGCTACCTATTATGGTTCAAGAGATACAGCCCTCGGACAGACAGACAGACACACAGACAGGCAGACGGCGGCGTAGGCTTAGTAATAGGGTCCCGTACCGGATACGCAATCCTAAAAATTGGCAGTAAAAAGCAATAGATGTGTTTCCTTCAGTTTCCTTAGGATCTTTCAAGAGAAGCGTAATAAAAAGGCATCTGTCACGCTGCCGGCACGGCAGCATTCGGCATTCGCAGCCCCCATTTTGGGCGTCGTCGTCGGCTCAACAATCCACGATGAGGGCGCCAAGTGTCCTGCGTATCCATAAAAAAAAAAAGGTATGGTTACCCTACAGTCAGCTCGTCCATGCGACGACGTGGCTTTGCTGCGCTGCAAGGAAAGTGCAACGAGCAGCGTGTGTTGCGTGCGTGATGCGTCGTAGCTCGCATGCTGATTGCGAGTCCGGCCGAGTCGCATGCGATGCGCCCCGGCCGGAGTACCGGCTAGGCTACCGGCCGAGTAGCGAAATAAATAAATTGTTTGTAGCTGAGTTATATTTTGTAATTAATTAGTACCCTTTTTAATTTCAGTATCCGTACGGAAGCCTATTACTAAGCCTATACCGTCCGTCTGTCCGTCTGTCCGTCTGTCGATCGACCGCACCACTGAGCTACCGAGACTGACAAAGCCATATAATTTTGTCTACTACCTTGATCTACCTAGTCCTAGTCGCTCGTTCACGACTACATTATATACTTGTACCTACCTACTTACGTTGCATTTCCTACCTTCCTTTCTACAATCCACTTCCACTACTTATAATAACAGGTAGGTAACTTAGAAAGCCATATAATTATTTCAGCTTTTGTAGGACGAGAACATATTTACGTTTTTAGTTTTTATGTATTATTAGATTAATTTAATTTATTTTAATATTTTCTTCCCCCTCTTGCCTCGCCTTCTTCCGCCAAAGGATAAGCCTGGCAATTCAGAGGGGTAACGCGGCTGGCATCCTCGGCACAATCCCGGGGACAAAAGCACTAAATGAAATTTATTTTTTAAGTTAGTTTATTTCTTAAGTTAGTTTATATAATTTTTAAATTAGTTAATTATGTACTAGTTTTCTTCTTATCGAATAAATAAAATCCTCTCATATTTTCTTTCTGGTATAAATGTGCGAGTTTGGTAATACATGCGATAGCGAATCGGGAAAAAACTATAATTTTATTTCAAATTTATTTTCTTTCATATAAACTTAATATTATGATCAGCCTCCAACGGTCGAGCGGTCACCCATCCAAGTACTGACCGCGCCCAGGTGTGCTTAACAACAGTCGACCGACCGCACAACTGAGTTACCGAGGCTGACAACTTATACTTGTTGTATGGAGAAACATACATATTGATTTACTTATCGGAAATTATAGCAGAAAGATTTATCTCTAATACAAATTTCGCCCTCATCAAACCATTAAGGGCTGAATATTTTCTGCTCTGATCACCAATACTTCTTTTGCAGGAAAATCAATAATTATGTTTTCCTGGTTTTCATATACTTAACCTTATATTTTTTTTTTATTAAAAATTGTCACGTCTCATCTTTTCTACTACCTACGTCCCTTTATTTACACATTTCACACACCTAAAGGTTGGTTGTAAGTAATCTCTTCAACTGATAAATCCGTCTTTACACCTGGTGTACCTGTATTCATTGTGTAATTTTTATTCTTGTAAAATATTTGTGGAGCAATTAAAGCATTTTCTATCTATCTATCTATCTACTTCAATCAATGTGTAGGTAGATATTTCTATATAAAACCTGTGCCTAAATTACTTAGTTTTTTTTTTATGAAAAGTGACACGGCTGGCTCCATCACCTACAACATCCGTGATGTCATGTCAGCCCATAACACCGGGTGAACTTGGTGCCACGTCAGTGCTTCCCTTCGATCGTGACGGCTACACTGAACTGGACGGAAAACACAAACTATTTACATAGCCGTTTCGACCGACCTTTCATTCAGTGCGATGGTACCAACCCGGGCGGGTTAAACCCTACCACATAGTAATATTAGAAGGGAGTAATGTCCCTTTGTCGCCTTTTACGACATACACGAGGAGAAATGCAGTGGGGCTATTCTTTTAAACTATCGGCCCCACACGGTGGTTAATTTATTACTGTACAAGTTTCCACGCTATGATTTCCTCCGTTAAACAGTTCAAGTTATTTCTTTTCAGCTACGGAATCACCTACTTTATAATGTTGACAATAGCTTAACAACACTTTATAAATAAAGGATACCTTTGCAGGCACTGTGTCAACTAACGGCGATCGAACATCTAAACACAACGCACATATTGTTCTGTTCGCTAAACTGCTTCTTGACACAGAAACAATAACGGGCCATCAGGCAACCGCGTCGGCCTGCGCACACCGTAGACTTGTCGCTATTGTGTAGACTTCACGCAAGAATGTGCGTACGACTAGCTTTTACCCGTCAGCGATTTACGGTTTGGAAAAATATAGGCTATTCGCTAGTCGGCACATCGTCAGCTACAACCATCATGTTAAAATATCAGGTTTAGAGGTGGTCTGGATGACTAGTTAAAAGTAACAAATATACAATGCTATTTGTTGCCGGAACGCTTTTTACCTATTTTAAATTGGACCTGTATAAATTATGTGCAGGTGTTTGACTTGTCATGTGTCAAGTAGTGAACCGCTAATAAACCTAAACTAGAAGAAAATATTGTTTTAATAGGGACACAATTATTGTTATACGTTCAGATGTTAGCCTTTGATGCACGTACCGGACATGTGCTCAAAAAGGGTCAAGTGCGTAGTACCCATAACCGACGAGGTTGCATGAAGAACATGTTCTTGCCTTGCTTGAACATGTTCATGTTCTGCCGCCTCTTCCACTCTCATAATGCATTTTGTCAGCCTCGATAGCTCAGTGGTGCAGACAGTCAACTGTCGCTATTGAATGTTAAGCAACGTGGGTGCGGTCAGTACTTGTATAGGTGACCGCTGACCGTTGGAGGCTGACCGAGGTTCGGATTCCTCGTAAAACTGTAGCTCCCTTCCCTCCTAATCTTACTTGGTGGTAGGGTTTAACCCGCCCGGGTTGGTACCACCGCACTGAATGAAACGTCGGTCTAAACGGCTATGTAAATAGTTTGTGTTTTCCGACCAGTTCAGTGTAGCCGGCACGATCAAAGGGGGAAGCACTGACATGGCACCTAGTTCACCCGGTGTTATGGGCTCACATCACGGACGTTGTAGGTGATGTAGCCAACCGTGTCAGTTTCCATAAAAAAAAAAAGAGAGTGGAAGAGGCGGCAGAACTGTGTCAGGATCGTGGCGCGTGGAGATTCGTTGTCTCTGCCTACCCCACTGTACATATGTGTATGCTGTTTAATACTACTCGCATCATCCACGAACCATTGTCGTTACTCTTATGTAAAGGAATCAACACTGAAAAAAATAAAGATATCTTCTCGTTTCACACGTCCATTGGTCGTACCGAGAGTTTTGCATGATAATAATAAATGTGTTTTTGAAATGTCAATTAGCATAAAAACGAGACTTTAGGCAGGACATGGCTGAGTCAGTGCCGTACCGACCGACCCACATTATCTGAACTGTTACGATGACCTGCCCGCTATTCTTTTCTCTCTTATGATGAGACACTGTACGTGTGAGAGTAAAAGTTATTTTTGCAGTTCAGTTTTGGAATTTAGCACCGTTTTCTTAGCAGGATACAGTTACGAACGGAACCGGCGCCGGATTTGGAGAAAGATGTTGGAATTTGTGAAAGAATCGCTTTTCGAAAATGTGTCTTGCTTGTCGGATGTTAGATAGAACGGATGTTAGATGTGGATGTTTAATTAAATTCTTTTTTATTAGCTGTAGCATATGGAAGGCAGGAAGGATCGATGTGAGGTCCTCCTGATAAATAAATAGTTCACAATTTTTGTTTTTTATGTAATCCAGTATGAGTGGCTGAGTCGAAGGGGCCAAAGCACATGCTCCGACCAGCCAATATCACCTCAGAGAAGGTAGGTGCCATACCGGAGACTTCCCTGGATTGCTGGCTATACTGGACTAGAGGAGAACACAACCGAGGCTGCTATGCGGCCATCTCACATCCAGTACGGTGGTAACAACCCAGTCGGCGACAATTTGAGCCTACTACCTAGTCCACGTTAAACTGTAGGTCCCTTCCCTTCTTACCTTACTAGGTGGTAGGGTTTATCCCGGCCGGGTTGGTACCACCGCACTGAACGAAACGTCGGTTGAAACGGCTATGTAAATAGTTCGTGTTTTCCGTCCAGTTTAGTGTATCCGACATGAAATGAAGGGAAGCACTGACATGGCACCTAGTTCACCCTGTGTTATGGGCTCACATCACGGATGTTGTAGGTGATGTAGCCAACCGTGTCAGGTTCCATAAAAAAAAATAAAAAAAAAGTAAGGGGCCATGGCGCCGCCGCCGCGGTAGCGGAAAACATAATGGAAATGTTGAACTCTACTTAAAACTCCTGCAAGTCGTTCTGTTTTTATTGGTATGTCACCTATAGCCGCAGACCTACCGTGCGTCGAATTTACGTAATTTCATTTTGTAATTTAACTTTTTATTAATAAATAAACACTATCCCTAGCTGGTATTTCCAGGAAATAAATTAAAATCCTATCGAATTATTATTGTTTTTTTTTATACCTTAAAGTCATCGGATGAATGGTTTACGGCATAGAACACTAACGAACGAACTAACAAATGTACTTACATGTTTATGTATTAGAAGAAGAATATAAAGAAATCCAAATAGCTCATTAAACAAAAATCTGTTAAGTGCGAGTTTTACTCGCGCACGGACGTTTCCGTATCTATCCGCTATCAATAATATCCGCCTATCTTTTGTCTTTCAGCAATGCAATTTATAAGAGCCTGTGGCGCCATCCATTATTTAGTAGCGTGACTAATCGATTTTTCGCACGTTTGTTGTATGGGAGCCTGCCTTAATTTTTAACATTTTCTTTTTTTTTATTATTTGTTGTTATATCCGCCATAGTAACACATATTATGTAATACATTTCAACGGGCTACCTATTACGGTTCAAGAGATACAGCCCTCGGACAGACAGACAGACAGACAGGCGCAGGCTTAGTAATAGACTTCCGTACGGGATACGGACACCTAAAAGTGCTCTAACAATAATTAAAATTAAATTGTAACGTTTGCCTTATTGGGTCTACCATATCTAAGATATCAAAGTTAAATTTTTCACCCCGATTTATGTGTGATCAACGAATGTACATCAAATAACTGACCACGATATGAAACCCAACTGAGGTGGAACGGTCGACCGTGGCAGTGAAACAAAAATACGGACATACCACAATGACCATTCACTATTACGCGAAGTGAAAGAAATACTAACAAAGGATAACGTATGCTTCCTGTCTGCTCTGCGCCGTGGCGTCCGGCGGCGTCCCCAAGCGCCGCGTCTCACCCCAAGGTGCTACGAGAGTCCCCATTCATGTGGACTCATCGGTCACTTGGAGAGAAACAAATTCGTTCCAGAGGGTTTCGTAAGCAACAGTTTACTAACAGTTTCGTAAGCAACAAGATTACTTGAATACTCGTATGTGGAATACATAAGAAGGGTTAAAATTCTATAGGGTCTATGTGCCTAAAAGTTAAAGTCGAGATATAACAAAAAAACTCAAAAATACACGCATAGTGGCTCATAGACCGGTCCTTGCTTTAACAGCGTCTGTGTAGTAGTAGGGCGGAGTTAGGCACTTAGACTCTTTTGTATGTTATTAGCCTTGGCTCATTGATTGTATTTCCGGAAAAATATCGTTTTGCGATTTTTTGGCACTTAGCCCCTATAGAATTTCAACCCTTCTTATTTGCGTACGTATTTCTTTTACTCCGGAAAAATATGCTAAAATTTTCGTTGAACGAGAGATGAAAATGTAACCATTGAAGTAAATTAACAACTAAACATAAAATTCATTGCTATTAATACCGGAGGTTTTAAAACTAAATTTGTCATACAATGTAAACTAAAAATATAATCAAATGTCATCATCATGTTTAACATATTTCATACTTCATATTAAAACATTTTTAAATATAAAAAAAAATATTATTTTAAATCCATGTAACCATGCACGGAGCCCTATAAGCGCTCTGGACAATAGAATAGGTGGATGGACAGTGAATGTGTATTTGAGCAAAGGATTCGGCAATTCCTTTGAGATTTGTGATTTCGAGAAGAGCGGCGACGGCGCGGAGGCGGGGCGCGGGCTTTCTCATATTATTGTGTACGACACGACATGTCTTACTTCATAGAAATATAAGCACAAAACAAAAATGCAATTTGCAAATTTTATAAACTCAACAGAATAGGTTCCAAGAAAATTAAATAATAGAAAAGTTACATTATAATAATATTACACTAGTCTACGTAACCCGGGTTGATACCACCGCACTGAATGAAACGTCGTACGAAACGGCTATGTAAATAGTTCGTGTAGCCGACATGAAATGAAGGGAAGCACTGACATGGCACCTACTTCACCCGGTGTTATGGGCTTACATCACGTAGGTTGTATTGTAGTGTAGGTGATGTAGCCAACCGTGTCAGTTTCCATTTAAAAAAAAAACTTAACAGAAGGCGGACTTATTGCAGCATGGAAATTTCTTCCAGAAAAACTCGCACACAACAATGTATATCATCGTTAGTGTACAAGTTTTCTCACGGCGCGGCGGCGGCGCGGCTGCGGTGCTCTTCACCTAAGCAACGGAAAGTATGTATAGATATTCTTACAAAATTCTGAAATATCATTACAGTACACCCGGGATTAAAACTTCCAAAGTCTTCCCTGCGGAGGGAGCCAGTACCACAAGTTAAGTACTAGACCACACTTATTTTACTTTATAGAAAATTTCATAACTGTCTCTACCACTACTAGAGACGCCCTAAGCGATAATATTTGAAACCCAAAAACTACACACAGTGCTGCAAGCGCTTCGTATGTGTGTGTGTGTGTGTGCTAGTATCGACACTACACACAAAGAGGAGCAAGTTAGGCACACGCACAAAACAAATGCACACGCACAAAACAAATGCACACGCACAACACACATATGTAAGTCATAGGCCACGCCCACAGGCTTCAACGGCGTTGTAGAGAAATCGCGCTCAGGGCGCCTCTAGGAGGGGCGCGCGCATTTGATGCTCTGTGGTCTCTACCAACGACAGTAATAACAATTCACGAAATTGCAAACTAAACAAGTCAAATTCAACTGAACAAACACCCCCACAAAAGAAGCCTCTCTCCAAAGTGTCCAAGTTGAGTGGCACTTACCACCCAAATTAGGGTTACCTTAAAGAAGTTTTAGCAAAAGATTTCAAACGAATGTAATCATTGAATCGTCCAGTTTTGCACCACTGCTTTAAAGTTATGTAAGCCCTCTGAGCACATTGAGAAAGACATCACAAGGGGACGATTTAGTGACAAATCCTTTAATCTTCTTTGAAAAGACTTCCTTTGTCCGTGATACAATTTCAGTTTCTTTCAACCCCTTCAATTTCTTGAACACACAGAAGCAATGGTTAGTTATTTCATTGCACTTACTTGTATGATTTCCACTTGAAAAAAAAAAACGAATTTGCTAGGAATACCTACCTACACTTTAAGCGGCGGGGGGTTGCCTAGTGGTTTGGGCATCGGCTTCTCATGAGAGAGGTCCGAGGTTCGAATCCGGTCGGCTTGTACCAATGAGTTTTTTCTGACGAAAAAATTTACGTGCATACCTACACCTGCTGCTTCACCGTTCGGAACAGGTGTTAGTTAGGTCCCTTCCCTTGCCCCTCAATAGGTGGTAGGCTCAAATTGTAGCCGACTGGGTTGGTACCACCGTACTGGATGTAAGATGGCCGGATAGCAGCCTCGGCTGTGTTCTCGTCTAGTCAAGTATAGCCAGCAATCCAGGGAAGTCTCCGGTATGGCACCTACCTTCTCGGAGGTGATATTGGCTGGTCGGAGCATGCGCTTTGGCCGCTCCGACTCAGCCACACATACCGGATTACATTAAAAAAAACACACATTTTTGCGAGGCTGTGTCACTGGGAATTGGGATGAATGTAGGTCTTAGAATATAGGCGTAGTATTACCCATACGGGTGGGATAACGAAATCAAGTACATCGGCGGAAAGCAGTGGTTCCGTACCGCTGAAGGCCGGGAAGACTGGAGGAAATTGGAGAGGCGTATGTCCAGCAGTGGACGCTTACACGCTGACTGATTGAATTACATGTTACCCATACAGGCAAATCCTTGTCTAACGAGGCGTCGTCGTAAAACTTTATATCCTAAGCCCCACAACACCGACTACCACGTTTAGCAACGTATTAGGACAAAATAACTATCAAGCAGCAAGTAAGGCACGAAGACCCACCTGCTGCAAGACTCGGTGGAAGGACCGTGCCAAGGTGAGAGGTGGCTAGCCGTTTGCGGCTACGAGGAGAGCCTGCACGGTACGTGTCCTACTCGCCTTTTACGACACGCACTGTGAGAGATGCAGTGGGGCTATTCTTTTTAAGTACCGGCTCCACACGGTGCAATGCAGTTAAACACTGTCTACATCAAAATTTGTTCTAAAAATATAACATAATTAAAATATAAAATATAACCTATTCAAAGCCTCTATTGTAGAGTATAGTGTGACAACTATTAAAATATCATTATTTAGTAAATAGTATGTGTGAGTGTAAAAGTGATTAATGATAGTTTCACTTGACTTTAGGGGAAACTCCCGGCAGTTTTTTTGCTATTCTCAACTCTTTCGACTCTACCTGCCGCCGCCACCACCGCCCCCGCCACCGCATGACCAAGCAACTTCTCAAAATGTAAATTTAATTTTACCGATCTTCGTTGAGTTTATCAAAAATTCTTTAGGCGTTGAAGAAATGTTATATTCTGCTATACGGGCCTTTTCAGGGTAGCAGTAACATTTCATTCTTATTATTGGGTAAGTATGTTCGTTGACGTTGATTAAAAGCTACTATCTGTATATTTGTATAATATATTATCTGCGAGCACGGTAGTGCCGCCGCCAAGTTCGAGATCTGCGCCTGCGTATGGCACTGGCGCACGATGCTTCACTGGAAACATTTCGGCGTATAATTCATTGTGACTAGATTTATTTCGTGCATCCTTACCTATAATAAAATCCAACGTCTGCTTTCTGTATGTCTGAGTGTCTGTCTGTCCGCTTATAACTCGAGAACCACTGAACCGATTTTAATAAAACAAAATTCTACGGATAGCTTGATTCTTCCCATCAACTATAGGCTACTTACTATCACGCTAAATGGCTTATGAGGTTAGCAGTGAAGTGAAATATGAGAGCACTTGGCAATATTTGTATGTAACGGACACGGAATCATTCACCCGAGTAAGAACCGATGACATTACAATATCCTGAAGGGGGGGGGGGGGGGGGGGGGGAAGGTGGGGGGATAAGTAGAGGCATATAGGGAGGGGGGTGAGGGAGGGGCGGGAGGGGAGGTGGAGGTAGAGCGATGGACCTTTCTTCCTTCCTTACCTATAATAAAATCCAACGTCTGCTTTCTGTCTGAATGTCTGAGTGTCTGTCTGTCCGCTTATAACTCGAGAACCACTGAACCGATTTTAATAAAACAAAATTCTACGGATAGCTTGATTCTTCCCATCAACTATAGGCTACTTACTATCACGCTAAATGGCTTATGAGGTTAGCAGTGAAGTGAAATATGAGAGCACTTGGCAATATTTGTATGTAACGGACACGGAATCATTCACCCGAGTAAGAACCGATGACATTACAATATCCTGAAGGGGGGGGGGGGGGGGGGAGGTGGGGGGATAAGTAGAGGCATATAGGGAGGGGGGTGAGGGAGGGGCGGGAGGGGAGGTGGAGGTAGAGCGATGGACCTTTCTTCCTTACCTCTAATAAAATCCAACGTCTGCTTTCTGTCTGTCTGTATGTATGTCTGTCTGTTTACCATCTTTGGGGTTGCCATATTTACTCGAAGTATCGATGATAGCGAGACTCAACGGAAAGGAGGGAGAGGCAGGGAGATGGAGGGAGAGGGAGAGGGAGAGGGAGAGGGAGAGGGAGATTAAAATAGGGAATGATTTCAAAATTAGATTTTAGGAGTTTATAAAATTTTGTACAGAGATGAATTGCATCCTGAGGAAGGACATAGTCTCAAAAAACAACCCTTAAGGGGGTGAAATAGGAGATGCGAAAGTTTGTATGGGAGTATCGGTTTCTTAAGGTCCAGGATTGTTGGATTTTCACATATAAGGGGAGGAAACGGAGTGTTAAAGATTGTATGGGAATATCGTTTTTTTTAAAAGGAAAATCATAATTATAGCTACTCAAAACAAATAAATGGGGGGGGGGGGGGAGGGGGGATGGGTGTGACGGTGGCCTCGCCCTTAGTTACTTACTTTCTTCGTGGAGGTTTATTGTATTCCAGAATGCAGCTTAGCCTGAAGCCTCGCCGTTAGTTACTTACTTTTTTATCGTCTTCCAGAATACAGCTCGGCCTTCGGCCTCGCCCATAGTTACTTACTTACATCAAGAAGGTTAATCCTCTTCCTTAACGCAGCTCGGCCTTCGGCCTGACCCATGGTTTATCCTCTTCCTAAACGGAGCTCGGCCTTCGGCCTCGCCCTCAGTTACTTACTTTCTTCGAGAAGGTTTATAGTCTTCCTAAAGGCAGCTCGGCCTTCGGCCTCGCTCTTTGTTACTTACTTTCATCGAAAAAGTTTATCCTCTTCCTGAACGCAGCTCGGCCTTCGGCCTCGCCCTTAATTACTTTCTTTCTTAGAGATGGTTTATCGTCTTCCTGAACACAGCTCGGCCTTTGGCCTCGCCCTCAGTTACTTACTTTCTTCGAGAAGGTTTATGGTCTTCCTGAACGCAGCTCGGCCTTGGGCCTCGCCCTCAGTTACTTACTTTCTTCGAGAAGGTTTATCCTCTTCCTGAACGCAGCTCGGCCTTCGGCTTCGCCCATAGTTACTTACTGTCTTCGAGAATGTTTATCGTCTTCCTAAACGCAGCTCGGCCTTCGGCTTCGCCGTTTGTTACTTGCTTTCTTCGAGAAGGTTTATAGTCTTCCTGAACGCAGCTCGGCCTTCGGTCTCGCCCTCAGTTGCGTAATTTCTTCGAGAATATTTATGGTCTTCCTGAATGTAGCTCGGCCTTCGGCCTCGCCCTTAATTACTTACTTTCTTAGATAAGGTTTATCGTCTTCCTGAACGCAGCTCGGCTTTCGGCCTCGCCCTTTGTTTCTTACTTTCTTCAAGAAGGTTTATAGTCTTCTTGAACGAAGCTCGGCCTTCGGCCTCGCTCTTTGTTACTTACTTTCTTCGGGAAGGTTTATAGTTTTCTTGAACGCAGCTCGGCCTTCGGCCTCGCCCTTAATTACTTACTTTCATAGATAAGGTTTATCGTCTTCCTGAACGCAGCTCGGCCTTCGGCCTCGCCCTTAGTTACTTACTTTCTTCGAGAAGGTTTATAGTCTTCCTGATCGCAGCTCGGCCTTCGGCCTCGCCCTTAATTACTTACTTTCTTCGAGAAGGTTTATAGTCTTCCTGAACGCAGCTCGGCCTTCGGCCTCGCCCTTAGTTACTTACTTTCTTCCAGAAGGTTTATCGTCTGCCTGAACGCAGCTCGGCTTTCGGCCTCGCCCTTTGTTTCTTACTTTCTTCAAGAAGGTTTATAGTCTTCTTGAACGAAGCTCGGCCTTCGGCCTCGCTCTTTGTTACTTACTTTCTTCGGGAAGGTTTATAGTTTTCCTGAACGCAGCTCGGCCTTCGGCCTCGCCCTTAATTACTTACTTTCTTAGATAAGGTTTATCGTCTTCCTGAACGCAGCTCGGCCTTCGGCCTCGCCCTTAGTTACTTACTTTCTTCGAGAAGGTTTATAGTCTTCCTGAACGCAGCTCGGCCTTCGGCCTCGCCCTTAATTACTTACTTTCTTCGAGAAGGTTTATCGTCTTCCTGAACGCAGCTCGGCCTTCGGCCTCGCCCTTAGTTACTTACTTTCTTCGAGAAGGTTTATAGTCTTCCTGAACGCAGCTCGGCCTTCGGCCTCGCCCTTAATTACTTACTTTCTTCGAGAAGGTTTATAGTCTTCCTGAACGCAGCTCGGCCTTCGGCCTCGCCCTTAGTTACTTACTTTCTTCCAGAAGGTTTATGTCTTCCTGAACGCAGCTCGGCCTTCGGCCTCGCCCTCAGTTACTTAATGTCTTCTTTGAAATACGAATTTCACGCGAGCGGAGCCGCGGGCTCAGCTAGTCTGTTTATAAAATCTCTGTCTGCCTCTGGCCTATTTAACCCAGGCGCTATGTTTTAGAAAAAAACTTTTTTTTTTGAATAGGTAATTAAATACGACACCTACGTGTACTATGTGTACAAAAACATATGTACATACATAGCGTCACGCCTGTTTCCTGGTGGGGTAGGCAGAGACAACGGATCCTCACGTGCCACTGTCGTGACACACCTCTGCCGCCTGTTCCACTCTCTTTTCTTCATACATGCTCTTCTGTTAAGGGGTTACTATGTAACTTTAATGGAAAATCACAAATCTAACAATTTCAAACAAAATTCAACCCCACACTATACTGTCGAACTTAAAAACTTTTTGCTATTCAATACTTCAAGCTATTCATTATGTCCCACTTATAATCTGACCCAAATTATTCTCGGTGGTCACTGCAGTTAGACCACCTTGTCTCTTACTTACTTTGCAGATCAAACTGAAGAACTCTGTCGTACTAAAATTTGATTTAATGTTCTTACATGTTAGTGTCTGATCGACATCGGTTAGTGAGCAAAGGTACTATTTATCGAATCACAGGACAATGAGGGGATTTTAGTGACTGGAACTGTTTCTATAAATATATCGATTAATCGGTTAAATTAGGAGATAGGTTAACTTATCTTATATTATATTTGAACGTTTTCAAGGAAATTTGAGCACAAATTGCTTGTATAACACTCCCACCTTTCTCTCCTTCATTTTACTTTAAAAGCTCCGTAGGTTAAAGTTTTTGTATAAAGCTATATTTCGCATTTCGATTCTTTTTTTATTTTTTATAGAAAGCGTGACATGTGGCGCTTAGCCTATAAGGTCTCTAACGAAGCCCATGGACATTGCGGGGGATGCGAATCGAATGCCATGCCGGTCTGACACTAGTTGCCTTCGCGCCTCTCTTGAAGAACCCGACTTAGAATTAATTTCATGGAATGTTGATTTAAAAAAAAATATTATGGATTTTTGAAGTGAAAACTTCTTTAGCGGCGCTGGGCACTTTTTGTATGGGGGAAAAATGTATAACACGCGACACCGTCGCGGTGTCGCGTCAGCGTAATTTTTAAAATGAAACCTTAAGTCATTGCATTAAGGGTTAAGTTAGAGTGGCACGGCATCTGCCGGCAATCCCAGAGTGCAACTGTTAAGTAGGGTTCGGTAACACGTTTATGTCTGTCCATTTTACTAAGTTCTGCAAAATGAATGTAGGGTTCCGTAGCAAATGCATGTCAGTCCGTTCTACTAAATTTAACATAATTTTTTTTTTATTAATTGTTTTTTTTTTATATTTTTTTTTAATCAATATTTTTTTTTCATAAATTTTTTTTTAATTTTTTTTTTAAACCTTCTTTATAAATAAACTTCAAACTTAATTTTTTTTAAGCAATGTTACGGTGTTGTTTTCTCTTCTGCCGGCCATTGACTTATATATTACTAACGTCACTGCTGCCGGCACTCCCGGAGTGCACCTGAGGCTTTTTTTTGCATAGATTTGAATCTTTTAGAACTTCAATTTGTACTTAAATACTTACTTGGAAAAGTCTTCATTATTTATCCGCCATAGTATCTAATAGCTCTCCTACCATTGTAGAAATACCGATTTATCGATACCTACACTAAATAAAATAGCCTGCCAACACTAATCACAATTGGAACACATGTCCAATGTCCATGCAAGCTACAAATGCCAATAAAAAGTGCCTTTCTCCCCGGACGGCCCGTGACAAGGGCGGAGGCCGTGCAACAGATGAAAGGCTTAATCCTGCGTCTTTTTATTGTCCACGTACAATAATGGAGTGGGCTCTTGACCATATTGTTGAAATATGACTGATGGCGGTGCGGTATCGGGTGGCACGTTTTTCTTTGATTCATTGTTGCAATTTATTTATATATATATTATTTGTATTTTGCACAGTTGTTAAATAAAATGTACTGTGTGCGGTTCAGTTAGTTTCACTAAGTAATGCAATAGTAACTGACTTCATGCTTTATATGCCGGTCGACAGTTTTATTAGCCAAGTATTAGCTTTGCTAAACGAACGTGGTGGTCCCGGTGTTGTGCTGTAATTTACCCGAGTTTTTGTGGCACAACACCGACCATTCTGCTTACCCCAGAACAGGGATATAGACTAAGTATGTAAGGAGACAAATTATAGGTAGTGGCACGAGTTAAGAGCGCTCGGCGAAAATTGTCGGGGTATCTCTTCTATAGTCTAACGCACGCGTCTATCCCGCACCGACACATGGCGAGCACATTACCAGGCCTCACGCACTCTATGTACTTGCGCGCGCTAACTACCTACCGGCCGACGGGCTGCCGCCGGCGGTGGAAATAGACCGCCGATTTCAGTGGAAATTCGTCAGCCGCGCGAATACGCACATAGACGCTCGCCCACGCAACTGCGCGCAGCTGCAAAGCAATAACCACTTTACACTCGATCGTTAAGGTACATTTTCGCACGCAGCGATTTGCGACGTGAAACAGTAGGCTATTAAAGCCCGAAGGTAGGAACATTCTCTATGGAGTGATTTATCTGTTACGAAGTAACTATTAAGTAATCTGTGACATTACTCCCACATTTTTCGCCATTACCTATAATTAGGACGTTCAGGCAATCGCGATGGTGAGAAGTAACACAATCGTCTGAATAATTTTCAGTCCACCCCATACTGACAGTGGCCACTCCTAAATGTGTAAGAAGACTTGTATGAAATTATTGTCATTTATGTTGTAATCCATTGTGAAAGGGCGGTGGAGGGGGTGGGTAGCTGGAGTGGGGGAGGAGGGAGGTAGGTGCGCAGGCGCATGCATATTGTTTGTTCGCGCACATTTTTTCCATAGATCGGTGCGCAACAAACGGACCGTGTTATTTTATTTTCGTTTATTTTATTAGGCAGCCTCCCTCGTGGACGCGCGCTAGGGTGATCCAACAAAAACAAGAAATTAATGTCCATAAGTTAATTTAATTCATGATAATATCATCATATCACACACGCTGAATCCCGACAATCGGGGTAAGCAGAGTAATCGGTGTTGTGCTGCAAGAATTCTGGTAAATTACAGCACAACACCGACCACCACGTTCCGCAAAGTATTCGAACAAGATTCAATCGACCAAGCAGCAAGTAAGGCTCGAAGGGCCACCTCTGCATGACTCGGTGGAAGAACCGTGTCAAGATGAGAGGTGGCGATCCTGTCGCCCTTTAGCACGGCATCTTGTCCTTATCCCTTAGTCGCCTTCTACGACATGCATGGGGAGAGATGCAGTGGGTGGGGTTATTCTTTTTAAGTACCGGCCCCACACAGTGCCTATAATAATAAACCTACAGCAGGTATACCACTTTCTGACTCTTTAGGAAGGAGGAGGCAGAATTGAACCAGCTTCCATGCACTCAAATGTTCTTACAGCGTGCACGTTCTGCTTCCTTTTAGTTAAATTTAAATGTTTTTCGCTCGGTTTTTCTTTTTATGGATAGCGCGACATGTGGCATCGTTTCACCTTTTTTTTATGGAAACTGACACGGTCGAGGACACGGTTGGCTACATCACCTACAACATCCGTGATGTCAGCCCATAACACCGGGTGAACTTGGTGCCACGTCAGTGCTTCCCTTCAGTCGTGCCGGCTACACTGAACTGGACGGAAAACGCAAACTATTTACATAGCCGTTTCGACCGACCTTTCATTCAGTGCGATGGTTCCAACCCGGGCGGGTTAAACCCTACCACCTAGTAATATAAGAAGGCAGTCATACTCCTTAGTCGCCTTTTACAACGTACACGAGAGATGCAGTGGGGTTATTCTTTTAAAGTACCGGCTCCACACGGTACATTGTTTTCTGCATTGTTAAATTTTGGGGCTTGCTCTGTAGTAACAATGTAATATATAATAATAATAAATCAATAATAAAAGGTGTCTACCGAGTAGGTCTACAAGTCTAGTCTAGACATCTACAAGTAGGTGTCTACCGATGCCCATGGACATTCTGTGATGCACGGGGATTGTAATGCCATGCCGCCGCCGCCGCCGGCCTGACAGGAGTCTTATCAGTTATCACGCCCATAGTTTAATAGATACATTTTTGTGGATACATTATATTTTCTTTCCCTTTCCAGACATTTGCGCTTCACAACTTCGTAAATAATTACGAAACTTTTGACAAATACAATGCATCATATTATTTAGGTTTTCTTGCACATATTGTGTTTTGTTGTGAAAATAATGAAATGAAATTAAAATTAAAGGAAATGAATTTAAACGAAATGCAACGTAATGAAAATAGATTGAATGAAATAAAATGAAAATACACTTTATTGCACACAAAAGAGTTTACATAACTTAAACAGCGCATAGCAATCGCTATCCAGCGCGGGAATGCTGCGAGCGTGACCCTACGAGGAGAGAGTGATCAAAATTTGTGTGAAATTTGTTATGTTGTTTAGGTTAGTTTATTATTATATTAGTCTTTAATTTATTTCTTAATTTCATATTGTGCAATAAATATATTTTTTATGTTTACAAAAAGGTAGACTTTAGTTTTTCTTTCATCGGTAGTGCAAAATTAACTAACAATTGAATTAACTAAGAAATTTGTTAACTAAATGCATTATAAAATGTTTTAGTGAATATTATTTTGATTTCAAATAAACATCCCTTGCGAGGAAGTGGTCAACCACGTCCGAACATATTTTTTTTCCTTTCCTTCGATTGTAAGATACAAAAGGCTGACAAAATCGCAAAATACGCCACAAAGCTGGTCGCACACTGCCGAGCCTTCCCTAACCCTTTGCCACTCCATTAAATACAGATTTACTATTTAAATTGTTATTCGTGTATTAGACAGTCTAGTAATAAATCTATAAAATAATTTGTCTTAGTACTCGTACACCCACACATAAGAGGAAAATATTCTTTTCTATTCTATTCTGATTTTTGTTCTTTGCATTTTCCACTACACTTAATTAATTTTCTGTTGTGTAGGAAATTATTTATTGCAGGATGTGTTTTCTTCCACAGCATTTTTACTTTGTTACTAAATAGGTAGGTGGTATAATTTATTTTTATATAATTTACGCGTTTTTAGCTCACGAGAAATCGAGGTAATGCAAGTATGGAGTTGGGAAATTAAGCAAAAGGCCATAAATAGATAAACTGTTGTTTTGTTATCTAGTATTATGATTTGCGACACAATAGTTTTCAATTATGCTAAACCTAAACTTTACTGCAAATAAAGGACAAATATTACGTGGCATGCACATGGCTAATAGCTAATGGTGTTTAGTAAATGTAGCTGTTTGGCTGGATTTAGAGGGCGCTTACTATACAATGTCATTTTGAAGTGTATAGACTGATTTAATTAAATTGTGTTACCTATAACATGTGTGCCAATTCTGTGTTTAAGTGCCCTGAAAAAAAAATCTTACCCCCGACTAGATAGAATAAAACGAATGACCTATATTTAAAATTAAATATGAAAATTTGTTTGTTTTGATTAGGTTATCTGTCGTATGTTCGTTAATTTAAACGCGCCATCAGTCTAAAATGCTATTTGGGGATAGCCATTTTTCTGACTTTCACGCGGGCATTGCATTGTCAAAAACAAAACTGACGGCGCTGCCCACAGAGCAGCGATCAGCGGCCATCACCATCCGGCCGCGGCCGGTCACCATGCCCTCCTTACTCTGCGGCATTGCCACTGAGTCATCGCCCTATTTTCAATTCGACCTTTTCAGTTTCGCGAGCTGCAATGGCCGTTTCCAAGTGCCGTCTGATTTGCAATTGCAATTTTCGAGAACCCAAGAGATTATCCAAGAGTGGCTGCATAGAGAACTATTGAATATATGAATGGATATGTGCACGTGTATGGAGACACGTGAGCTGGAAATAAACCGGAGTTTGTGGTAAAATTAAACATTATGCGTATAGTGGTAATTAATTTAAATTCTAAACCATTAATCGTGGTACATTCTTCCATCGATGCATTCTTAAACCTTTCGACGATACTGCACCCAGTTGATGGGGGTAAAAAATATTTCCTAGTTAGACAATATGGCGCTTGGCGCCATATATCTAAGACTATCGAGAGGTATCTAACAAGTCTCATATGTTCATATCGGTTCGGCAGTTTAGTTAGTTAGACTCTGTGAGGGAACAGTGATAAAAGAGGGGTCAATGCGAAGAGAGCGACGTTCACACCGGCTCCTTCATTCCAAGGCACGTCGCTTAAATTAAGCGAACACCTCGGTGTCCTCGAAGTCGAACTGTCGCACGACCTGAACTTTCGTCGCCATATCGAGGGGAAGGCCAAGCTGGCTTCTAAAAAGCTGGGCGTACTGAATAAGGTGCGACGGTACTTCACGCCGGACCAAAAGCTGCTTCTGTATAAATCCCAGATCAGGTCTTGCTTGGAGTACTGCTCGCACCTGGGGGATGGCTCTGCCAAATACCAGCTTGCGCCTCTGTACTCAATCCAGTGTCGAGCCGTGCGACTAGTAGGTGTCCCCGAAGTGTCCTACGATCTAGAACCACTGCAATACCGTAGGGATGTCGGCTCGCTAAGTGTGTTCTATCGCTTATTCCATAGGGAGTGCTCGGAGGAGCTGTTTAATGCGATCCCGGCGTCCCCTCTCCACCTTCGCACCACGCGCACTGGGCAGGGATTGCATCCCTACACGCTGGACTTACCGCGGATGCGTACCAATCGATTCTGCAGATCTTTCCTCTACTGAACCGGTAAACTCTGGAACGCTTTCCCTGCCCATATATTTCCCCCCAAGTACAGTCTCGGGTCCTTTAAGAGGGGCTTGAATGGGCACCTGTCAGGCCGTCATGGCATTCGCAACCCCCGCATACGACCGAA
Organism: Nematopogon swammerdamellus; assembly: GCA_946902875.1. Classification (NCBI taxonomy): domain Eukaryota; kingdom Metazoa; phylum Arthropoda; class Insecta; order Lepidoptera; family Adelidae; genus Nematopogon; species Nematopogon swammerdamellus. The sequence goes on along the minus strand of OX336358.1, from coordinate 9,437,830 downwards.
TGTCCATGGGCATCGTTAGACACATTATGGGTGGCTCGGCGCCAAATGTCGCGCTGTGAATAAAAAAAAAATTATATGTATGATCATCATCACACAAGGTATAACTTTTATTTAACTAACATGTACTTTTTGTTTTTGTCTCTAGGTTTTATTTGATTAAATCTAATTTGTTTGTTGGTGTTGTAATCTAAGGGGGCAGACTTAAACCAGTCGCAACTATCTACTTGTTAGGTTTTGCATCATTCTGTGTCTGCTCCTTTTCAGCTAAAAAAATGTATTTTATATTTTGATTACTTATGTGTATTATACTTTACCTGAATAATGGTTTTCTTTCTTTCTTTCGTTCTTTCTTTCTTTCTTTCTTTCTTTCTTTTTTTCTTTCTTACATGTATTATAATAAACTAGCTTCTACCCGCGGCTTCGCTTCGCGTTACTTTTTGATCACAGCTCAGACCGTTGGTAATAAATAATATAGATGTTATGTATGACTTAAAGCCTAAAACTATCTTGGAAAGCGACAGAATGTAACAGTGAAAACCGTAAGTAAATCTATAAAGAGTTATATGGATACTCATATAATAATATTGACGTAAGTTACACGGTCACCCGTAGAAAATTCGCTTTATTTACTAGCATAAGTATTCTATTATTACATTATTAGGCACCGTTTTGGGCCGATATCGGCCTTCTGGCGCTGTATTTTATCTTCTTCTTCTTATAAAATTATTTTATCTTCAATTCTCCCACTCAACTCTTTTGCTACTACCTACTTACATTTCACTATATTAATCGATCTCAAGAGTAAGTAAGAAATCTCTATAAGGGTTAAGTCCGCCTTTGCACCTCATGTAAATGTTCTAATGTCAAGCACATTACTGTTAAATGATTCTTTTTTTTTTTGGGTGTTGTTTCGCGCCTCGCGAAACACCACCCAGTTTAGGTGCCATGCGAGCGGATTGGCGGACTATTATGATGACTATTGTAATAGACCGCTGGAAGAAAGTTATTGTACACGGTTGATCGGTCGAAGCATTGAGGCGGTAAAGCTGCTCGAAGTAACAGCACAGGAAATAGCGAAGCGGCTCTGCTTAGTGGCAGGAAATGGCCGCGCGGAGTGGCAGCCGGAAGTGAGGCGGTGACCGGAAGCGAGAGGGAAACTGCGGCGGCGGCGCGGCGGGACCACTTTCCACACAGCCGCACTGCCGCACCGCGCCGCAGTCGCACGCCGCCCGACGGTGGAACTGTTAGTTTCAATCGCATATGTTTTATTAAAGGACATATACTTATAATTATATTTTTATTGACACATTTTCTTTTTATAACAATTTAAATTTTTTTTATAAACTGAAATCTAAAATCCAAAATTGATATAAAAACAAACGGAGTTTCCACCACCACCGGCGGCGGCGGGGTAAACCCAAGCTACCGATGGTCGGGCCCTAGGGAGAGAAGCGTCAGGACGATGCGTGCAGTGTCGAGCAGGGCTGCCTTCTGGATCTGCCCCTTGACCGAACTACTCAGCGAGAGCCTCTCAAGGTGGTCGTCGAGGCTCTTCGCTATCAGCCCATGTGCCGAAACGACTATGGGCACAACGAGCGTCGAGTCGACAGGCCACTTAATATGTTTTACATTCCCACACTTAAGTATCTACATATATTTCACAACATACGACCCTCAAACATCCAAAGGTTGACTGGCAGAAATCCCTGTAAGAGATAAGCCTTTGCCCCTCATATAATTGATATTTACCTACATCTATAAGTATTTTCCCTAATAAAAACAAAACAATTAGGAAATCTGTGGTATTATGGACATTTTTAAAGTGGCCCATGATTAACTATAAAAAACAACTGCTTAAAAAATATTACACTACAATTACATTGTAGAATTGTATTGTACTTGTTGTTGTTGTTACTGTTCTAGAAAATATTTGTTTTAAATAACCGTTTTTATCATTATAATAGTAGCGATTATCTTTACAAATCAAAAGTATTATCAGTCTTCAAACTAATAATCTCGCCCTAGTAACTATCACTGTAATGCGTTGACGAAGACACGTACTGCAGTTCCAGTTCGGCTCAGTCGCCTTCTCAGCCTGGCCTAGAGCTGAGAACTTGAGTACAACAGCGCAAACACTATAATATATCGTCGTATACCTATATTTCATAATAGCTTTTGCCCGTGGCTTCGCTCGCATAGCCTTTTTTCAATCCTAAAGGTCCATTCTAAATATTGGTCAAAGAATTTTTTAAATCGGATGAGTATTTTCGGAGATTACCTCCTAACTTGCAAAACTTACAAACTTTACATCTTTAAGAGTCGCCATAAACCCACGTACTTATGTAGACCACATACTTATTATTATAGTGTAGTATAGTAACGCTTGCTAGAAACTTTTAGAAACAATAATGTTATTATTAGACAGTAGACACGTTACTCAACCAATAGATATGCAATATTCATGTGAAGTGTTATTGTAATTACTTTTAATACGATAATTTCAGATTTCCCAATGTCGATATTTTTAATCAATTGAGATTAGATTTATAGATTATTTATGCATATGTACATATTATTTATTTTCATAACGTAATTTATATATTTTCATATAAATATAGCTTTTATTTAACTAGCCTGTAAATATTTTTTTATTATTTAACATTTTTATATTTTTCATAACTTAAACATACAGAAATTACATAAACTATAACTACCTATCAACTTAAATAGACAAATATTAATTCATAACTAAATAACACAAATTAAACAAAACTGATTAGAATGAATGAATTATTACGTCGCTTAGCGCAGCACAAACTCTTTGGAATGATTAATGAAGAACATATTAAAAACATTCAAAAACTAAATAAATCTAAGCTGGAAAGAAGGAGGAAACGGGATGTGTGTCTCTACACTGTGCCGTTGACGGATAGAGAAAGGAGGGGTTCGCTACTGTAAGTAAAATATTTCATCCAATTAATTTCTGATTAGATTTTTAAATGTGTTCTGGACTTGTATACAACAACAACAAAAAACTACAAAATTAAGCATATTTTATAGTATGTACCTATGTAAATAATAATCCATTAATATAAGAAAAAAATATATATTTGTATTCCTTATAACAAGGAACAAGTCCTTTTTTTTTATTGATATGTCATAATATGAGAGGCACTTGAAAAACAATTTTTTTTACATACATATCACACACGCTGAATCCCGACAATCGGGGTAAGCAGAGTAATCGGTGTTGTGCTGCAAGAGCTCTGGCAAATTACAGCACAACACCGACCACCACGTTTCGCAAAGTATTCGAACAAGATTCAATCGATCAAGCAGCAAGTAAGGCACGAAGACCCACCTGCCGCATGACTCGGTGTAAGTACCGTGCCAAGGTGAGAGGTGGCCAGCCTGTCGCCCTTTAGCACGGCATCTTGTCCTTATCCCTTAGTCGCCTTTTACGTCATGCATGGGGAGAGATGCAGTGGGGCTATTCTTTTGAAGTACCGGCCCCACACGGTACAATTTATTTTACTTTATAATATGTTCCCCAAAATTTACCCCCAAAATGCAAATTGTTTCAGTTTAGCTATACGTCCGTGATTGGGTCATCAAACTAAATGGAAAGAATATTTACCAAATTACAACTATTTTCGTTCAGTAGATTCGGAGAAAATAAGCTGCAACAAGCGGGCAAACAGACAGACAGACACAAGAGTGATTCTATAAGGGTTCCGTTTTTCCCTCTTTTGAGGTACGGAACCCTAAAAACAAAATAAAGGGCATAATATTGAATTTCGCTCAGACCTCCACGTTACGCCTGCTTTCCAATGGATTACAAAGGTAACATAATTAGTTTTAAAATGTTTATTAATCCCGCACATTTTTTACATGCCCTACAACCCTAGACATCCTAGATAAAGCATGTAACATGTACTTATAAACACATCCATCTTTATTTCGCAAAAACTGTCAAGTGCGTAGTACCCGTAAACGACGAGCACGTTTGAAGAACATTATGAGAGTGGAAGAGACGGCAGCGTTATGACAGGATCGTTGTTCGTGGGACGTGGAGATTCGTTGTCTCTGCCTACCCCACTGGGAAACCGCATTATATATATGTATATATATGTACATGTGTGAACTTTCTTTCTGGTTACCCCAGTGACGCGGACAAAGAAAGCATATTCTTACGTATATCTTCATCTGCAAATTACATTCAATTGAATCAGAGATCACGACGACGAGACGGGAGCAGTGTACTCCGTTCAGTGTTACTCTCCTAGTACATAGAGAGAATATTAATGGGAAGAGTTTATACACGAATCGTTGGGTTCCATTGCGATGACGCCATTTTGGAAGTCGATATTGTCTATGGCGAGGGCATAGATAGACGAATATTGCTCCTTAATTATGATTACCTTCATGTGTGGGAAGCGTGGGTGGGAAGTGGGGAATACACACAGGGTCAGCGTAATGTACGTACTTGGACGTCGTTAGACACCTTCTCGGCGCCTCGGCTCGGCGCCATATGTCGCGCTGTCAATAAAAAAAAAAAAAAACGTCCAACCCTCGAATTCGGACAGACAGACGGACGGACGGACGGACGGACGGACGGACGGACGGACGGACGGACGGACGGACGGACAGATTCAGATTCAGATTCAGATTCAGATTCTTGGTTCTTGGTTCTTGGTTCTTGGTTCTTGGTTATTGGTTCTTGGTTCTTGGTTCTTGGTTCTTGGTTCTTGGTTCTTGGTTCTTGGTTATTGGTTCTTGGTTCTTGGTTCTTGGTTCTTGGTTCTTGGTTCTTGGTTCTTGGTTCTTGGTTCTTGGTTCTTGGTTCTTGGTTCTTGGTTCTTGTTCGGATTCGAATTCAGATATTTATTTCGCCTATATGGTTCGTCATAGTTTTATCGGGATATAAAAACAGGAAGGGAGAATCGGGCAAGAAACCTTACACAGTTTTTTTTTTTTCATTGTAAATGTCTTTTCGATCGCTTCAGTATAGGCCCCGATTTCAGAAAAAGTGCGAATTGGCCCTGGTGTCGTGAGTGTCATTAGGTTACGTGAATATTTAGGGTCTCAAATGACGATGGTTTAAATTATGAATAAATACTTTTTTTTACCAATACTTGGTTTTAGTTATTTTTAATATATTATATAAGGTACCGTGTGGGGCCGGTACTTAAAAAGAATAGCCCCACTGCATCACTCCCCGTGCATGTCGTAAGAGGCGACTAAGGGATAAGGACAAGATACTGCGCTAAAGGGCGACAGGATAGCCAGTTCTCACCTTGGCGCAGTCCTTCCACCTAGTCATGCAGCAGGTGGATTCTTAGTGCCTTACTTGCTGCTTGATAGTTGTCTTGTCCGTATACTCTGCTAAACGTGGTGGTCGGTGTTGTGCTGTAATTTACCAGAGTCCTTATAGCACAACACCGATTACTCTGCTTACCCTGATAGTCGGGATACAGCGTGTGTTATATATGTATGTATGTGTTATATATGTATGTAAGGTATTTCAAAATTAGTTCATAGTACGCTAAGGGGGGGTTCTGTATCATATAGGGAGTAAAACCTTTATAAATTTTTTTGGACCTTGGGCTTTTTTTTATGTAAAATATTTTTTTATGTATTTAAATAAAAAAATTGATGGTAGATTTTTATAGCCTAATCGATTCAGTTTCATAACAGTAACAAAACAGTCTTCATTACCGTTATGATGTAACACGTGTAAGTTGGTAAAAAAAATCTAATTCTTTCTATTCCATACTAATAAAACTAAAATTGTGGTTTTTCACAACTTCTGAAAGAAAGAGATCTATGTGTTGGAAGACTTTTTTTTTCCTGGCATGAAACTAAAACGATTAAGAAAACCTTTCTTTTTACATTTAAAAAAAAAAAAAAAATTAAAAAAAAAAAATTTGTTTGTTCTTCAAAAGTGATCTATTTCCGATACAGAACCCCCCCTTAGCGTACTATGAACTAATTTTGAAAGACCTTATATATTATTTACATTAGTAATAAAAAAAACATTTTTTTAATGATATTTCTGAGCATATCTATTGGCCTGGTCCCCAGATAACGGATAAAGGATTATTATACAATCTTCGGAATTCTGGCATCTAGCCTACACCTATCGTACAATCTATCGTAATGTCATCCATACGGTTATTTATAGTTTTTGTGGAAAAATAAAATTGTGCCTCTCACTCTAACAATGCGCGTTTTATTTTATTATGAAGAAATTATAAAACTTATAAAAAAATCCTCTGGGAGAAACATGCATGATAAAATTATTAATGTTTTTCAAAAAAATATTTGTTACTAAAACTAAATCTTAATAAACTTTTAGTTTTTTTTTTCAATTATTATATGTCGAGTGCCATATTTTTTTATTGAAAAATATTAATAATTTTATCATGCATGTTTCTCCCAGAGGATTTTTTTATAAGTTGTATAATTTCTTCATAATAAAATAAAATGTATGAAAAACGCGCATCGTTAGAGTGAGAGGCATAATTTAGGGAGGTAGACCCTTAAGCGATCCTACTTTCCGCTATCAACAGATACATAAAAGGTTGTGCCGTTGAAGAAGGAACCAGAGTTCCATGGAGGTATCTTCTAAGAATATATAGTAATAATATCTTGCTATATAGTAATAATATCTACTACTTGCAGCGCAACACGGATTACTCTGCTTACCCCGATTGTCGGGATTCTGCCACACGCCCTATGTATACTATATGTAATAATGTCTACGTGTAACTATACCTTAAAGTAAAGAATAAGTACGTAGTTGGTATTTCAACTTGCACTTAGTGTCAGAATGAGCGTTGTACCTATGTGATAGATTCCCCTGAGGATATCTGTCACATTACGTTAATCCAAGCCTTAAGTGGGAGTTGAAGTACCGGCCCTAAGGCGAGATAGAGTTAGGCATTGCCTTGAGTCCTACCTGGCTCAAGGTACGTTGACCTAAATACAACATTATTATCATATATCACCAACAACGTGTTCCTGCTATCTATGCGATGGACAGACACCTCATAATATGGATTGGAACCCTATTTCTACTATGTGAATTTTACATGTTTCATACCTAAATAATTGGTGATTGGTAATGTTACTTTATTGTCATCATAAATAAAGATAATCAAACAAACATAACATTAAAACTATAAATTAAATTAATACTAAACTAAACTACTTATAAGAATAAACTGACTAATACAATATAAAACAAACAAATAATTGGTTGTACCTAAAAGAGAGACATTTGGCAAAAATAATCTTAATTCAAAATGTTATTGAAAAACACAGTATCATCAAAATTGTTTTTCAATAAAGTGTAGATAGAATCACATTATTGCAAACACAATTTAAAGAAAATAAATAAAGCTGAAAAGGTAGCCGGCACGACCGAAGGGAAGCACTGACATGGCACCTAATTCACCTATTTAAGAGGTTATGGACTGACATTAGTTTGAAAAAAAAACCGGCCAAGTGCGAGTCGAACTCGCGCACCGACGGTTCCGTATCGCCATGTCACGGTCAGCACCACTCACGCCATCCATGGCGTGTTTTATGAAATGCTTCATATTAGTTAAAATTTGTGATTAGTTAAAATGCTTCATACTGTTTTCGGTAGATGGCGCGCATACAGTTTTTGGTATGGAGACCCCGTGAATTTTTTACTTTTTATTATTTGTTGTTATATCGGCCATATTAACAGATATTCTCTGAAAATTTCAACGGGCTACCTATTGGAGGACTTATCACTATAATTAATTTTTCTTTTCAATCTTTGAATGTGTGGAGCAAGTTATAAAGAAAAAATTACATTTTGAACAATCTAAGATTGTTCAAAATGTCTACAATCTAACAATCTAAGATTGTTCAGATTGTTCAAAAAGATCCAAGTGTCTTATCAAATTGATTTCATTCATTTGATAATATTATCACATCTAACTATCCAGTCTGTCCACGGATACTGACCGTATCATTCAGACTCATTCAATGAATTATATACAAAGTAGGCAGTCAGTGTTTGTAAGTATTTATGAGATGTTCAGGATGGAAGTGGGATGTAGGTAACATTTACTCATGATAATAGTAATTATTTCAATGTTAACTTTTTTTATCTAAGTAAAATTTTAGATTTTTTTAATTTAACGACCGAAGGGAAGCACTGGCGTGGCACCAAGTTCACCCGGTGTTATGGGCTGACATCACGGATGTTGTAGGTGATGTAGCCAACCGTGTCAACTGACACGGTTGGCTACATCACCTAAATGCCCCTGGTCCATAAAAAAAAAATTATAATTTAAAACTTAATCAAGTGCGCGTTGTCGCCGATTCTATGTTCGCTTGTAAGTCGAGTGAGCGATTCCGCCGAGTACATGAATAGCAAAAAATTACTAAAAAAAACTGTGAATTAAAAAACTATTTAAAAAATATAAAAAGTGCCTTCAAAAATGTATGAAATAAAAAAAAATCTAACCCTAGAGTTGAAGGCGGTGCTAAAGAAGGCTACACAAATCACAATCCTTATTTCATACATTTTTTATTACGCGTTGTTAAGTATTAGGTATTGTATCTTTGTCACAATAATATGTATATTTATTTTCGCAACTCACCTAATAGCTATCATACAGCCAAGGTATACCGGTAGAATGTAGTATATGAGCTGGTAGAATGTAGTATATGAGGTAGGTATGAGCTTTGACCAAAAAGTCACGCGAAAAATTGAAATTTTGGCTGTTCAGACATTTAACTTTAACTCCAAATGTATGACATTTTGAGGAAAATGAATAGTTTTGTGCACAACTACATAAGAGTATTGTTTATTATTTTCAGAATTTTCAAACAACCCTTAATAGGTCAAAGTTCGGCGACAAAAGTGCACTTTTTTGTCAACTTTTAAACGAAATATTTGTTAAAGTAAACTTATTGATTATAGCAAAGTTATATATTTTTGAAATTGCCTTAACAATAGCTATAGAATGACAGGACATTTGATTTATTTAAAAAAACAAAAAATATTTTTGGTTAACATTTTGGGGTACCCTGTACTTTCCAAAGGACTATTAGACAAAATTATCTATGATATATCTAGCGGCAAAAAATTACACGTAATTTGGCGTCAGTTTCATCAAAATCGGTTCAGTAGGTCCGGAGATATCTGCGTGTGACCGACAGACAGACACCGGAGCGATCCCATAAGGGTCCCTTTTTTCGCATTTTGTGACGGGACCCTAATAAAACAATATAAGAACTGTCGAAAGATTGGAGACATATAAAATATTCAGCAATGGACACATACATTAAATGCCGACCGACTGAGTGAACTTTGTGCAGACTTTTCCCAAACTGTACCGTATCTCGCGAAGTAGAAGAATTATTTTCGGAACGTTAAGTGAGTTCAGTGGCGAACGTGACTATAACCACATTTTTGTCAGACGTTCCCTTGAATACCTTATTATGCAGGCGGTATGAAATACTTATAGACACGTACCAGTGTGTATGTCACTGTGATTGAGGGCTATCACGTTAGATTTACAGAGCGAGGCCGTAAAAAAGACAAATAGCTAGGTACTTCTTTAAAAAATAAACGTACGCGAGTTTTGTTTTAGTAAAATTTAACAGTGTGGCTTTTATTTAACTACCATGTATGTACTTACTTACATGTATTATTATTATTAAGTATTCTTATTATTTTATCTTCAATTCTCACGCTCAACTCTTTTGCTATTACCTACTTATACATTCCACTATATTAATCGAATTTCAAACATTTAAAGATTGCGTGTATGAAATCTCTGTAAGGGATAAAACCGCCCTCGCACCTTATGTACATTTTCTAATATACTTATTACTGTTGAATGTTAAAAGCAATAAAGTATTTTCTATCTATCTATCTAACATTTTCAGAAGTGTTTATGTACATAGCTTTTGTATGCTTTTACGTGTCGCAGTCGTATTCATTTACTTAATTCTAAGGTAATTATGGTAAGAGTATAGGTGTACTCAATAAGACCCGATTTCTTAATCACTATGTATTACAATCTGCCCCAATTCCTCAACTGCACATAACACAAGACATTACACATCTAATTAAACTTATTCACTCAGGTAATTGATCCAGGAAACTGAGAACCGCGCCTGTGAACTTGTTCATATCTCTCGTCGCTATCTAAAATCAACCTTATTATATATGTATTAAGTCATCAATAAGATTGCAGATTGTTATAGATGTGTCGTTTAGGTTATGAAACAGAAATCACGTTCATAAATCGCGTTGCAAATTAATTTATAAGCTAAATTAATGCTAGTTAGAGTTGAGTTTACATCGGCCATATAGAAAATTCATCCGCCATTTTGAAAATTCGCTCCGCAAGCGCAGGTCGACGACCGTCCTAGCTCTCCCCCCCCCCCCCCCCCTCCGCCGCTCCCCCTGGGGGGGCGTTCACGCCACCTGTCACACGCGGAAGAGATTTCGGTAAGATGGCAAGATGCTTCAAGCAAATAAAGTGATTATTTTTGGCAGGAAATGGCAGGGCGTGTGGGCGCGTAGTGGCGAGGGAAGACAAGAGCATTTTAGCGCAAAAGGTTCATTGCCCATTTTGAATTTGAAAATGGAATATGTAAGTAGGCAGGTACATAAATATGATTGAAAATAGATATTGAAATTGCATTGCACTCTATGGTGCAACTTTAAGTATTTTTAATTAAAATAATGAACAATAATTTTTTTTTTTCCGGGTACAATGCAGCTGCCAGTTAAGTTTGTCAAATGTATGAGAAGTGTCACTTTGACCGTTAAATAATCGGAGATAGTGAAAACGAGGGCTAATCAAACATAAGTACTACCACCAATATAAGTCGTTCCTAAGAGGATATACTGCCGTACAAGTACTAATATAATATTTTCAATCTGGGTAGCTCAGTGGTGCAATGCAATGGGTCGACTACACCCGGGTGCGTAAGCGCACCCGGGCGCGTAAGCGTAAGCGGAGTAATCGATGTTGTGCTGCAAGTAGCAAGTTTTTTTTTATGGAAACTGACACTGTTGGCTACATCACCTACAACATCCGTGATGTCAGCCCATAAGACCGGATGAACTTGGTGCTACGTCAGTGCTTCCCTTCGGTTGTGTCGGCTACACTGAACTGGAGGGAAAACACAAACTATTTACATAGCCGTTTCGACCGATCTCGCATTCAGTGCGGTGGTACCAGCCCGGGCGGGTTAAACCCTACCACCTAGTAATATAAGAAGGAAGTCATCCCTTAGTCGCCTTTTACGACATACACGGGGAGAGATGCAGTGGGGCTATTCTTCTAAAGTACCGGCCCCACACGGTACGGCATGAAGACCCACATGCTGCATGCCTCGATGGAATGACCGCACCAAGGTGAGAGGTGGCTAGCCTCAATATTTGTTTATTAGTGTTTGAAATTATTCAATTATTGTTTATTAGTCTTGTTCTCAGTTTCGAAGGTAAGTAGATAAACCCCACATTGGTAGCTGATGTTAAAAGACCTCACGGCTTTTGCAGTACGTTGCGTCACGTCGAATCGTACGTCAACCCCAAGAGAGGGCAGCAGTGCGCCATTTTGGCAACGACCGGCGGCGGCGGGGGCGGCGGAGGGGGCGGCGGCGGGGCTGCGACTCCCAAGAGCCAACGACCGAAGATCGTCGGTCGACCGTCTTGCTCATCGCGATCTGATGGGTCCGGCATTCGAGAATTTAGAGCAATTCATAGGATTGAATAATCGTTCTTATTGTTCAAGGTTTCTATTCACCTGGTAACACGCGCGCTGATAAAATATGTCACTTCTTAGCGTTCGTTTTTTAAGGTTCCGCATCCGGTACGGGACCCTATTACTAAGCCTACGCCGTCTGTTTGTCTGTCCGTCCGTCCGTCTGTCCGAGGGCTGTATATCTTGAACTTTTTCTTTCTTGAACGTAGCTCGTTGAAATTTTCACAGAATATGTGTTATTAAGGGCGATATAACAACAAATAATAAAAATAAGAAAAAAGTAAAAAATTCATGGGGGTTCCCATAGAAGAAACCACAAAGTGTATGTGCGCGCGCCATCTACCGAGTGAGTAGAGTGTGAAGCATTTTCATAACACGCCATAGATGGCGTGAGTGGCGCTAACCATGACATAGCGATACGGAACCCTCGGTGCGCGAGTTCGGCTCGCACTTGGCCGGTTTTTTAATATAATATTAGTTTACTATATTAATATTTTGTCAGCCTCGGTAGCTCAGTGGTGCGATCGGTAGTACTTGGAAGGGTGACTGTTCGACCGTTGTTGGATGCTTACTGTGGTTCGGTATATAATATAATATACATAAACAACATACATACATACATATCACACACGCTGAATCCCGAAAATCGGGGTAAGCAGAGTAATCGGTGTTGTGCTGCAAGAACTCTGGTAAATTACAGCACAACACCGACCACCACATACATAAACAATTTAACACATAAACAATTTGATGAAAATATTTAAAATAGTATGCCAGTATAGTCTCTACCGTCTAAACCAAGAACATGTCTAAACTAACCTACGCGGTTGTCAAATAAACGGTTGTGTTAGTTTTCATTTTGCGTTACTAAACTACCCACTGAAAATATATTTGTAATAATCCTATAATGCACAGTCACTAAACAAATGCAAATTCCCTGTGCATTAGTATTATTATTCTATATCCTTTATTTCACATATTGAAAATTTTACATTAATTTTATATATATTATACAAAAAAGTAATAAAAATACACAAAATTAATATAAAAATTAAATACGGTAATACCGACGTCAACACTCCATCTTAGTCGTCGATGAAATACACCGACGGCGTGGAGCTGGGTGGTAGGGTGTGCGTGTAGTGGTGCGGTATTATTATTAGTATTATGTATTTATTTTCACGTTTTCTTATACTAGTGTACATATTTATATTAATTCTATACAATTTTAAAAATGCATACAAAATTAATACAAACAGACAAAAAAAAAAAAATAGAAAACGGTAAAGTTCCGCCGACGGCGGGAGACAAGCCCCAAGCACGCCGGCGGGTGCAGGTCGTGGCTACGGAGCTCTCCGGGACGACGCGAGGCAAGCTACGAGCGATAGGTGGTGGTACTAGACACGTAGGCCACCACCACCCCCATCTCGGAGAGCTCCGTATCCGTCGGACTGCGGGGCGACGTCACGCAGCTCTTCTATTCTTGTCAGGCCTCTCGCGTGCGTCGCTGTGGGTGGCGCACGGCGCTCACCGGTAGCGGAGGCTGCAAGCGGGACACAGGGCCGCGATAGCCTCAAGATAACCGGTGGCGTCGGACTTCGTCCCGTCGTAGCTGGTGTGGCGGGGCGCGTCCCTGGTTCGCCATCCTCACCGGCAGATGCGGGCGATGGAGTAGCAAACCGTGGTGTATTGGGTGCGCTGCTGGTGTTGAAAGAAGCGGCAGGTCTTGTCTCAGGATCCTCCGGCACACCGCGAGGAGGGCGAGGCCTCGGGCGAGGCGCTGTTGACTTGGACGCGTTGCATCACTTGTCCCTCCTCTGACACAGCGGGGTGGTGAGGCGCTGAGGCGGTGTCGCCGGTAGTCCACTGCCGAGGCTGTCGGCGACTGGTATTATGTATAATTATTAGTATTATCTATACATATAATAAAATCGTAGAGGTAAGAAAGTCTGTACATTGAATGTATTCGGAAAAAAACTAACCAGGGTGGCTTAAAATGAGATACTGAACATGTTAGAACAGTTTTTAAAATTTTTGTTTGTTTGTTTGTTTGTCTGTACGCGCATCACGCAAAAACCACTGAACGGAATTAGACGAAACTTTGTATAGTGGCAGTTTATATGCCGGGTTAACATAATACGTAAAAAAAATTAACAAAAATAAAAAAAAATTCACAATTATAAACATTATTGCGCGTTTAAAATCACGTAGTCCAAAGTAAAGGTAAAAACAATTTTAAATGGCATGTTGACAACGGAGAACTGTCATCTCTACGTGAGCTGGCCGGTGACAAATTTTTTGATAAATAAAAATAATAATTGAAAGTCGAAGTTATTTCGTTGTCATTGGTGCAATAAAATTTATATATCTGTTGCCCGCGGCTTCGCTCGCGTGAAATTCGTATTTAAAAAAAAGAAAGTAAGTAACTAAAGACGGGCCCGAAGGCGGATCTGCGCTCACGTAAACGATATTCTTTCTCGATGAAAGTAACTAAGGGCGAGGCGAAAGGCGGAGCTGATTTCAGGAAGAAGAAAAACATTCTTGAAGAAAATAAGTAACTAAGGGCGAGGCCGAAGGCCAAGCTCTATTCTGGAAGACCATAAACCTTCTCGAAGAAAGTAAGTAACTATGGGCGAGGCCGTAGGCCGAGCTGCGTTCAGGAAGAAGCTAAACCATCTTGAAGAAAGTAAGTAACTAAGGCGAGGCCGAAGGCCGAGCTACGTTCGGATAATTGAAAAACCATCTCGAAGAAAGCAAGTAACTAAGGGCGAGGCCGAAGGCCGAGCTGCGTTCAGGAAGAAGCTAAACCATCTTGAAGAAAGTAAGCAACTAAGGCGAGGCCGAAGGCCGAGCTACGTTCTGACAAATGATAAACCATCTCGAAGAAAGCAAGTAACTAAGGGCGAGGCCGAAGGCCGAGCTGCGTTCAGGAAGAAGCTAAACCATCTCGAAAAAGTTAATTAATATTAAGATTGAGTTAATTTAATTTAAATTTTATTGTAAAGTCCACGCTTCTAACGGCAAATATACCGTGCATCCTAAAACCTCGCGGTTATTCCCGGCTGGATGGCAAGAGGCCCGATGCTAGAGACCTTAGTGCCATGGACTAAGGGTAGTTCTGTGATGTGGGACGCCACTTTTGTTCTCACATTGGCTCCAAGTCACGTTAGGACATCTTCAAGAGCGGCTGGCGCGGCCGAGGCTGGGGCGGAGAGCCTCCAACGCAGCAAATATAGAAATATAATTAAAGATTTCGAATTTGTTGCGTTTGCGGTTGAAACCCTCGGTCCGTGGAGCAGTGAAGCCAAAAGAGGCTTGAGCTGGTTGACGCAACTGGTGTCCCGTCATCAAGGGCTTATGTACTTCATTCAAAGGGTAAGCCTTGCCATCCAGCGGGGTAATGCCGCAAGTGCTCTAAGAACATTTGGAAATGCCCGTTTTGATAGTTATTTTAATGTTTGTTAGGTAGGTTTAATTATTTAGTTATTAATATTACTTTTTTATTTATATGAAATAAATAGATTGAGTAAACGATATTATTTTCTATCGAAGAAAGGAAGTCTTTAAGGGCGAGGCCCGAAGGCGGAAGAGGGTTTTTGGTTTACCTGAACGCAGCTCGGCCTTCGGCCTCGCACTTAGTTCCTTCCTTTCTTCCAGAAGGTTTGTCGTCTTCCTGAACGCAGCTCGGCCTTCGGCCTCGCCCTTACTTCCTTTATTTGAGAAAGGTTTATCGTTTACCTGAAAGCAGCTCGGCCTTCGGCCTCGCCCTTAGTTAGTTACTTTCTTTAAGAAGGTTTATCGATTACCTGAACGCAGCTCGGCCTTCGGCCTCGCCCTTAGTTACTTACATTCTTCTTTGGAATACGAATTTCACGCGAGCGGAGCCGCGGGCTCAGCTAGTGTATAATATATATCTGGTGTATAGGCATAGTATTCATATCCATATTTAAGTTTTATAATTTAACATACCCCAAAGGTTAAGGTTAGAAAATGCCTAGAGACATTAAGTGTTACCTTTTGCCCGTATTCTATTTGAGTGCAATAAATATATACAATACAATACTAGCCAAAACAAATGTTGCGAGCAACAACAGCAACATAAAATGTTCTCAATCTACGAGTATTTAAAATTGCCACATATTAATGTGATTTGGTTGCACTAGCTAGGTTCGCACAGAGCGATCATGCCATTTTTCAAGCAAGCAGAGTACCTATTCACTGTTACTGTTACTAAGTATATTTACGAGATAAGAGTGAAAAATCAAACACCAATAATGTAATTATGTAGAGAGTTTGCACCGGATGTGGAGATATAGATTAATGTAGAGAAAACATAAGGCATTCATGTTTGAGTCGATTCAGGCATCAAAACTAGACAAACTGCATTCACCTTCAAGCTAGATTCTAGAATGTTGTAAATCTCGTATAGAAATAATTTTTTATAAGTATCCGCAAGTCATTATGTATTTATTTTTTATTTTTTTTATGTAATCCGGTATGGGTGTCTAAGTCGGAGGGGCCAAAGGACATGCTCCGACCAGCCAATATTCCGTTCGGAACCGGTGTAAAACTGTAGGACTCTTCCCTTGCCGCTTGCTAGGTGGTAGGCTCAAATCATAGCAGAGTGGGTTGGTACCACCGTACTGGATGTAAGATGGCCGCATAGCAGCCTCGGTTGTTTTCTCCTCTAGTCCAGTATAGCCAGCAATCCAGGGGAGTCTTCGGTATGGCACCTGCCTTCTCGGAGGTGATATTGGCTGGTCGGAGCATGCGCTTTGGCCCCTCCGATTAATCCATCCATACCGGATTTAAAAAAAAAATTATAACTTTACTCGAACAACATGTTTACTCTTCTTATCTGTATCAGATACGACAAAACAAACATTTTGCCGCGCATGCGTGGCTCAAGCATTTCTTCTATAATTGAATCAGCGGCCGCTCTCTGCAGCACAGCATAGTACGTACACGTAGAGAGATGCGCAGCGAGTACCGCGCACACTCTCAACAGATTACTGGGCTAAAAGTTGAACGGCCCGAGAGGACTCCTCTCGCGGCGCGCACACACCCACACCGCACGCACACTCTCGCGCGCGCACATACACATACACACGCTGGCCACTAACACGCGGGCGCGAGCGTGCAGTAGTGTGAGCGTTCAGCTGACTACTTTCTTTGCAACAATGTAGGTTTTCAGTATTTAGGGTTACGGAGAAATAATAGACATGATTTGCTCTTTTGGTCGTGGGTCGGTGAAAACAATTAAAAACCTTAAACGTTTAAACAGAAAAACAATAAAAAAAACCGGCTAAGTGCGTGTCGAACTCGTGCACCGAGGGTTTCGTATCGCCATGTCATGGTCAGCGCCACTCTCACCATCTATGTATTAGTTAAAATGCTTCATACTCCTTTCGGTAGATGGCGCGCATACACTTTTTAGTTTCTTCTATTGGGACCCCGTAAATTTTTTACTTTTTTTTATTTGTTGCTATATCGGTTCTAATAACACATATTCTGTGAAAATTTCAATGGGCTATCTATTACGGTTCAAGAGATACAGCCCTCGGACAGACAGACAGACAGACAGAAAGACAGACAGACGGCGTAGGCTTAGTAATAGGGTACGTGCGACGGATACGGAACCCTAAAACATTATTTTTTCAAATAGTTGGATGTGGTAAGGTTGATGTAATTTTCCGAGGGTTGCATTTTTTACGCTGCGCTGTAGGAAAATTTACTGGTTTCCGATTAAAGAAACATAAATAAAGTAATTTCACAATTTCTCTTAAAAAAAAAACTATCAATTCGAATTATTTATATTATACTAGTATATGGTTACACTAACAAAGAAGAAGATAGAGGAATAATCTTGAGTATCAACAAAATCATTGTTCTTTTTACACTTCCTACTTCAACAATAATACCAAATTTAATTTAAAGCTAAACTTCAATAATACTCTGATCTTATCTGAGGGAGATCTTATCTTTGACAATATTGTGTTACTGCATCGATCCAGTCGCAATAAATTCAGGGGCACTTTTACAAAATACCTAGACATATATATTTTTATGAAACTTTACAGTTGACTACGCTACATCACCTATTATACAACCGCGATGTCAGCCAACTACACTTTGGTGAACTAGGTACCATGGCAGTGCTTCCCTTTGAACGTGCCGGCGACACTGAATGTTTATGTGCTTTATCTTTTCCACTTATTTGGCTGGCCTATCTCACGCTTACAGTGTTATTTTTCTTGAAATCTAATTTTATATTAGCGCCAGAAAGTGAAGAAACGGGGTATGCCACTGAGGGACGCATACGCATACATATGTATGTACATGCATGCACACTACTACAACTCACGCACACTAACAAAGTCACACGCATACTACGAGGCCATATCCATGTGTTTAAATATAGAAATATGAAATGAAAAATCACACGGACACACACACAGTCAAAGAAAATGACTTCCTTATTTTCCTCGTACACGCTTACGCTTCGCGCATATCGTTGCGTTTTCATGAAATCCACTTTATTTGTTATTTGTAATATAAGATAACGAGAGGACGTTACCGATATCGTGTGAGCGAGACAAGCATATAATTAGTGAGTTCGTAATGATATTTACCTGTGTTCGTGAACGCAGTGTACGCTGAGCAAACATAAGTGAGTGCGCTTGTGGTAGTGAGTGAACTCGTACGATGAGCTCGACTCTTTCTCGATATGCTTTCCTGGTACTGACCGTCAGCCGCGCGCATACATTTTAGACTCTGTTTTTTTTATTGTGGTTTAAAATAAACAACCGGCCAGACTGGGTTCTTTTAAAATTACTTACGATTCCGCGTCGGAGATGCTGCTTAAAATTTTGCGTCGCCCCACCCAGCTGAGCTTAATTTACTCGCCCGAAGGAAGCGAAAGACTTTTTATTTCCTTTTAATTCAAATTGGTTAACCTCTATATTTGTATATATAATATAGGTCTGATCCTATATAATATAGGATATTATAATAACACTCTTGATAAAAATAATTATTTACATGTAGTAAATTTAAATTCCTGCATTTAAAAGAAAATCCAAAATGTTGGCTTGGCGACAAAGTTTCCTTTTGCACTTCGTGCGTTGAAGTCTTTTGTACCGCCCGGTCGACCGCGTCACATCCAGGCTTGTCAGGTGTTCGGTTTTTTTATTACTGAACTGTTCGGTATTTCACCCCCGTGTTCGGTGTTCGGTATGCCACCGAAGTATGGTTCGGTATTTGCTAAAGTCCATTCATATCACACATTTATTTACTTTTTTTTTTTTTTATGGAAACTGACACGGTTGGCTACATCACCTACAACGTCCGTGATGTCAGCCCATAACACCGGGTGAACTAGGTGCCATGTCAGTGCTTCCCCCTTTGATCGTGCCGGCTACACTGAACTGGTCGGAAAACACAAACTATTTACATAGCCGTTTAGACCGACGCGACGTTTCATTCAGTGCGGTGGTACCAACCCGGGCGGGTTAAACCCTACCACCAAGTAAGATTAGGAGGGAAGGGACCTACAGTTTTACGAGGAATCCGAACCTCGGTCAGCCTCCAACGGTCAGCGGTCACCCATCCAAGTACTGAAAAAATAGCGACATTTGACTGTCTGCACCACTGAGCTATCGAGGCTGACACTGTTACTTTTTCGCAATTACTTCGCAATTACAATTACTGATTACTGTTTCGCAAGTTCAAATTCATACAGATTTGTGCGCGCTTTTGCCAGCCGGCGCGTGCTGTATATGGACTACACGTCTTTTGAAGACCCCTGGTCCTGGAGGAGATGGGAAACACACTCTTCGGAACACCATTCCATATTTTCGCAGTACCTACCTAGTTGCCATTTTTTACAGAAAGCGCGACATGTGGCGCCGAGCCACACATAAGGTGTCTAACGACGCCCATGGTCGGTCGGTCGCCTTTCCTTTGATGTAAATAGTTCGGTTGTTTATCTGGACCATCTGGAAACCCTGGTCACATCTCGTTATTGGCTAGAAAACAGACGTAGCCTTTTTTTATTGTAAGGTATTTTGGTACTATGGGTTGAATAAAAAAAAATCGGATATTACCCGTTCAGATACGTACGTCGTGTTATATGAAGTGGCTATTGGGTGGCACACTAGAGATTCGAGAAACGGAAATGAGAATAGGTCGCAAAGGCAGGATGACATTTTCGTTTTCATTACTATTTCCATTTAGCGTATTTTTTCTTTTAGAATTGTGTATGTAAGTACTTTAGATTTCTTTATGTTAAAGATAATTTTGGGATTATAATGCTGCAGTAAATATTTTATGTAATCCGGTATGGGTGGCTGAGTCAGAGGGGCCGAAGCACATGCTCCGACCAGCCAACATCACCTCCGAGAAGGTAGGTGCCATACCGGAGACTTCTTTTGGATTGCTGGCTATACTGAACTAGAGGAGAACGCATACTCTGTAAGGTGGTATGTGCACAGCGGTGCGCCACCTGAAAGACTTCCTGGCTCCTTCCTGGCTCCTTTAGCTCCTTTCGGCAGACTTTGGCTCGAAGGAAAGTGTGGTATGAGTGATGTTTTGGTGGTTTAAAAAAAAATAACCAGGGTTAATATAAAGAAGATGCGTCGATACGCGACGAATCTTCTCTATATTAACCCTAACCTAATGTTGAGGCGGTGCATGTCGTTTTTGTTACGTTTCGTTTCGAGCCGAGTGTTCACGAAAGGAGCCAAACGAGTCAGGAAGGAGCCAGTTAGTCTTTCAGGTGTCGAACGCATGTGCACAGCGACAGCGTGAAGCGCGCAGTGAACTTGGAATGAAGTCACATTTATTATCCGGATGACAGAGGGCGCGGCCTGCCTTATCTCATTTCCTGCAGAACATTTAATGTATAGCTGATCTAGAGGCTTACATTACAAACCTTGGGTATTTACTCAGTGATGGATGATGACCGATGATGAAAATCGTCTTAATATCTGAACATTTAATAAAACTGTATATGAAAATCTTTACAAACATACAAATTAATTGGGGGATGCAGGATAAGTTACTGAATACATCAAGATATTTTATTTTTTATTTTCTTCTATTTTGTCTTATATTTTGTCTATTATTTGGATGGGTTTCAGAATAAACTTTGGGTAAGTTTTAGCTATTTCATCACAATAGACTCACTTATATTCCCCCCCAAGTACAGTCTCGGATCCTTCAAGAGGGGCGTTAATAAGCTCCTGTCAGGCCGGCATGGCATTCGCAACCTCCGCATACGGCCGAATGTCCATGGGCGACATGTGGCGCCGAGCCACCCATAAGGTATCTAACGACGACCGGGGACTTTCGGTCGTACGCGTGGGTTGCGAATGCCATGCCGGCCTGACAGGTGCTTATTCGCGCCTCTCTTGAAGGACCCGAGACTGTACTTGGGGGGGAAATATGTGGTTAGGGAGAGCGTTATTTATAGCATTTATTTGAGTAATATTAATAGTTTTGACACAGTATTGACAGACTTAAATACAATAATCACTGCTTTCAAAGAAATCGGGCTTCATTTAAATTTTTCTAAATGTGAAATTTATGTTTTCAAATCAGACGATGAAAAAGATGAAATTATTAAGAAGTTCAACGAAATAGCGCCAAACATACAAGTTCTAGAAAACGATAACTTTTATCTTCTTGGTGCTCCAGTTACTTCCGAAGGTATACGCCCACTGATTGAGAAGAAAACAGAGACGATATCGAAATTTTGTGAACGATTGGAAGACATTAATACACATATGGCTTTATTTTTGCTTCGCCACTGTATATACATGCCGAAACTCACTTATTTTCTGCGCTCAAGTCCGATTTGGAAGGAAAACGATTTGATTAATTCAATTGATAACTCTCTGCGTTCTAACTTGGAAAAATTGCTGAATTCGAAATTGACTGATTCGTCCTGGCAACAAGCAACTTTACCCGTAATATACGGTGGAATCGGTCTGAGAAAGGTGGAGGATATTTGTCTACCGGCCTTCATTTCTTCAATTAATAGTACGTCAGCTCTCATTGGTTCGATATTAAGTCCCTCACTATGTGAGTTTGAGATTTCGTACTTCGAAGAAGCCGTTTCTGCTTGGAAGGTGCTTTGTCCCGACGAACAACCACCGTGTCCAAGCCAAGCTGTCGCCCAGTCCAAGTGGGATATTCCAATAGTCAAAATGAAACATAACATTCTCCTTGAAAATTGTAATGAAATTAATCGTGCACGTATTTTGGCGGTTTCAGAAAAAGAATCTGGAGCGTGGCTTGAAGCTTACCCATCGAGTCACCTAGGGACTTTATTAGATCAGAAAACCACCAAAATTTCGGTTGCACTTCGTTTAGGCCTCAAAATTTGTGAAACTCATATTTGTGTGTGTGGGTCACCAGTCGACATATATGGCCACCACGGACTATCATGTATCAAAAGTGCCGGTAGAAACTCCAGGCATCAAAATTTAAATTTTATTATTAAGTCCACGCTTCTGACAGCTAACATACCGTGCATCCTAGAACCTTGCGGTTATTCCCGGCTGGATGGCAAGAGGCCCGATGGTATCACCCTGGTGCCATGGGCTAAGGGTAGGTCACTGATGTGAGCGCCACTTGTGTCGACACATTGGCTCCAAGTCACGTTCGGGCCTCTTCAAGAGCGGCTGGCGCGGCCGCGGCCGGAGCGGAGAGCCTCAAACGCAACAAATATTCAAATATTATTCAAGATTTCGAATTTGTTGCGTTTGCGGTTGAAACCCTCGGTCCGTGGAGCAGTGAAGCCAAAAGCTTCTTGAAGAGGCTTGGGCCTCTGCTGGTGGACGCAACTGGCGTCCCGCAATCAAAGGCTTACTTCATTCAAAGGGTAAGCCTTGCCATCCAGCGGGGTAATGCAGCAAGCGTTCTAGGAACATTTGAAAATGCCCCTTTTGATAGTTATTTTAATGTTTGTTAGGTAGGTTTATTTCTTTAGTTATTAGTATTACTTTTTTGTTATTTATTAAATAAATATTCTTTTATAGTTTTAATATACTAACATAATTATGTTGATACAAATTACGTATCAAAGTTTGACAATGGCTCTTTACACCTGATTCACTTAATTAATAAGTCTTCGTAGTCAGAACTCTCAGCAAAATTGTTAATCTTGCTCTCAAGCTATGTTTTAGATGGACTATGGGCGGTGTTATATGTGGCTAGTCACTAAATTCTTGTGAAAATATGTTTAAAAAAATACCCTGCGAAGTTTCTTGTCGGTTCTACTTCGTGGGTGTAATAGAACCGGATAGAACAAATTGTGACAAGTTCGAGCGCAGTCTAACTGCCATATGAATGATCAATAAATAATACATAAACAATACGATACAATACAGATGAGACCAACCTGAGATGTTACGAAAACCTAAATTATTGGCTCTGATTTGTTATTTCTCTTACTTTAACGGTTGAACTGAGCGGCGAACACAGCTACTACTTTCATTATACCGAGAATTCCAAATAATTTCAACATTATTGCTCGCCTCTGTATGCAGAAAACTGCGCAGAATCGCCATCAAATCGACATAATATCAGCCGCTACCATCCGCAGACTATGACCGTCTCGTCTAGGCGCTGGCTAGTCGGGTGAATGACTTGCAGTCATCAATGCTAATACATACAAACCCGTTTATTATAGCATAAATTTGTGATTATTCTCGTTCAGACCACTCCTTACGTTGCTTAACTTGATCGCCTTATCAGTGTTTAGGCTCGTTGAGATTTTTTTATTTTTTATTAATAAATTAGGTTATGTATATCGGGACGGAATTATGATATCACCTTTAAACATTTGCCCATTCACGATACAAAGCTGAATTTTTAATTAGTCAGTTAAAATAAAAATTGTTCCTCTTACACGATACACTGACATGGCACCTAGTTCACCCGGTGCTATGGGCCGACATCACGAATGTTGTAGGTTATGTAGCCAACCGTGTCAGTTTCCATAAAAGAAACATGCCCATTGTGCCAGAGAGGTGCCAGAATATGATAATTTTGTATAGGATATTATTTCAACTCATGTATTTTTTTTTTCCAAATATTCTTGCCAGTATAGATTTATTATCAACCAAGTAAATGGAAAAATGAAAAGAATTCAGTAGGAAAAGTAATAGAACTCCATAAGCTGTGCTCAGTATGCTACTACCTAGTGCCTAGTTAGATTCTCTATGAAGAGCTGCAAAAATCTCATCGGTAGCGAGACGGAGTGGCTAAGGGGGAGGGGGTGGGGGTGCGGGACGCGGGGCAGTGAGAACGAGGGGGGAACTAGTTGCTACTTCCTACTACGCAGCCAGGAAGAGAAAACATCTTCGTTAAGGCGCTACCGCTCTGTACTTTCGTCTTATTTTATTTGAATAACTACACGGTCTTTGTTTCAATTTTCTTCGGCATCTTTTATAGAAAAGCAGAAAATCTGGAAATATTCCGTGAAGAATATAGTTTACTCTGAGTAGATATATCGTTAAAAAAAACTGCTCAATTTTGGCCTCATGAAACAATGTAAAATACGCAGCTCGGGATTTGGCCTCGCCTCGGTTGACTTACTTACTTATATATAGCAGATGCACTGCACGAAAAATAAAATTATTACATATTATATTTAGTTTATTTGCTTTAAATAATTTCATAATCGAACCATATAGGTACTCTATATGTACGTAGAAAGACACTACCCTCGCCTTGATTGACTTACTTATTTTACGATAGTTTATGAACTTTTTCAAAAATATAATAATAATTTTACGAACGGAGAGACATAAAGTCTAGTCAAGTGCATCTGAGCCCTAAGTTACAAGTCGTCTATACAATCTGGAGGCCCGTTTTCTGGGCTAAAAGATCAACGCACCTTCTCTTCGCTTCACACTTACTATACTTAGGTGTTTCTTAGCTTGTACTGCCTACAGAGTAGCCTAGACTTTGTGGGGAATGTACAGAACTGAGAAAGTTCAGCTGTTTGTCCCTTTTATTAATGTTTTATCCGTATCCGTATTTCGTGTTTTTGAGCTTTAGTTAGCGTGTCCCAGTCTCAACTTTCTGGTGATTCTGATGCTAATATTTATTAATTAAAAAAAAATGTACGGTTCTTCTAATTGTTTAATGATATGTAATTAATATGTGTATAACGATAGAACAGAGGATCATTTCGTACGATGTCCGATGAAAATTGGATTTGTCATCAAATGGGTGCGTTGTGATGTGATGTGCATTTGTACGTTTTCCCAGATAGCTAGATGCCATATCCAATGAGACTGGCTACACAGGCTGGTTTGACGTCTGCAGTTTACTTATATATAGTAAGAAACAAGTCGCACGCACAACCGCGTGTGAGTATCCATGGTACATACTTGCCAGTCTTTCTGTAGTATCATACAATCCGTAGAGGGAACATTCTCAATAATATTACTTGAATTTAACTTAATTTTAATATAGAAAGCAAGTTAATACTTCTATCGTGAATGTTTGTACCACCCTATTTGCATAATAATGACAATAAAAAAAAATAAAAAAATAATTTGAAAATTGCAAAGTTGTATAGTGTAGTAAATGAGTGCTCAAATAAGGGGTCTAGCCGGAAAGCTCGAAAGCAGAAAGTTTGACTTCGGAACTTCGTTCTGACTAGTTAGGAGGTAAAAAGGTGTGAAAAGGCTCCTGTCAGGCCGGCATGGCATTCGCAATCCCCGTGCATCACAGAATGTCCATGGGCATCGTTAGACACCTACTTGTAGGTGAAACGATGCCACATGTCGCGCTATCCATAAAAAAAAAACAAATACTAAAAGTCCCCACCATGGGAGGGTGCGCCCTAGGGGGGGAGCACAAAGAAGGTCCCATTTTTCGGTTTTTCACATATATCTCCAAAACGGTACATCATAGGAAAAACTGTTCAATTACGGAACAAGAGGTGATAAATTCTCTACAACTTTGAAATATTCAATTTTTACCAATTCTCAATCGTTGTCGAGATATAAGGTCCGAAAAGAGGCCGATTTTATTTGCAAATAAAAGCAAATATCTGTTTTTGTCATACATTGCTTTTATTTGCAAATAAAATCGGCCTCTTTTCGGACCTTATATCTCGACAACGATTGAGAATTGGTAAAAAGTCTATATATCAAAGTTGTAGAGAATTTTATCACCTCTTATTCCGTAATTGAATAGTTTTTCCTATGATGACTGAAAAATGGGACCTTCTTTGTGCACCCCCCCCCCCCCTCCCCCCTAGGGGCACCCCCCAGTGGTGGGGACTTTTAGTATGTTTACCTCCTAACTAGTCAGAACAAGGTTCCGAAGTCAAACTTTCTGCTTTCGAGCTTTCCGGCTAGAACATTCGTTTCCTGGCCTAGTAAGCTAGTACCGAGCTAATTTGTAGCGTAGAATCCGGCGCGCGGGTCGCTGCCAAATTAGCTTCGTTTCAGCGACCCAACACCGTAGGACGTTCTATCATAGACCTCCGCTGTGCCTCCGCTTACCTTTTTCATATTGATAGACAGATACGAGTCTTAGCTGCATTCGTGACACTCAGAGAAACGTGTGAGACGAGCGAGTGTGAGAGAGGAAAAGTAAAATTGTTGTCAGCAAGAAAGCATTCGCTCTCTCTAGCCATCGGGTAGCCATAGTACCAGGGTACCCGGAAGTCGTAGAAGTAACCTGTTTAGCAATCACCCGGGTTCCGGCAATCGCTGTGACATCGTGCGAGATAAATCCTGCAACTTTTTCGTAGATAAAACGTGACTGACTGTTGTGAACTTCTGTCCGCCGGATGCGGAGGCCACGAAGTGGAATATAACTTTTCAGCTTCTTCTTTATTAATTGCACTGGCAAATCTGATGTGTGTGATCCACTCATATGTTATGCATGAAGTAACAACGCACAGCAGCGTAGAACCAAGGCTGGTGTAGTCAAACTACCGAGTGAGGCAGGGGCAGGGCGCGTAAAATTTTTTGTAAACTTAATTGGCACTTAGGATTTATCATTTCCCGACATTTTTCGAATCCTGGAACCCGGAAATTAGAAATTCGCGTTCCCGGGAAGTTTCTGGTCTCCCTCCATTCATGCACAGGATATAGTGAGTGGTCATCTGCACAGAAGAGGCGCTAGCGTCTGTTCGTAGCATGGACTTTGTCCATGACATTGTCCATGGTTCGTAGGGGCGCTCCGCCCCCCAGCCCCCCCCCCCGTCCCCCCCCCCGGGGGGGGGGGGGGGGGGAAACGGCCACTTCGCCCCTATCGCTTTTCTGTGATAACTACCACAGAACAGATTACATTATAGTACGTACCTTGAAGAAAGTGTTTCAGTGTGTGTGAACGAATTTCATGTTATTTTCCACTGACATATAAGTGGTATTTTCCCTTGAATTGAAACGAATCCCCTGAGCATTTTATTCTAAAAATCTTATCAACAAAAAACACCAAAGACCAAGACAAGAATATAATATTCTCCAAGCTTGCTAGAACCATTTAGAACGTCATCAGGTCGGACCTCCACCTCCACCTCACATACAGTCTCTTTAGTGCCATGTTTGAAAACTTAACATGCCATAATTCCTACATGCTTCCAACATAGCACCGCAGGCGCAATGACCACCACGGTCTTCGGAACACCAGATGCGGGGGGGAGTTGCCCAACAAATCCATCAATCGATGTGCAGACAGAAACATCAGCCATCCAGTTACCAGGCGCGCATGAAGCGTTAGAAGTTCTACGTACGTACAATGAACATTAATAGAAAAGTCGGTTGAACATTTCTTCCGAGTCGAGTAAAAACCGGTATGTGCTTACTAGAATCTTACATGATAGATCGAAAAATAAATTAAATAATATTTCTCCCTCTAATTTAACATTTATGGAAGTGTCTCTCAACTTGGCGATACCAAGAAGTACTTTATAAATAAAAGCACTTTGTAAATAAAAATCGATTGGCCGCAAAGTGATTGAAATCACCAGCGCGGAGCGCCTGAGTTGACTAGCAGTCTACTTTTTGGTCGACTACGCGACTTTACGCTGCGAATGGATAGATTTATGTCACCATAGCCATTAGTAGCCATTAGTAGCCATAGCCATAGTACGATAGTACCTATTTAGTATTCTGTGCCATAGCGACCGTCTAACTAAACGGATATAGGCTGTGCGGACTGCGCATGTTTTCACCAGTGTACATCACGCATAACGCTGCCTTTGTCATTTATTATTAGGAATATAAACATTTTACTTTTAGAAATATAAATAAAACGTGCAATTAATTGTTATTGGACTTCCATAATCAATTATTTTAATAAAACACTTTGTACGCGATTTATCGTCGACCTATAGATATTCCGACCATATTCCGACGTAACATAGAAACTGAGATATCCCCCACATAGCTCGCGCCTTCCTCATGTCGTAAATAAGACGCAATGAAATTTATATGAGTGTCATGACGTGTGGTGTGAGAGCCAGTACATTCGTTTACTTGGCTGGCAACATTTTTTTACGTTCCAAGTGCTTTTTGATACGTCTTGGTAACACTAGCTATCCAGTTGTGCTGTTAAGTAGAAGGGTGAAGTTGGTTCGGAAAACTGAGTCCACTGAAATGATAGGTCATTGTATTAGGTACCTACCTATTTTAGTGTTGACCGACCCCACAATAAATATTTTTTTTTTGGCAATCAAAGCAAAAACAAATAATAAAACAATGACATTTTAGTCTGAAATTCACCTCAACCAACAAACTAATATTGTCTTGCTTGTTTATGACGCGAAGCCGTCCGGAAAAGTTATGAAATAGAAAAATTCTAGTCTGAATGCACCACTAATAAATAAAATCTTGCTTGTTCTGTAGCTAAAGGCGCTCAAAACGAGGAATAAATTTACAGTTTTTTGTAAAAAAAAGATGTCCACCAAAAGCGGGCCGCCGCCGCCGCCTCCGCGCCGGCCCTCGGGTTGGCCTCTCATGTACTAACTAAATTATTTTCGAAATACAATAATTTCAGGTTACAAATATAAGTCCAGCAGTAAATATTAGTAGCTTTGTAATAACGAAATAGCAGCTAGCGCTATAACTTAGCTGAATAACTGCTACGTAAACTAGGTACATAAGTTAAAATTAATAAATTCTAAAATGTTTCGTGTAAGCAACAACGCAGAGCAGCGATCGGAGGCCGTCCGCCCTCTTTATAGGAACAAATAACTTATTTATTTTATGTTACGAGTATACAACATGTACGTAGATAGCATTCCTTGACTTCATATGATTTTCCGCCTGAAATAAAAAAATTCGTAGCAACGAGTTCGAAATAAGAGTTCCTATGAAAAAAAACTTTATCTAACTATAGACCACGTAAAACTTAAAATGTACCAGGCGAACATAACGCAATTAAAGTTATTCTGTTACGTAAAAAAACTAGATAACAAGTCGAAGCATTCCTCCAACCAACATGGTGTCAGAGAGAGACGGCGCTCTGCCGCTGTATTTCCCTCTCTCTCTTTTTACGTCAGTTGACAATAAGTACTGGGTGAACGAACTCCGCGAGTTTACTGGGCTAAAAGTTGAATGTACCTTCCTTCGCAGACATTACGAACAAGATAGCAACTTTACCACATCATCTCAGCCGGTGAGCGTATCTCATTATCTAACTTTAAATACGATGATCAACTTTATGACAAGGGCATAGTGTTCAAAGTCAATTGAGTATAAAATTATTATAGGTTGTTATAGTATCGAGAAGACAAGTTTCTCACGACTTCCACTACAGACAAGTGTATTGCTTACATCAGTATTTACGTAGGTGTACGTGAGGATGTGTAAATAACTTTGTAGGTGTGTTGGTTATAGTCTTGAAAATAATTTCGCGGTCACATAACTATTAAGGCGATGTTCGCACGACCTGCCGCTACAGAGCGCCTGTATCATCTTTCAAATGAAAACTAATGCTTTGTATTAGAAGAACTTACTTCTGCTTAGGCCTTCTATTTAATTTTAAACATTATAAAAAAAATACAGTCGAATTGAGAACCTCCTCCTTTTTTTGAAGTCGGTAAAAAAACTAAACTGAATTAAAATATTTACCAGCAGCGTTTTATACCTATAGCGTTGTTTGTGCTATAACTGAATTGGGAGTTTCAGTGGGACCAATAGATCAAACTTAGTAAGATGGCCGCATAGCAGCCTCGATTGTGTTCTCCTCTAGTCCAGTATAGCCAGCAATCCAGGGAAGTCTCCGGTATGGCACCTACCTTCTCGGAGGTGATATTGGCTGGTCGAAGCGTGTGCTATGGCCCCTCCGACTCAGCCACCCATACCGGATTACATAAAAAAAAATCGCCCAAGTGCGAGTCGGACTCGCGCACCGCGGCGCACCACAAAAAAAACATTGAAAAAAAAACACGTTTCTTGTATGGGCACCCCCCTTAATTTTTTACTTTTTCTATTTTTTGTTTCTTGTTATATCCGCCTTAATAACACATATTCTGTGAAAATTTCCGACGCAGCCCTCGGACAGACAGACAAACAGACAGACGGCGTAGGCTTAGTAATAGGCTTCCGTACAGTACAGGATACGGAAACCTAAAAACAGTATTGTGTTCATGATATGATAACCCAAAGGTTGGCTGAAGGAGAACGCCCACGGTGTTAAGCTGTACCTTTTGCAAAAATATTTTTTCAAGTGCAATAAATGTATTTTGACATTGATTTGATGTGATATTTTCTGCATTTAAACAAAATGAATTAAAATTTATATTGGTAGAGCTCAATAGCTCCTATACGCGTGTTTTATTACAGAATTCATATCAAACGATGTATTCAATATTATAAACAAAAAAATTTAATATAAGCGATCGTATCATATTTGATACGATCGCTTATATTCAATTTTTTTATATAAATTTTTTTTGTATTAAATATAGATAGGTTAAGATCGCGGCATGTTCACCCACGTTGACTACGTTGTGCTGTGACTGGATCAGTCTGTCATTCATAAGAGTCCACTGCTGGACATACACCTCTCAAATTTTCATCCAGTCCTCCCGGCCTTCAGCGGTACGGAACCACGGCAAAAGATGACCTGGAAGACGCCGCTGAAGAACCTGCGCCAGCGGTATAACTGCAGCACGCGGCGCGGTCTCTTTCCGGGCTAACATCATCATCAGCCCGTACCGGTCCACTGCTGGACATGGCTCCATGGCTGCAGGCACGCCGCCACACGCGGCCTTCCGCTCTTCTCATACATCCCTTTATTAGGCCGTCTGTCCACCTATCCCGGGCGTCCCACGCTTCGTTTGCTTGTACGGGGCCTCCATTCGAGCACCCGTCTACTCTCAGTTGTCGGGTTTGCGACAGATGTGCCCAGCCCACTGCCACTTCAGCTTACAAATTTTCTGAGTATGTTCTTTGTCGTATTTCGTCATTATGTATTTTATCAATAAAAAAAAACGCCGAGCATCGCTCTTTCCATAGATCACTGAGCGACTTTAAATTTGTGAGCCATATAAGGCCTCGTTAGAAGAGATGATTCAGAAAAAAAAAAAACTGTTTTTTTTTCGAAACAATACAATAAATATGCGGGAAAGAAACTGTGTATGTAGTATGGCGTGGATGGAAATCCTAGAAGCAACAACGTTTAGATTTGGTTCTACGACATCAAGCCCATATGGGGTAACAACGCACAGCGCATTTCTTTAATCATCACAACATTACTTTGGCAATGTTGTAAATAATCTGGTAGGTATTGAAGTAATAATGAAATAACCTACAGCGTGGTAATAGCGTCTGCTACCCTATTATGCAGACTTAGCTTCCGTATTATATACGTCTGTCTACTACGTATACCCCAGGGCTCACAATGCGGGAAGGAGAATCATCCCTTGATTCCGGTAATCTTAAAATATGCGGCACCGATCGGCTCCAGCGGGAGCCAACAGGCACTCGCAGAATGGTATAATCTCTTCTTCTGTTTCCGTGAGATAATAATTCTAAATAAGTGAAACCGTAGGTAGACAATCAAAGGTCATTCCTTTTGCCCGTCCTACGGCCTTCCAGCCGAGTTCTTCACACTCTCTTTGGATCTTGGCACACCTCTCGAAGTGTAGTCGGGCCTCCCAGCTTAGGGAGTTTTCATTCTCAATTTGTAAGTCTGTGATCGATCACTTTATTTAATGTAATCCGTTATGGTTGAATGGCCGAGTTAGAGGGTCACGAGCACATGCTCTGACCAGCCAATATCACATCTGAGAACGAAGATAGCATAGCGGAGACTTTCCTTTGCTAACTGGCTTAGCTACACTGGAGGACTAGCGGAGAACACGGCCGAGCGAGACTGATAAAGCGGTTTTTAGTCCAGTATGATATTACCAAGTTAGTTACGATTTGAGCCTAGTCCCTATATTATAAGGGGCAAAGGGCACATACACGGACAAAATGAAAGTGATACGGGAAGAGGCCGCCGATCGCTGTTCTGTGGCTATTGTCAATCGCTGTCCATGCGACTTCTTGAACTATAACGTCGTTGAAGTTATGAGATAATCTAGTTTTAGTGAAATTTTGGTGCAATAATTCACACTGAAGTCCGATGAAAGCCATTTTTTCAGGACACATACCTAATGGTGTACTGTACAAGTGGAATTTGAAGTTTTTTTATTGTTGGTTGTACTGTAAATTTTCAAAATGCACTTAATGAGTTTTACCTCAAACATGTTAGAAAGTAAGTATAACAACTACTTTTTTTTTATGGAAACTGACACAGTTGGCTACATCACCTACACTACAACATCCGTGATGTCAGCCCATAACACCGGGTGAACTTGGTGCCACGTCAGTGCTTCCCTTCGGTCGTGCCGGCTACACTGAACTGAACGGAAAACACAAACTATTTACATAGCCGTTTCGACCGACCTTTCATTCAGTGTGGTGGTACCAACCCGGGCGGGTTAAACCCTACCACCTAGTAATATAAGAAGGGAGTCTTATCCCTTAGTCGCCTTTTACGACATACACGGGGAGAGATGCAGTGGGGCTATTCTTTTAAAGTACCAGCCCCACACGGCACACTTTAGACTGTTATTTACTTAAATAATTTACAAAATACTTAGGTAGTTATGCCTCAAACATGTCTGTTTGTTCAGTTTACTTAAATAATTAAAACACAAGTTGAAAAAAAAACGTTTTATTGAGAATAACGGTTAAAAAAATTACCAATTATCAGTATCATCATCCTGAGCTTTCATCGTTACGTGGTTCTGGCAATCTTTCGACTGTAGACGACGTTGACGGTAAGTGGTTATACCAGTGATGTAGTTCCTCTGGAATCAAATTGTTTTTACACAGCTTGATTAAGTTATTCTTTTTTTAAATTGATATTGGTATTGGTAACAATGTTTTGTACACTGGTTGTAGTTTTTGTGGTATTTGATTTTTTGGCCTGCCTCCCCCAAACACAGAAATCTTCTTGTACTTATTCGGAAGAGTAGTCGTATCTGTAGAATATTGTACCCGGGGGAAGTCTTCTCAAATTTTAAGCCAGGAAACTGTTTTTAAGTCCTAGTAAATTTTTCTGTTTTTAATTGAGGAGAGGAGGCTGCCAAGAACTGAAGATCGATTTTATTTTATTTATTTAAGTTCTTGCACCATGTACGGGTCATTTTTATTTTTTCCTCTCTTGGAACGTATTATAGTAAATATTTTGATCCAGTCATTCATAATGAAAGCGCACAAAAAAAATTTTTTAACCTTCTATGGCCGAGTACATGTAATCGTACTTCACGTATGAGTGCCCTGACTCAAAAAATGTGTGTTCGGTTGCGTGTAAATGACTTTTTTCAACAGTATAAAGCAAAACAGCAGCTACCTGTTGATTTCTGTTTTGCCCACCACAGGTATCCGAAAACAGCGATATCTTTAGCAAGGTAGAGGGTAATGTCTCTATGTATTTCAGTAAGATAGAGCCAGTTTCGATGCTACCTCTTTGCCCGCTAAGCTCCGTCCAGGAATTGCAAAAGGCATTTTTGCCATCACCCTCGTATATTGTTAAATTATACACGCAATTTTTTACCGAATATTAAAATTGCGATACTGCAGATTGACGCAACTTCAGAACGCTCTGAAGATCCAAAGTTGCGGTTCGGAAAGTTGGGTTAGGTTAGGTCCGTCTGTGAGAACAATTTGTCTCTTGCTTTCACCTCGTTGCACTCGTTATTTCTTATTACGTGCATGGAGTGTTCTACTTCCATAATCCGCTTCTGTCTTGAATCTGCCATTTCATATTTACTGCATGAAGCACACTGGTGCTTTTTGGGCACAAAAAAAGACAGATTGTAGTGACGACCAAAGATCTCACGATACTTCTATAGCCTTACGGGCTTCTCATTTTCAGTTAAGCTTGCCACGTAAATCTCATACATCTTTAAAATCGATAAATTTGAATCAAGAAATTTTCTTGCTGCTCATTCTCAATTTTTTTTTTCACATAATGCGAATCAACGCACGGAAAACTTTCAATGTGCTGTACCTTAGTCAGTGAGTCATGAGACGTTCTGTTTCCAGCAGCTTTTCTTCCTCTCTGATCTATTCCAGCAAAGCAACCGGCATGACTTTTACCTTGGAGAGCAGTGTTAATGGGTCTGTTAGAAATACATAGTTTTTTCAAAAAACTTCGCACGAACACGGTGGCGTCCGAATTTCCCTTCCAGGTAGGTAGTACGATTTCGACATAGATTTTACCTTTTTGCTTTGGGAGTTCGTGTGGCGTTTTGGTAATCAGACTGTTAATCAGAAAATCCTTTTAAATTATCGAATCCCCAATATTTCTGGCTCTCGGCATTTTCGAGGACGCTTTTTACGCCTATTCATGTTTGAAATTTGACTTTGAATTGAAATTTTCGCAAAAACGTAGAAAATAACACCCAAAACTTCCAAAAACCCCTGTTTGACAGCTCGACAAAATGCCATTAAGTAAGTGCACTGACAGATGATTCTGTCCATTAATGTTAGGAAAAATTCAGTAAGTGTGACGTGAGTTTTACGTCACACTTACTGCATTAAGCATAATTTATATGAATATACATATTTTATTTGATAGGTAGTTTAAGTTTATTTAATAATTTTAATTTATAAATTTTGTCACAATGTGTATTTGTTATGTACAAAATATATATTTTTTAATATCTCATTTAATAATGCACTTAAGCGCTTAGTGATAATTTCCACTCATAGATTTCGGTTCGCTGATATAGATAGTGAAAAAAAGTCATTTTCGTCAAAAAGTGCACTTAGTGAATTTTACCTCTACAACGGCGATATGCCAAATGCGACTTTAGAGTATCGTTTCAGGCAGCAAGTACTAGGCTCGCATAATGTAAGATCATCCGCAAATGAAGATTGCGAAATGGTTGCGCCGCGAGGTTTTCGTAACAGCTGTGCGTTGTATTAGGAGCTCATGATGTTTGTGAAGCCATTCTATTTGACAGGTATTTAGGTAGGTACTTCATCTAGCTAGGTAATAAAAATAATAAATTAGAATAGCGTGGATACATACTGGCTGCTTGATAGTTATCTTGTCCGAATACTTTGCTAAACGGTATGGTCAGTGTTGTGCTGTGATTTTTTGCAGCACAACTCATATTATCATCGTATCATCTTTTGTGTCCGTGAGATCATCTTGAGATAAGTGGAATCATAGACAATTTAAGGATAATCCTATTACGCGCAATAGGGCCTAAGTATATGTACGTACTTTACACTCTTTTTATTGAAAGCGCAACATGTCCCGTTGAGACACCCATAAGGTGTCTAACGACGCCCATGGACTTTGGCCGTAGGAGACATTTTTAATAGCATTTACTAAATAAAATATCAGTTAGGTTGGTACCTACAACAGATCATAGGTAGCTAAGTACTTAATTTTGTAATATCAACTTATTGATATCAATATTTTTTGCATCCGACGACGGGAAAACGCAGACAATTATATATAACCGTTTCTACCAGCCCACAATTACCCACAATATAAGCTAAGTTAATAAATACAGTTTTCATTGAGATTCGAACCACGAAACAACTCCTGAAAGAAATGTACTTATCGTTCTTGAGTATTCTGTAACCCTCTTTTCGTGTGAGTTTGCTTGACAGTTGACATAATTATAAAAACAAAAGCATGAGGGGAGGGGGCCCGCACCGGCCATAGGGCCCGGGTGGCAAATGCCACCCTGACTCTATGGCCAATCCGACCCTGTACTCTACACTTCTGAGGCTCGGTGAACTCAGTACCAAAAAGCGCTTGGAGCTCGGTCACTGAATGCCAAACAATTTTCCTAACAAGGAAGTCAACAAGTGTTAGATTGGATATTAGCACTCCAAAGCTAGTCGTTCTTCATTCGAAAATCGACAAAAAGAATTCCTTTACCATACTTTCCCTGCGCTCGTGCTATCATTATGACGTACTTAGGAAAATAAGATTGTTTACATCCAAGCCACCAGTCACGCCATGACGCAGTTTCGTCATCTTTTCACACTTTTACGCACTTTCTAACGCACACCTGACATAGGTACCGACTTTGTGATGCTAAGAATGTCGTCGATGGATAATTCCAGAAGCATTTAAGTATTACACATAATTTTGACCTTAGGGAGGTTTTAATGACGAAGGCAATTCCCTAGTACCTACTTACCCGCTAGCAGACAGTAAAAGGACAAATCAAGAGACTAGACAATAGGGCTAGGAATACAACATTTTCTAATCATAATCTACCTAGTGTTCACCAGAATTATTCAGCAGATGGCATGCATTAATGTGAACTGTAAAGTCAGATCCTTAATGGGGCTTGCACATGTTGGTCCGTTCGTTTTGCCAATGCGATGTTATATCTCCCTTCAGAAAGTGCGCTTGTAATACATATACTGCGTTTCTGTTCCTCAATCCAGACGTCTGGATTTTGTAGCCGAAAGGCTGGTATCTCTGGACGTCTATAAACAAAACGTAAATCAAACAACAAAATGATAGTAAAAGGAGGTTGTTCCTCAATCCAACGTTGGCGTTGTTGGCCTGGCCAATGGCCATGCCAGCAGGCCAACTTGACCTGCTGGCCATGCATGCTGGGGACAACATGCAGGTACAAGGGCCTTTATATACGCAGTGGTATATTCTCTTTGATCCTTACACTAGCTCATTGCACTAGCTCTACAGTGCCTAGATTCTCTTTGGCAATAACAAGACAAATTGGAGATGAACAATATAAACGGGAAAAAGCGTGTTAAAAAAATTGCGCATCTTCGTTAAATTAACAGGACAGCGCCATCTATCGACAGCTCCGAGAACTTAACAACTTCGACGCGAACCACCTATAGGTTTGTGCTGTGCAATAGGGCAACTATGCCCACATTATACCTACCCACAGACTTTTACTTTTCTCACTCACTTTCACCGACCCAAATACTTTGGTTGCTGTAGGTCGTAGCCTAAATTGAGTCGTATTTTTCTTCTCGAGAGATCGATCGAGCGACTCGTTTTTGTAGGCACTCTCCACGCCTTGGCCACTTTCTTTTAGAGAGAAAGGGCAACGGCAGAGGGCGTACGTGGGTGGGACGAGAGTCACGTGACTTTTTGATGATTCGTAAATAGACGCATAGCGAGTTACCTATTACAAATTATTGATTTGACATTATATATACCTACATAGCTACGGAAATCGTGATATCGATGGAAACATTAAAATCCCTTTAAAATTTAATCATCTAGGCAAGTTAAAGAAATGCGCCACGCTACCCTAACAAGTTAGATTTTACAAATTACTTTAATTAATAGGTAGGTACATAAACCTTTATTCAATGCACTTTATTTATTTGTCTCCAATGTGTGAGAGTTTTGCCCACATCCATAATTCACATCCTCATCTTCGAGATGTGTTAAAATTCAGTACCTATACCTATCATCTACCAACTACTATGTCGCAAAAAATATAATCCGCATTGCAACATTGCATTAACCCAATGATATTGCATTAACCTCTCAAATAAATTATTCGAAAGATTTTCTGTCCGTAAAAGTAGAAACTCTCTCAGACGAATCTCTCGAATATTCGGCATTTAAAAAGAGAAATTCGCTCACTCAACCCACTTGCAGTGCTTTGCTCCCGCGAGATTGACAACATGACCTATGACAAAAAGCAGCCGAAACTTCTAGTTCACGGTGAAAGTCAACCGTCGCCGGCGATCAAGGTAAAAGTGTGGCGAGCTGTCAGTGGCGAGCAAAGTGAAATTATTCGGCTCTTTTTGTTATGCGTTCATGAAAATTTACTTAGAATAATCAACGGTCACCAGACAAAACAACCGAAGATGGATGTGCCAAGCAGGTTGTGTTAGATATTTTTATTTTTCTTTAATCAGAATGATTGTGATTAAGAAAAAAAATTGTGGAGGCGAGCGAGGTGAAATTCTTGCATCGAACTGCAAACATTCTTAAAGCCGCGTCTCCTGCGAATGTTTATTTCGAAACATCGAAACATTGGGGCGTGGCCATTCACATTTGTATGAAAACCATAGAAAAATAATGTTTTTGTTTCATGTTTTTTTGTGTATTGTTTCGAAAAAAACATGCGCAGGAGACGCGTCTTTGCGCAATCTTTTCATCACGCACACACAAATAACACAAAGCATGTCAAGCTTTCGCGCCATTTTAGTAAGATATACACCATCGCCACCTACATGTTCTAAATCTAAACGTTTGCAGTGTTAGTATGATTTGCTAGATGGCGCTCGCATATAATTTTGAAAGGTATAATGTAAAATGGCGAGAAATTTGCCAACGAAAACATATTTCAACTTGCAAACTACCAACAATATTTGGAACATCTAAACAAATATGGGCACATTAAATTATGTAAAATACACTCAAATTAACAAAATTTTTCAAATAATATTACAGCTTTCTAGCTAGAGTGCTAGTGCTAGTCCGCCAGCTTACGTATTACTTCATCGTTTGTCAAAAACGTGGAAGCTCTCAATATTGCTCACTGCAGTTTTTTCCCCAAATTTAGAGGGATTAATTTTTTTTAAACGGTACTAAAAACAATAATTTGAAATAAATTTGTGCACATTGATAGATTTTGAAACTTGATTTTTTTTAGATTAAAAAATAATTTCAATAACCTTTATATACCCACCTAAACACTTAGGTATTTACGCTATGGCAGGTAGGCCTTAGTCCTTACTGAA
Organism: Nematopogon swammerdamellus; assembly: GCA_946902875.1. NCBI lineage: Eukaryota > Metazoa > Arthropoda > Insecta > Lepidoptera > Adelidae > Nematopogon > Nematopogon swammerdamellus. The sequence goes on along the minus strand of OX336358.1, from coordinate 9,398,820 downwards.
AGTGCAGATATAACTTGAACAAGACAAGAACATAATACCTGCCGCGAGCCGTGTTCAAAGAAGCATAAATAGAATATTTAAAAATTGATGTAGCCGTGTTTTCCGGACCGCTTTATTGCACGCTTGACTGAATTTGATGGATATAATATAGTCAAACATGGCAACCCAACAGAATACTCTTTACTTACGTGCGAGTACGACAGCGCGAGAGATATGAAATTAATGAATGACAGACATTTCACTTCAGTCGGCTAAACAATGCTAAGCGGTAGTAGAACTACGTGGAATACGATGTGGTGGCAGATTCTACTCTCTACATTGCTCGTACTAAGTCGACAAGCAGCGGCAGAATGGAACACAAAGGATTATGTGCGTCGCGAACACACATTGTCCAAACCTTACCAAGGTACAAAGTAACCTATTTTCAACCTTTTATTACTAATTCATCTAATACGACGTTTTTATAACGTCTAGAGTCGCGATTTTTCAATATTATACCAAACCCATCCCAACGATAGTTACGATCTAAAGTTCACAGTGCAACTTGATAGATGGACGGATGACGTATAATTTGACCCGTGGAGGGTCAATGTTACCTGCCCCGTCTTTATCTGTAGCATAATTTACACGAAGACCGCAGAATTCAATCTGAGGATGTAACGATTTGCTCACTGGCTTCTAGCAACAAATAGAAGTAGGTTAGCTTAGGCAATTCGAGAGAGTACCAATTCGTAGTAGTTTTTGTAGCTGTCCTTTGTTGTACTTCTATCTTCAGCTTGTGTGATGTATACTGCACTGTGGAAATTGCCGAAATGTCTATGCCATTTAACTCTTTGGCTTCCCACAATTTAAATATGTTACTCCCGGGAGAGTATGCCACTTTAGCCGCGGGGCGCATACATAAACTCAAATATTTCGTAAAATTATGAAGTCAGCTCAGTAAACTCTATTGGCATATAAAGCCAATAAAATTACCTACAAAATGATGTGTGAAGATTCACTTATTAGCACAAAAATAACAGAGTCTCTCATAGTGATACTATGAAAAACTGTCAAACGCCGCTGGCGGGTGAAACAAAACACTTTCCACACAATTTGTATGGGCCAAGGTTGCATTCCGCGTGCGGCGCACGAATGGGAAACAAGGACGCTCTATTGTGCGTAGACACGCGTGCGACACGTAGCGACCGTTATGATCACGTGGTCTGTCGGTCGGTCGAAGCCGCGAGCGAAGTTTACTGTGAAAGCGCTGAAGCTAAATGCAGCGCGCTATTGCGCGCATGCGTAGTAAAAACAATAGAGAGCGTCTATTAACGCTGCAGCGCTGTTATGCGCATTGCATAATTACGAATAATAATGGAATCACCCTCGGGCGACAAACAGGAGTGCAAATCGAAAAATAATGAAAAGCTATTCCAAAGAACATTCAAAGTCAAAATGTACCTTAAAAAGAAGTGGTTATGTGGGTGCGAGCGCATTAACAAATTGTTTTGTTTTCCGTCCCTTATTTTTGGTGGAGAGACGATTTGGACCGACACTAGGGTGAGAGATTTGACGCATTTGGGCGAGAAAATACCTTATTTTGTCTTTCAATTATGTATCTGTTGAGTGAGAATACTTTTACATAATTTGGGCAATTAACTCAGACATGAAGATAAAATATAAATTGAAGTCTCGGTATCAATTAGATTCACGTTTGGGTTTAGTACTTACGAGTAAGTACCTAGCGCACACCCAGTTCCATAGGTCACCAGCCGCCACTGGTGATATGTATGTATGTATGTACGTTTTTTTTATCACTTTATTAAGTGACTGAAAACGTTATTAGTGATATTCTCAACGCCGTCCTTCTGGGGCCGGACCTGGACCCTTCTGGGAAGCAAAGGATTAATTTGTTTTCCGTGCCCTTCAATGTAACCAAACACGATAGAAGCATCAAGTGAAATCTTGGATGTTACCTTCTTGTATGATGAATATCATGATTGTGTTTAAACAGAGTTTGGTGTTAACTATTGTCATAATATAATATTTATTTATATATTCAGGTAGCGGTGTATCCCTGCCCTATTGGGACTTCTTGGGGAACACGATGGTGACACCACACTACGTACGACTCACGCCAGACCAGCAGTCCAAATTTGGTGCTATTTGGAATACTGTGGTATGTAATGGGTTAAACCCATAGAGAAATAATATACGATACTTCTATGGTTAAACCCTACCTACTACCTAAGTAAAGTGCTCTCTTACCTACAGTACGCGGCAGTAATTAACGTACATGGCGCTTTAGAAAGAGACAATCCGATTGTAGAACGTCGTCTCTGTCGCACAGTGACGTGCGAGTTAATGCGACAGAAAGGATGCTCTACAACCGGTTTGTCTCTTTCTAAAGCCCGATGTACATTATTTTACTTGCTGCGTACTTTGCATACAGTTTTATGTGGAATCCGGACCACTGTCAGCCTCAACGTTCGAACGATCACCCATCTAAGTTTTGACCGTAAACTGGTGTGATTAATTTAACGATCAGACATCGACCCGTATCCCGGTTGCTCTAGACGAGGTTGACAAGGTTTCTGACATTGGATGAGGGTTCATTTCTCTATAATTAATACACACACACACACACACATCACACACGCTGAATCCCGACAATCGGGGTAAGCAGAGTAATCGGTGCTGTGCTGCAAGAACTCTGGTAAATTACAGCAAAACACCGACCACCACATTTCGCAAAATATTTGAACAAGATACAATCGATCAAGCAGCAAGTAAGGAACGAAGACCCACCTGCTGCATGACTCGGTGGAAGTAACGTGCTAAGTTGAGAGGTGGCGAGCCTGTCGCCCTTTAGCACGGCATCTTGTCCTTATCCCTTAGTCACCTTTTACGACATGCATGGGGAGAGATGCAGTGGGGCTATTCTTTTTAAGTACCGGCCCCACATGGTATAGTATATATATAATTAATATAAGTGTTTGCTTGCGCACTTGGCAGCTTTATCAGTCTACATTTCAATTTGTCTTTATTTATAAGCTAACATATCAGCTGGCATGGACCGGCTTTTGACACTGAAAATAGCTGTTATTATGCACCACAGCTATTTATTTTTAAATTTTGTTTCACTTGGTACAGTACAATGTTGCACATTTGAATTATTTTGCCAAATTGTGATTGAAGTATGTCTCCCCACCTCTCACCTTGGCACGGTCCTTCCACTGAGTCGTGGCAGCAGAAGGTGGGTCTTCTTGCCTTACTTGCTGCTTGATAATTATCTTATCTTGTTCTAATACTTTGCTATATGTGGTGGTCGGTGTTGTCCCGTAATTTGCAAGAGCACTTGCAGCACAACACGAATTACTCTGCTTACCCCGATTGTCGCGATACAGCGTGCGGTGTATATGTATGTGTCGTCTGTATTGTAATTTTTATTATGAAATCCCTTTTATCGTAGTAAACTTTTCCTTTTTTCCTGAAATTTAAACAAACCAAATTTACGTGCATTGCATACGAATATATGTTAAATCATGCCTCTGACTAACAATGAGGAAGATAAGGAATACAATGGATTATCTTTGTACTGTGAGCTCAACTGGAACATGAGTACATTCACTTTAAAATATTATGAGATAGTGGACTACGTGTGGGTACTTTATTTGTTATTAGAGGTTATGTGAGAACATCTGCAATATGCAATAATAAGAATGGTGGAAAGGCAGGAGGGCCTAAGTGCTGAAAATATGCCGTTCAAAGTCTGACCGCGCCCTCGCAGAAAATATAATTCGATGAGAGAAAAGGAGCGGTGACGGGTCCCGTAGCACGTGAATATGGTTCACCTTGACGGTTTTTTTATGATAACCAGCATTGGTGGCTATGTCGAGGAGCCAACGTCAGAGCCAATTAGCTCAGTGGTACGGTCAGCCGACTGTTGTTAAGCAACCCTGAGCGCAGTCCCGCCCGGGCTGATAGCACCGCACCGAATGAAACGTCGGTCGAAACGGCTATATAAATAGTTCGTGTTTTCCGTTCAGTTCAGTGTAGCCGACATGAAATGAAGGGAAACACTGACATGGCACCTAGTTCACCCGATGTTATGGGCTGACAACACGTATGTTGTAGGTGATGTAGCCAACCGTGTCATTTTCCATACTTAAAAAAAAACCTCAAATTGCGGACTGTTGCTGGGCTGTCTAGCGTCTTAAGGGGGGGGGACTAGACAAAAGCACTTCGTATTTCCCTAACCATACCCATATTTCAAGTGATTTAACTATAATTTATATGCCTACAGTTGGGTAAAGATTCAAGGTATAATGTGAATACATTATTTTAAATTTAATCTTATAAATTCCCTTAAAAATGTGTGGTCGTGCTGGCAACACTGAACTGGAGAGAAATATTTCAATTTTATTAACTCAAGTCCTTCTCCTTCCTACAATATCCGTTCCGTTTATTAAAAACTCCGTTCCGTTTATTAAAAGCTCTTCACTATTGTGCAGCCGGTGTTCACGCGCAACTGGGAGCTGCAGGTGCAGTTCAAAGTGCACGGGCAGGGCAAGGAGCTGTTCGGAGACGGCCTCGCCGTGTGGTACACGCGGGACCGCATGCAGTCGGGACCCGTGTTCGGCAACATGGACTACTTCAGCGGTCTCGCCGTCATACTAGACACGTACAGCAATCACAATGGCGCGCATAATGTAAGTTTTTTGTGTTAGTATATGATAGAATAAGCCGATGTACTGCATACTTGTTTGCTTACTAATACGCTGCATTTTTTTAATGAAAAAAATGCACGTACAATTTGAAAAAAAAAAATTGTTTATAATGAACTAGCAGTGCCTGCGGCTCCGCCCGGTCTCATATTTCACTTCACTGCTAACCTCATAAGGCATTTAGCGCGATAGTAAGTAGCCTTTAGTTGATAGGAAGAATCAAGCTATCCGTAGAATTTTGTTTTATTAAAATCGGTTCAGTGGTTCTCGAGTTATAAGCGGACATACAGACACTCAGACAGACAGAAAGCAGACGTTGGATTTTATTATAGGTAAGGAAGCCAGCACTACCAAAGTAAAGCACAGTCATGACACTTAGTTCACCAAGGTGTGATAGGCTATAGTAGGTGACATAGCCAACCATGACAAAACTCATAAAAAATTCAAACTTAATAGAGAATTTAATATTCTTGTGTCTAATGCGAAATATGACTTTATATTGTGCTGCTGTTACACCGGATATACTAGATAAGTCTTTGTAGTCAGAACTCTCAGTAACATTGTTAATCTTGCTCTCAAGCTGTGTTTTCGATAGACTGTAAGCGATGTTATTATGTGGCTAATCACTAAAATACTTGTATTAATATGTATGAAAAAAAATACCATGCGAAGTTTCTTGTCTGTTCTTCTTCGTGGGTGTAATCGAACCGGATAGAACAAATGGTGACAAGTTCAATTGCAGTCTTACTGCCATATGAATGATCAATAAACAAACAATAAACAATGTCATAATAGCACAAAGGGATCTGAATTGAGTTAACTGAATGCATATTTTGTTAAACAATTATGCAATCATTGGATATTTAGAGAGAATGTGTCACTAACCATCGGGGCTATTCTCTACTAGTAATTTCACATGGTCCGTCGCATTCAAAACTGGGTTTATGTGTTAACTGTATGTTTGACAGTTGCTCAGTGTTTATGTGTTACGCCGCGACAGAGGAGACCTCATTGAAGTCTACAAAATACTCACCTCAAAGTATGATTGCCCAGACTTAATTGAAATGTTTGACCGGAACCAGAACTATCACCTTCGTGGTCACAGCAAAAAACTTAACCGGACAGCTTCTAACACAAACATCCGAAAGCACTTCATAACAAATCGAGTGGTGAACGCCTGGAATAAACTCCCACAGGATGTGATTGACTCCCCGAACACAAACACCTTCAAAAACCGATTAGATAAATACATATAAAGTATATCAACAAACAAATAGCAACAGTGCCCAAGTACAAAAAAAAAAAAAAAAATTAATTAAAACAATCATTCATTATCAAAAAAAAAACTGATATGAACACATCAGCTAGAGCTGCTTGTTCATTAAAAAATAAATAAATAAATAAATAAATTCACTCCAATGTGCATCTCAAGTGCGGCTAGTGAGACAGAGCGGTGGCTACCGCAATTTTTACGATAATCGCTAATAAATAATGGGCAGGCTGGTGCAGCTAAATCCTGGTAATTTATTTTTAACCGACTTCAAAAAAAGGAGGAGGTTCTCAATTCGACTGTATTTTTTTTTTATGTTTGTTCCCTCGGAACTTTCGACTGGATGAACCGATTTTGATGATTTTTTTTTTATTTGAAAGCTGGTGCTTCCCGTGTGGTCCCATTTCAATTTGGTCAAGATCGGATTGGAAGCGAGGCGGCGATTCCGCCGAGTACATTAATAGCAAAAAATTACAAAAAAAAACTGTGAAATAATTCTCCCTATTTATGTGAATTTAGAAAACTATAGAGTAGCCACACAATGCAGATGATGAAAGTTTCGCCCACTAATTAGGGAAACTCTAAAAATATAATTTAAAAAAATGTCTCATTCAATGTCCCTTGCAGCACCAGCACCCTTACATCTCGGTAATGGTGAACAACGGCTCGCTGCACTACGACCACGACCGGGACGGCACGCACACGCAGCTCGCGGGCTGCGAGGCCAAGTTCCGCAACTACGACCAGGACACGCATCTCTCCATCACATATAAAGACGACACTATCACAGGTACACTTTTTTTTATGCGACATTCATGAAGGTGTAATAGATCGAAAATTTGGAGATAACACGTAACGGCCCGGTGGTGTAGTTGGTTATCGCGTTGGCGGCTCAAGCCAGAGACCCAGGTTCAAATCCTGGTCGGGATGTATTTTTTCCAATGATTTTCGATTTGCATTTTTCTAATTAAAAACAAATATTATTACCAATGTAAAAACAACAACCATATGAAAATTGTTTTACATTTTACTCAGGGACACTTCAGGAAATTCTCTAAGGGGGGATTCCTTCCCTTAGAGAATTTTGAGACCCAATATACCACCAAGTAAAATATAATTGGGAACCGCTGCCGTAGATTGAATAATGTGAGATGGAACTTAATTTTAAATTTTATTTTTTTTTTATTGAAACTGACACGTTTGGCTACATCACCTACAACGTCCATGATGTCAGCCCATAACACCGGGTGAACTTGGTGCCACGTCAGTGCTTCCCTTCGGTCGTGCCGGCTACACTGAACTGGACGGAAAACACAAACTATTTACATAGCCGTTTTGACCGACCTTTCATTCAGTGCGGTGGTACCAACCCGGGCGGGTTAAACCCTACCACCTAGTAATATAAGAAGGGAGTCATATCCCTTAGTCGCCTTTTACGACATACACGGGGAGACATGCAGTGGGGCTATTCTTTTAAAGTACCAGCCCCACACGGTACAAAATATAACAACTATAGTATAGGTAGTAGGGAACGCTCACCGGAAGACCATTCCATACCAAATTACCTCTTGGCTTGATTTGTTTTTGTTAATTCCACAATTGAGTGCCACAAAAGCAGAACCGTTTTGGCATGTTTGGTGTATAGGTGATAGAGTCGCCTGGAAATGAGTACTTCAAAGCCAAGATTGACCTTTTGTCTCCACCATAGCCAACCTGTCTTCCGTGAAGGCCAACAGATGGCCAGGGTGGTTACAGACGTCCACAACGACACATGGAAGCGGCGGGTGGCCGAGTGGTTTGGGCATTGGCTTCTCATGCGAGAGGTCCGCGGTTCGAATCCGGTCGGCGTGCACCAATGAGTTTTCTTTGACGAAAAAGTTTACGTGCATACTTACACCTGCTGCTTCACCGTTCGGAACCGGTGTAAAACTGTAGGTCCCTTCCCTTGCCCCTTACTAGGTGGTAGGCTTAAATTGTAGCCGACTGGGTTGGTACCACCGTACTGGATGTAAGATGGCCGCATAGCAGCCTCGGTTGTGTTCTCCTCTAGTCTAGTATAGCCAGCAATCCAGGGAAGTCTCCGGTATGGCACCTACCTTCTCGGAGGTGATATTGGCTGATCAGAGCATGCGCTTTGGCCCCTCCGACTCAGCCACCCATACCGGATTACAAAAAAAAAATTGATTGTGGAGCATCTGCCTTAGTTCAGTTCACATCGAACATAAATCTTCTGCTCTCTCGAACTAGCAACCTGTTCTCTGGACTAGCTGAGATACGGGCGACTACGCCCTACGCCTAATTCGGCAGCCACAAATACAGAACCCCAACGGAGTGTCAGACGGCTGTCTTACATCATTGGGTGCAAAAAAAAGGCGACTGTTAAAAAATTAAGAAAACAAGGAAAAATGAGCAGAAAATACTGTAGTCGGGTGCGTGGATCGCCCGACTTATACATTTTAAAAAAAAAATTTTTAAACCACATTTTCGACCTCTTGAATTTTCACAGTTTTTTTATATTTCATAGCCTTCACTTCCACAATCAAGACAAATCTAACGACACCTTGTATGTTAAATTCCATCACACCATTTAGGCTACAGCGCGTGTGCCATAGAAATAGAGGTACTGTACCTCAGGTACATCATACATACACTCGAAAAACATTACCCTCCTTTGTGCTTCGCGCAGTCGGGTAAAAATATGTAAGTTTTAACACTTAACAGCGGCGCATTATTAGGCGCGCATTCCCAAGGACGCGGGCGATTTTCAGCATTATTGGTTAGCTTATAAATAAATAACTAATGAAGATATTGTTATAGATTTTTTTAAGTAACAGTTCAATCGTTGCATTTTAGGATAATAAATAAAACAACTGTATTCATATTCTTATTTATTTACCACAAGCGAAACAAAAATGTATGTTTTACAAAAAAAAAACTCTTAACACTTACCCATTACAACATTTATAACTCGAAAACGGCTGGACTGATTTAATTTTTTTTTGTGTGTGCTATTTTTTAAAATAAGAGTAATTACAAAAACAAAATGAAAAAAAGAAAAAAAAACACTTTGGAAAGGCTCTTGGCGCACTGAGTAAGCAGCGGCGCTCGCTCTCGAGAGTCACCCCCCCCCCCCCCTCCCCCCTCCCCCTGCCCCACCCGCTCACTCAATATAGATGAATTTTATATGTGTGTGTAGCTAAAAGACTCAGCTACAGTATCCACGAAATACGGATCACGAGGACTGCTCGTGACTTTAGAACAAACAGTACAAAGTTTGAAAACGAGTCATGTTCGTGATCCGCAAGTTAGAGAAAATATACCATCACGAGCGCTGGTTGTGATCCGCTGTTAAAGTGTTAAAAATCGTGATAATAAACAATTTTATCTGTTTGTTTCAGTGGCAACAGATTTCGACGGTCGCAACTCTTGGAAGGAGTGCGCGTCGGTTAAGGGTGTGCGGCTTCCGACGGGCTACTTCCTGGGTGCTTCGGCTACCACTGGCGACCTGAGCGACAACCACGACATCATCACGATCAAGATGTACGAGCTGGACCTGCTGGAAACTGTAAGTACTCACGGGAGGCGGGCAGGCGACGACTCAGCGCTCAATCGCTTCACCGACCGGGCCCTGTCCAATTTCAATGGAGCACTAACATACACAACTAACAAATAATAACATTAAATTAAAAACTATACTAAATCTAAAATTTGTGGGGCCGGTACTTAAAAAGAATAACCCCACTGCATCTCTCCCCGTGCATGTCGTAAAAGGCGACTAAGGGATAAGGACAAGATGCCGTGCTAAAGGGCGACAGGCTCGCCACCTCTCACCTTGGCACGGTACTTCCACCGAGTCATGCAGCAGGTGGGTCTTCGTGCATTACTTGCTGCTTGATCGACTGAATCTTGTTCGAATACTTTGCGAAACGTGGTGGTCGGTGTTGTGCTGTAATTTACCAGAGTTCTTGCAGCACAACATCGATTACTCTGCTTACCCCAATTGTCGGGATTCAGCGTGTGTATGTATGTATGTATGTATGTAAATCTAAAATGTAACTAACTAAAACTAAATAAATAAATTAAATAAACCTACTTATAAAACCTACTAACAGACCTATAAAACCTATAAAAGAAAACTAGTAACCCTCCTCCAGGCACGGTACCGAGGACGCTAGCGGCATAAGCTCGTTGGATGGCCACACCGATACGCTGCCTCAGGAACTCGAGCGATCGATGTTCTCCTGAAGCAGCGTACAGGGCCATCCCAATATCTTTGGTAAGCCGCTTTGCCTCCTCTGACCAAGCCCCCATCGTCTCAACCGAAAATGCGGCGAAGATGTGATGGTGTGACAGTAGAGCAGCGATCTTCGTTCTCCGTAACCTGGTTAAGCGACTAGTGACTTCGGGGCAAAAGCTTCGCATTGAATTCGAAAGGTCGTGGGTTCGATACCCGTTACGTGCACCATTTTCGTTCTCTTTCGATTGTATTTATTTTTATTTTTTTAGTGTTTTTAACAATAATTTGTTAATATCAGATTCATAGTACTCATCTTCTCCATCCCTTAGGGCCCCGAGTCCCGGGATAGAGAACGCTCCATGAAATCCAACACAATTAATAAATCTCTCTCACTTGTGCTGGCCAACAGTTATGTATACTAAAAAACAAATTGAGTCTGACCACGCTAAGTGAATTCTGTAATTTGTCGTTCTGACCACAAAATCACTTTCAAGTTTGATAAGTGCATTATTTCATGAACGGCTCAGTGTAGTTTCTTCCTTTGCCTCTTTTCGCAGCAAATCAAAGACGAGGACCGATCGCAGATATCCCCATCGGCGGAGGCTTACGAAGCTCCCCGAGAACACGTGGAGGACCCCAAACCTGCCATGTCCGGTGTGAAGACCTTCCTACTCATGATGGTGGCAGCCATCGTGATAATGGCCGTCGTGGTGCTCGGGATCATGTACTATCAAAAACGGCAGGAAAATTCCAGGAAAAGGCTATACTGATCTGGTGACGGATTTCTACGGAAGATATTCGTGGGGTTGGATTTGTACATTGGAGACAAATTTGTACGCTGGGGATGAATTTGTACGCTGAGGATGAATTTGTATGCTGAGGATGAATTTTATTGGTGGAGACGAAATTATGCGCTCGTGAATTTGTATGCTGGGAACGAAAATTCAAGCTGACGGTGAAACAATACATAGGATATGAATTAGTATGAACGGTATGAATTGGTACTCTGGCAACGAATTTGTATGTTGGGGGCGAATTTGTACTCTGGGGTTTAAATTATGTACTGGGGATGAATTTGTATTCGTTTTTGCGTCAGTGTTGGTTCTGGGAAGAAAATAAACAATATTTTTTAAATAGAAAGGCTGATTTACACAAGGGGTTCCTAGTTCTAGGCCTTTAGGGAGAAACAGACTGTTAAATTACTACGATGTATGATACACCATTAGGTTAGTTTGGAGGTCAAATATAAAAAGTGTTTTCTTAATTTGTTTTAAATTAAGAAACTTATCACACCTCAAAATAATTGTTCAAACAGTTCAGTTTCAGATAGAAAATCACCTTTCCTTTTTTTTAAATCCAAAATGTGGCTAACCTACCACACCGGTGATATGAGCCCATTCATGTCCTTTCTGATTCCTTAACCCATTGCGCGTCAGAGGGTCAATATTGACCCAAAACAGTGCTTAAATATTGTGCATCAATTAACCAAATCTCCTGTATACAAAATCATATGGGAATTCTCCCATAAAATTACTCCATTTGTATTAACTAATAAAGCACAGAATCTGTAATGACGCGCGCACCGTTGATTCTATGTCCTCTTATAGCTCGAGAACTACTCAAGGAAATCATAGGGGGTTTTATAGTGAATATTGTGGAACATCAAGAATGGTTAATAATTTATTAGACGGACAAGGAACTTTCCTCATGTAAATCTGCTTTCAATGTACCAAGCGTTTGAGTTTGTCTCAGTGTTGTTGCAAAGTATACTTGAAATATTGATACATACATACATACATAGCGTCACGCCTGTTTCCCAGTGGGTTAGGCAGAGACAACGGATCTCCACGTGCCACGATCCTGACACACCTCTGCCGCCTCTTCCACTCTCATAATGTTCTTCATACATGTTCGTCGGTTACGGGTACTATGAACTTGAACCTTATTGAGCACATGACCGATATGGTCCAGGTATGTGCGTCTAGGGCGACTCTACCCGATGTTTCCACTCACATACGCTCCATAAATTTCTATCGTTAGTCTCCTATCGTTCATTCTTCCAACATGACCGAACCACCGAAGCATTCCTTTCTCAATCCTTGTAACTATATATTATATAAAATATTTATGTACTGAACAAATAGTTTTAAAATAGGTAGTGGCAGGTAATAAAGTTTAAATCATTAAAACATATCACTCAACTTGACATGCGTAGAATAATGATAATAAATAAAATGGCATTTATTTCAGAGAAAACTTATTATTAAATTAAACATAATCAAAATAAATTGCATTAATTTATTTAATAAATAACAAAAAAGAAATACTAATAACTAAAGAAATAAACCTACCTAACAAACATTAAAATAACTATCAAAAGGGGCATTTTCAAATGTTCCTAGAACACTTGCTGCATTACCCCGCTGGATGGCAAGGCTTACCCTTTGAATGAAGTAGGCCCTTGATTGCGGGACGCCAGTTGCGTCCACCAGCAGAGGCCCAAGCCTCTTCAAGAAGCTTTTGGCTTCACTGCTCCACGGACCGAGGGTTTCAACCGCAAACGCAACAAATTCGAAATCTTGAATAATATTTGAATATTTGTTGCGTTTGAGGCTCTCCGCTCCGGCCGCGGCCGCGCCAGCCGCTCTTGAAGAGGCCCGAACGTGACTTGGAGCCAATGTGTCGACACAAGTGGCGTCCCACATCAATGACCTACCCTTAGCCCATGGCACCAGGGTGATACCATCGGGCCTCTTGCCATCCAGCCGGGAATAACCGCAAGGTTCTAGGATGCACGGTATGTTTGCTGTCAGAAGCGTGGACTTTATAATAAAATTTAAATTTTGATGCCTGGAGTTTCTACCTGCACTTTTGATACATGATAGTCCGTGGTGGCCATATATGTCGACTGGTGACCCACACATACAAATAAATTATGTAATAACTAACATACAATTAAATTTGAATAATTTAATGGCTAAAGATAATGCTTTGCAGTATGTATTTTGTCAGAGTATTGATGTAATTTTGGTCCAATGATAGCCCATTTTATGGGAATATGAATCTACTACTAACAATGTTTTAAAGGTTGAGTGGAATATATCACATATTGTGTCTGCCTTTAGAAACCCCACATCTACATACATCACAGAAAACATACAATATAATCACAAACTCCACATGTTTTCTTTCTAAAAACATTCTCTTTGCACTGCACAGTGTAAACCTCTTTGACTGACTCTAACAAAACTGTCTTCAATTTTTTATTTGATTTTCTTTTATATTCAATTTCTTCCTAAACTCCCACAATCTATATTGTATATAGTATAATATCTCATCTCTGTTACCAAGTAATATTTTGTTTTGTTGCACATTGCGAATATGTGATTGGGGTAGTTTTTATAGGGGATAAAATTTTTTATTGTTTGTTTTTAACAGTTAATTTTTAAGTTAGAAACATTTTTCTGACTCATCGTTACACCTACAGATATTCTATCTCACGCAGTCCGTTTGGCTATCAATGTTGTCAGGCGTGCACATGAACATTGTTTTAAATTTCAAATTTCAATTCACGACTTTTATTTGCAAACAAATAAAACAGAAAACATAAAAGAAAGAAATAAAACATAATAAAAACAAAAAGAATTCAATACTTATAACAAAAAAAGAACATTAAAGAGAAAAACAACACATTGTTCGCAAAAAGGATGCGGCACAGCTCTTATTCCTATGGCGAACCATAAGAACGCTGATTTTAAGCCAAACCATGTTCCTAATAAAGAAACTAGTTTAAAAACGCATAAAGAATAAAACCAAAAAATACATAAAAAAGGGAAAAGAAAAAGAAAGATATAAAGAAAGGTATGCGTAACCTCAAGGCTCAGTCGCGATCGCGACGCGGTCCACACACAACACACACAAGCGCGCTTAATTAACAATACACGTCACTACTATAACCAGAGCCAAACGGACTTCGTGAGATAGAACATCTGTACAAGTAGGTTTCTAACGATGCCCATGGACGTTCTGTGATGCACTGGGATTGTGAATGTCATGCCGTCCTGACGGACGCCTTTTCACGCCCCTTTTGAAAAACTCCAGGCTGTACTTTGAGAAAATAGGTGGGCAGGGAGTGCGTTCATTTTCCTGGTTCTGTGAATAAATGACCTACAGAACCGGTTGGTGGGCGTGGTAGGTCGATTGTGGCGCATCTGTGGTAGGTCGACTGTATAGGGGTGCATCCCCTGCCCAGTGTGCATAGTGCGGAGGCGGAATGAGGACGGCCGAATCGCTTTAAATAGCTCCTCCGAACACTCCCCATGAAATTGACGAGAGAACACACTTAGGGAGTCGACGTCCCTATGGAGTTGCAGCAGTTCTAAGTTGCGGGACACCACAGGGTCACCCACCAGTCGCACGAAAATCTGTTATGTTCTAATGAGTAAAATGCATTTATGAAATTACAAAGATCACAAAATTCTAATGTAATCATAAAACGAAGAGAATACGTCATCGACCCGGTGGCGAAATGGTAACGCGCTGGCGGCTCAAGCCGGAGTTCCAGGTTCGAATCCTGGTCGGGACGTATTTTTCTCTTCCATTTTCTGCTTTGCATCTATCTAATGGTAATGTTACACGGTTCAATGAAATTGAAGCAATTTCATTGAAAGGCGTTGAACATTGAAAGCGCAGTATGCGTTGGAGCTTTCAATGCGATGTTTAGACCTTTCAATTTCATTGAAACAATGAAATTTAAAGCAATATTGAATCGAAATTGAACCGTGTAACATTACCATAATGAAGAAATGTAAAGCGGGTACAGTACCCGCCAGTAAATAATAAACATTGAACTTTAGAAAGATACAATATGTTTGTAGAGCGCCGTCTCTGTCGCACAGAGACGTTCAGTTTGTGCGGCAGGGATGACGTCCTACAACCAGGTTGTCTCTTTATAAAGCTTGATGTTCGTTATTTAAAGGTCTGTTAATCAAAGCTGGCACGTACTAACACTATCACATATTGTCACATATTGAGCTTGCGTAGTGTTTGTGTGTAAGCGCACGGGTGACGTCGCACTGCATACGCGTCACCATCATAAAATTGCATTGGTGTGAGTACTGTGCACGCGCCAGCTTTGATTATCAGACCTGTACTGCCGGGTATTGTTCATGCTCGTACTAACAAATATAAATAAAATATAAAAAATCTCAAGTCAATTTCTTGTGTCCGATGCCAAATACGACATTGGTGACTACAGCATAAGATTCAATATGGAATCGTGCAGGTTGACTGAACGCAGGAGTTTGCGTCATACCTACTATAGAAGATGCAAATTGTTGGAAATTTAGAGAGAATGCATCATCGACCCGGTGGCGGAATTGGTAACGCGCTGGCGGCTCAAGCCGGAGTTCCAGGTTCGAATCCTGGTCGGGATGTATTTTTTCTCTTCATTTTCGGCTTTGCATCTATCTAATGAAAAATTAACTATAAAAAAAGTCATAGTTTTAAGAGAATGAGGTAAAATTAACCATTACAACTAGTATTTAAGGAGAAATCGATCGATTTGAATCTACAAATGGAAGAATCTGTGAGGTAACGAGTGAACAGATTCTCTCATGGTAGTGGAAGCGGACAAGTGCTGTTGCAGGCAATTGGTCCATATCTCCAAATAAATATTTAACTCATTATCATAACATATTTTCATAAAAAAAAACTATGTACATAATTATAATGTGTAGGTATGTCAGTTATGTAATTAGATACTTTAATTTAAGGCATAGTGTAAGTAATAAATTATGGATGTAGTGCCTAATGAGTCATTCTAATGTTGGTATTCGGTACTTTGTGAGCTCGGAATTGCGTCGAAAAATAATAAAAGGGTTTTAAACCCTCAGGTGTCGTCGGCGCCAGCTAATCTCTGTAAAATGTTGAAAATATTCGCGGACCTATAGTTTTAGCATGGTTGCTTGCAAACATTACAAAATTTCCTACAAATATGTCTATACCTTACAGCGCACAGACCTTTGTTTAGATTCCAAATAGTGAGTTGAAAACTCCACAAATATAGGAACTACCGAAGCAATTCTCAATCTTTGTCACTACATCTTCTTTCAGACACCTCTTGTGAATGGATAAACCTCCAATAATAACGCATTCCCATTGAATTTATACACAAACAAAAAAAACTACTGACTCGAAATAAATTTTATTGAAAAATCCGTTAGCTTTGTGCTTCAGGTAAAATTATATAGCACAACACCGACCACCACACCTGAGCGGTTTTACGTCATAAATTCCGTGATTTAGTGTTCACAATGAATTCATATTGTTCCTAATGCTGCGAAGGCTTACTGGGTACTATGTCGTTTTACGGAATAAAATATTCAACCCTTTTGCCGTAACGAATAGCTAAATATGTAAAAAAATCTCACCTTGACCCTTGTTTTCGTTGACAAATAATTTACCGGTTGGTTCATAGCCAGGCAGTAGGTATGGCCCAGAACCGTAGCTTTACCTAACAAAGGGAGAACTGCCAAGAAAACATGACATAATTTGTAAGTGCCTCCTGATTTATGGTTTAATATAATTTTGTTCAGTGAGGCAATACAATACAAATAAGCGTAACATTACAACAAACGTTTCAACAGTACAGTGTACAAGTGCAAGAACAGTGTATTACTTTAGTTCTTAGAGAAATTGATCAGAATGTTCGCAAATTCTCATAGATATATTGATCGTGAAGTAACATTCAATTTCTCTATATTTAGTTTTTCCGGTGTTGTATTACTCTTTTTCTTCTTTTGGCAACTAAGATTGTATTTTTAGTCTCGAAATGTTTTCTTTTAATTTGTAAATGTAAGAAATTGTGAGTATTGTTGTTTTTCACAATAAAGTAATTTATATAAATTGTTGTTTTACTTTAAGTTAGGTTTTCTAACTAGTTTCGAATTAGTTTCACAGGTGTTTGAAGTAAACCTGAAAATTTTTATTCTAATATAAATATATTTTGCCAATACTAATATTTCGAGTCACCTAGGGACATTATTAAATCAGAAAATCACCTTTCAGTTGCACTTCGTTTAGGCATCAACATTTGTGAAAATCATAATTGTGTGTGTGGGTCTCCAGTCGACATTTATGGCCACCACGGTCTATCGTGCATCAAAAGCGCAGGTAGAAACTCCAGGCATAAAAATTTTATAATAAAGTCCATGCTTCTTACGACAAATACACCGTGCATCCTAGAACCTTGCGGTTATTCCCGGCTGGATGGGAAGAGGCCCGATGGTATCACCCTAGTGCCATGGGCAAAGGGTAGGTCTTTGATGTGGGACGCCACTTGTGTCGACACATTGGCACCAAGTCACGTTCGGACCTCTTCAAGAGCGGCTGGCGCGGCCGCGGCCGGGGCGGAGAGCCTCAAACGCAACAAGCATATAGAAATATCATTCAAGATTTAGAATTTGTTGCGTTTCCGGTTGAAATCCTCGGTCCGTGGAGCAGTAAAGCCAAAAGCTTCTTCAAGAGGCTTGGCCCTCTGATGGTGGACGCAACTGGCGTCCCGCAATCAAGGGCAAAGCAGTGGTTATATTCTCTTTGTCAAGGGCATTGATTTTATAGGGGGAGTCAGATGTACCGTCAGCATTGATTTTATAACCCTGTCGGGACAGATAGACCACTCCATATAAAAAATTTGGTAACGTTGTAAATCGTAAAACCAACAGAGGGCGTTAATAATTTTTCTTGATGTTGTCGTAAAACAAACAGGTGGCGTTAATGTTTGTTAATACTTCTATACTAAGGGCGCTATCTAGTTGAAATACAACATGTATGTAGGTACCTTTAATTGTCACTAGGCTGTAGAATTACTGCTACTAGACAAAAGATGGCGCTTTCATTTATATTTATAAAGAACATTATTTATGTAAATTCCAAAATTTTTAATTATATTTGAATAATAAAATTATGACAATTTACAATTAAACTAAAAACTAAAACTTCTTATCAAATTAAATAAAATAAAAAAATGTTTTGAAAATAATTTGGTATACGGAACAAAATATTATTATGATTGTAATTTCCCAAAGACATTAAACCCACCCTATCTCTTTTACTCCAATCAATGAAGCATTTCCACTCGACGTAATTCCTCTGTCGCTGAAACTTTGCAGTGTGATAACGTAGGGTTTAAAATACACGTTTGACAAATTATCTAGGATTTTTTATATTTGGAAGTTAGGTATTTATACCTAAACATGAAAATCGCTTATAACTGCTGGTGAAAAATTGCTCCGCCCGAAATTTCTTCGGTATATGATATTATATATTAATAAGATTATATATATAACATTATCTATGAAAATTTCGATTTAGAATAGGCAGAAATTTGAAAATACCTATTTTGTATCACAACTTCTTCAGAAAAATTGCTCTGTCAATTTTTATTTTATTATATGTCTTAATTTATTTAAATATATCGCTTTTGACAATTATCTAGGAAATTTTCCTTATCGATCACACCTTTACAGATTTTCGGCAATAATTCGCTGTGAAAAATTGCTCCGTCCAAAATTCCTTCGGAATATGATATTATGTATTAATAAGAGTATATATATAACATTATCTAGGAAAATTTCGATTTCGAACAGGCAGAAATTTGAAAATACCTATAAAAATTACTCTGTCAATATTTTTTTTTTTTGTATCTCCTAATTTCTTTAAATATATCGCTTTTCACAATTATCTAGGAAATTTTCCTTATCGATCACACCTTTACATATTTTTGGCAATAAACCAAGCACTGTGAAAAATTGCTTCGTCTGTTTTTATTAACTTATTAGACACAGAACATCAAAATATAATATAATTGTATATTATCCAATAAAATTTCTCCCTTAAACATAAACTTTCGAGTAGTTTCGAGTATCGCAATATAATAAAACAACGTTTAAAAAGCGCGCGCTCGCATTACACTGAACGCAAGGTGCGGGGGGCTGCGGGGAGTGGGGAAGAATAAGCGCGCCCGCCCGCGCGCCAGCAGCTCATCGTCCCGCACCGCGACCGACGAGACGACACGCGAGCGTCGTCGATGCTCGCGGCTCGCTATTCCGCCCGCCACCTCTGTCGTCCCACTACAACGCCGTTCCGCCGCGCCGTCCTGCCGCCTATGGAACGAAAATGTAGGGCCTATATATATAGTATTAGGAACTTTTAAAATTTAACTTTCGTTCTGTAATTTAATTTGTATGACAGTATGTCGAAACAACTTATTAAACATATTTCATACACGTACAGTCTGTATGTAAATAAAGTGTATACATTTTTGTAAAAAAACTATTTAAAAATTAAAAACCGCCTTCAAAAATGTATGAAATAAAAAAAATCGAGCCCTAGAGTTGAAGGCGGTCGGTTATTTTTGCTTGCTTTAGCACCGCCTTCAACTCTAGGGTTCGATTTTTTTTATTTCATACATTTTTGAAGGCGGTTTTTATATTTTTTTTAATATTTTTTTATTTCAGTTTTTTTAGTAATTTTTTGCTATTAATGTACTCGGCGGAATCGCTCGGCCTTTGGCCTCGCGATTCCGCCTCGCTTTTCAATCCGATCTTGACGAAATTGAAATGGGACCACACGGGAAGCACCAGCTTTCAAATAAAAAAAGAATCATCAAAATCGGTTCACTTGGGGACGGAGTCGCGTGTGTCCGCCTGTAAGTATCTACAGGTCGCACTCAGGCGACGCACAGTGGTCTGGGAATCGAGCTCCATAGACATAGAACCTTAATGTCAGGAATAAAAATGAAAACAAATTTAATGTCTCTGGTATACCTCCCTTTATTTCATATTATAGTGTGAAGGGTATAAGTAGCTCCACGAGTGAGAAAAAAAAAGTTTAGTTTTTTTTTGTATGGAAGAAAACACTTAAAGTAATTTTTTTTTTAACTGAATGAAACTGAAGGGCTGGTGCTCACATCTTCTATTGCACCTTACACAGCGATCAAGATGACATACAATTCCTTCACCTTTGGGTGCCTATTTGCGCGTAGCAAACGTTTGAAATTTGGAATTTTCGATAAATTATTTTTTAAACCTTAATCGTAATTTAATGAAGTTGCCTATCGCTTTGAATATGAAAATACTTTTCTCATGTTGTTTTTGTACTGAGTAGTACTGACAGTACAGTAACTAACCATATTTTATAGTAAACACAGCGTAGCACTGTTAAAATTATAAGAATAACATACAACACACACAAGCGAGCGACAACTAATTAACGAGTTAGTGAAAACCGGTTTTTTCCACTCGCATCGCGTACTAATCCCCAACAAATAACCAGTCCCATGCCTTCTTAGTTTCAGCGAAATTCTTTCAGTAGCTTTTAGCACTTGTGCGCTAACAACTATACTTATTACGTTCTATTTGTTTTCGTGCTATGATGGAAGGTTTTGGTACTAATTTGGAAATTTTCGTGTTTGTGGCAAATAATAGTTGTTTCTCACAGCCCAGGGCGTTGTTTGAAGTTTTTAGAAGTGCCCTTGATCTGTCAGAAAGTGGAAAGAAAGAACTGAAACAATTCTGTCAGACTTATGTGTGTTCCTTGAGGAACAAATGGATCTCGTGTAATCGCACGAGACGTGCATTCACGAAGAAGTACGAGACGTGGCTGCAAGAAAACATAAAATGGCCTGAGTTCATGAGGGAAAAGATGACACCTTCTTTAGTGTCAGTAGAGCGGCAACCATGTTCCAGTGACTTCGGTGTAAATGAGCCTCAACGTCCTCAAAACCAGAGACGTGCACTGTTGGAATATCACCAAGAGTTGTGAGTGAAAGGAAACCGTTCTCGGAACTAAGCCCTAAACAGAAGATAAGGGGAGTGGAAGAGCTCCTAACGCATAGCACTGAAAGCCTCGCTCATGCAACTGTTTTAAGTGTGAACAACAAGGATGTGGCAGAAATTATAAAATTGGTCACAGAGCATCCCGAAGAGGCTACAAAGATAAAACAATTGTTGAAGCCCAAGAAAGCTGTGTCCGTATATTCCGTTGATAAAGCTTTAGGTATTTTGACGTCGTTGAAGCTTTCGAAGTGGCAGTATACAACATTAAGAGCTTGTGCAAAACAAGAAGGAGTACAACTCTATCCTTCGTATACTGCCATCTTAGAGGCAAAGAAGGAGTGTTACCCACCAAAAGATACAATAGAAATCACGGAAAGATCGGTAAGAGTAAAGCTTCAAGCAATTTTGGACAAAACTGTTGCTAGGCTAGGAAAGTTCCTACGTTTGGGATGTTCGCTGGATGGCAAAGAACTAAAACTAATATCCAAGTGGGGCTTTGATGGTGCTTCAGGGCAAAGTTTGTACAAGCAAAGTATGGCGGACAAAGATGATTCCAGTATTTTTATGTGCTCCTTTGTGCCTCTACGTCTCTGCGTCAAAATACCTAAAGCTTTATCAACGGAATATACGGGCACAGCTTTCTTGGGCTTCAACAATTGTTTTATCTTTGTAGCCTCTTCGGGATGCTCTGTGACCAATTTTATTATTTCTGCCACATCCTTGTTGTTCACACTTAAAACAGTTGCATGAGCGAGGCTTTCAGTGCTATGCGTTAGGAGCTCTTCCACTCTCCTTCTCTTCTGTTTAGGGCTTAGTTCCGAGAACGGTTTCCTTTCACTCACAACTCTTGGTGATATTCCAACAGTGCACGTCTCTGGTTTTGAGGACGTTGATGCACCCTCATTTACATCGAAGTCACTGGAACATGGTTGCCGCTCTACTGACACTAAAGAAGGTGTCATCTTTTCCCTCATGAACTCAGGCCATTTTATGTTTTCTTGTAGCCACGTCTCGTACTTCTTCGTGAATGCATGTCTCGTGCGATTACACGAGATCCATTTGTTCCTCAACGAACACACATAAGTCTGACAGAATTGTTTCAGTTCTTTCTTTTCACTTTCTGACAGATCAGGGGCACTCCTAAAAACTTCAAACAACGCACTGGGCTGTGGGAAACAACTGTTGTTTGCCACAAACACGAAAATGTCCAAATTGGTATCAAAACCTTCCATCATAGCACGAAAACAAATAGAACGTAATAAGTATAGTTGTTAGCGCGCACAAGTGCTAAAAGCTACTGAAAGAATATCGCTGAAACTAAGAAGGCATGGGACTGGTTATGTGTTGAGGATTAGTACGCGCTGCGAGTGGAAAAAACCGGTTTTCGCTAACTCGTTAATTAGTTGTCGCTCGCTTGTGTGTGTTGTATGTTATTGTTATTATTTTAACAGTGCTACGCTGTGTTTACTATAAAATATGGTTAATTACTGTACTGTCAGTACTACTCAGTACAATAAGAACATGAAAGTATTTTCATATTCAAAGCGATAGGCAACTTCATTAAATTACGACTAAGGTTTGAAAAATAATTTATCGAAAATTCCAAATTTCAAACGTTTGCTACGCGCAAATAGGCACCCAAAGGTGAAGGAATTGTATGTCATCTTGATCGCCGTGTAAGGTGCAATAGAAGATGTGAGCACCAACCCTTCAGTTTCATTCAGTTAAAAAAAAAATTACTTTAAGTGTTTTCATCCATACAAAAAAAACAAAACTTTTTTTTTCTCACTCGTGGAGCTACTTATACCCTTCATACTATAATATGAAATAAAGGGAGGTATACCAGAGACATTAAATTTGTTTTCATTTTTATTCCTGACATTAAGGTTCTATGTCTATGGAGCTCGATTCCCAGACCACTGTGCGACGCGGGGACAGCTCGATTATTCGAGCACTTGAGTAGAGCGGCAGATGAAGTGCATGTAGTTTCCCTATATATATATATATCCGCGGATATGGTTCTGCTTGGGGATTTTAATGCCCATCACGAGAAGTGGCTGGGCTCCGGGAGAACTGACTTCGAGGGTAGAGCCGCCTACGACTTCGCCCTGACGAATGAACTGCCTCAACTGGTAGACCAACCTACCAAAGTGCCAGACATGGACGGTCATGCACCCTCTGTGCTGGATCTTCTGCTGACAACGAACCCTGCTGGATACAAAGTCACAATGAGCACTCCTCTTGGCTTTTCTGACCACTGTTTAGTGGGGTCCACGGTGCCATTTTTGCCTCCTCAGTCTCGTACTGGAGGAATGCGTCCAATTTGGCACTACGTGTCAGCGGATTGGGACGGGATGCGAGAATACATCACATCCTACCCATGGAGAGAGCTATGCTTCAGTTCGGATGATCCGCCGGAATGCGCCAATGCCGTAGCCGAGGTGGTTCTGGGGGGGAATGGAGATGTTCATTCCCAGCGCCCTCGTGCGCCTCGGTGGTAAAAGCCAGGCCTGGTACAGCCGCGACTGTGCTGAAGCTGTCGCAGCTAATGGCGCAGCTTATCGTGCATGGTCGTGCGCTCGTGACAGACGCGATCCTAATGTATCCGAACTGAAGAAATAATACAACCGCCTCTCCAGATCCTGCAAGAGGGCTATCGCCAGGGCCAAATTCGAGCATATCGGCAGAGTTGGTGATAGGCTGAACCAGCACCCAACTGGGAGCCGTGAGTTTTGGTCTCTCGCCAAATCTGTCGTATCGAATTTCTACCGCTCCTCCCTTCCACCTCTACAGTGTCCTGGGGGCTCACTTGCCCACTCCGCAAAGGAGAAAGCCGACTTATTGGTGTCTCTCTTTGCAGAGAACTCCAACCTAGACGATGGGGGTGCCATCCCCCCATCCATAACTAGGTGTGAGAACTCCATGCCGGAAGTACAGTTCCGACAACGAACTGTGCGGGCTGAGCTTATCTCCCTAGACACCAGGAAGGCGATGGGCCGGATAGGATTCCTGCATTGGTGCTGAAACGGTGTGCTCCCGAGCTAGCTCCAGTGCTAACGCGCCTTTTCCGCCTCTCTAATTTCACTTACCGTCTGCCGGCTGCCTGGAAATCTGCATTTGTCCAAGCGGTCCCCAAAAAGGTTGACCGCTCAAACCGTTCGAACTACCGACCTATAGCGATTACCTCCGTACTCTGCAAGGTGATGGAGCGCATTATCAATGCCCAGCTCATGGCGTACCCTAGAGACAAATAACATCAGCGATCGGCAATATGGCTTCCGGCCAAAATGATCCGCAGGTGATCTCCTAGCGTACGTCACTCACCTTTGGGAGGAATCGCTTGAAGGACATGGTGAATTCTTGGTAATTGGTCTCGATATTGCCAAGGCATTCGACAGGGTTTGGCACAAATCGTTTCTGGGCAAGCTTCCGTCGTACGGACTTCCTTCTGGCCTCTGCGACTGGGTCGCCGACTTCCTACATGGGCGTAGCATTCAGGTCCTAGTGGACGGTTGCTCGTCGGACGCCATGTCAGTGAATGCCGGCGTACCGCAAGGATCTGTGTTGTCTTGTCACCAACACTGTTTCTTCTGCATATCAATGACATGCTGCCACTCGGCAACTTAAATTGTTATACGGATGACAGTACAGCACATGGATCCTATACCAGTGACCCTTCAGTCAGACGGGATGTTGTGGATGAAGAGGCGAAGACTTGTGTCTGATCTCAAACAAACTCAAAATGCGGCCGCTGTACGCGACAGTCGTTCTCACCCCGTGGTGTTAGTGGGTGGACTGTAGTTGGGTGGGGGTGCGACTGTGCATGTGCAATATCACGCCGTCACCGCAGCGGTACTTATATTCTGGGTTTGATAGTTTCATAAGGGGTGAAATAGGGTAAATAAGAGACGATTGGGACTTTTACAAGTTTCCCCGAGGCTGATTTACGCGGCGGCGACGGGTGTTCTCTACTGTTATCTATCAGTCAGTTCAGTTCTTATTTTGCGCTTCGTGATAGGATTAGTTTGGCGTAGCGTCTGGATCCGTCTGGCTGACTTCGGAAATTCGCTTAGGTGTCGGGCTCCGTCTGGATGGCGTCGGGGAACGCAGGGCAGTATCGGGCTCTGTCAGGATGGCGTCGGGGGACGTAGGGCAGTGTCGGGCTCCTTCCGAGCTGCGTCGGGATTCGTCGGACTGGCTTCGAGGCTCGCTTAGATGTCAGACCGCGTCTGGATGGCGTCGGGTGAACGCAGGGCAGTGTCGGACTCCTTCTGAGCAGCGTCGGGATTCGTCGGACTGGTTTCGGAGCTCGCTTAGATGTCGGACTGCGTCTGGGTGGCGTCAGGGAGAACGCAGGGCAGTGTCGGACTCCTTCTGAGCAGCGTCGGGATTCGTCGGACTAGCTTCGAGGTGTAGCGCAAAGTGTGTGGTGGTGTGGTGCCTCCTACCTGGATGTTGATGTCACCGCCCGCAGCCGCACCTTCGATAGCTCAGTCCTTCAGGTGGTGGTCGTCGATCGGCACGGAAACGTCCCGTTGTCCGAGGATCTGCTGGGCCCAGCTACGCACACACTTCGGGAACTACACTCACTATACTTATACCGTATTAGGTCGCAACAAGCCCTCAGAACCCGCGCCGCGCTCGATCAGGGTGGATTTTATCTTTTCCAGAGCAAAATGTTTGAACAAAACCGCCCGCTCCCGCTTGTATTTTCGGACGTGTCAGATCACAACAGCCCGTCGCCTAGGCAACCGGACTCTTCTCCTTTCCGCCAGGAGGCGCTGTATGCTTCTTGCATGAAGACCGCTGCAGGTAGAGTCTTGAGGCGAAGAGAATGGAGGCACGTTTTTTTTTTATTGAAAGCGCGACATATGGCGCCGAGCCACCCATAAGGTGTCTCACGACGCCCATGGACATTCGGTCGTATGCGGGGGTTGCGAATGCCATGCCGGCCTGACAGGTGCCCATTCACGCCCCTCTTGAAGGACCCGAGACTGTACTTGGGGGGAAATATATGAGCAGGGAGAGCTTTCCAGAGTTTACCGGTTCTGTAGAGGAATGATCTGCAGAATCGATTAGTACGCATTCGCGGTAAGTCCAGCGTATAGGGATGCAATCCCTGCCCAGTGCGTGTGGTGCGGAGATGGAAAGGGGACGGCGGGATTGCGTTAAACAGCTCCTCCGAGTACTCCCCATGGAATAAGCGATAGAACACACTTAGGGAGCCGACATCCCTACGGTGTTGCAGTGGTTCTAGATCGCGGGACACTTCGGGGTCACCCACTAGTCGCACGGCTCGACGCTGGATCGAGTCCAGAGGCGCAAGCTGGTATTTGGCAGAGCCATCCCACAGGTGCGAGCAGTACTCCAAGCAGGACCTGATCTACGATTTATACAAAAGCAGCCTTTGGTCCGGCGTGAAGTACCGTCGCACCTTATTGAGTACGCCCAGCTTTTTAGAAGCCAGCTTGGCCTTCCCCTCGATATGGCGACGAAAGTTCAAGTCGTGCGACAGTTCGACTCCGAGGACCCCGAGGTGTTCGCTTAATTTAAGCGACGTGCCTTGGAATGAAGGAGCCGGTGTGAACGCCGCTCTCTTCACACTGAACGCGCAAACTTGTGTCTTGGAAGCGTTGAACTCGACCAAATTACTACGGCCCCATTCGGAAATAGAGCCGAGTGTGTGTTCGAGCTCAGACACAAGTCTTCGCCTCTTCTCATCCACAATATCCCGACTGGCTGAAGGGTGACTGGTGTAGGATCCGTGTGCCGTACTGTCATCCGCATAACAATGTATGTTGCCCAGAGACAGCATATCATTGATATGTAGAAGAAACAGCGTGGGTGACAACACAGATCCTTGTGGTACGCCGGCGTTCACTGACATGGCGTCCGACGAGCAACCGTCCACTAGGACCTGAATGCTACGCCCATGTAGGAAGTCGGCGACCCAGTCACAGAGGCCAGAAGGAAGTCCGTAAGCCGGCAATTTGCCCAAGAGCGACTTGTGCCAAACCCGATCAAATGCCTTGGCAATATCAAGGCCAATTGCCAAGGATTCACCATGACCTTCAAGCGATTCCCCCCAAAGGTGAGTGACGTACGCTAGGAGATCACCAGCAGATTCGCTATTGAATGTTAAGCAACGCTGGGCGCGGTCAGTACTTGGATGGGTGACCGCTGACCGTAGGAGGCTGACCGAGGTTCGGATTCCTCGTAAAACTGTAGGTCCCTTTCCTCCTAATCTTACTTGGTGGTAAGGTTTAACCCGCCCGGGTTGGTACCACCGCACTGAATGAAACGTCGGTCAAAACGGCTATGTAAATAGTTTGTGTTTTCCGACCAGTTCAGTGTAGCCGGCACGATCAAAGGGGGAAGCACTGACATGGCACCTAGTTCACCCGGTGTTATGGGCTGACATCACGGACGTTGTGGGTGATGTAGCCAATCGTGTCAGTTTCCATAAAAAAAAATCGTTTTGGCCGGAAGCCGTATTGCCGATCGCTGATGAGGTCATTCGTCTCCAGGTACTTCATGAGCTGCGTATTGATAATGCGCTCCATCACCTTACAGAGAAGGGAGGTAATCGCTATAGGTCGGTAGTTTGACGGGTTTGAGCGGTCACCCTTTTTAGGGACCGCTTGCACAAACGCAGATTTCCAGGCCGCCGGCGCACGGCCATTGGAGTAGGAGAGACGGAATAGGCGCGTCAGCACTGGGACCAGCTCGGGAGCACACCTTTTCAACACTAATGCAGGAATCCTATCCGGCCCACTCGCCTTCCTGACGTCTAGGGAAAGAAGCTCCGCCCGTACAGTCCGTTGTCGAAACTGCACTTCCGGCATGGAGTTCTCGCACCTAGGTATGGATGGGGGAGTGGCACCCCCATCGTCCAGGTTGGAGTTCCCCGCAAAGAGAGATCGCCCGAACTGAAGCAGATCTCTCTCCAAGGGTAGGATGCGAAGTGTTCTCGCATCCCATCCCAATCTGCTGACGCGTAGTGCAAAATTCGACGCGTTCCTCCATTACGGGACTGAGGAGGCGAAGATGGCACCGTGGATCCCACTAAACAATGATCAGAGGAACCCAGCGGGGCTCTTACTGCGACCTTATATCCAGTGGGGTTCGTTGTCAGCAGAAGATCCAGCAGAGAGGGTTCATGACCGTCTATCTCTGGCAGCCTGGTGGGCTGGTCTACCAGATGAGACAGGTCATGCGTCAGAGCGAAGTCGTAGGCGGCTCTCCCCGCAAAGTCAGTTCTCCTGGAGCCTAGACATTTTTTTATTATCGATAGCGCGACTTGTGGCATCGTTACACCTACAAGTAGGTGTCTAACTATGCCCATGGACATTCTGTGATGCACGGGGATTGCGAATGTCATGCCGGCCTGACAGGAGCCTTTTCACGCCCCTTTTGAAAAACCCTAGGCTGTACTTGGGAGGAAATAGATGGGCAGGGAGTGCGTTCCACATTTTCCCGGTTCTGTGAATAAAAGACCTACAGAACCTGTTGGTGCGCATGCGTGGTAGGTCGATTGAATAGGGGTGCATCCCCTGCCCAGTACGCGTAGTGCGGAGGTGGAATGGGGACGACGGAATCGCGTTAAACAGCTCCTCCGAACACTCCCCATGAAATAAACGATAGAACACACTCAGGGAGCCGACGTCCCTACGGAGTTGCAGTGGTTCTAAGTCGCGGGACACCACGGGGTCACCCACCAGTCGCACGGCACGACGCTGGATTGAGTCTAGCGGCGCAAGCTGGTATTTAGCTGAGCCATCCCACAAGTGCGAGCAGTACTCCAAGCAGGACCTAACCTGTGTTTTGTACAACGTCAGTTTTTGGCCCGGCGGCGTGAAGTACCGTCGCACCTTGTTCAGTACACCCAGCCATGCCTCGTGATGGGCATTGAAGTCTCCAAGAAGAACCAAATCCGCGGTAGGGAACCGCTCTTGGACTTTGTCTGCCGCTCCACTCAGGTACTCAAATAACCGAGCTGTCTCTGCATCACCAGAGTGCGACCTGTACAGACAGGCGTACACCCGCGAGACCGTTCCCAGATCCTCGTGGACCCAAAGTACTGATAGCTCGGAGTCCTCAAGGCAGCGCAGGCGACGACAGCAAATATCTGCCCTGACAAACAAGCAAACCCCGGCTCGCGACCGGAAGGCTTCTTCCAGGGTATAGTCGGGGTAGTGCAGGTCGATATATTTGTGATTCCGTCAGGAAAAGCAAGGCCGGCTTCTTCGTCTCCAGGTGGTGATGGACGGCATTCAAATTGGTATGCAACCCCCGCACGTTGGTCGAGTCAACGCTAAATAGTGGTGTAAGGGTGTGCACCGCTGATTGAACCTTTTTTTCGCTGCCATGATTTTTGTAAGAGGGAGGGAAAGAGCATGAAAGGGTGGCTGTGGTGATTCACGGGCAAAGCGTGGACCCTAGCTTCATCGCTTACTACTCAGGTTAGTGTTGCGCCGACACGGAAGACGGAAAGGCTCCCGGTCCCCCCCGGAAGTGGCCGCCGGAACCCCTACTCCGGTCACCAACCGGCACGACGGACCACTCCGGGATTATGCGCCGGTTGACCGGGGCAGCCTCTCGCGTTGGTTAGACGCGATTGGGCTCCTGTACTACCCGGCGGGCGGCCAGCGGAATAACCGTTTAACCGGGTCTCCCTGTCAACCGTGTCGATGCGTCACCTCTGAACAGCGAATCCGCGTCGGGATCACTGGCCTACTCCTCACCACAGCCAACCCCACCTGCTACTGGGTCCCCGGGAAGTACACCGGAACACAGCGAACTGTTATGCCGGTGTAATTGTTTCTCCCGGGGTGTGGTGGCGAACCCAGCCGATCCGAAGATCTCCCACACGCTGATTGCTGTTCATTTGGCACCACCGAGGAGGCACGTGTGACTTTTATATTGGATTTCTATTATTAATAATTTTAATTTTAATAGAATTCATTTATTATGTTTCATATTATTTTCTATTCTAAATAGAAACATTTTAAAATGTGTGAATGTTAGTTTGTGACTTGTATATGTTATACAAATAAATATTCTATTCTATTCTATTCTATCTTCAATGGTTACGTTAGGCGGCGCGGCGTAGGCACCTGCTTGGACGACGACGTCGAACTACACTCTGACGATATGTCGCGATCACTACGTAGTAGGTACATTGAACCACGTCGAAAACAGCAATTTACTTTACTTCGCGGTCGTGAACTGACACATTCGTCGCGGTAGTGAACTGAACTGAACTTATTTATTATTAGGCGTTCTGTTTCATAGAACGTAGACATGTTTGATTTTATTTTTAGAAAAAGAACTCTTATTTCCAATGAAATAAGACTCACTATAGGTCCCCAAAGGCAAACCAACCACATAAATTGATTCCATTTTTGCAATATACCGTTTGTTTTTATTATAAATGCCAAAAAGAACCACATAAATTGGTTCCACTTTGCGATATACAGTTTGTTTTTATTATATAATGCCAAAAAGAACCAGATATCTTGGCTCTGTTTTGATAAATACTTTTAGCGTACTTCATTAAAAACAAAAAAGTCCATCTCGCTTGGATCTTTTACGCAAAAAAAATCTGACCAGTTAGCTAGTATCAAGTAGCATGAGTCTTTTCTGGTGTTGCGATATACCTCAATTTGGAGGATGGTTCTTAGACGAATGTGTAGAAACCTATTAGTATCATACCAAGTAGCCTGCCTGGGTCTTTTCTGCAAAAAATAGAGGGGTGATTAGCTCTCGATTGGTATATTTAACTCATTTTTAACCAATTTGTGGGTTGGTGCCTTTTGGCATTTATATGGTCAATTTTTCTGAAGAATTTGTGATACAAAATAGGTATTTTCAATTTCTGCCTATTCGAAATCGAAATTTTCCTAGATAATGTTGTATGTATACTCTTATTAATATATAATATCATATTCCGAAAGAATTTCGGACGGAGCAATTTTTCACAGCGAATTATTGCCGAAAATCTGTAAAGGTGTGATCGATATGGAAAATTTCCTAGATAATTGTCAAAACCGATATATTTAAATAAATTAAGACATATAAAAAAATTAAAATTGACAGAGCAATTTTTCTGAAGAAGTTGTGATACAAAATAGATATTTTTAAATTTCTGCCTATTCGAAATCGAAATTTTCCTAGATAATGTTAATATATACTCTTATTAATATATAATATCATATACCGAAGGAATTTCGGACGGAGCAATTTTTCATCAGCAGTTATAAGCGATTTTCATTTTTAGGCATTCATTCATTTTAATACCTAACTTCCAAACATCAAATATCCTAGATAATTTGTCAAACGTATATTTTAAACCCTACTCTATCACACTGCAAAGTTTCAGCGACAGAGGAATTAGTCCGAAGAGCCCATACAAGGAATTTCCTCGTTTCCTGGACTATTTCGGGAATGTCGCCTATTTAGGTTAACACCTTGTATATAGATAATTCATTAATTTTGAAGGGAAAGCTATGTAGATTTTTAGTTCCAAATAACCTCGAGAATCGCTCGTTAGAATTCGTCGAGCACGTCTTTTATACCTGCTATTTTACTCATTTAATTATTA